>CM040428.1:54503891-55866654 GCA_022702705.1 Papilionanthe hookeriana x Papilionanthe teres
TGTAATCCACTCATCCACCGAAGCATTCTCATCTCAGCAACACTTGATTGAAAATTTTATGCTTCTCTTTTATAGGCCAACATTATGCACCATAAAACATTGCAGGTCTCACCACAATCTCATAAATTAAGTCGAGGCGGTACTTTTCTATAACACAATAGGCCCGGAGCATTCCTCCACTTGAACCATCCAGCTTGAATTCTACTAATAAAAACCTCATCTATATCAAGGTCGCTTTGAACAATGGACCCGAGATATCTAAAATGTTAACTCGTTTTAATGATTTGATCAATCATTGTTACAACTTTCCATTAGATCTACTACTACTGAAATTACATTCCATGTATTCAATTTCAATTGGTCCTAATTAAATAAATTTTGAACAAGTCAACACTAGGGACAGTTTATTCTTAGCTATACATAACAATGCCTATTCAGTTTGAGTAGGGGCAACCTAGACAGATTATTTATATTCTATGTTATTAAAATTACCTGATTTTTATTGCCTGGAAATAAAGATAATAATGGGAAAAATATGTTCATCCTATATAAGTACAAGCCTTATTTATTAAAGACTATTTCTACTCAAAATTTTCTGCACCTCTTGCAAGCCAGTGGTTGAAAGGCAAATAAAAATTCAAAACATAATCAGACTTATTATGTTTATCTCTACATCAAAAGTGCTCCAAGGGCGTGAACACAAGTTTCAGATTATTCAGTCTTTGCTGAGCAAAACGGCATATTTACATTCATAAAGAAAGCAAGGAATGTAAAATTAGGTTGCACAAATGCCACCTAGAATCCAAAGACAATCAGACAAGTCAAAGGTGAACCTATTCAAAGATTTACATACATACCACTCAATTCCTGTGTATTTTTACATATAATACCTAAACTTCAATTTTTACCACCTTACCTATGAATTGAAAAAGTATATTTCACTTTTTTAAGATGGTGGTATTTTTTATGTGATAAGAAAGATTTGGGTATAAAAGTAAATTTAGATGTTAGATATGTAAATACATAAGAATTGGGTGGCATCAATGTAAATGACCCAAATTATTTTATCAAATGAAACACAATAGAAGCTACCAAATAAGGTTTGCATCTCAGAGAAAGCCCAACTTCACTTATCAAGTAATGTAGGAGAATGAACAATACCTAGGCCATCTCCTATGAATAAGAGAAATATAATAAGAGAAATATGGGGAGAAAACCTTACATTAGGCACCTTTTTGCACCCACCTATGGGAGTCTAACTATATGTGCAATGCTTTACCGCAAATGAGATCTGATAGGATATTGAGAATATGAGATAATTAGTTTTATAATTAGGTTAAAAATATATAGTTAATTAGTTAGAAATCAGTGTTGGTGAATTAATAGTTATTGTATTCTATAAATATTTTTCATTTGAGAGATTGAAAGAATAGAAAAAAAATGTGGTAAGCTTTTCTTCTACTTCGTGTTTCCTCTTCTCTCTCTTTCTCTCATCCCTATTTTCTCTAGTTACAGACATCCTCAATTTGTCATTTGTCATTCTCAAATCTGAGTTTATCTTCTCTAATCCTCTCCCACCAACTTTTCAAATTGTAGGCATCCTTAAATTGCGGATTAAAGATCCAAAAAATTGGTTCGTGTTTTCAATATCCATCCTATCATTTTCTACAAAAGTTCATTTGGGAAATCCTCCATGACTCATCCACTTCAGATTCCCATCAGCATAATCAAACAAGTCACAGGGCAGATTGCAATTTAAGAAAATATTAACAAAGAAAACAATAATTAATCCACAGCAAGTCAAGTAAGATGCATTGATGGCCATATCAGGCCTACAATTCGCATCAATTAATGTCAAACACCCCACAACAGGGCAACAGTGTAAAACAATAGCAGAAAGATAGCATATGCATCCGTGAAAACTTACGTATTAAGAGTATGATATAAAAATATTATCATCCCAAAGCCTTATTAACGAAAACCCTAATGTCCCTCATACCCTTCTTTCGCCGGCACCGACTCCGCGATCTTGACATATCCCATCTTCTTAGGAGATTCATCCTCCTCATCTTCCTCGCCATCTCCATAGCTGCAGATTTCGTAGTGATTAGCGAAGAGAGACCACGCTAGGTACATGATCGCGCCGGTGAGAGCACCGCATCCTACGCCGAAGAGGAGTCCGGCAACGACGACGAGGATATCCTTGGCCCTCTCCTGGAGTGAGCTCATGCCGAAGGAGGGCTCCGCCTGGACCACCTCCGCTGGGCGGCGCGGGCGATCGACGATCATCGGGCGGAGGGTGCTTGAAGGTAGTGCAAAGGCGCTTGAAGAGGTGATAGGGCGCAGAGGACGGAAAATACGATAGATGGCGAAGTATCCGCCAGAGGATGGAGAGGAAGAGGGGTTGCGATGGTCGGAGATCTGTGGAAGATCGAACGATTCGGAGGAGGTGAAGGTGTAGGAGATGAAGAGAGTCTTACAGGGGTGGAAGTGTACGCCGGGGCGTGCGGCTGCACCGGCGGCGAGAAGAAGTACGGCGAAGACGGCGAGGAGGAGCGATGGAAAAGCCATGTGCGCGACGGAGAAGGAAGACGGACCGAGGGTTGAGTGGTTGTGCGGGTCTTCTCATGCGTTCCACAAATTATAGTTTAATGAACGGAGATTCCAAAGTCAAGTCAGATTAGTATCATTATAATGTATTTGAAATTTTTTTTTAAATTATTTAGATTAATATAAAATAAATATAGGAATTTATATAGCTATTTATACGGAGCCAACCAATGTATTTTTCTTATAATTATACTATGTTTTTTTGCCAAAATTTTGCCTCTTTAAAATTTATTTAAAATCCCCAAAAGGTTATTACTATTTGTTGGATCTTTGTTTATTCTTTGTGAATAAGGATCCGAGAGTTTGAGTCGAGTGAAGGAGATAAGGAAGAGAGAGTAGAATAAGTTTGAGATTATTGTAAGGAGAATCGAGGGAGAGTTCCCTTCATTCGTATTTTTACCCCGTACTTATAGAGGTGTGTTTTGTACAATTATAGAAATGAGGGAATGGTTATTAAAATCGTTTTTAATGTCATTAAGGCTCTAATTGATTATATAGATTTTATGTCATATTTGTATTACAATTTGAATTTCAATATTAATGTTAATTGGTTGGTCGGTTGACTTAACCGATTGAGGCGACCGGCTAAGTGACATCTAAACCCTATCGAGTGCACGTTGGTCGGTCGAGGTGTTCTGTTGTATGATGATCTTGCTCGGTGCTTTTGGTACGGTCAACTAGAGTGGTCGGTTGTGAGGTGCTTGTTCGGTTTGTGCAGGGGTTGGTTGGTCAAATGTGATCAACAGGCTTTTTTCGTGGTGAGTCATGGTTCATTTTTATTCGGCTCGAGTCTTACAGGAAGGTCTTAACTAGATCTTGTTGCAGCTCAAGTGGGATATCTGACGAGACTTGCTGTCGGGATGATTCACGCCTCACTTTCGACAAGCTTGTCGCTATCGAGTGGGAAACCATATCTAGAGCTTGAGCCTAACTCAGGTTTGGAGATGCAGCTTCATGCTCGGCCTTGGATCGTCGGTTGATTGCTTACCTCTAAACGTAGCTCTGTTATCTTGGTCGTTCATTTTCTTTAGATTTGTGCTAGTATTATTGGAATATATATATTAGTTCCTCGAGTTTTCCTGCTTCTTGATAGCGACAGCTACAATAAGAACCGAAAAAATTATTAAACAATCGTTAGCAATAAATTTGTGAATTGATTGAACATGTGTCTTCCCTTAGGATTTTGTGTCCTATGTGTGTTATAAATAGATATGATTTGTGCCTTGTATCATTTGTTGTCAATTTCTCTTACTGAGGTGCATTATGGTTGACAAATCGAATCAATATTGTGAAATCCTGAAAGACTGCGAGGGCATGGTTTCGGATTCCCTCCTCTATAAAGACGAAGAAGGCGGTGATGAAGGATAAACGGGTGTGGCCCAAATTTGACCTGGTCAACATAGTTAGCTCATCTGACGATGTGAAAGGTCAGTCACTGAAGAGGCGTCACTGAGGGGCCTCAGAGTTTGGTTCAAGTGTGAGTGTTGAGGGCCAGCAGTCCCTTCCGACTGAGGCGAGCGGTAAGAAGTTTGGGGGGAGTGGCTGTCACGACCCTCCCGCAGGCATTGTCGTAGAAAAGTGGGGGTATCTCAGTGCCGGAGGGAGAGGAGGCTTTTAAGACTGTTTCATCCATGGAGAGATTTATGGATGAATTGGTCGGGTCAGAGAAACACCAGGACGTCAAGTAGTGAAAGAATGTCGCGACATCTACCATTACCACAGTGGTCGTTATTCGGATTGGAGATGTGGGGCTCCTGCCGCCGTTGGCTGTAGTAATTCATCAGCCACGAGATCCATCGTCCATGATAGATCTTCGACTGGGGGGACTGTCGGGGCGGGTGCAATCCCCCGAGATCATAGAGCAGCGAGCTTGTGACATTGGACTGTTAGCTGGGACGGTCGGCTCTTTTGAGAGACTCATCAGAAGTTTGGCTGTGGATCTGATGCAGAAGCTGTTTGCTCACCTAGATGCTGAAGTAGCGGTTCTGTGAAGGAGCTCGTCGCTCTCCGAGGAGGGCTAAATGAGGTGTTGTGCGAGCTGGAGGCACTCTATGAGATGTCCGATCTGGCAAAGTTCAGCAAGGATGTTGATCGGGTGGATCCGATTAGGTTGGGTGGAGAGATGGTTTTCTGGAAGTTGAGGAGGCATGTCCTCTTCGGAATCTTGGAAGACCCCTTTATAAAATGCGTTATTCGAAGCCTGTAATAATGTTATTTGTAATAAAATGATATTTTAATGAATTTTTTGAAACGATAGTGTAGTACTTATCATTATGTGATGCTTCGTCGGACGTGTCTGCCTTATAAATAGAGGAAGGGGCCGCATCTTTTCACTTTACGTGCTTTTATTTCTTTCTTTTTTTCTTTGACTTTCTTATCTCCCCTCGTCTTTCGGCTCGTTCTGATCTTTTCTCTTGAGATGGCCCCTAAATGCTCGCCTGTCTTGTTCGGCTCTTTGAAGGGCACCAACCCTTCTTTTCTAACAGAGAACAAAGTGAGGGAACTGCAACAAATGAATGTTCTCAACGAGGGCATAAGTCTTCGAATGTTTCCCGAATCGGCGCGAGCGACTGATTGTTTAGGAAAAGACATGGTCTTTTATCGAGACCAATTCAAGTATGGCCTCCGATTTCCCTTGTGTCAGCAGCTCAGAAGCATCTTCAACACCTATGGGGTTATTTTAGTGCAAGTGATGCCGAACTCCATAGCCACAATCAAGGCTTTTGTCCTTTTTTATCGACGGAAGAATTCTGTGTGGTCGATCGAACTCTTTAGGTACTTCTTCTCATTTAAGGTCAATATGGAGGGCTACGCTATATTGTCAACAAGCAAGGAACATCACTTAGTAGAAGTGGGGAATACGATAAAGGATTGGAAGAAGTTCTTCTTGGCTCCTATTTTAGCACCTGGGGAATCCGGACCGAGCCGTCAGGATATAAGGTGTTCGAGCCCAGGTCTCTTCCATAGAGTATGATTGTTGCCATGGAGATGTTTTTTGGTTGTCTTGTCTTAGTTCCTCAATATACCTTTGAAGACACAATTACTCATGTGTTAACATGTAAAATGACGGAGGAGCAATGACACAACCTGAACATTGTAGAGGAGGTACGAGCGAAGGTGGAGAACCTAAAGTTGGCTGCCACGGGTTAGAAGTGGAAGCGTCTCTCGAAATCAGGTAATCTTGTAGGAGATGAGGACCCTTTCATTGTGTGGCCCTCGGGAAAATGGTTGTTTTTGAGCTATTTTGGGTGCTTAGGCGCCAGAAACAGGCGTTAGACTTCCAGGGGCTTGATTTTAAACATCCAAGAAAGCATTTTGGCCACCTAGGCGCCCGGAGCTGGTGCCTAGGTGCTGGTTTAGCCCCGAAACCCTGATTTACATCAGGAGCGCCAGACGAAGGATTTTCTTGATCAGTAAGCCACGGGAGACTGCATATGAGTGAAACATAGTCTCATGACTTCAAAATTGAGTATTTTGATCAGCTATACATTGGGAAAATCACCGCTAATGGTCGCCCTACGTCACGACATGGGTAGGGCATTATGAACACTAACCTTTCTGTAGCATGTGTAGGAGGACTCATTGACTTCCCTTGGCCACGAGAGGCTCCAGATGGACGTGCAATGACTTCTAAACACCATAATGGGCACTGAATATGTCTCATGTCTTAAATGAGCCCCTCATACGGCGGTTTCTCCTAGGTAAGGCAAAATCACCGTCAACCCTAGCACCATGCCCAAACAAGTGTTAGAGAATCCTTGATGGGTGTCTTAAGCTACGGGATACTGCAGATGAACCGTGAACTATCCTGAGTCATGCAGGTGTACACCCTACACTTGTAACATCAAAAAGTGATGCCAACAATGACCCCACTTGGTGGGATAAAGGCTTCTTCTTATCGTTGTTGTATCATTTTTCTCCATAATATGTGCCATTTATAGAATGAAAAGCTCTCATTATAAGGCAACTAGGCAACTGCAACTAACACACTTTCAATACCAAGCAATGATAAGTTGACATGGTTTCACAACATTAGTCAAGTCTCAAAATCAACTATATTGATCTCTTTTCTTCATACTAGAATTGCTAACCTAACCCTATTCTCTCTTATACATCATGTATAAGGAACTTTTAAGGCATTTAGCAATGGGGGTTGAAAGAGGGATGGAATAGTGTATGCAAAGATCAAGAGAAGCAAGGAGAAGAAGATTGATGTGAATAAGTGCTTTGGCGAGCTTTTGAGTGTGTATGCAGGTGGCAGCATGTGCACAAATTTACTATAATTGAAAATTTGTAGTTGAAGGCTTCCATCTTGTTAAAATATCCAAAATACACAATCTGAAATGCCTAGAGAAAAATTAATATATTTATATTTGTAGAACAAATAGAGCAACAATATACAAAAGATTACACAATGAAGTATATTGTAGAATAATAATAGTCTATTTTGTGTAGATCATCTTTCCTAGCTAGCCCATCTAACAAAAATGACTTTAAGACCCTTCATAAACTTTTTCTTTTCTTTAGTCTCTGTTTCTGTCACTCTTCCCCCTCTTAAACCCTTGCAAATAAAAGGAAATGAACCTTTTTTATTTTTATTTTAAAAAAAAGTTTCTTAAAAGTATATATATATATATATTACCACAAAATCAAATATTATTAAGCTTAGGTGGTTTTGTTACATCTGACATGAGGGATAGATAATAGATCCCCATGTTAAAGAGCTCTAAAGACAATATATATATATATATATATATATATATATTAGCAATTAGTAAAATTGTATAAATTTTATTTAAATGTTCATATTAACTCATTTAAATCTTGAAAGTGATAATTTCAAAAATTTTGGAAAAATAATAAAAATAAAATACATCAAGTCTAAAATGCACTAGCAATAACAGTGTGCAAAATGGTCGGGATCATTTAAAAAAAAACTGTTTAGAAAAAAATGAACTCTTAAACATCAAGGCGTATTTTGGTAAAATTGTTCGAATTTTATTAGAGACTCTAAAGTAACCAGCTAAGTAGTAATTCTCAATGAGATAAAATCGTGAGACCATTAAGCTAAAACAAATAATATCTCAATGGATGCTAGATTATCAAAAATAATGTCTGAGCTTTGCACCAACCTCAAGATGTAAACAAAATGTTATACAAAACAAAAGATTACAATATAGGAGCCATCTCTTGAACCCTGGATAGAGATAAGTGCAACATAGTGAAAGTCACATCTTAATTCTTTAAGGGCTGCCTCTTGAATCTTATATGATTGATTAATGATTGTGGGATAAGAATATCGATGAGAATGTTAATTATTTATGTGATATCAATATGCCTTCTAGTGTAATTTCATCTAAAACTATAAAATTAAGGGTCAGCGGTGCAATTGTAGTGCCGCATCGCACCGCAGTTTAGTCTATTTAGGTAAACTGCGTTTCGACAACTTTTCAAAAAACTATCACTGGAATCTACATTTTCCCACCACTCATGGCTAGGTGCTGTGACAACTTTCTAGCTACGGTGTCTGACTTACAATAAACACCACAAGTTTTTTAGCATCAAATTATTATTTAGTAGTTTCACAACTGTTTTTTAATAAGCTGCAGCTTGTCTCAAACAGGACTAAATGTACTCATGAGAGACCCCTCTTATGTTGAGTGGCCTTTGGAGAAGTTATACAATGGGACAAAACCATCAGACAATTAGCTCAATAAGGATAGCATCTTGACTTGTTCGAGTTGTGACAATTGGAGGTGAGTGGTGGACTTAATTTGAGTTAGTTGGTGTAGCTTCCATTTACATCGTGTTTCCCAACCAATAGCAATAATAAATAAATATAAAATTGCATGTTTCTTCCCCTCATTTTAACTTTAACATTAATCATCCAAAAATTACATTAAAAACATTAAGTAGTCTCAATAATATGAAGAAAATTTACACAAACAAATCCTTCAATGTTATGCAGCACTTTCTAAACCTCAAGTAAATAGGAATAAAGTATTTCTATACAGAATAAACATAATACAATCATAAATGCATACATCAGTTCTTTTACATGCAATCATTTCTAAGCTTTAGTCACCCTTTTAACAAATTTCAAATGCAAAATATTAAACTAATTATCATAAAGTATCTCATTTGTAAGCAATACATAAACCAAAATTGTGAATATGGTCAACAAACTTAATAATTGTCAACCACTTGAAATTAGCTCACCCCTTATTTCCAATTAGATACAACAAATCATCACTATTTGTGAATTTACAGGTTATGACCGTATGCATAAATTTCGACAAAACCAAGAGAAACAAACCTGTTGGCTTCACCGAGCCGAGAATTTCGGCATTATAATGGTTGTCGGATCCGTGGAAGATGACCCAGTTTGGCTTGTAGTGTTATTATGAGCTTTTCCAGGGCTTTCTATGAAAGCAGGCCTGGAGAGATTGAGGTGCATAGACTGTTGGGTGAGGAGTAAAACCACAACTTCAGACATGGTTGGCCTTAATGACACAGTTTGGGTGCAAAGTAGAGCTACATTGATGACTCTTATCACTTCTTCGAGATCATAGTCGTTAGGATCGAGCGATTTATCGATCAGATTGGGTAAATTATCCATCTCGTATAGTTTCCAGGCCTGTTTAGTCAAAAGGGAAAAAGGGTGGAAGTTCAAGTTCAAGGACATGGCTTAAAGTGATTAGTGTAAGTGAAGCTTATGTACATATCACACAATTATTCTATGTTAGCAGTTATAACACGGTTGGTATCATAAATCTATATGTGAAATGGTGTATTTCACTTTAAAAAGATAATTGTGATGGTATTTTTGATGTGATGTTAAAGATTTGAATGATATTCATGTAAATATGAATGTTTAGGTGTTAGATATGTAAATACATAGAAATTGTGTGGTATGTAGTAAATGCCCCAAGTATAATGCTAAATTAATAATGCAAGGGTTTAATTTATATCAAGCACGTTATACATTTGAACTTATATAATTTCTACGTTTATAAATTTCATGCCTAGGATCACTTTTTTGTAGGAAATTTATTTACATACCACACAATTCTTATATAATTACATAATTAACACCAAAATCTTCATATTTACATTTACAACAGTTTGTTGTGATAAATTTTGATTGTAATATTTTTCATGTGATATTAAATATTTAAGTGCTATATTGTAAATATTAAACTTTAATATTAGTAATGTAAATGCATAAGAATTGTGTCCTATGTATGTAGATGCCCACTTTTTTATTTGTATTTTTAGTTTATTTTGTTCCTGTTTTTATTTTATTTGAAATAAAATATATTTTAAGCATTAAAAACAAATCAACTTAATTTTTAAAAAAACTGAAATTTTTTTTAAAACACTTGAACCAACTAAAAGTTGTTCTAAATGTTTTCAAAACTAAATTGCTTTGTTTTTAAAAAAAATAGAATAAAAATATGTCAAAATTTACTAAACAAATGTATTTAAAAAATAAAAGTACTAAATAAAACTCATTCCAAATAGGGCATTAGGGTTTAGAATGTGGAAACTTTATTAAGCAATCTAATAAGTAAACAGACTATGATTTAATTAGATTTAATTAAGCTGACAAAAGCTAATCAATTAACTGACTAAATAATCAGCCTAAAAATTATTAACTGATTCAAAAAAAAATAATGATAATAATGATGTTACTTTAAACTTCAATTATGCTTTAGTTTGACTAATTAATAGTTAAATAGACTAATTACGGCTTAGGTAAGACTTATTTCGGTTACCGAGAAAGGTATTTGTTGACTAACTAATTAATGATAAAATAATAGTTTAAAGTAAAGATTATGCTTAAAATAGGCTAATTAATGCTTGGATTAGTTAGCTTAACAAAGCAACTATATATTAACTTTGTTCAATTAGTTAGGAAAATAATTAATAATGATATAATAATAAAAATGATAAGTCTTTATTACTCTTTGGCAAGGCTACCAATACTTAACTAGCATAAGTTAAGCAAAACTAGGCTGCATAAATATTACAATACTAATTACAAAAGAAAGCCAAATTTTTAAATCCAGGAGCCTTGCTGGATTTACTGAACCAAGAGTTTAATCAAGGTCTAACAAACTCTAGATTATCAAAGCTCAGGATTAAGTAGGTCATTCAGTAAGTGCCAACTAACTTAATTAATAAATAACTTCAACAAAGTTGTCAACTAAGATCAAATTTGGATAGTTTTGTAAATAACAATATTTCAAGCGAATGTGCTATCCCCCCACATCCCACCCAAAAATTTAAAAAAAAAGACAACTTAAAACTAGAGGATATGGCAAATAACTATAATGCAAGCATCAGATTTCTGCATCAATGCAAATAAAGGTTTGAAAAAAACTTACCAATTCAAGAAGATGCTGAGGCACGGGTTCAACCTTGGAATCACTGCCCCTCTGTCCGCTTATAATTTCCAGGACAACGACACCAAAGCTGTATGTATCAACTTTCTCACTCAAGTCGCCATGAATAACATACTCGGGTGCTATGTATCCCCTGCTCAGAAACAAACAATCACATACTAATATTTCTAGGAAGATTTACGCTCATACCACTCAACTCTTATGTATTTACATATCTAACACTTAAACTTCAATTTTTACATAAATATATACCCCGTATCTATGCATGAAAAAGTATAATTTTAGGTGTTAGATATGTAAATACATAGGTGGCAGGTATATAATATGATGTTTTATCTACAAAGCTTAAATAACACGCCTAAACATACAATGTTCCAGCAAAATAGGTGCTGAGATGACTCTGATCGCCGGGCATGAGCCTTGCGAGCCCAAAATCAGCAATTTTTGGCCTGAAATTATCATCGAGGAGAACATTGCTAGATTTTATGTCCCGATGAATGATGCAGACATGAAATTCCTGATGCAGATATGCAAGCCCCCTGGCCATGCCAACAACTACGTCAAATCTTTGTTTCCAGTTGAGCGTGCCACTCATTTCACCTGCCAAGAACATAAGAATATTAAATGTCTAAAATGAGTGAAACATGCACTGAACTAGAATATGTATAAATAAAAAGCAAATGCCGGACAATAAGATTTATACTCATGTCTGTCCTTGCAAGTAACATGACATTAAACCTCAGATACGATTTCAAAAGAAAAGTTCAATTTAAGTCGTGCAGGAAGTTGAATGTATTAAATAATGACTGCAATCACGCAAGCTATCGCCAATCATAACGATGTTACACATTACAAAGAAAAGGAAATCACCACAATCATACACTGCCTTTGAACATGGCGGTACTACGTACTTGATTCAAAATTTGTGATCTTGATTGACAAATTTTGCTACAAAATATTGCCAAACCCAAAAAAAATTGATTCCACAACAAGCAAGATAATAACACTTCCTAGTTGAATTTGATTATGTCATGGAGTACAAACCAAGAAGGTTGAATGTGGTAGTTGATGCAATGAGTAGAAAAGCTAGGCTAGCAAGCCTATCGCAAGTCACTGGCCCACTAACAGACAAAATCAAGGAGTGACTAAAGGCTAATCCTCAAGCTTAGAGCATTATTGCCTTAATCGATCAGGGTAAAACCAGAAGATTTTAGCTAGAGAAAGATATCATTTATACCAAAAATATATATGTACCAAGATGAGGTAATCTGAGAAAGGAGTTAAATAAGGAGTGTTATGACTCCTTATGGGCAGGACATCCAGAAATGAAGCACAAAGTTGCTCTTTAAGTCTACTCACTATTTGCCAAGGATGCGAGATGATATCGAAAAGTACGTACAAACTTATCTTGTCTGCCAAGAAGATAAAACAGGCCAGTTATAATCCGATGCTTGTTAAAATCATTACTTATACCTGAGAGGCCATGGGTGCGGCGCTATGGACTTCATTTTTATCTTGCTAATGTCTGAAGAATTTTGAAGCATCATGGTTGTGGTGAACATATTCAGACGCGACGTTTCACAAGAAAGCTTTAAATAAGGTTTGGCGAAAGGAACAAGGGCCTTTTGCCTGCTCTTTCCAAGCATTTCAGTGAGATATACAGCCTTTGGACAAGGATTTCAGTGGAGAGATCTTGAAGGAAGAAGGATCAAAGTGCAACTGAATGTGGAGATATTGAGAGTATTTCGAAGTGTGAATAGTGTTCTAAATCCAACAGTTTCTACGTTACTTATTTATAAGATCATCATGTTTGTGTTTTCAAGTATGATTCGTGAGCTTCTCCTTTAAATTGATACTGTGGGAATGATTGGATTAAAATGCTTTGTGTGATTTATATCGGAATTCATATATAGTGCTGTACTAACCATGAAAACGTAATTTATATTCTTCCTGGCCAGTACAATAGTTAAGAGTCATCGTGAACTATGAGATCCAGAAGAATATTAGGTGGAATGATTAGTTTAACTATATGGATTTAGAGGGATAGGGATGTTGCCTCTGAATTTGTGCAAACTTATAGGGAGACCTCTGAATTTGTGCAAACTTATAGGGAGAAATTAAATCTTGGGCTTGTCACTAGATTTAGGGAACTAAACTAGTTTACCAGCTAAACTTTCTTAGACTCTAGGAAGGGGATAAGGAAGAGGTTGCTCCTGTTTGATGCTTTAGAATCAACTTTTTAAACCTTTAATTCTGCAAGGCCGATCCAAAAGAGAATTCTCTTGCACCTGAGTCCTCTCTTGAACACCCACTTCATTACCATATGTTTTAAAAAATGAAGATAGACAACTTTATATAATACCAAATTTCGAACATTCAGACTAGGCCTAAAATCAATAGGCTAGAATATCTTTTTCATTTTGGGATTTAACTCATTCCCTATAAGATAGATACACGGAGCTTAGTTCTATATACTGCTTATCCAGCATATATACTTGTGTGATTTGTTAGCGCCTCATATTACTTGGTTCATATCAAATATGCAACCTTTATTGTCACCCTAATTGATTGCAAGGCTAACAAAGCCGTCATGTTATTTCTTCACAACGTGACCAAGTTATGGAGAGTCCTAAAGAAAATTTTTAGTGATTGAGATTTTCTCTTAATTGAAAGATTTTGGATAGAGTAGTTCAAAATTCTAATATCTGAATTAAACTTTTGTACAAGCTTTCACCCTCAAAGTAAAGTACAAAATGAAATGTTTAATGCTTTATTGGTGTCATACTTATGATACTGTGAGTGTCAATCAAGAAGATTAGGCCAAAATTGTCATCGCACAGGTCTCCTACATCTTGCAACAAAGCGAAGCTAGAAGTAAGTCCTCTTGACATTATCATGGGACAACAACCATTAACCCCTCTATCACTTGCCGCTCAATATGAGAAAAGAATTCAGCTGGCAGCTACATTTTGATTCACTAAAATTTGGCATAAGCAAGCTGACTTCGCTCTAGTGGCAGCACACAAAATTGCAAGACGGATGAAAAAATCGATAAATAAGAAAAAGAGATACGTGGAGTTTAAGGAATGAAACCTTTTATTACTAAAAATCCTACCACAACAATAAAAGATGTCTAAGAAGATGCACAAAAGGTTACAATGTAAATACGAGGGACCTTTCAAAGTGAACAAAAGTATAAGAAAGATTTCCTACAAACTCCATGTCCCACCAAACTAAAGATTCATATAGCTTTTCATGTAAGCATGTTAAGGCCATATCTTGAGGACACGAAAGATCCATCAAGGGGAATATCTAAGAGAGCACCAACAACAACAATCACTTCTTTTGATAAAGATGTGGATGAAATACTTGCTGATCCAATCATTCATTGATGTAGTCTGCCAAATGTACCAAATGGAATGAACTGCCAAAAACTAAAGCTAGTTGGGAGTTTGAGGACGCACCATAACAAATCAAAGAGAACATCCAACATTACCATGAGGATGTCACATCCAGCTAATGGGCAAGGAGCTAATCACATTCTTTTTGGATAATTTTTTGAGAAAAGTCAAAATCTTCTAGAAAGATCTGGAATAAACCATCATATTCAGATGATTCTACAGAATTTAGACACAATTAGAAGACAATAAAAGATTAAATCTCTAGAACCCTCAAAAATATTTTGGATGTATAGAAATAGTGTGGAGTATTATAAAATCCTTTACACAGATTATAATCTAAAAATTACTATAAGGTGGGCGCTTATAATTAGGAGATAAGATCTCATTTGTAAATCATTCAAGAAAAAAAATAATAAAAGTTCTTAGCCTTGTAGAGTTCTCCCAAAGCGCGATATATTAAAGCTTTCTCTTCTTACTTTCTTATCCCCTCTTGAGTTCTCAATGTTCTAGCTTGGTATTCTTGAAATTTAGGTTGAGTTGTCTCCAAAAAAGTGTGCTAAGCCCGCATGATTAGCTTGAAGAAAGTTAATTCATGACAATGTACTCAACTGAACAAGTGAAGTTGGTGGTTCATGATTGCATGTATGATTTTGAAAATTTTGTCAGCCAAGCATTCCATGGAGCTGGCAATTTATTATTAGGCAATTAGCATGTCACTTCAATATACATTATAACAAGTAGATACTCCAAATTATATTCCAGCTCTAATTTCAGAGAAGAAACTGAAAGGAATCTTACCATATAAGAACTTGTCAAGACTGCCATTTGCCATGTATTCATAGACAAGAAAAAGCTCCGCACTTTTCGTAGAACAGCCAAGCAATCGAAGCAAGTTCTGATGATGAACATTGCTTATAAGCTTCACCTCACTTAGAAAGCTTGCTTTCACATTCTTTGACTGAGTCATTGCCAACTTTTTCACAGCAATTATTTTTCCATTCTTCAGTGTGCCCTGCCAAAGAGATTTTAAATGGTATTTTTTATGAAAATTGTCAAAAAGTCGAAAGAAAATTTGATTCTTTATATAAATGTTTGGACAGAACTGCAAATTAATTCTAAGGCCACAAAAATCTATGAAGGCTGCAAGGACTACTCTGGCTTGGTTTTACCTTGTACACTTGACCAAATCCTCCTTCACCCAGTTTGTTTTCTTCACTAAAATTATTTGTTGCAGATTTCAGATCACGATAATGAAAATTCATAGGACCTCGAAGCTCTGTTGCGCCCAATATATCTGCTGCTTTAAACAAAAAACATAATTCATTGAAACGCTAAATGAAAATATGTTTAAAACAAGCTTGCTAACTATTCACTTATAAAAGAATATCAAATATTAAGCTGTAATCTGTTGGCATATTTCCTTTCCATTGCATCACTAATTAACTATAATTGTTAATACCTTGAAAAACATGCTAAAAGGATGCAATAAAGTGAAAAAAAAGGTGATAAAATTACAAGTGCTTAGATCTGGATGTACATCTAGTATAGTTTAGATTGAAATGAAGTACATGAAATTAAATTACGATTAAATATAAGTCAAATTTGAATCTTTTCTTATTTTCTTTAACTCAAATCCCTATCATCCAAACACAGGCTTAGTTTCTGTCATTCACATTATATTCATAATACCGGTTATACAGTCCTTTCACAATCTTGCTCAGTTGTAAGAAGGCTGCCATGATTACTGTTGCTGATACAGAAAACAGAAGCATTTACGAAATGATACTTTACGAATTAGCTAATTAAATTTTTTACCCGTTTAGATATTTATGGTGTTGATTAAGCTATAACAATGCTGAGGCCAAAAGAGGGTTGTGACAATTATTTTGCTAAAATTATTAAACTGAAAAATGTTGATAATTTTTGCTGGAGAATCATGTTAAATATAATGTTTAAGAATTATTTTATAATTTGCAAATTAAACCTTGTTAAGGATGCTGGTGTAAAAACAGTTGCGGTTGGCCTATTAATAGTCTGATAAGAAAGATATTTCAACATTATCATATTATTGTTAGTGAATTAAATAAGGAATGCCAGAAAACATTAATAGAAGTCCTGCTTTTATTCATTTAGATGATTTATGGCAGGATCAAGTGAGACACGTGAATTTTCTCTACACTAAGAAAATGCATGAAGTTGACATTTTGGAAAATAGTGTTTAGTGAAACTGGAAACATGCCATATAGGGAACAAAACAAAGAAAAAGACAAGCAAACCTATGCATTAGAAAGAAATGTGCTGCCTGGTTTGATCCATTTTGGTTTGTGTTACACAAAATCCGCACTTACTATAAATGGAAAAAAGTTATTGTATGACTTTCAATGACAAATAAAGGTGCACTAAATTATATTTACTTGGAAGTTGTAATAGAAGAAAAATTCAAAATCTTTAGCATTGAGGTTGAAAATAAATTTAGTTCTCTAAACTCCCACAAATAAAATCATGAGGTAATTCACAATTGCTTTCGAGGATGTAATGTAGAAAGAGAACATATAATGCTTAAATAGATGAATATTAAGTTGCAAGGTTCAGAAGCACCTAATAAGTAGTGCTTGGTACATAAGACTCTGGATGTTCCAAATTCTCTATTGAACGATAATTTCAGGTGAGTGTTTCTCAACATGAGCATTCATAAATAATTTATAGTGTGATATATCTTATGACTTGCTCTAGACCTTGCATCGCATATGTTGAAAATAGATTCTAATTGCTCTTATATCTCTTCATTGTAATTGCAAACTTCTAAGGTAACAAATCCTATGGTATCATTTACATACATATATCACAATTCTTATTTATTTACATATCTAACATATAAACATTCATATTTACATGCATACCACTTAACTATTGAACATAACATAAAAAATACCATCATTACTATCTTTTTAAAAGTGAAATACACCTTTTTATGCATAGGTTTATGATACCAAGGTATTATAAGTGTAAATATCAAACTTTGGGTGCAAGATATATAAATACATAAGAATTGTACTGCACATATGTAAAATTCCCAATCCTATGTTAAGAGCAGGCATATTGAACTAAGGCATAGTATTATTAGACAATTATTTAATCATGGTCAATTTTTATGAATTCTGTGAGAACAGAGATGAACTTTGTAGAGTCCCTATCAAAGCCATTCAACAATTTGATGAGGAATTATTCCTTAATAATCAGAAAATTTATATCCTATGGTGTTGGATAGCTAGTGCTCTTTTAATGAATTCTATAATCCTAAACTTAAACTTAGAAGATTTTTTTACTTGTAGAGCACACTTGATAGTATCAACCATCTGACCATGAAAAAAGGGGCTTTTACATATATATATCACACAATTCTTATGAGTTTACATATTTCATAACTAAAAATTCATATTTACATGCATACCACTGAAATCATTAACATCACATTAAAAATACCACCATCATCATTTTTTAAAAAAGTGAAATACATTTTTTAATGCATTAGTTTATAACACCAAAGTGTTATAAGTCTAAATATTAAAGTTTGAGTGTTAGATATGTAAATACATAGGAATTATGTGGTATGAATGTAAATTTCTCAAAAAGAAAAGTCCATTCCATACGAGAACTTAGCTGTGTTACTATTGGGTTTGTCAGAAAACAAGAAATGGCCACTATTTTTGAGAAAGATGTGCCCTTATTTTCTATTAAGCATTCCTGATTCCCCTGCTCCAAAAATAAGTGAAATTCTTCTTCTTAATCTAAAATACCAATCAGCAATCTAATAAATGTTTATGTTATTTTTTTCCTTACATTTGCAACAGCAAAGGATATCAGTGACGCAAGCACTAACTGGTTTCTCTTTCATCGCGTCATTACATGCATACCACTCAATTGATAGGGAAATACATGAACAATTCTCAACTTTATCGAAGCTTAGGATCAATTAAAAACTGAACCACAGCGGAATAACGGGATAGCAGCAGTTCAAGAAAATTGGAACAAACTTTAAGTAGAAATCACAATCAAAGCAACCAGAAAAGCACACGAAAATTTACATGGACAAACTTGAGAAAGGAAAAAAACAAGGGAGTCACACCACCATAAATTCCCCTATGAATTTTAGAAAATGTTTACAAAGAACTCACAGAATTTACTCTCTAAATAAAGAAATTTACAGGACACGCTTCACAATCTTCCCTCTCTGATCTGAAGCAAAAATCACCTTGAATCATTGAAATCCACCTCTTCGATACTTCTCTCCTTTACTGGGATGCTCGTCGAAGAATACATAAGTATGAAAAACCAAGCCCTCGCGAAACCTGCTTGAAATCAGGATTAAAAACCGAAATCCTGAAATCAACCGCTTCTGGTGCTTATGCGCCCAGACTTGGCGCCTAAGCGCCAAGCTCTCAAGAAGTAGAAAATCACGCCCAACACATTGGGTGCTTAAGTACCTATGCTTGCACCCCAATGTGGCGCATATGCGCCAAATGGCCGACGCATATGCATCGACCTTGCTGTCTTGCGTCATATGATGGGCGCATATGGGCCCATAAGTTGGCGCATATGTGCAAGCTTCTCTGTTGTCTGCTTCGACTCCACACCATAATGATCTTCCACTTGGAGACAACAGCACCGAGCATTAGTCTTCTGTACTTGCAGCTCCATCTGAATAGCTTTCATAGTCACGTACCATGATCACGTACCGCAGTGTGGCTCACCCTCGGTCTCAAACTCTGTGAAACCCAACTGAAGCCAAGCATAGATTTAATTTCTCAATAGTCACCCCCATGTTAATATATCTGCAGAATTCTAAGCTGTGTGTATCTTCTCCAGGAATAACTGCCCACCTTCAAGAAGATAGCAAATAAAATAATAGCTCAGCTCAATATATTTCATCCTGACATGAAAAGCAATATTCTTAGCAAGATGAATTGCACTCATACTGTCACTGTAGAGTTTTCCAATCCACTGCTCCTTGTCCAATTCTGCCATGATACTATATAGTCAAATCATCTCCTTGCTAGCCTCACTGATAACAATATATTCGGCCTACGTAGTTGAAAGTGCAACGATCTTCTGTAACCTGGAAACTCAACTCACCACCTTGTTCCCTAATGTGAAGATACACTGTTGTACTTCTCCTACTGTCCACATCTACTGTCGAATCTGAAACTACAAATCTCTGTAGACTGATCCCTATACTTCCATAGCAAAGTGTCTTGTTGAATGTTCCCCTCAAATACCTAAGAATCCACTTTACTACCTATGATGTTTGCTGACCACTCCTACTGCACATACAATATTTGGTCTGGTACAAATCATCACAAACATCAAACTTCCAACTGCTGAAACATACAGAGTTTTTTCCATATGTGCTTGTTGTGCTTCAGAGCTTGACGATAGCTCATTAGATAGTTTGAAGTTATTACCCAAGGGAGTGCTAACTAGTTTCGCCTCACCCTTGTTGAACCTCTGTAGGATCTTCTCAAAATACTCTACCTGAGACAACTTTAGTGTTTCTGCACTATTGTCTCTGCTGATTCTCATCTTGAAGCTCTTCCTGATTGGACTTAAATTTTTCATCTCAAACTCATTTGATAATTGTTTCTTCAAGTCCCTGATTTTCTTCATATCTGTCCTTGCAATCAGCATGTCATCCACACATACAAAGAAGCAAAATATAATAGTTATCAAAGTGTTCGCTGAAGCAACAGTGATCTGCATGGCACTTCATGTACTCATTGTCTGACATGAACCTGTCAAACCTTTCGTAGCACTGTCTCAGGGCTTCCTTCAAGCCATAGAGACTCCTCTTCAATCTGCAGACCAAACATTCTTTGTCTGAAACCTTGTAACCTTGTGGTTGCACCATGTATACCTCGTCCTCCAGATCTCCATGTAAGAAAGTTGTTTCTACATCAATTTGTTCCAGGTGTAGATATTCTTTTGCTACCAGACTCAGCACAACCCTGACAACCGTCATCTTCACCACTATGGAGAAGATCTCTGTATAATCCACTCATTCTCTTTGTTGGAAACCTTTCATGACAAGTCTTGCCTTGTAGTGCTTGCTACTATCTGACTCCTCTTTCAGCCTGTTGATCCACTTGTTGTGTAGTGCTCTTTTGTCATTTGGTAGTACCATCAAAGCCCAAGTCTGATTTGACTCTAAAGAATGCATTTCTTCATCCATGACGAGCTTCCACTCCATTGAATCTTCAGCTTGAGTGGCCTACTTAAAGCACTCTGATTCACCACTATCAGTTAGAAACAAATAGTGTAAAGAAGAAGAATACATGTGTATGAGTCGTATCACTTCGTTGAATCTTCGACTTCGTAACGAGTGGAAATGGAAACTTCTAGTGCTCCTTGTTGAGCACTACTTCTTTCTCCACCTTCATGATCACCAGTAGCATCTATCTTAACATATATGGATTCTTCAAAAGTAGCTGACAGATTGTCCTGAGTTCTGACCATGTTCTTGACATCTCTAATTCATTGAAAGTGACGTCCCTGCTCTTGATGAATTTCTGATGCTACGGACGTTCGTGCTCCTGATGAAATATGTTATTTCATTGATAAGATAAAGGGTGCCTTCAATGTTGCCCCGATCCATAACTAACGTGTCCCTAGTCACCTTCCACGAATCACTTATAAAATTAGTTACAAGTCATAACTTTGTCAACTGACTCACAAGGATGAGTTTCTCTTCAACTTGGAACATGTCTAACTTCAATAAGCTTCCAGACTGTTTTATTCGACAACTTGATATCAACATCACCCTTTCCTACTATATTGCAGGCTTTGTTATCTCTCAAATAAACCTTCCCTAGATCACTCTGGTGCAATTTTTAAATACATTTTTATTGGGGCAAACATGAAAAGAGACACTTGAAGTCACTATCCAGGATTTAGTACATACTAGGGATTCACTTTGGATTTTTCTGATGAAGACATTAGTAAAGTAACTACTTTCCTGTCCTCCACCACCAACTTTCCTTGGATCTCTGCAGTCCTTATTGAAATGTCTTTTCTTACCGCAACTTCAACATTCTCCTCTGTTTGACTTGGACTTTTCTTTCTTGGATTTATATCTGCCTCTATATGTGTTCATGCCCATATTCCTTCCTATGTTATCAACATTTAAAGCAGAATCTGAAGATTCACCATTCGTTGCTTTTCTGACGTCAACATCAGACCCACGACGCCAACGAAATTCAACTTCGAAGTTCCTGAACAATTACTCACCATCGTTATCAAATCATCCCAGCAATCCGGAAATGAAGATAATATCACCAGTGCTCTGACCACATCATCAAACTTGATCCCCACATAACACAACTAACTCGTCACAGTTTTGATGTTATTGAGATGCTCTACCACTTAACCGTCTTCCACCATCTTCATGTTAAATAACTTCATCATAAAAATTTCATTGGAAGCAGAATGTAGTTAGTACATCCTGACCAGTGTCTCCATGAGATCCAACATAGTTTTCTCATTCACAATGTTGAACGAAACAGATGAAGAAATTGAAAACTTGATCAAACATAATATCGTTCGATCTAACACTTCTCATTCCTCCATAGACATAGACTATGACTTCCTTGTGATTCTTTGTAGTTGCAATTTTTTTTTTTTTTTTGATACAGTAGAAAGCGAAGTTCGTCTCATTGAACTTCTCCACCTTGAACCTTGCTTCTTTGTCCATTGCTCGCATTCGAATTATAACCCGCTCTGATGACAGTTTGATAGGGAAATACAAGAGCAATTCCCAACTTTACCAGAGCTTAGGATCAACTAAACAACACCACGGAATAACGGGATCACACCAATGTGAGAAAATCGGAACAAACTCTGGGAAAGAGCACAATCAAAGCAACCAGAAAAGCACACAAGAATTTACGCGAAAAAACTTGAGAATGGGAAAAAACCACGAAACCACACCACCAGAAATTCTACCATAAAATTCAAAAAATATTTACAAAGAACTCACAAAAGTTATCTCTAAACAAATAAACTTATAGGATAAGCTTCACAATATTTCCTCTCCAATTCGCACAAAAATCACGTCGAATCATTGAAATTCATCTCTTCGACACTTTTCTCCTTCACCGGGATGCTCCTCGAAGAATACAGAATGAAGGAAAACTAAGACCTCACGAAACCTGCTCAAAATCGAGACTAAATACCGAAATCGTGAAGTCAACCGCTCCTGACGCTTAGGCACCCAGACTTTGTGCTTAAGCGCCAAGCTCTCAGGAAGCAGAAAATTGTGCCCAAGGCGCTCCGGCTCCTACACATGCGCCCCAATGTGGGTTCATAGGCGCCAAATGGCCAGCACAAATGTGTCGACCCTAATATGCTACGCCATATGATGGGAGCATATGCGCCCATAAGCTGGCGCATATTTGTCAAGTTCTCTATTGTGCTTCGGCTCCACACCATAACATCAATTCCCATGCGGTTACACATCTTACACCTAAACTTTACTTTTTTACATTTATACCACCTAAATTTTTTATAATTTTAAATTTTAAAAAGTGAAATACACATTTTCATGCACACTTAAGATGGTATGTAGAAAAAAAAGAATTTTGAGTTAGATATGTAAATACATAGGAATTTAGTGGAATGTATGTAAATCTTTCATCATCATTTCATAGGGAAGATTGAGGACCATCACATACTTCAATGAAAGATTTTCAAGAGCTTGAATGCAGCTCTAAAAACTCAATACTATTATTCTAAACTTCCCAATTTTAGAAAAATGCAAAGCAAATGAGAGCTTGTAAGAAAATAGGAACTATAATAGCTAAATTTACCTCTCCAAGGCTCCTGTGGCCTTTTCCTTCTTACCCAGACCAATAATAACACAAGACTCAGAAGCAACAGTGCGCAAACCCCGGCCACACCGACGATAATAGCAGTTTTCTTCGCCCTCTTATGCCCTACTCCACATTTCAACAAACACAAGCAAGTCAAACCACTTCAATTCCATAAAATTAAAAAAAATACAAAATCCAAAGTTCAATCAATTACCCGAGCCCAACAACGCCGCAAGATCCACAGTACTGTTTACGGAGAAAAAAGAGTTCCCAGAATACCTCATGAAGCAACCAGCATCTATGGCCCGCCCTTGGCTAGACGGCAAGCATCCCTTTATGTTCTTGTAAGCCACCTGCAGGCAATCCGCACAGACCGACTTGCTCACCGTCGGTGCACACTGCGCCACAGCATAGACTCCCCCTCTAATATCATCTACGAAATACCCTGCAATATTTGGAGTGGCCGAGCTCAGATCCTGCAGCAACCCTTCCGCCGCAGCGGCGAACCCACCCGTGGAAACTGTCCCGTTGACGCACACAGGAACGTTTCCGGGGAGCGTGCCCTGCTCATAGAACGGCGCGCTCTCGTACCGCAGGTTACAGCCGTCGTAGATGACACGGCCGCCGGTTCCCGAACCACAGGTCCGCAATCGGGCCGCAGCCGAGGATATACAACTGAGACAATCGCCACGGGAAAGGTAGCCCCGGCAGAAAGCAAGGGCGTACACCGGCGAGTCGGAGCGAGCGCTCCCCGCCGTTGCGGAGAGAGCTCCCCCACCATCTGCGGCGGAGATATGGGATAACAGGTCCGAGATAGTAGCGTTGAGATTGGCAATAAAAACTGAGGGATTCGTGGCGTTGTAGTTGCTGCAGCCAAGGTTGAGCAGATTGGTTTGGGGGTCGGCGCTGATCGGAATCGATACGGCGAGAAGGAAGGAAAAGGGAATCAGAACTGTTTCGGTACTGAATCGGCCACACATTATTCTATCGTTACCGGCCGCTGCTCGCCGGCGGAGTTGACGCAACCTAGCGGCGAGAAGGAAGCCGTAGAGAGAGAGAGTAAGAGAATCGTCACATGCTGCAACTGAGAGAAGATGGCCTTAGCGCCAAAAACCAGTACATTTTTTTTTTTTGGTAGCAGCCAATTTCGTATGTTTTACATACCTCACCCTCGACTTTTCATATTTACACAAATATTATTTAAAATTTAAATATTATATTAATTATTTAACACAATCAAATGATAAGCCTGTAATTTTTACATCATGACTTTGCACGTAGAGCTACATGCGGAGGCCTGTAAAATCGCGCCACATGACATGCGTGACAAAAAAAATAACATTCAGCCAGAATAACACAGGAAATATTTCATCCGTGTTATTCATGTGTTATTCATGTGTTATTTAGATATTATTGTATGTTATTCAGATGTTACTCTGCTTATAAAATATTCTCGGTGTTATAATAATACAATAACACATAAATAATACCTGGATAGCACACAATAACACATGAATAACACGGGGGATATTCCCTGTGTTATTTTGGTTTTTTTTTTCCAACACTCTCCACGTAGTGCGATGTTACTGGACTCCACACATAGCTCTACGTGCGAAAATGTAAAAAATTTTAGTATAACTGAAAATTTTACAAATTAAACCAAAAACATCGACAGAATTATTCTTCATTAAAGTTGAAAAATATTAAAATTATAAAATTACAATGTATAACAAAGACTTTTGTAGCCGTAACTTTGTATGATTATTTTGTTTTAATAACGCCGTCTTAATTATTTATATTTTAAGAGGCATATGAATAATTATATTACATAGCCTGACAATATCAGCTTGATGAAATTACTTAAGGCTAAAAGATATTTTAATATAGCAAGCCCAATTTGGCTTGACTAATATAATTGGACGTAATTTTATAAGGTTGATTCACATGTATTTAACTAAGTAAATTTTTTTTTATACATGCCTTCTTATCTATACACGAAAGGTGTTCAATTTTTAAAATTTAAAATGACAGTTTTTTTTATGTGATTTGTGGGGTGTGGTAGAAAATTTGCGGCTGTAGAGTATTGAATTATTGTCTTATCATTGCACGAGAATTTAGCACATTTAAATAAAAAAATAACCAGTAATAATGTCAGAAGCTTTTACGTGGAAAACTCGTGAAAGGGCAAAAAGCACGGGGAGTCTGGGCCAATTGTAAAAATCCAGTATATGTTGATGATTACAGAGATCATTTGTCCCACAGACGGGAAATGATTACTAGGTTGTCTAAGTTACAACGTCGATTGACAGGGTCATGTTGGTGGTGTTCGACGGTGATTGGTGGTGGTCGATTGTGGTCAGTGATGGTCGTCGACGGTGGGTAGTGGCGGACGACAATAGTAGTGCCCGGCAGCGGTTAGTGGTTGTCGACTTCAGTTGATAGTGGTGGACAACAATTGACAGGTGTCGACGACCGCCGACGGTGGTCGATGGCAGTTGACGGTCGTCCACGAAGGTTGGCGGTGGTCGACGACGGCTGACGGCGATCAACGATGATAGGGATGGTGTTGGACTTCAACTCATTCTCAAAGCTTCAAGTTATTCTCAATCCTCGAGCTACCCTCATGAGAGGGATGATGCTCTATTTATAGTGTTATGGGTGCAATTAATGCAGAAATATGAACTGCTTTGATCAGATGGTATAGAGAGCTCCATTCGATTATATGACATTTGATGAACATTTGGGTGCCTTGATGATGTCAGAATTGAGCAATCTTGGGCTCACTGGATGCGTCTTGTCGAGACGCTCAATTCGACTATGAACTTGTCGGATTCAACATCTATTTGACCCTCTAAATGTGTTTGAAAGACTTTCAAGCCTGGTTTGATGGCTTGATTATGGCTCGAGTTGATTCGGATCAGACTAATTTTGATATCATTGGGTCCGTCTCATCGAGCCTGTTAGTTTGACTATATGTTTGCTGAAATTTGAGCTCTGGATGACTCTTAGTTAAAGTTTAAATATTTCTTGCTCAAAAAATTGCCTTGGACTTCATCTCATGCCTCAAGATTCATATTGGATGATGAAAATTTTTTAGTAGTGTATTACTTGCCTCCTATTTTTGGCAACTTCAATTTCATCGTCCGAAAATATTCAGATTTAGAGTTTTTCATTTTTGTTAGACATATGTATCCATGTGGAAAATTTGGAAGATATAAATGTAAAAATGTGAAGTTAAGTACACTGGAATTGGGAGGTATTTATGTAATAAATGGATTTGAATATTATCCACTCATTTATAAATGTTTTAATGAAAAAAAAATCATATATGTTGTTTAACAAACAATTTAAAGTGCATAATAGATTATCCATGCAAGGTCAAATGTGTTAAAAAATTCAAAAAGAGTTTCATTAGATACACAATGAATAACCTAAAAACATAAAATAGTAGGGGTGAGTTTGTAATTAACAAATTCAATTTGCAAAACTTGCTAAGTAGAGATGTATCATGCATATAAGCATATATTATATAGATTTGTATTATATTATAACTTTTTAATAAATATTATCTTATGTTCCAATTAGATAACATATCATTATAACTTATGACTTGTATGTGTTATTTATTCTTAAATAATCAATATAGACTTTTTAAGAATTTTATGCAACAAGTGTTAGGATAAAGATAACTATCACATCACATCACATCACATCAATTAGATTGTATAATATAATATAAATAATAAAGCATATTCTATAATATTTTATAATTATAAAGGCACACAAATAAATATAGAAGAATACATTCATGTTAAGAAGATATGTGTTTATCTCTCTAGTAATAATGAATCACAAAAAATTTCAAAGCATTAGCTTTGATTCTAACTATATCCCAAGAATATTGCTCCTCATGATATGCATTAAACACATAAAGGATTAATAATTAAAATAATTAATTTACACATATTTGTATAGTTGACTAATGTGAGGATGTTATTATTTGTTTATTAATTGATAACTTATTCTTATACTATAGAATTCTAAAATAAATAGTTATAATCTATTAGAGCCCTTAATGATTATTCTCTAATAAGCAGATATTTACTTGACTAAGTATGATTTGAGGGTTAGTGTAATGTTATGACAAATTATTAGCATGAAGATGATAAGATTAGCAAACGATGTCCAATCATTTAATCACATTTTGTAAACCATGAAAATAAACCTAGGATTAAGAATTTCTACTTAAAAAAAGGAAAAGTTAGAATTTAACTTAATTAATTGAGACTATAATATTATGAAAAGAAGAAGGGAATAAAGGAAAAAAAATTTCTCTTCCTCTCACTTAGCATCCTTCAAATGACCTTGCAAAGGCTATAAAATTGATAGTTAAGAGACTAGAAGTTTTCCCTTATATTTATTCCCGTGTAACATTCTTATAGTATGATGATGAACAAGCCCATGTTTTGGCATGATCAATACATATGTGATTAGCTAAAATTGGTCTCTCTAGCTTCCCTCACATAGTGACTCTCTCATGTTCTCCCTTTTTTTTTGTTGGCTAGCCCACATGTCAATTCTCTTATGAGATGCATAAGACTCTCGATCAAAATCAAAATTTAAAGATATACCCAAGGCGCTTAGAAATTCAAGGAGAGGGGTATTATGTTGTCCTACCTTAAAAGATATTTAAACACCTAAGCCTAGAGCATGAATTTTATTTTAACAACAACACTAGGGTTCAAACATAAGTTCAAGCATTATATAAGTCATTCAAGTGCAAGAATTCTTTGACACGCAATCATCAAAAAGTTTACTTAATGTGAAGTCTTGCTTTGCTTCAATTTCACCTATCAAACATCACATCAAAAATATGTTATAAACATATAATGAGAGCCACTTACCTACAAAAATAAAGTGAGGTGTGCACAAAGTAAAAGTTTGTTTTTCACAATCAACCCAATATATAAAAAGTGAGGTTCTATCTAACACTGTTTTCTCAGGTTATTTTAGAGCATTCGGATTCGTCAGCTTGTCAATTTATATGTCGTCGTATAGTTCTCTTATTCGAATAAACCTCCCTCATGAATCATATCAATGATTCGAAGAGGAGACAAATCAAAAAGAATGATGCACGAAAACAAATAGACAATCAATTAAAATGAAACAAGTGGAACTCTTATTTATTGGTAATCCTCGTGTGATGGATCGAGAATATATGCCCGAACAGAATCAAATTGAATTGAAACACAATATTCACGAAGATAATCTCTATATAAGCTACTCGTAACCAAGGACCGACAATCCAAATTTGTGAAACAGGTAACAGTGGCTTGGTCATGCCACTATTCGATGTGTTACAGATCAGGGTCTAGCATGGCTAAGCCCAAGGCCCATTCTTATTACATTGGGCACTCTGTCTGGCGGCGTGGCTACGCCGCCCGAAGGACCTAGGCGTCTCTTTAAATTTGGGTGTGGTCACGCCCATGTTGCGGCGTAGTTACATCGTAGACTCTGTTTAGTCAGCATGGTCGTGCCGACCGTAGCTCATTTTGGGTTATTTAGGAGGTCTTAGCGTGGCCACGCCCAGTTTAGGTCATTTAGTGTCTTAATAAATAATTTTTTTTATAGCATAATACCATCATTTGCCATAATGAATGAGCACAATAATTTTAATTTGTGCTTCAAGCAAAAGCTAATTTGTCAATTTTAATTGTTGCTCTTAGTTTTAGAAGAACTTATTTAAAATATTTACAAGAATTATACTTTTATAGTTAATATTACTTATAGATGGCATAAAATGACAAACAAACTACATATTCAAACTCTCCATAATAGTCATATTTTTTTATTATTTGATTTAGTCAATAATATTGTTTTTCTTTTCTTTGACCCTATTTCTCTAGGGTTATAAAAAGAAAGTACAAGAGAAGACTAGCAGTTGCCACCTAAACCTAAAATATAACTCACGCAAAAGAAAATCCATATGAACACACCACTACAAAAGATAAAAGTGATACATTAAGTCAATACTAAGAAAGACCAAATATCATGATGAACTGAATCATTCCATCTAAATAAATAAATGTTAAGGCCTGAAAGGTGGGGGAGAAAATATTAGAAAGATATATCTTGTAAAGTAGAAATGCAAGCATTCTTCAATCTTAAGTCGGAGGGAGAGGACTCGTTGCCTAAATATATATGACCACAATAGAGAAATATATGAAATATAAAGGTGGGACACGGATATCATACTAATCCAAGAGACAATCAATAGGCATCCAACCATGGAAATCACTACTAAAACAGTTGCTTCAATGAACCTTCTCACAATTAGCAAAGTTAACACGACTAGATAAGCCAACACGGAAAACAAAAGGAGCTCTATATAATGAAAACTAAAAAGGGGTCACAAATATCACTCCAAAATAGAAAGTAATGGCAGATTGTATAAACAGTTACGTACTCGATACAGATAACAACAGAAATCATCTTAATCAAATAGAATAAAGACTAAGCATTGAAACCAACACCATCATGTAGTTGAAGACAAAATACTCATTGCTAGCTATGTTTGTTTCAATATTCATATCCCCAATACATAATAATTTAATTAAAACTATACTACTTCAAGTTGTTATTTGAATTACTTATCTCAATCCTCTAATTAATTTTGTAATGTTCATTCAAATAAATTTTGTCTTCTCTTAAAGTAAACTAGCCTACATAATGCATGAAATTATGCCTTATCCAACAAGTTTGGGCAGGTGAGGGTTGACTTTCCACACTTGTCTCAAATATTATGTATTCATATAATTAACTATTATAGTTTAATTTGTACATTCATATCATCTTACCTATAAAATGAAAAGTTGTAGTTCACTTTTAAAAATTAAATGATGATTTTTTACAATGATTTGAAAACTGCACCGGACAACAAACTCGACGAAGTAAATGTTCAAAATTCAGTGGTTCAACTGAGTTTGAACTGACGATGTAATAAATATAAATATTAATTACATGTGATTAAAATGATAAAGTAATATGTAATATAAGGGCAGATATAAAAAAGAACAAACTAGTAACATGAGCCTATGCGAAAGCATTGCTCGTACGCCATAATTGGTCGGCGGTGCTACAAAGCTTTACGATGGTTGAAAGTCAGTGGTGGTCCACAGTGGTCGACGGTAGTTGACGGAGATTTGTGGTGATCAACGATGGTCTTCGGAGTCGACGGATGTCAGTGGTGGTCGACGATGGTCAATAGTGGTCAACGACGATCGACGGAGTTCATTTGTGGTCAATGGCGGTCGACGATGGTGGTGTTAGACTTCAGCTTTTTTTCAAAGCTTCAAGCTCTTCATCATATCTCAAAACTCTTCTCCCTCTCATGAGAGGGGTGTGGCTCTATTTATAGTGTTTTGGATGCAATTAATGCAGAAATGTGAACCACTTTAATCGGAAGGTCCAAAGAACTTCCTTTGATCAGACGACGTTTGATAGACATTTGAGTATCTTAACGATGTCAAAATTCAGCATTTTTGGGCATGTCAGATCGTCTTATCGAGAGCTCAATTCAACAATAGGTTTGCTAGATTTGTGATTCGTTTGACATTTTAAATATGTCCGAAAAATTATCAAGAATGGTTTAATGACTTGACATGAGTTTGATTTGACTCGGATTGGACTAATTTTGATATCTTTGGCTCTGTCTCATTGAGCCGGTCAGTTTGATGGTCAGTTTGATTATAAATTTGCTGAAAACAGAATTTTAGATGACTTTTTATTAAAATTTAAACATTTCTATTATCTTTAGATCCATATAACTCCTCAAGGTTTGTACTGCATGTTTGGAATTTATTGATGATTAATCAAATCTACAAAATATCATATCTATTTTAAGATGTCAATATATTATATAAGTAATTAATATTTAATTATTTTATAAAATAAATATAAATATTTTAAATTTCTTCTGATTCTTTTTTTATCAGAAAATTTTAATTATTATCATTTTTTCATTTTAAACTCGGCCTCTGTCTTCTTCGCTGATTTTTATATTAAATTTTGAAAACAAATGATGTAACCTTTTAATTTAAAATTATTATTATTTGGCATTTACAAACATACCACCCAATTCTTATGCATTTACATATTATTACCAAAAATTTAGCTTTTTTACATTTAGACTACCAAACTCTTTCTTATTACTTCAAAAATACCGCTATTTGAACTTTTAAAAAATGAAATACAATAAGTTTAAGTGTTAGATATGTAAATACATAAAAATTAAGTTATATTTGTGTAAATCTTCCTATTATTAATATATTTGCAAGGTGTTTTGGTGACATTGGTAAATATTCTCTCTACAAACACATCCCTTCACCGAGTCAAACAAATTCTAATTATAGATTAACCCTTTCATTAAAAGCCAAAATTAGGTCAACAATGTTTCAATTATTTCATGTAATTTGCATAAAACTAAGCAAAATAAGGATAAATCTATATGGTTTATTTTCGTGATAATATTATGATATAGTGACATTTCGACTCATTATTATGATTCAATGACTTTTCGACATGAAAAGGGCGAATTATTTAGAATCGGACCAAAAGGACGAGTAGGATTGGAGTTTTAGAGGTCTTCATAGACCATAATCTCGCCGTTGCCTTCCCGCATAGCTCTAACTGCAACGGTGTCTGGTGCACCTGTGAAGAGTTTCGAGCAGAGATGGTTTTGGGTATGAGATGTGAAGGCCTACAATTGCAGTATGTTTCTCATTATCAAGATCAATTTGAATATGATTTCGATAAACTTATATTTTAAGACAGTCTAAAGTTATCGAATGTGTCAAAATCAAGCATTTGAATCATGTTTCAAAAGTTTATGACACTATTTGATTGACAGATGGTCATGAATCTCTCTTGCTTATAATCCAAATGAGCGTCTCAATAAAAAGAATCCAATATGTTCAATATTACTGGATAGAAAGAATCTAAACGAGCGTCTCAATAAAAAGACTTCATCTTCAACTTGAGCTTGATCAATTAATCGAGTTCGAGTAGAGTTCTACAAGTTTGAACGAACTCACCAGTCTGCTTATTTATTATAAAAGAGACTAAACATGCATTATTAATTCAAACTAGTGTTATAATAAGATGATAAATATAATGAAAGTGTCATCATATTGGCTCACTATTATAAAGCTTAATTTAGGGGTGTAAATGAGTGGAGTTGATTTCAAGTCATCTTCAACTCAAGCTTGATCAATTAATCGAGTTCGAGCTTAGTTCTACGAGTTTGAACCAACTCGACAGTCTACTTGTTTAGTATAAAAGAGGGAAAGCAATATCGAGTTAAGCCAGTGTTATAAAAAAAATGATAATTATAATGTGCAATTAGAAGATAAATAACAAGATATCACTTGATATAACTTATAAAATGTAACTTTTAAATATTTTTAATAATTTAAAGATAAAGTCTTGAATTATATAACATATTTTGAGTACACTTTATATTAATTATTTTGTAAACAAACCGGCTAAAGAAATAATAAGTAGTTTGATTTTTCTTTTTTTTTTCTTTTTTTTTTTTTTTTTTTGCATTTTTACCCATTAGTGAAGGTTTAGAGTGAAATTTTGGGTGGTTAAAATGTTACATTTAAAATATTGGCGGTTGAAATGTTATATTCAATATTTTGAATGATTATTATGAAAATCCCTTTTTTTTTTTGTTGGAAAAGATTTTATTTTTTTATATTTTGTTGTATTCCCTCTCTTGTGAATGCTTTTGCACATAATATGTTAGATCTTGGTTGATCTCCTTCTTTTTGCTCTCAAATTTGTCTAATATCTTTGATGTGAGTAGGGTTGTAAAAAAAGCTCAAATGTTCGCGGACAATTTATGTTTGGATCGTTCGTTAAGTAAATGAGCTGAACACGAACAACCTTTTGTTCGATCGTATTCGTCTTGTTTTAGCTCGAAATCAAGAAATTATATATATTATCTATATAAAAATGTATTATATAAATGTTTATATCTAAATTTAAATTCTCACAATTTGTCTGGTCATGTGGTTATATGCTTTTTATTGTATATAAATACTGCAGATTCTAATCCAACACTCTATATCTTTTTTTCTAATCAATTTATATGAGAATCTAGAGCATAACACAAACAAGAAAATATAACTCAAGAATAATACAGACACGCTATTCACGATACAATTTTAAATGAGTCGAGTCTGAGCTCGCTCAAGCTCGACTCATTTTACATCCTAATCTGCCCTAGAAGTGAGATTATTATTATTATTATATTTGGATTGATTAATTCAACTCATCCTAGTTTTGATTAATACATATTATTAACAGAATTCTATGATGCTACGCTTATCTATGGATGAAGTCAAGCCTTCTATTTAAAAAAAAAATATTATGTCTGGAGTTCGTACGTAAGCTACAATAAGACAACGGCTGCGATCCATTCGAAGGAGCGGAGGAGAAAAAAAACGACCTCCGGTGAATCTTAGCCGTTATCCGGACGCAGGTTGCTTCCAGAATCCAGCCGCACCTTTTTTTTTTGAAATTTTTATCTTTATTTCAGAGGTTTTTTTTTTTTTTTTTTTTTGTATTTTTCATTTGTCTTTGCTTTACTTTCAATATTTTTTGTGTAGGTAACATCCATTTATAACTCTTTTTCTACTACTTTATAGTATATTCTATGATTTCTATCTCATGCGCCTTCTTTTCTTTACATTATTATTTATTATTTATTTGATTATTTTTTTTAAATTATTTAATGAGAAATTTACATACATACCATAATAATATTATTTATTTATATATTTAACACTTTGGGATCTATTTGAAGGCGAATTATTCCATCCGGAGCACGTAGGGAGCGTTGGGTGCGGATTTTTTTGGGTACTGATGGGTATTGGATGGGTATAGATGGGTATGGATGGATATGAATGTGTATGGATGTGTATTGGATGTTGAGTATTGGTGGGTATTGGAGGGTACTGGATGAGTATTAGGAGGAGATGCGTGCGGATGCGTGCGTTCTCCGTATGGAATAAGCGTTTTTGAAACAATTTTCTATTTACTTTTCATTTCAGAAGGTTACCACACCTCTAATTGGGGCATTAATTTCAGAAATTTTTATGGTGAAAAGTTATTTTTTCAACTTCGACAAATTTTTTTTTTAATTATTATTATTATTATTATTATTTTATTAGATGCCTTAGTGATGTGCTGCAGGGATACCCAGCTTCAGCTTTTGTTCAAATGCTCATAAATATTTAAATGTCATTTCAATTGACTTTTTATCTATTTATATATATTTATATATATTTTTTATTTATTTGCGTGCCTTAAATTCATTCTTTAAAATATGATCCACTGAGAGAGGGTCAGCTTTATATAATAATTATTATTTAAGGAATCAAACTAATTTAGTTGAAAAATATTTTTTAAAAGTATAATTATAATTATAATATCAAATTCATCCTTTTTGTCAAAATTAGGTTGGGAATTTGCATGCATGCCCTATAATTATCATATATTTATGAAAGATCCTATGTTTATAAACTTCAATTTTTTTATATATTCCGTCTTATTTATGTATGAAAAAATATATTTTATTTTATAAAAATTAAAGTGAAAATATTTTTTATTTGACATAAAAGATTTTGGAGTTATAAACATAAAAAAAAGTTAAGTTTAAGGATTTGTTTGAGATAATTTTTTGTCTGTTCTATATTTTAAAGTTTAAACTGTCGCTGTAATTTCGTTTGAGTAATTGTTTTCTTGTTGTTTTCTAGAAGTTTTTGTGATGAGAAAAAAATATATATTTAACATTTTCGTCGCACTTTTCTCAGAAGTTATTTTATTCACCACAACTTTACAGACATTTTATTAACAATTACAACCACCCCAAACAGATCCCAAGTACTAGATACATACATGCATGGAAATTGAGTGATATGTATATAAATGTTCTTATTTTTATACATCTAACATTTCACTATTTTTTATATAATTTGTATTTAAACTAGCAATAAAAAAACACATTATTAATACATAATGACAACAACGTCCTAATTATGGAAATGAGTAAAGTGCGAAAATAGTCATCAACTATTCAGATAAAGTTATTTTAGTCGCAGAGTTTATAGAAGTGTCAAAACAATCTCCTGTAAATTTTAAAATTGAGCTCTAATAGTCATCCATGATCATTATTTTAAGATCAATTCAGACTATTTTAATATTTCTATAAATTATAAGATTAGAACAGTCCCATATGAATAAGCAGAGCTATTTTGGCACTTTATTTTTATAAAAAGTCATGCCTTTTCATTGTCCTTATTCAACCATAAATATTTCAAAGTCAAATCATTAGTGATGAATATGCCTTTTTATAATTTTTTTTTTTTAATTTTAATGTCCATAGACTTTCAAACACTTGGCAATTTATTTTATTTTATTTCTTTTATAATACTTGACAAGTTGGTTTGATCAATATTATTATATTTTCTTATAAAATTTAATAAATTTAACTATAACTACTTTATCAAAAATCATAAATGAGTAAAGGACGAAATAATCTCCACTATTTATATGGGATCGTTTTAGTCACAGAATTTATAAAAATACAAAAATAAGTCGCAGCTATTTTAAAACTGAACTCTAATAGTTTTCCAGCGAGACTATTTCAACCCCAATTTAAAGAATATACACTTACATAAACTGACACTAAAAGATTATGTTAGGTATGACTCATATATCGGGTGATGCATTTCTCCTAAGTGGCTGAATAATAGCCAAGGTGGAGATTTGTTAGGTATGGCTCATATACCGGAAATTTGGAGTCTCTTGAAATAAAGAGGTGTGTCTCCTGATGAAAATAAGTATCTCTTGGAATTTAGTGGGTTGAGGGGAGCGAGGGCGAGTTAGTAATTTTATCTGTACGGGTGTTTTGTCTATAAATAGATGTGTAACCCCATGAGTATGTTTGAACCGAACTTGTAACTACTTTGAAATAGTGAATTCGCCGCTCTGCTCCCGAGGATGTAGGCATCTTTGCCGAAGCTCGTTAAATCTCTTTGTTCTTCTGGATTTGCGTTTTGTTCACCCTAAATTACACAACAGGTTCCCATATATATAATTGGAGACTATTTGACAATTTACTCGATCAATAATATATGGCAAGTGAAAAAAATAGTGTTCTCTATTAATTATTTTATTAAAAAAGTTATCATCATAGTATTTAATTTTTTTGAGACATTTACATACTTATCACACATTTCTTATATATTTAAATATCTAACCCCATATCTTTTATATTTACATATATAACTATCAAATTTTTAAAATCACATGAAAAATACCACTCTTATTAGTTTTTTAAAAGGGAATTAAAAATTTTCATGCAAAGATTTATAAAGAGAAAATATTGGAAATGTAAATATCAAATTTTCAGGGTTAGAAATATAAATACATAAGATTTATGTAGTATGTACCTAAATTTCTCTAATTTTTTTAGTTGGTTCGCTCTTTAATATTCCTTGTCCTTTTTAGCGTTTTTGTGTGTTGTTAAATTTTAAATTATAATTTGTGTATTATAATTTATAATAACATTCTAAGTTCTTTATGTCTACCTTTGTATCGTAGTGTTCTTAATTGTATAGCTCGATTAGTACTTATCGATAATTTAGCATGTGTTAAACTTTTTCGTGTTTCTTATTAGTCGTGCTTTTATCGGAGCAATTGGGTTGAGACAAGGAGAACTCGTCTTGGCGAGTTTCTGTCTTCGGTGGTATGTAGGGCTGTAAACGAGCCGAGCTTGAGCGAGCTCAGGCTTGGCTCGTGTTCGGCTCGTTCGAAATTAGCTCGGCTCGAAATCGGCTCGTGTTCGAAATGGCTCGTGAAAGGTGTGTTCGTGTTCGGCTCGAATTAAATATTCTTGTTCGTGTTCGGCTCGTGTTCGGCTCGAAATCGGCTCGTTAAAATAAATTGGAAAAATATATGTCTTGCTCCGGATTCGAACCCAGACCAAATGAATTGAAAGCAAGAAGCATAACCACGCTACCACACAAGCGAGTTATGATTTAAACTTAAATATAAATATATATAATATATTAATATATAATAATATATATAATAAATTATTATATAAATAATTATATGATTATTTTTTTATTTCGAGCCAATTCGAGCCGAACACGAGCGAACAAACAGTTGTTCGTGTTCGGCTCGTTAAGATTTCGAGCTTAAAAATTTGTTCGTGTTCGGCTCGTTAGGCTTAACGAACGAGCCGAACACGAGCTACTTAACGAGCCGAACACGAGCTGTTCGCGAACAACGAGCCAAATTGCCAGCCCTAGTGGTATGCCCAGTTGGAGGCGATCAGATAAATTTAGTGGTAGGAATTAGAATTGTTATTTTCGCTCAAAGTCTATTTGTGACAGATGTAGTTTGAAGAAGCAGTTGTAAAGCTATTACAGAAAAAACTGTGGTGACTATTATAAATTTATTTTATTTTCAAAAAATTTGACCGTAGCTTTATAGCGACCACTACACTTTAACAGCTCGGGTTTAAAAAACAGTTTTCTAACAAAGAAATTTCTAAGAAGTAGCAAGAAATCAGTCCTCCAAATAAAATTGTGGTGGCATTCTGAAATGCAAAGTAGGTAGAAAGTTGTCCCAAATGGCTCTTAGTGTGGCCTTTTATTTTATTTTTTTCTAAGAGTGGGGAGAGTTAGATTTTGAGGCTCTGATTAATGCATTGTAGAGTAACGAATCTCAGTATGGCGGATTGGCTGGTGGTGCAAGTATTGTTCGTTAAGTTCGCTAGAGTGATGTTCTCTATTTCTTGGTTGCCATTTAGGTAAAATGGGAGAAGCAAACTATCGGTAAGTGCTGACGTTTATTTTGTCTTTTTTTTTGTTCTTATTTGGGGAATTGTCTTCGGGGCTTTATAATTACACATGTAAGTAACGAATCACACACTTACTAGGTTCCAACACAGGTCAATACATGTCTTACATGGTACAAACTATGTTGGAACCTTAACTTGAGTTCGAACAGGCTTAACAACATTTGATGCTGCTCAACATGACATCCAACGGGGCACCGGAAACAGGATCTTATTTGCATACTTATCTTAGCCCTATGTTGAGCAAGAAGTCCAAGCGACATCCCAAAGTAGTAGTCACAACCTTCTCGAGCAATACTTGGTACCTCTCCAGCATTCTTGAGCAGTCCTCGATATCTTGGCATCCAATTGTGAGCAATTATCAACCACTCAAGCGCTTGAAGGCAGTTGCTTCCATCATCGAGCGGCCCTAATCAAAGCGTGCATGCACATTAATCAAAGTGAGCCATTGTCAAGTGGCACCGTGCAAAGCGATCCCACTGTCAACGTAATACAGAGGTTCGTTGCCATCATTCTCACCTCTCATATTGTCCAACGAAACAATATGAACCCTTTGTCCATGTAAAAGTACTCCCGAGCACGTGTGAATGTCTGTCTGTCTGTATTTGTTTTAGCTGATTCTTTTATCGTTTTTAATATGTTTTCCTAAATTTGATCTCTTATCTTTATCTGAAATAAAATATTTAATTATTTAATAATGACATTTGAATTTATGTGGGATTCAAATATCTTCATTCTTCAATATTGAATATGGAAGCTTAGATGACTATAATATAAAACTAGACTAGAATCGATATAAATGTAATGGGCCACAGGGCCCAATCAATAGAATTCTAATGGGCCACAGGGCCCAATGTACCTGGGCCTCTTCTTGGTAAAGATAATTTCCCTTGATTGTAGAAGGTGGTTAATTTTCGGATTCATTATAAGTTCATTCTTTTCGATATTTTAAAATTAGTTTTCATTTAAATTAATTAAATTTCAGAATATTCAAATTGCTAAGTACTTTTAATTATTTTATTGATTTAAAATCCTACGTAATATTAAATTTTAAATGGACGTAGAGAAGCAACTAATGACTAAAAAATTAGATTCAGACACATGAAAATGAAAAAATTTTGTGTACGTAAAGCGTACGCAGCGCTGCATACTTCCAGCATATTACATGGAGATTACACGAGGGGTATTTTTCTGTTTTATCCCTTGTAACCTCCCTGTAACCTCCTTATTTTTGCAGGTTACAGGTAGGTTACATGGAGGTTATACGTATGTGGCAGTCTCCTATTGGATGAGTTACGTATCGCTGCATATGCTTTACATACGCAAATTTTTTCCCACGATAAGGAGAGAAGACAAAAAATAGGGCATAACTCGTCATGTGCATGCTTTTATATTTACTTAATTAGTAATATATATACAATATTTTTATTAAAGACAACACAAAACCATATATACAGGAGTAAAATTTAATTTTATAATTTAACTTATATTATGAAATCTCATATTTATAAATATTAAATTTCAAAATCAGGCGTATAATATATTTCAAAAAAAAATTATTCAAATTTATCTACTAAATTTTAAACTATCTAAGCATTACACCTTGTTTTTTTTTTTTTTTTTTATAAAAGAGCACGATGGCTCAATTTTATTGCTCACAAAAAATAAAGTACTAAAACCGGAAGAAGGTCCAACGCACGCACTCTACAGAGAACACGAAAAAAAAAAAAAAATTTGGGTCCTTCTTCAAAAAAAAGAAAAAAATACAACTCACTCTGACACTGAATCGACACACACCGCAATAATAACCAACAAAAACTAAGTATCTAAAGCAAACACAGAGTTTAAAAACGTAGGGACAAACTCGGAGACAATGGAGCTTCGATAGATTTGCACCAAGCCTAGCAATCCAATCAGCGACGAAAGTTCCTTTCACGTCGAGTATGATTCCAAATCACATTCAATCCTACCTGAAAGAGCGCTTAATCTTTTTAATCTGTAATAAAACACTCCAATGACAGATTATGTTTAAAGAACAAATATCAAACATAGTTAAAGAATCAGTTTCGAGAATAATATTCACCCACTTCTTATGCTTAGCAATTAAAAGTCCAAAAAGAATAGCCTCGGCTTCAGCAATCAAAGGCGTCGAAGTAACAATAGGAGCAGCAAACTAAGCTAAAATCGATCCATTCCAATCACGGCAAACCCCACCAATACCAGCTTTAGTAAAATTCCAAGATGCATCAGTATTAATTTTCAAATAAGGCACAAAAGGTTTATTCCAATGAATACTTAGATCCAACGAGCATTAACAAGATTTATAAGCAATTGGAGATTAGAAATCAAAGCACCAATATATCCGTTATTATTAGATTTAAAATCCACTATAGAAACACATTTAGAAATGTAAGAAATAATTTGCCCGAGCAACTTTAAAGGAAGTAGCAGTATTCCCTTCATATTTACAACTATTACGGTTCATCCGGATGAACCAAACGAGTAATAGAAGGGATACTACTAAAAAACATATGCCCCAAACAATTCCAATCCCGAAACATCTCGATAATGGAATTATAACCATGAAAAGAAACGAGTTCTACTGCACTAAAGTAAAATTCTCTTCCAAATATCTGCATGCAAAACCGCAATTAATAAAAGTATGTAAAATAGATTCCTCATCATTCTTACAAAAACAGCATTTAGAAACAATCCTTAAACCCTTGAGCTTAAGTAAGTCATCGATAGGAATGCAATTATGTAAAAGTCTCCAAGTAAAAAAAGATATAGAAAGCTTCAACCATTTATTCCAAAGCCAAGATAGATCATAGCCAGCGATGAAAGAACTAATAGTAGCAAAGGTTTTAGTAACGAGAATCCCGATTCTAGTCTTGACCTTAGGAATATCCCTTCCGGAATTATCCAAAGGGATGTTAGCAATGAAATAGACATCCCTATACTCGATCACAGAGCCTAATTTAGCAAGATTCCAATGTGTATTGTCCCAAAAATCATTAACAGTAATATTAATATGCTGAGGGCCAGCATAGCAACTAGCAAGGGGCCCAAAAGAAGTCCAGTCATCATACCAGAAAGACAACTTACCAATACCAATATCCTAGCAAATAAACTTCTCCACCAAATGAGAAACCTTAAGCATTTCTTTCCAAATGTAAGAGTCATTAGAAGCGATGATAATAGATAAAGGATGATGATTAGCACAATACTTAGAGAAGAGAAGGTTAGCCCAAATAGAGTTATTATCTCTAAAGTGAACCCAAAGCCTCATATAATTATATTTAATAGAGTCAGAAATACTTCTAAAACCCGGGCCCCCATTAGAAATGGGCTTGCACAACTTCTCCCGACACTTCCAGTGTAACCCTTTTTCCTGCAACCATCCCATAAAAAACTATTGAATAAGACCTCAATCTTTCTAATAATAGCCTTGGGGACATTCATCACTTGAATAATATAAAGAGGCATGGAAGTAAGTATACTCTTCGAAAGAGTAATACGCCCCCAAAGGAAAGAAATTTGTTCTCCCAAGAATGAATTTTCATTCTAATTCTATCAACCAGATTATTAAACAAAGCAATTCTCTTAGGGTTCTTGTCTAAAACAAAACCAAGATAGTTAATGGGTAAAACAACCAAATGACAAGAAGTATACTCAACAATCCACTTTAACTTCATATTGCTGATATGCTTAGAACCATAAAAGGAGCATTTAGCAGAATTAAAAAACATACCAGAAGAATTTTGTAAATGATTAATGAGCCTCCAAATCTTCTTAATAGATCTCTTATTAGAATTAGTAAAAATAATAAGATCATCAGCATAGCATAGATGAGAAATGCTGATACAACCTTTATGCACAAAATTAAGAGAAGGATTGTCCCCATATAATTTATTAATGCACTTGGAGAAATAATCCATAACAAGTATAAACAAATAGGGAGAAAGAGGGTCACCTTGCTTGATACCTTTAGAAGACATGAAATGTCCAGTAGAATTACCATTAATGATAACGAATAATAATTATTACTAAGAATTCCGTAAATTAAATTACGAAATCTGATTGAACCTATGAGCATTTAACACATGGCTAATAAACTCCCATCTAATTGAATCAAATGTTTTTTGAATATCCATCTTAAAAATAATGTTCCCATCTCTTTTACTCCTATCAAGGTCAAAAAGCAACTCTTGAACAGTAAGAGCATGATCAATAATAGTTCTGCCTTTAATAAAGGCGATCGATTTAAAGAAATTAACTTACCTAAGACATCCTGAATTCTATTCACAACAATCTTAGAGATAAGCTTAGATATAACAATATTAATACTAATAGGTCTAAAAGACTTCCAAGAATTAATACTATGTTCTTTAGGAATAAGAACAATATTGGAACATTTAAAAAATTTAGGTAAATCAATACCTTTAAAAAAATCCTGAATAGCACCAATAACATCAATTTTAATAATATCCCAAGTAATGCTTATAAAACTCAACAATAAAGCTATCGAGTCCAAAGTGACTTTACCATTATCCATACTCGTCCAAAGTGAATTTAATTTCGAAGGTCCAGTAACATTACACCTTGTTTAACTAATTATATGTATATTACAAACTATATACTTATTAAACAAGTTAATTATATATATATATATATATATATATATATATATATATATATATATATATATATATATATATATTAAATTTTTAAAATTTTAAATATATTTAATATATGTATGTTATATATTTTACTATAAATTATGTCTTAATGAGTATATTAATTAAATTTTTTTATTTTTAATTTTTATTCAATAAGTTAATTTAATTTGCTTTAAAACGAGTTAGGTGAATTTATATTAAAAATTATTTTCATATTATAAATATAGTATTTATTATAAACCATACTTAAATATTTATATTATAAATTTTTTTATGTTATATTTTTTATTATAAATTATATTTTAATGATTATATTAACAAGTTTCATAATTTATAATGAGAATATGAATTGTAATTAATTATAGTTTATAACAAATTAATAAAAATATAAACTTTAAATTATAAAAGAGTTTTAAAATTAAAATGTTATTATTAATATTTACTTTTTCCATAGCCTATTAATAATTTAAAAGCCTAGCTTTTAAAAGCCAAATTTCTTCATTTTCTAGCACATGTTTTAACATTTTCAACCTTTATTAATCCCACATCATAAAAGACACAACCTTCTGCTCTTTATATCCGAAAACAGAGATATCATTAATTCACAATTTTTTTTCATTTATTTTTTTTAAATAAACTAATTTCTATGTAAAATATTCAAAATAACTTTTAAGTATTTTGAATTTGCTCTAACTCCAACTCATAATATGGAAAAATTATTACACCAGGAGTCCTAATTCAGTTTTACATCGGACTCCAATCAGGTAGGGCTGTCAAAACGGCTCGTTGTTTGCGAACAACTCGTGTTCGACTCATGAAGAAGCTCGTGTTCGGCTTGTTCGCTAAGTTAATGAGCATTAACGAGCCGAACACAAACAAAGATTTGTTCGTTCTTGTTCGGCTCGTTCTGGCTTGAAATATTATTCATCAATTATAGACACACACACACACACACACACATATATGTATATATATATTGATATGCAGTATTTTTAAAAAATTTAAAAGATTTATAATCAATTAAAATTATTAAATTAAATTCAAATGATGTTTTAATGTAAACAATAATTCTTAAATTTGGCCCCAACACTTAATATCTTATGGTTATATGATTAGCGTTGTCCAAACGACTCTTTGATCGTGAACAGCTCGTGTTCGGCTCGCTAAGCAAACGAGCCGAACACGAATATACTTTTTGGGCTCGAAATATAAACGAGCCGAACAAGAGCTGAGCCTGGGCTCGCTCGTGTTCGGTTTGTTTACACCCCTACAATCAGAGTCTGCTACGTGTACGGGACCTACCCATGCATTAAATTAGGAGTCTGCCTATACATGTGTCAGGCTATAATTAAAGTCCTGATGCAAAATTACATCATGACTCATGATGTAATAATTTCTTTCGCAAACTGGGAGTACAAACGTTGAATATAAAATTAAATAGAAAATGGCTGAACCACTGAAGATATATATATATATATATATATATATATATATATTAAAAAAATAAATAAAATATATTTCCCCGGCATAGCACTGCTTTTATCTCTTAATTAAAAGTCAAACGTAAAGTTAAATATGACAAAATCGGATAAGGCATAAAATCCGGCTCAAAAACAAAGGAAAATTTACAAAAATACCAAAACTTTTTTATTGATTTACATATTCAATGTATAATTCAAAATTATTACATTTATGATACTAAAACCCTTAACCTCACTAAAAGAATAATCACTACTAATTAACATTTTACATTTATAATACTCAAAGCCCTATAAATATTAAACTTGAATTTTAGATATTAAATATATAAATATATATAAAAACGTGATATTTATATAAATATTCCAAAAAAACAAAAAACAAAAAATGAAAAATAAAAAACAAAGAATATTTCAACAATATTTTTTATATAGTTATCTACTTATAAAAGTGACAAAAAAATGTCACTTTATAAGAAAATTACAAAGAAAAAAGGCCTTACATAAATGAGAGTTAAGAAATAAATTAAATTGTTTAGGATATATTTAAAAAATTAAGAAATAGAAGAGACATATTAATATATGAATATAAAAAATGTATATTAATTTGTCGCCAACATATATTATATATAGAGCACACGAAATATTATTATTTATAAATCAAGCGTCGGGGTGATATTTTAGAAATTTAACGAGTGTCACGATAAAAGTATCGAGAAAATGATAAAAATGAAAAATATAGGTTGAATTTCTTAAGAGTATATGAACTTATACTTCATGTTGTTATGAAAGTATTTATTGATTAAATTCTTATATATATTTGATATTTTTATCTAATAATAGGATGGCATAATTTATAATTTATAACTTTGAATTATTTTGATGTGGCATCAACATTAGTATGGTTAAATAAATAATGATATTTTTTTTCATTTATAGATTAATATTTTCATATAAATAAATATAAAAATAAAGATTTTACACATATAAATTGATTCAAATATAGAGTGATTGAAATTTAGTATTGTGAAAAATGATGATAATAAAGTGCAAAATGGAACGAGAAAAATTGCACGCAGAAAAACAAACATCAGAGCGACATATAGATTTAAGTGGTTCAGCAAAATTGCCTACGTCCACGGAGTTGCAGAGGATTTTATTTTTTTGAGGAATTACACCGTCGAGCGTCTCAACGTTTACAAAAAATCTCTATTTTCTTCTCTCTCTTCCTCTCTTTCTCTCTTCCTTTCTTTTTCTCTTAGAGGACTTGACTTGGTCATTGCTTTGGTTCTTGTTTGACACTCTTTCTCTAAGCCGAAAGAGGCTCTTTATAGAAATCAAGACAGTGGTAGGTGGGAGGTAGGTGAGCGGTAGGTGGGAGAACGGTAGGTGGAAGGGTAGGTGAGCAGTATGTGAGATTCTTAATTAGGAAGCTAATTAAATCAATATGGATCGGGTCTCTACATTACCCAACAATTTAGTAATACTAAAATTTCTCTATATTTTAAATTTAAGCCTTTTTAATTTCTCTCTTTAAAGGAATACAAATTTAGTTACATTTATGTAAATATCTTTTAATGGGTTGTTTATTACAAAAATGTGAGAGCGAAGAAAAGAAAAAGAAAAAGCAATAAGATATGATTTTAAAAAGAATAACACAAATAAGGTCAAGAAAATATCAATATCAATAAACTAATTTGTTTTTAAAATATACTTGGAAGAACTTTTAGCTATTTTGAGTATTTGTTGCTTGTTGTCTGTCGCCAATTGCTGATCATTGGTCATCACTTGATGTCGCTGGTAACCATACGTTTTGCAGGCCACTACCAAAGCAAACTATAACCTTTATTTGACGTGTCAACTGTATTTCTTGTCGAATTAAAACATAAATAAATAAATTAAAAAGCTAAAGATAAACTATAAAATTGATCCCAAACAGACGCTTAGAAGTTCGAGTAGCTCAAAATATTCAAATGAGACCGATTACTCGTCAACTCTTTTTATGCCTTCCATGTTCAATCTCAAAATACAAATAATGAATATAAAATTTAATGGAAAGTGTGTAAAGCACTAAAGATGATATAATCATAAATAAAAAAAAATATATTAAATAAATAAATAAAATATTTTTTTGCTTGGCATGGCACTTCTCTATTGTTTAATCATTGCTCTCCATTATTAATGCTTACCCTAAAACTCTTATAGAGTCAAACTTAAAGTTAAACAAGACAAAATGAGATAAGCTATAAAATGTGCCTAAGAAAACAAAGGAGCATTTACATAGAAATCTCAAAATTTTTATGTATTTACATATTTAATATCTAACTTTATAAATTTTTATATTTATAATACTCAAAACCCTTAACCTCACCAAAAAAAAAAAAAAAAAAAAAAAAAAAACACCACAACTAGTGACTTCTTAAAAATAAAATTGATGCGTGTTAGAAAATTCGCGGCGGTAGAGTAGCGGATTATTGTCTTAGCGTTGTACGAAAATTCAGCACACATACAGATGAAAAATAAGCGGTGACGACTCCAAAATTTTTTTACGTGGAAAACCCGTAAAGGGAAAAACCGCGGGGTCTGGCACTATTGCGAGAATCCACTATTGATTAATGTTTATAGAAATCTCTTGTCCCACAGACAGGAGAGAGTAATTATATTTTTCATATAACAATGTCGACTGACGGTGTCTGGTTGATGGTGATTAACGATGATTGGCGGGGAGGTCGACGATAACGATGGTTGACGAAAGTCAGCGGTGATCGACGGCGGTCGGTGGTGGTCGACGGCGGTCGGCGGTGGTGCTAAGCTGCAGCTTCTCCTTAAGGCCTTAAGTTCTCTCTCTAGGCTTCTCCTCTTGTGAGGATTGGAAGACTATTTATAGTGCTTTTGGTGCAATTAATGCAGTCATTTTGATCGGACGGTTCAGAAACTCTCGATCGGACGACGTTTAAGGGGCATTTGATGCCCTTAACGATGTCAGAATTGACATAGTTAAGAACAATTTAATGTGTCCAAATATTAAAAAAAAATAATGCTACTCATTTGAAAGGACAAATGCAACAAATGAACAAAATAAAAAATAAAAAAGGAGACCATGATATAGTCTATACCAAGTCATGTAGCCTAAAGGGTGACCAAATGCCACTTATACAAAATGACAAAAAAAAGGTCATCTTATAAGAGAGTTACAAAAACAAAGAACTAAACTAATTTAATATATATTTTAAATTTTAGGAAATATAATAGACTCATTAAAATATGAATATAAAAAATATATAAGATATTTATTTGAAGCCCTTCCCAATTATCTTTTATTTATTTATTATTGGACCAATATTATTTGGCTCGTCCTAATTAAAACGTTTACATGAAATGGTCCTCATTGTAGACCCAAATATCAATTAAGTCAGGTTTAAGGCAAATCGTTACGATTAGGAATTAAATGATTCACAATTACTTTTTTCTTAATTATTGACAATAGTTGACCATGTAACATACTTTGAATTAACAAACTTTAATATTCCGCTTTTAGATTCTTATAAAGTTGAATCTAGCTAGTTGACCATGTAACATATTTTTTTACCATTTATAGGTAGTATTTCATATAAATAAATATAAAAATAAAGAAGCTACATATATAAATTTATTGAAATTTAGTGGGAATGAAACTTTTGACACTATAAACTTTTGACAAATTTAGTGACATTTATATTGTTTATTACAAGAATGTGAGAGGGAAGGAAAGAAAAAGCAATAAGATATGATTTTAAAATACTTTGAAGAACATTTAGCTACTTTGATTACTTGTTGCTTATTGATTGTCACCAATTGTTGATCATTGGTCATCACCTGCTGTCGCTGGTAACCATACATCTTTGCGGGCCACTACCAAAGCGAAATATAACAATTTTTGACGCGTCAACTATATTTCTCGTCGAATTAAAACATAAACAAATAGAATAAAAAAAAAAATAAAGATAAACTACAAAATTGACCCCAAACAGACACTGAGAAGTTTGAGCAGCCTGTCTTCTCTGACTTTATCTCAGCTCAATTTCAAAATATAAGTAATGAATATAAAATTTAATGGAAAATGATAAATAAATAAAATATTAAATAAATAAATAAAATATATTTGCTTGGCATGGCACATCTCTATTGTTTAATTATCCTTCTTCATTCTCATTGCTTACCCTAAAACTCTTAAAGTCAAAGTTAAAGTTAAATATGACAAAATGAGATAAGCTATAAAATATGCCTAAAAAACAAAGGAGCATTTACATAAAAACCATAAAATTTTTATGTATTTACATATTTAATATCTAATTTTTTTAATTATTATATTTATAATACTCAAAACCCTTAACCTCACATAAGAAATACCACAACTAGTAACTTTTTAGAAGTAAAATGTATTTTTTTTTCATTCCCAAAGTGTTATAAATATAAAAATTAAACCTTTGTTATTATATATAAATATATAAAAATTATTTGGTATTTTTGTAAATCTTCATAAGAACAAATTAAATTAAAAAATATGTGTCCAAATAATAAAAACAATGACAATGCTACTCTTTTGAAAGGACAAATGCAACAAATGAATAAAATAAAAAATAAAAAAGGAATCCATTAATTTATAATTCATGATATAGTCTATCTCTAATCATGTAGCCTAAAGGGTGACAAATAAAAGTGGACATCTTATAATAGAGTTAAAAAAACAAATATTTATATTAATTTATTATATATTTAAATTTAAGGAAAGATAATAGACTTATTAAAATATTATTAGATATTTATTTGAAGCCCTTTCTAATTATCTTTTATTTATTTATTATCGGGCCAATGTTACCTGGCTCGTCCTGATTTAAAAGTTTACATGAAATGGTCGTCGTTGTACACCTGGATATCAATTAAGCCAAATTCAAGCCAGATTGTTACGATCCGTCTTGAATGATGCAAATGATCTGTCTTGAATGATTCAAATATAGTTGACTATGTAACATACTTTTGAGTTGATAAACTTTAATATTCCACATTTAGATTCTTATAAAGTTGAATCTAGTCAGTTGACCATGTAACATACTTTGTGTTAACCGTTTTACTACGGAATATAAACGAGTTAAGCTTGAGCTCGGTTACCTAATTTGCAAGTGCTCAGAAGCCATTGAAGAGTTCTCAAGCTCTCCTAAAAGATAAGGCTAGAATGTGATAAATAGGCATGTAAACGCTCTTGTTTGGTTCATTCGAAATTGACTCGTGAACAATATGTTATTGTTCAACTCGATTTAAACATTATTGTTAGTGTTCGGCTCGATATTGACTCGTTAAAATTAACTGAAAAAATAGATGTAGAGTGTTGGATTCAAAACTGAATAAAATCTATGTAAACGAAAACGCCGAACCACATTATCATAAGAAGTTGTTATGATTTAAATTTAGATAGATATATATATATATATATATATATATATATATATATATATATATATATATATATATATATATATATATATATATATAATATTATTATATAAGTAATTATATGATTTCTTTATTTCGAGCTAAACTGAGCCAACACGAGCGAACAAAGTGTTGTTCGTGTTCGGCTCGTTTACTTAACCAATGAGTCAAACACGAGCTACTTAACGAGCCAAACATGAATTATTCACGAACAATGAGCTTTTCTGATGGTCCTAGTGATGAATTTCTACAATGATTTTGCTACTTATCTCTAACTTAGAAATATTGAATTTTGAAGATGCAAAAAAAAATACATATATAGCACTTGAAATATTGCTATTTACAAAACTAGCGCCCTCTTCCATCCCTTTTTCAGATTATCACACGATTATTGAATTTTACATTAAAACATCAACCCATATTTTTTTTATTTTTTTAATCAAATTCCCGATAGCTAGATCATGACACGCATAAATAAACGTATTCGGTAATTCAACAGAATGTTCAGTTCGACAATATTATAAATAGTACCCCTTCGAGTGCTATGAATTTAATTATCTCAAAATTTTGTGCTTATGCTCTTCTTAGTTGAACATTGAAAAATTTCATGAAGTATTCCAAGTCAAAAGTATTTATTTAGTACCTTAGCTTGGAAAGGGTTTGTTTTATAAACTTTGTTGTACAATTAAATATAATTTAGAAAAATAGCACCCGAAATATTATTATTTACAAATCTAGCAAGTCCTTTTCATCTATTTTTCAAATTCTCACTATCAAAATTCATGAGGAACTTATAGAAAGTAATGATTGGAAGTATATATTCATGAGAATTGTAAGAATTGAACATTAATTATTGATTGAGAGAGAGAGAGAAATAGACGGGTTCTATTTATACATGTGACAGATCTTTATTGGAGTTCAGATACAATAATTCTTCCTTTTATCCTACTTTCAAATTCTCACTTAAATATCAAAATACAAGATAAAACCCCCAACTATATTTGTTATTTTTATCAAATTCTCAATGATTTGATCGTGGCACTTATAAATGCAACAATTTGGTAGTTTAAAAAATCATGACGGTGTTTGATTTGTAAATAACAATGTTTCGGGTGCTTTGTATGTAAATATCAAAATAAAAAAGATTTTAATTAAATTGAGGTTCACCAAGATCAATTAAGAAAATAAATAATCTAAAACTTGCTCAAAAATCCACATAGCCTTTTTAAAAAAAAAAAAAAAATTACATACATACCACCTGATTCCTTTTTATTTACATATTAACTAATGCAAGCTAGAGTATTCATAGAGAGCAATAGATTATTGCCTCACCATTACATGAGAATTAGCATACACTCAGATGAAAGAGAACAACCAACACGAACACTACAAGTTTTTACGTGGAGCACTCATAAAAAGAAAAATCACAGGGTCTGACCTAACAAAAAAGATCTATTATAAATTGGTGGTTAGTATAGTTCTTTGTCCCACAGATGAGAAAGATTTACTCAATCTTCCACGCTATAAAGTCGGTGTGCGGATGAACTTAAGGGTTAAAACCTCTAAACATAATTCTCATTAAATTTTATTGTTGACTAAAGTTATGATATTGCAATACCATCTTTCAACTTTTGCAAAATAAGCCTAGAGATTTGCATCATATGGACTTTTTTTATTATCTTTTCATAGTTTCTTTTTGAGAAATTAGATGTTTGTATGCTACAATTCCTATATAGCCTACCAAAATTATTATAAATGCAATTTTTTTTATTATTAATGTAAATCCAAAATAAAGCAAAACTGTTCTAGTACAGACGTGAAAAGTGGTACAGAGCGGGGTACTACCTGCCAGGTGTGGGGACTCTCCACGGTGTAGGGCCCTCAGTGAAACTTATCCGTGATGAGGGCGTCACGTGATTGGGATGAGGAGAATGTCAAGGATATTTAGTCCCACATCGGTCGCATTGTTGGCAACGAATATATATGTGCGTACAGCTCTCAACTCTTTTAAGAATTTTTTTGGAAGCGTGACAAGCAACCATCATAAATTTTTTTTTTCCCCTGAAGAGAATGAATGATTGAATTCAATACATAATTCTTTAATTTATTTTTATTCAATGTGCTACATATTGGGAACACTAGTAAATATGTCATTATGATGAAATTTTCAACTGAATCCTATGTTTTTTCACCCTCACAAGATAATATATATTAATCTATTAGTGAATTTAAACAGCCTAACAAATGAAGCCCGATATTTCTCATTATATATCTCCTATAAAAGAGAATGAAGGGAGTTAAGTCTCATAAACCGGACGTGCGGTCGATAGTGATGATCGTGCGAGACTGTCAGCGTATGGCAAAGCGTGATCAACACTGCCGTCCGTACGTTCAAACGACAGAGATAATATGTTATCATCCTCATGTGCATGAGTATTACTATGACTACACTTAAAAAGTGACTTGTGTCAAATTAAGAGGCGATTATATATAGTTTATGTAACATGGAAGCATCACAAACATAAGAATAAAGACATGGGAGAAAAAACATAAAATAATAGTTAAATATTTAAACATAAAATAATAGTTAAATAAATATTTAACTATTATTTTATGTTTTTCTCCCATGTCTTTATTCTTATGTTTGTGATGCTTCCATATTACATAAACTATATATATTATAACAATAAACTAAATCCACAATAAATGAAGCAATGTTATAATACTCTGTAGCTGTAACTTAGGTATACTGAGAGCTTGGGGTGCAAATGAACATAACACAGATGAACTGAGCTAGTGCTTGTGTTCGTGTTCGGTTCGTTTGAACTTAAGTGTGTTTGAAATAGGCTCGTGTTTGAAATTGTTCGTGAAACTACTGTTCGTGTTCGGTTTGATTTGTTTGAAATTAGTTTGAAATGTTTGAATTGTTCAAATTATTCGAATTGTTTAAATTGTTTGAAATATTTCAAATTTGTTTGTATTGTTTGAATTTTTTGAATTGTTAAAATGATAATAAATTTTTAGATAAACTTTATGTGATTTAATTTTTTTTAAGCATGATAAATTTTTAGAGTATATAATTATTTTTAAAATATGATAAATTATATATATATATATATATATTAAATTAATTTATTTTTCGTACAATAACAATTCAAATACGACATAACACATGACTATTCATGTTTGGTTCGTTTATAAACTGAACAAAAAATATATATATTAATGTTCGTCTTATTTGTTTATCGAACGAATCGAACACGAACTCTTTGGCGAGCCGAACAAGAACTGTTCCCGAACAACGAGCTTTTTTGATAGCCCTACTGAGAGCCATATAGAGTTCGGAATTAATTGGTGATTTTAATGGAAATGATACTTTTTTTATTTAAATTCTGTGTGTGTGTGTGTTCATATAAATATATAAACCCTCATACTTGTGTCATCTACTGTGACTCGTTGATTGACAGAGTTTGTAAGACCTCTGGGGTCACAGGTTTGATCACATATATGTGCGGAATGAAATTCTTAACAAGTTGGCCGTGAGGCTCGTCTAATAGCCTCTGACTAATCTTGTTTGTGTGTGTGTGTGTGTGTGTGTGAGCACGCAGTCGTTTCGTAGTCTATTGGCAGAACAACCTCTCTGAAGCTCGTAAGCCCTCTGAGGTCCCGGGTTCGAATCCCCCTGTGTGTAGAGTATGATCCTCAAATATTTGTACACTGCCCCGCCCCTAACTTAGTGGTGGTGGCTCGTTAGGGATGGCCAAGGCTCATATATATAGGTAACTTTTTCTTAGCGTGCAGTTTCTAGTGTTTTCTTATTATTTTATTTTAGGAAGATTTACGTACACCTAAACTTAATTTTTTACATACAAGCCACCAAATCTGTGCTTGAAAAGACGTATTTCATACTTTTAAAAGTTAAAATGATGGTATTTTTTGTATGATTTGAGATATAATTGTAAAAAAGTAAAATTTAGGTGTTAAATATGTAAATCCTTATAAATTAATAGGGTAGTTGGATGTAATCTCCCCCTTTATTCTAACATCATTGGTGGTAAATATGTAAATCCATATGTAACTAATATTTATGTTAAATTTATATTTCTCTATATAAAATATTAATATCTAAATAGCATATAAAAATATTATAGGTATTTATTTATATTTAAATAATTACATCAAAATATATGCACTAAAATAATGACATCAAAATGTATGCATTAAATTGTGTGTTTTTACATTAAATAAATATATATTAATGTTATTATTTATGTCATTTAGAGATTATAATTGGCATAAAAAGTCTGATTCACAATAAATAAATAATTAATTAAGATATTTTTAATATCATTGAAAGATTAATAATTTTAATAACTTAATTTGAAATATTAATATCTACATCAATATAAATTGAATATTATGACTCAATTAGGGGAGATGAATTGGATTTTTAAATATTAATCTCTTAATTGGATATACAAATTTAGGGGTATTTATGCAATTATTTTTTTAAGTGTTTTGTTTGTACACGCTTATTTCGAATACATTGCATTTAAAATATACGACATTTATATTTCATGTCATTTGGTTGAGTGTGAGAAAGGCTATATGGGGGCGTTTGGTAGATACTTTTAATATGATTTATCATCGGATTTGTTAAATACAACCGAACAATAAAATACAGGAGTTCTGTGGATTTACGAATTTTTTGATTTTGAGTCCTGAATCTGGCTTAAATTCAGATTTTATGAGGGTCTATTTGTGATAGCTTTATATTTACTGTATTTTTTAGACCGTCACCATAATTTTGTTTGGGGAACTACGTTCTTGTTTCTGTCTAGAAATTTATGTGGTGGGAAGCTATTTCTTTGAACCCTAAACCCGTGAAAATTTGGTGGTTGTGAGAAAACTATTATCTGATCTTTTTTCAAGGATATATATATTTATAAGTCTCATCGACTACCTTTGTAGAAATATGAATTGGGATTTTATCATCAATTTTGTTGTTTGAGAGATAATTTTTAAAAAATGTTGCAAGATATTAGTTATTTTTAGATAATAATATTTTGCATGCATTGGTGTAAATGATTTTTTTTTTTTCTATTAAGCCCAAAAAAGTTTTACCACAATTTAACTATATTACATTTAAAATATTGCATTTAAATTTATTGCTCATGATCGAATCTTGCTACTACATACCACTTAAATTTATCAGATATTGACGTACTTAGCACTCAAAATATATATAGCCAAATATATAGTAGTTGGAAGTTACAGTAGCAGTTTGTCAAAATAGGTCATAGTTGGTCACATATGTCGCATTTGCCAACTACAGGCGTTCGTTTGCCACATAAGACATATTTCAAAGATGCGGTAGCAATTGTCCATATAAGTCACAGTTGGTTGTTGCAATTACGTCAGTTAGCCACAAAAGCCATAAGTGAAAGTTGCAGTTGTAGTGTCAGTTAGTCATATAATCCATATTAAGTCTCAGAGGCAGCAATTGGAATATACAATGACAATTAGCCAAATATGATGTACTTTGTCACATATTTCATAGTTGGTAGATGCAGTAGTATTAGTTGGGCACATAAACCGTAGTTGGTAGCTACAGTAGCAGATAGCCACTTAGGTCATAGTTGATTACATTGGCCATAATTGATAGCTTTTGTAGCGTTAGTTGGCTAAATATGTTGTAGTTGGATTTTACAATAGCAGTTAGCCACATAAGTTGTTGTTGGTCATATAAATCATAGTTGGCAACTATAATAACATCAATTAACCACAGGGGTTATAGTGAGAAGCTGTAGTGGTAACTAGCCAGTTAGACAATAGTTGATATTTGTAAGAGCGTCAGATGACCACATTGGCCATAGTAGGAAGATGTTATGGTAACTGACAACATATGTCATAGTTGGTAGCTGTAAGAGCGTCTGTCAACCACAAAAGGTGCAGATATAAGCTGTCATACTTTGTGCCTAATACCATACTATTTTAAATCAAAGACATAACTTGTCAGGATGTGCTGGAAGAAGAAAACTTCAAATTTTTGGAGAAAGTTGTTGCATTCTAAATATGATGGTTATAATTAGTGGTTGTCAGCAGCTATCACTAAATATTAAATATGGCGTTTGTCTCTGGAATGTATCATTACACTATATTTAGGATACATCATTACGTTATGTTTAAGATATACCATTTCACTGCATTAAGGATTAGTCGTTACACGATGTTTGGGATACACTACTATCAAAAAGAGTTCGTTGACTATGTTGAAGATGGGGTCGGTTGGTGGTGCTTGGGGATCTGTCGGGACCTCTGGCCAAAAGTTAACTCCAAGCCTTTAGTCCAAAACAACACTGGTATTCGACTTGTTCTATTCCACTCTTTCCAAGTGAAGAGAGGGATCTATTTATAACCTTTAAAGTAGGGACATTTTGGTCATTGACACACATAACCACTTGATTGAATGACATACATTGATTTACTTTGATCGTAGAATTTTTTTGAATTATTTGAAGGCCTTAATGACCTATAAATAAGATGATTTTAGGCTCGTTAGATTCCTCCATTTGAGACGCAAGCTTTTAATATAAGCACTTAAAGCATGGAGTTCATTTGACAATGTAATTAACTACCAAAAACTTCTAAATGTGGCTTCATTCTGGTTTGACTAAGTCATATTGGATAAATTTTAGTAGCATTTAGTTCGTTTTGTCGGGACGGTTGGACTACAAGCTTGTTGAAAATCAAAACTCTAGATCATTTAAATTAAATCAAAATATTTCTTGCTTAAAAATTAGATCGTGAATCATGTCAAATGATTAAATTTTTCGATGATACATCAAATATCATACAGATATATAATTTTTTTTTTAATTTTTAAAAAATTAAATATTTCTTTTATGCAGAAGAGAAAATACACGTGTTAAAAAAATGAACTTTAGGTGTTAGATACATAAATATATAGGAATTTAGTGGGTGTACATACATCATCCTAAATATAATTCCTATTTTTTAATAAAAAATAAAGCAAATTTCCAATTATAAATATTCGTCATCATTTTGAATAAAAAAAAATTAAAATAATTAAAGGCTCAGAGAAACACACAAACCCACGTGCAGCTTTACCAAACACACCGCTCCAACGGCCTCCATTCGCCGCCACATTACACCAATAGAAAACCGCCACGCGTACTCCTAACCGCCTCCCAATCCACCAATTGCTGCTCGACAGCTCGGAAGCTGAACTAAGCGTGCCGCCCATGCTTTATCATATAAATAATAATAGTTAAATGACGTGTCAAACTATAAATTCGACGCGTGGCTTTTAAAGATAAGCCTCCAGCTGCTTTGTCAACCTCTAGCCGTAACCGCGTAGCCCCCATTTTTTATTATTTTCCACAAATTAGGACCCGAAATCTTGAAAATTACACCGGAGGTATTTAAAAAATAGACCAGGGGTAATAATGTAATAATGAATTTAAAATAAAATAAAATAATTTAATTGTGCTTCCAGTTTGTGATTGGCTGTAATATATATTGCATCAAAATTTCCCTATCAATAGCTCTCATACCGTTTGTCTGGCCGGACATAATTATGTGGACGTTGATTTGATGTCCAGTCTGTCTCATTCCCGGCAGGGTTAGATTTATGAATATGTAATTATTTTTGTAATTATGTCTTCAAAAATAAGGAGGGCACAATTGATCCTCAGGAGTTATAGGTATTTGATGATATCTATAATATTCATCTAAGAAACAAAAATATAGATGACCAGCAAGTCAATCCAAAATCTGATCCAGAAGAGTAAAAGAAAGTGATCTTTTCTAGTGACAAAATTTAATTTTCTATAATATATATATATACACACACACACACACACGCTACCTAGCGACATGTTTAGTTGGGATTAATTAAGTATCCGGGAGAAGGGGGGAGAGCAAAATTATTAAATTGTCTAAATTGCACGTTATAAAATATCGTACAAACTTTTGTATTATTTTGCAGAGTTAGATCAATATTTGAGCTTGAATCGAATATAATTTATTTTATTTTTATGCTAATGAGATAATTAGATTTATGAGTTAGTACTCAATTTTTATATAATTCACAAAATAGTATCTCTCTATTCTTTGGTAGAGTATGAATAGTTATAAGAAATTTTAATATAGATTTTTAATTATTTATTTGATTTTAACATTATGCATAAACATTAAATATAGTTATAAAAAATATTAAAATAAAAAATAAAATGATCATTAGTTAAGTTTTTATTCACCTCATTTCCAAATGTGCTTTGTTTTTTTTTATCTTAATAAAATAAGTAAATTTTATATATTATTTTTTTTTTTCGTGCTATGTTATTCAATTTATTTAAATAAATGAAGCATAATTAGTTTTAATGACAGTTATGCTACATAATAATAGTTATTGATTAGAGTGTGCTTCAAATTTTACTCTTCTAATTAGAACGAAAAACTCTACCAACCCTTCTATCAAGAGTTTATCTGAGGCAGCTGTAGCTTAATTAAAAGCAGCTGTGAAGTTGATGAAAAATAATCTGATGCTTAAAAATTGTGGTGGCTATTATAATTTTTTTCTTTTTGAAAAAGTCAGACCGATGCTAAAAAGCTGCCCCCGCACCTAATTAGGACCAGTAGAAAAACGTAGATTTCAGCTGCAATTTTTTGAAAAATGTGTCAATACACAGTTTACCCAAATAAACAAAACTGTAACCGAGATTAGATGGTGATTCGGTGGTTCAACATTTCTTTCCGCATCGAAAGGTCTTATGCTCTCACCAACCTAAATAATAATAATAATCCGCGTATATGACGTGGGGGCATTTCTATTTAGACGTGGAGCGAAGCATTTGACCCAAAATTATCGGTTCTTCATTGGTGGTTGAGCGAATATAGTAAATAAATATTAGTGACATTTGGATCAGTAGTACATCCGGTAAGCTTACCGCCTCTCATCTAACGATAACATTAATTAATTTAATTTCATTGTGATTACCATTTAAATTTCACTAATACGACGTGAAAATATAATAAAACAAAACAGCCACCAATTGATTTATTTTAAAACTAATTAAGATTAATTGTGGCTCCTAAATACACGCTAAGATGTGTCAGATAATTTAATTAATGATTTTTTAAAATTTAGGGAATATTTACATACATACCACCCAATTCTTATGTATTTACATATTTACCACTCAAATATTTCATATCACACCAAAAATGCCACTATTTTGACCATTAAAAATATAAAATAAATCTTTTTTTAAGATGTCATATATGTAAAAATTGAAGTTTAGGTGTTAAATATGTAAATGCATAGGAATTAAGTGTCATGAAAGTAAAATTTCCATAATAATGTAGATATTATAATTATTTTAGCTTAGAATAAAATATAAATAAAATAAATTGCAATTAGTGTTGATTTTGATGAATAAAAGTTTAATTTTGAAGACCAATGAATTAACCTCAAGGGTTATAAATTAAATGATAAATTCAATTATTCATACAAAACTATTTTGATATGCTACATTGTATTTTGAAGAGGCTATTCATCTCACTAAAATAAATTATAATTTTTTAAAAATTATTAAATTTAGGAAAATTTGATTTTCTATAAGTTATAATAGTCATAATTGTCCAATAATCTTCATTATTTATTTTCTTATAGAAATGTGCTAAAAAAATTATCTATTTGGAGGCAAATGGATATTGGCATATAAAAATAAGTGTTTTAACCCAAACTCATAATCTACATGAATTTTCAAACTAAGGGTCCGTTTGGGGCGACGATCCACCGCACCGCAGTTTTGTCTGTTTAGGTAAATTAATAGTTTTTTCAAAAAAACTACCGCTGAAATCAACATTTTATCACCTGTCATGACGAGTTGTGGTGGCAGTTTTTTAACTGTGGTCTGACTTAAAAAAAAATTGTAATTGGTACCGTAGTTTTTTGAACATCAGATTATTTTTCAAGCTTCAGAGCGGTTTTTAATAAGCTGCAGCCGCCTCAAGCAGACCCTAAAGAGTTATTCGAAAGCCCTTTATCGAAAAGTTGTGTGATTCATATCATTAATAATATTATTACGACAACATCTATATTATAATCACGATCTATTCAATATTAGTAACATTATAATTTTGATGCTCAGCTTTGAATCCATTCATCATCAGTAGATGCAATGAACGAAAATAAAGAAAAACCCTAAGCTCAAACAATAAACAACCTACGATCTTATAATAGAACATTCAAACATCATTTGATTAGAAAACCCTAAAACTCTAAACTACATTAATCAACATCATATTAATTGTTGGAGTTATATTCGGATCACGCTCGAACACTGCTTAAAGTTTATTTCGATCTTGGTTCGAACAAAGCTAGAACATATACTTATGTATATAAATGTTCAATGTAATCATACATTTGAATAGACATGAGCCAAGTTATGATTAGACTACTTAAACCTGGTCTGAAGATTGCTTGTGTTCAAGCTAATGTTACTTGATTTTAATCTAATTTAGCTCTAATTTACTTAAATTTTGTTCAATTTATGCTTAATCTTATTTAACTATGCTAAAAACTTGTTTAAACTGTATTGGGTCATTTGTTTGAACATTATTTAGACTATGGTTTAGATCATGTTTGAACTATGGTTCAAATATGATCCTGTTCATATTAATTTCATTCATATTGAAGTTCAAAAGTCAATTTTTTTTAAAAAAATTGTTATGCTTTGTTAAAATTAATATTAATCTCAACTTCATTAATAAGTTTAGTCTTTTAAAATTGATTATTTTCTCAAGTATAAAATAATTAAAAGTAAAATAATTATTTTTTAATTGTATATATAAAAATATGTCAGTGATAATCTCAAAGCAGATAAATGGCTCAGAAGGATGACACTGACGATCGGGCTTAGCTGCTGACGGCCGTTTTCAGCTGGATGTTGGCAAGGGAGGCGTCCTGTCCAAATGATCGACGGAGCTTGCGAATAGATGTTTCGCAGGGCTGGGATTAGTTCTCAAGATAATCAACATGAGGCTTTCCTTTAGATTACATATCGATCGTGTCAAGGCTTACCAGACGATCGACAATTCTCATCGATCGAATCAGTCACTGGTCTTATTATATGCCTCTATAATGACCAAAAAAGTCATTTAATGATGAGAATAATATGTACTTTTGTAATGCTGGGACCTATGCCTATAAATTTTAGATTTTATTAAATGGTGGAGGGTTAATATATCGGTTTTGATGTGTCACAATATACATATAATTAGGCATGAATCTCAATGCATATAATATAAGATAACTTCTAGATTCAAATTCAAAAATATTCGGGCTATGATTTTTCAACAATGATATCTACAAATGTAATGACACTAAAAGTGATTTGATCTGAGCCCAAATGAGCTTAGATCAAACACTTGAAGTGTGTTTTAAAGCTTTGAAATATTAATTGAAAGATCAAATTATCTTTAAAACCAACATTTTTATAGTAAGATCGAATTTCTTAACGAGTAGAATCCAACAAGTTTAAAAAGACCAATAAGACACATAATTGCTAAAGAATAACTAGTAGAATCCAACGAGTTTAAAAAGACCAAGGACTAAAATGACCCAATATAATATAACTATCTTGACACTTTACTCAGGATTGTTAAAATCTGATTTTGAGCTGAATTTAAGGCCAGCTAAGAATTGGCTTGTGGCTCATTGCATTTGATTTTCAGCCGAGCCAACTCGAAATTGAATTGAGCTTGATCCGGCTCCAAATTGAAACGAGCCGTCTCTCTCTCTATGTATATATAATTTTTGTAAATAAAAATAATAAGAGCTGATCTCAAGTAAGTTCAAACCGATTCATGTATGACTCAAAAACAATTTGAAAAAAAAAAAATCGATCCAAAGTTATGGCTCATTGCACGACATATTTATTTCGATCCGAGCTAAAATTTAATTCTATTTTTGAACCTATAAAAAAAACCCCTGATTAAGGGTCTGTTTGGGGTAGCTGCAGCTTATTGAATAATCTAATGATAAGTTGATTAAAAATAATCTATTTATCAGCAAGGTGCAGTGGCTATTACAATATTTTTTTTCAGAGTTTTGAAAACACATAAGCTGCCAAAATGAATTTTACCCAAACAAGTCTGGTGCGTTTTCAAAATGCTACCGCAGCAAATAAACTGCCCCAAACGAACCCTAAACGGGAATCTCTCACCAGCGGTGAGATTTATACTCAGAATTATTTAAGGAGCCGAAGCCGCAATATGGTCTAACCCGAACCCGCACTACTCACACGTGATCCCGACCGCCCGTCACGTGATCTAGGGCCCAACAGCGGGCCCAATTTCTTATTATAGCCGTTTTTTGCCGCGAAAGGGTATTCTAGTAAATATTGCCGATAGCAGGGTCATTTCCTAGTTCTCCCCACGGAAGCATCGGGTGCTGTAAGTGGAACGGAAATGGATGGCCACTCACGCTAGTTGCAGAAAGGCAAGCTGAGAGAGAGAGAAAGAGAGAGAGGAAGGTGGGAAGAGAGAGAAGAGAAGGCGGTGGAGGGAGAAAGTCTCCACAATTGCTGGCATCGAATGCTGGAACCTGGATTCGCATTCTTCTTGCAGAATTCAGAGAGATCGGATGCTTTTCGCCGGCGGTTTTTAGGCTAAAAAAGAGTCGATCTGCGTTTTCTCTCTTTCATCCCATTAGGGAGGAGCAGAAGCATAGCCGGAGCGATGGCCGGAAGGCTACTGTATTCTGCGTGTTATCTCTTTGGAAGATAACTGAGCTCCAGAGGTTCGACATGCTTGTTTCTTTCTTCTTGTTTTGATGGGGTAGTTTCATTTTGTCTAGGGTTCATGATCTGGTAACCTTTTTGTTAAATAAAGCAATAGATATGGTTTTCGATTGTCCCTCTCTTTGGTCGGGCAAGCGTCTGGGTTAAATTGGATTAGGCGCTTTTGTCGTTCTTGTTGTTTGATTTTTATTTTTTTTTCCATTAAAAAAATATACTTTGATTGTGCAATGGCTTTGGATAAAAGAGGTAAGGAGCTTTTGTTAACGAATCGGTCGTTTTGTTTTTGTTTGGATGGAAGTAGTGAAGTTTTGTAGAATCTGTCGCGATTATTGACGCTGAGATTTTGTATTAAAGGAGTTATTGTTACTGCTTCATTCAGCTTTCACGGAGGTTCTGAGAAGCAAAATTTGTGGATTTAGACGAACAAGAATCAGATTAGTTCAGAGTTTTACTGTTCTGAGATGTACTAGTGATTCTGAGCTCTGTTGATTATGAGCATGGCGGCTGATTCTAATATGAGCTTTCATAATGGGGTCTTTCCTTCTTCCTTCTGCAATCAACTCGTAGTTTCTTTCCAATCTGGGGCAGCTAATGGTGCTACTGGTGTTATGCAAGGAGGAATGAACAGCTCGGGTGGGATGAGGGGGGGAAACCCTAGCGGTGTTTTGGGCAACACATCTTCCATGATTTTGCAAGGGAATTCTCAGAGCAGTTTGTTCCTGGAACCCATGGCTGGTCTGAAGCATGATACAGGTTTAGCTGTTGATTGGTCCTACAAAGAACAGGCTATCTTACATCATGGGCTCATCAAGTATGTGACTTATCAACTCTGTTTGATTCATTTTGGTTTGAAGCCTTTATTTAAACTTCTGTCTAATCTATATGTAGGGGTTCCTTGTGTTACATACATAGAATACAATTCTAAATCTTTAATATCACATAAAAAATAGCACTATTTTTACTTTTGAAAAGTGAATTACACCTTTTCATGCATAGGTTTAAAACACCAAAGCGCTATGCATGTAAATATGAAAGTTTAGGTGTCAGATATATAAATACATAAGACTTGTGGGCTAGTTATGTAAATTTCCCTTTTTCCTTTCTGTTTTTTTTAAGTTTTTGTTGTAATAAGAATGGAATTACTTTTTTTACATGTAATAGATATATGGCTTTTGTTGCAAAACAGAAAATGCTTTCTCCACTGAATACTTTTGATTTTCTTTTTATAAATTGTTTAAAGAACTGTTGCTAGATTTATGCCTAACCTAATAATTGTTTGCATGCTATTCCCTTCAGATATGCTGATCAACCTAGCATTTTGAAATATATCAAAATTGCTGCTCTTTTGCCTGAGAAGACTGTAAGGGATGTCGCGTTGAGGTGTCGATGGATGAATGTGAGTCTGATTATGTTCTTTTAAAGAAACACAGTTTTGAGGTTAACTGTTCCATGTCTTACCATAAATTTTGGTTAGGATTCTACTTTATGTAATCTTTCTTGTTATTATTATTTTTTAATTATTACACTTGTTTCTACTTTTTAAAATTGCTATTGTACCTTTTAACTGTTACCTTTTCATCAGAAATTATTATTGACTTCATGTCTAGAATGGAAAATGGCCTGTCAAGGTTGTTACTAAACCTGATCTATTTGTTTAGAACTGTTTTGTTTCCTCAAAGCGCAGATTATTTTTTGATAATCCTGAAGAGCCCTTTTTGAAAGATTTGGGTTACTCTCTCTTTTGCTTCGTTTTATCTTATTTGTTTGTGAGACTTGCAGTCGGACATCAAACCATCATCAGTCATCTTCCTGAACATTTTTATTTTTGGGGCATTTACATACATACCACCCAATTCTTATGTAGTTCCATATTGAACACCTAATATTTTCTTTTTACATTTACACCGCTGAAATCTTTCATATCACATAAAAATATACCACCATTTCATGCATTGGTAAGGTGGGTATGTATGTAAAAATAGAAGTTTTGGTGTTACATATGTAAATATTTAAGAATTGAGTGGTATGTTTGTAAATCTTCCTATTTTGTTTCCAACAAATTGAAAGCCATATGTAATTTTCATCAAGTACTATTTCTCATGAACTTGTTCACCATTAATGGAGATCATATGCTCCTACACATTTTCATGCATAGGTAGGGTGGGTATGTATGTGAAAGTTGAAGTTTAGGTGTTAGATATGTAAATACATAAGAATTGAGTGGTATGTCTGTAAATCTTCTTTTTTTTCCCAACAAATTGAAAGCCATATGTGATTGTCATCAAGTACTATTTCTCATGAACTTGTTCCCCATTAATGGCGATCATATGTTCTTAAGAAAAATTTTCATTGATTTCTTTCTATTTTTCATGAAAATGTTCCATCTTGATGCTTGAGAAGTGTTTGCGGGGAGTAAATTTATGCGCTGATATATTCATAATGGCATTTTAACTAATCATTTTTGTTTGACCATTGTAAATATTATATTTTTCCCACTTGAAGTGCTTAAATAAATCAAGTTTGACCGTGTAGCATTTCTTTTCCTATGTTGTTGAAATAAGATAGAGTCTGCTTATTTTACTAGCAATTTAGCTTTTACAGAGTAAAAGCTTTTCTGCTCATTTTTTCAGAGGAAGGAAGGCGACAAACGTCGAAAACTTGAAGAATTTTACACCGGGAAGAAGGTTAAAGACAGAAAGGTGATTTTAGCCGTCATAGCAGATTATATACTGTTTTTTTTAGCCCGTGATCCATATTTTCAAGCAAATGTTATCTATTTCTTAATGTAATCAATGTTTTTGTGACATTTGGCTCTTGAGGAGCAAATGCTGTTATGTTTGAGATAATGTTCTTTTCTTAAGTAGATAATGCAATTTATTTGAGTGATGAGGTCTATTCTTCTTTGCAATAAACTGGACGAAAAACAGCCCTGACAACAATTATTTTTCAGTTCCAGTCAAAATATTTTATTTGATTTTATAATTCTTTGCTAATTTTTTAATATTACCTCCCTTTATCTTTAACAATATATATATATATATATATATATATATATATATATATATATATATATATATATAGACAAGTTTCAAAAATTGAAATTTAAATACCCCTTCCAATTTTCTTTTGTTATCAACTTATTAAAACATCTCAATTTTTGTAATTTAGATTATTTTCTCCAACGTTACCGCCTTTTCAATTCTCTTACTCTTTTGGTTTAACATATTTTGAGGTTGGAATGTAAACTATCCTTCCTTTTTTCTTCATTTTAATAATTAACATATTTAATCTTTTTGGAACTTGTATTATTTTCTCAAGGTTTACCCTCTATTGCTATAATTGTTGTGTAAAAAATTCCAACATTTAAATTGTTTACTCAAACCCTGTTCTCATACTCCAATTTTCAATTATTCAAAATTTTTGTTTATTTTAAGTTAAAATCTATTGTTGCAATAGATGATGATCTTATAATATAAAATTATACATTCTTCGGTATCTTTATAAAAGGAAATCAAATTAGATCTGTTCTATCCTTTGTTTTGTTCTTTCCTACTTTTGGGTTTTAAGAAACTCATAAATGATAGAAGAACATGCTTGTTTATTCTCCATATTTTATGTGAAATTAATTTTTCGATTTTAATATGGTAAACTATTTCTGCTTTGGTAGCTACTATTTTTTGAGTTACTGTAGATTGAGAGAGGATATTTTTTCTAAAGAAGCAAGGCAAGCAAAAATTTGGTAGACCATAATAGCTTGCATTTTATTTTAAAGTTTTTTTTTTTTAGGGAACTTCAATTTTTCTTATTTTTTTTATTTTTTTAGTTCAATGTTGTATTGCTTACAACATTGAACAAATGTAGTGTCAAGTAAGCAAGGGTTCCCATATTATGGACGGATGCAGGTAAAGAAGTTAGTCCATGATACTAGTATTAGGATAGGATCTTAGAATATAGATACTCTCAATGGTAAATTAAAGGAATTAGTTGATATTATGATTCATAGAAAGATAAATATCTTATGTATTCAAGAAACTAAATGTGTTGGAGAAAAAGCTAAGGAGATTGATAACTTAGGTTTTAAAACTATGATAGTACCAGTAAGAGTACGTCTTAGAAATGGTGTAGGTGTAATTATAGATAAGAGTTTGAAAGATAATGTTGTTAAAATTAATAGAGTTGGAGATAGAATTATAGCGACTTAAGATTATTATTGATACTTAAAATTTTAATATTATAAGTGTTTATGCTTCCTTAAGTTGGTTTATATATAGGCTTCAAAGATAAATTCGGAATGATTTAGAAGACTTACATACACTGATACTCTTGAAGAAAAAATTTTTATTGGAGGAGATTTAAATGTACGTATCGATAGAGTGGTAGAAGATTTAAAAATATTCGTGGTATTACGATTATGGAGCGATTAATGAAGAAGGTAGAGTCATTTTAGATTTTCTTTAAGCATATGATCCGATTATTACTAATACTTTATTCGAAAAGAGATGAACGATCTTATTACTTATAAGAATGGATCTAATAAAACACAAATTGATTATTTTAGCATGAGAAGAAGAGATCGTCGAGATTGTAAGGATTGTAAGGTCATTCAAGTGAGGAATTAAGTACGACGTCGATTATTAGTTCAGATTTTAAGATGAAGAGTTGTAAAATAAAGAATACTAGGATTCAACATCGTAGAATTAGATGAGGCTACCTAAAAGACAAGTAAAACTATTTTTATGAGTAAAATTCAAGATTTAAACATTTGGGATATCCATGAAGACGCAAATGTTATGTGGGAAAAATTAACTAATATTATTAAACAATTGGCTAAAGATGATGTACTTGGAGAATCAAAAGAAAAAGTTTATATAAATAAAAATAGTTGGCGGTGGAATAATAATGTGCAAGAAAAGATAAAATATAAGAATTGGTTTAATTGTAAAAGCGTAGAGAACTGAAAAAAATATAAAACGGCCCACAGGGAGTCTAAAAGAATAATCCGTGACGCTAAAAATTCTGCTTTTAATGATCTTTATAACATGTTAAATATTAAGGAGGGTGAAAAATATATATGTATAAACTAGCCAAACAAAGAGAAAAGAAAAGTAAAGATTTAACTCAGGTAAAGTGTATTAAAGATGAAAATAAAAAAGTGATTTTCTTAGAAAAATATATTCAACATAGGTGGGTGAGTTATTTTGATAAACTTTTTAATGAAGATGCTGAAAATACGATTAGTGATCTTAATATCGTTAATAATAATAAAACTTTTCATTTTTACCATCGCATTAGTATAAAAAAAGTTGAGGAGGCTTTAAAGAAAATTGAGGGTGGAAAGTCTGTAGGACCTGATGATATCCCAATTGAAGTGTGGAAGTGTTTAGGTGTTTTGGGGTTTCTTGGCTTACTAAATTTTTTAATATTATTTTAAAAACTAAAAAGATGTCGGAGGAGTGGAGGAAGAGTATTTTGGTCCTCATTTTTAAGAATAAAGGAGATGCACAAGAGTGTGCAAATTATAGAGGAATTAAATTGATGTGTCATACTTTAAAATTATGGGAGAGGGTAATCGAACATAGGTTAAGACATATTACCAAGGTTTCTCATAATCAAATTGGATTTATGCCGGGCAGGTCTACTATGGAAGCTATACATTTATTGAGAGGTTTGATGGAGAAGTACAGAGATAATAAGGAGGATCTACATTTGATTTTTTTTTTATTTAGAAAAAGCTTACGGTAAGGAGAGATGTTCTTTGGAGAGTCCTCGAGAAGAAAGGTGTCGATATGACTTATATTCAAGTCATTAAAGATATGTATACTAGAGCTGTTACATGTGTTCGAACTGAAGGAGGATTGATCAAATATTTTACTATTTCTGTTGGTTTACATCAGGGATCGGCTTTAAGCCCATATCTTTTTGCTTTATTTATGGATGGTCTTACTGGCATTTACAAGAGGATGAACTTTGGTGCATGCTTTTTGCTGATGATATCCTCCTCGTGGATAAGACGAGAGAAAAAAATCCAGGAAAAACTTGAATTATGGAGGTCTACATTGGAGTTTAAAAGTCTTCGTTTGAGTATAACTAAAACTGAATACTTGGAAGTAATTTTAGTAATAGTAGCTCTAGTGACAGAAGTATAATTTTGGGTGATCAAATCATTAAAAGGTGTGAACGACTTAAATATCTCGGGTCTATTGTTCAAAGCGATGGTGATATAGATGGGGATGTTAATAGTAGAATTCAGGTTGGTTGGTTGAAGTGGAGGAATGCGTCCGGCCTATTGTGTGATAGAAAAATACCGCTTAAAGTGAAAGGAAAATTTTATAAGATGGTGGTGAGACCTGCAATGCTCTATGGTGTTGAATGTTGGCCTTTAAAAGAGAAGCATAATGCTAATTTAAGTGTTGCCGAGATGAGAATGATTAGGTGGATGAGTGGCTTTACACTTAGAGACAAAATGCGAAATGAATATATACGTAATAGGGTTGGTGTTGCACCAGTGACGGATAAAATTAGAGAGAGTCACCTTAGATTGTTTGGTCACATTAAACGTCGACCACCTGATGATCCGATTAGGAGAGTAGATATTTTAGATACAACTTATGTTAAGAAAGGCAGAGGTAGACCTATGAATACTTGGGCTTATTGCATAAAAAATGATCTTAATTTATTAGAATTAAACGAAAATTTGACACTAAATAGGACACAATGGAGAAAAAGGATTCATGTAACCGACCCTACTTAGTGGGATTAAGGCTTTGTTGTTGTTGTTGTTGTTGTATTGCTTACATGCATTTCATGAATAACATTTTTGATTGTTTTTATTTATAACTTTGTTTTAGTTATGATCTATGATTTGTTGGAACAAGTAAAAGAAGAAGGCTTAAATTTGGGGTTTTCATTTTGCTTTTGAATGATAGATTTTTGTAGCATTAATTCATAAATTTATCTTGATTTATTCTATTCTTCCAACCTTATGAGCCTTTTTCTTATTTTTTCTACATTAATCTCAATTACCATTGCTCTTTTGGCTTGCATGAGATCATTATCATAGTTTTTTTTTGTGAAGTCATAAATTTTTTCCAGTATTACATAATCTGTCAATTATCAGACACAAAACTAAAAAAATAGTTTTAATTGACAAGCTAGCTTGTGAAAATTATAACTTCTATCTATATAAATAGATTATTTTTTAACATCTTATAAAAGCATGTTTTTTAAACTATGAACAGTAAAATCAAACATTAAATTTTAATTTTTTTTTAAAAAGAAAAATATGTATTTGGAACTGTATATTATGTCTAAAGATTACAAATCAGAAACAAATATGATCAATTAAAAGCACTTGCAGTTGCTGAATTTGCACTTTTATCTTTCATTCTTTGTCTAGATGAGACTTGTGTAACATCCTAAATTGTTCAAATGTATATTTCTCTAGTTACTTATGAGCTTGCGATATTGATTAAGTGTGCATCATCAGGAAAAGATGGTGAATTCTTCTTCCATGGAGAATATGCATCAACTCAACAATGTAGCGGGCTATCCTTTTATGATGCATCCAATGAATCACAACAATCATTTATTAACCGAAGGTAAGCCAAACATGTTTATAGTATTTCATGTGTTTGGTTGTACCTGCATAGAAAATTCTGAACAAATAGATTTTGAAATTTTGATGTAATCGAAGGCTTTGGCGGTGAAGGGTTGCTAAAGAAACTTTGTCATCTTAATTTTATTAGGAAGGAAGGGGCACATGTTTATATAATGAAGTAAGGCTATGGAAACTATAGACATCCTATTTGGAATTAGGTACAAGTCAATTAGTAATTAGGATGAATTTATATATAGCCTAAGAATGGGGCCATAGGTTAATATAAATACACGTTTTGAGATAATATAATTTCTCCCCCTGAAAAGTGTTGATACTATCAATTTGTTCCAAATGGTCTAGCTCTATAGAAATAAGGGCATCATTTTTTTGTGCTTAATCCACAATGCATAAAATGATACTAAAAAGTTTAATATCAATGTGCATCATCCACCTTCCTTTAAATTCACTGAGAATTTTAATGGATGTTTACAATTCGTTATTAGGATGAATTTATATATAATGGTAGTTCTCTCACACGTTGTTCTTTGGAAATGAAAGTCTCTAATGATTATTTTAACATGCCATATATCATGGTATAAGGAACTTGTAATTCACACTAATGCTATTAATGGCTTCATTCTTAATCTACATTTGCTAAATTTCATTGTATGCCTTCATCACAAAGTTGAAACACATGGACTTAACCTTTTTTGAAGAAATCATTTATAAGTGCATTGTCCTTATACTTAACTTACCATGGTAACATGGTTCATTTGCAAATGTGCAAGGTAGGGAAGTTATGATCTTGAAATGAAGTTGATATACGTTGGACCCTTCATCTCAGCTTACAATGGTCACGGGCTATGGAAACTATAGACATTTTATTTGAAATTAGGTACAAGTCAAATAGTAATCGTCTTTTCATTGATAGAATCAACTTCAACACCTTTAGAGGCGCAATGTAGCCTAAGAATGGGGGGCCATAGGTTAGTAGAAATTACTGTTTTTTGTGATTAATATATAATTTCTCTACTTGAAAAGTGTCTAGCTTTAAATGAATGTTCACAAGGGCATCATTTTACTGTGCTTAATCCATAATGCATAAAAAAAATAATAAAAAATTTTCACATATCAATGTTAATCATCCAGCTTTCTTTACATTCACCAAGAATTTTAATGGAGGTTTACAATTCGTTATTAGGATGAATTTATTTATGATGGTACTTCACTCACATGCTGTTCTCGAAAAAAAAATGAAAGTCTCTAATTATTATTTTAACAAGTCATACATCAAGGTATAAGGAACTTGTTATTCACACTAATGTTATTAATGGCTTCATTCTTAGTCTACATATGCTAAATTTTATCGCATGTCTTCATCACAAAGTTGACATGCATGGACTTAACCTTTCTTGAAGAAATCACTTTTAAGTTCATTTGTCCTAATACTTTAGCTTACCATGGTCACAGGGTTCATTTGAAAATGTGGAAGGTTGGGAAGGTACGATCTCAAGATGAAAATGATATAAGTTGGATCCCTCATCTCAACTACTCTTTTATGGGTTCCTAGAGATACGGCGCTTAAGTTCCATTAGTATTTTAGTATCTATGTGGTAGGCATGGTTTGCTTTAAAGGATGTTTATTTTTTACTTAAGAAAACATAATTGGATGTTTATTTATTTCTCATTTTCATAGTAATTATTTTGGAAATAAGTGAAAACTCTTTATGTGGTGTTTCCAAATTTGTAGAAACTCTTATATTTATTTCTAAAAATAGCAAGTTAAACAATCTCATTGATAAACAGATTTCCTAACATAGGTAGGTGTTTTGGGTGATGCCAATGATTCTACCTAGTAGTTTGTTAAAGCCAAGGTTTTGATGTTCCTTTCCATGTGGCTATCTTATCGTTTGTTTCATCCCTAAGTGGAGCCTATAGGTGCTAATATTGATATAGTTAGCCTGATCGAGTGTCGTTAGTTTGGCTTATCTGAAAGTTGATTGATTCATTTTTTTGGAGGTGCCAAGCAGTTCTTTCTACTTAATCTAAACACCACAAATTTAAAAAAAAATGCATTTAAGGAGGAACTAATTAAATTGTATGGACATTGTTTGATATGTCTTATTATTAGGGTCTTATTTGATAAACTCTTCATTGAGAAATGACAACAAAGCATTAATCAAAATTATATTTAGTTAAACATTGTAATTCGTTCTTCCCATTTCCTAGAATATAGAATAAAAAATTTAATAGTTATGTCCTGCATGATGGCAATTAGAAACTATAGTAGAAGTAATGCCTAAGGCATTAGTAATGGAATTGTGAAAATACTATTTTTTCTGTAACTTCTCTCTTTATTCTATACAAAAAAGGCTAGATTGTGCATATTAGTATTAAGTTTCATTTGGTTGATTGTTGCTATTGGTGAAGTTGGTTAAAAAGCTAGAATAACTTGTTCATATGATTCAAAACTAAGTCAATATTTAACTAATCGATTACACCACATTGCTTTTGTTATTTTTAGTACAAGGGTCCGTTTGGGACAACTTGTGCGTTTTAGGATAAACAGCTTATCCTGAAACGCGACCCGCGTGTCGACAGCGGGGTTCGACCCGCGGCTTGCGTGTAGTGTAAAAAACCCAACCGCGGTAGGTGGTGTTTTTAAAAACGCCTCCGCACTTATAAGCTGGCCCAGACGGACCCTAAATGTCCATGAAAGCATCTTCAAAAAATAATCTGACAAAATTTCATTCTAAAAATTAGTCAATATTGACACAAATTTTAAAACATATTGAGAATCTATGAAGCACACAAATGTGATTCTAAGAAGCAAAGAACATCTATCTCATAAATACTAGTAATCCAAACGATATATTCTACTTTAAATAGAATTTGGTTTCCAATTGTTGATAGTTAGTATTCCATTAGAAGACATTTCTTTAATATCATATTCTCTCATATGATTACGCTTTTGTTCTGAAGTTGAACACTAATATACCTTCTTTACTCATATACGCTATTTCTGTATTATTTGCCATCTAAAGTATAATATTAACTCGAGGGATTTGCTCCAAAAGTTATGAACTCATGGGAACTCCACTACTTTTCTTGTTTTCATTAAAATCTCCTACTCTCTATGCAGCTCCTGTCATCAATGATGCGATTCGACAACTTTTCCAAGAAAATGCTCAAGTTTTTGGTCAGATTGTTGCTAATCTTGAAAGATTAAAAGTAAGGAGTTATTTTTGTTATTTATTTCTCTTTATTATCACTATGGTGACTAGTAATGACCACGAGATAATTTTACTGGACAATATTTCTTAAATGAAGTGATGTCTATATTATTATTTTCATTGCGAAAGCCAATATTGTTTTGTTTTTCAACTTGGCTGTAGATGAAGCAATTACCTGAAAACTCTTCTGCTAATTTACTCTAATTAAGAACGCCTTAAATTTTTGATTCACACCTTTGTTTAATCTGCAAATTTTATTGTTGACGTTCAAAATTATTAAAGAATATTTAATATTTTAATTAAGTTTAATCAACTTAATTAATATTAAGCCAACTGGTTTCCCATTTGTATACTCATACTCCCGTTCACTTATAGAGTGCAAGTGTCGTGCGATTTCATGTTTGAGGGGTAAAAGCAGGATGGCATTCTTGTAAGAGGCAAGTCTGTTATTTTTTTACTGTTCTTCCTTTCTTTGGGGGTTTTGCAACAACGATGGGATCAAAGCATATGGAGAACCTCCAAAGCCCTCTCAAAACTATTAAAAAAATAATAAAATAAAAAATAAAAAATAAAAAAAAATCTCTATTACAGGGCAGGGCTTGCTAACTAATTTTGTTAATTTATAAATATGCAAAGTTCAGGAACAATTTTGGCAAACTGCAAATTTTCTTCATGCCTTAAATCAGCAGTTGAAAATGTGTGGCTGCCTGTTTTTTTTTTTCCCATTATTCATTCAATACTAAACACCATGCTCTATGCTGAGGTGGAGTATTCTGTCTTCATTTGAATTTTATGTGCTTATATATCTTAGTAAATCTACCTCTAGTCCTTAGATTAAATATATTAACATTTGTTGCTGGATTTGTGAAGATAGTTTTCTTTTCAAGTTATTATAAAATATTAATACACTGAAACTTGGTGGCTAATGATCTGATTATCTGACTCATCACTATAGTTTGAATTTGCATGGCTTGAATTCTATTTGAAATTTTCATGTTGGGACTGAGCATTAGCCTAATTTCTTGCCGTTAGCTAAATTTTATTTTTATCAGACTTTTCATATTAAAAAAAAAAAAATTAATATGCAATATCTCAGATTCGTTAGTGCAAATTATCTGATGAGACACATATCTATTGTGCTTCTTTATGTTATACTTATAAATTTACGTTATTTTTGTTTTCTAATGTGTTAGATGATGTAAATATATGATGCTCATTAATTTTCAACGATATCTGACTTGATGAAGTCATCAAATTCATTACAGTTAAAAGGTCTCATCAAATTTATTTACATAAAGCTTTTCATTTTTCCCTTAGGTTCAAGACAATGCTGATCTCTTTTTACGCACAAGGAATAACATCACAGCCATTCTCAACAGGTATGACATGTTTTTGAATTAATGATTTCTGTGCTTGATATTTTTTGGAAGATTTACATGCATAATGCTCAATTTCCATATATTTACATATTTAACACCTATAGCTTAATTTTTACTTACATACCATCTTACCTATGCAAGAAAGGTGTATTTCACTTTTTAAAAATTAAAATGGCGGTATTTTTGATGCGATATGAAAATTTTGTGTGGTATGAATATAAGAAATAAATTTAGGTGTTAGATATGAATGTAAATGTCCCCCTTTTTCTGTTTTTGTTCATTATTTTGATTTAATTTTCTAAAGGAGGCTTATTTCTCTGAATAAATAGCATGAGTGGAATGCCTGGAATAATGAGTCAGATGCCACCATTGCCGGTGACAATAAACGAAGATCTTGTTACCAGCATCCTCCCAAACACAAGTCAAGTAAGCTTCCAATCACTTCAAATTATTTCCTTAACAACTGTTATTACGTCATGATTGATTTTGGCAATATTACAAACTTTGAAGATCCTATTCCTTTCTTTTGCAAGATATTCCCAATTTTTTTTATTTGTACGAGCACTAGTACTACATTTGTTAGCAAGTTTGTATGAATCATAAATCCATCATATCATGATTGTAGCAAAATTCTGAAATTTTGGGTGGGGACTATTCTTTAGTTTTAATATTTTCCATTATATTCTTCAATAGCTGTGTTGGGATCCTAAACAATCCTATACTATCTAGCATAACTTCTGATGAAAGGATTGATCTTGAGGTAACATTTTCATCTCTAAATTAATGACTATATTATGTTTTTTATCTAAAGAGCATAAGCTTCTATAATTGCTACCCTATAGATTATGTGAGAATTTGTGCGGCCATGTGTGTAAGAAGAAGATTATTCTTTAAATTACATATAACTTGTTCTCTATTAACTTCTTATGCATTATATTTAGTTTGCCGATTCAAGATAATGGTCTCCAGTGTAGCATAGTGGTAGTTACTCTAGAATGTACAACGTGCGAGTAAAACAACATTATTATAAGTCAGAGAATTAAATAAAAGGATGGATGTTGACGTAACATTTTCGCAATATAGCTGAAACTTTAAAACATATAGAAACATATAAAAAGCGCATCAAATAAATATGTTCTTAAAAATAAAATAAAAAGGCGAAATCAATCCCAAACAGACTGTAAGAAATCTTATCATCTGCTTCATTATACGCCGTGTTTCATAAAATTCATCACTTGTTTTACTTCTCATATCCTCTCTTGAAAAAGTTAATTGTTTTTAAATAAATATGCTTCTAACTTATTTTCCCTCAAAAATTTTTTACATATCATGAAGGCATTAATGTTCAGTTCACCAAATGGCATTAGTGTGAAGCAAGAGCCGAGGCCTTAAGAAACCTTAAGACGGACGACTTTTCTTTCTGTAAATGCTCCACGAGCTTTCTTCCTATGTACAACACCAAGAGAATTCTGTAAAGATCACACAAACGTCAATCAATAAAGTCTTCCCAAGAGTTTAAGAATTCTCACTCTAGTATCTTTGGCCTCCAGTTTAGAGGCCTTCTATTACATATAGAGATAGAAAGAGAGAGAGAGAGAGAGAGAGAGATAAAGAGAGACAGAGAGAGCTTGGGATGCCAATCTTTTTCAAGTTGGCATGAAGAAGAATATGATTCTTTAATGATGTTTCATGGTTTAATCTTCATTACAGTATTGGTTGTCATCTCAAAACAACTAAGGAATGTGCAACTATTTTAGCTTTTACTTAATCAAAGTGGCAGTTTCTTGTTTTTTTTATTACTATTATTACGGGAAGTTTACATACATACCACAGAATTTTTCTGCGCTAACGTATTTAATGCCTAAATTTTGATATTTGCACTTGTAACGATGCCTTTTATGTGCTGAACCTATGCATGAAAATGTGTATTTCACTTTTAAAAAGATAGTTACTGATATTTTTAATGTGGTGTTAAAGATTTGAGTGGTGTGCATGTAAATATGGGGAAATTTTATTGCATTACTCCCCTCTAATAACTAGCGAATAACCTCTGCGGTTGTGTATTTCAGGATTATTGGGAGGTTATTGCGGCATTAATTCCAAAAATCTCTCAATAATCCCCTAGTAACGCCCCAATATTCTCCGCGATTTCACTTTTATATTTTTTTATCTGTTATTCGGGGTTTTGTGAGGTTATTGGGGCATTAATTCAAATAACGCTGAAATAATTTCTTAATAACCTTCCAATAATCTCCATGGTTCCATTTTGGCGTTATTCATAGGGTTATAATAGGTTATTGGGAGGTTATTTGGGATTAAATGCACATCGCTGCGTACGTTGTTTGTATGCAATAATTTCCTGTAAATACGAGAGTTTAGGAGTTAGATTTGTAAATACGTATGATATTTATGTAAAAATGCCTATTATTATTATTATTATTCTTTGCTGGTGTGTTACTGTTCTTCTTAACATGGTGATGCTTGATGGAAGTGGTACTATTACTGCATCTCATGGCTGCATAATACTGCTTTTTCTAAAACAAGGGGTTTGTTAGGTAATGCGAAGCACTGTCAACTTATTTGAATGTTGTATATTTGTCCTTAAAAGGGTAGGAAATTTACATACGTATTTCTCTCAATTTATTTACATATCTGACATCAGAGTTTTAATTTTTTAACGTTTACGTCTCCTTATCCATGCATGAAAATGTTTATTTTACTGTTTTTTTAAGTTAAAATAATGATATTTTTATATGATATGAAAGATTTGCTTGATTGGCATAAATGTAAAATATACAGCTTCGGTGGTTAGATATGTGAATTCAGGAAAATTATTTCATATGGACAACGTACGCAGCGCTGCGTACGTATACCGCAAATAACTATCCGATAACCAGTTAATAACCTCTGAGATGGTGTATTTCATGATTATTGAGATGTTATTAGGAGGTTACTGTAGTCCGAATAACCAGTGAATAACCTTCTAATAACGCCTCAATAAATTCTCCGGTTTTACTTTTATATTTTTTATCTGTTATTTGGGGTATTCTGTGGTTATTGCTCAAATAACGTTGCAATAACTTTCTAATAACCTGACAATAATCTCCGCAGTTTCATTTTAATGTTATTCATAGAGTTGTTATGAGTTATTAGCTGGTTATTTACGGTATCCGTACTCAATACTGCGTATGTTGTCTGTATAAAATAATTTTTCATGAATTCATAGGAATTGGGTGGCATGTTTGCAAAAAGCTCTAGAAGTTATGGTTTTGCTTCTATTTTCGACGAGTAGGCCTTGTGCTCCATGCATGGTAAAAAAGAGAACAAAATGTATGAGAAGAGAGCTATAGAAAGAATGTAGATGAATGGGGTGGTCAAAAGAATTGGTCGCAAAAGGCTCTTTTTAGTCTCTCTAAGTAGCTCGTGTTTATTAAGTGAGCCGAATATGAATAATTTTTTTAAGTTTGATTTATAATAAGCTAAACATGAACGAACATTCTTTTGTTGTGTTAAGCTCATTTTGTCTTTAATTAATTAAATAATTAAGTAAATACTAATATTATATGATTTTTTATGTTGCATTTTAAAAAAAAAATAAATTTTATTATTTTTTAAATTATTCAAGTTAATTTTAAGCCGAACACGAGTTGAAACTAATAAATGAAGTTAAATCAAGTCAAACCCGAAAAATGTTATTCAATAGCCATGTTGAACACAAGTTAATAAAAATTTTTTTAGAGCCAGACTAATATGAACTTCAACCAACATTTTTCATTTTTATCAAATTCTCAGGTTGAATGTGGCTCGTGTAAATGCATAAATTCGATAATTCAAAAATATTATCTGAATGTTAGATTTTATAAATAAGAATGTTTCAGGCGCTTTGTATGATCCATCATATTTTAATAATTTGATTTAGTTCATTTGGAGTTAAACCGAACATTTTTAATGTTATTAAGTTCATCTTATCTAAATGTTTAAGGCATGTATGAATAACAGAATGCCACCATTATTATCTAACATTATAATAAATTATATATTTCGCCATTTAGATATTAAAATAGTGATATTTTTGATGTGATACGAACGATCTGAATGATATAAGCGTAAAAAAGAAAAGTTGAGTTGATAGATATGTAAATACAATTGTATCATTTTATAATTAAGATATAATCATCAACCATACCTACAAAAATGGATAATTATAGCTTCTCCACCTTTTCTTAAGAATGAATCCATGCAAGAATACGTGATTGCTCTGCAAAATAAAACTATTCTTTTCATGCAGCTTTAGCCCCTCCCAACTTTTCCCTTCCGTCAAAGAAAACGATGGCTTCGCCTTATTTATATGTATATTATTCCTTTCATTACTTCGTCTCTCTTTAACATTCGCTTTGCCGGCTCGTTAAAAATTATTATTATTCGTGTTTGGCTCGTTTATATTTCGAACTAAAAAAAACTACTATTGTTCAGCTCGTTTGCTCTGTTCGCTATTTTTTCCTGTGCGTCGTCCCACATACGGACGCCAATGGCGGGGCGCCACTTGTAAAGTGGGCTCCGCCTCCATACCCTCTACCAATCAGGCGGGGCCCACCTTACAAGTGGCGTCCCGCCATCAGGCTCCGTATGTGCGGACGACGCACAGGAAAAAAGCTCGCTCTGTTCAGAATGTAAACAAGCAGTGTTTGAGCTAGTTAGACTCAGCTCGTCTAAAAATATCATTGTTTATGTTCGGCTCATTTATATATTGAGTTCAAAAAATTTGTTTGTATTTAGTTCGCTTGCTTATCGAGCCGAACGCGAGGTATTCACGACAATGAGCTATTTTGACAATCCTAATCATACAGCCGTAGAATATTAAGAGTTGGGCGAGATTTAAATATCATTATTTATGTTAAAATAATCATTTTAAAATAATTTAATATATTTTAAATTTTTTAATTAGTAATTTTAATTGATTATAAATCTTTATAGCATTATAGCTAATTAAATTAATTAAAATAATACTAATTATATATAGATATCCTAAACCCTAAACCCTACATATATATATATATATATATATATATATATATATATATATATATATATATATATATATATATATATATATAACTTACATTTATAATGATTAAAGAATTTTTTCAAAATTCAAATATTCCTTATAGTTCTCTTGATCAACTCCTGCACAAAAGCTTCAGCACAGTTTGGTAGCTGTAGACAACAAGCAATTCCAATTTTGCTTGCAGAAGGGAGGAATCTTGTTAAAGCTAATGAAGCTCATATAAAATAGCCACACTCAGATCTTCTCTTGTGTCCAATTCCCTCCTCTTCTTATTCAGGCAGAGCAAATTAATAAAAATGGCAATGATCCTCGACGCATTTGTGGGCAACTTTGTCGAAAAGTTGACAAGCATGGCGAGCGAGAAGGTGGTCATGGTTTTGGGTGTAAAGGATGAGCTCAAAAGGCTGCAGCGTCGAATGGCAAGAATCCACAAGTTCTTGGAGGCGGCGGAGCGGCGGCGGCTTGAAGACCCGGACATCAACCACTGGGTTGGCGAGCTCAAAGACGTCGCTTACGATGCCGATGACATTATTGATCTCTGCAGAATACAAGGCACTCTTCTTCTCGTCGACCGGCCATCCTCTTCCAGGAGAACAACGGTATGCTTCTACTTCTCCCTCCTATCCTCCTGCTTTGCCAGCGTTCCGCATCGCTATGAGATTGCGGAGAGCATTAAAGCTCTTAATGATAAATTGGAGGAGATCTACAAAGATAGGTTGCAGTTCAATTTAGAGGAGAGCAGGGAAAAACCAAAGCTTCAAACGATCACGGCGGTGAACACCCGCCAAACTTCCTCCTTGGTAGAATTCGATGTGTTGGGAATTGAGATTGAAGTGGCCACAAAAGAGTTGGTGACGATTATAGTTGCAGAGCAGACGAATAAATGTCGTGTCTTTGCGCTTACTGGGATGGGAGGGATAGGGAAAACCACACTTGCTCAAAAAATATATAACGATAAGAAGATACAAACTGAGTTCCAAATCAAAGTGTGGGTTTGTGTTTCACAGAGTTATAATGAGATAGAATTGTTGCAACAAGTGATTAGAGGAGCTGGAGGTTACTATGGTGAAGCAAGAACTAAAACAGAGCTCCAACCATTACTTCAATCTGTTGCTCATGGGAAGAGTCTTTTCCTTGTTTTGGATGATGTTTGGAGAGCAGATGCTTGGATTAATCTGTTTAGAAATCCTTTACAGAGCACAACTGCTTTTGTTAGAGTACTAGTCACAACCAGAGATGAAAATGTCGCGAGGGAGATGGGGGTGGCACACATACACCCAGTGATGCAACTATCGGTTCAGACTAGTTGGGAAATACTTTGCAGGAGGGTTTTTGCGGAGGGAGAAGAGAGGGAGATTGGAAATTTGACAGATTTAGGAATCCAAATTGTTATAAAATGCTCTGGTTTGCCTCTAGCCATAAAAGCTATTGCTGGCGTTCTTGCGAAGAAAGTGAAAAGTAGAAGAGAATGGGAGAAGGTTCTTAAAAATGATGCTTGGTCAATGAAAAACCTTCCTGAAGAGCTTCGTGGTGGACTGTACCTCAGCTATGACGATCTTCCATCTAATCTCAAGCAATGTTTTATTTACTGTTCTTTATTTCCCGAGGATGAATCGCTTGATCGTGATGATCTGGTTCGATTATGGGTGGCCGAAGGATTCATAAAAGAGCAAACTGATTCATTAGTGGAAGATATAGCAGAAGAATATTATAATGAGTTGATTAGGAGAAACCTTCTGCAGCCTGATCCTTTTGATGCCAGTGAATGCAGAATGCATGACCTATTAAGATCTCTAGCAAAGTTTCTTTCACAAGACGAAATTTTTTCTGGAATGACAATGGCTGCAACAACCCTCTCTTCAAGTACGAAACTTCGAAGAGTATCAATCGAAACTCAAGAAAGTGTATCAGCCTTTAAAGATTTGGTAGTGGAGCAGAAGTGTTTGCGAACTCTACTTACTTTCAATGGCATCGAGGTGTTGAATGATAATCAGTTGATGGGATTAGCACGCCTTCGTGTGCTGCGAATTAACAAAGTTGATATTGATAACATTCCCAACTCCATTGGTGATTTGATACACTTGAGATATCTAAATTTGGATGAAACAAACATCAAAGAGTTGCCAGAATCCATAGGAAGCCTCACCAATCTCCAGTTCCTAAATCTCCGAGCCTGCACTTTTTTGATGGAACTCCCTAAATCCATCACAAAGCTGCACAATCTACGTCGCCTTGGTCTCTACAAAACTCCCCTAATCTCCATACCAAAAGGAATTTCAAAGCTAGAAAAGATTAATGACCTTAGCGGATTTGTTGTGGCTGATTCAGGAGAACCAGAAGACTCCTACAGCAGCTTGGAGGAGTTGCTCAACTCTCTTTACCAGCTGAGAATGCTCAGTATATCGAGGATGGAAAGAGTTCAAAGAGGAGCTTTAGGTCTTCAAAAACTTACTCGCCTTATTGACCTTAAATTACTCTACACAAAAGTGGTGGATCAATCTCTTACAACAGAAGATGACATCACACGCATCGAAGATGTCTTGGAGGAGCTATGTCCTCCTCAATGCCTGGAACGCCTCCACGTAAGAAAATTCTTCGGCACACGTTACCCAAGCTGGATGAAGTCTCCATCCTTCGGACAACATCTTCCTCATTTGACAACATTGGAGCTATCCAAAAATATTTCATGTTCCCAGCTTCCACCAGCAGGTGAGTTACCACAATTAACTCATTTATACATAATTGGTGCAGCTTCAGTGAAGAGCATTGGGTCTGAGTTCCTAGGCGTCGGTGTGTGGGACGGCAGCTACACAACATCAAGAATAATATTCCCCAATCTTCAAAAGCTTATTCTCCACAACATGCCTGAACTGGAAGAGTGGAGCTTCAACATAGAGATGGAAGGATTTGAGCACGGAAGAGGAAGGACACATGTTTTACCTCAATTGAATGATTTGGTAATCGATGATTGTCCAAAGCTTAAAGCACTTCCAAAAGGCTTAGAACAGTCAAAGATGAAGACCCTCTATATTCAAGGAGCTCATAACCTTCAAGCAGTGGAAAATCTCTTCACTGTGGAACAACTGATGATCGTTGACAATCAAAGTCTAGAGATCGTTACTCATTTCCCAGCATTACAAGTTCTTCATGTCAACCATTGCCCAACACTGAACTGTGTAGAGAAACTAGAATCACTTGAGCGACTGAACCTGTTTGATGTGTTTATGGAGAGAATTCCAGAATGGTTGACAAGGTTGCTCGAGGAACGAAATCTAGTTGTTGATGATGATGCTGATTTTCTTCTTCAATTGGTTTGCAATGAGAGAACTCTTTGGAGACTACTAAAAGGAGGCCCTGATTGGTCCATAATCGAACGGATCCCTCGGGTCTTTGCATCAGACAATGTGGGAAGAGGATTTTTGCGATACACAAGGAACCCTTTTAACTATTACACAAACTTGTTTATTATTGATTGAATTTGTCATTCTGCCGTATATATATGTGTGTGTGTATTTATTTATTTTTTTCTATTTGTTTGCTATTGTTATCCATATGAGTGCTAAGTTCACGTTTTTATTCAACCAAAGGTTATATATGTTGTTACTTTCAAGAGTAACATGATAACTAGTAATATATTGGGTTGTTTTATTTTTCGAGCTATAAACTTGCCTTTAATACTTGACCTTGCTAACATTATTCTATTCATATACCTCTGTGTAACTATATGATCCCATGAGCATCTATGACTTAATGTGTGAATCATTTAATCTTAGTTGAGTAATTTGAGCTCACTCAAGCTCTCTAAAAAAAATGAGGATAAATAAGATGCAAGAAAAGTATTTTTGTTCATTACATATTAATCATTTGGGCTCCATAAATTCATGCCTTGCCCCCTCTTGAGAAATGAAGAGTTTTACCTATAAGTTATAGGTTAAGTTTTTGAAGCAAAGATTAAAATGTTTGATAAGGTGACATCCAAAGAGTTCATCCTCACTTTTGGGGATCTTTTGATATGAGGTTGTGGATGATTGATCAACACTCTTAATAGTGGGAGAGTATATTTGTCGAAATCTCTCACTTCCACTCTTTACCGCGACCCGCGAATGTTTAATTCTGTTTGGACTCCGGATGTAGAGGTACATCCGGAGACCAATCAAATCACACCACGAGTAACTTACTGTGAAATCGCGAAATAACAAGAGAATATTCTTCCTGTGTTATTCTGTGTTATTCATGTGTTATTGTGATAGAACAACACATAATAACACGGGAGAATATTCTCCCGTGTTATTCTGTGATATTCTGGACTCACAATAGTGTTATAATAACACAATAGCACCTGAATAACACAGAATAATACATGAGGAATATTTCCCCCGTGTTATTCTGCGGTTTGGGATGTCAGGCAATGTGACGTTATTTGATTGGACTCCAGACGTATCTCTACGTCCAGAGTACGGACGAAATAATCTTTCGCAACCTGCAGAAAAGATTTGGATCGCATTCAAACCATGGTTCACCATATGTTAAGTTTTATGTTTCAAATTGAAGGTGATGTCCATTCCAACCTTCATCTACATTTTAATTTAATTCGAACTGTTAGTTTTTATGCATTTGAAGTTTGTCAGTTTTGAGAAAAAAAAAAAGACATTTTTTATTCAAAATTTTATTTTTCTTGTATATTTACATACATACCCATGAATTCTTATGTATTTACCGAACCCCTAAAACCAGCAGTTTTTATATATATGTGGTTTTTATTTATAAGAATTGCGTGCTATTTATGTAAATGCCCCATAGAAATTTAAAATGATGGTATTTTTTATGTTATCATAAAGATTTTTGGGGTTATAAATGCAAGAAGCAAAGTTAAGTTGATATATATGAAAATATACAGTACTTGAGTGGTATGAATGTAAATGCAAGAACAAGAACAGGAAGCCTTTATCCCACTAAGTAAGGTTGGCTACATGAATCATTTTTCTCCGTTGCGTCTTGTTGATTATCATATTTTCATTTAATTCTAATATATTAAGATTATTTTTTATACAATATGCCCAATTCTTTTAAGTTCTACCTCTGCCTTTCTTAACATACGTTGAATCTAAATGTGATCAAACCATCTAAGACGGCTCTTTCTAATCTTGTCCGCTAGCAGAGCTACACCAACCCTTTCACGGATACTTTCATTTCACATTTTGTCTTTCTGTGTCAAGCTACTCATTCATCTAAGCATTCTAATCTCACAAAAGCTTAACTAAGTTTTATGCTTCTCTTTTAAAGGCTAACATTCTGTGTCATAGAGCATTGAATGTCTCACCATGTTCTAAAATTTTCCTTTTAGTCTAAGCGGTACTTTCTATCAGATAATAAGCTCAACGCCATCCCTATCTGTGTCACCATCACTTTGAAAAATAGATCCCAGATTTAAAAAACGTTCACAACTTTTAATGATTCGATCACACCAAGGTATGTTCTTTTGTTAATGTACAGTAAGAGCATCCATGGTTAAAACAAACAAAAATGGGCTTAAAAACGATCTTTGATGCAATCGAACTGAAATAGAAAAATATTGGGTTAATCCTCCTTCTGTTCGAACACAAGAAACAACTATAGTATACTTATCTTTAATGACTTAAATATAAGTCATATCAACACATTTTTTCCCTCAAACTCTCCAACTGACTTATCTTGGAACTTTAGCATAAGCCTTTTATAAATAAGTAAAAATCATATGTAGATCCTCCTTTGCTCTTTCTGTACTTCTCAATCAAACCTTTCAATAATTATGTAGCTTCCATAGTAGATCCTCCTTGCTCTCTCTGGATTATGAGAAAACTTTGTACCACGTCTTAACATTTGGGGCATTTATATTGAAGATTTGAGAGTTTCTTGGCTTACCAATCTCTTTAATATTATTTTAGAAATTAAAAGATACTTAAGGAATGAAGGAAAAGTATTTCGGTCCCCATTTTTACGAATAAAGGGAATGCACGAGTGTGCACTAATAAATGATTCAAAGACAATATATCGGACAAAATTATAACAGTTTAATATCGTAAAAGTAAAACTGAAAAATTTGACAAATTTATGATGTGAATGCTACATGTTTCATATGAGATCTTGGTCAGAATAAAAAAAGACTTGTAATTCCGGTGTTCGTTTTAAAGTAAATAATAAATCGAACGACGAGATAGATTACTATGACATTCTCGAAGAAGTTGTTGAACTATCTTATCCTAATTCCAATGAAGGAAATATATTACTGTTTAACTATGATATGTTCGATTCTATTTCTAATCGTGGAATAAAGGTAAATAATTGTTTGATATCATAGAAGAAAAAAGTGAACATAACGTATCTAAATTTGATCATTTTATTCTGGCAAAACAAGTGAGTTGGGTTAATTATCTTTAATATACCCATAGAGCAAGAGATAAAGTTGATTGGGCAGTTATCATATAGAGTAAAGCTAGAACAACTATTGATGTTCATAATACTATTGAACCCGCTCATCAAAAAATTGAAATCACGGATTTATGTTTTCCACTTGATCCTATCCATAAAGAGTTAAATTTATAGGATGCTAGCGGCGAATATGAAGAAATTACTCTCTGTGATGAGTAAGACTCTGGCGATGCTTTAGATTTAGACATTTTAACCACATCCTCCAATCACTCATCGAACGAGGCTGAGTAAGATAGGTACGTTACTTTAAATATTGTAAGCTTTAGTCCTCTTATTTAGTAGATTACACTTTATAGTTTCGTCTTCTACTATTTAATACATATTGTTTCGTTTTCATTTTCACTAGCTTGTAGTTTACAATTGACAGTTTTATCTTTTAGTTTACTGCATATTGCTGTGTTTTCAATTTTACTAGTTCGTAGCTTGCACTGTACAGTTTCTTCCATCTATTTATTGTGTTTTTTGTTTGCTGCATTCTGTTGTGTTTTTTGTTTGCTGCATAATATTTTGTTATGTGCACTAATTAATTATTTTTTTTCTCTTATTGCAGATGAAGACTAGAGGCAGGGACAGTCTCCCACCTCGCCTAGGGGCGAGTGGCGCACAACTGTGTATCATGAAGAAGTTTGTCAGAATAGGCAGTAGGAGCAACATCGATGCGGCGGACACCGACTGCTCGCTCTCTACCACCACCACTACCCCCATTACCGCCACACCAACACCACCTGCTGCGACTGTAGCATCGTCGAGTTCGGCGAAGGCCCAGACTGCTTCTGTTAGACTAGAGTCAATCGACAACAACTATCGAACCAAGTCTGTGGGGAACACGTAAGTTTTTTTATGATATTGACAATAATATATTTTTTTTAAAAAAAATTAATAGAAAACTAATCATTTGTTGTTTTCAGGTTTTATCCTCCAATACAGTCAATTCCTGCGATTCAAAATATCATCCAGAGAAAGTATGACTGTCCATACTTTTCTTAGAAGGAGATCCTGGTGGCAATTCAAGTTTTGTGGTTCTAGGAGTTTGCAACATATATTGAGCATAATAACATTAAGATATGTTTATATGTTTATCAATCTAATATTTTCTATTTCATTTTGCAGAAACAGTTCTCCTGACGCCCTGAGCAAAAAGCCCACATATGGAAGAACTTCGAGCGCAAAGGGAACAACCGCCTTCGAGTCATGCTTGACGAAGTTCGGAAGTCGCGACAACATCTCATGTGGCTCGGGGAGGATGTTTTTGGTTCCCTGCACTGGGTCTGGGATTCTATCGAATACTAGAGGAAGAGTGAGTAGGCGAAGCAAAACTGGAGCTCGGATTGCGGAGGCATGGGAGCCCTCAAACAGACTAATGGGGTGCTCCCACACACAGAGTACAAGAGGAGGTTGGCAAGATTTTATTTTAGCTTTAAATTTTATTGTGAATCAAACAAATATTAACTATTTTGTTACATTGATAGACTGTGCAACTAGGACGAGCGCCCTCCACTGTCGAGATACACAAACACACACATAGGCGGCAATCATACCAGACCTTGATTGAAAATAAATCACGGGCGACCCAATTAATTCATGAACTAACATAGTTTGATGATTATTCATGCTCAAACTATACATAACCATTTTTTGTAGAAAATTTTCCAGAAGCTGAAAGAGAGCCAATCCCAACAGTTGGAACGGAATTACAATCTGAGATCGTGATCCGTCCAAGTATGAGCTATGAAGGGAGGTTGTTAGAGGCAAGAGGAAGGGTGGAGTCTACGGGCTAAGGACTTAGGCACTCACCTACGAGACTCACCCCTCCACCAATGCATCTGGTGCATCTACTTCTGCCATATAGGAGGAGGTTTCAAGGTGGGTTGCCGCATTCACTGTTGATATGGAGATCAAAGTATCAGCCCAGATTGTCAAGATGAGGTCGAAGTTGTAGGCCAATATGGAGGCCAAGTTGAAGGCCGAATTAGATGCGTTTTGCCGTCAGGCAATTTAGCAGGGGAAGTATTCAACGATAGATGTTATCGAGGATGAGGAGAATGATGATGAGGAGGAAGAAGAGGATAAATTTTTTTTAAAACATTTGAGCAGATATTCTTTTATTGAACAGTTATGTATATGAGTTTAATTAAATGAATTTCATTCAACTATATGTCCAATTGAAAATTTTATTAGTACAATTTTAGTCTACCAAATATTTGGATTAGTTGAAATTTGATGTAGTTATTGCATTTTTATGTGTCGATTACAGGTGTGAAAATTATAACTATTAAATATGATTTTTTTTTTTTGATGCTACAGGTTTTTGATATTTTTCCGCTAGTTTTTCGATGACGTATCGAGCAACTGTCGTGTTATCCGACGATAAAAGCCGTCAGTTATAATACCGACGCTAATTGGATGGTTTTGACTGCGACAAAAAACCGATAAATGCCGTCATGCTATTCGACAAAAAACTGACAAATGCTCCAGTTTACCAATTGTTCCCTAATATGTTATAATACTGACGCATGATCAACAGATAACTAACGACATTGACTATGATAAAAAACCAACAATTGTTCCATATTACCGACGGTTAACTCGTCAATTATTGCCGACGATTACAGGTTTTTGCTATGACATAGAAACTGTCGATAAACTGTCAAAAGATCATTAGCCGACAACGAATTTGTCTAAACCGATAAAATTTGATCGTCGGGAATAGGCTAAATTCCTACAGTGAAGAGCTCCTCCATGCATGCATCATTAAGGATAACATCCCCTTTCGTATTTACTTGACACTTAATACTAAAATATGAACCAAATAAATTCACATAGATTCAATATGAAATTTTTAAGTTTGAATTTGTAAAAAAAAAAAAAAAAAAAAGGTTTGCATTGCCTATGAGCGTTTGCATATCAATCATACTTAAGTATCTTAATTTTCACAATCGACTTGTATGGTCTATATTTTCTCTCTAATAAATAATAATCTAGCTTAACTTGTATTTCATAATGTTGGACTGCACGATATTGAGATGTTATGTGGGTTTAGCAGGTAGTTCTGTCTGAGCAAACTTATAAGTCCAATTGAGTCTGGCTTATTTTCAGTCCTTTGTGGGCTTGCACTTACTTCTTGCATTTTGGTTAGATTAGCTTCAATGTTCTACTTCTTTAGTATATCTTATTTGGTCTTTAAGGTTTAGAGGTCGTTCGCCTTGTTAACCATAGGATATTAGAAGTGTCACTGAGTTTCTTAGTATACAGATAGTTTCATTTTTTTTCTTCTTTGGATGACGATAAAAACTGTTCCACATTGATCGTTTCTATTTGAAATTCCAAATAAACAATCATGAAAACTAAACTTTAAAAATCTCTTAATATGTACTTAATCGTAAGGGATTGCCCTTATATAAAGTTTGCAACCCATATTAATCTGAATCTATCTAACTTTCGAGTTAGGTAAGTAAGAGATTGAATAAAATTCTTTATTTGAGTAAAGTAGAGAGATTTTATATTATTTTTGATATCATCTTCGCTTACCCAAGTAAATTAACATATTCAAAATCTATTTGGTGGGCAGATAATAAGCCAATTGATATATCAATTATGATCTGATCAGCGGCAGAGAATCACCCACAGCTACAGGTAGAGAAATGGTGAAGGATGTAATGCTATTGTATAGATAAGAGTTATCATCACTTACCATAACTAACTAATAACCAGTTGCTACTGTTTATCAAATCTAACACCAAAACATCAACTTTTACATATATGTCACCTTACTTATGCATCAAAATGCAAGATATTTTGCATAAAGAGTCAATATAAATGTAAAAAAGCAAAGTTGAGGCGTTCGATATGTAAATACATAGAAATTGGGTGATATGTCCGTATAATAATTAAGCATGCATGGATATTTAATTACTGAAGCAGTGACAGTTACGTAGCTGCAGCTTTTCTCAGAAAAGAATCCTTTTCATGCAGCCTCAATTAGCCTCTGTCAGTTTGCTTCATTTGGTTAGCCTCAAACTAACTTCACCTTTCCATAAAAGAAAACGATGGCTTGGCCTTATTTATATCTAATTCCTTTCGTCTGACTTTACAATTCGCTTTGCTGCAGTGTACAAAAGCTTCAGCACAGCTTGGGATCTGTAAAAAACAAGCCATTTCAATTAGCTTGCAGAAGCGTGGAATCTTCTTAATCCTGACTGGTCTGCCTTTGCAGCTCATATTAAATAGCCCACTCGCATGCCATCCTTTGCGGCTTTTACTCTCCTCTTCTTATTCAGTCAGAACTAGCAAATAAAAATGGCGATGATATTGACGCTTTTGTGGGCAACTGCATTGAAAATAGAAGCATGGCGAGCGAGAAGGTGGTCATGGTTTTGGGTGTCAGGGATGAGCTCAAAAGGCTTTAATGTCGAATGACAAGAATCCACAAGTTCCTGGCGGCGGCGGCTTGAAGATTCATACATCAACCACCGGGTCAGCGAGCTCAAAGATGACTCCTATGATGCTGACGACATTATCGATTGCTGCAGAATCAAAGGCGTCGTGCCGCTCTTCAGCTAGTCGACGGGCCATCCTCACCCAAAAAAATAATGATGTGCATCAACTTCTCCCTCTTATTCTCCTACTTTGCCACGGTTCCACACCATTATGAGATTGCAAAGAGCATTAAAACTCTTAATGATAAACTAAAGGGAATCTACAAAGATAGGCTACGGTTCAACTTAGAGGAGAGCAGAGAAAAACCAAAACTCCAAATGATCACGGTGGTGAAAACCCGCCAAACTTCCTCCTTGGTAGAATTTGATAAGGTTGGAATGTGATTGAAGAGGCCACAAAAAAGTTGGTGACGTTGATAGTTGCAGAGCAAGAAAACAAATGTCGCGTCTTTGCACTTATTGGGATGGGAGGAATAAGAAAAACCTCATTTGCTCAAAAAATATATAACAATAAGAAGATACAGACTGAGTTCTAAATCAAAGTGTGGGTCTGTGTTTCACAGACATATAATGAGATAGAATTGCTGCAACAAGTGATTAGAGGGGCTGGAGGTTCTTATGGTTATGCTATAACTAAAACAGAGCTCCAACCATTACTTCAGTTCGTTGTTCATGGGAAGAGTCTTTTTTTTGTGTTGGATGATGTTTAGAAGGCAGATGTTTGGATTAATCTGTTTAGAAACCCATTACAAGACGTTGCTACCATTGTTAGGATCCTAATCACAACAAGAGATAAAAATGTTGCGAGGGAGATTGGGGTGACACACAAACATCTTGTAATGCAGCATTCAGTTGACATTAGTTGAGAAATACATTGAAGAAGGGTCTTGGATGGAGAGTAGGAGGAGATTGAAAAGTTAGCAAAGTTAGGATTTCATATTGTTAAAAACGTTCTGACCTCCTTCTAGCCATAAAGACCATTGCTGGCGTTATGGCGATGAAAGGTAGAAGTATAAGAGAATGGGAAAATGTTCTAAAAAATGATACGTTGTCCATGAGAAACCTTCCTGAAGAACTTTGTGGTGCGTTGTACCTCAGTAATGAAGCCTTTCATATTATCTTAAGCAGTGTTTCGCATATTGTTCATTGTTTCCTGTGAATGCACAGATTGATCATTATGATCTGTTTCGATTATGGGTGGTCGAAGGCTTCGTAAAAGAACAAACCGAATCATGAGAGAAGATGTAGTAAAAAAATATTACAATGAATTGATTAGGAGAAACCTTCTACAACTACTTCCTAATGAGGCCCATCAATACTGCAGAATGCACGACCAGTTGAGATCTCTAGCAATGTTTCTCTCACAAGATGAAATCTTTTCTAGAACTACAATGATTGCTACAACCATCTCTCCAAGGATAAAACTTCGAAGACTATTAATCAAAAATCCAGAAAGTGTAGCGGCCATTAAAGGTTGGATAATCGACCATAAAAGTTAAGAAACTCTACTTACTTTCAGAGGCATGAATGTGCTAGATGATATATAGTTGGTAGGAGTGGTGCGCCTTCGCGTGCTGCGAATTAATGATCTTCGTTTATCTCACATTCCCAATTATATTGGTTATCTAATGCACTTTATGTATCTTAATTTGGATAATACACTTATTGGAGAGTTGTCGAATCCATAGAAAACATATAGGCCTGCATTTTTTTGGATAGGTTCCCTAAATACATCACTAAGCTACACAATCTACGTCGCCTTAGGCTCTACAAAACTCCACTAATCTCCATGCCGAAAGGGATTTCAATGCTAAAAAAGATTAATGATCTCAACTAATTTGTTGTAACTGATCCAAGAGAACCAGAAGACTCTTACAGCAGCTTGGAAGAGATGCTCAACTTTCTTAACCAGCTAAGAATGCTCAATATTTTAAGGATGGAGAATCTCAGAAAGGAGCTTAAATCTTCAAAAGCTAACTCGCCTTATTGACTTGAAATCGATTAACAAAAAAAGAGTAGGACTTCAAACACATTAATGTGGTCAAAAGCTATGTCCTTCTCAATGCCTGGAACAGCTCCACAAAAGGAAATTCTTCGACACTCATTACCCAAGCTGGATGTAGTCTCCCTCTTTCGGACATCATCTTCCTCATTTGACAACACTGGAGCTAGCAAAATATATTTCATGCTCGCAAGCAACTTCCACCCGCATGTGAGTTGCCACCATTACCTCATCTATACATAATCGGTGTAGCTTCAGTGAAGAGCATCAATCTAAGTTTCTAGTTGGTGGCACCTATACAACAACAAAAACAACTTTAAAAGTTTGTTTTACACTGCATGCCTTAACTGAAAGAGTGGAGCGGAAGGATTTGAGCGCTGAAGAGGCAAGTCACGTTTTACCTCATTTGTAAGATTTGGTTATCAAAAATTGTCTGAAGCTTAAGCACTTCCAAAAGGCTTTAAACAATCGAAGATCAAGAACCTCCACATTGAGGAAGCTAGAAGCCATAAAGCAGTGGAAAATCTCCCAACTATGGAAACAGTGGTAATCTCTAACAATGAGAGTTTGGAGGTGCCTAATCTTCCTGCAATACAATTTCTTACAGTGAATAATTGTCCATCACAGAGTTGTGTGGAGAAGCTCGATTCTCTTCAGCGACTTAATCTGTATGATTTAAATATGGAGGATATCCCATAATGGTCGGCAAGGCTGCTAGTGGAAAGCCCACTTATGTTGACGATAATTTCTTACAATTGCATTGTGATGAGTTGACCCTTTCGAGTTTCTTGAAAGGAGGTCCTGACTGGCCTATAATCGAACAGATTCCGCAGGTATTCACAACTGCTTATCCAGGATTTGAATTTCTATGGTACACAAGGAACCCTTTCACCTATTTCACAAACATTGACTGAATATCATTCAAGTAAAGTGCTATAATAGTCCCCGATTATTTATGTGGGGTCATTTTAGCCTCAAAGTTTATAGATATGTCAAAATAAATACTGAATATTTTAAACTTGAGCTCTAATAATTTTCAATTTAAAGATTATGTGGACTATCTTGACACTTTTTATAAGCTCATAAACTAAAATGACCCTATGTAAATAATCATAGACTATTTTGGTACTTTACACAATTTCATATTGGGTCTGAATTATATATATATATATATGATCGCGCGCGCATGTGCATAAAAAAGAGATATTAAGCACATAAGAACTATGCAACCAGTGCATTTACATGTGCAACAATCAAACCCTTAATTTGATAAAAATGAAAAATCTGGGTTGGGGATTTATAGTGATTTCAAATTTGGGTGTGAATTTGAAAATTTGGATGGAAGAGAGAGTTACATTTGTAAATAGCAATGATTGGAGTGCAATTGGTGTGATTTTCTCTTAAAGTGAAACATTTTTCATTTTGTTTGCTATTGTTATTCATATGAGTGCAAAATTTATGTTTTTATATATATTATTATGTTGTGGAGCCTGAGCACCCACAATCGAAGAAGCACCCACAGTCGTTGCAGCACCAAAGGCAAGGAACACTTGCACATGTGCTTGACGTAGCAACGTTCGAAGGAGTATAGATACGCAAATTGGTGCAACTACGCCGCAAACAAATGTGGCCACGCCACTAAAGGTCAATTGACTCAGATTTGTCCCGAGCAGGCAAAATAATTATGCTCATACATAGCGTGGCAGCGCTGGCGAACAGTTGGTCCTAGAACAGTTCTTAAATTCGAGATTTCGAGCAACGAAGACAATCTCTCGCGTGCGGTTCATTCGAAAAAGTTCTGATGAAGGAGAAAAGTGTTTGAGATAATTTTAACATTCTTTTCTCTTGTGAGATCGAGATGAAAGATTTGAGGCAATTTTTTGTAAATTACATCGATTATAGATAGATTTAAGTAAGCATTTCGTACATTTCAGAATTTAATAGCGAAAATTTCTTGGTGATGCGACTCTATGGGTTTTTCCCATTCTTGGATTTTTCACGTTAAATCCTAGTTTATTTTTATGGATTATTTTTCTTGTGCTTATGTTTGAATATTTTGTTAATGAGAACTATTTGGCTATATGGTGAATCCCGTTTACGCTCTGCTATGGTTTCGCCTCTATGGTGAACCCCGGCTTCTGCTACACTGCATCTCTCTCCATCGTTTCCTCTGTTCGGTCGTTTTCGCCTGTTCCGTTGATCAACAGTCAGCGCTTCGTTTTCACTCCGCCTCATCTGCTCGCTCGTCGTCTCGAGGTCGAAGGTCTCACGTACATGGGGCTTCGCAAAAGGGTCGTCCTTCGTCCTCGCAGAGCTCGCGACATCGGGCGCTGTTATTGCAGCAGCTTCCCTTCGTGTTCATAGAGCTCGCGTCATCGAGCGTACCTGCTCGACATCTTCTGTTGCGCCTGCGCTGCGGAGTTTCCGACTGGAGGCAGAGTAGTCCAACTGTGCTAGCTGTTCTGCTCCTGGAGCGGTGAAGCACGCTAAGACAGAGGCTCCCTCCTGCAGGCCCAGTGGGACTTGCGCAACTAAAGCAATGGCCTCGGGTCGTTCATACGCCGAAGCCCTCGCCGGCAATAACCCCTCTCGCGCGCCCCCTCCCGTCCCAACATTTTCCCGCAGAGATACCACGATGCTTTCGCGCAAGACATTAAAAATGTGTTTCTCAAAAAGACTTCCCGCAAAGACGGAAAACCTGCAATATTTCTTACAGAGGAAGAGATCTCCACTCTAGCTGTACTCTGCCAACTGTTTCTAGTAGGTAAGTTATTATACGGCAATCCTAAACTTGAACTGATCTGAAAAGAGTTTGAGCAAATGAAGTTGAATGGAAGTTGGAAGATTGGAAGATTGGATGGGTGGCACGTTCTCATCCAATTAACCGATGATGGAGATTACACCTAAGTTGTTTTCGAAGACTCATTCGAATTGACAATCGGGTGATGAAGGTGCTAAAATGGACGGTGGATTTCGACCATCGTACTGAGCCTCCCATCATCACAGTTTGGTTGCGCTTCCCAGATTTGCAGGTACACCTTTATGACCAAGAGTTTCTATTCACCTTCGCAAAGATCTATGGCACACCACTCTAAACCGACCCGCCTACAGAGCATATGACTCAACCTTCTGAGGCTAGAATACTGATAGAACGAGACATCATGCTACCTTTTCCGAGAGATATGGATTGACACACAGCACCGGGACTTCGGCAACCACAGAACCAGTAACACGTACTCTTTATTGTACCCACTGCCGTATGTTTGGCCACTCTCCCTATCGGTGTTACCACTTGCATCAGAACCTCAAACCTCTACATGCAAATATTATTGGACTGCACATTCCTGCGACGAGTGTACCGCCTTCCTCACCGTCAGTGATACTCACTACTGTTTCAGAACATGTTGAGAAGGATCGCCCCTTAGAGGAGCATCACCGCTTGTCATCACTAGACAGGGATGATGTCATCTCTTCATTTTCTTCACGGAGAGAATATACCACAATTTCAGGTACCCACTACTACAGAGGGAGATCGGACTCCCCACCACGACATGTCTGAAGATAGGAAAGAAACAAATACATATATTATGATGACGGAAAAAGTGCCCACTACTACTGAGGAACTACTGCCTACTAGTAGCTTGGTTGTTCTACCCGCTCAATGGGTAGGAGATTCCCAAGTATTGGAACCTATCACAGCAACAGCCGTTCTCACTTCGGATCGATCATCAAGTTCTACTTAAAGAAGAATCGACAAGTATATACTCTCCTGAGAGAGTAAGAAAGTTCGTAGTTACTATCCCCTCGAAAACTTAATTGATGATATTTTGGTCTCCTCCTGTAATGTAGATGCTCTTTAGAGCGCGTGATTTATGGATGCGCTACAAGAACTGCGGTAGAGGAAAGCTCTTGCGACCTCGTCCTCTTTAATGCTTGTTTCTTTTGTTCTATCTTTCAGTATCGCTTCCGTTTCGAGCCTTTATTTATTTTTTGTTTTTATGAGTCGAGCTTAATTTTTTTGGGCCCACTCATACTACTTGTTTTGTACCCCTTTTTATTTCAATGAAATAGACCATACGGCTCTTTCTTTTATTTCAATGAAATAGGCCATACGGCTCTTTCTTTATATATATATATATATATATATATATATATATATATATATATATATATATATATATATATATATATAGCCAGATACTTCTCATTGATATGGTGTATTATCCCTAAAGTATCATCATTACCTAATAAAATAATACAAATGGATTCACGTAGTTACTCTGCCTTTTACAATGATCTTGTCTTGAAGTTAGGACATCAAAATCAATCTAAGAAATAACCAGTCATCTATTCAATCATAATTTCTCAACACTAAATCTTTTTTGTGAATTGGAGCTACAAAAAAGTAGTGGCACTGTGGCAGTACATAAATATTGACCATAACTCACTTGACAAAACTCCTCTAACCCATCACTTGGTGCACATAAATGTGGCACCATTCGTCAAACAAGATTCTATTTGACAACCTTCTGCACTTGTTATAATGTCGCTGCCATTTGCTCATTCACCTCTTCTATAATTTTTTACTAATCAGACCTGAGATGTTGTGATCAGCATTAATTAAGCTACTACAAAGTGACTTCCTCACGGATACAGAAGTTTTTTATAAGTATTGGTGGCTTTGGCTTGATGAAATCGAAAAGAAATTTAGTTCTCAAGTTTAGTTGGAATTTCATAGAAATGGATCATACGTCGATAAAAATTACTCGTGTGAGAGGTACAAGAATGTTGCCAAGATCATGCTATGGCTGAAAGATCTGAGAGTTGGATTTGGTTGACAAAAAAACTGTTTGGCAGGGCTCTAAATCCACCGCCCCTCCCTTCTCCACTCTTATATGGCTAGCATTGGAGTTATCATTTGAGATGAACAAGGAAAGTGCCTCATTGCTATCAACAACAGCTTCTACATTGGGATATGCCCGAGTTGAGTTCAATGCTATCCTCCACCTTAAGAATATTATTGAGCATTGGATGTTTGAGATTAAAGGTATCATCATTGAAGGGGATAACTGAAACATTATTTCCCTCCTCCGGCTCTCTAGGACAAACCCAGAGTCAGTCCTGATCTTACTTGACACAATTTAGACAAGTTCTTTTTTACACTTTTAGAGAAAACAACAAAGCAGTTCACCATTATACACCGATTACTTTACAAGATAGTTTTTGCTTGAATTCTGTAAATGATAGTCAATCCATTTTGCTTTCCTTGGGGATGATAGATCCAATTTTGTGCATGGATAGTATCACACTTTGCATACTTGTTCCAGTTCTTTTTTAATTCAATATATGGAAGATTTCAAGAATCCATCACCCCCTAAGCATGGTGGATTCACTATTAACATTATAATATTTGTATAAAAAGGGTATAAAAGACCATCATTAATTGAAAATAACATCATAATTGTATATAATTTGATATCATGATGGCTTAAATCTCACAAAGAAGATCTTCATTATGTAAGTGCTAGATTTGTGAATACACATGAATTGGTGGTAGTATGTAAATGTCTCTCTAAAATTTATTGCACCACAGGTATTCAGTTAAGAAAATAATAACAAGCAGACAATGCTTCAACATAAAAATAATTAGACCAACCAAAATTATGAAAGAAATTTACATACATTCCACACAATTCTTATGTATTTACATATCTAACACCCAATGTTTGATATTCACAGTTATAACACATTGGTGTCATAAACCTATCATGAAAAGATGGATTTTAATTTTTAAAAAATAGTGATGGTGATATTGTTGATGTGATGTTAATGATTTGATAAGTATATATATGAATGTTTATGTGTTAGATATTTAAATGCATAGGAATTGTGTGGTATGTATGTGTGCCCCAAATTATAAAACACTCATATGGGTCTGTTTGGGAATGTATGTACCTTTTTTAAAATATGATTGTAAAACTATGGTGAAGAAAACAACTTCTTAGAAAGTTGTAGTGAGAATTATAAATATATAGCTTTTTTTCTAAAAAAAATTAGATAAAAGCATTCTTATAACCACCACACTTTAACATATCAGGTTGAAAAAATTAGTTTCCAATCACATAAATTTCTAAAAAACACTTATCCAAACAGAACTGTGGTGGTGGTCTAAAACGCAAATCAGGCGAAAACAAGACAGCCCAAACTCTCACCCATCAAGTTATTGTCCGCTTTGGCCAAATGGTCTCATGATTTTGCCCCATTGGCGTAACTTCCCAGGATGTCACCCATCTTAGGAATGCTCCAAGCTGACGACGCTTAACAGTAGAGTTTCTAATGAAATTCCATCATTACCCCAAAACACACCCTAATGTTTAAGGGTTTCACTATCTCCCTCACTTAAGTACCTAATGTCCTTGTCAGTACTCTATAACCAGAATCATTCATCATGAAGATAAGACTCTAAAAGTGGCCCCAACAGATTAAAGAGAGACTTTCACCATGTAGTTTTTTGTCCCATCCAAACTTCAAGAGGTGGCTCCCATGAAGTACCACTTTGTTCTTTATAAAACTTAATTTACATCCCCCAGCTAGTTAATGCTCTGATACCAATTTGTAATAACATAAACTCCCACCCATCAAGGTATTATTCACTTTGACCGGGTGGCCTCACGGTTTTGCCCCATTGGTGCAACTTCCAGGGGGTCACATATCCTATGAGCGCTCCAGGATAAGCATCCCTTACTTTATAATTTCTAATGAAATTTCGCCATTACACCAAAAGGTGCCTCGGTGATTAAGAGTTCGGTTTCAATGTAGTTAAGGGGTTTCTAAAAATATTTTTGATGGTTTGAGCATTCACAATGGAGATTAGAAGATGCACCAATAACATAAAATACAAGGAAAAAAAAAGGGCGGGTGTTAACTCAAATTTCACGTAACTAAAAATTTTGAAAGATGGTTTGATCAAAAATTAAAGGAAGATTTACGTACATACGACTTAATTCCTATGTATTTACATCTCTAACACCTACACTTCAATTTTTAGTTTTTTACATATATGCCACCTTACCTAAGCATGAAAAGATGTATTTCACTTTTTAAAAGTCAACACGGTGGTATTTTTTATGTGATATGAAAAATTTTGGGCGGTAGGAATGTAAACACTAAAGTTTGTTGTGGAAAAAAATGGCTCGGTAGATCTGCTTGGCAAGAGAACAAACACAAACCATAAGGAAGAGATGCCAAAAGCACAAGAACAAAAGCAAACACGAGCAAGTTACGCGGTTCGGTCCTTTGGACCTACATCCACGAGAGGGTATCAACCAAAATCATTTACTAAGGCAAGCAACAAGGAGAATACATAGCTTTAACCTAGAGATGAGCCCTCGTCTTCTTGACCTCACTCTCGAAACCACCTTGATACAAGGCCTCCCAAGATGCTCTCTTCACTCTATCTAGCTATTCTCTTCCTCTTCCTAGTTCACCCCTTCTTCTTGGGTATTCACCCTCACACCTCTATACAAGCCACCCTCTTCTATATATAATAGAAGATGCCTTCCCTTGTAGACCGGGTCCGCCCAAGAAGTTTCTTTGAAGGTTACTAATATGTCATTGCCTTAGTCAAGTAATTGGGAGTCATTAACAACATAGGTGTTAGATAAGTAAATGAGCAAGCGACACTAGAGAATCTACCATTGTTGACCAGACAATAAATGACTTAATTTTGCATCACAGGTTGCATCACAACAAAGAAACAATTCACAATTACCAAAAAGAAAATGCAAGGAAAAAAGACAGAAAATTTATCATACTAATAAGGTAAAGATGCATAACATTAGTAACACAAGAAAAGTCCCCCAACAGTATAACCAGTAGCTGTTATTTCCTCTATAAAGCGTTCAAATCATCGTATAGTTCAAGGGAGCTCACCTCACCTCCCAGAAACTTATTCATCTTCTTCCAAAATTCCAATTTTGAACTCGAAGACAAAAAGTTGCAGCCATTAAATCTTTGAATCCTCAGTTCCAAAGAGTCTGACCCTCGACAATGGCGACTGCAAGTAGGCATTCACCTCTCCCTTCTTCTCAGAGAGCTCGTTGTACTTGGCAAACTTCTCCCTGGCCTCTTTGTTACGATCGAGCAGAGTATAGATAACCCCCTGGCAGAAATAAGGGCGGTAGTCCTTAGGGTCTTCCCTTGCGAGCTCGTCGTAGGTGGACAGAGCTTCCTCCACCTTTCTCTGAAGATACTGAATCTGCGCCATTATAAGGCGTACGTCACGAGCAGCGGCTTCCTTGTGCTCGACTCGAGCGAGCTCCAGCGCGCGCTGGAGGCGCTCGATGACGGCGTCTCCCTCGCCGCAGCGGTCCATCAGAACAGCATTCTGGAAGAGAGCTTCAAAAGAGAGGGGATTGGAAGCAAGGATTTCCTCCAAAAGCTTCCGTGAGTCGGCCACCTGACCCATCTCGTTGAGGAGCCTCGCGGCCATGAATTTCCACTCGGTCTCCGCCGGCTGTTCCGACATCAGGCGGCGGAGAATTGCGAGAGCCTCCGTATCCTCCCCTTCCTCCAGCTTCTGATACAACTGAGAACCGAGCGAGGAGAGAGGGGAACTCTCCTCGAGTTTTGTGGTCTTGTACTCGACTTGGACCTCTCCGTCGACATCAGAGCTCTCCACTGTCTCCGATGAAGTGGGCGGCTCAGCAAGTGCAGGATATTTCCTGCCGGAGAGCAACCCGGCGGTGGCGGCGGAAAGAATGACGGCCCCTGCGGCGATTGTCCTGATTCTACGAGCTATGAGAAGCGGTTTCGACTCTGAAGAAGAAGCTCTTGCCAACGAGACCCTAGAGTTGGAGGTCGGATGAAGGGGGAAGCGGAGGGTTTTGGTTTGAGGAAAAAGATTTCGTTTTGAAAGAGTGGGGAAGGAGAGGAGTTGCTGGCCGGAAAAGGAGGTGGCTGTGGCGAAGGAATCCATGGCGAGGAGACTGCAGGTGAGATCAAAATGGAATCTTGGGATCGAAAATTGCGATTAGGGTTTTGAAGATTCTGCTAGAGTTTTCTTCGCGGAGGTTGTTGGGAGGGGAAGGACGGCGGAGGTCGTTGGGAATTGAAAACGGGCGATGCATTTACCCTGCTTTGCCGATCACCCGGAATTTGCTATTTACAAATCAACCATTCTCTTTCGCTTATTTTACAAATTAGTACTCAAATATCAAAAATCATGATAAAATTCAATCCATAATGTTTTATTTTTATGAAAGTCTCTATAATTTGATGGATAGTTCAAAAATTCAACAGGGTTATTGGTTTGCAAATATCAATATTTTGGTGGGTTTAAATATATCTAAAAATAATAATATATTTATTGAATTTTTTAGCATTAAAATATTATTTTTATGTCAGTGAAATATATATATATATAATAAAAGAGGAATTATAATTAATTTATACATAAAATTTACAAATTGAGGCTCTCTTCGAGGAAAAATTATTACGTACGTACAACGTACGTAAAGTTGTGTCCGGATTCCAATTACATGACGACGCGTGTTTGTGTCAGTCCCATCCTTCAAAACACAGAAATACAACCGCGGTTGTATTCGAATATTTCATAATACTATCATAATAAACCGACAAATTTAATCACGCGGCCCGACCTAACCCAATTTTTTCAACAGAAATAAAGTCGTGGTTGTATTCAAATATTCTGTGGTTTTATTGGAATATTTCTCGGTTGTATTGTGGTAGTATTCCGGTAACGCAATACAACCGCGTAATATTCCAATACAACGGCGGTTGTATTCGAATATTCTCTTCGTTGTATTGGAATATTCTTCGGCTGTATTATGGTAGTATTCCGAAATATTACAATACAACCGCGGTTATATTTTGGTGTTTTGAAGGATGAGACCGACACAAACACGTGTCGTCATGTAATTGGAGTCCAGACACATTTTTGTGTACGCTGTACGTACGCAATAATTTTTCCTCTTCGAAGCAGTTGTGGCTTAATAAAAAACAACTGTGAAGCTGACGTTCAAAAAGTTGCAGCGGCTATTACAATTTTTTTTTTAAGACAACAGTTAGAGCTCCCACCGCATCTAACCAGGAGTGTTAAGAGGATACAGATTTCAACAGTCGTTATTGAAAAAACTCTCAAAGTGTAGTTTACCTAAATAAACAAAACCGTGGTGTGTACTGTACCGCCGCTGTATCACCACCCCAAAAGGACCATAAATAAAAATAAATATAATATATGCTTAATTTATTTTTTTGGAATAAATTAATTTTTTAAGCTTAAATTACTATATTCTTCTTTGCTTCTTTAACTTAATGAACTTATAAAATTATTCAGAGATTGAAAATCAAATATTTAAAAATTTGAAATAAAAACTTAATCAAATGAGCCACATTTTCATCCATAAGCAGGTTACTGATTTTATAAAAGATTTTATAAAAATAAAAGTTTAGGTATGAGAAAAGTAGTAAATGCATAAGAATTAGGAAAATATTATGTGCGTCGTCCGAATGTCTCAATAATAATGTATTGCACCACGTCACTGTGCACAATATTTAAAGCAATCCACATTCTCTTCCGAACATTTGATATTTAGTATATAATGCTTTCTCACTAAAAACACAAGTTAATATGGGTAAAAATTTTACACGACCAACTATCTGGTGCCACGTCATCAGGCGCTCCGGACGAAATGTCAAATGAGTACTTAATGGATAGGGGTGTAAACGAACCACACACAAACGAACAAAGTTTGTATTCGTGTTTGGTTCGTTTGAAATTTAGTTTTTTTGAAATAAGCTCGTGTTCGAAATTGTTCATGAAGTCAGCGAACAGAAGCCGAACACTTGTTGTTCGCGAACGATGGGCCAGTTGACAACTCTAATATTAATATATATAAATAATATATTATATTAATTATATAACATATATTATATAAATCTATAATATCTATATTACTAATATAGTATATTAATATATTACGATTATTAATTTATTATATATTATAACTTATAAAATTAAATTTTTTAAAATATCATAAAATTTTTATACATAATTATTTTAAATTATTTTATATTTTGAACAATAACGATTCGAACACGAACGAATGCATCAATCGTTCGTTGTTTGGCTCCTTTAACTAACTAATTAGTTAAAATGAAAAAAAAATTATTCGTGTTCGTCTCGTTTACTTATCGAACGAATCGAACATGAACTCCTTGAAAAATCGAACAAGAACTGTTCGTGAACAATGAGCTTTTTTGACAGCTTTATTAATGGAGACTAGAGGTATAAAAAAACTTTATTTGATTTCATCATAGTAATATTATTAATAATTCATAATTTCGCACGTGTAAAATAGATTCAAGAATATTTCAAATATGGAGCTAGTCAGCGTAAGGAATATTCTTCTAAAATCCCCATAAAAAAAAGAAAAAATTAATAAAATCTCAGAAAATATTTGGAAAGAAGCTGTTTTGGCTTGCCTTCTGACCAGAAGCTCAATTCCCCTTTTCTTCCTTTCCGTCTGTTCTTCGTTTTCATCCAATTTTTCCGTTTCGATTCTTCTCTTTCTGTAAATCTGATCTCCATGGAGGCGTCGATACGCTTGCTACGAAGTATGGCCGCCGCCGTCGCCGACGTTCCGGCGAGGAGAGCTTTTTCGGCGGCGACGGAGGCGGCGGCAGCTCAGTTTCCGGCGCAGAGGGATCTGAAGGAGCGGAGCGTGCGGTGGGTGTTTCTCGGCTGTCCCGGAGTGGGTAAAGGAACGTATGCTGGCCGTCTCTCCCGGCTTCTTGGCGTTCCTCATATCGCCACCGGCGATCTCGTTCGAGAAGAGCTTACTTCTTCCGGTCCTTTGGCTCGGGAGGTAATCTCTATTATCAATCTTTCTGTTTTACTGAAGATTGTTACATCGTTCGATTATTGCATTGTCGGGGGTTTTAGAACCTCTTTGCGCAGTTTCTGGTGATGCAGACTTTTAACCCTGAAGCAGACAAACCCTAAAAATGGCAACTTTACCTTTCCCTTAAATGAAGATAATCTACTGGATGTCGAACGATGTGACAAGAAAAGCGTTCAGATTGATAGAGATTGAACAAATTTATAGAGAAAAATCGGGTTGGATTTGAGAAATTTTGATGAGGATTCTAGTGAGGGCAAATTTTATTCTTAGATGAAAATTTTAAGGCAAATAGATATGGGGGCATGCCATTACTTGGTGTCACGGAACATAGTTGCCATTTCTCTAATACATGGACATACTAGTGGACTTCCCCTGATGTCCATGGCCTCTTATGCAGAGGAAAGTAAAAACCGGCCTCCTAAATCGTGCAAATTCAATAAGATTCGAGCTAGTTTGTGACCGAAAGAGGTGTTTCGAACTAGAGGTATCAAAAATCGACCTGACGCGCCAACTCAGCGCAAATTCGAATCGAAAAATATGGATTTAGGTTGACACAAATAATTTTCGGGGCAGGTTCGGGTCAGCAATGCTAACCCGTTTAATTTTTTAGGTCGGGTTTAGTTTGACCTTCCAACTCCCAATTGACCCAAAACCAACCCACTAAATCAAAATTAACTCAAAATTGACCCGTCAACCTGAAATTGACTCCAATAACTATTACATTACGTTAAATTAGTTGTACATGTCAGTTTTGGTTCAACTGGTTGAAGGTGGGTTGTGTTTGGGTCAATAAGTTTCTAAATGGTTCAGTTTCAGGTTAGACCTGAACCCAACACTTCAAACCAATTCAAACTCTAGTTTGGCTTTTTCAGGCATTTCCGGACTCTGATTGACCATTCGGAAATAAGGGTTCAATCAATTGAGCCAATTTGGGCATCAACTCTCGAAATCAATCCAAGCTAAACTTTTAATTTATATTTTTACAATAGTGCTTGATATTCGTGCTTTGCGTACCAAAAGTATGCTTAAGTTTTATTTATTTATTTATTTATTTATTACTTTCAATTGAAAATCATGCTTCCATTATTCACATAGAAATTTTAGCTTGAAGTTATCCTTGGGTTAATGAAAACACATACATTAGCCCAACTAGATTTTCTGGGATTTGGTTAACCCTAGGCTAACTTATATTTGACTTGATGGTTTAACCCTGATAATTAGGCTCAACCTAAGCCACTCTTTTCCAGTTTAATGTTAACTCGAGCGATTCATCTCTTAAAAGATTAAATTTTTTATTTTGGGTTATTTCACTAAGAGAAGTCATTGGAATAGCCAACCACTAAATTGTCTTTCATCAAAGGCATCCATCTTAAATTGTAAATACAAGCAATAACTAATAATTAAAAGTGAAACTAATCTCAAATTTAAAATTTAACAATAATTAATCTCAAAATACAAACAATAACTAAGAATTGTAAATCCATTAAAAAATCCTAGCTAATATCACTTGTTTTTTTTTTGCATTCCTTCAGCTTGCTGCTATTGTAAACAAAGGAAAGCTGGTCTCTGATGAAACTATAATAAGTCTCTTATCTAAACGTCTTGAGAGCGGCGCTGCTAAGGGTGAATCAGGCTTCATTCTTGATGGTTTTCCGCGAACTGTTAGACAAGCGGTGAGGAACTGGTACATGACTCTTTCTAGAAATTTTTATGGTGGGAAGCTGCTTTCTTGTTGCTTTCTACAAAGTAACGATGCCTAATTGAATACTTGTTTCTTTGACCAAGTTTTTTACACGTGTCACGAGATATTTTAAGTGCTTCTTTGCTTTTCATACTAAAACTCTACATTGTCTTATCTTCCTTCAGGAAATACTGGATGGATTCACCAACATTGACCAGGTGATCAACCTGAAGCTCAGAGAAGATGTTCTACTTGAAAAGTGTCTTGGAAGAAGGATCTGCAGCCAGTGTGGAGGGAACTTCAATGTCGCTTCTATTGATATCAAAGAAGAGAATGGAAAGCCTGGTATATACATGGAACCAATTCTGCCACCGTCGAACTGTGCGTCGAAGCTCATTTCTCGAGCTGACGATACTGAAGAAGTCGTTAAAGAACGTCTACGAGTATACCAGGCCATGGTAATGCACCACTTCCTCCTCCTCGTACTTCTCATTTATAACATTAAGTTGTTGCTGCTGTAATTTTGAGCGACAGTATGATTTTCATTAGCTTTCTCGAAGGCAAAAAATTATTTTTTATTTAGGAAAATTTACATAAAACCACTCAATTCCTATGTATTTACATATCTACCTTTTGTTTCCACCCGTAGCAACAAATTGAGGTTTGATAACTTAGTTTTGTTGTTTGCCAAATGTCTAGCGTTCCAAGAGAGTAATTGAAAGATGATTTTTTCTTGATTTTGTATCATGTGTGCACTCAACCATGACATAATACTAGCTTGCTACAAGGTAGATCAACCCGTAGAAGGAAAAAAAATTACCCCTTAGAGAAATCCCCTATACTCGAGTCAATTGTGTGTGGTTCACCCCTTTCTAAGAGCTCTTCCGCTCTTTAGTGAAAGTTGATTTTGTCATTATGAATCATGATCCATTGATCTTTAATTGATCATTGTAGCTTTGAATGTTTAGGGTTTCTTGGCAAAATGCTTTATCCAATAGAGAAGAAAAGGATGTGCGCTATAGCTTATAGGGCATTTGGACATATTTAATAAATTGTATGCTGTTTTAAATTTCAATGTGGTTATTTGAAGAATCGTTTTAGACTTAAGTTTGATTAAATTTTTGACCTAGGTCGAACTTGATTAACCTATCCTAGCTTTTAGATGGTTCAAATATGTTAGAGTTGACTTTTCTTTTTTAGATTTGACTTCTATGTATGGTGCTACAATTCTTTTTCAGGTGGCTAGTTTTTCTTGTCAAGCAATAAGTGATCATGCTATTTGTTATAGAGATTGAGAGGTTTATTTATATCACCAAATATACTTAAATTCTATGTGCAGCACAATATAAGTCATAGTAAGGGATAATAGTTCAATAAAATCACTCTAATGGTTGAAGATGGATAAAAATCATAATAAGGGATAATTGCACACTAAAATCACTCTAATGGTTTAAGATGGGTGGAAAGCAATGTTTCATTTGAGCATACCCCAATCTAGAGGATTACTAGAATCCCTGCTTGCTAGAGGACGCAGTTATAAGTAGCCGCCTTTTTTAAGCATTGTGCCTTCATGATGATACGAAGGATTTCTTTAAGAAAATTTGGATCTTTTTTAGCTCGGTTGAGAATTTGTGGAAGGCAATTGGGATTTGAGGATCGAGAAATGAGGTAGAAAATCGAGATTTGAGGCTCGAGAAAAGGTGTTTGTGGCTTGATTGCGCGATAGCATCTTTTTTTTTTCTTTTGTACAATTTAAGTGGTGAGGTGGGTGATGAGACATTGTAAGTCATAGTTTCCCAAGACCACACTCTATTAGGCAACCACAATCATGGCTTCTTTAAAACGCGAACTAGCGAAGTTGCTGAAAAATTACCGATGTTGTCATGTGATGCGGAATAGTTTAATGTTGTGAAAGGTGAAATGTGAAGGAGACCGTTTTGAAAAAAAAGCTATTTTTTTAGTCGCTCTTTAACTTGGCTCGCATTAAATAGTTTCTCGTTTCATAAATCTCGAAGAACGCAATAAATCCTCAACTCATATATTTTTCTTGTATTAAATAATGAGATAGTCATTGGTTCAACAAGTGCGCATCTAATCATGAAGAGGCAACACTATGTTAATACCCAACACTCCATGATTATATAATAGAGGATCTTACAATACATATAGTAGAAATAATGGAAACATTCATGTTCTTATAAAACTTTTATGTATAGTATACTTTTGGAAAAAAAAAAAGATTAAAAAAGGGAAGATTCATATACATCTAAACACCTAAACCTTGATATTTATGTTAATACCACTTAAAAACCACATTACATATTTGCATATGTTTAGAAATGTAATAGTCATGAACTTAATAATATTTTCTGTGAATTCAGAGTCAGCCAGTGGAGGAATTCTACCGCAGTCAAGGAAAGCTGCTGGAGTTCCATTTGCCTGGAGGAATTCCAGAGTCTTGGCCCAAACTGCTCCAGGCACTCAACCTTGATGATTCCCATGAAAATCAATCTGCAGCAGCTCAATAATCATTAGAGAATATATTTGTGCCACACAGGTTAAATTTTTTTTTTTTTAATTATAATTTTATAACCTTGATTATTCCAAGGTATTTATTAGTTTTGTTTCTGTAAATACTTGTTTCAAGTAAGGGGGAGAAATGCTATTATGTAAATAATTATTTTCATTCAGTTTTGATTGTTTCCATATCCATTTTTGTTGATGAGGCTACAGATATTAAGTTCTGAGGTTGTTGAAGCTGCTCTCCTCACAGGAATGTCTTTTTTGTTTTCTAAAGTTTAATTAAAATTTGTTGGAAGCAACGTATTGTTTTCATTTGTTTTTTAATAGCTTTTTGGTAGGAGCTCATGAAAGTCAACACTATCGCTCCTATTTGTGTGGATGGATATGGTCGAGTATTCTGTTGTACATTTCTAATCCACATGTACGAATGATCGCACGTAATATTTTATCATAAATATATATTCAAATTGTTAGTCGAGAGCTTAATCTTTCAATCAACAGGTCCTGAATTTAAAACTCTTAAGATTAATTTCATTCAAACATTCAAAAAAAAAAAAAATGCATATTAAAATACATAATACCCTAATATTTCACATCACATAAAAAATAACACTATTATTCATTTTAAAAAAAGACGAACTAAACTTTTATGCATAAGTTCTTAACATCAAAATATTCTCAGTTAAATTAATATTTTACAAAAAAAAATAAAAAGCCTTCCAAGAGTGATCAAGAAAATAATATGCAAAATGCATTATACTGAGAAAAAAAAATGCCAACTGAAAAAGTTATTTTTAAAAAATATTATTGTCACAGATTGAGTCCGAAGATGAGCACATCCAGAGAGGAAAAAACAAAACAAAAAAAAAAAAAAAAAAAAACCGGACTATTTTCACTCTTCACCAAGCATTTAAATTCTCCACGTCTCATACTGTTGATAGACCATATGAACTCCACCGTGGGCGTTAAAGAAAAATCCTGCGATAAAAAATATGGGAAATTTACATACATACCACCCAATTCTCATGTATTTACATATCTAACCTCTAAAATTTGATACTTGCATTTATAACACAATTTATGCATGAAAAAATTATTTTTACTTTTTTAAAAAAATTAATAATAGTGATTTTTTCTTTATGTAAGATTTGAGAGTCATGTATATAAATAAAATTTAGTAGTTAGATATGTAAATATATTAAGAATTGGGTGTTGCACAAACACAACACCACAAAATAAACCTTTATCCCAATAAATAGAGTGGGCCACATGAATCATTTTTCTCCATTCTGTTCTATTGAGTGTCATATTTTCATTTAATTCTAATAAATTAAGATCGTTTTTTACACATTACACCTTGGAGTTTTTTAGTATTATGCTTGATAAGACTTAGAAATGATGCAAAAATATATTGTCAAGGAAAATCCCTAATGCAAATATGTAATTGAATTTAATGGTTGTCAAGCTGTAGTAATGCTTATTTTTAAGGATTTTACTAATCATATAAAGAAATTACAAATTCCAGTGGGGTAATTGCCCGCCCCGAACATAACCTAGTTCCGCCCCGGCCAACAAAGCAACTTCCCCTAACCAAATTAATAAGAAACATATAAGTGGAGATCCTGAAATATTCAAATATAAAATTTTCATTCGCATTTCCCTATCTTCTACAACTAAAGAATAGTCGAGCTGAACTCAGCGACACTTAGGATTGAGCTTAAACTTGATTAATAATTAAATTTGAGTTCAAGCTCAAGCTTAATTCTAGGAGTTCTAACTTGTTTGTTATTAAAGAGAAGCAAAATGATGGCTGTGAATGAGCAATTGGTGAAGAAACATTAAGAAATCACTTGATAAAAGAAAATAAAGCATATTTTAAACATATTTAAAATAATATATAATTAAGCTTTATATTTTTATTATATTTTATAAAAAAATTCTATTAATGATTCTTTAAACAAGCCAATTCATGAGCTAAGACATCGATTCAGAATTGGCTCAAGTTTGGCTTGTTAACTCATCAAGTTCAGCACAAGCCATTTATCGAGCTGAGCATGAGTCAACGTGACTCGGTTACACCCCTAAACATATATAAATGTATTTTTGATAAGGCCAAGCAACACTTGCGTCAAAAGAGATTATAATAATTACAATTTAGCCTAATATTTGCACATTTTACCAGACACAACCCACATAAAGAGCAAAGAAAAACAACAATTACAGATAGAACATTTAAGTTATCGCAGTTTAAGCATAATGGATAATCCTCCAGTTGTTGATATATATATATATATATATATATATATATATATATATATATATATATATATATATATATATATATATATATATATATATATTTGGTTTGTTTTGGTACCTAAGAGCAGCATGCTGAAGCCTTCGACTGCTCAGCTGGTGTGTTTGTAAGAACCATTCCTGCTGGAGTTTGAGCTGGTTGAGCACGCGGCAGTCTTTTTGCTGAAACAATTAAGAGATTTTTAAATCATACTTCAGCCACAAATTAAGAAACATTCATAAACCATATATCTCATAAAAAGTAGCATCTAATGGATTGATGACATGGCTGCAATAGCAAAAGAAATAAAATAAAAGGAGGTTTACATACATTCCACACAATTCTTTTGTATTTACTTACCTAAAACTCCTAGTTTGATATTTACACTTATTAATACATTGGTGCTACAAACTTATTCATAAAAATGCGTCTTCCACTTTTAAAAAGATTGTGATAGTGATATTTTGTATGTGATGTTTATAAATTGAATGGCATGCATGTAAATATCAATGTCTGGTGTAAGGTATGTAAATACATAAGAATTCTGCGGAATGCAAGTAAATGCCCCTAAAATGAATAATTCAATCAATTAAAATAAACAAACAGAATTTGGCTCAAATTGGATATAGAATGGTTTTAATTTGTGAGCATCTTTAACCATTCTTCTTTCTTGTTTTGGAGCGACCAACCTAAACAACTCTGAGAGAAGTCCAAAATTTTTTCCTATCACAGGCAATTGGTTGTTGGAGGGAAGGAGGTTGGCAATGCAAACATGGAAAATGAAGTGGCCTTAATTGCTTGATTTTCTTCATCAAAGGACCAAATACTTTAGCTTGATATGTAATGCTTTGCAATTTGTGTTGTTGATGATGATGATGATGTTCCAATACTTCGACCCATAAGGTTGACCCAAGATGACAAAAGTATAGGATTTTAATTGGGTTGGATCTCCCATCCCCATCTAATTTCCCATTGATAAATCCAAATTTCAACAAGAGCTAAATTGAGATACTTTTATTGATGATTATTTATTAAAAAATAATAATAAGATTAAAGATAATAAGGAAAGCATAAAGATGCGACTAAGAATAAGACATGAGATAAACTATTTATCATGCTGATGGTTCTAACCACATTCAGTTGGGTAATAAGAGAAATAAAGAATTTAAAATAAAAAAACTCAAATGTTGATGAAATATTATATTTTTGTTTAAGTGAGAGTAGTATGAGTGAGAAAAATATTAATGTTGAACTTATTTTGATTATTATATTTTGATGTTGCAGTATTTTATTTTAATATCTTAGCTTATTTTGATATTTTAATATTGTATAATTCATCTTATTTCTTAATTTGATGTTAGGATAGTAATATGTTACCTATAATTTTACATAATTTATTAATTTTTATTTAGAATGTTGTTATATTAATTTTTAATATGCTAATGAATTTGAATATTAATATGTCATTCTTACTTCATATTTTATACTTTATATAATATTTATTTATTTAAGCAATTTTTGAAATTTGATGTTTACGACTTAAAGCGCCTTAAGGTTTACACTTTGTATCGTGAAAAAAATACCTCAATACCTAATTGCACTATTTTGAATATTGGAAACACCTTAGTACTTGTAGCCCTTTTCTAAAATTCTAAAAGAGTGATTGAGGCAGACAGACCGCACCATGCGCTTATAAGTACTTTCAGAGCTAACACCCATGAATGTCAGGTAATAAAAAATAGAAGAAAATAAAATGCTATACTTCAAGTTGACAATACAACAATATCAGAACAATATAAAAATTTAGAAAACAAAAGCATACCAAATTTTAGAATAATCTATCTCCTTTTTTATGTTGTTAGTTGATACATGAATTTCTTTGTGAAGCACTTCAAAAAATTGCTTTTATCAATTTCACAATTTAATAATTAATATTCAAGTTAAATTTAAAGTGGCATACCGGTGTGCTAAGATTGCAGCTCAGGGTAGTTTTCTTCTTAGGAACATAGATAGGCCTCATGTTCTTTTTTCATTTGTTGAGTTTAATTGATCACATGTAAATACCTAAGTGGCATTATTTTGAATTTTCTTTTTGTATTTTAATAAAATCCTACATGCACTCTTAAAAAAGAAAATAATAATAATAATAATAATAATAATAATAATCATAATAATAATAATACTAATAATACTAATATATTCAACTGCTTAGTTCCCGATCCTAACATGGGAGGTGCTAGCATTACCATTTTAATATAAAATGCAATAAAATGAGACCATAAAATAGAAAATTAGTTAAAACAAAATTTCCCTTGACAATAAATCATAGAAAAATTTACATATGTAGCACAAAATTCTTATGTATTTACATATCTCATGTCTTCATACTTATATGCATAACACTTTGGTGCTTTAAACCTATGCATAAAAGATGCACTTGATTTTCTAAAAAAACTTTTGTGTTTTTATTATGTGATATTAAAAATTTGAGTGCTATGTGTGTAAATATGAAATTTTAAGTGTGAGATATGTAAATATATAAGAATTGTGTGCTCCGTATGTAAATGCCCCTAAAAAATAATATGCCTTTCATTCACCTCCTATTTTCTACCATGCTTGTTCGTGGTTCACTAATAGAAGCAATAACCCCAATACCATTTACAATGGCTGCGGCTGGGAAGAGAAAGAGAGAGAAGAATGTTTGATAGAAAAGGCTAAAGAGAAGAGAGAGCAGAAGATGCAAAAGACAGAAGGAGTGTAGTTAGGAAGAATTGAGAAATATGGTAATCAAGTATGAGATAATGAACTTTAAATGACTCAGAATGAGAACTTTCAGTATGCCAACACAGTTAGCCAAACAGCCTACAATTGAACCAACAAGTAATCTTCAATCTATTACAAAGCAATCTTCCTCTAAAGTGCAATAATACATTTAATTCACTGACCTTACACGAGTAAATGTCCTCTCTGAGGGCTCCAACCATTCAAAAACTTCTACTGAAGGAACCAATTCAACAGACTAATTCTAAATCAAAATATTACCTCACGATTTCATGAGTTACATAACCCAGAACATTTTTTTTTTTTCCGGACGGGATGAGAGTGTGTTGGGATTATTACATTATTTACAACCAATCTGTTTGGCATGCGAGCACACATGAAACAAAACTTGCATGGCCTAACTCTTGACTTTCCCAATCTAATAGTCAAGAATAGTTTGATTGATATGGTATAAAATTTAGGGAAATTTACATAATTACCAAATAATTCTTATGTATTTACATATATAAACCCCAAAGTTTAATATTTATACTTATAACACCTTGGTATAATAAACCTATGCATGAAAAGGTGCATTTTACTTTTAAAATATAATTATTGTGGTATTCTTGATGTGATGTTAAGGATCTGAATGGTATGCAAGTAAATATGAATGTTTAAGTGTTCGATATGTAAATACATAAGAATAATGTGATATGTATGTAAATGCCCCGAAAATATATAGGAAGTTGTAGAGTAATATATAGGCGAGCTACGATCAATAACTAACAACATTGAGAAGCATGAGAAAACAGATGAAGGCCAACCAGTAGTCCATTACGAATTCAAACCCCCGGATAAATCCAAAAAAGCCCAGCCTTCTCATAATTGACCCAAAAAAGGCCTCACTCAGTGATAAATGTCCAACATAAGGTGCTAAAAAGTTTGAAAATGGTAATTGAAAGGTTAACACGCACTGTTGATTGCAATGAGTACTGATCTGCTGCTATTTCGTACAGCCCAACTAAATGGCAACTATATGAAATCATAGTTCCTTCTAATTAACATTGTAAGCGAATTAAAACGCATCATACCTATTTCAAAGAATATATCATTTACATTGGTGGCTGTCTTGGCAGATGTTTCCATGAAGAAAAGGCCGTTTTCTTCGGCATACGCACGTGCTTCCTGAAAAAAAGCACAGCAGTTACATTATAAGGGTTTGTGATATCCAGACAAAAAGGCTGCAATAAAATTTTTGAGACATGGCTTCATTGAACGAATACATTATTAAAGAGCACAACAAATCAATAATATTAATAAAAATAAATACATTAATCAATAATAGATAAATAGTTGAGAGAATGAAGAAATCGAACAACCATTTACTAAAATAGAATAATAGAAAGAAGGAAACTTGATAAAGAAGACAAAAGGAGAGCATATTGAACAAAAAAAGTATCCAGCAACATCAATTGAGCAAATAATTAAAAGTAATGTCATGTAAAGTGTAGTTACATTATGAACGCCATAAAATATATACAAGGGACTTTTTTGCATCCCTCCAAGCTTTTTTAGTAAGATATTTTATAAATTATATAGGGGCCGTCTGGTAATCACTTTTGGTTCTTGTTTTTTATTTTGTTATTTTTATTTTTTTCTTTATGTTTTTACTTAAAATAAAACAAGTTTGGTATGTCATAAAATAGTTGATTGTTTTTAAAATAACTTTAAGTATTTTGAGTGTTTTTAAAAATAAATTAATTTATTTTAAAAGATAGAAAAAAATAAAAACACGAAAAAAAGCACTTAAGAAACATGTTTTTAAAATAAAAAAATAATTAAAAAAAAAAACAAAAACAATCCCAAGCAAGCCCTCGGTTCCTTATTACCTTCAAATATTGAGACTTAATTAGAACTTTGCTGTATAAGTCATTGTGCTTTCTTCAGCTAAGATTTTGGTTTTAGCAACTAATGGGCACTTGTCAAGGTTGGCAGGTCTTCATAAAGTTAGCAAGTCTCTATCGAGTAGCTTTGTGTTCACTCAACAAAGTAGTAGTACTTTTGGTCCGATAATCTATTTATTAGCAGGCCATCGTTAGACATTATGAGCCTTTGTAAATGTCTTTATATCCATTAACCGTTGGCACATAACAATAAATCTATTATTGGCAAGAAATAGCCAGTTCAATATAGCAATTGGGTGATTGATTTTTGCTGATGCCAACCAATCAGGCAATTGGTTTTAGGTCAGTCATTGGATACTAAACTACTAAATATATGCACTATACCTAGACACTAATAGATTTATGATTCTATGTACACTCATAATAAAAAGTAAGATATTATTTTTATGCTTTAAGAGTTCTTCATTAAGAAGAAAAAACTTTCAAATGTTTACTTCTCTAATCTCTTAATTTTATCAATTGAATTTTCATTGCATCATTTTGCAATCTTTTGTATTCAATGTTATAAGTTGGTGATATCCTTAGTTGTCAATAAAGTCTGAGAAGAATTTGGAAGGAGCCTTTCCTAGTGTTTACTAAGCATTTGCTTAGACGAGGTTACAATCTTAAGAAAGTAAGTGTATGATTTCCCTCAAAGAAGTGTTGTGACCGTTTCTTCACCTGTACAACAAAGAAGTGAGCTTGTGATTAAAAGTGCGGATGGTGAAATCTTTAGCTCAGATTAGAGGCCAAATGTGGAAATAAGCACAACTAAATAAATATTGATTGTCCCACTTTTCTCTGTAGTTTAGAATTTGTTTCATTGCACATTTCATTTATGCTTGAATGTCATATGCTGATTAAGGAAATAAAATTACTTGTGATCTTGAGTTGAGTTAATTACTTCCATTGTGAGGTTGTAAACCTATATTCTTGGCATTGATTTATTTGTATTAACATAATCTACCATGACGATTGTGTCTTGGTTTTTGAGAAGATCAATCTAATGGGCTATTTTGGTATGATCATCTTATATAATTATGCTCTTAGTTCAATCCCTTACCGCTTGTTTAATCATTCATTCAACACCATTGGTTATTTGTATTGTTACATTTATAGGAAAAATTTTAATGGGAAACAAGTTCATGCATTTATAGAATAGAATATCATAATTGTGTTACATGGATCACTCAACTTACAATATATCAATCTTGTATTGTCTGTTACTTACATATGTCTAATTATTCATTTTGTTTGTGAATTTTATTGACATATCCTTATCTTTTCACATTACTTTTTCTTGCTATACTTCCTACTTCAAAAGCGTTAAAATATTCATACAACTTCCATGTTGCATTTTGCATGCTTGTGTGGAATTTGAGTTGAGAAAATTTTGTAAGGAAATTCTATAGCGTAAATATTTCACTCTCTCATTGTATGCCTTGAACAAGATAAAAGATCCATAAAAGCCATTAATTTAACAAATTTTATAGCATCAACTACTAAATTTAAATTTGGCCCCATTGGCTACCTTATGGACAACTCACGTGGCTTCATTGCAGTTGTAGACGTGTTAGGGGAGTGAAGTATTATTCTTCATTAAGCTCATAATGGCAACATGAAATTTATCAGATATGCTTGATTGAAATAACAACGTGACTTATTTTCAATACCATCATAAGGAAAAAGCTCAAGCCAACCCTATTCTCACAGCAAAAAAGGAACCTAGAGTTTATTAGCAGTAAAATCAAGCAGATGGCAAAGAAAATAATATTGCAGTGTCTATGTAAGTAATATGCTATTTCTGATTCAAGCATTGTTGATCCATAATGAAACTAAAAACTCAAGCATGCTATAAAATTGAAGGTATTACTTCAATCTACACAGAACATATATGTTTATGCCATAGGAGTTGTTACTGATCAAACTTACTAACGGAGAAGGATAACAGCCAGTGAAGAAGTAAGAAAAAGGTATGCAATTTATATAAAACACTATAAGAGTTGGTAGTAAATTAAATTAATAAACTTGCCTCCAATGTCACATTCCTTTTCTCCTCCAAATCGGCCTTATTTCCTGCAAGCGCGGTTACCATGCTTGGATTTCCTGGATCCGGCATGCACAATGCTCATATATAAATATCTAAGAAAAGAGAAAGCTAGCGAAATTCCTAGCCGAGCAGAAAATCCATTTAAAAACCAAAAGGAAAACAGAACCTTGTTTCTGCAGCTCTTGCACCCACTTCTTTGCCTTATCAAATGAATCCTAAAGCCCAATAACGTAAAAAATCTAATTAAGAATTACAATTTGAAAGGAAATAAAGCAGACATATTTTGACCGGACCATATTCGATGATTTACTCACCTTGCTCGTGATATCATAGACGATGATGGCCGCCGCGGCTCCTCTGTAATACATGGGTGCGAGACTGTGATACCTTTCCTGCCCCGCAGTGTCCCAGATCTCAAACTTCACCGTGGCGTCATTCAAAGCCAACGTCTGTGAAAAGAACGCCGCTCCGATCGTCGATTCCTGCGATCAAATCAATACAAATCCATTCAAATCGAACAAATCAACAACATCGGTTACAAACCCAGAAATATCACCCGCCAGATCGAGAAAACGTAAAAAAAGGGAGAGAGAAGACCTGGAATTCGAGAAATTGCCCTTTGACGAAACGCAGCACGAGGCTGGATTTTCCGGCTCCCATATCTCCAAGTAACACCTGCAGTCTCAGAGAAGAGCGAGATGTCACCCTAAGGGAACATTGGGAAATCTAGGTGATCAGACGGAGAAAGGACGGATGAAGTGTTGGCTCACCAGCTTGGCGTTGATGTTGTTGTTGCCGGTGGTGGCCATGATCGCCGGGCAAGGGAGGAAACAACAAGAAGAGCTATCAACTTCCCGCCGGTGGGTGGCGAAGTGGCCGGAGGGGAAAGAGGGAGGGTAGGTTGAGAGGTTTTGCTTCCACGCTAATGAATCAATTTCGTATAAAGTTGGTTATATTGCGTTTACACTTTGCTTTTTCTATTCATAACATCAAAATCTTTCATATCACCTTAAAAATAAAATTATTTTAATTTTTAAGACTCCTATATTTGAAATATTTTACAATTGAGTCCTTATCAAATAAACTATTATATATAATTTATATACTTTGATGCATGCCAGAAAATTCGCGGAGGTAGAGTAACGGATTATCGTCTTATCGTTGTATAAAAATTCAGCACACACAGATGAAAGAGAAAAAAACAGTGACGACTTCATAAGTTTTTACGTGGAAAACCCGTAAATGAAAAAAATCACGGGGATTGGCTCAGTTGTAAAAATCCACTATTAGTTGATGATTACAAAAATCTTTTATCCACAAACAGAAAAATGTAACTATATTTTTCAGATTATAGGGTCGACTGACGACGTCTGGTTGGTGGTGATCGGCGATGATTGGTGGTGATCGACAGTGACGGTCGACAGTGGCCGACGACAATCGGTGGATGTCGACGATGATTGGCGGTGGTCGATGACGATCAGCGATGGTCGATGACGATTGACAGTGGTTGACAGCTGTCATCGGTGGTCGATAGTGATCGTCTGGTTGGTGGTGGTTGATAGTGGCCGATAGCGATACACAGATATCGATGGCAATCGGTGGTCGTCAAAGATTGTCGGCGATGGTTGACGGAGGCCGACGGTAGTCGACGGCAATCGGCGGTGGTCAACGGCGATCGGCGGTAGTCGGGATGGTGCTGGACTTGCCTTCTTCTCAAGAGTTTTCAATTCTCTCTAAAGCTTCCATTCTCTCCTTTCATGTGAGGGGTGAAGTTCTATTTATAGTATTCTGGGTGCAATTAATGCAGGAATATGAATTATTTTGATCTGACGGTCCGGAGAGCTCCCTCCGATCAAACGGCATTTAATGGACATTTGATTGTCTTAACGATGTCAGAATTGAGCTAGATTGGGCTCTTTGGATTTGTCTTATCGAGACGCTCGATTCGACTATAAACTCGTCAAAATCGACATCCGCTTGACCTTTTAAATGTGTCTAAAAGTCTTTCAAGAGTGATTTAATGACTTGATCTGAGCTTGATTTGACTCGGATTAGACTAGTTTTTATATCGTTGTGTCTAGACGTTAAGTTTGACTACAAGTTTGTTAAAATCGAAGCTCTTGATGATACTTAATTGAAGTTTGAATGTTTTTTCTAAAAGAAATATTTCTCTATCGTTGTCGGATGATGAAAAGTCGTTGGTGTCGTATCGTATTTTTTACACCAAAATCTTTATGAGGATTTACACACATACCACTCAATTACTATGTTTTTATATATCTAATGCCTAAAGTGCAAGTTGATATGTCAACTTACGTACGTATGAAATGATGATTTAGTTTTGTAATATGACAGATTTGGGTCATGTAAATGGAAAATATAAATTTTAGATGTATATAGAATTGTTGTGGCAACTATGTAAATGACCCAAACTTGGCATCACATAAAAAATGCCATTAAGATTAACTTTTTCATATTAAAATATGTATTTTAATGTTAAAAATTATACTAGTAAATAATTTATTCTTGCAGGAAGTTAGAAGGAATAAATTATTTCCTTCGATTAAGGAGATATTTCTTTTCTTATTTTGTATTTATTTTCTTGGATTGTGAATTATTTATGTTCTTATTTTATGTTATTTTCTATATCTCCTAATAATTAATATGAATTGATTATTGGTGATACTGAGTAATATATTTTTCATTTCATACTATTTATTTTTTAATATTTTTTCTATTATGGGATTCATGTAAGGGTTATTTATACCATTCATATCAATGAAATAAGAGTTTTGGTATTCCACATTATTCTGAAATTCAACATGGTATCAGAGAATTTTTTTCTCTAACCGCCGGTAGTCGTTGAATGGCAGTCAAGACTCCCTTCCAGCCGGCCTTCTTGCGGGAAGGGAGGAACTATTTCTTTGTCGTGATTCGCTCATCTAACAAGGCCCCTATAGACGAAAGCAAACATGATTCTAAGTCTTATCATCTCCTCTTCTTCTCTCATAAAATCGCGAAACCACCACTCGCTGACAGCCTCTTCCGCACCAAAACCCCTATCTATCCTCTAAGCAAAACACATGGCAGACAAAACTCAAAATTTAGCCAAGTCTGAATCTAACAAAACTCAAAATTCAGCCAAGAATGAATCTAGCAAATTTGATGATCCAAACACACTCCCCTGCAACATTACCTATAGGAGCCTTCCGTTTACCTACAGCCACTACAAAAATTGCAGTCAATGACAACTGAAGTACGGGAACTAAAAAAACAAGGACTCTACTACCTTGATAGTCCACAAAAGAGCACAGATGTTTTCACAAAACCACTAAACCCTTTTCAATTCTCGATACTACTCAGCAAGTTAGAAATTATTAACATATATTTCAAGCTTGAGGGGGAGAGTTAGAAATTTTACTAGGAAATAATTTATTCCTGCGGGAAGCTATAAGAAATAAATTATTTCTTTAGATTAAGGAGATATTTATTTTCTTATTTTATATTTATTTCCTTGGATTATGAATTATTTATTTTTCTATTTTTGTTATTTTTTATATCACATAATAATTAATATGAATTGATTATTGGAGATACTGAGTGATATATTTTTCTTTTTATATTATTTTTCTTTTATTATATTTTATATTATGAGATTCATGTAAGGGTTATTTATACCCCCTTTCATATCAATGAAACAAGGGTTCTGGTATTCTGAATACCAGAACCCTTGTTTCATTGATATGAAAGGGGGTATAAATAACCCTTACATGAATTTCATAATAGAAAAGACAATAAAAGAAAAATAATATGAAAGGAAAAATATATCACTCAGTATCTCCAATAATCAATTCATATTAATTATTAAGAGATATAGGAAATAAGATAAAATAGAAAAACACATAATTTCTAATCCAAGAAAATAAATATAAAATAAAAAAGAAAATAACTCCTTAATCTAAGGAAATAATTTATTCCTTATGATTTATCATAGAAATAAATTATTTCCTAGTATAATTCTTAACACTACCCCTCAAGTTTGGAATGCACGTTAATAATTTCTAACTTACTGAGTAGTATCGAGAATTAAGAAGAGTTTAGTTGGTCGTTGAATGCAACCACTCCTTGACAAGGTTGTTGCAGCGCCTCCATTGTTGAAGTTCTGCAGTGGTCGTCTCTAGTGGTACTTTTACAGTGTCATTGACGAAACCTTCTTGGTTTTAGATTCAGGCTTAACTGAATTTTGCAGGGAGTAGACAACTGTGGTTGTCTATGACTACAGTTCATGCAGTGTCTGTAGGTAGGCGGAAGACTTCTACAAGTGATATTGCAGGGGAGTTTGCAAGGAAGTAGAAAACTATGGTTGTCTTTGACTACAGTTTATGCAGTGTCTGTAGGTAAGCAAAATACTCCTACTAGTGATGTTGCATGAGTAGTTTGCTCGGATCACCGAATGTGCTAGATTCAAACTTGGCTGAATTTTGAGTTTGTTAGATTGAGTTTTGCTAGATTCAGGCTTGACTAAATTTTGAGTTTTGTCGGTCATGTGTTTCGGCCTAGAGGATAAATGGGGGTTTTGAGGTGGAAGAGGATGTCCGCGAGCGACGACTTTAAGATTTTACGAGAGAAGAAGAGGAGATGATAAGGCTCAGAATCGTGTTTGCTTTCGTCACGAGAAGCTTTGTTAGATGAGTGAATCAAGACAAAGAAATAGTTCCTCTCTTCCCGCAAGAAAGCCGGCGGGAAGTGAGGCTTAACGACCCCCTAACTACTAACGTTGGTTAGAAAAAAAATTTGGCTCTGATATCATGTTGAAAATTAGAATAATGTGAATACTTATTTTTTCAATGATATGAAATGGGGTATAAATAAAGTTTATAAGAATCTTATAATAAGAAAAATAATAAAAAGGAAATGATATGAAAGAAAAAAATATATCACTCAGTATCTCCAATAATCAATTCATATTAATTATTAATAGATATAGAAAATAACATAAAATAGGAAAATAAATAATTCATAATCCAATGAAATAAATATAAAACAGGAAAAGTAATATCTTCTTAATCTTAGGAAATAATTTATTCCTTATAATTTCCTGCATGAATAAATTATTTCCTAGTATAGTTTCCTAACATTTAATGCTATGTTTAATTCAATTATGACATTATACAATCATAAGAAATTATTGAAACTTAAATGTTAGATGTAGAAATACATAAAAATTATGTGGTGTGTATAAACTCCCCATGACGTTAGAGGGAGTTCGCTTGTTACTGATGGACAAATTAGAGGGTAAGAAGATTTATTTTTGTCGGTAGTTTGATCTTTGATGGAATTATGGCAGATATATTTTAGTAGGAAAATCTTGGTGAAGTATTCGTTGTTAAGGAATTACTTGGTGGTTGAAAGTCAGATGACAAATCTTTCGGCGGATGCCTCGATTTGCATACGTCGTATTGGATAAGACTTGTGTATGAAACCGCAACAATATTGGTCTTATTTCTAACTAAAATAGACCTTTCGGACGTGCTCGCGTGGGTTCATATCTTTTTTCAGGATAGTTTAAGGCAAATTTAGTCGACAGACGAGCTAATTTGGTCCAATTCACATGTGACGTGGTTTTTGTTGGCAATCTAAGGCCTGAGAACGTGTGTATCACTGGGATATGGTCTCACAACGCAAAAACAAATGTCAGACACGAATTTAGATCTGATCTCTTTCAGAGGTACGCTTTTGGGCTATCGTGTGAAGGTTACCTCATAAAAGTTTTTCATTCTTTTTAAAATTGTTTGTATATTTTTGTTGTATTTTCTTTCTTTCTAGTTCCTCTCTGTTGGCATCAATTTTTGATGTCGCGAGTGTAAGATGCTCACGCGAAAACTAAGAAACCTTGTTAGATGCATGTGTTGATTCCCGCAGTACAAGAAATACATTTAAAAGCCTCCAGCGCGTGTTGAGGAGCACGCAACCAGAGTTTTTCTGCTAGGCTCTGGCTTTTACTTAGGCAAAGTTCAGCTAGCATTTTATCTGTTGAACGACTTCGATCAGACCAACAGATCTAGTTTAACACATCACATGTTAGTCAAGCACAAATTGGCTCAATTTTTGACGAATTTTTTCAGACGAACATGGATCTCGAAACAGACTGCACGAAATAGTCCAAAACGTCAATTTTACATTGGGAGGACACCCATGTTACTTGGGTTCCATAAATGAGCAGGTAACATGTATCTCAACGTATTTGAATATTAAAAAGCTTTAAATTATAAAAATTAACATAAAATAAGCAAAAAGAATGGGATTAAAAACATGGCCTAAAAAATAAAACTTGCATCTACTAGAAAACTATTTTATTTTTTTCATTCAAGAAAGAAGTTTATCATGAATCCAAGATCTTTAAATTCTAATGATCATAATTTCCAATTATAGAATATCATTAAATTCTAGTGAACATTACCCTTAATAATTATTAGTTAAGAATTTTATATAAGTTGTGTTTAACTACAAATCAACCCAATACAATTAGATCATGCAAACATATATTTAAATACCAACCAAAAAATCTTTAAAAATTAAAATTATAAGCCTTCATAATTTAAAATCAAACCATATTAAATTAACCATATTCTTAAAAGCTTTAGAAATCTAAAACCATAAAAAGAAAGATAAAAAATTTAATAAATATACAAAAAAACTAAGATGCTTGATGCAAAAATACACTGAAAATTTTACTACCATTATTGAAGAATCATACAAATATATCAACATCCTAAGAGAAGAGTAGAAAAAAATAAAAATATATTTTTATCATTTTATTTTAAATTAATGATATTATTAAGAAAATATAATCTTTGAAATAGAATAATGTATGTGGGGTATCACTTTAGGCAATTTAAGATGTGCAATGTTTTGCTCACCTAAATTTTTAATAATTTGCCCAACACATTTATTAGGAAAGTAAGCATATAACAAAATGTGAAACAACATGAGATGCCATATAACTTTTAGGAACACGAGCTGCATCCTCGATCTGTTGGTAGAGCATTTGCTCGTCAGTATAAGTCCTATCAAGTCGAGAGTTTGAATCCCCTCCAAACGAGTTGTCGGCTATATGAAGGAGATACTTGAATTGGTTAGCTCACGAAATCTAATCACAAACCTAACAAGATTGCAAGCCCAAAAAGTTAATTGACAGTTTTGCTCGTTAACCAATCTTTTGAAAAGAAAAAACATATATATATATTAAAGTTTAAATGTTAGATATGCAAATGTATAGAAATTAATTAGTGTTATGTATGCAAATCATTATTTATTTATGCCTTTATTTCTAACCTAAGCAACGCCAGCACCAGAAATAATTTGCGGATAACTCCCAGCACACGCCTCCTCTTCAGATTGGCTGCTGCAGCCTGCAGTACACGCAGTACCAATGCAAGCAAAACAGTACAAAAATTCAACAGTTCTTACCCCAACTTGTACATCACCTGTACTCCTCCTCCTCCTCCTCCTCCACATCACGCCCTTCAAATACCTCCATTGCTTCCACAACGCCCCACTTCAGACTGAGGAGATCAATCTACGCTTCTGTAAAGTTACTGCAGTTCCAAATCCTAAGAAGAGATGGAGAATTGTTATGGAGAAAAGAGCAGCAGTGGAAGGGGCATGCAGAGGAGATGTATAGCTTGCCAAGCGCCGGCGTTCAAGCTCCTCTGCCTACCTCTTCCACTCCTGCTGTTAGTCTCTTAAGCCTTCGTTTGAGTGTTGGGATACGATTTTTCAACTGTATACACCTTGTTGGTACACTTCTTGCTCCTTATTTAAAGCTTAGTGATCAGTTATCTCCCAAGGCTTATGCTGAATAACAGTACATGATGACAGTTTTATATCATAATGCGGTAGGCAGTTTGATGTATGCAATGGTGTGTAAGTGATCATATATTTCACAAGTACTTAGAGTAGTTAGTACATGCATGATCCTAGCAAACGTCATTGAAATAGATTCTACAATACCTTCAAAACGCCATAGATATTGGTTTGATGTTAGTGCATAGTTGGATATTGTGATTGACAATATAGGTGATTTGGATAAAGCGATGATCTACTATTTACTAAGAAGTCTACATTACAATCAATAATGTTTCATCTATGTTTCGTCTACAATAGACGCAGAGTACATGAGAATCATAGAGGTGTTGAGAAAATAGTATGGCTTCGAGGGTGCTTGAAGATTTGGGAGTTGGTTAGAAACCCATCAAGGTGCATTGTGATAATCAAAGTATTATACACTTACGCAAAGGCATAGTATATTGACTTTCGCCATCACTTCTTGCAGGAAATTCTAGAAGAATGTTAATTGCACCTTCAGAAGAATGTGACAGAAGAGAACCCTACATATATGATGACCAAGTTGGTGACAATAGTCAAGCTCAAGCATTGTTTGGACTGATCAATATTCTGCACATCTTAGTTGTTGCCAAAAGGCACATTTGGTGGTCCTGCTATAGGCATCTTCATTTCCTGGAGGATATGTAGAATTTGGGTTGGAGTAGAAAAATTGTTTTTAATTTACATAATATACTTAACAATTTTAATAAGGTGGAGTGTGTGTGTATGTGTGTGTGTGTAAATATATAAATTGAAGTTCGGTTAAACAAGTAAATGCTTGAGAATTGAGTGGAATGTTTGTAAATCCTTCAGAATTAAAAGATCCAACTCAGCTGCTTTGCCTAGTCAAACGCATAGATGCCGTATTGGAGAGAAATCACTAATCCCCCATAAACCTAATTTCTCCCAGGCTTGTGGTCTGTGAGACTGCGACCGGAGATGTGTCGACGCGCACATAGATTATCAGACACCAACTAGAGACGGGCTGAGGACGATGAGTAGGGCAAGGAGAAGGGGGCAACTTATCCAAGGTTTTTTTTTTTTTTTAATCAAATTTCTATTACACATAACCCACAAAATCACCCTACTTTCTCCTCAAAGCTTCATGAGCTTGTTGAGCTCCATTGCAGTATTCATTTTGCGAGCTAGAGAAATGAACTCCAGCTTTAGCTTGAGTTGAAGCTAACCATATTATAAAGAATTGGAGTTTGAGTTAGCTGTGACTCCAGCTTCATTCAACTTTTTTATACCCACATACTGTTGTGATTCCACAAATTTATGCATACCTGCTACACAAATCCTGAGAATTTATATATATAACACCTAAATTTTACTATTTATGGAGTACAAAAACCAAAAAGGAAACAGCACCTGCAAGTGAAAAATAAAGAATACCAGAGAAAGCAAAGAAGAAACCAAGTTTCTATTCCCGAAATATTCACCAAAACAGAAACGTTCCTCTGCCACTACTATGGGCAGGTATAAAAGGCTGAGAAAAAACAAATTAAATGAGGGACCACCTTCCTCCTTACAATCATAAAGCAAACTTAAGTAGAAAACAACTATTTAAATACAAAGCAAGTGAATAACATGAAACTAACAACTATGGGAATAAACTGGAGAGACCCCAAATATTCCGAGGCTACAACAGATGGCTGCATCAATTTACATTTATAACATCCAAATATTTCATATCGCAAAAAAAAAAAAATTCCACTATTCTAATTTTTAAAAAGTGAAATACATGTTTTCTATTTAACCATGATCTATTCGCGAATAGCATAAGACGAGAGAGATGCTCAATAATGAACAGTAATCCGAATTGTTAATTAACAATTTATCATAAAATGATTCCCCTATTTATAGAGGAGGGGGTGTTCCTGCTTTAATAGGGGCGTTACAAGATATTTTACGTATATTGTATGTATGGGTTTACCTCTCGGCTACCCTCTGACTTGATCGGTTGAAGTCAATGGGTCTCACTTCAGCAAAGACCTATTCGTTCGACTGTGCTGAATCAGTGTTGTTGGTTGGCCTTTGATGGACTTTGAGTTGGCAAGACCTGACTTGATCGGCTCAGCTTTGTCGGTTAACTATTCTAGCCTAGTCGCTAGAAGAGCAGCTCCTATTGGTAGAATGAGATTAGGATATCGGGCAGAAGATGAACATTGTAACACAATAAGTAGCTCATTCCTTAACGAGAGAGTCCTTCGGGATGCCTCGTGGATTATGTTATGGCTAGTTCTCGGCTCCTGATGAGGAATCATAAGGGTGTTCATGAGATAACCAATGATACTGAACTCTTCACTTGAGTCGGGTTGTGGAGAGAGGTAGGTTGATGCCTCTGCTTAGCTCAATTGACCTGTCCTTGGCTCGGGTGGCCTAAATCCGATTTACCTCTAGCCCCAGTTTAGGAGGGTTGCATCTGGTCAAGCGGGGTCTTTGGTTTTTCGCCAATGGCCCTTCTTAGTTGTTCTTTTCTGTCTCCTAGTTCCTTGGACCTCCTAAAGATTTGCGTTTGCGTTAGCGCATTCCTAATGTACAAATACATATGTAAGGAGACATGTATGTAAAAACTAAAGTTTAAGTGTTTGGTGTATAAATACATAGGATATGAGTGGTATGTATGCAAATTTTCCTAAATTTAATTTAAGGAATATGAAACTTATCTTGCCTAATCTTTTTCTCCATTATAAATCAAAGCCACTCGATGCAAACCTATTAAAGTAGATGTTACACTCTTTTTCATATCGATGTGAGAAGATTCTTTTTCCAATATTTAGCATATCCAATGAGTAATTTGATAACTTTAATGAATGTTTTTTCCGCATGATAAGTGACAAATCATAAAGTATGTGTTTGTAATTTTTTAGTTATAATCATACCAATCTCTATTACCATACTAGGAAAGAATATACCTCGATCCTTCCCAATGTGATTCCCTAACTCTAGATATCCAAATTCCACATATTAATGATTTAAGACATACAAAAAAAAAAAAAGGTAAACTGAGTATCTTTATGTATTTATCTTGGTTTTTTATCACATAGCCTATCATGTACCATCAAACTAGATCCTCATCTGTAAACAAGGGGTCATATGTCGCACATGAGGAGGGTGATGCAATTGATTCCCTTAATTTTACATTTAGTACATTATATTTAGTAGTATATCCTAATAGCTGCTTAAATACATTTAAGTCCTACTTAATTTCCGTAGATAAACATGTTTTTTTTTTTTTCTTTTATGTTTTTGTTTGTATGTGGTGGAGATATATATATTCTCCGCTGAATAGATTAAGGGGACAAATTTTTGGAACTTCAAACTGAAGTTGTCTATTTGTTCTTTTCTCTATTTTTTTCAGTCTCGACTTCCCTTTCGTATTTGTCGATCGATCCTACATGAAGTTGTATCAAAGATGATGGCAACGAAGAGGGAAGCCGAAATATTCCCAACTTACGATGATGATTAAAGCTAGCTGTGTTTTTGGAACTCCCAATTTACTTGCGCGTGAACACTGAATGCTCTAGATGTGGGTTTTAGATCGACTGTTTGTGAAGTGTAATGGGAGGTCCATCACTTTAGGAATACTGACTCCTTTATTCGACAACCACACTGGCATATCTGGCATCCGTATTAGACATGGGTGGCATTGTTGTGGCGAGTCGGGATCTTCGATGTTCTTGTCGATCCAACCAACAGAGCAGAGCTTCCTAGATCTGCTCTGTGAGCATCATCCTAGCCTTTGGTATGCTAGTATCGTCCATTCATCTCACTTGGTTCCTTATAGTTCCAGCAAACAAAGTTTGAAATTAAACATGACGTCCCTTATTTTTGACGATAATCCCCACATTGAGGATTAGCTCGATTGGTAGCAGGAATTGGAGAATAATTTTGATTGCATCAATATTACTCAAGAGAAGTAAATTAATTTTGTTGTCCGCTTTTACTTGAAGGAATATATGAATGAAAGGGTTGGCGTATCTCCAATGGCAGACAAGATTAGAGAGTCATCTCAAATGATTTGGTCATATAAAAGTATGATCCGGTTAGGAGATTAATATTTTAGATTCAAATTATGTTAAGAAAGGTAGAGGTAGACCTAAAAAGACGTAGGTTGTTGTATAAAAAATGATCATAGTTTATTAGAATTAAATGTAAATATAAAACTCAATAGGATACAATGAAGAAAAAGAATTCATGTAGCCGACCCACTTAGTGGGACAAAGGCTTGTTGTTGTCGTTGGTATCGTTGTTGCAAGTTAAATGGGTGTGCGACCGCTTGGTGGAATCACTTAACCCAACTTTGTCATCGCAAGGCTCGCGGTAAGATCCAAACACAGCAGAAGATGAAATGTTTGTTACAATAATAATTTCTTCCGCCGAACTATGAGCACTCGTTGCATTACCAAAAACTTGAATGGAAAAATACTCATGGGGGTAAGGTGCAAATAATGGACATCGAAAAGGCAGGTTGAAGGGAATCAAGAACTATTGAGATGCCAAATAATAATCTTCACTCACTATGTCAACGAAGAAGAAATTGCATGGCCAAGGTAAATTCTCAGAGCCAGGGTGCTGGATTTCTCATCTATCTGGAAATAGCTCAGTAGTTTCAGAAATTGTTGAACCTTTCCAAAATGCATTACACTCACAAAATTAGGCATTCTTGCACTGTAATATTTGAAGAATCTTAGGTTGATTTATCTAATGTTAGCCAAGAAGTAGTCTTTTTACATAATCCATCAAAAGAAGAAATACAAGATGAAGAGAATGAAGATGCTAAGGTGAGGTCCCCAACATTTCCAACTCTCTTACACTAGATGGCGGGTTATTTGAGGGCCAAATCTTCAGCCCTGGAAATTCTAAGAAGAGATATTTGGGCATCTGGAACAAAAAATCTTAGTTCAAACTGTTGTGTGGACAGCCAACAGAGACGCTCCACTTTCATATTCTTCTTGTAGTCTAGATATTGGAGAATTTGGAAATACGATCGAGTTTGATGGATCATGGAAACCTCCATGTTTGATTACGACTTCATCAAATTCCTGCAATAACAGCTGTTGGATAATTGTAGCTTTGTTCTAAGAAGAAATGACATTGTTTTAGAGAGTTATGATTGGGACAGTTTTTTCAGTCGTTATGAAACCTTTATTCCAAGAATCAATCTTAGTTCGAACTTAAAAATGGCACTTGAGACAAAACTTATAACACAAAATAGTTTTGATGACCGATCTTTCTAATGGAGACTACTCTTTCTGTCTTGATATAAGGGTATCAACAATAATGTTCATAAGACATGGATTGAAAGCTATGGAGACAAGAAGAAGCAGAAGAATGCGAATTGGGAGAAGAGAAAAAGATAAAGCTGAAAAGCTAAATTCTCATTATAGGTAAAAGTATGTATATCATAACTTGACTGTAACCGTGGATAAAAAATAGAAAGCATAGAAATATCTGGAATACAAAATACCGATGAGATTAGCTTAGGTGCTTATGGTTCAACAGTGAGGATGCTGAACAGTAAAGTAGAGCGGTATATTGGACTGCAGGCGTATCGTTATCCATTAGCCATTATCTCACCTTAACAAGATGCAACTTCATCCTGCGTGAATACTGAAAGCACTTTGAGGAAGACATTGTGTTTTTTCAACAAACTAGTTCCAAAATACTGTAAAGGATGCTTTGATGCTTGCAACTCATGAAATGCACATAAAAAAGGGAAATTTGCATACATATCATACAATTCTTATGTATTTACATATAAAATACCAAAAGTTTGATATTTACATTTATAACACTTTGATGTTATAAACCTATGCATGAAAATATGTATTTTATTTTTGAAAGTTATTATTAGTGGAATTTTTTATATGATGTCAAAGACTTGAGTGATATGCATGTAACAATTAAATTTTAGGAGTTAAATATGTAAAATTATAAGAATTGTGCGGTATACATATAAATGCCCCATACCTTCAAGAAAGCTAAATGATATGCATGTAAATACTCAGAAAGTTTGATACTTACGTTTATAATATTTTGATGTTATAAACATATGAATGAAAATGTGCATTTCATATTTTAAAAGTTATTAATAGTGGTATTTTTGATGTGATGTTAAAGACTTTGAGTGATATGCATGAAAATATGAAAATGTTGGCGTTAAATATGTAAAACTATAAGAATTGCGTGGTATGCATCATGTATGTAAATGCACAACACCTTCAAGAAAGCATATCATCATCACAATTTCAAACTAATGACAAGTGAAACTACAGCTAAAGAATCGACAAGTATCTTTCAAGTAATATTCACATCAAGTTTTCATTTAAAAGGGAAAAAACACAAATTTCAATTCCAAACAAATTATGGATATGCATATCTAACACCTGAAGTTTGATATTTATATCCTATATGTATAAACCTATGCATTTGGCTTTTATAAAGTTAGGAAAAGTGGTAAAAAAAAACTTCAGTGATATGCATGTAAATATGAAAGCTAAGGTGTTAATATATAAGAATAGCGTGGCATGTATGTAAATGCACCATACCTTCAAGAAAGCTTATCATCATCACAATTACTAACTTATAAAAAGAGAAACTACAGCTAATCAATCAACAAGTAATTTTCAAGTTATTTTCACATCAAGTATTCATTAAACAAGAACACATATTTCAATTCCAAAGATAAAAGAAAAAAACAAATTTACGTATGTACCACACAACTCTTATGAATTACATATCTAAGACCTAAATTTTGATATTTACATTCGATACAACTTGGTGCTACAAATAAAAAGGTGCATTTCACTTTTAAAATTTAGTAATAGTCGCGTTTTCACTACGATGCAAAAGATTCAAGTGCTGTGAACATAAATAGTAAATTTCAGGTGTTAGATATGTAAATATATAAGACTTGCGTGACATGTATGTAAATGCACCGCAAAGGGGAAAATTACCTTGTTCGACAACAACAAGATTTCCATCTTCTGAACAAAACACGACGGGTAAATCATTCGTGGAAGAAGCTGAGCTGATGCTTGAGGACTGAGCATGGATGTCATAATGGATCTCCCAAATCTCACTCTCATAGGGGGATTGTCCTGCTGCAGTTGCTCCAGAAAGTAAGATCGTCTCCTGTAGCCACCTTAGATCCCAGGCAAAAACTGTGCCTGATGAACCACCCAACTTCAACCATTAACAAACAAATAATCAAGAAATGGAATGACAGCCACAATAAGAAGCCGCAAAGGGATGAAAAAAATAACGTTTAGGGATTAAAATATTTAAGGAGGATTTACATACACACCACTAAATTTCTATGTATTTACACATCTAAAACCTAAACCATCATAACTATGTATAAAAAAGGTGTATTTCATTAATTCAAAGTTAAAATGGTGGTCTTTTTGACAAGATACGAAATATTTGGGTGGTAAAAATGTAAGAAAAAGTAAACTTTAGGTGTTAGATGTGTAAATACATAGGAAGTGGGTGTATGCATGTAAATGCCCCTATATGAAAATCTGCATATATTAATAGATAGTACAAGGAAAAGTCCTAGATGAAAATAGTTTTAGTATGTTTTCCAACACAAATGAACAAGGATAATCAGCTAGAAAATATTTTAAGGTTGGCCAAAATATTTAGCCTAAAATTAATTAGAGTAACTAACATTTGGAACTTAGTTATAACTAAACCAAGCTATTTAGGTGAATGAAAAGGGTACACCACATTGATTGACCAAAATCCATTTTTGCTGCAGGCACATCAAAATTAAGAAACCATCGAAATGAGCCAAAATGTTTTTAATAATAATAATAATTCATCAAATGGTCAAATATTAATTAAATAACAAATTTTCATGAAGAAGACGGCTGCCATGAAAATAGAATGTATAAAGCTGAGTTATAAATAATATAATTCACACCCAGAGTAAAAGATACTGACATCTTAAACCTACCTGTAGGTCCTAAACCTCGCACAAGTCTAATATTTAATTTGGCTAAAATATGAATCATGACTTTATTATAAAATGCAACCAAAAGATTCCTGATTTATATTTGAAGAACAATTAAATTTATCTCTTTAAGTTTAGATCATTAATATTTGAATTTGATAGCAACTCACAATGATCAGATCTGATTTGCATTTGAGCTCCTCATCCAAGATCAAAATGCTTCATTAAATAGCATATTAGTTGCAGAATAGAACCTTCTCATTTGGTAACAAATCCCCCTGAAAAGCTTTCTACAAATGCAACACCATCAATTACTATTTCAATGAAGGTGCACCCAACTCTTATGTATTTACATATCTAACCGCTAAATTTTGTTTTTTACAATTATACCACCTATATCTTCATATCACAAAGAATACCGCTATTCAACCTTTAAAAGGTGAAATACACCTCTTCAGTCATAGGTAAGGTGGTCTTTATGCAAAAATTGAAGTTTAGATGTTAGATATGTGAATACATAAGAATTGAGTGGTATGCATGTAAATCTTCCTTCATATGTTTTAAGGTTATCTTTTGAAGAAACAACTATTAGTAACCTAGCAATTCAGCATAAAAAATAAAGAACAAGAACCGATGGAATAGAGTAATTTTAATGTACTTAAATTGTATAATAAAATCAAGATGATTACAGGTGAAATCTGCACTTGTCACGAAAACAAGCATATTTGGTAGAATGAGAAATGCATTGATTCAGAACAGCTATGGTCATAATGGTTGGAAGTGGCATAACTCTAAACAGATTAAATTGGGGAAATATCGATACCACACAACAGTTAAAGAAATGCTCTAAATGTGATGCCAAAATAGAGCATGAAAAATTTAATATGATGTTAGTTTGAAAAAAGAAAAAGAGAAAAACTGAACTTACAACAGAAATATGCTTTCTGGAAGGATGTATATCAGTTGAATACACAATGCCTGTCATGTTTCCTTGAGCCCCACAAAATCATGATTTCCAGAATTAACAACATGGAAAAGTACCGGTTTCACAATTTCCTAAATGAAAAGAAGCTGCAAAGGTTCCAAATTTGCATTTTACATAACTGATATGAAACACAAAGGAGATTAAAATTCTTATTCCATGTTTTTTTTCCCCCTTTTTTTAAACTATATAAATGAGTAAAAAAAATCAGATAGACATGCAAGTGGATTTGAGAAAAAATAAGAAGAAAACAACTATCTCTCTCCACTCCACACAAAGAAGATTAAGATAACTCTCAGCAGCTGCACCTTCTACCCCATGGTGCCTCACGTTCAATACAATGGCACCAAAATTCGTTGCACCAATCGAATGAACATCCAGACCTCACCCCTACTCCCAGAGTACTGCAATTTTTGACGCCAGGCATGACCTAGCTGAACTGGCCCATACGGTTCAGCAGGGATCTTGATCCAGTAGGAGGCTGGACCGGTCGACTGCGGGAACTAGCCCAGTGGTCTGGTTATATCCTGCTCCGAGGGGATGGTTACTTCATCAATCCCTCACCGTACTCCTCTTCCCTGCTGCCGCTCAGCCACCCTGCATCTTCCCTGCTGCCGCCAAGGCCATCCTGCATCTTCCCTGCTGCCGCCCAGTCCTCCCAGTGCCTAAACAGCTGCCGCAAAGTCCCCCTACACCTACCCTGCTGCTGCATCCTCCCTGCCCTCCACTTCCTTGCTGCCATAGCCTCTCAAACCACCCACACCAGCTGTCCAACCAAGTTTCATCACCTTCGCCCTCGCCCTAGTGTCCCATTTGTACTTGTGTCATTTTATTTTCAGTTTTATGACCCCTTATGTGTTTTTTTTTTTTTCTGAATTCCAGCAATAATAAATCTTGCTTATTTTCGGATAACTCCAGTATCAAATTTTTACTTTCAACGCTTGTTATCTCGAAGAATATATTGTCGACCTTTCGTTATACTTGATGCAAAGTTGAAGTCTACAAATGCCATAAAAGATGCAAAAGACATGCGAAATTGTAATTAAGTCAAACATGTAGTTTGTAAATGTTTAAGTGTACATAATTTTTTTAAACATTATTACAATGAACTTACTTCACAAATATGTGTTGAGGTTGGTGGATCATTCTCATTCAAACTATTATTGTGGCTACTATTGTTCAGAGTATCTCCTGAGCTCATATTCACACGGTACTGTCAAATTACTACAAAGGAATCCTCTACAATTATCCTTTTTGTTGACTGGGTTCTCTATACAGAACAGAACAGGCACGAGGCATTTTTGTTGCTTGGGTTCTCCATACAGAACAGAACCGGAAAATATTACCTGATAATTGTTCATGTTCTGTATGGAGAACCCGAGCAACGAAAATGAACGACGCATACAACTGTATATCAATAGATTAGAAGGAAAACTAATTCAGTGACAATGAATGGTAGGCATGAGGCGAAAAAGAACAATATATAGATAACGTGACATATATGTAAAAATTGAAGTTTAGACATTAGATATGTAACTACATAAGAATTGAGTGGTATGTATACGAATCTTCCAAATTTCTTTTACAGTTAGCAGATCAACTCTAAATATTTTAAATATAAACTACTTGCTTTACACTGTATTTAAAATACTCATTAATCATAATACTTGAAACCAAAGAACCAATCAGATTATTTGAACCAAAAGTGGCAACTGTTAGCTAGAATTAGAATAAAGTGAAAAAATGAAGCCATAGAGAGGGACGCACTAAACACCCCAAGTGCCATAATAATCAGAAACAACTGCAGACGAATTGAAAGAGCTGGATGAAAACAAGCCATATTTTCCAGCCTTGAACAAAATTAAACAACCCATAATTCTCCCGAGTAAGAAATTTTTTAAAAAAATACATGGATTATGGGCACTAAATTTAACAAAGAATGATCTCAGATAATCCATGATGAACAACATATAAAAATGTTAATCTGAAGGGCACAATTTGGAAGTGATTTAAGAGATATTTTCAGATTTTGCAGTTTTTTCATAGAACTACAAAAATCTTACGCTTTAAAAATTATCACAGAATAGCATAGTATTTGTAATAAAAATCAATCTTCACAATTTATATATCATTCTATCTTAATGTGAACATATCAAACTAAGGGGGTGTTTGGCAGCATACTGTAACAGAATTTAGCCATGGATTTCACTTAAATTCAGACAAACATAAAAATAAAATAAAAATTTAATCCAACACTACAATAAATCAAAATTTCTCACGTTCCGTCTCTCTTCCTTGTGTTCCGTTTACTTTACGACGTAAATATGGATTATTAAATATAATTATAGGGGGGATTTACAAGATTTGTTCAGTCGTCGCTTGCGAGGTCGATCTCCGCCTGCAGAGAGTTTAATAAATCCAAATTCACAAGAGTTGATAAATCCTATTCAATGTAAAACCAAGTCGCAGCCAAAACCGCTTTAGCAACTTTAATAAATCCAACATATTTGGATTTTCTAAATCCTGCCAACATAAAGATTTAGTAAAACTGGGAATTAATGCAAAGGAATTGGATTTACTAAATCCAAAATTTAAAATTGCCATTTTTTCAGTCCGGAAAGATTCAAGTTAAATCCTGCTTAAACTCGTTACCAAACAGTCCCTAAGAAAATCATCATCCATTCTCCAGGAAAATTTTATTAAATAAAAATATGTGCAGAACACCTAAACAATCTAATTAGTATTGAGTTAATATTCTGACATACAAATAAAATCGATGAATAATCAAGAGCTCATCTCCATCAAAAGTTTCCTTAATAATAAAATTAAGAAGCTTCTGCCTGCAAATAGATTATTCAATCACTTGCACAACTCTTAGATCCTTCAAACAGTGAAAAACAACATACTTAATTTGACATAAGAACCTCAATGAATTACACAAACAATAGAACTGAAATGCAGATTAAAAAACTCAATTTGATAATGATGCAAAGATGAATATGAAGCTTAATATTTTTGTATCATTGCTGCTTCCCAGCCTTCTCCAGGTACCACCTGTATGTCTCTATAAGCCGCTCCTTCAATTCAATCTTCAGCCCCCTTCCCATGGCTGCCAACATAGAATTAGCATCAGCTTCCTTGGTGTTCCATCAGGTTTTGTGGAATCCCACAATAAGGGCCCGTTTAGGGCAACTTATAATTGTGAGCGGCATTTTGAAAAAGCCGCCAAGCCATTTGTTTCACGTGTTTCACCAGCTTATCCAAAAACGGAGTTCTATATTGTTACACACGGGCCGCATTTCGTTTGCAACAAATCACTCCAATGCCCTCGTTCGTATCTCCAGTGGCCTCGTTCCGATCTCCTTTCCCCTCATTCGCATCCTCCGCCCTAGCCGCTCCTCCCTCTTCTTCGGCAATCTCTCACGACGGGTATAATCTTCGACATTTCTCCTTCTTCTTCAGCATTTCTTCTTCTTCGCAAAAGAGAATAGTATCCATGTCACTATATCCTGAAGATAGTTGCGATGATGAATCTGCTATATTCTTATAGTAATTACGTTTGTCTTTATAATTTATACCCTGGATGAATCCTGGAAGTAGTTGAAATGAAAGATTTTGATGGTAAAAATGAAAAAAGAAAATTTAGATGTTAGATTATAACTACGTAGGAATTGGGTGGTGTGTCACTTAAACAAGATGATGGATCTAAATTCTCTTTAGAGTTTTTATTTTTTTAAGTTATTTGATTACGAGCAGAATAAAATAATCTATGTTTTAAGTTTAACTTTGGATTTCTTAAATCCATTGCATGTTTATGAGATTTAGGAAGTTTTATTTTATTTTTTTTTCTTAACAACGCTGATGCTGTAATTATCTTCTTGTGAGCTCCCGATGGAAATGAGGATTGTACATACTCTTCGTAAAAAGAATCTAATTGCATGATTTTATTATATTAAAGATATTCTTAATTTATAGACATAAGAGTGTATGTACATACCACTAATTTTTTTTACATTTCCAACACTTAAAGTGCTTATCTTTCTTTTGGGGCATTTCGTGTTATGAAAAAAAAAATTTTATGTTAATATGTTTATCTGACAGTAGGCAATGAGTAAAACTAAAGAGGTCGGATCATCGACCATGTGGAATATAGATGTCACTATCATATTCTCTAATCTCTGTATGAGGGAGATCGAGCTGAGAAATAGACTAACCACTTAACAAAGAGTGACAAAATCTTATTATTAAATTCAAAGAATTGACTAGAAGGGATTACGATATGATGAAACTCAAGAACAAATGAGATCAATTAAAGAAGAATTAGAAAATATGGAAAGAACTCAAAATGGGATCAATATTATTGGGTTGGAATCCAATGAAACGGACAATTGATGCACTGGAGTATTGGTGGGTTGATAAATTATATATAATGACATACCTAATATTACTTCTTTCATCATTTTTCACACAAATAATTTTACTAATAAAAGTCATATATTACAGGCAGTGCGGGCAGCCAAGAAATTCAAATTCAGTGACATTGATACGGTTTTAGAAGAGAAGCTCGACGACATGTTCATTGAGGTTGTTGTAACGGAAGCTCATGCTTTCACCCCAAGTGAGGAAGGGTTTACCGGCTTACCACAAGTCATGGAAACCGAGCAAGTCAGTGAGTCAGGAGAAGGCCCCAACCCAATCCACACAGATGTTCAATCCACAAGTGTATCAAAGCGGCCCAGGGTGGACAAGGTGAAAAAAGGAGTCGCATTCATTGGAGGCACTATAAATAAACCGGTTGAATCCTGCATAGTTAAGTCTACTCGCTCACAAGACAACTCAATTAAGGAGTGTCTTCGGCTCCTAAATACGTATCGTGAAGCTAAGGCGGATAGACAGCTCTATGTCAACGTTGTGAAGTTGGTAGAATACCCAACTTGTAGAGAGTTACTTTGGAAGATGGATCCAGAATACCGAATTGATTACATACGCTCTTTCAGGAAAAAATGAGTGTTTTAAGATATTATTTGTTTGTTTTTTTATTAATATTTGTAAAATTTATAATGAAAAGTTTATTTTTTTTCATGGACGCAGTTTTTACCCTATTATGCAGTGATTATTATATTGACTTTCTTATGTTCTAAGTATTTCTTCAAACGTCTTAAGTTCTTATTTGTGAAGTTTTAAATATTGTCAATTTCAAAACTTTATAGTATGGATGAAGAACAGTTGAACTACAACTGCAAAGTCACTATCATAATTACATTGCTATATCATTACTATCTTTCCTACGTCGACTTCACAAATAAGAACTTATCTGACACCTTCGGTATTCTGGATCCAACTTCGAAAATAACTCTCTGTGAGTTGGGTCTTCTACCAACTTCACAGAGTTGTTGTCTATATGCCTTAACTTCATGATATGTATCTAGGAGCCGAAGACACTCCTCAATTGAGTTGTCCTGTGAGCAAGCAGACTTGACTACGCAGGATTCAACCAGTTTATCTATAGTGCCTATGATGAATGTGACTCATTTTTTTTCTTTTTATCTACCATAGACCGCTTTGACACGCTTGTGAATTGAACATCTGTGTAGATTAGGTTGAGATCTTCTCCTGACTCGTTGGCCTGCTCGATTTCCATGACTTGTTGTAAGCCGGTAAACCCCTGCTCACTTGGGGTGAAAGCATGAGCTCCTGTTGCGACAACCCCACTGAACATGTCATCGAGCTTTTTCTTCCAAAACCGGATCAATGCCACTGAATTTGAATTTCCTGGCTTTCAGCACTGTCTGTAATATATGACAACTTTTATTAGAGAAACCATTTTAGTGAGAAAAATGATGAAACATAGTAATCTTAGGTATGTCATTACATCTAATTTCTCAGCCCACCAATCCTCCGATGCATCAATTGTCCGCTTCACAAAATCCCTACCCAATCATGTTGATCCCCTTTTGAGTTCTTTTCATATTTTTCAATCATTCTTTAATTGATCTAATTTATTCTTACTTTCATCCTATCGTAATCCCTTCCAGTCAATTTCTTGAATTTAACCATAAGATTTTGTCACCCTTGCTTGTTAAAATAGGTGGTTGGTCTATTTCTCAGCTCGGCCTCCCTCAGACAGAGATCACAAAATATAATAATGACCTTCCTATCCTACATGACTGATGATCCGGTCACTTTAGTTTTACTCATTGCGTACTGTCAGATAACGGATTAGCATAAAATATTTTTTTTAATAACACGTAATGCCTGTATGTATATATACTCCTATCTCTATAAATTAAGAATATTTTTAATATAAAAAAATAATGCAATTAGATCATTTATGAGAAATGTATGTAAAATCCTCGTTCTCATTAGGAGCTCGCAAGAATGTAATGACAGCATCAGCATTGTTAAGAAAAAAAGGATAAGTAAAACTTCCTAAATTTCATAAACTCGTTATGGATTTAACAAATCTAAAGTTAAAGTCAAAACATAGATTATTTTATTCTACCCGCAACCAAACAACTTAAAAAAATAAAAACTCTAAAGAAAACTTATATCCATCACGTAGTTTAAGTAACACTGATCGAGTTCTGCAAAATACATTTCTCTTTGAACGAACAATCAAATTTTAACCAACCTTCACACCAACAGTAATATCAAGCATTCATAAGGTATGTTCTCTTTTCATTTTAAAATTTCTTGCAAACAATGGAATTGAAAAAACAAAAAATTTCTCTCATCAAAGTCGCATGAACCATCAGCATATTGATAATAGATAAATTAATAAAGGGACAATTACATACACACCACCCAATTCTCACGTAGTAATGAATCTAACAACAAAATTTATTTTTTACATTTCTACATCCAAATCTTTCATTTTAACTACCTCCAAGATTTATACAGAATATAAAATTTAAAGGCAAACATAATTACTATAAGAACAAAGCAGATTCATCATCAAAACTGCCTCAAGGGTATGGGGAAAAAAATTACGGAAGACGTACGCATCAATGCGTACGTAAGCCAATGGGAAGCTGTCACATCGGAGAGCTGGGCCCGCCGCATTTAAAAATAGGCTATTTACCGCGTGTGGCCCGAAGACTCGGCCCGACGTTGTAACCTGAATATAACCCGGTTGTACCCCGTTTATACCCTCCGTGTTCTACAAGTGTAACACTGGTGTAACTCGTTTTTACTCCATGTATACACTCCCCGCGGTTTGGCCATTGTAACACCAGTGTAACCCGTTTGTAACTATTTTGTACCCTTCCCGCGGTTTGGCCTTTGTAACCCGTTTGTACCCTTTTGTAACATTGTTGTAATCGTGAAAAAACCATGTAAATATTTATAACCTAACCGTGTTAAAAATTTAAAGCCACAGTTAATTTTTGAAAAAAGGAATCGCGTCGCTAGGTTTTTCTCCTTCTTCGGCACTAGGGTTTAGCAAGAAGATTGCTAGTGTTTCGGCTAACATGGAACATGACATTCCGGTAGAGGCGAACGTAGGGATGTTGGAAGTGTCGGAAAAGCCGCCATCGGAGTTGCAATAGACGGATAATCCGAAAAGCAAAGAGCAAAAGAAAAAGCCGAAGAAAACGTGGAAGACTGGTCGTAAGAAAGCCGAAACCGATTCTGGGTAAAAGTTATGTTTTTCTTTGGTAATATTTAGGGTTTTCCTTTGGTTTACATTATTCCAGTAATAGTTAGGTTTTGTTTTGGTATTATTTAGGATTTGCTTTGGTAATATTTAGGTTTTGCTTTGGTAATATGTTGTTTTTGCTTTGGTAATATTTATGTTATGTTTTGATTTCCAAACTCCGAATTTTGATTTTGTTTCAACGGTTAACTAGTGAAAGTAAGATTCATGTTTTTTCTAGGTTAATGTTCTTCATTACGTATTGTATCTATGTTTTCAGATAAGCTTCATTATGTATTGCATCTATGTCATAATTCAGATTTATAATTGATGTGAAAGTGTTGTTTGTTGCTTAATGTATATTCTCCAGTTCAACATCAATGAAATGCAGATGTCGTCCGTCCGCCGTTAAACAAATACCCAAAAAGGTTAAACGTTTAATAGACGAGACGACATGGAATCAAATCAAAGCGATGAATTTGGTTCACTTTTTTAAGCTCCCTACGTACCCCCAGAATCATACGGTGACAATGCAATTAATCAAATGTTAGGATCTTGATCGAAGGGCATTCATCATGGCAGGGAAAGAGCTGAAATTTGATTCAGACCAAGTTACACTATTAATTGATATGCCCAATAGGGGCTTACCCGCATTTTGGGAAAATGTTCCGCCTAGTAAAATGAATGCGAGACAAATAGAGAAAACATTACAGAACTTTTCAAAAGGGGAGTCTTCTCATCACCTTTTGAACTCGTTAATTAAGTTTTTAATGCCAAATTTACTTTTTCCGTCACACAATTTCAGAGTCCCAAAAAAACATTGCATATTTGCGAGAAAGTAGAAACTTTAAGCTCGTATAATTGGTCAGATACAATATGCCGATTTTTTACCATGCAACTTAATGAATGTGCGATGAAAATAAGGACGCACTAGCGAATGAGATACGTTATTGGCTTTGTCTTCCTCCTAACGGTATGTTTTCCGCACAATGCATAATTGACAGCGCATTAAGTAATAAGAGCATAAGCTTGTATTACTTTCTCCTATTACACGCAGCTCTGGTTTTATGAGCATATGTTATTGGTCCTCCTAGCTATGTCTGATGCTAGACGACGAATGTTGAGGTGGTCGGATAAGCTGAACTGGAATAATGTAAATATTCAACTAGTCTTTAACAATCTCAGACCTGTCGAGGTGACTTATTTATTTGCTTAAACCACATAATGTGTTATTATGCTTAGTTGATAATTTACTTAACTTTATTTTCGTGTAATAATATACAGGTTCATGACCAGTTCATTGAAATGAAAGATAGTGAACATTGGTTACTTGCTCATCCACGCGAAGAAGAACCCGTTCCTACGGTTTCTCTCCTACAAGAGAATACCCAATCCTAACCACAGTCGCCAACCTCCGTTGATGTAGCTTTTATAGTGTCTTACCAGAGTGGGTCTGAGCGACCACATGCTGATACATACATAGAAAATAGCACTCATATTGGTTTGAAAAAAATACATTATTTACTTGAAGATCATCATAAGTTGTTTATGGATTTTCAATCCTCCGTCTTGACTCGTCTGACAAATTTAGAAAAGAATATGATTGAGTTAAAATGTGAAGTAAGTTATATTAAAAAAGAAAAAAGCCAGGTGCAGAGACTCCAAGGAAATGAAGCAAGGAGACTCCAAAATACAGCTTAATTCAAAGAATCAAGGCACGAGAAGGAAGAAGAAAGAGGATTCATGCTTCCCCGTTTATGGTTTTCGAACGGAAGAGACAGAAAAAACAGACACTCCAGGCGGCAGAAGTAGATTTTACATTATCATCAAATTATCTGAATTTTCTCATAACCAACCATTAAATTACAGTTTGAACAACCATCCAATAAATGTGAGACTGAAGCTGAAGTTGAGAAGGAAACATCAATTGCACATCAAACCACCACACCTGTTAACATTAGACCTGAACAAGAAGCCTTACAGATTAAGGAAGAAAATGTTGAACTGAAGAAGAAGCAAAAAATAATACAAGAGGCGGCTCAGGTAAAAAGTTTAGAAGAATAATTTTATAAAAGCCCCGGTTTTACTCTTTACTATTCAGTTAGAAACATACATTGAATAACAAGTACAAGATTTTAACAACGGTAAAGCAGTCGCAGTAGAACTAAAGTCATCTTATGTTACTTTTCTTACAAGTAACAATACCTTAAAATTCGTAATGTGAGAAATTAAAGAATACTGCTATACCTTTTCAATGATGCATTGATCATCAGCATCGATGCTATTTAAATGTATGATTGGTGGAACTGAACTACTATCCTCAATTGTACTTTGAGCTGCAACTGTTGATTCCCTCATCTCTGTAGTTTCATGCACCTCTTTATAAGATGACTTTAGTTCTACTGTGACTGCTTTACCGTTGCTAAAATCTTATACTTATTATTCAATGTATGTTTCTAACTGAATAGTAAAGAGTAAAACCGGGACTTTTATAAAATTATTCTTCTAAACTTTTTACCTAAGCCGCCTTTTGTATTATTTTTTGTTTCTTCCGTTTAACATCTTTTTCCTTAATCTGTAAGGCTTCTTGTTCAGGTCTAATGTTGACAGGTGTGGTTTGATGTGTAATTGATGTTTTCTTCTCAACTAAAACTCCAGCCTCACCTTTATTAGATGGTTGTTCAAACTGTGATTTAATGGTTGGTTATGAAAAGATTCAGATAATGTGATGATAATGTAAAATCTATCTCTGCCTGCAGTGTCTGTTTTTTCTGCTCTTCCGTTCGAAAACCATAAACGGGGAAGCAGAAATCATCTTTCTTCTTCCTTCTCGTGCCTTGATTCTTTAAATTAAGTTGTATTTTGGAGACTCCTTGCTCCATTTCCTTGAAGTCTCTGCACCTGACTTTTTAATTTATTTCTTAATATAACTTACTTCACATTTTAACTCAATTATATTCTTTTCTAAATTTGTCAGACGAGTCAAGACGGAGGATTGAAAATCCATAAACAACTTATGATAATCTTCAAGTAAATAATGTATTTTTTCCAAACCAATATGAGTACTATTTTCTATGTATGTATCAGCATGTGGTCGCTCAGACCCACTCTGGTAAGACACTATAGAAGCTACATCAACGGAGGTTGGCGACTGTAGTTGGGATTGGGTAGCCTCTTGTGGGAGAGAAACTGTAGGAATGGATTCTTCTTCGCGTGGATGAGCAAGTAACCAATGTTCACTATCTTTTCATTTCAATGAACTGGTCATGAACCTGCATATTATTACATGAAAACAAAGTTAACTAAATTGTCAACTAAGCATAATAACGCATTCTGTGGTTTAAGCAAATAAATAAGTCACCTCGACAGGTCTGAGATTGTTAAAGACTAGTTGAATATTTACATTATTCCAATTTAGTTTAACCGGCCACCTCAACATTCGTGGTCTAGCATCAGGCATAGCTGGGAGGGACAATGACGTATGCCCAAAAAACCAAAGCTGCGTGTAATGGGAAAAAGTAATACAAGCTTATGTTCATATTACTTAATGCGCTGTCAATTATACATTTTGCGGAAAACATACCGTTAGGAGGAATACAAAGCCAGTAACGTATCTCATTCGATGATGCGTCCTTATTTTCATCGCACATTCATTAAGTTGTATGGTCAAAAATCAGCATATTGTATCTGACCAATTATACAAGTTAAAAGTTTTTAATTTCTCGCAAATAGACAACATTTTTTTAAGATTCTGAAATTGTGTGACGGAAAAAGTAAATTTGACATTAAAAACTTAATTAACAATTGCAAAAGGTGATGAGAAAACTCCCCTTTTGAAAAGTTTTGTAATGTTATCTTTATTTTTCTCGCATTCATGTTACCAGGCGGAGCATTTTCCCAGAATACGGGTAAGACCCTATTGGGCATGCAAATTAATAGCGCAACTTGTTATGAATCAGATTTCAGCTTTTTCCCTGTCAAGATGAAGTCCTTCAATCAAGATCCCAACATTTGATAAACTACATTGCCACCGTATGATTTTAGGGGTACGTATGGAGCTCAAAAAAGTGAACCAAATTTATCGCTTCGATTTGATTCCATGTCGTCTCGTCTATTAAAAGTTTGACCTTTTTGAGTACTTGTTTAACAGCGGACGGACGACATCTGCAATTCATTGATGTTGAACTGGAGAGCCTACATTAAGCAACAAACAACACTTTCACATCAATTATAAATCTGAATAATGACATAGATGCAATAAATAATGGAGCTTATCCGAAAACATAGATGCAATACGTAATGGAGAACATTAACCTAGAAAAAACATGAATCTTACTTCACTAGTTAACCGTTGAAACAAAATCAAAATTCGGAGTTTAGAAATCAAAGCATAACATAAATATTACCAAAACAAAACCTAAATGTTACCAAACCAAAAACAATATATTACAAAAGCAAAACTTAAATATTACCAAAGCAAATCCTAAATAGTACCAAAGCAAAACCTAACTATTACCAGCAAAATGTAAACCAAAGGAAAACCCTAAATATTACCAAAGAAAAACATAACTTTTACCCAGGATCAGTTTCGGCTTTCTTACGACCAATCTTCCGCGTTTTCTTCGACTTTTTCTTTTGCTCTTTGCTTTTCGGATTATCCGTCTATTGCAACTCCGATGGCAGCTTTTCCGGCACTTCCAACATCCCTACGTTCATCTCTGTCGGAATGTCATGTTCCATGTTAACCGAAACACTAGCAATCTTCTTGCTAAACCTTAGTGCCGAAAGAGAGAAACCTAGCGGCGCGATTCCTTTTTTCGAAAATTAACTGTGGCTTCAAATTTTTAACACGGTTAGGTTATAAATATTTACATGGTTTTTTCAATGTTACAACAATGTTACAAAAAGGGTACAAATGGCTTATAAAAGCCAAACCGCGGGAATGGTACAAAATAGTTACAAACGGGTTACACTGGGGTTACAATGGTCAAACCGCTGGGAGGGTATACATGGGGTAAAAACGAGTTACACCAGGGTTACTCTTGTAGAACGCGAAGGGTATAAACAGGGTACAGCCGGATTATATTCATGTTACAACGTCGGGCTGGGTCTTCGGGCCACGCGCGGTAAATAGCCTATTTTTAAATGCGGCGGGCCTAGTTCTCCGATGAGGCAGTATCCCATTGGCTTACGTACGCATTGATGCATACGTCTTCTGTAGCAAATTTCTTCTCATGGTATAGCGACATGGATATCGTTTTCTTTGGCGAAAAAGAATAACTGCGAGTTGCAGATCAATACAAGAAAAAAAAATTGATCCGAACGAGAAAGCCGAAGAAGAATAATAAATGCCAAAGATTATACTTGTTGTGAGAAATTGTCGAAGGAGAGGGAGGAACGGTTAGGGCAGAGGATGCGAATGAGGGGAAAGGAGATCCGAACGAGGTCGCTGGAGATACGAACGAGGGCATTGGTCATCCCACAGGCCACGTGTTTACAAATACAAAATGGCATTTTTGGATAAGCTGGCGAAACCCGTGAACAAACGGCGTTGTGGCGTTTTCAAAATGCCGCCCGCAATTATAAGCTGCATCAAATGAGCCCTTAGCACAGAATATCGATCCATTAAGAAAACCACTGCATCAGTGAGATCATCTACATGCAGAAACTCCCTTAATGGCGAACTGGTTCCCCATACCACCAACTCCTTCGCCCCATTGGAATTAGCCTCATGGAATCGACCGATTAAAGCTGGTAAAACATTAGAGCTCTCAGGATGAAGGTTATCATTAGGTCCATACAGATTAGCGGGCATCGCAGAGATAGCATCCCATGAGTATTGGATACGATAAGCCTGACACATCTTGATGCCGGCGATCTTCGCAATAGCGTACCACTCATTGGTAGGTTCAAGTGAATCTGATAAAAGTGCAGATTCAGGTATGGGCTGCAGGGCGAGCTTAGGGTAGATGCAGGATGAGCCGAGGAAGTGGAACTTGCACAGAGATCCGCAGCGGCAGGCGGCGTGGATGACATTGGTCTGGATCTGGAGGTTAACGGTGATGAAATAGGCGGGAAAGTGGAGTTCGCGTGGATGCCTCGTACCATTGCGGCGCAGAGAATGGCGTAACGAGGGCTTTCGGCGGAGAAGAAGGACTCGACTTCAGACTGACCAATGTGATCGAGCTCCGTGCGCGAGCAGCGGAGGAGATTTGTGAACCCTAGAGAAACCAGACGGCGGAGGCTATCAGAGCCAACCAGACCGCGGCGTCCAGATACGAATACCTTCGACGACTTGTCGGAGAAGAAGGCGGTTTCCGGCGATGGGGTTTCTGATGGGAAAACAAATTAGGATTTGCTGCAGAGAAATTGGGAAGAGACATCGGAGAGTTATGGATTAATACCATTCGCAGCGTTATCCATAGCCTTTAGAACGTTTCGCCGGCGGCGATGGCAGAAGGTATAAGTACGCTCTCATTGGTTTTGATATTCTCGTCACTTTCGCTACTATTTAGCCTGAATTTTAATTCTTATATCTGCATTATACTTAGGGCCGCCAAAACAGTTTATTCTTCGTGAAAGAGCTCATCTTCAGCTCGTTCGTTAAATTAATAAGTCGAACATAAATTAAAATTTGTTCGTTCATATTCAACTTATTTTGAATTGAAATATTAATCATCAATTATATATATATATATATATATATATATATATATATATATATATATATATATATATTAGTATTTTTAAAAATTTAATTAACTACAATGCTGTAATAATTTATAATCAATTAAAAGTATTAATTAAAAAAATAAAATAAAAATTATTAAATTGGATTCAAATGATGATTTAATATAAACAATAATTTCATCTTTTTGGAGGATATTACACATTCCATCTTCTTGAGGAGCTTGGCAACAGAACATCCTTCTTTCTTAGATAATCTTTGGAAAATAGTTTTAAATCCTGCCCAATCTTTAACATATTATGGGTACATGATTAGGGTTGTCAAAACAACTCTTTCTTCGTGTTCAGAAGCAACTGTAGCTTAACAGCTGTAACAGCATTTTTTGAGCTCGAAATATAAACGGGCCGAACTCGTTTACACCCCTAATTATACTTTTATTAATAAAAATGGCATTATCTTATAAAATAATTAAAAAGCACACTGTGGAATTCTTGTGTTGCTATTGATGTCATGCAAGTTCTCAACTGATAAAATAAATAAAAAGCACATTATATTCCCTTTATGAGAAACAGTACACACGTTCTAACTAGCTCCATAATCCCCACGTATTCTAACTATTATTTTAATGACTAAAAAAATTTAAAATTAATAATGGGTGTAATAATAATAATAATAATAATAATAATAATAGACATTTAGCCATGTTATATGAGAAAATCATGTGCTTTAAATTCTATTTATACAATGAATATTCATAAAATATAACTATAAAATGAAAATAATAACTTAGATTATGACCAAAAGCGAAAAATATGATATTTTAAGTCCTACAAGGTTTTTATATCTTGTTTTCATCCTTTCCCAGGATTTGGTGATGTATACATGAAAATGTGTCCGCACGAATCTCAAAGCAGATGGGCGACCTAGGATGGAAGTACAATCGATCAGACGTAGCAATAGACAATCATTTCAGATGAGCGGCGACAAAGAAAAACACCTTAGTTTAACAATCGACAGAACATGACAAAAAAAAAGTACTTCAGGACAATATCAACTTTGAGAACGATCAATTCGGGGGGCGGGGGGGGGGGCTTCTTCAAACCATTAATTGATCGAACCATGAAGAGGAACCCAACAACAACCACAAAAAGAGTCTAGCCAGACGAACGAAGGGGAAGTAGCATGTACCATAGAGATATGAAAGAATTTGTTCAACAAAAGTTGCAAGACTTAAGAACCCATATCACCAACCAGATATCGAGGCAATTTGTTGAGGTTCTCATGGCAGTCGCTTCTTTAGCATTCCTCGCTCGACCCCGCAGCAGGCGGAGACGGTTTTGTGTAAAACTCCACAATCTCTTGACCATTTCTTCCAGAGCCTTGAATCTCTCCTCCATAGACTAGAACATTCCCTCCATGACCGAGAAACGCTCTTCCATTTTAAAACAGATTTTGCTCAATTCTCCCTCTAAGTTCTCCTCCCAAGGTATTTATTTTCTTGGTCGCCATTGTTGGGATTAGTGGAGCCCGGTCCACTGTTAATTAAGGCAGTTAATTCTTAACTGATTGATTATTTCTTAATTAATTGATTAAGGAAGTTAATTAATTAATGAGCCCGCCTGGTGTCTTCCTAATGAAGTTTCCCGCCTCTCCTATTTCCTGAAATAAGGTCCCGCCATCAATAAAGCCGCAAAAGGAAATCAATTTGGCGTGAATAATTTCAGGTTTCCCTTAATTGATAATTTCCTTATATGGGCCAATTTCTTTATATGGGCCTAAAAGGAGTTTTATTTAATGGTTGATGGCTGGAATTGAAAAGCTAAGCTCACCTGCTCCATTGCATTAATTCTTCAGCGTGGCTTTACGTAAAGAATAATAGCAAGGCCCTTTTTTCTCCCTTTTTTATGCGATTTTGGCTGCTGCTCTCGGGTGGAGAGAAGTAGAGAGAGAAGGAGAGAGAGAGATAAGGTGAGGGGAGAGAGAAAGAGTTTTCTTGTAAACGTCGAGACTCTTGACGGTGTAATTCTCAAACTAATAAAATCCTCTGTAATTTCCGTGGACATAGGCAATTTGCCGAACCACGTAAATCTCTATGTCGTATTTTCTGGTGCATTTTTCCCGTTTCAATTTCCATTTTATTGTCGTCGTTTTTCATAACAACTGGTATCAGAGCCCCGGTTCGGATCTGAAGAAAAACGATGACTAGAGACGAAGTGAAGATTTCAGGGATCGAGAAATTCGACGGCACAGATTTTGGTTATTGGCGGATGCGGATAGAGGACTACCTCTTTGGGAAGAAACTTCATCTTCCATTACCGGGACGACGACCGGAGAAGATGGACGAGGCCGATTGGAATCCGTTGGATCGACGGAGTTACGGGGTTATTCGATTGACCTCGTCGAGATCGAGTTGCACACAACGTTATCGAAGAGAGGACCACTCTGCGGATCTCATGGCGGCTCTGTCAGGTATGTACGAAAAGTCGTCGGCAAATAACAAGGTGCATCTGATGAAAAGATTATTCAATTTAAAGATGGCCGAAAGTACGTCCGTTGTATAACATCTGAATGACTTCAATACCATCACAAATCAATTATCGTCCGTCGAAATTGAATTTGATGATGAGATACGGCGCTGATATTATTGGCTTCGTTGCACAAATAGGTAGGAAAGCTATGAGGATGGCGATCAACGAATTCACGAGTAAATCTAAGCTAAAATATGATGATATTCGTGATTTAATTTTGGCTGAGGAAGTGCGCAGTAAAGATTCTGGCGAGACTTCGGGTTCGAGTTCGACGCTAAATGTTGATTCCATAGGAAGATCACATGACAGGAACTCAAATAGAGGAAGGTCAAAATCAAAACACAGAAGCAAAGCAAGTCGAAAGCCTCAGTCGAAGCAACTCGCTTGGAATTGTGGCAAAGCCGGTCACATAAAGAAGAAGCTGCAAAAATCTAAGAAGATGGAGAACACCAGTGCTAATGAGGTAACTGAAGAAGTTCAGGATGCGCTGTTGCTCGCAGTTCACAGCTTCGTTGACGACTGGATACTGGATTCAGGGGCGTCTTTTCATACATCTTCCCACCGGGAGTTAATGCAAAACTATGTTGCGAGTGATTTTGGGAAGGTGTACCTCGGCGATGGAGCGACTTTGAACGTAGTGAGGATGGGAGATGTTGAAATTGCACTCCCTAACAAAAGCAAATGGATATTGCAAAAGGTCAGACATATTCCTGAGCTGAAGAAAAATCTAATTTTTGTTGGGCGACTAGATGAAGGAGGGCATACGGTAGTATTCTCGAATAACACTCGGAAGGTAACTAAAGGAGCACCGTGTACGCTCGAGATGAGAAGACCGGTACGTTGTATATGACTACCGGTTTAATTAACGGTGTTGATACTACGGTTGCAGAGAGCACGACGGACATGTGGCATTGCTTGTTGGGACACATGAGTACGAGAGGCATGAAAGAGCTACGGTCCGGAGGCAGCCGCCGAAGCGAAGTCAATTGATCTTGGCATGTGTGAAAGTTGCATCATGGGAAAGCAGAAGAAGGTCAGTTTCCTGAAAGGTGGCAGAGCGCTAAAGGCAGGAAAATTAGAACTTGTACACACCGATGTGTGGGGACCTTCCCGGTGGCATCTCTTGGAGGCTCTCGCTACTACGTCACATTTATTGATGATCATAGCGAAAAGGTATGGGTCTATTTCTTGAAGCATAAATCGATGTATTTAATGTGTTCGGGACTTGGAAGGCCATGGTTGAGACGAGAGACGAGGCTTAAAATTAAAATGTCCGAGATCCGATAATGGTGGTGAGTACATTGATGGTGGATTCGAGGATCTTGTGCGGCTCGGGGCATTAGAATGAAGAAGACCATTCCGGGGACACCACGGCAGAAATGGTGTTGCGAGAGCGCATGAACAGGACCATCGATGAGAGGGCTAGAAGCATGAGATTGCACGCCGGACTACCACCAACCTTCGGGGCGGATGCGGTCGGCGCATTGCGATCTATTTGATCAACGAGGGGCCATCCGTCCCATTAAGCTCGTGAATGACCTGAGGAAGTCTGGAGCGGTAAAAAGGTCAAATTTTCTCACCTTAAGACTTTTGGTTGTCTTTCATATGTTCTTATTAATCCAGATGCTCGAAGTAAGCTTGAGGCGAAGTCAAAGAAGTGTTACTTCATTGGCTACGGAGATGATGCATTTGGGTATCGTTTCTGGGATGATCAAGATCAGAAGATCATAAGAAGCAGGAACGTGATCTTTAATGAGAAAATGATGTACAAAGACAAGTCTAGTACAGTTTCTGAAACAGCACTGCAGAAATCTGAGCTGGTAAAGTTTGATGATTTACCAGAGGTCACAGTATGACCCACAATTTTATATTATGATATTTTTAATTTAATTGCAACGACGTCAAAAACTTGACCCCGCTATATTATATGTATAGAATTGTAATTGTTTAAGTTGTGGATGCTACGCAAGTATACGTATCGTATCAAGTAATACGAGGCTACTAGTGGAGTCCCGGTTATCGATCCCACGGGGAAATAGAAAATTAAATAACAACTAATTTTAAAATAATAATAATAATAATTTTAAAATAGTATACGAAAATTTGGAATTCTAAATTTAAGCGCAATAAAGTAAACTAAGTATTTTAATTAGGTAACTTAACTAAGTAGAAAATTAATACGTATTGAAAGTGCAAGAAATTAAACTAATTGCTAAATAAGTCTTAACTATTCAGAAAAAGTATCTTTTCCCTTGTTTAGAAATTTAAGTGATTGATGAATTTAAATAGATAATTTTAAGGTATTGTGACAAATAGGAGCATTCTTATTCTTTACCCTTTGGTCCAGATGTAAAGAATATTGACTAATCCTATGTTTGATTCTCGAATCTGCGGCTAAGTCGGGAGGATACCGATCGCCACTCGAGCTCCATGTTCCCTCGCCTTGAGGGCTAACATCTACACTTACTCAAACAATAGCACCGAATTGAATATTTTAGTCTGTCACACTAAAATGCTCAATTCTACGCCCAGTGATATTATTTCACTATTTATTTGCACCTTCCTTCCAAGGCTTTTGAATTCCCCGAATATCAGATGTAATTTTTACTATAGTTGATATTCAACATATTTTAACAAATCAAATGGCCAGTTTGAAAGTAAATTAAGTTTTAAGTAAAAATTATCACAATTTATTAATATATATAAAAGTACTTTTGTTTTAAGTTCATCAAGTCACTTAATTTCATAACGAGGAGAAAAACTAATAAACTACTCGGAATGCATGTGAACTAAACTAAGCATGGATTTCATTTAAAGTTAAAAACAATAAATATAAATACTTATCTCGATTTATCCCAAGCGGACTCCTCAGCAGTTCTTTGACTCTTCCTTCCAAGTACGATAAGACTCACTAAAAACTCACTAATTACACTAATTAAGATTCTAAAGACTGCTCACACACATAAATAAAAGACTCTTAAGACACAAATTGACACACACAACACAAAATAACACACACTTATAACACCTTTAGAGGCTGAATTTCGGCCTCTATATATAGAGGTGAGCAAAGGTCCAAGAGGTGTTTAAGCATCCCTTCAAAAAGTGTCCAGGTTCAATGTATCTGCGCCATTTGAACTAGCTCGCCGTCGGCGACGAACTACCTCGGCCCGTCGGCGAGGCTTCGTAAGGTCTTCGAGCCGCGCTATCTCGTCGTCGGCGGGCTCGGGCTCGTCGTCGGCAAGACAGTTATAAATCCTTCGAAATTTCTTCTCGTACCCTCGCCGTCGGCGAGCTCGATCTCGCCGTCGGCGACTCGGCCAAATTGCATTATTTTCTTCCTTTTTGCTCCAAATCCGCTCCTTTTTATGATTTTTGCTTTTATCACCTAAATTCTTCATTCACGCAACAAAATAAAGAAAATATCTTTCTTTAAAGTGCAATTTCATCAAAAATAGGTATGAATTTCTTAATAAAATTTTCGGTGATCAAAATCCCCAAACTTACCGATTACTTGTCATCGAAGTAATTTTAGTACTACATAAAAATAATGATTTCTATAGTAAGATTTTTCAATTCAAATAAACTATGAATTAGATTAATTAATATCATAATAAAGTTAAATAAAAATAATTCATGTAATTTAATTAATTCTATAGAAATAAATTATTTAGTTATCGAGTCTAAGATTTCTACTTACTATTCATTTAGGAATGACTATATTTAAAAGAATAACTACTTAAGATATTCATATGATAAGAAATTCAAGAAAACACTATTAGGTAAAATTCTAATCCATAAACATAAGTTTGGAAATATCTAAGTTTTTCCTTTAGGTTAATTCAAATGAAGCCGATTTTTGATAAGGCATCTCCTCAAGCTTCTCCTCATTTTTCTTTTTCGTTTTCTTTTTCTTTTTCTTTTTCTTTTTTCTAATGAGGATTATTGTATCTGGAGAGCCTGTTAATAATTTTGAACTTCATTTTCATCTTCCTAAATTTGAAACTTAGAAATATTTCTTAGCTTATATATACTTCATAGTTTTTACTTCATTGATTTTCAATCTTTTCTTTTTCACTTGAATACTTAAGAATTTTAATTTTAGAATATAGTTTTCCTTACTAAAAATAGTTTACTATATTCTTATTCCCTTTAACCAAATATTTTATTTTATTTAATTAATTAAAGCACTAGAAATATTTCATTTAACTTTTTATAATAATTAAATAAAATAATTCATATTAATTAAATTGAAAAATTTGCTTATAAAAATCATTTTATAATAATTTAAAAATAGAAATTGAAAACAAGTTAATAACTAAATTTGTATTTTACTCCCCCCCCAAACTTAAATTTTTATATCTACTCTAAATAATGAAAAATGGAAAGTAAATAAATCATACCTTTGAAGTTTAGGTATTTCTTTTTTCTTTGAAATTTTTGCGAAGCTTTTTCATTTTTCAATTGAACACTCGTCTTGTTAGTATTCTCACATATATATATAACAATTTAAAGAAAATGCATGGATAAAATGCTGAGATAAGTATTAAATACAACAATTAAAATTAACTCTACACTACACATATGAATTACTTAACATATTAAAACAATTTAACTAACACATTAATAATTTTACAACTTAAAACAATACAGAATAAAATAAAAACATACTAAAGAAAACTAACATCCTATTTAACATAAAAACAAATGCAATTAACTAACACAAAAACAAAAACTAAACTACTATAACAATTCGAAGCAAATAATCTAACGAACATCCAATGTCTCACAACATAAAGTACTGAATATTACAAACATATAAAAGTTTCCAAAATAACTTAACATCAAACAAACAAAAACAAATAAAGTCCTAATCTTCTATATTGAAGTCTCAAACTATATTATCATCCCCTCCTTGATATGTAGGCTGAGAAGACTGAGCAGGATGATACTGAGTATACTTGGGGCATTCTGGAAAGATGACATCTAAATCTCCACTCCTGTAGCGACGTTCAGCTTCATGATATGTTATCTCGTACTACGAATGTCTCTGCAGGTACTCACTATCATAATCATGTCTCCTCTCCAGATTATCAATCCTTTGATCAAAATGATCAAATCTTCTCCCCATTGTCTCTCCAAACTGCTCAAAACTCCTCCTATGCAGGGTTTTTTGAAAACTCGATCTTGAATGCATTTTCTTGTTTGAATATTTTGAAAATATCGTGTTTGTGCTCTCGCATTAATGAATCGAGTTTCGTTAAAATCTAATCGTCGCTTTTGTCGTGGAGCCATTTCTCGATCTGTGAAATTTACAAAAAAATTTTAACTAAACTCCAAAATATTACTAAAAAGGCTTCCCACAACAACTAAAATCCATTTAAATCAATTTCTATGAAATTCTTCCAAGTATTTTCTTCACATTTCAAAATTTTTCAAAATATCCCAATGTAGAAGAAATCAATGGTGAAAATAAAAAATTTTTGCATAGGAGTGAAGCACTTACCAAGAGAAGATGAAATCCGGTGTTTTTGAGTGATGAAATCGCCTCTAAATCGAAATTTCGTGAGCCCTAGGGTAGTTTTGCGAAAATGAGAGGTTGAGGATGATGAATAGTGTTTTTGACCGATCAAAATATATGTTTTTCGCGACCTCGTTGTCGTCGAGATTTTTCTCGCCGTCGGCGAGCTAATATTTTTCGGAACCAAAAACTCTCGGGAAAAATCCGCTTGTCGGCGAGAAATTTTGCTCTAACCTTCATTGTCGGCGAGATCGATCTCATTGTCGGCGGGATTTTTCTCGCCGTCGGCGAGATTCCAAAAAATTTAATTTCTGAAATTCATCACTCATTTTCGTCCTTGATTTGCCTTATATTATATTTCCGATCACATCATTTATTAATTTAATACACAAACAAATTCACACAACACAAAAAATTAAATTTAATATTGAAATCCATGAGATGTACAAACTAACATAATTTTAAACTCTATAATCAAACTTCGATTCTCCAATCCTTACTACTAATCGAGCATCGCAAACCAATCCACGACACACTAAATGCCGATACAAAACTATGACGCATATCTCGATTAAGTTTGAGATATTCAAATCATCACTCCACACATAATAAAATCCAAATCAAATCAAATAACATAAATACAAACATACTATGGAAATCTTTACTACTACTCTTCAATGTCGGAATCTTCATCTTCTCGATATTTCCGATATGACGATGATGCACAAATAAGTTATAGAAAGGCTCGAAGGGAAACTCCGAAGCAGATTCTTCGGTGATCCAACCCTTCGTCTCGGTAAATGAAGAAAGCTAGCTTCCGGTGTCCATAATGATCAAAGTGTTCCTTCATCCTCCAATCAATGTGATCAAATAAATCAGATATATTGTCGATTGAATCTCTCACTTTCTGCAGTTCTTTCTCCATTCCTTTAATTTTCTTCATAAGTAACTCCGTTTTATCTGAAATAGGTCTTGCTATAGGATTATTCTGTGAAGCTCTATCAGAGATAAATGTAATTTCATCATTATTGTCCAAAGTAGGGAACATATCTGTAGGATCAAGCGGCTTCAAGGTAACAGAACCTTTTCCCAAGCTTCATAAGAAACCTGGTACTGACTGCATAATGCAAAAATAGTAGATGGGTGTCCTAGTCCGTGAACTGACCCATGCACAATTAAACCCAATGCAGACTTAACAATTATTGATCCAACATCAATAGGCAATCCATTTTGAATACAATAATTCAATATAGCGCATTCCTTCGAAACCTTGTTTACCCTCATAGTAGGTAACAATTTAGATGAGATGAAAAAGTGCCAGTGCTTTGAGACGAGATTCAAAAGTGATGCGGAGAAACTAACATACCCGTCTTCACGCATTTCCCAATCTTCCGGTTCATCGATCGGATATCAAAATATCTCATTCATATTATATCGAGAAGGCACAAAATTTGAATAGTGACATACCGGGGTGTTTTCTATAGAGAATAATTCATTTACTCTTGATGGAGCAAACGTCACCCATCTTCCTCGAACGTAGACATTCCCATTGTTGATCGCATGTAAGTTAGAGTAGAACTCTTTCACAACTGGAATAATAACAGCAGACGTAGTGTAACAAAATACCTCCCAGTGCCGCTGTGCGATAGTTTCTTCTATCTTCGTAGTGGAATTCTCTAATCCTCGATTGACAAATCCCCGTTCCTTGATAACTCTTTTCTTTACCAAAACCTTGTTGAAGATCCGCTGCGCTTCCGCACTCACAAATTTTCTCCGGTTAAACACTCCAGAATTAGAGGAATCTAAGAATTTGGAGGCCATTATGGTAAATGGAATGAATTCTAGTGAAGAAGGTAGATCTAAAATGATTTAAGAATGGGTTTTCACAAAGCAATTGGTGTTGAAACCGTCCAAATCGGCATTCAAATTATAAATAACTCATCTTTATAACTTCCTCGCTGTCGGCGAGAAGTTTCTCGCCGTCGGCGACTCGATTAAAAACCGCCTCCCATGTTCTCGCCGTCGGCGGGACGTTTCTCGCTGTCGGTGAGCTCGATAAATAAACTGAATTTAAATTAGGCGCGAACCTCGCTGTCGGCGAGTATCGACCTCGCCGTCGACGAGATTCCAAAATAATGTCCAATTTCGCTCTAAATCGAATAATTTCTTTTCTCATCATAATGGTTCGAATATGCGATGATTCTTAATAATAATAGAGTAGTAAAGTTTCAATAATTTAGACTAACTATTAAGATACAATAAAAATAGATAACTAATATGGGTTGCCTCCCATAAAGCGCTTGGTTTAACGTCGTCAGCCCGACCTAATTTCAATTATTAATCGAGTCGACTAAGCATTAAAACCTCTTTATAGTTAGGTCTTATACCTTCGAAATATGGTTTTAATCTATGTCCATTAACTTTAAATTTATGTCCAGCTTTTGGATCTTCGATTTCTATAGTTCCGTATGAAAATATTTGAGTTATGGTGAAACGTCCTAACCATCGAGACTTGATTTTCCAGGAAATAATTTCAATCTAGTATTATATAACAAAACTTCTCGTCTCGGTTCAAAATTTCTACGATTAATCTTCCGATCATGCCATAATTTCATCTTTTCTTTATAAATCCGATCATTATCATATGATTCATTTCTTAATTCTTCCAATTCATTTAATTGCAACAATCTTTTCTTACCAGTTTCCTTCATATTATAATTAAATTCTTTAATCGCCCAATATGCTTTATGTTCTAATTCAACTGGTAAGTGGCATGTTTTTCCATATATAAGCTCGTAAGGAGTCATTCCAATTGGAGTTTTATAAGCGACCTATAAGCCCATAATGCGATTATCTAATCTAATAGACCAATCTAACTTATTTGGGTTTACTGATTTTTCTAAAATATGTTTTATCTCATGATTAGATACTTCAGTTAATCCATTGAGTACGTGGATGATAAGCGGTGGATATCTTATGAGTAATATTGTATTTTTCTACTAGTTTGTGAATGTATTTATTTCTAAAATGAGTTCCTCCGTCGGTGATAATCACTCTCGGCATTCCAAATCTAGTAAAAATATTTTTCATCGAAATTTTGAAACACTCTTAGCATCACACCTAGGTAAAGCTTGTGCCTCAATCCATTTGGAAACATAATCAACGACTACTTAATATATATGAGTTTCCAAATGAAGGAATAAAAGGTCCTATAAAATCTAATCCCCAAACATCAAAAATTTCAACTTCTAATATAAAATTCGAGAGGCATTTCGTTTCTTCTAGATATATTTCCTACTCTTTGACATTTATCGCAAGTTTTAATATATCCGTATACATCTCTAAATAGAGTAGGCCGAGTAAAATCCAGATTGTAGAATCTTATAAGCAGTTTTATCGATCCCAAAATGTCCTCCGAAATCGAATCATGACATTTTTGAATAATTGGTTCGATTTCTTCATAAGGTACACATCTTCTAATAATTAAATCCTTACATTGCTTATATAAATATGGTTCATCCCAAAAATAGGTTTTCGTATCATGGATGAATTTTTTCTGTTGTTGCAAAGTTAGCATAGGTGGTAAAATATTACTAACTATATAGTTTATTATATCAGCATCCCATGGTATTTTCCACTCATTGATATTATATAGTTGTTCATCGGGAAAAGCGTCTATAATTTCATTTTCAATATCGGATAATTCATGATTTTCTAATCTTGATAAATGATCCGCAATTTGATTATCGGTTCCTTTCTTATTAACGATCTCAAAATCGAATTCTTGCATTAATAGCATCCATCTAATTAATCTTGGTTTGGAATCTTTCTTTTGCATTAAATATTTGATAGCAGAATGATCGGTATGCACGATACATTTTGTTCCAATCGGATAAGGTCTAAATTTATTAAAACCATATACTACCACTAATAATTCTCTTTACGTAATTGTATAATTTATTTCGGCATCATTTAGAGTTTTACTAAGCATAGTATATAACTTTAAAAATCTTTTCATATCTTTGCCAAGAAGCTGCTCCTACAGGCATAATCACTAGCATCACACATAAGCTCAAATGGTTTCTCCCAGGTTAGGTGAAACTATTATAGGTCTTGTAATTAATTTTTCTTTTAAGAGTTCAAAAGCATTCGGGCATTCGATTGTAAATTCAAATTTCTTGTCCTTTTCGAGAAGTTGGCATAGAGGTTTAGTAATTTTTGAAAAATCTTTTATATAACGTACGTAGAATCCAGCATGTCCAAGAAAACTTCTTACCCCTTTTACCGTAGTTGGAGGTGGTAATTTAGGCTATAACTTGAATTTTTGCGAGGTCCACTTCCATGCCTTTTTCGAAATTTTATGCCCCAATACAATGCCGCCCGCAACCATAAATTGACATTTCTCCCAATTTAGAACTAAATTTGTTTTCTCACATACTTCTAATACTTTTTCAAGATGAGTTAAGCATGTGTCAAATGATGTTCAAAATATAGAGAAATCATCCATAAATACTTCTATTCCATTGTCAATTAACTTACTAAATATAGACATCATACATCTCCGGAATGTTGCTTGGTGCATTACATAATCCAAAAGGCATTCTTCGAAAAGCGAAAGTTCCATAAGGACTAGTACATGTAGTTTTCTCTTGATCCTCAGGAGCAATTTGTATTTGATGATAACCGGTGTATCCATCTAGAAAACAAAAATACTTATGTCCGGCTAATCTATCTAACATACGGTACTAGAAATGGTAAAGGGAAGTGATCTTTCCCGGTGACGGTATTTAATTTCCTATAGTCGATACATATACGCCAACCGGTGACTTGTCTTATAGGAATAAGATCGTTATTTTCATTGGCGATGACGGTCACTCCTCCCTTCTTAGGAACACGATGAATTGGGCTTACCTAAGCATCGTCGAAATAGGATATATAATACCATTATCTAACCATTTTAAAATTTCATTCTTAACTACTTCTTTCATTATCGGGTTTAATCTCCTTTGGGGATCCGCTTTAGGTTTATGTTCATCATCTAAAATAATTCTATGCATACGGATTGAAGGACTAATTCCTTTAATATCTGCTAAAGTCCAACCAAAAGTTTTCTTATATTTTTTTAAAGTTTCTAAAAGTTTTTGTTCTTGAGATTCGTTTAATGCGGATGAAATAATAAGCTGGTAAAGTTGAAGAATTACCTAAATAAGCATATTTCGAATGATCGGGTAATATTTTTAGCTCGAGTTCGGGAGGTTTAATAATTGATGGAACTATATTCTTGTCGGTGTTTTCATTATTATCCAAAAATTCAAATCTTTCCCGAATATAATCTAGTTCTTCATTATTATCTTCAATTAATTCGGTGTTTTCTTTTTCTAATTTATCTTCGTAATATTCCTTAAAATGTTCTTATTGTAAATGTTTAAGTATTTCCATCCGAAAACATTCATCATCTTTTCTAAGCGCGAGGATATTTCATTGATTTTGCAATATTAAATGTAACTTTTTGGTCATTTACTCTCATAGTTAATTCTCCTTTACGAACATCAATCATAGCTTTTCCGAGTAGCTAAAAATGGTCTTCCTAAAATGATAGGAATTTCTTTATCTTCCTCCATATCTAAAACAATAAAATCTCTCTGGGATGATAAATTTATCCACTTTTACTAACACATCTTCAATAACTCCCTTAGGATAGGTAGCAGAACGATCGAGTTAATTGAAGTGTTATCGAAGTAGGTGTAATTTTTCCTAATCCTAATCTCTTAAAAATCGATAGAGGCATTAGATTGATGCTTGCTCCTAAGTCACACAAAGCTTTTCCATAAAATTTTTCTCCTATAGTGCGGGGTATAGTGAAACTACCGGGATCTTTCAATTTTTCGGGAAGCTTCTTCGAATAATAGCACTACACTCTTCACTAAGTGCGACTTGTTTCATTATCGGTGAATTTTCTTTTCTTATTTAGAATATCTTTCATAAATTTTACATAATTTGGCATCCGATCTAAAGCTTCGACAAAAGGTATATTGATTGTTAATTTCTTTAATATTTCAAGGAATTTAGCAAATTATTTATCTTTTTTATGTTGAGCTAGTCGTTGAGGAAATGGTGGTGGAGGTTTTTCAACAGAAATTTTCATAGGTATTAAAGGATGTTCTAAGTTTGAATCTTGTTGAAGTGTTTCCTTTTCAATTTCCACTTCTTCTTTTTGGCTTTCAAGTTCTTTTTGAATTTGAGGTTCTAATTCTTTTCCACTCCTTAGTTGTATTGCTTTAATTTGTTCTTTTCCTTGATCTTTAGGATTTATTTCCACATTACTAGGAAAAGTTCCGGGTATTCTATTATTTAGCGCGAGTAGCAATATGTCCAAGTTGAGTTTCGATATTTTTAATAGATGTTCCTTGAATTTGTAATTGATTTCCTTGAATTTGTAGTTGATTTCCTTGATTTTGTAGTTGATGACCCATATTCAAAATTAATTCATCCATAGATAATTTCTTATCTTTGAATTGAGGGTTATTGTTATTAAATCCAGGTGTGTAATTAGGTTTATAGTTTGGATTTGCTTGATTAGGTTGATTCATCCATTGTTGATTAGATGTGTTATTCCAATTAAAATTTGGATGAGTTTTCCAACCAGGATTATAATAGTTTGAATAAGGGTTATTAGTTCTATTATTAATAACATTTAAAGTTTCATAATTAGATTGAGATTCTATGATTTGTTCGGATGAGTTTTCTTCTAAAGTAGGAGAGTAGTTCATTCCAAAATGATCTAATTTCTTAGATATAGCGAGCAATTTGAGAAGCTAACATAGATATTGCATCGTTTTCATGAATGTTGGCTATCTTTTCGGATTTACTCTATCAGTGAGCCATTGGAAATTATTTGTTGTCATTTCTTCGATTAGTGCATAAGCTTCATCAAATGGTTTAGACATTAATGAACCTCACGTGACGACATCGATGATTGATCTTAAAGATCCTACTAATCCATTATAAAAGGTTTGAATAATCAACCAATCTGGTAGCGCATGATGTGGGCATTTCCTAAGAAGTTCCTTAAATCTCTCCCAAGCTTCATATATTGATTCTCCATCTAAGCGACAAAAGAAGTTATATCATTTCTAAACTTAGCGAGTTTTAGATGGTGGAAAATATTTGGATAGAAATTTTTGTGATAATTCTCCCCAAGTTTTAATAGATCCAGAGTCTTAACGAATTCAACCACATTTTAGCCTTATCCCTTAATGAAAAAGGAAAAAGTCTAAGTCTTATAGCATCGTCAGATACTCCTTGATATTTAAAAGCAGCACAAAGTTCTAGAAAACTAGCAAGATGTAAGTTAGGATCTTCAGGAGGTGAACCACTAAATTGATTGTTTTGTACCATTTGGATAATTGCAGGTTTAAATTCAAATGAATTAGCAGCTACATCAGGGTTTTGAATAGTTAAATGAATTTTATCTGATGTAGAGTTGGCATAATCTCTTAATGGTCTTTGTTGGTTCATATTTTGAATTTCAGGAATATTCGTCATTTGTGTTAAATTTATAATTTGTTTCTTTTGTTTTCTAATTCTTTTAATTGTACGCTACAATTCGGAATCGTAAGGTATTAAATTTTCGTTTCCAAATTTGCGCATACAATTTTAGAATAGATATTAATTTATTTATTATGATTATTTTAAAATAGTCCGTTACTCTAGTAAATTTTTCTTACTTTCCCCGGCAACGGCGCCAAAAACTTGATCCACAATTTTATATTATGATATTTTTAATTTAATTGCAACGACGCCAAAAACTTGACCCCGCTATATTATATGTACAGAATTGTAATTGTTTATGTTGTGGATGCTACGCAAGTATACGTATCGTATCGAAGTAATACGGGGCTACAGTGGAGTCACGGTTATCGATCCACGAGGAAATAGAAAATTAAATAACAACTAATTTTAAAATAATAATAATAATAATTTTAAAATAGTATACGAAAATTTGGAATTCTAAATTTAAGCGGAATAAAGTAAACTAAGTATTTTAATTAGGTAACTTAACTAAGTAGAAAATTAATACGTATTGAAAGTGCGGGAAATTAAACTAATTGCTAAATAAGTCTTAACTATTCAGAAAAAGTATTTTTCCCCTTGTTTAGAAATTTAAGTGATTGATGAATTTAAATAGATAATTTTAAGGTATTGTAACAAATAGGAGCATTCTTATTCTTTACCCTTTTGGTCCAGGTGTAAAGAATATTGACTAATCCTATGTTTGATTACTAAATCTGCGGCTAGAGTCGGGAGGATATCGACTTGCCACTTCGAGCTCCACGTTCCCCTCGCTCGAGGGCTAACATCTACACTTCGGCTCTCGAACAATAGGACCGAATTGAATATTTTAGTACGTCACACTAAAATGCTCGATTCTACGCCCAGTGATATTATTCCCTATTTATTTGCACCTTCCTTCCAAGGCTTTTGAATTCCCCGAATATCCGATGTAATTTTTACTATAGTTGATATTCAACATATTTTAACAAATTAAATGGCCAGTTTGAAAGTAAATTAAGTTTTAAGTAAAAATTATCACAATTTATTAATATATATAAAAGTACTTACGTTTTAAGTTCATCAAGTCACTTAATTTCATAACAGGGAGAAAGACTAATAAACTACTCAGAATGCATGGGAACTAAACTAAGCATGGATTTCATTTAAAGTTAAAAACAATAAATATAAATACTTATCTCGATTTATCCCCAAGCAGACTCCTCGCAGTTCCTTTGACTCTTCCTTCCAGTACAGCAAGACTCACTAAAAACTCACTAATTACACTAATTAAGACTCTAAAGACTGCTCACACACATAAATAAAAGACTCTTAAGACACAAATTGACACACACAACACAAACTAACACACACTTATAACACCTTTAGAGGCTGAATTTCGGCCTCTATATATAGAGGTGAGCAAAGGTCCAAGAGGTGTGTAAGCATCCCTTCAAAAAGTGTCCAGGTTCAATGTATCTGCGCCATTTGAACTAGCTCGCCGTCGGCGACAAACTACCTCGCTGTCGGCGAGGCTTCAGAAGGTCTTCGAGCCGCGCTATCTCGGCTGTCGGCGGGCTCGAGCTCGGCTGTCGGCGAGACGGTTATAAATTCTTCGAATTTCTTCCTCGTACCCTCGCCGTCGGCGAGCTCGATCTCACCGTCGGCGACTCAGCACAAATTGCATTATTTTCTTCCTTTTTGCTCCAAATCCGCTCCTTTTTATGATTTTTGCTTTTATCACCTAAATTCTTCATTCCTGCAACAAAATAAAGAAAATACCTTTCTTTAAAGTGCAATTTCATCAAAAATAGGTATGAATTTCTTAATAAAATTTTCAGTGATCACAGTACATGATCAAAATATGAATGATGACGAGAGTGGGTCCGAGGCACCCATTCCCATTATTCCGCAATCAGGTTCAGAGTCATTCACTACTCCAACTACTGTTCGCAGGTCAGAAAGGGCCAGACGTTCTCCACAGAGGTATTCTCCTACTTTAAACTATATTCTGGCGACGGATGGTGGAGAACCTCGAGTTATGAAGAAACCTTGCAAGTCGAAAATTCGAGCAAGTGGGAGCTAGCCATGAAGGAGGAGATGGATTCTGCGATAGAAAATCGGACTTGGGAGCTAGCGGATCTTCCACCGGGGAAGAAGGCTTTACACAACAAGTGGGTGTATTGGGTAAAGGCCGAACATGATGGCGATAAAAGGTACGAGGCAAGACTTGTTGTTAAAGGTTTTCAGCAGAAGCTTGGTATTGATTACTCCGAGATTTTCGCTCCTGTGGTGAAGCTTACAACTATCAGAATGGTACTATCTATGGTGACTACTGAAAATCTCTTCCTTGAGCAGTTAGATGTGAAGATAGCTTTTCTTCATGGAGACCTTGAAGAAGACATCTACATGCACCAACCTGAAGGGTTCGTGGTACAGGGAAAGAAAAACTCAGTTTGCAGATTGAAAAAGAGCTTGTATGGCCTAAAGCAAGCTCCTAGACAGATGGTACAAGAAGTTTGGTAAATTCATGCTCAATGCAGGGTACAGCAGATGTCAGGCAGATCATTGCTGCTATGTCAGGTATTTTGACAATTCATATATCATTCTATTGTTTTATGTAAATGATATGCTTATTGCAGGAGCTAGCATTGATGAGATCAATAATCTGAAGAAGCAGATGTCAAAACAATTTGCAATGAAGGATTTGGGAGCAGCAAAGCAAATCCTTGGCATAAAAATTATCAGAGATAGAGTCAAAGGTACGTTAAGACTTTCACAAGCTGAATATGTGAAAAAGGTGCTTAACAGGTTCAATATGGACAAGGCCAAACCAGTTGGCACACCTTTAGGCGATCATTTCGGACTCGGCAAGAGTCGATCACCCACGTCGGATGAGGAACGAGACTATATGAGTAAGGTTCCTTACGCTTCGGCCATAGGTTCACTTATGTATGTTATGGTTTGCACCGGACCGGATATTGCTCATGCGAGTGGGAGTTGTGAGCGGATACATGAGTAATCCAGGAAAGGAACATTGGGAAGGCGTGAAGTGGATCTTCGGATACCTAAGAGGCTCTACGAAACACCTTGTGTTTCTCGGGAAAGAGCACGGAGGTATGTGGCTATGTTGATGCTGATCTAGTCGGAGACATTGATACCGGAAGGAGCACCACGGGTTATGTTTATACTCTTGGTGAATGCTGTCGTATCATGGTGCTCGAAATCTGCGAGAAGACGGTTTCGTTGTCTACTACGGAAGCGAGTATGTAGCGATGTCAGAGGCTGCAAAGGAGATGATATGGCTACAGGGCTTCTTGGATGAATTGGGCAAGAAGGATCAAAAGGGCATTCTCTACAGTGATAGTCAGAGTGCCATATTCCTTGCCAGGAATCCAGCATTTCAGTCTAGGACCAAGCATATTCAGATCAAGTACCACTTCATACGGTTATTATTAGATGACGGACAGTTGTTGCTTGAGAAAATTCGTGGAAGTGAGAACCCTGCTGATATGTTGACAAAGGGTGTTACTCTTGAGAAACTGAAGGCGTGCGCGGCTTCGGTTGGTCTTCTAAACTAAAGAACGAGGACTTTGAGTTGCGAGAGGTGGAGGATATCACATTTGAGGAAAGATCGATACAGCCAGCAGATGAGGCAGCCAGTGGGTGACGCAAGCTAGTGTCCCAGTCTCCAAGTTGGAGAACTGTTGAGATTAGTGGAGCCGGTCCACTCGTTAATTAAAGCGATTAATTCATAAGCGATTGATTATTTCTTAATTAATTGATTAAGGAAGTTAATTAATTAATGAGCCCGCCCAGTGTCTTCCTAATGAAGTTTCCCGCCTCTCCTATTTCCTGAAATAAGGTCCCGCCATCAATAAAGCCGCAAAAGGAAATCAATTTGGCGTGAATAATTTCAGACTTCCCTTAATTGATAATTTCCTTATATGGGCCAATTTCTTTATATGGGCCTAAAAGGAGTTTTATTTAATGGTTGATGGCTGGAATTGAAAAGCTAAGCTCACCTGCTCCATTGCATTAATTCTTCAGCGTGGCTTTACGTGAAGAATAATAGCAAGGCCCTTTTTCTCCCTTTTTTATGCGATTTTGGCTGCTGCTCTCGGGTGGAGAGAAGTAGAGAGAGAAGGAGAGAGAGAGAGAAGGTGAGGGGAGAGAGAAAGAGTTTTCTTGTAAACTTCGAGACTCTCGACGGTGTAATTCCTCAAACTAATAAAATCCTCTGCAGCTCCGTGGACGTAGGCAATTTGCCGAACCACGTAAATCTCTATGTCGTATTTTCTGGTGCATTTTTTCTCGTTTCAATTTCCGCTTTATTGTCGTCGTTTTTCATAACAGCCATTACTCCAATGAAGGTTTTTGATCACAAAGGTGGACACCTATTCGCTGTAATCCTATTTTTGGCTCTTCCCAACAAGCCCGAGTCAAGATTGTCAAGCTAGGTTTGGTTACTTTACACGATCCCATCATTGGCCTGGTTGAATCTTGATTGTATTGCGAGGTTTTCCTCACCAAAGTGATTCTGTCAACTCCAACTAGCTCGAATCACGACCTTTCTCGACTATGGGACTCTCGATCCAGACATTGATTTTTTGTACTCATAAATTTTCAGTCACGAGAGCAGTGCCTATATGCCACAAGTATGTCGGTCTTCACACCTAGCTCCAATTGTGTGATGTTCAGTCACAGTGGCCACTAGTGATCTCTTAGCTTCTCAAATCAAATCATTTGATACTAATTTTATAGGAAAAGGAGGATTTTTTCACATAAATTAGGGCAAATAAAATATTTTATTTCACTAATGCTCAGTGATGGTATTAGTGAACCTCGAAGCATAGTTTGACAGTAACAATAAAATAATAAAATACTCACTCATGTTCTAGCGAGTAAATTAACCCAAAAAAAAAAAAAATTACATGCATACCACCCAATTCTTACTTATTTACATATCCAACACCCAAAATTTGACTTTTCACATTTATGGGACCAATATGTCTTACATCAACTAAAAAATACATGTTAAAATTAAAGTTTAGGGCTTAGATATGTAAGTAGATAAAGAATTAGGTGGTATGCATATAAATCTTCCTTGAGAAATTATTAGTATAGATGAAATAGACATTCAAACTTCTGGTTATGCTAAGTTCAATGAAGAACAAAAAGAGTTAGAAAAGCTTCAACTTTCCTTTCTTTGGTATCAGCCTGGCCATGCACAATGCCTTGTCTGCACCAGCGAGTCCAGAGCATGAATCCGTGGCACCTAATGTAACTGCCAAAATAGAGGTAGATGATGCAGGGGAATGCCAATAAGGCCAGCATTGTCAAGGGATAACGATGTGTTGGATATGACTCATACACTAGATAAGGGATAAATGTTGGAGCGAAACGGAGCTAGCCAAGGGAGCTAGCGAGCGGAGTGGAGCAGAAGCATCTGTCAAATCAGGGGAGTTTCATTAAGTGGGTTGGGGGTGCGGAGGCAACGCTCTCGCGGTACGGTACGGGAGTATTTTAGTAATTATCTATGGGTTTTATCTATATCCCCATGCGTATTGTACTGAACTTTTGTTCTTAAATAGTGAAATCGTCACTCTACTCTCGAGAACGTAGGCACATTGCGGAACCTCGTGAAATCTCTTGTGTTCTTGATTTTCATTTTTCTTCTTCTTTCGATTTTCACTTCACGATATTGCTTGAACAGACTAGACCAGCTTCCCAACTCGTCAATGAAATAATCCACCTCTAAAATTACGTGTTTGTTTGGGACAGCTGTGTCTTTTTATAAAGGTGGTTGTAAAATGTGATATAGAAATCAACTTCTTAAAAAAGTTGCGTTGTTATTTATAAATATTTAGTTTTTTTCCTGAAAAATCAGAGAACTTTCTTACAGCCACTATACCTTACAGAACTGATTGCAAAATGCAGCTTAACATAAAAATTTCGAAAAGACAGTAAAAAGGCAGTTCCCTTAATAGAACTGGGGTGGAAGTCAAACTCCAAGCAGGCAGAAAACCAAAACCCAAACTGAAAATGATGAATGAGGAGAATTCTTCAGCGCTGATGCTATTCATGCAGTAATTACAGATTACAGAAAGAAGTTCTACAATAAGCTCATGAGAAATTGAAGATCATAAGACCCAGTTGCAGGATGTATTTCATCACAGAATCATTTCTTGTCCAAATTCCATATTCTAATACAGCTAATAGGTCTTCTACTAATGGAGCTTCTCCTAAACAGAATCAACAAAAAGGAAAAGCTCTTCTACTAGTTTAATGAAATTATAATAAACGAAATGCAAGCATGTTTCTGTCTGCAGTATTTGGACAACTACAATTGAAATAAGAAAAATGAAGTAGAATTTCTCAGCTGCAATACTAAATAGAGTGACCACAACAGATGCATTAGAGATGAGAAATAACAAGTATCAACCTATATTTCAAATAATATTGCAGTAGATTAATCTAAAGCTGTGCATTAATTGGTTTAAATAAAAAAAACTGAACTAAATCCAACATATTTTGGTTGATTTGGATCATTCCATTAAAGGCTGATTGGTTTTAGGTTTTAGGAAAAGCAATTTAGTTAAACCAAGATACGGTTAAACGGCAACCAGTAGGTACTCAATTTGATCTTGGTATTTTTCATATATATAATTATGTTTGGTCTTTCTTCTGTTTTTTCTCCTTATATTTTCATGTGATCTTGGTATTTTCATTATCAAACCAATTCTCGAACATATATGAAAATAACGCCAAGATGCCATATGATTGGTGTAGCCACGTTAGTATTGGCGTAGCTACGTCAAACAACATGGTTGTGCCAAGTAGCGGTGTACCTATGCCGCGGGTCTTTTGATCCAGGCTTCAGAATAGAGCAAGCGACATTTCGACACTGAGTAGTGACAATGAGGCACTCAAATACGTGAATTCAGATCCAAGTGCGTGGAATGTCTGTGCCCGTGAGGGGCCCCGTAGCGCCGAATGAAGTTTTTCCTATTTAGTTCTTAAGCCATCGATTTGGAGGGGCGTTACTCTCTCTAGCACGCGACATAATTTCTTCTTCGACAGTGTGCTTGCACAGCGAGCATCAGATTGTCAAGGTGGTGGATTTTGTGTGATTTCTCTTGTGCAGTCAAGAGGGGACTTGGAGTGAAATTAATATAATATCAATGGAGTACAGAGTGAATCCAAGATATGTACATTTCTTCTTTCATAGTGAAATTTCTAGTGTGGTGCGGCTCTGTGGTTTTTTCTCATTCTCAGATTTTTCCACCTTAAATCTCGGTATGTTTTTTCTTGGATTATTTTGCTGTGCATTTATGTTCGATACTTTGTTCTGAATTTCTCGATCTGTATGATTCTTTTTCCACGATCACATGCATGTCAGACGAATGCCCAACAAAAGGAATGATAGATCACACGTAGAATTGATGAATACAAGCAAAAACAAACAGGCATATGTAGGTAAGCAAGCAAAAATAGTTTAGAGTTCTTGAGTGCTGAATCCAATGGTGTAGGATAACAAGCTCCAAGTGACATCAACGGCTATCGTCGCCAAGCATGAGGGGCAAATCATTCCCCTTCCACATATGAGATGCCAATTTTCCTCCTTTCAATCCAGCTAAAAACTATTGCTCGGGGATTTCGTATGCATGCAAAATCCCTATACAACAGTATTATATACTGTCGTACACATGCGTACAACAGTATACAACACTTTGTATATAGATTCGGTATGTATAAGGACTTCAGACGTAATATTATCTTCAATCTAAGTGTATCCTCTCTTTTTTGAACATTTTTTTATATTCCTTTTTGTTTCCATGTATAACCTACAATAAAGATTCAAATGGAGGGAAACCAAGGAAGAAATAAAAGGGAAAGGAATTCAATAAATGAAAAAAAGACACAAATCTAAATGCATAAATTAGTAAAAAAAAATTAAGAATAAAGATGAGTATAGAGAAAGAAAAATATTAAGTTTGGACAACGTAAGTCTGGATGACGGCATCACGCACCACGCCAATGTTTAAAAGGCGTGGTGTAATCCGCACTGTTTTCCAGAAAAATGAATGTCTCTTTTTTCAAAAAGAAATATAACATAATTGTTATTGATAGTAATTTTGTCTTTCCTTAGGAAAATTAGGATGACACCTATAATCATGAAAAACCAGTACTTCAGCCTATTATTTTCTAATTGATAGAGCTCGATGTTAATCGGGATATGAAGTGTGACATACAAATCATTAAAAAATCATATCATATTTAACATAGACATAAAAAAAGTAAACCAACAAAAACTCTATAAGACCTTCCCAACTTAGGAAGGCATACTGCTTAAGTTAGGCACTAGGAGGTGCTCCTTTTATTATAGCTCCTGGCTTAATTGCCAAGGTCACCATAGATCTTCCTTAACTGAATATAGATGGTTGATGAAGATGGTGAAATTGACATGCAGAGATAGAGATACAGTGCAAGGAAGAACTGTGTTGTCGCTCTACACACCAAAATACATGAGTGATATACATATATAGTGGGGGACAATTGGAATCAGGATGTCACTACAAGGACTATTTAAGACCATTTGCCCATGTGAAAGTTACGAAATACAATACATAGACGTGGGTAAATATGATATTTTGTTAGCGGCAACACAGTTCTAGCAATGTCGAGGAATTGTTGAGGTGTGATAAGCATATGGAAAGTCAGTTTCATTGAAAACATGTTGTGATATGATAATTTTGTTGGTAGAGATGTTCAAGCAGAAGTAGCCTTTGTGATATGTGGAGTAACTTAGGAAGACATAGTGAGGAGCTGCTGGGGCAAGTTTATTGGGAGTGATGGAGCTTGCCATGGAAAGCGGGTGCAGCCAAAGATTCGGAGGTGTTCATATGTTGGGTGAGATTTGTAGAGGAGAAAGTTGGGAGTGTACATATGAATGGTTTTGGTTGGTAGATGATTGATGATGAAAACGTTTGAATAGAGAGCATAAATCCAGCAACGTTGAGGAATTTGAACAGTTGTAAGTATGGTAAGGGTAGTTTTCAAAAGGTGTCGATGTTTTCACTCTACTACGCCTTTCTGCTATGGTATGTAGGGAAAATGACATGCACGTGAAATGTGTATATTTATCGTCATATTTGCATCTTTTATATGTTTATTTTACTCTTTTTTTGGAAGGTTTTAGTGTTATGTTACAGGATTCAGGGAAGGAGGTTGATTAGAGCTTTCACAAAACAGAGCAAAATTGTTAAACTGGTGTCGACGCATCGAGACTAGGCTCTTAGGCACCTAAGGAGGTCTAAATCCATCAATTTTCGCCCCTAGACAGAGCAACAAGAAACTCAGCACCAGGAACATGGAAAGTAGGTACAAATCGACCAGTGCCTATGTGTCGGGGCTGGGCAAACAAGTGCCAGAAGCAGGCCGGATCCATGCAAAAGACCGAACGGCTACAAAATAGGCGCCACAATAGTAGGCATAGATGCCTAGGCACCGGATGCCATCCAAAAATCATCCAGAATACAGAGAGCCTAGAAAGTAGGCGCAGCGAAGTAGGTGCTACACCTAAAATTGCATCAAGTATGTGCTACACCTTGGGCGTCTAGGCACCTGATGTCCTAACTCTAGATTGTTTGACCAGCACCTATGTGCTAGTTTATGTAGATCGACGGTTTCAGCAGTTGAGATGCGCCTCTTCGTCGAGAGAATTATAAAAAACATTGGAAACGAAGGAATGAGGATTTTTTCTGTCATTTTGGAGCTTGAAGAACTTGTGTAGAAGGTTGGAGAAGATCTTCAACTTGCCTTTGAGTGAAGTAAGGAGAATGATTGGCATGTTTAGAGTGAGCAAAAGTGCTTGTAACTTCATCAGTCTACTTGGGATTGAAAGGGGATAAGTATTCAGAGTTTTTGTTGGTTTTTCAGTTCAAGAATTATCAGACTCTTTGTATATAACTTCTTCTTTTAATATATTGTTTGTGTTGATGAAATCTAACATGTTGAATGAGTAGATTTTTCTGTTCTCCTTTGTTATGGAAGTGTAGGATTTTTTGTGCTTTGCATTGTGTTATGATTATTGGTGAAAAATTTAAATTAGTGTTAGGTTAGCTTGAGATCTTTATTTACTTTTAACACGACTAGTTAATTCTTTAAAACACATCGTGATCTTAGAATTTTGGATTAAAACTGAGTGGAACAATTAAGTTAATCATATGATTTCCTTGGAAAAGGAATATTACTTTTGAAATTGTACAAACCAGATAAGGAGCATATATGTCTTGGGCCTTTCACTGGATTTAGGAAACTAAACTAGTGAAATTGCCAAACTTCCTTAGGCTTTCTAAGGGGATAAGGAAGAGTTTTCTTTTGTTTGAGACTTTATTATGAACCTCCTTGTCAAGCTTGCATCCTTACACAACCATTTCAAAGGAGACCTTTGACAACACTTGAAGCACCGAATTATCTTTCTTTGCCTTGATAGCATAGGTTTTGATTGCTTTTTAAATTAGGATAAAAATTTTTTTGAGCTTTAAAAACTGAATCATTCGAGCTAAGACTGCAGATAGTAAACTAAAATATTTTTCATCTTGGAATTTGACTCATTCCCTGTGGGATCGATAAACAAAACTCTATTTTGTGTACTACTGAACGACACGTACACTTGCGCGAGTTACCATTGCTTCGCAGCACTTAGTTTGTATCAGACAACTGATGTGATATAATATTCCATGGGATTGAAGTTATAACTTGAAGTCATTGGAGATATATTCCCCTCCGCCATCACTTCTTAATGTTTTTGTTATTAGTGACTCACAATTCCTTTTAAGACTAAGGGGCATTCTTGTACTTTGTGCATCCCTTAGGCCTTATCATTAGGCACCTTCTATTATATATAGAGAGGGGTGAGTGAGGCTTTGTATGATGGTGTATGTGAGAGCCTAGAGAAAAAAATTCTGTCCAAGAAAGCAAGAGAGAGTGATTAGCTTGTGGCCAAGGTGAGGAGTGCATCAAAGGGGTCTTGGGAGAAAGAAGATCCAAGAAGATGAGGGCTCATCTTTAAGCTATGTATTCTCTTGTAAATGTCTTAGTAAGATCGACGATGTTTTCCCTCCCGTGGATGTAGATCCGTTTGGATCGAACCACGTAAATTGCTTGTGTTCTTCTTGTTGTGTTTTTCCTTTCTTTTCTTTGATGTTCTTCTAGCTGCGACGATTATCCCACAACAATTGGCGCCGTCTGTGGGAAACAATCGGCACTTCTCGGCTAGAGGCATTCGACATTCAAGAATCAGCAAGGCGAGGGCATTTCACTGTTTCCCTCATTCGGCTTCCAGGTTCTTGGGAGTACGGCAGGCTGAATTCGGCATTCAGCAGGAAGGAGTTCGGGACTCCTTAGTCTACAGGCTGCTGAGGGGTGCTCGGCTGGAATCAAGAAGAAGGGATTACAAGAGTTTTGGCGATCAAGAATCGGGCGAATTTGGCATTTCCAGAAACCAGCGAGGAGGAAGATTAGCAGGGTGTTCGGCTCGTGATTTCTGCCGCAAGAATCGAACTGAATTTGGCATTTCCAGAAACCAGCGAGGAGGAAGATTAGCAGGGTGTTCTGCTCGTGATTTCTGCTGCAAGAATCGAACTGAATTTGGCATTTCCAGAAACCAGCGAGGAGGAAGATTAGCAGGGTGTTCGGCTCGTGATTTCTGCCGCAAGAATCGAACTGAAGGATTTCTTTAATCTGAAGGAATTCGACTGTCCAGACTGCAGGCAGTCCACAGCACTCCCTCTCTTCCGCCTCCAGAAATTCGGCTGGACAGGAACCCTTAGCAATTCCTTTGAAATGCAGAAGCCTTAAAGGATAGAAAAGCGGTGGAGAGATAATCAACAACTTCTTTATTTTCTCTTGGAAGTTGCAGCCCTGTTCTTTGTGTATTTGGGAATTTCTTCCACCTGCAGCCAACGGGAACCATTCTGCTATAGGGAGAATTGGTTTACCGCAATTCAGTCCGTAGACTAGCAAGAAATTCGGCAAACACCATTTCTGCAAGCTGAAAAGAAAAGAAAAAAAAAATTTCTTCACCATTGCATAGTTCTATTGGAAGAGCAGCAGGTGGAACTCTTTGAAGATCTTGGTGTGAAGAGCTGTTTGGCGGAGACAATGGGTTCCGCCAAATTCGACATCGAGAAATTTACCGGAAAGAACGACTTCGGCTTGTGGAGAGTGAAGATGAGGGCTCTACTGGATTCGGCGGGGCGTTGCGAAGCCTGCGAGGTTCGGCGGCATTGCCGACCGACCTGACGAGAAGAGAAGAACGTCATTCCGGACGGGGCTCACGGTCGATAATTCGAGTTTGGGCGACAAAGTGCTGAGGGAGGTGTCGAGGGAGACAACTGCACAATCACTCTGGGCTAAACTCGAGGTACTTTATATGACTAAATCTTTGGCTAACAGACTTTTTCTGAAGCAGCCCTTATACTCATTCAAAATGCACGAGGACAAGTCGGTTTCGGAACGGATTGACGAGTTCGACAAGATAATAGACGATCTCGAGAACATTGATGTCAAGATGGACGACGAGGATAAAGCGTTACTGCTCTTAAACTCTATTCCTAAGAGCTACGAGCATTTCGGGGATGCGATGCTCTATGGTAGAGTACGGACTATTACCTTGGAAGAGGTTCGATCTCGATCGAGCCGAGGAACTTCGAAGAAGCACGACATGAAAGAGAGGCCGAGTGGAGACGGTCGACGGTTAGAGGAAGACCGAGCAAGAAAAGTTCCAAAGCGATCGAACGGATCGAAATCCGGAAAGAAGAGCGAAGTCGGTCTTCTAAGAGATCTAACAAGTGTTACCACTGCCACAAAGAAGGTCACTTCGGGAGGAAGCTGTCCGGATAGAAAGAAAAGCTTTCGGGAGAAGCCTAAAGATTCGGAGAAGCAAGTGTAGCCTCGGATGGCTATGATTCGGCGAAGCTTTGGTGATATCGGAATCGAGAATCCGGCAAGGAGTGGATCCTCGATTCCGGGTGCTCCTTCCACATGTGCCCTCACAAAGATTGGTTCGAGACAACTGCAGGCGGCAAACGGCGGGTGCGTACTACTTGGAGATAATAAAGCTTGCGGGGTACTTGGCGGCGGAACAATCGGAATAAAGATGTTCGATGGAGGCGAGCGGATACTTCAACATGTCGAGTACGTTCACGAGCTTAAAAGAAATCGATCTCTTTAGGTACTGCGGAGTCGAGCGGATACACGTTCGAGGCGAGAGAATGGTTGCATCGGAGTAGTCGAAGGTTCTCTCATTGTCATGAAAGGGGTCGGAAAGAATGGGTTATACTCTCTAAGTGGAAGAAGCTGTCATCGGCAACTACTCGAATGCGGTTCGATCGAGAGGCAGACGGAGACCAGATTATGGCATATGAGGCCGGGGCACGTAAGTGAAAGAGGCTTACAAGAGGCTATCCGAGCGAGAATTTGTTATGTGGAGATCGAGTCGGCAAATTAGAGTTACGTGAACGGTGTGTGCTGGGGAAGGCTACCGGGGTGAAGTTCTCTATCGGAAATCACACATCGAAGAAGCCGCTTGATTACGTACACGAGTGATTTGTGGGGACCGAGCCGGGACTCGGACTCATGGAGGAGGGAGATACTTCATGTCATCATCGACGACTACACCGGGAAGGTATGGGTCTTCATCCTTAAAACTAAAGATGAAGCTTTTCGGCGATTCGGGGACCAGTTAACTCTCACTCGAAAACAAGACGGGAGCAAAGCCGAAACACTTGAGAGCGATATTGGTTTAGAGTGCTGTTCGGAACGGTTTGAGGAACTATGCGAAAGAATGGCATCACGAAGACACAAGACGGTCCGGAATACTCCTCGACGGAATGGCATAGGCGAGAGGATGAACGGGACTCTCCTGAGAGAGTGAGATGTATCTTCTTGAATGCAGGACTACCCAAAAGTTTCTGGGGTGAAGCTGTGTCAACCTCCTGCCACCTTATCAACAGATGTCCATCGACAGCTATCAATATGAAGACTCCTTTGGAGATGTGGTATGGGAAACCAGGTAACTACGATAACTTGAAAGTCTTTGGATGTATTGCTTACGCTCGTATCGGACGAGGATAAGGCTGGAAGCAAGAGCTTTGAAGTGCATTTTCATTGGATATCCACGGAACCAAGGGTTACAAGCTTTGGTGTCTAGATCGACAAAAGTGCATCATCGGCGAGACGTGACATTCGATGAATCCAAAATGGCAAATTTGCGAAAGCTACGTTACCAAAAACGAGTGCCGCTAAGGAGGGTTCTTCAATTGAGGTGGAGGCTGCAACAACTACGGACTTTGGCTAATCGAAAGATCTGTTGTGAACAATCGGGATGAAGTGACGGAAGACCGGCGAGAGACGAGCCGGAAAACGGATCGGATGATTACGGGTCGACAAGAGACGGACAAAGAAGAACTATCGGACCGCCGGAGAGATACGGTCGTGCGGATATGATCTTCTACGCCTTGAGTGTTCTTTGAAGAGATAGAAGAAGGCTGAACCGAACAACTATGATGAAGCTTTAAAGAGCAAGGAAAGAAATAGATGGGTTGACGCCATGAACGAGGAAATGACTTCTCGATGAAGAACAAGACTTGGGAACTTGTGGATCGACCAACGAACAAACGTGTAGTTGGTTGCGAGTGGACCTTTAAGAAAAAGGAAGGCACACCAGGTATTGAAAAGATCAGATATAAAGCCAGACTCGTTGCGAAGGGATTCACTCAGGTAGAAGGAATCGACTTCAACGAAATTTTCTCGCCCGTGGTAAAGCATTGCTCCATTAGGATGGTTTTAGCACTAGCGGTTCAATTCGATTTGGAATTAGAGCGGCTAGATGTTAAAGCTGCGTTCCTACATGGAGAGCTTGAAGAAACCATCTACATGGATCAGCCAGATGGGTACAGCACACCGGAGACTAAGGATAAAGTTTGCCTGCTGAAGAAAGCTTTGTACGGATTGAAACAAAGCCCTAGACAATGGTACAAACGATTTGATGAGTTTATGCTTGAAGATCGGCTTTGTCGGAAGCGACTACGACGAGTTGTGTATATATGAAGTGGCGGGACGAGTGAAATAAGTACGTACTTGCTCTTATATGTAGATGATATGTTAGTAGCAAGCGAAGCGGGGAGGAAGTCCGAGAAGATCGAAGGTATGCTCAATTCGAATTCGATATGAAAGACACTAGGACTGCTTACTGAAGATCCTAAGAATGGAGATCGAGAGAAACGAGAAAAAGGGCGAGCTTATTCTTATCTCGGAAATCTTATATTCGGAAAGTTCGGCAAGGTTCAATATGCACGAGGCAAAGCGAGGTTGCAACACCGATTAGTCGGCACTTCAAATTATCGAACTCTCGAGCACTCGAGGCTGAAGGCGAAAAGAATACATGGAGGGTGTCCCCTACGCCAGTGGGGTTGGTAGCATCATGTACGGTATGGTGTGCAGCAGACCAGATCTAGCCTACGCCGTCAGTGTTGTTAGCAGGTTCATGGCTAATCCAGGGCAGACTCACTGGAAAGCACTAAAGTGGATTCTGAGATACTTAAGAAGTACTACAGACTTGGGGCTATTCTTTAAAAGACAGGAAGGCAACGAAGAAAAGTTAGTTGGTTACGTGGATTCGATTATCTTTGGAAGCATCGACACCAGAAATCAGCGACCGGATTCATTTTCACTGTCTTCGGTACTGCTGTCAGTTGGAAGTCTAATCTTCAATCCGTTGTAGCTCTCTCAACTACAAAAGCTGAGTACATCGCCGTAACTGAAGCTATCAAGGAAGCCATGTGGCTAAAAGGCATGGCTGAAGAGCTTGGGATACCTCAAAAGGTGGTAACTGTGTTCTGCGACAATCAGAGTACTATTCATCTCACCAGGAATCAGGTCTTTCATGAAAGGTCCAAGCACATTGATGTGAAGCTTCATTTTGTGAGGGACATCGTCGCCAAGGCTCGATAGTGGTGGAGAAGATACCTGCGAGGAGAACTCTGGCGACATGCTCACCGAGGCGCTACCTATAGCTAAGTTCAAACATTGTTTGGACTTAGTGAACTCTACCACGGGCTGAGGGCCCCCTCAGAGGGGGCCAGGTGGAGGGAATCATCTTTTCAGAGCTTCGAAATTGAGAGTCAAGGTGGAGAATTGTTATTAGTGACTCACAATTCCTTTTAAGACTAAGGGGCATTCTTGTACTTTGTGCATCCCTTAGGCCTTATCATTAGGCACCTTCTATTATATATAGAGAGGGGTGAGTGAGGCTTTGTATGATGGTGTATGTGAGAGCCTAGAGAAAAAATTACGTCCAGAAAGCGAGAGAGAGTGATTAGCTTGTGGCGAGGTGAGGAGTGCATCAAAGGGGTCTTGGGAGAAAGAAGATCCAAGAAGATGAGGGCTCATCTTTAAGCGTATGTATTCTCTTGTAAATGTCTTAGTAAGATCGACGATGTTTTCCCTCCCGTGGATGTAGATCCGTTTGGATCGAACCACGTAAATTGCTTGTGTTCTTCTTGTTGTGTTTTTCCTTTCTTTTCTTTGATGTTCTTCTAGCTGCGACGATTATCCCACAACAGTTTTGATGTTCATATTAAATTGGTCTAGTATTAGCTTTATGAAGCTGACTGAATTTGGTTGGTGTTTCTGATTTAAAAGTCATAGGAAAGAGCCATGTGTCTGAAGCAGTCGTCAATGAATATAACATAGTTTCTTTAACCATTTAGAGAAGTAGTATGGGACGGACCTCGTACATCAGATTGAAGTTGCTAAAATAATTGTTTAGATCTGGGACTAGATGTTGGAAATGGTAATTTTTGGCCTTCAGAAGCCTAACACGGGTTGCAAAAGAAAAATGTAAATTCATAAATGAGGGAGCTGGTTTGAGATGGCTGAAATTATTTCAAATGTAGATGACCCAATCTTTGATACCATAGGTTGGTGGTAGTAGTAGTAGAGTGAAGGGCATGAATGCTAGAAATTGAGTATAGTCCTTTGTTGCTTAGACCCTTAAGAATGTTTTTGTTTGAGCTCTGATCCTTTATGTGAATCTACCATGTTTCACCAACATAAAAAAGAATGGAACAATGATTATCTTGTGAAAGTTGTGAACTGAGATAAGGTTATTGGACGGGGAATGAACATGATGTAAGGTCGAGAGAATGAGTCGACCTTACGCTTGGGTGTAGGTAGCATGTCGCCGTCGATGTACGAAATTTGTAGAGAGTTACCGCTCCAATGGTAACTTACTCAACTCCAGTGTGTTCAACAAGTTGTCGCGCGTAGTTGTGAAATGTCATTAGTAAGATGAGAGGAAACACTGCTGTCCAGGAACCAATCATTGGTAGAGGACGATAAGTGAGCTGCCAGGGCAATGTTGTTTGAAAATGTTGGAGTGTAGGATAGGTTAATACATATGATAGATCAATATTCATTAGGTGCTTATTGGATACCTTTCTCATTATCTTATTTTTGAGACAAGAAAGGTTTAAACTTGCAATTAGCTACTAAAGTATTTTTTATTCGTGGGTCAAGTCATAATTTTTAAGGTGATTTGAAGTGTAAGCCTCAAATTTAAAAAATTGCATAAATTAATAAATGTTGTGTATACTATAATGTTTGAAGTAAGAAATAATAAATTGATATTTTATTTAATTAATACAAAATAAAATAACATTACAATATTCTAGCCAGCTAAGTAAATCGTAATAATTTACGTAAAATTAAAAGTAACACGTTTATATCCTAATATCAAACATGAAATACGATAATCAAACAAACATTAGAATTCTAAAGTAAATTAAGATATTAAAATAAAATACTAAAACATAGAATATAAAAATTCATTAACATTTGAACTTTTAACTTTAAAAGTTCCCAATACTATTATCACTCTATTAATACTCATTACAATCATCCACATAATGAATTGTTCATCATACACTCTATTTTTCAGTAGCAACTATATTCTCCCCTCCTTCATTATCTTTAATCCTATATTTTTAATTCTTTTAACGAATAATTTTCAATAAAAATATTGATTAAAATAATAATTATGGTCATAGCTCAAACTTCACCTATATAAATATTTACAGAATACATTTTTCTCTTTTATTACTCGTTATTTCAGCCTGCATCACTGTAAGCCTCATTGCAGGCCTCAAAATGGACCCCATATTCCATATAAATATATATATATATATATATATATATATATATATATATATATATATATATATATATATATATATATTCTTCAAAAAGGAACCGATATTTGGCAAAGGCCCAAATTTCGGTTTCAAATGCTGATTAAGCACGATGATGAGAGCTCGCGTGGTAATGTCTAAACAGACTGAATCACCGAGGCCACGAGTGGGTTCGAACCCCTGACCTTCGGGGTCGTACAGAAGCCCCGCCCACGCAGGCCAAAAACGCAGCACATATTCCATATATATATATATATATATATATATATATAGAGTGCTCACAGTAGCCTTTCTAATTTTGCAGGTTACATATACAGTTCTCTTGATGAGAACATCTATGAAATTGCAAGGTGAAAAACTGATAATGGATGCTGCTGTTCTTAAGTCAAATGGGTGATTGTCATATATTTTCAGACATGAGAGATCACTGCTGCAGACATTTGTAATCTTCCATTTTTTACAACTCAGCTCACAGTTACTCACATCAATAGGTTAGAATAGCTTGAAAGCCTTGAATTGATTCATTATATTGACTTTCTTTGGAACAATCATTATAAATATGATTCTATATGAATAGAACTATTAGTGCTCATTGCATTCAATGACTTTTGATGATTGTACAATTTGCATGTTTCCATCAAATTTTCATCATTTGGTATTAATTCAATTTGAGCATAGTTAGTGAGCTTAGATTGGAGTTATCTATAAATCATTATAATTAGATTGTTTACTCTGAAATATGATGTATTTTTGGTATTAATTATTAGGTATGGACATTACCTTATCATTTGTAATAGCTTCAAAAATAAGAGAGGTGCATCCAATTATTAGGGAAATTTAGGTGCGTATCTCGCAATTCTTATGTATTTATAAATCTCGCATCTAGACATCCATATTTACGCGTATTAGTATTTTGGCGCTTTAATTTTTTGCATTAAAATATGTATTTTCAGGAGTGGAGCCATAAATACTTAATTGAGAGCATGTTTCAATAATTTTTAAAAATTATGAATTATTTTTATAAAAAAAATTATTTTCGAGTGATTTTGGGTGAAATATTTTTATAAAAATAACGATAATTATTTAAAAAAAAAATTCTCACATTTGTTTATTATGAGAAAATTATCTTTTTTTAATACTTTATATGACATTAAAAAAATAATAATAATTTATTTAATAAAATATTATTATTATTATTAAAAATAATTTAATATTTTTAATATTCATAATATTATCTTATTTAAATAATCATATTTTAATTTTTAGATAAAAATTACATTTTAAAAAAATGATATATAACTGATAGTTTTTTAAGAAAAAAATCATCTAAATTTTACTTACCATAAAATATATTAAAATTATATATATATTAAATTGATTAAACCATTTGATGAATGAATATATGAAATTATATGCATGTGAGACCTAATTTCTATGTATTTACATATTTAAAACCTAAGCTTTATTTTTTATATTTATACAACACAAATCTTTCATATCAAATAAAAAGTACCACCATTGTAACTTATAAAAAGTAATATTTTCTTATGTATATGTAAGGTTGCAACCATGTAAAAATTTAAGTTCATATGTTATGTAAATTCATAAAAATTAAATTGAATATATGTAAATCTTTTATGTAAATTTAGTGGAAAATCTTGAACCTCATTTAGTCCCACATCTAAATGGAATCATACTAAGTTGTACAACTATGCAAATCTACAATTGTGGTCGCTGTTTAAAGAGGTCACGGTGAGGCTCATACTGTATTTCACTTGAAAAATGTGATAATAGTGTTTTTGTTGATGTGATAATAAAAATATGATCTATATGTCTATAAATATGAAAATTTGGGTGTGTGATGTAAAAATATAAGAATTGTGTGCCTTGTATGTAAATGCCCCCCAACTATTTATTCTTAAATAGTTATCATAGGGCTGTCTTTTTGCATGTAGTTTATAGGTACCCATAAGAAACCATTCATGGTTGTGACATATCAACATCAGATTATTCCAATTTCACATGCCTCTTATTCAAATTGATAACTCACTTATATATAGCAATTCATAGCATAGTTTTATATATATAATGAGATGATAAATAAAAAATTTAAAATAAATGAGTCATGTAAATATGAAATGTTTATATGAATGAACAATATTTTTTGTAGTAATGTTGTTATTGACATAATTTTCATTACATCCTTTATTTTATTAGAATTTTTTTAGTAGTAATACTAATGAAATATCAATGCAAATTCGAGCCGTGTCATCGGCCTATTGGTAGAGTTTATGTTCGTCAGTGTAAGTTCCCTCAAGTTGGGGATTTGAATGTCCTCCAGGCGAGTTGTTCGCTATATGGAGGGGGTACTTAAATTGGTTGGCTCATGGGATCTAATCCCAAAACTAGTGGGAATGTGAGCCCAAGAGGTTGGTTGCAGTTCCGCTTGTCAACCAATCTTTTTAATATATATATATATATATATATATATATATATATATATATATATATATATATATATATATAAATCCATTGATAGCCTCATGATGAAAATATAGGCCAACTAATACATTATTTTAGAAATAATTCTAAATCATAAAATATCGAGTGGACGAGAACTTAATAATTTTGAAAATTTTATATTTATATAAGCAAAAATATGTGATACAATAATATAAAGTTTTGGAAGGGGAATATTTTTAAGGATTTTCTGGCTCAAATGTTGGAATTATTTTTTCTGATAATTTAAGAGAAAAAAGAGAATAATTTAAGAGAAAAAAGAGAAAATGTTAAAAAGTGGGCCTAAAATTCTATTTTAATTTTTAAAAAGGTTTATTATCAATTTATAAGCAGAAGGATAAAAAAAATATAAATTACCACTTATTATACATTTTAAAAATTTTAAAAATAACCAATATGGATGTATGTATGTATGTATGTATGTATGTACATAAGTTATTTGTAAAAATAAAAGAACTTTTTTTTTTTTCATTTCTATCTACAAAGGTTTACTTTCTAATATCCTAAGATAATTTAATGCTCTAGAATCTTTTTTAAAATCCTATGTCTTGATTGACTATTTCGAGTAGCACTTTAAAATAGTAATTAACAACACTTAAAACGTAAGATAATTGTGGATGAGATGGTGGTCAGATGGTTGAGCATTTCCTCCAGCACTGAAAGATCTAATACTCGAAGCTCAATAACCAAATATATATACATATACATAAAGCAGTACAATAAAACATGCCAATTCTTGTGGCATAAGTTGGCGATAAATTTCTGCAAAAAATTCTAGATGAAATTTTTTGGGGTACTTGATATATATATATACATATTTTTTTTCTTAGGTTGCACTTCAAGTAAGAGAAGATACACCTATCATAAGAGATACAAGTATAGACATTTAAAAAATATGTATAATTAGTAAATAATTTTTATTTTCATAAAAATATAGAATTGATGTATGTAAATTTTAATGTTATGTATTCAACTTAAAGCACTAGCTACAACAAAACATGCAAATTTTGGTGGCTTCAATTGGCAGAATAATTTTGCTTAAGATTTCTGATAAAATTTTTCAGTACTGTGCTCCTAAAGTTTGTCTTACCTAAAATAACTGACAATTTTGAAGCTATAAGTCATATGTTTTAGCATTGTGTGTGGATCTTAAGAGGATTATTGCGTAAGGTTTTCACACGTCCAGACATAGGCAATGATCCGATCACGCGAAATGTATAGTGTCGTGGTTAGATCATCGTTGTTGGCTAGACGTACAGTTCACCGAAACGTAATAATTTTATGCGTCTTGAAACATTACAACATTTCAAGCAGCATAAAATAATAAACTTTTAGCCCAAAAAACTTGTGAGATTCCTATCCAATTTTTTATAAAGAGATTTTCTTTAAGTTGCATAAAATTATGATGAGATTAGAAGAGATTTTGAGCATATGAACTCGACTGGACGTAATAATTTTCCACATATCATTCATACGGAGCTGCATGCATGCATGCATCTGAGAAAAAAATTACAAATGTAGGTTGATAATCAATCAACCAAAATGTCTTTATGTGAGTTGATAGTCATAAACAAATTTCATTATTTGGCATGAGTTAGCATGTGCCACCAAATCGAGATATTTTTTTGTGCCAAAAACTTAAATATTATCCAAAACTCTAATTTCAGCAAACTTGCAATCAAACTGACCATCTCAACGAGCGGAACATAATTGCACAAAAATTGATATAATCCGAGTCAATTCAATCTCGTATTAAACAATTAAACCGCTTTTGGATGTTTTGAGTTACTAACTGGAAGGTCATATGAATTGTAAATCTGATGAACATTAGCATCTCAATGAGAAAAATCTAACGAGCCTCAAGATCACTCAATTCCAACAAAAGTAAAATCCTTAAATATTCACAAATCATGAAAATCTCTCTAGGCCGTCCGACGGAATGGTCTGAACTTCAAGCTATTGGACCACCATCAGTTACATAAGATCATCCAAACTTCAAACAAGCGAGGCATGCCAACCTAGGAGTAACATAGTGTAGCCATATTTGGATCATGAGGTGTAATATAGATTTTCCATTCTTAACAAGTATAAGGACTATTTGGCTAAGGATTGAAATTCCACTTTCACAAATTATAAATAACCTCTCATTCAATTCACTTAAATGATATTTTCACAATGTTAAATAGATTTGAGTTGTTAGTTCATCACACTTACATTGTAGGCTACTCATAAATTAATCTAAATTGCATCAAGATCTACATTGCAATATTCATTTATGATGTTTTAAATGTGCAATCACAAGCGGACAACCATTGTTAAGTTTCGTTGTCTTCTTATTTTGTACTTTATATTCGTTGCTTGTTAGCTATGAACAAGTATTTAATTTGTGTATTAATCTCATTCATTATATATGAACTTATGCTATAACCAACTATTAATGGTCATTTGGTTCCATATTATTGACTCGATACTAGATGTTTATATTCATATTCCTCCTTTAATTTATGAATGAGAATTAACATTTCAAAAATAAACTATCAGTTTGAGTTGTTTAGAAAGTGCATATTAGCTTGATAATTAAATATGCATGAACCGCTTCAACTAAGGGTTTGTTTGGGGCAGTTACAACTTATTAAAAAAAAGTGGTTGTGAAGCTGCTGAAAAATAATCCGACGTTCAAAAAATTGCGGTGGCTATTACAAGTTTTTTTCTCCTGAAAAGTCAGACCGCAGCTAGAAAGTTGCTACCGCACCTATTCCGGACGGGTGAGAAAACACATATTTCAACGACATTTTTCTGAAAAATCTGTCAAAATACTGTGGTGCTGTATCGCCACCCCAAACAGACCCTGAGTGGTACTAATATTATTTATTTTACCAGCAAATATTTTGTAGTTCTTTATTCGTAGGACTAGTATTAAATAGTTTACGGGCATTTAATTACGTACATACCGCATATGTTTCATATATTTACATATTTAACAATTACTCAAATTTCGAACATCACATAAAAAATACTACTGTTACTCTTAAAGAGCAAAACATCTTTTCAAGCACGAGTAAAGTATTATAAATGTATATATCAAGATTTAGATGTTAGATATGCAAATACATAAGAATTGTGTGGTAGTTTTGTAAATCTTCCTTCTAATTAGTAATCCATAGCTGATACACAATTCATTATATTAGTCTAGTTATAACTATACATGCCCTTTTGTTTGATTCTCCATGTAGATTATGCTACTTCTTTACTGCCTTGCAATTTTGTGCTTGGCATATCATCATTTATCAGCACCTTGCAATTCTTGCAATATATTAAAAAAGATTGGTTGAAAGGCGGAACCACCAACCAATCCCTTTGGGCTTCGCAAGCATCGCTACGTAGCACGAGCCTGGACCTCATGAGCCAACTCATTCGAGTACCACCTTCATATAGCGGACAGCTTGCCAGAAGGGCTTCGAACACCAGACCAGAGGGGACTTACACTGCCGAAGCGGATGTTCTACCAACCGACCTGAGTACACGGTTCTTATATATAGATATAGATATAGATATAGATATATTCATTTTATTTTCTCTCATTAGTAGCAGCAACTCAACAGCTGCTATTAATTAAATAAATAAGTTCATTAGTTTTATATTTCATTTTCATGAATAGCTATTAAAGTTTATAATTTAGCTGAATTTTATTTGATTCCAGGAAATAATAATTTACCATTATTAGTTCATTTACATAATTAATAAATCTAGAGTGCAAAAAAATAATTAACTCTTCTAAATTTGTATTTTATAGTTAGGCATTCATAACTTGGAACAAAAACATAAGAGAATAGCAATTTTGTGGGGCAATCAATAATATCAAACACTAGTTTTTTATTTTTATTACTTGTATTAGAAAAGATAAAAGTGTAAAAATAATATTTTTTTTTTAATATAAAAAGGTATTTTTGTGAAATTTAGATTTAATTAAAATTATTAAATTTAGCAATCAAATTATTGGTCGGTAGATAATTGTAATGTTAGGCAGCTCACCACCAAGAATTTATCATCTAAGTCTAACTTGACTTTGCGTCCATTTGAGATAGCGATGCAGTCGCGGTGCAGCATTACACCACAGTTTTGCTCGTTTGGATAAAATGTGTTTTGACGGCTATTTCAAAAAGTTGCCACTGAAATCATCATTTCTCCATTATTTCTGACTGGATGCGGTGGTAGTTTTCTAGTCGTAGTTGTGTTTTGACTTTTTCAAAAAAAAAATTTGCAATAATCACGTGAGTTTTTGTGACATCGATTATTCTTGAGCGAACATGTGCCAACTTGCTTAATAAGTTGCGATTGCCCCTAACAGACCCTTAGTCCTGTGGCTATCATGAATAACACAATATGGTCAAATGGCACTAGCATAATCTAGATATAATTAAGAGAAAATGATTTATATGAATACAAATAAATATGTCTTACTTTATTAGCTAATTAAACACCCATAAATAAATATTTTTTAATTTTATTTTAAAGCTAAAAAATCCTGAATATTAGTTTGTAATTTGTTTTTGTTCATTTACCATTCAACAATTAATTCATAAAATACTCATTTTATTGCTCTTTATATTATTTCATCAAACTATAAATTAATGCAATTTTTGTTCATGACTATCATAACATTTATTTGATTTCCTTAAATAAATTCTCTATATATGTGTACACTAATCTCAAAGCAAATCCAATAGCATCAATCTTCATCTATATCAAATTATGTCATGATATTATGACACATATTATGATATTTATCATGATGAAGCTCAATCTTATTAATAATTATGAACATATCTATTGGATAATGACTCAATAGTTTAACATATAGGCAAATGACACATATTTTGTCAAGTTTGAATATTGTTATTTTATATTATCACTAAATAAAAATAAAGCCTTATTTAAACACATAGCACTTGATTCTTCATTATTTATCCATGTAGCACCTAAATATTTATATTTATTTATACAACACTTAAACTTTGAAATCATTAAAAAATATCACTAAGTTGTCTTATCAAAAATAATATATATAATGTATTTTAATTACCTATGAGAGTATTTATATAATTATAAATACATTTTTCCTACGAACTTTACATCATGCACATAAATCTTCCAAAAAATGGTAGATTTACATACACACCAATTAATTTCTATTTATTTAATATATAACATCGAAACTTTAATTTTTTCATATATATCATCTCACTTATGTGTGAAAATATGCATTTTACTTTTTAAAAAATTTAAAAGTTGATATTTTTTATTTGATGTAAAAAATTTAGGTTATATAAATATAAAAAAAAGTAAAATTAAAATCACTATTAAAAAAGAAGAGTTTTCACACAACACTTCATACATACAATTACAGCGATAAAAATTACTGTTATTTTCAATGCAGCAGATTATAAATCATTACAATTGCTAATACTGCAATAACATATAGGGTTCGTCTGTGACAGCTTATTTGGTGCGGTAGCGTTTTGAAAACGCACCTGACCTATTTGGGTAAATTGCGTTTTGGCAGCTTATGCGTTTTCAAAATGCCAAAAACATCGTTTTCACACTGCACCTACCTAGATGAGGTGGGAGCTTTCTAACTGTGTTATGGCTTTTCCAAAAAAAAATAATAAAAATTTGTAATAGCAACTGCCCCTAGCTTATTAGCAGATTATTTTTAATCAACTTATCAGCAAATTATTCAATAAGTTGCACCTCAAACAAACCCTTAGCAGTGATTTTAAATATTTTTATCATGATTTTTAAACACGACTTTAAATAAGCGTTGCTCAAAACTTATTTTTAATAGTGAATGTTAGATGCATAAGAATTGGGTGATATGAATATAAATGAAGATTATATTATTGAACTATATATATGTATTCTATGCACTAACATTCATGAAAATGGTGAGGAAAATAAGATGATGGAAAAGGCTGTTAGTTGGTATGTCATGTTAAGACATGATATGTGCTTCTCTATGTCTCAAACTATTTGGGTATTGTGATGATATCTATGTCATATTTGATGGGACATTTTAGTTTCATATCTTATAAATATGTTCTTTATATTCATATTTCTCACCTTTTCTCACTTATTCGTAGACAGCCTTTATTGTAGGAATCTTTCCCTTGCAGAGCTGTAGGGCTGCCTCATAGGGCTATTCTCGTGAACTCTTCTTCTTTGTCTTGGCTAATTCTTCATCCTTAGGACACTTACCCCCTCTTCAATGTCAAAAATTATTACATATATACCATTACTTTTTATTTATTTATTTACATATCTAACATCTAAACTTTATTTTTTACATATTTATCTGTTTCTGAAAAGATTTTTTTTTTTTAATTTACGCACACTTTTGCATGCATAAATTTATGGCGTGAAAGTTTTGCAAGTGTAAAGATTAAAATTTTAAGTATTGCATATTTACCTAAATTGGGGTAGTTATGTAAATTTTTCTTTTTTAAAATGTTAAAAATATTACAAAAAGAAAATGAGGCTGCTTTTTTATTTATTTTTTTACGGCAGCGTCGGCTTGCTGCCTGGAATACTCCATCCAGGTGGGGACCAACAAGGCTGCCATGGCGGGGCCCACGCCACGTCAGCGCCGTGGGATTATGGAATCTATAACAGCCGCAAAGCTCCCACAGCTAACTTCCAAACCGTACACCAAAGCCATGGAATCGCGTTTCCCGCACTATTCCCCTATTTTTATTTCTCTCTCTAAGAATTATTAGTTTTATTTTAATTTTTAATTATTTGTATTGTTTAGGAAATCAATTTTAGCATAAATGTTTGAAAATATGTATTTCATTTTTTTTTAAATTCAAATAATAATATTTTTGATGTGATATAAAACATTTGGCTGGTGGTAAAGTTTAGGTGTTAGATATATGAATACGTCAGAATTGGGTGATTTGTATATGTATAGTTATATATATGTGAGTTGTGTGCCGCTTATCCTAATCAGTTGGTTGGCATCTGTTAGGTATGACTCATATACCGGGTGATGCATTTCTTCTAAGAGGCTGGATATTCTCCAAGGTGGAGATTTGTTAGGTATGACTCATATACCGGGTGATGTATTTCTCCTCAAGGACTAGATATTCGTCAAGGAGGAGATTTGTTAGGTATGGCTCATATACCGGAAATTTGGAGTCTATTGAAATAAAGGGTTGGAGGGAGCGATAGCGTTTTAGTAATTTATCTATGGGTTTTATTTATAAATAGATGTGTAACCCTATGAGTATTAAACCGAACTTATAACTCCTCTAAAATAGTAAATTCGCCGCTCTACTCCCGAGGATGCAGACATCTTTGCCCAACCTCGTGAAATATCTGTGTTATTCTTCTAGATTTACGTTTTGTTCGCTCTAAATTTCTCAACAGCATCAACTAGTCAGTTATAACACCTATGCGGTTGGGAATTCGAATCCCCTCTGACGACGATCGTTTTATGAAGGATGTTACTCGAATTGTTAGGCATATTAGGAGTGATTGGGGGCTCATATTATAGCCTTTGGCCATTCCTTAATATATATATAGAGTCATATAATATGATAATTTTGCCTACTTGTTGGTCCAAATGTCGCCATACTTTATATTATTCATACAATTCAATTTGTAAGGTAGGTATACATATAAACTGGTGTATAAATATATAAACTTAATTTATGGTGCATTTACATTAATGCCACCCATTTCTTACAAATTTACATCACTAACACATGAACTTTATTTTTTTTACATTTATACACATTTTCATGTATAGTTAGTTAAGGTGGGGGTCATATTAATAACAATAAGGTAATTAGATTTTTGTCCCCTCTAAATTTAACCACACTTTATATTAATCAAGCTGATTAAGTTATATAAATGCTAAGTTTTTAAACCTTAATAAATCCAAATAATACAAATAATGTTACAAATTAAAATTTTATATTTCATATATCATCTAAGTGCTCATAAGTTGCTTAGGAGGGTCAACTATGGCCGCTACTATTTTTTAATTTAAATAGCTTTGAGATGTGGGACTAAAAACTAATCTAAGAATTCAAAGAGTGAGTAGATTGCAGGACCACTCACTTCACTTTTAAATTTTAGGTGCATTTTCACATAGACCACACAATTCTTAAGTATTTACATATCTAACCCCAAACATGTACACTATCCAAATCATTCATATCCAATCAAAAATACACATTTACATGCATAAGTAAAAAATTGATGTTTAAGTATAATTAGATATGTAAATACATAGGAATTAAATGGTGTGTGTGCAATCTTCTAAACTTTTTTTATGGATAAGGACTTAGCCTTGTAGTTTATACTTCTAATTATATCAATGAGGCTATATATATATATATATATATCGTCAGCCATGATCTGATGGTAGAGCAGCATCTTTGAAGGTCGTAAGTCCGCTTGGATCACGAGTTCGAAACCCACTCTGGCCAGATTGCTGGTAGTGATAGCGGTCTTCGAATATTAGGTAAATGAGGGCGGCTAGTTGTAGAGCTTTCATATTTTATTTAAGCTTGAGTTATTTAGAATTTTCAATACTTGAACTTAAGCAGTACTTAATTTGTTTATGATAAGTGAACAAATATTTGAACAATCTATGAATTCAAACGAGTTTCTTGATTTTCGTATAAACATTTAAATAAGTAATTTTAAATAAATGAACAATTTAATAAATTAGATAAGAAAAAGAACTAACACACATGATCTCAACCAATGTCTATAATAAATATTTCCTCACAAGTAAACATTCTAAGATAGAAGAGTAACACGAAAACAAAAGAATGAAATTCAACAGAAAGTTGTATTATCAAAATACTCATAATACGAAATTATTGATTAATTAATTTAATAATATATTAATATTAAATATATACTTTTATATATATATATATATATATATATATATATATATATATATATATATATATATAGTTATCATGAATATTAATGTTAAATTTATTCATGTTGATGTTGATGTTTAATACATTTAATGTTCGCCCCCCTGAAAAATATTCAATTTTTTTATTTACTACTTTAAATAAATATGAACATTTCCCACCAGAGAATGCATTGAAATTATCGTCATCTTCTACATTCTGGGCAGAATAAAACCACTTTTTTATAATTCGTTTTCATAATGTAACCTCTGTTTCTCTTTCAGGTGGTGGTCCAATCCGATCGATAAAAACGAAGAACCGTCAATTACGGCCATTCAAATAATGAGCAGTCACCTGATGGACGGCTACGATGTGATGTAACACATACATATACAGCTGCCATGAAATATACTCGCAGGAAAAAAGAGGTGAAGCCATGAATATATTCATGGAGACAAACGGCCGTAAATGAGGCAGTAATATTAGTAAAATCTGTATAAAATATATGACTTTGTGTGCATTAATAGCTTGGGCTGTTGACTTTTTATCATTTTGAGATAATTAATGTTCCACATGTTTTGTTCAAGGAAATAAGGAATTTGCTTTGGCTATATAATAATATTAGTCTTATGACTCTTTATGCTATATATAATATAATATAAAATATAGAGGAGGACAACATAGTTCTTTTTAAGGTATATTAAAGGTCTGTTTGGGGCGGTCACGGCTTATTAATAAGCTGCTGCGCAGCAGCTATCCAAATAATCTTGTTGGATGTTTGGTTCGTGTTGTTGGAAAACTGTTGTTTTGCTATTGTTTCTGGATAAAAGATCATTCGGCCCCTATGCACGGCCTGAATGAGGAACTAAAATCATGCTGGTAATATGAGGAGGAAAGAATGCTGGCAGCGGGGTAGAACCTGTGATCGCGTTTATTAAATAATATCATACCGCATATTTGGATAGGTTGAGCCAACACACCAAACAAACAAAATGACTGCGTCTTCGAAAGCGCAACCGCGCCAAATAAACTGCTCCAAACATGGCCTAAAACTGAATTTGGTTGTTATTAATTTCAAGCTATATAATATTAATCTTATGATTGTTAAATGTATTTAAATATCTGATGCATAAACTTCAAATTTTCTATATAATCACCTTATTTATCCATGGTGTATTTCACTTTTTAAAAATCAAAATACTGAAATGATTTATTTGATATAAAAGTTTGGTCGTGTTAGATATGACTCATATATCAGTTAAGGGATAGATGTTAGAGCAGAGCGGAGTGGAAGCATTTGTCCAATTAGATGAGTTTCATTAAGTGGGTTGGGGGTGCCGGGCATTGGCAACGCCCCCGGGGTATGATATAGGGTAATTTTGTAATTTCATATTGTGTGTGTGTGTGTATATATATATATATATATATATATATATATATATATATATATATATATATATATATATATATAGGGTTTAGGGTATCTACTGTTTTCAAGAAATCAAAAGAAGCCATCATGCATCACTCCAGAGGACATAAGCACATTGCCAAACCTCGTTAAATCCTTGTGTTCGTTCTTGATTGTTTTATTGATTCTTGTGTTTCTTTGCCCTAATTTTTCAACGGGTTGGTATAAATGCAAAACATTTTTATGTTACATTTACCAAACAAAGTTGCATAAGATGCTTTATATTTAAAATTTTCTAAAAATTATTGAAAGAAAGTATTCCAATAATTAGATGATGTTTTATTGATTATTTATGCACGCATATTTCTTTTTGTTAATTTATTTTAATAGAGTCATGAATTTATTTAGATCATAGGGATGTATTATGCATATAGCATTATTAATATGGGTGAATGATTTTTTTATATATCCTTTTTGAAAGTTGATTTGAGCAATAATGTTGGCACCTTTAATCTATTATGAGATTAATAAAACAGGTTTTGATCACAAAATAGTCCAAGTAATTATTTGGCTTTTTATTTTTCTAAAAGTCTGACTACATAATTGGAATATAATTTCAAATAATTTGAAAGAAATAATTAGTATGTTTGTTGAATAAGTTAAAACAATCATTAATTTGGACACATACATACATACATACATACATACATACATATATATATATATATATATATATATATATATATATATATATATATGTATGTATCTATATATGTGTACATATGTATATGTATCTAGGGCTGTCAAAAAAGCTCGTTGTTCGCGAACAGTTCGTGTTCGAATCGCCAAAAAGTTCGTGTTTGATTAGTTCAATAAGCAAACGAGACGAACAAAAACAATTTTTTTCGTTCGGTTTGTTAAACAAAGCCAAACACGAACGAGTGATGTGTTCGTTCGTGTTCGGTTTGTTATTGTTCGAAATATAAAATAATTTAAAATAATATATATAAAAAATTTATGATATTTTAAAAATAATTATATATTATAAAAATTTATCATATTTTAAATAATTAAACTTCTATAAATTATAATATATGATAAATTATTAATAACAATAATAATATTATAGTATTAATTATATTAATATAAATATTATAATATTATAATTAATATCTTATCTTATATATTAAAATAAAACACTAATCAAAACCTTAAACGTCTTATTCGGTTTGCTTCATTTTGAGGAAGTATAGGTTACTTGATGTGTACGGAATACCTGATCAATTTGCTTCATTTTGAGGAAGTATCCTATCAAAGCTAGGGCTGTCCAAAAAGCTTGTTGTTCGCGAACAGTTCGTGTTCGGTTTGTCAGGAAGTTCGTATTCGTTTGATAAGCAAACGATCCAAACACGAACAATGATGTGTTCGAACATTTCAAACAAGAACACTAGCTCTGTTCGGTTCGTTTACACCCCTATATGTATCTATATATGTGTGTACATATGTATATGTATGTTTATATGTGTACATATGTATATACATATGTACAAATGTATATACATATGTACATATGTACATATATATGTACATATGTATATAAATATGTGTGTGTGTGTGTGTAGATACACATATACACATACATATATATATACAGATATGCACATATACAGATACATACCTATATAGATATCGATACATACATGCCTATACAGAGACACACACACACACATTGTCATTGTGGGTATAATCGTGTTACTTGCATGAAGAATTGTTCATCATGAGAGGGAATACTGTAAAATGCACTATGAACAAATATATTGCTTCTGCACATGGAGATGTCGGGACCAGGTAGTACATCTCCCAGCCTACTACAAACCAAGAAGCCTCACCAATATATATATATATATATATATATATATATATATATATATATATATATATATATATATATATATATATATTATAAATGCAAGAAAAATATTGATTAAAGTGTTTCCTAATGTGCATAAAAAACAAGTAAATTCTATAAAAATCTCATAAGGTCAAAGTATAATTTTAAATTTTTATTCTTTTTAAACAATGAAATAAATCATAAAATATTTGATTTTAGTGTTCGTTCGAGACATCTTTCTGTTGCTTAATTTGCTTTTCAGTCTGTCTCCCGAGTTCTATATGGAGAGCCGCTTTCTTTTTTTACTTTCTAAAAACTTCTATTTTCTTAAAATTTACCCGTTAAATTATTATAGCAGGCAGAAAGCTACGGTCTGATTCTGTAAAATTAAAATAAACTTGTAATAATCACCACACATTCTTGAACATCAGTTTCTTCTGCAACAACTACCCCAAACAGACCCTAAATCTCATCAATTTATAGAAGCAAAGTACTCAAACTATGGAGCCATAAACCCTTTCACAAATTTAAATTTTTCAAAAACATTGTTGGTGGCCTATCTCTGCTACATATTAACTTTGATTCAACGTTCAAACAGACATAAAATACGATAACAGTGAGTCTGCAAAGCGTCCAAGCAAGTGAAGACACATAGCATTGAATATTCTGATCTCTTTGAGGCCTACGAAACGCAGGAACACATAGAAGAAAGTGACCGGCCCTCTCTCAAGTCAATGGCGCCCTTTTCTGTGCGTTTCAACTGAAACAATTACAAATCACGAATATATAAAGCCATCCATGCATAAAAGTCCACATATTTTATTATTTACCCTAATCAGTACATATGTCTTCTCTTTTACAAACCTCTTTTTAATCTTTTTTTCCCCCTCTCTCAATCACTTTTGCAGTAGGCTAGTCAAAAAGAAAAGTTTTGAACCTGGAGGACGGCCGAACAATAGTAATTGATTTGTTGTAGATTAGTCGTGTAGCTAAATAGAGGCCGACCAACCAAGAGGATACCAAATAGTGTTGAGAAATTTAGGGCGAAGAAATGTAAGAATCGACACAAATCCAAAAGAATACACAGAGATTTAACGAGGTTTGACAAAGATTCCTACATCCTCGGGAGCAGAGCGGCGAATTCACTATTTCAGATGAGTTAGAAGTTCTAGTTCACATACCCATAGCGTTACTCATCTATTTATAGATAAAACCTACAAATAAATTATTAAAACGCCCCCGCTCCCCCAACTCTCTTTATTCCAAGAGGCTCAAATTTCAGTATATAGTAGCCATACCTAACAAATCTCTACGCTCGACGAATATCCAAGCCATAGAAGAAATGCGTCATCGGTATATGAGTCATACATAACAAATAAGACTAGAAGGCGAATGGTCAGAGGCCCACCAATCGAATGTCACATAATAGGTTGATCATGAGTATTTAAACAGGGTCGATGATGTAAGCGTTATTTTATATTTTATATTTCTAATATTCCATAAATAGATAGATAAACATTATATTATGTGTATATATATTTATGTAAATATTGAAAGATAGAATGGGTGACAGGATGATAACCTCGAATGCTGCGCTGTAAGCTGGCCTCAGATGCCAACACAAGGAAGAGGACGTCCTCTCAGGGGGGGAGGGAGGTACACCATGTGCCTGCCCCTCGCCCAATCGGATATACCTATTTTCTATGCGAGTCCCCATATATCATCACATATTCAATTCATTAAATCAGAATTTTTTTCTTTTAAATTATTATCGGATTATCATAAAAAAATATTGGGTCGAAATATATATTCTAAAATTATAAATCAGATTGTATACCAGCTAAACTCTCATTAAAATAATAGCATACCATAATAATATATTTTAATGTATATAAAAAATACACTAAGAGAATCATGGACTAGGGGAGAAGAGTACAACGAAGAAGGTCTCACTGATAGAAATTATGAGGCTCACCCATCTGACCGAGTGCAATTGTCTGAACCGAAGCCGACAAGGCAAAAACTGACAATTGAATGATCTGAATCCAACTCTTTTGTTCTGAAAGCAGACAGAGAAATTAAGCAAATTAGCATGAAAAAGTGGATCGACTCTAGGGAAGACCTGACCCCTTAACATCTCCAATCAAAGATCAACAATCATACTAATTCAGCTAACTGAACCAGTCCCGTTGAATCGAAGCCAATCAAGCTCAACCGACCGGCAATACCTTAGCCAACCGAACCGACCGTGAGCTGAAGCCAAACACACTCTACTAATTGAGTCAGTGAGCAGCAGAGCGATAGTCTTATACCTATAAAATACCAAGAATCTTTCTTTACAACCCTCATTAAAGCACGGGCAAACGTGTAACATCACCATATTATCATCTCTCTCTCATATAAATAGAGAGGTAATCTTATAGACAAAGATAATGAAATTAGCCAAAAAAGACATGAAATATCAACACAATTGACATGATTATTGTTCACTCATTTTTCTCTCTCTTCTTTAGAACCATATATTGCAGGGAACGAAAATATATATTTTTGGACAACTTATATACCTTATGCAATATTTCAATTTACAATCTAAAATTCCATAATATATAGGAAGATTTAATACCTTAATTTCAATTTTTACACATATGCCCCCCAATAAAGTTTTAGTGCTGGAGCAATAAATACAAATATTTACGGAGGTTTGCCCGTAAATATGTTGTTAGTTGTGCAAATGAAAAAAACATGGCCATCGTTATCGTGTTGAAGTCTTCAAAATATTTCCAACTTCATAGCCATCTCAATTATTAGGGAATGTAAATATTAAATGTTATAAAAACAAAATTAAATCATTGTGTGAAAGGTAATGATTATACTAAATATAAAAGAGAAATAATGCAAAGATGTGACATATTAAAGTAAATACAATCTAAATTATATACAATATAGTTTATATATATATATATATATATATATATATATATATATATATATATATATATATATATATAAAACTTTCCTTTTGTTATATAAATAATATGTGGTAGAGGGATTTGAAAATGGGCAATCTCAAGTTTGTGATGATATCAATACATTACAAAAAATAACTAATTTGGTACCAATATATGTAACAGCCCGAACTCTCACCCATCAAGTTATTGTCCACTTTGGCCAAGTGGTCTCATATATTTGCCCCGTTGGTGTAACTTTTCAGGAGATCACCCGTCCTAAGAGCTTAACTTTAGAGTTTCTATTGAAATTCCATCGTTACACAAAAGGGGACAAGTTGTTTAAGATTTCAACTTCATTCTACTTAAATGGTTTCACAATCTCCCCTACTTTTTCATTAGCTCTTTTAGCCAGAATAACTGCGATACAGATAGGATTTTAGAAGTGGTCCCTACAGACTCGAGGTGGCTACCACCATAGCACTTTGTCCCATCCAGGATAAAGAGGTGGCTCCCATGACGTGGCACTTTATTTTGAAGTAAAATTCATTCCCATCTTCTGACTGGTGAAATGCTCTGATACCATTTGTGACAGCATGACTTTCATAGATTTATGGATTGTCTGTTTTGGCCAAATGGCCTTATAGCTTTGTCCCGTTAGAGTAACTTTCCAAGAGGTCACCCATCCTAATAGTGCTCCAAGATGAGCACACTTAACTTTGGAGTTTCTATTAAAATTTCACAATTATATCAAAAAGTACCCCAAAGTTTAAGAAATCGGTTTTTCATTCTATTTAAGGTGTTCACAATATATTTTTTAAACTCGTGATGTTAATGATATGCATGTCAGATATTTGAATCCAGATAGATTTTCTTTATATACAGTGAACTTTAATAAAAAAAAGAGATACTAAACTATAGAGAGACGTTGTATGAGTGAGCATTCGTGTCTTTATCACTATGGCCTATGTGGCTCAAAATTAACACTATTCCCATCCGTCCTCTGTGGCCTAGAAACATTATTGCAACTCACCATCACAACTTACATGACCAAATATTGTCTACATGGCTCACAAATCATGTAACTCGTAACTCCATTCTTAGTGGCCTACGTATATTAGGGAAACTTTTTTACTATGGCCTATGCAGCCGATTTCTGTCATTATAACGTCCAGCTATGACCTTTGTGGTCAACTGACACTATTGCAACTCACTACTATGACTTATATGACAAACAACGACTTACATGTTTTACAGCTCATGCGGCTCCCAATTCAGGCCTTTGTGGCCTATGAATGTTAATACAACTCTCTGTTATGACCTATGTGACATACTACTAACATTATATTCCTTTATTATGGCCTTTCTGGCTAACGACAGTATCACAACTCACAATTATGAACCTTGTGACCAACTGCGTCCCATGTGACTCACAGCTCATGCAGCTTCTAACTACGCGCCTATGTGGCTCGCTGCTATTGCAGTTTCTAAATAGCCCTAAGTGGGCAACTAATGTTATTACAACTCTCCAATACGGCTTTTATGGCCAAACAACGCTTCTCAAGCTTCCAACAACAGTCTATATGGCCAACTACTACTACAGTTTTCAACTACAACCTCTACGCTAAGCTGAGGCTATTACAACTACCAATAACTACGTTTTTTGTACCCATATACGAATATTAAAGTTGAGCCACTATTGTATAACTTCAATTTCATCTGTATTGATTTCAAAGAAGAGTGGACATATATACTGATCCACCTCAGTTATTATCACAAAGATAGAACTCCTGGTAATGACACCAGAAAAACTGATTTACTCCGTAGCAAATTGATTCAAATCTTAAATTCATATTTTCTTACACACTAAAGTTTCTAATGCAATTATATGTATCATTTCAGTAATATAGGGCTCTAAAGAGTCTGGGATGTCAAACCCACAGGAAACAAAGGGAAGCCAAAGTAGGAAAATTTTCTAGTATACTAAATTTGTTTTATCTTTGGAAATTCAAAATATTAGAGTTTTGCTAACAAACCTACTGCAATTATCTAAAGTCACACATACAAGATTTCTAACTACGGTATGTGAAGTAGTTTTGCAAGCGCTAAGGATACATTTCCTTGTGGTGTTAATAGTATAGTGTGGAAGTGGAAGAAATGCAAAATAAGATAAAATTTTGTGACAAATAGAAGCATAAATCATCTTTCCTCTTCCGATCGCATAAAGAGGCTTGGTTAAAGTGACCTTAATTGAACTCAATGAAAATATCTCTCTATTTATTTGCATCTCCCTATAGAGTACTTTGATTCATACGCTATAATTCAATGTGATTTTCCTAGTAGTTCATGTCGTAGCTCTTCCGAGTTCTTATGGTTCATAACATATTTAACAAATCAATTGGTCAAATTAAAAATTAAACTAAGTACAAAAGGAAATAATCAAAATAATAAAATATAAACTATTTCAACATTCAATCCAACATTCTTACACATCTACCACAACACCACAAGGAAAAACAGGTAAATCTACTCAGAAAGCATAGTTGAAACAACACCTGAATGAATTGAAATGAAGTGGTTCAACATACAAATGTGTTTCAGAAAACCACAATTCTAAATCACAAATATACTTATCTCTCTCTCTCTCTCCCTCAATTAGCCATGAAGATATTCCACCCAAGCCCTTGCTCTTCTCCTGCAACTCATCACACAATAGCACTCACAAATCACCACACACACACCCCTAGACTTTCTTAGAGCAAGCATAAGATACTTAAAAACATAGGACGAAAAATCCATCTATAACTCTCTCACCCACACTAGAAATCACCACAAACACACACCTCTTTGACTCCTTGGCCGAACATTTTTCAATTCTCATCCTCTCCTTTATTCTCCTTTCAATCTGCTCTAAAATCCACCTTGAAATCGATGTTGAACTGCTCCGAACCATCTTGAAACTGTCCAGAATTTGGTACTCGCGCCTAGGCACCACCCTATTCTAACACCATGACCTTTACCTTCATGATTGGGGCCATGGAGCTCAGTGGTCGGTGCCTAAGCGCTAATCTCTCGGGTTTCATTTTAATGGACTGGCATCTAGGCGACACTGATCTGGCACCACGGTCTTGTTGTCCAGAATTGAGGCCATGGCGCCCAGTGTTTGGTGCCCTAGCACCAAGCTCTTGGGTTTCAGGCTTGGATGACGCCTAGTACTTAGTGCCAATGCCCCATCCTTCAAAAAATGCATTTTCTTGAAATCTTCTTCTTTTCACTCCGGGTTCCTAATACTTATTATACCTGCAATAAAAACATATAAATACATTTCTTTAAAGTGCAATTTCATTCAAAAAGATGTGCATAATATAATAAAATTCATGCAATATTTGCACACATAATGTACTTACAATTATATTGTGAATTACCTCCATTGGCCTACGCCTGTGTTTTTCCACATAAAAATCGTGGTGTCTACTCTTGTTACTTCTCTATTATTTGTGCGAGCGTTGTATTTATTACTCTACCGCCTCAAATCTTTCAGGGAATTGCAACGAAACTAAAACCTAATTTAATGAAGGGAAGCCACGTGATTGTTTTCCCTTCTAATTTTTCAAATCATATGGTCCTACATTCTCTACTTTTGCAATGTTGATGATGATGACTATGATGGAGATGATATAGCCCTTCATAATGTATCATATTTGCAACATCAATTCAATTGGAATGAAAATGAATCACATGTGGAGGCTCCTCATAATTTCCCTTTGAATCTGACCATCTATGATATTTTGTTATCATAGCAATTGAGAAATTATTGCATCATCAGGACTCCAATCAGGATCTGTCGCGTGTATATACATACCCACCCACAGCGATACCTCTATGAGTTATTATTATAAACAACATATTAATAAATATAAAAAATATATAAAATAAAATAATTAACTTAGGTAACAAAGTTAATGATAGCTAATAAATGTAGTGTATGTTTAAATTTCTTTACAAAGAAATAAATAATAAAAATATGCTGACAATGATATCACATAAGTCTTGATATTCTAAAATTATTCCCTGCAGTGATCTCGTGAGCACTCATGAGGCTGACAGGTCCTTACCAAATAATGCCATTAAGTCCATGCATTGTAAACAAATTTAAAATTATGTATTTACATATAACACCTAAATTTTACATATAACACCTAAATTTTATTTTTATAATTACATCATTTCTGAAATCCTTTGGGGGCTTTTACATATTCTTATGTATTTACACATCTGGCACATAAACATTACTGTTTTTACAATTATACCACGTAAATCTCCCGTGTCACATAAAAAATATCGCAATAAATATTTTCTTTTATAAATAAGGTGTTAGATATGTAAATACATAGCAATTGGGTGGTATGTATGTAGATCTTCTTTAATGTATTTTTAAGTTTATATTAAAATCATATCTTTATGAAGCAATGGGCCCACCAATGAAAATAAAAAAATCAATTTTTGGAGATCAAATAATTCACCACATGGGAAGTTGGTGCAATTGTGATAGATTTTATTTTAAATTGCAAAAAAGCTCACGCCGTTTAGCAATTGCAAAAAAAAAGAAAAAAAAAATATATATATATATATATATATATATATATATATATATATATATATATATATATATATATATGACACTAAGGGTCTGTTTGGGGCAGCTTATTTGGTGCGGCGGCGTTTTGAAAACGCACTTGTCCTGTTTAGATAAACTGTGTTTTGGCAGCTTATGCATTTTCAAAACGCTAGAAACAACGTTTTCAAAATGCTGGAAACAGCATTTTCACACCGCACCTACCTAAGTGCGGTGGGAGCTTTCTAGCTGCGGTATGACTTTTCCAAAAAAATAATAATTTGTAATAGCCACCGCACCTAGCTTATCCGCAAATTATTTTTAATTAGCTTATCAGCAGATTATTCAATAAATTGGAGCTGCCCCAAATAGACCATAAAGTGGTATATATATATAAATATTAAATTTAAATATTAAACTTGAATAGATAAAAATTGTTTCGTATTTATGTAAGGATCTATTTATGGCAGCTTATAAGTGCAGCGGTGTATTCAAAACGCTGCCGTACCGTTTGGTTTGCGCGTCTCAACTGTTTTTTCAATAAGCCAGTTTTGAATTCTTAAAAAAGCCGATCACGGTAAGGGACCTGCGGTTCGGCTTATCAGCAGCTTACGAAAATAAGTTGGATAAACAGTTTCTCTTTGTATAAGCTGGATAAGCATAAGCCGCCCCAAAAGGACCCTAAGTGTCAAACTGATGAAAAATAATCTGATATACAAAAAGCTACGATGGTAAATACAACTTTTATTTTATTTTTTCGAAAATGTCAGACCGTAGCTAGAAATTTGTCACTGCGGATAGCCAGGACCGGTGTAAAAATTTAAATTTCAACGGTAGCGTTTTGAAAAAAACTGTCAACAACAATTCTACAAACAGAATAACTACTAGTCAGATCTGCATCATTGCTGCATTGCTGCCTCAAACGAACCCTAAATCTACCAGATATAATTTATATTTAATTAAAAAAATAGTTTTACATATTTATTTCTTATGTACATCAAATATCCAACATCCCAATACAATTATCTAATTAAGTAAGAATGAGGATACTTTAAATGATAATTAAAAAAAATTGATTTTTAAGGTCTAAAATATAATATCAACAAATTTATGTGATATTTATTAAAATATAAAATAAATTGATTAATATACTATTTATTATTAAATAAATAATGTGCAGTATGGTCGCGCACGGAGTCCAAACAGGAATGTATCTATATTATAGAAATAAGGTGAAGTTGGGTTCTGCACGTCGTCTGTTTAAATTAATTAATGATTAAGTTATAATTATATCAAGTTAATTAATTATTCAAGTAAATCATTTTCAATTAATACGACGTTTGATTGTTGATGAATTAATAAAATATGAATATAGGTCTAATTGGTCTAGATTTATTCAACATTAAGTCAAACATATGCTAACATGAAAGATCATTTAAAACTAGATTAATATTGTCGGGTCCTAAGTCCCGGATGTGAAAAATGATGGATGTGTCGGGTGGTAGTCATAGCCAACGTAAATTTTTTATCGAAAATTTATTGTTGTTTTCGTCTTTTGTTCCTCTGAATTAGCCTACTTATGTGGATACACCTTGCTAGCATATTATGGTTTGCGATAATGATCATGAATGAAATGACTTGCCCTACATCTCTAGCTTAGTAGACTTAATTGAGTCAATATCTTATGAGGCCTTAATTGACACTCATTTAAAAGCTAAAATTGACCAGACATACTGTTGGCTTCAATTTTTGATGTCACACACTCGGGACATCTTCTTGAGCCTATACTATTGTATTCTACAAATATGTATTGCTTCATAGCTCATCGCCAGGGGGTTGATGCACTTGCCCTGCCCATTTCAAGCTTACTCGCGCCAGGGGTGGTCCCTGGCCCCACACTGAGAAACCGAGAGGGCAGGGAACCCACACCTGGTTGCTACAAAGTCATTAGTTGATAATAAAGGCTATAGTCGGTGGCTGAAACATGGGTTGTTGGCCATAAAGCTCGTAGTTAAAAACCACATTGACTGCAAAAGACATTGTTGGTTGCTACAAAGACAGTAGTTGTCCATAAAGAATGGAGTCATTGACTGTAATAATAGTTGTTGACCACATATGGAGGTCGTAGGTTGAAACTGTAACAATATTAGGCTGTCACAAAGATCGTAGCTTAGCTAAAACAGTTGCAAGCAGTGATTGTCGACGACCGGTGGTTAGCAACAGCAGGTGGTGACGATGAGTGGTGACCGATGACACCTAAGTGGTAGTTTTCAACAATGACTGAAGGGTATGGAGATTGATGATGGTCGACGACTACAGCTGGTGATTACTTGTTGGTCTTCTTCAAAACATGATCTATAATTTTACTTCTCCTCTTCTTCTTCTTGCCCCTCCCAAGCGAAGAGATGAAACTTATTTATATCCTTTTAAGGATGGATATTTGTGTTTTTGGCACATAAATTCTCTAACACCTGATCAGATGATATATGTTGATCCCTATCAATCGTAGATTATTTTGTAAGGATTTGGGTGCTTTAATAAGCTCATAATTGTGTGATCATATGCTCATTGGATTTCTCTCATTTAGATACTCGATTTTGTTAGGTATGGCTCATATCTATGGAGGGAGTTTCTTGGTGAAGAGGCGTGACTCCTGGTGAAAAGGAGTGTCTCTCGGAAGTTAGTGGGTTGGGGGGAGCGAGGGCGTGTTGGTAATTATATCTGTTTGGGTTTTATATACATATATATGTGTAGCACTATGAGATGTAATTGAACTCCTCTGAAATAGTGAAATTCGCCGGCTCGCTCCCGAGGACGTAGGCAATTCTTTGCCGAACCTCATTAAATCTCTTGTGTTCTTCTGATTTGTGTCGATTCTTGTTTTTCGTTCCGAATTATTTTCATAACAGATTTGACTATAAATATGTTAAATTTGCAGTTCATTTGATCATTCAATTAACGATCCAAACCCTCCAATTATGCTTCAATGGCTTGATTGAACACGGATTGAACTAACTTTGACATCATAGGGTTTATCCCGTCGAAAAGATAAATTTAACTATAAATTTGTTGAAATTGGGGCCTAGATGTTCTTGAATTTGAATTTAGAACATTCCCTATCAAAACACATCAGGATTTGTGCTTGATAAAAATTATGACAAATCACGCCTAAAGTATTTATTTTATAGGCGTGTTTGCTAAGATTGATATGTAAAACTTTAATCTTAACAACGCAAAAAAATGCATCATTCGAGTCAATAATATCTTACACTTCTAAAAATATCTTACCAATAATAATAATAAATAAAAAAATAAAAGGAACATGCAAAATAACTTAAATTTAATACATGATATTCAAGTTCAAATTCTAACCCCTACTCAAAGAGAGAATATTACATATCATTAAACATAGTCTCACTTCAACTATCACAACAATAAAGAAAGGCTTCTCTTGCACTTAAAAAAGGTCTATAGAAATTGCAGTCACATTACATCTAAAACATAACTATTCATGTATGACCTTACAACATCAATTGCAGCATCAACGTTCAAACCGCATCAAACCATTCAGACCTCACAACAGAACTATAAATGAGGTTTCAGCATTTACAATATGGAATAATCATATCATTAAAATCAAAAAGTGCAGAGCAAAATTGCAGAAGAAAGCTTGGCAGCACTTTCAAGGCAATTGCTAAATATCGCTGCTTTAATCATAGCTTTTCTGTAGTTCATATTCAGAGTTTGATTTTACAAATGATCATACTTCCAAATTTTTTTTTTCTACTAAATTGAATGAACTGAAAGTACTCCCACACCTTCTCATTGAAAGTTTCTAAGTTTTTTCTTAATAAATTGTTCCTTTGTCTGTTTCCCTTTGTTCCTTCCTGCACTGCTGCCTGTACAAAATTTACCATCAAACTGTAAAATGTAAAAATGTTTATGTAACAGTACATTTGCAGTAAAATGCTGCATATAATTTATATATTTTGATGGTGCTTTTCTAAAAGATTAAAAATGGCCATCAAATTACTTATTGAGCCTAAGCCTGTGTGAACTCTAATACTCTCATTCCTCTACTTTTTAAGAAACGACAAAAGAAAACTTACAAAAATGAAAAAAAATAATTTATTTATTAAGAACTTTAAAAAATGTTTAATGAGAAGCTGTGGATGGACTTTCAATGCTTTTCATTTAGTTGTAATTAAAATATTCGCAATATAAGCAGAACATTTTTGTCGTGAGGTGCCAAATAATTACAGTAAGAGGAGAGAAGAAGAAGAGCTGTAACTGATTTATAATGTATTTTCATTAACCAATAGTTTGCTACTTACTGAATAGATTGAGGAAGAAGGTCTGTGATGTTCTATGTAGCATTTCAAGCTAACGGTCGTTAGAATTTAAATAAATTCACTGCTCTCCTCTACGAGCAACATAAGGAGCAAACGTTTGAAGTTCTATTAGGTGGTTATATAGAGCTTATTGGTAATGAAGATTAGACAATATTGGTAATATTTATATTAATTTGCTGAAGATATGTAAAATCAATCACTATATATATATATTGATATAACAAATGATTCCAAATCACTTTTTGTTATATCATACTTTGTCAATTATATGCCTATTGATGTCTCAAATGAATTGTTGATCTAGTTTATAGTCGGTAATTAGATGTGTATGCCCCCTTAGACATTTAAATTCTTTTTGAAGTAACTTTTTATTGCTTTGATTAATTAATTGAATTATGATGAGTTCTCAAAATATATATAACTACACATCTTACGATCTTTTTTTTAAAAAAAAAAAAATCCATCATATAATTTCAATGGAAAAAGAGTTGAGAATGGTAACAGATAATATAAATCAAAATGTGAGGAGAAGAATACTCAACTATGTTGTAGGAGAACTTTTTTGAACAACAAAGCAATGACTAAGAGAGTGCTCAATATCAGTAGTTAACAAGTGGATGGACAAATTTTTGTATCTCTGACAAAAAGAGGTTTATGCTTTGGGACTAAAATGATTACATGTTATCTAACAATTTTATGAAATTTGGGGAAAATAATAAGAGGACTAGAAAGATCTAAAGAAAGCTAGGATCACCCAAAAAATCAAAGGTTTGTTTGTTGGGATAGGTTTCTAATATCTTTGTATTTCAGCTAACAACGGTTTTCTTTGAGAAACTACTTTCTTATTACTTTCTAGAAATTTATGTTGTGGAAAGCTATTTTCTTAAACTTGACCGATTAAAATATGTTGGTTGTACAAAAACTATCGTCTGCTTTCTTTTTTTTAATATGTATATTTACAATTATCACTGCAGTTTTTTAAGAAGTTGTTTTCTCCAGCAAAACTTTACAACCACTAAAAACATAGCAAAGATACCATGTTAAATATTAAATAGATCAAATTTGCATTATGATTAATTGAATTAAACAATAAGTTGATATAATACTCTCTCTCTCTCTCTCTCTCTCTCTCTCTCTCTCTCTTCTATCTATCTATCTATATATATATATATATATATATATATATATATATATATATATATATATATATATATATATATATATATATAATAGTAATAATGATTATTATAAAATTCTACTACAAATAATAGATACATGCATAGTAAATAATTTTAGTAAATCAAGATTAGCAAAACTAAAAAGAAATAAAACTACATCTTAAGTAAGTCTAAGAAAAAATTAAATGAATATAATTTATGTTAAATATCATTTAGGATTATGATGCTTTTATTTTTTAGTGGAAAGATATTTTCAAATTTGTAAGTCAATTATTTAAGCATTACAGCCTTTGGCTTCTTCTACTATAGAGGTCTCAAACATCAATTTTGGTGGGCACAACTAATATTTTTCTTAGATCCATATAGACTTACAATTTGTAAATATTCATTTTATTCTCACCTTGTATTTATTAACTAGCTTGTACCCACGTTATAAATGATATTACATTTGAGATCAACTATAAAAAATATTAAATAGAATTCATCATTAAATAATTACAAGAATTGTTAAAAACTTAGAATTTAAATTCCAAGCACTTGAAATGTAATAATATGATATTTTGAAAAAAAAAATTTATTTATGATAATAGACTATATATATATATATAAGAATGATCAGATGCTATTATACGAGTCCATAGGCACCCTCATGTGCCTAACTCTTTGAGGAACACCATCACTACTGGCAAGTGGTCAGAGAGAGATTTGAACCGTGACTTGAGGGGGCTTACGACCTTTAAAGAGGCTGCTTTACCAACAGATTATGACTGACGACACGCACACATACACACATTCATTGTATCACCCAAAAAAACGAAATTTTATACATTTTTAAGATTTTAATCAAAAAACAATTATCCGTACATAAATAACAAAATCACAATGTATTGATCTCTAATTATCATCCAAATCATTTGGGATAATCATAAGTAATTCCAACAAATCACTAATTACAAATATTGTGATCTAAATAACTAAATTATGATCATTCAAAACTTTTCAAAATAATAATAATAACAGGAAATTTACACATCCAACAATATCTTACAAAACTAATAAAACCAGACAACAAAGTAAATTTTTCTAACAATGTACATACATCAAAGTTGTTTTTATAAATTTTTTATATATTTTTTACAAAATTGCATAATTATCTAATCATATACTTTATGCAGAAGAAAGAGAGAGAAAGAGAGAGATGGTTAAGGCTTTGTCCTGACTTGGAATGTAAGAAGATGCGAAATAAGAGAAGGAGCTAGGTGGGAGAGGGTGAGCCCTACGGTTCAGTGGACCCTTTCTCTCCCCGCGTAGCGACACCAGTTTGCCTTCCTCACACCTTAGTCCATAAACACCTCTCTCTCTCTCTCTCCTCGCCCACTCCCTCTCTCTCTCTCTCTCTATGCGATTTCATATAAAATTTTGTGTTGTGGTGTCTGGTAGAGAGGAATGAGATAATCGGACAAGCTCTCTTGGCTTCCTGCGCTGCAATCCCTATGGAGATTGGTAGAAGATGATATAATTGAGAAGAAGGACGAGGAAGCTAATTTGGAAGACAGCAACGAAGCAAAGGAGTGTTTTTGCTCGCTTGGTTTGTGTTCTCTCTCTCTCTCTCTCTCTCTCTCTCTCTCTCTCTCTCTCTCTCTCTGTCTGCTGCAATTTGTTTTGATCAGTGCCACTGTTAATTTAAATTTCCATTTCTGGTTTGTTGTTATACGGAACATCATCTCCTTAGAAGCTTTTATTTGTAGTTTTTAATTCCGATCTCTCTCCTTCTTTTAGTATCCTTACTTGAGTTCTCCTCCTTCATGAATTTCAGATTTACAGAAGATCTGAGGAACACAGAAGAAAAGAAGTGGAATCATGGAATCAATAAGAAGACAGTAAGAAAAATTCAGCAAAAAAATTGCTTTTTTTTTTTTTTTGATCTTTCAAGGCTTCATGGCGGCGGCTTCGTCCTCGGGTTCCTTCTTCAGTATCATAGATGAAGACCACTTCAACCATCTAAAGCACCATCCGCCGGCGCCGCCCCCGCCGCCAGCACCGGCAACATCGGCGCAGCCACCTCCTCCTTCCGCCACCACCAACCCTCCTAAAAAGAAGAGAAATCTTCCAGGAAATCCAAGCAAGTACCCCCATGCATGCCAAAAATATCACTTTTTTTATATATAATTTAATCTCCTCCTCCATTAATATTATGATATTGATTAGATCCGGATGCTGAGGTAATCGCTCTATCACCAACTACTCTCATGGCGACCAACAGATTCATCTGCGAAGTATGCAACAAAGGGTTCCAGCGAGAACAAAACCTTCAGCTCCATCGCAGAGGCCATAATCTCCCATGGAAGCTGAAGCAGAAGAGCAGCAAAGAAGTCCGGCGAAGAGTCTATCTCTGCCCCGAGCCCACCTGCGTCCACCATGATCCATCTCGAGCTCTCGGCGACCTCACCGGCATTAAGAAACACTTCAGCAGGAAACACGGGGAGAAGAAATGGAAGTGTGATAAGTGCTCCAAGCGCTACGCCGTTCAGTCTGATTGGAAGGCGCATTCTAAGACTTGCGGGACAAGAGAATACCGCTGTGACTGTGGAACCCTCTTCTCAAGGTCCTCTCTTCTTCTTCTTCTTCTTCTTCTTCTTCTCCAATTCATAATCATGCATGCACATTCTATCGTCTTAGTAATGCCTGTTAGAGAGAGAAAAATAATAATTTGTGTTGAGAGACAGCGAGGGACAGGGGGGGGCTGCCCTCCATTCTCTCACTGTGGCTTGGTTCACGTGTTGCCATGTAGGCAAGTGGCATGAGAGAAGTGCGTTGGAACTTAGGGTTAGGAAATTGCAGAGGAGGTTCCTATTTTATATGGGGCAAATTGGGAGGGGGATAGGATAAGACTTGGAAGAATTTTCAGGTTTGAACGGGAAGAAATTGTTAGGTTGAATAATCTACATTATTAATACTTAAAATAATTGTAAAAATTGTTTTTTTATTACATCTATTGGGCCAAAATTAAATTTTTATTTAAATTTATGCTATGTTGAGAAGAAGTTAAGAATGTGGGAAGCATTTTTCTTATTGATATTTAATAAAATGTGTAATAAAGAAATAAAAGTTTAACTCATATTTAACTAAATATTAATCCTAATATGTGCATTGACTCACTATTTTAACTGTTGGAGAGTGAAGTACAACTTTTCATAAGATGACATTTTGCAGAAATCTACTCTTAGGATTGAATTTGTAAATATATAGGAAGTGAATGGTGTGGATGCAAATCATGCAATTGTCTGAATTGGGTCATCTTATTCAGCTCATTTGTAGTACGGGCTGGGCTGCCACATTGATGGTTTGGGCCGTTTGGTTATTCGAAGTAAAAATTAAACAAATACATTTTGGAATTCATATATATATATATATTTACTTCATCTTCTTGTTATATATATATATATATATATATATATATATATATATATATATATATATATATATATATATATATATTTTTTAAAAAGAAAGGTTAGAAGCTATTATACGATCTCCCAACCACCCTCTTATGCTCTGACTATTCGAGAACCACCCTCATTGATGGCAAATTGGTCAAAGAGGGATTCGAACCCGTGACCTGAGTGAACTTACGACCTTCAAAGTGGTTGCTCTTCTGACAGGTCAAGGCTGGCGTCGCGCACGCGCACACACACATATATATAAATCAATTATTATTTTATTTTTTTAATAAAAATATTATTTTATTTACTAAATTGAATCTGGTAGGAAGAGAAAGAGGGCAGTTTTCTTGTTTTATGCCTTAATTTCTGCATTAATTTTAACGTTGTCAATATATTGTTGTTTGAGCTGCCACATTTTTTTTATTTGGAAGATTTAGACACATACAGCACAAGTCCTATGTATTTGTGCATGTCCAACCGTAAAGGTTCGATTTTTACATACATAACAATTTATATATGGATGATAACGTCTAGTTCGCTTTTGAAAAGTTAAAATGATAGTATTTTTTATGTAATATGAAAGCTTTAGGTGGTATACATATGGAATGCAAAATTTTGGTGTTAGATAAGTATGTACGTCGGAATAGAGGGTTATGTATGTTGATACCATTTTTTGTCCTTTCAATAGTTTTTTTTTTTAGTTGAGAAATAACTTGTTAAAATAAGATTTAGGGTCTGTTTGGGATAGCAATAATTGTTTGAAGAAGTAGTTGTGAAGATATCGGTAGGAGAAGCTACTACAATCCATTTGGATAGCTCGGTTATGAAACAGTTGTGCTGCTGTTATTTCTGAATAAAGACTATAATGCCCTTACGAAATATAAGTTTAAATGCACTGTTTTATAAATGATTCAAACAAACAAGAGAACTAAACTTCAAAATATTAGAAAAATAAGAAATTTAAAATATTACATTAAAGGTTATGTATTACTTAACATTAATAAATAACAAAAAATTGTAATTAAAATAAAAAATAATAATATATAACAAAAGACTGTTGCTTGATTTGATCTTATTTTAAGTATAAATCTTAGAAAATAATCTTGACCTCCTCAGACTAAGGGTCTGTTTGGGGCAGCTGCAGCTTATTGAATAATCTTTGATTAAAAACAATCTGCTGATAAGCTAGGTGCGGTAGCTATTACAAATTTTTATTTTATTGAAAAAGACAGACTGCAGACAGAAAACTCTCACCGCACCTAGGTAGGTGCGGTGTGAAAACGCTGTTTTCAGCGTTTTAAAAACGCATAAGCTGCCAAAATACGGTTTACCTAAACAGCCCATGTGCGTTTTCAAAACGCTACCGCACCGAATAAGCTGCCCCAAACGGACCCTAAGTGCCTGATATATCACCATCTTTTCTATTTTTACTTCTTGTGCGCTACAATAAATAGAAGTGATATTGTAATAAAGGTTGACAAACATAAGTTGAACTTTCTAAACGTGAAGTCATTGTTGCAAAAAGGAAGATAAAATGTTGATAAAAATACAAATTAAAATTATAAGAATCAATTAACAAAAAAGTAGTATATAAAATTTAAAAGGGCCAAGCAATTTGTGAAAGATTATCCCAAATTCAGTTTAGAAACATGGGTGTTGAATCCGAGATTGTGACGCCTAAGGAATTGAAGGTTTTATTAGGTGGTAATTAGGAGAGAGAGAGAGAGTGTGTGTGTGTGTTAAAGAGTAGCAGTAGACAAGCAAAATGTGTCTTTTAACCATAATATGGATCCCTATTTGTAGGCTTATGCCCCAATATTACAAATGTACATATTAGCCCCCTAATCATTAACCTTTCAGGGGTCTTTTGGTAATTTATAAGATTATTTGAATATAAAAAGCCCGAGATCTATTTGATTAATAAGGATCGTCGATCGTCTAACAGGTCTTGGTTTGATCGATTCATGGCCCGAAGGAGTACTTCCATCGGTCATTTTGAAGGCTAATGACTGACTTGAGAGGCTTCCTTTTAACATCTTCTTTCGATCATTCGGTAAGGTATTTTCTCTGTTGCTGCTCATCTAAAAACGATCGTCTATTGCCTGCGTTCGATCGGTTGTGCTTCCTTCCAGGGGCGTTCATTTGCTTTGAGATTCGTGCAGACACATTCTTATGTGTACATACTAGTTTTTCGATTCTCTTGCTCATCGGAAACTTTCTAGCACATGAGGACAAGAAAATTTTTTGATCATGTATACTTAAATGAATAAATAAATAAGCAATATTATTGCGTAATAATGGACTTCTCTAGATTTTCGTGCCCAAGCCATTATAAATAGGGATTGGGGCAAGGGAAGTCTGCACTGCTTCAGTTTCTTTAGATTCCTTTATCCCGAGCCTTTCTTTCTACTTATTTTCCGAGATGTCTGGAGAAAGAGTCCCACCTTCGGATAATAGTGTACTCCTCAATGCGATGAGTGACATACGGGCGTAAGCACGTAAGTTAGAAGTGAATTGCTAGTCGTCGGGTCATGCGTCTATGGAAGGAATGAGAAGGAAGAGAGTCGTGTCCAAGCATTGAGCCGACAATTGCTAGACTTGGCTTGTTTCTTCTCGTCTTCTTGCCGGCCCTCCTTAGCAGAGGGCTGCGGGACATGTAAAATGTTGTCTGGACGACCCTCTTGCGGGGTACTCTCCGCAGATGAATGTTCTTGCTGCGGGAGAAAGATTATATGTCCCAGCGGTTGTGGGAATCGTGGTTCCCCAAAGAAGTACCGAGGAGGTGATGATTGAGGCTGAGACGTGGCTTCGCAAGGCTAGAGGTAGCTTTTCCTTGGATTGGAGGACTGAAAAAAGCAGGTGAGAATCTCTTTGCTTATTCCACGTATGAGTGTGGGAAGGTCCTTAGTACGTAGTTTGATTAGCATTTTTGTTCATTTATTTTCATTGATTGAGGTCTTCACTGTCGATTCTTTATCGGTAGATACTGACGTGGACCACAAAGATGATGCAGCGGCGGTTGACCATGTTGCAGTCCAGGGGACAAGCGCCTAATAGGTCACCACGGGAGTAGACATGGCGGAGCTCAATGCGCCGGAGCAAGGTGTCGAACATCGGTACTGGAGATAAGGGCAACAACCATCAGGCCCTCCCCAACGCTGCAAGGGATGAGGAGGCGATCAGAGGGTGTCCTGTGTCCTCGGACTTCATGTTTTGCCACCTCACCGAGATGGAGGAACGCTTCCTCTGCTTGATGGGGTACCCGCGAGGAGAAGGCGATAGAAGGGTCGTCAAGATCCTAAAGTGGGTCGAGCGGTGGAGAGAGAAATTGTGGGGTTGCGCGAGGAGCTAGCAGCCTTCTAGGGGGAGATGCCTGCTAGCGTACGGGATGTTACCCGCTTATTCTCGGAACTATCGGCTGTTAAGGAGGCCCTCGCCGCTCAGTCATGGGAGAGTCCAAATGACCTCTTTAGATTGGGCAGCGAGTTCATGTTTGAACGACTTCGCCACCGAGGGTTTATCTCAAGCAACGCTCGAACGATCGTCTGTTTCAATTTTTTCGTTCTCAGTTGTAAACCCTCGTTTATAACGTCCCCCCTCTCTTATATATAAATAAGAAAATGAAATAAAAAAATTTTGTTTTTGAATTTTTTTGATGATTACTTACTTGGTTGTCATGTAATTCAGTCGCATCAGTCGTATCGGCAGCGTTTCAGCTTCCGAGATTGTTTACGTGTTTATATGTATGTATGGGTCATGTACTTTGCCTTTTAGAGCTCCCATCCTTTTTTTCTTTTCCACTTTTCTTTGTTGTCATTTCTCCTTCTTCTCTTCTATCCGATGTGATAGGCATCATGGTCCGGAAGTATTCCGAAGTATCATTTAGTTCAATTTCTGCGACTGAGGGTGAGGTCCTCTCCATGAGGGACGTGGATGAGATCCAAGATCACTGCGTTCTAGATCCTACCATCCTCCTCTGATAGGCCGAAAGTCATGAACATGCCACATGTGACTTCTCTCCTGATGTTGTTTCTACAAGGATTCTTTCAAGATAGGTCTTCGACTGCCTTTCTATTGAGAGTTGCATTCCATCCGTAACAGCTACGACATTGTTCCAGCCTAAGTTCTCCTAAACTAGATTGTCACCATCATGAGATACATTCTCTTCTGTCGCGGGACGAGCATCCCATGGTTGATCAAGTTGTTCAACATCTTCTTCTCTTTGCAGATCAGCTGCAACGACTATGTCCAGTTCACCACTGGCATCGTGATCCAGTTACTGGGACTGGAGAACAAAATAAGGACTGGAAGAACAAGTTCCTGATTTTCTCATGCCCGTATGGATAGGGAACTCACACCTTACCCACTGAGTGTGAGGTAAGGAAGGTGAAGGCCCTGGGCAGGAACATTTGGGATTATGGGGTACTGATTGAGGGACAACATCTCTTCTAAATCCAATACCTTGATCTCAAAGTGAGCGGATGATCCATCTGGATGGTGCTGATGCCATGATGGAGGATTTGTAGAGGTTAGCGAACAACTGAGACGTCACTAGTGGGAGGGCTACAGGAGAGTGGCATGTTTTGAAGAGGCCCAGTGTGAGAGGTGGTCCCCTCTCGATCGGTAGAGGCCGGGGCGAACTGGCTCGGTCAAGTCGGTCGAGGAGCACGATGGGGTTTAGTATTACCTACTCCCTTGTTTGTTTGTATGTGAGGAATATTCTCATAATTTTTATGAAATTTTTCAGGTTCTTCGGAGGGTAGCGAGGAGGATTAATTTGGTTTACCTAGCCCTCCAGACTCTGAGGGTCCTTTGGTGCATCCTCTAGCGACGGGAGGAGCTCTGTTTATCTTTCTGTGTGAGAGAGGTGAGTCAAGTCGAGCCTGCTACCTCATTTCCATCGGGACTGAATCCGAGGACGTGCAAGGGTACTGCAAATTAGTCAGAGAGTGTAGTCTCTATGAGGGAAGGAAAGGCCCCTTTCCTCGATGTTGGCATGTCCTTCTCCCGCACAGGAGGTTGTGGTTCCACCCAAATTGTCATTCTTGCATGGCCAAGGAGCCCGTGTCTAGGCGAACGACCACTATGCCGCTCATTGATGGGGAGATTGAGTGGTTCCTTGCGAACCCACTAAATGGATATTATCCCTCCCTCTTGATCGACACGTTCTGGTTCTGCTCTTCTGAGAGGATTTTGCAGTCGATGGACATGAGGGATATGTTCAAGACGATCGACTGCTAGCACACTCTCGCCTAGCAAGCATCGTACTTCTAGACCCTCCTCTTGGCAAGGCCGAGGAGAACATCGGACGGTCCTCACGAAAGTCCGTAAGCTGAAGCGGAAGCTGGCTACGGTGGAAGGGTAGTTGAAGCTCCTCATCGAGGGGTGACAGATGGACACCCAACAACATGAAGAAAACGTGGTTGCTCTTCAAAAGGAGAACAAAGAGCTTAAGGGAAAAATGTCTTCAATGATCTCCAAAGAGGCATATATTGAGAGTCTCTCATGTTAGATTGGGTTCGACGCCTCTTTGCTATCTAGAGATTTATAAAGTACAATCTCACGGAACCTAAATGACAGAATATGGAGGAATTCAAAAAACTCCTTTTAGATTCTGAGTACGAGAAGGAATCCGCATATCAGGAGTCGGCTAACGTCGAGGAGGCAAGGAGGGCAGACCTAGGGAGTCCTTGAATGCCCAGGGGTATAAATGTTTTGCTTTGTGTGTTTTTTGTTTTTCCTTTTTGTATTCTATTTCCTCTCATTTTCAGGTCGTTGTAAAGGGGGGTCCCTTATTTGTATGTCAATTGCTGAAATTGGTATTTTATGTGTTATGAGTTATTGACTAGTGTGTATTCTGTATATCTAGTTGTTTCATTTTTTTTTTGCAGGGCTTTATTGTTGGTGATGGTTAACACTGTAATTTAGGCCTATGACTATCATTGAGTTTATCGTTGTATAGTGTCGTTATATCCCATAGGCCATAGGTTATAGTTAGACATCCCTGGCGGAGTTTGTCTCTTTCGAGTGCTAACATTTAAAATAGGTGGCAGGACGACCGCTTACACATCACTCGCCGAGTTTATCACTGTCTGGTGTCGATACATTCCATATGCCACTCGATGATGATCTCATTTGAAGTTAGGCACAGGATGATCGTTCACATACGTCTCATGATTTTCAAGTGTTGATACATCACATATGCCACATTTTATAGTTAGGCACCCCTCGTGGAGCTTGTCACTTTCGGGGGCCAACTTTTAGAATAGGACGCAAAACGGTCGTTTACACTCCCATCACGGAGCTTGTCGTTGTTGGGTGTTGGTACATCCCATAAATAACATGATGATGATCTTTTTTAAAGTTGGGTGCATGCCAATCGTTCATACACCCCTCAAGAAGCTTTTCGTTGTTAGGTGTTGATACGTCTCATAAGCCTTATGTAGTAGTTAGACATCTCTCGCGGAGCTTGTCGCACCTAGGTGCTAACATTTATAATAGGGCACAAGACGTTCGTTCGCACGCCGATCGTGGAGCTTGTAGTTGTCATTCGGTTCGTCCCATAGGCCACATGATGATAATTTCCTTTAAAGTTGGGCTCAGGATGACCATGCACACACCTCTCGTGGAGCTTGCCACTGTCGGGTGTCGATACGTCTCATAGGCTACATGTTGTAGTTAGGCACTGACCCGACCTGCAATTACACAATAATTTAGCTTCTAAAAGATGACAAAAAATTTGACCTAATTTATATTTAGCGGCTAATGTGCAAAATCAAAATTTTATAAAATTTAGAATATAGTTTACACGCTATGTGTACTATGCAAGTATACATATCATTTTAATTAATATATGATTTTATTTTAAGACCCCGGTATCGATCCCACATAGAAGCAAGGTAAGAAATCTCTTAGGCTAATTCTAATTTGCTAATATCAGGTCTTAGTTTGGAATGTCGATTAAAGTGGTTTTTCTAAATTTACTAATTTTTGCTAAAATTATAATTAACTAAATTAAATAAAAACCAAATCTAAGGACATTGGTTAAATTTTGGAAAGATCTAAAATAATTAAAATTTCTTTCCCTTTCGATGAGATCATAATTAGTGTAGAATTAGAATGTTTAAAGGTTAAAATTGTTGTATTCTGACAAATATGAGCATTCTCATTCTTTACCCTATCTCGGTGCTAGCAAAGAACATTGGCTAACCTTAAGTTTGTTCTAGATTGTCCACTATGCCCTCTCTATAGGACTACTAGGGTCCCTTAGATCCAAACTTAGGACTTAATTGATAAGAAAATATAGTTTGCCACCCTGAAAACATCAATTATATGCCTATCAAAACTTATCTCCCCATTTATTTGCACTTCCCCTTAGACAATTGATCCATGAAAAAAATACATATTTTTATGCCTTGATTTTTATCAAATTTGTAAGGATATTATGCTTTAATGAAATGTATTTTTGTGTTTTTGGATATAGGTGATGGAAAAATGTTCAAGAAAAAAAAAAGTGAAAAAAGAGCAAAAAGGAGCAAAAACGGAGCCAAAATTCAAAATTGTCAAAATTATTGGTCTGGCGCCTAGGCGCCAGAATCTGGAATCTAAGCGCCAGATCGATACGAGATCTGTCAAGATTTTTGACGACTTTTGGACGGTTATTTTGATGGTGTTAGTGGTTATTGGACCTTCTGAAAACTATGAGTTATTCGCTCGTTTATAGGACATGTGATACAATGTATTTGGATGCTTGAAAACGGTTTTAATCGCGAAGATGTGCGATCCAAAGTGAAGAAGTGCGAAGAACTGGACGTAGAGTCCGGCGCTGAGCACCGTAGTCCCGGCGCCTGGCGCCGACACAGCCTTCAGAAGATTCATTGAATGTGGACACATTTTGAAGAGGTGCTTGCCAAGCAATCCTCGAAGCTTATAAATAGGAGGGTACTCCTTCGAAGAAAAACACCCCCATACATCCCCCTATCTAGAGCTCCATCTAGAGGGAGAATTAGAGAAATACTTTAGGGCCACTTTTATTAATTAGTGAGTTTATTTAGAGTGTGTATTGAGAGTTTAAAGAGTTTGTGCTTTTGAAGTTTATTTGCTTTGAAGTCAAAAGAATTCAGAGGTTCAGTAAGAGAAACACTTGAGATAACTATTTGTAATTTTATTCAAAATTTTATTATCATGTTTTGTTGTTTAAATTCAATGTGTTCTGAGTAGTTAATTTACTTTTTTATTTCAATTATGAAAAGATAAATAAGATAATATAAAATTCGATGGAGAATTAAAAACTATTTATATTTTAAAACATTGTGATGATATTAATACTGAATCTTTATTTACTTTACAAATTGATCACTTGTATTGTTAAAATCTGTTGAAAAGTTTTGATACCAGAAGGAGATGAGTTAACTTAACTAGTAGATATCACATGAATCCTTAGGTAGTCGAAGGCGCTCATGCGGGTTATTCGAGTGAAGTGCGAAATAAATAAGAAGATATTATATAATGGGCGTAGAATTAATAAGTTTTTAGAGTAACGGTAAATTCTTGTGATTTGGTTTATAGAGAAGGAAAGGGTCACTAGTAGAGGCCGACCATGCCAGCCTTGGACATCTAGTAGTGTGAGCTTAGATTAACCCGATTCTACTAACAATACGTCCGGACTCGATCTATAAATTAGCCGATGTTCGTTACATCCGAATCGAAAGGGTAAAGAATATGAATGCTCTATTTAGCACAATACTATAAATTTATATTCTCACGAATATTATTATTATCTTAGAAAATCTTGGATTAATTGAAAAGAAGAAAGTTGTGTTCTTATTTCTATTTACATCAACATTTCATCACTGCTTTATTATTGCAACTTTCATTATTGCTTTATTATTGCATTTAGTAAATTAAAAATATCAAATTTATAAACTATAAAAGAAATACATAAAAATAAAATTAAAATATTTAAAAATCCATAACTCACTCCTCGTGGGATCGATACTGAGTCTTTGTTTTAATAGCTCTATATTACTCGATACGATATGTATACTTTACGTAAGTACTAGAGTGTGTAAAATATTTTCAATAAAATTATATTTGTATACACTAGTTGCTATTATTATCTATTATATATATTTGAAAGCATTAATTATTATATTTGTCATCAGCGGATTGTGGGTCAAGTTTTTGGCGCCGTTGCCGGGGATCGAATTTTTAGTACGCATATATATAGCATTGGGTCAACGATCGCAACGGCTCCTTCCAGAGTGAAGTGTGACATTCGCAAGTTAAGTGAAATCATAACCCTCCCGAATCATTATGTTTGTTAACAAATTTTAACCTCATAAGTGATCAGTTTGCAAAGTTAATGAAGAACCAGTGAAAATAACATCACAATTTTGGAATAAAAGAAATTTTCGAACTATTCTAATTCCACACATGATTAAATCTCATCACAAGGAGAAAGAGTAAGGAAAATTTATTCACAAAGCGTGAAATTAATTTTTTCCTTTGAAAGAAAGATGAAAACCCCTTCAACAAAGTCTCCTACTGATCCACGCAAAGTTACTACAATTCCTTTCAAATATCTCTCAAAATCCCTCACCAATTTCTCTTTACAAACAAACACATGCCAAACAAAAGCCTCCTCTTCTTCTCCTCATGAGAGGCGCTTAAGCCCATCTTTTTAAAGAGACAAGAAACACTTATTCATTCCAAGAAACACACATCATCACTCTAAGAGACACATGTTTTCACTCCAAGAGACACATCTCTTCATTCAAAAGTCTTTCCAAGTGTCTAGATTCCTTGAAAATCATCTTAGGACGTGCATAGTCATCCAAAAGCTTCCAAAACATCCTAGAATAGCCCGTAATCGCCTAAAAACCGTCTAAAACCTATCTCAGGCGCTATGGCGCCATATTTAGCGCTATAGTGCCTGTTTATTGTCATGACTGGAGCTATAGTGCCAGTCTGGGCGCTACAGAAATACCCTGCGAGCATTACACCCGTTTTGCTCTGTTCTGGATCTGTTTCGCCCCGTTTCAGCTCCGGTTCGCTCCAAACGTTATGCCTACAAAAAAAATGAAAAAAAAAACTTTTTTAGAAGTGCAATTTCATTCAAAAGCATGAGATAAATATTAATAAGATTAATCATAGGAAAACATATCAAAATGCACCATATCAGAATTTTCTTCCCTGCTCGATTTAACTCTAAAGTACACCATTTTTACTCCATTTTTGCTGAAACTTTATTTCATGCATCTGTAATAAAAAACATGCAAAATATCTTCCATTAAAGTGCAATAATATTAAAAATGTATGTAAAATGAGCATTAAAAGTATTTAAAATATGTAATTTTAAGGTGGATCAGACACCCCTCGAGGAGCTTATCGCTGTTGAGTGCTAACATTTTGAATAGGGTGCAAGATGACCGTTCACACACCTCTTGCGGAGCTTGTAGCTTGCGAGTGATGATACGTCCCATAAGCCACATGTAGATGTTGGATTGGTACGTGATTGAGTTTGTTCTCCGAACATAATTGTGTTAGTTTCTCGAGTGTGCTTGCGCCAATTCCTCTAGCTTAAAACCAATAACAGAAAGCGTTATTGGTGATATCAGATATGTGTAATCTTGATTTTTTAGATGAAATGTAAAAAAAAAAAAAGTATCCTTGTTGCATTGGGCTTTTTGAAAAATAAAAAATGTTATACATAAAATTGTGATATCTCTTTGGGAGAAATTTTCTTAGGTCTTTGCCACTTCAAGTTCAAGGGATGTCATTCCCTACGTGTGTCTTTAGTTTGTAAGCTCCAGGTCCCACTCTATGATGGATGTTGTAGGGAAAATTCCAGGTTTGAACCAGCTTCTCGATAGCTTGTCCTCTGGTGGCGGGATTGGCTTTATTCAACACCAGATCCCCTAATGCAAACTCTCTTCTCGCACTTACTTGTTGAAGTACCCAACAGTCTTTCACTTAACCTCTTCTTGCTAGAGTGCTGTGTTTTCTTTGTTCTCCTCTGCCATATCTAGAGCCAATTTGAGTCCCTCCTTGTTTGCCTCAAATCACTCTCATAGGTCTTCCTCGTTGAAGGTTGAGGCGGAGAGCACTCTCTGGCTGTGGTTGTTGTATTCAACTAGCAACATGACCTCCATTCCATAGGATAGCATAAATGGGGTTTGTTTGGTGGACATCGATGGTGTCGTTCGGATTACTTAGAGTTTTGAAGGGATCAAGTCTGCCCATTTGTCCTTTGATCCTTCCTCCTTTGTCCTTATCAAATTTAAGATAATTTTGTTTGCAGCTTCAGCCTGGCTACTTGTTTGAGGGTGGTGAATGAAAGAAAACTTGAGGTTGATCTCTTGGCTTTTACAGAAGTCTTGCACTCATTTGTCAGTGAATTTGGTCCCATTATCCGTGCCTATGATAAGAGGTAGTCCATATCAACAAATGAGGTTGGTATAGTTAAAGTTCCAGTCTAATTTCGTTGTTATGTGCTTCAGGGGCTTCGCGTCTACCCACTTGGAGATCTAGTCGATGATGACTAGTGCAAATTTCCTCTACTCTTTGGACGTAGGAAAAGGTCCCAGAATATCGAGGCCCCGCATAGTGGACGATCAGGGACTAACGATCGGATGAAGTTTGTGGGACGGCTATTGTTGTGGTAGTACGTACTTTTAGCATTGCGACACATTTGGGAATATCCTTCGACATCCTTGAGTTAGCTTGGCCAACAGTAGTCTTGTCACTGGATTCAGGGCTATTGTTTTTCCTTTGGAGTGGCTCCCGCATTCTCCGTCATGGACTTCTCTGAGAATGTTCTTAACTTCATCCTACTCAACACATTTTACAGTAGTCTTGTCACTGGATTCAGGGCTACTGTTTTTCCTTTGGAGTGGCTCCCGCATTCTCCGTCATGGACTTCTCTGAGAATGTTCTTAACTTCATCCTACTCAACAAATTTCAAGTATAAGGATGTGGTCGATCTCCTAAAGAACGTCCATTTGATTAACAAGTATTAAGCAGCCTTGTACTTGAATATCCTCCGATCGGCGACCTCTTCTTCAATGTCCCATGTGTTCAGGTATCAAACGTACGAGCTCATCCATCTTTTCTCCTCCTCGTAGTGTATCTCCATTTCCATTAGTTCTTCGATAGATGGTCGATAGATTCTTTTTGGTACCCCTTCTTCTAGTTGGAGGCATCGGGATAGAATATTAGTGACTTGATTTTCCACCCTCTGGACATATTCAGTCATGAATCTGACAAAACTACTGATCTTTGTCTTCACCTTCTCGAGTTACCTCGCCACAGTTTCATCTCTGGTTTCAAATTCCCCATTGATCTAACTCACAATAAGTTGTGAATCGGCCTTCACCGTTATATCTAGGAGTGCTTGGATCTTCCTTCAGTTGTTCTTTATGCCCTCAAGGGTTAGCAGGTATCCCAGTATTTTATCGGTTATGGCTCGGAAGGTGCATTTTTTGCTGGTTTAATTTTATGTTAATTTTTTTAAGTGTTTGGAAAGTTTTTTTTAAGTCTTCGAGGTGTTGTTCCACTGAATGACTCTTAACTTGTACATCAGCAACATACACATCAATATTTCATCATTTTTTATTTGCAAATTTTACATCCATGAGGCGTTGGTAAGTTACCCCGACATTTTTTAGCCCGAAGGGCATTAAATTGTGACGGAAACACCCTCACAAGGGATAAAGGCGGTTTTCTCCACTTCAGTTGGATGCATCTTGATCTGGTGGTATCCGAAGAATGCATCAAGAAAGCTCGATTCTAAACAGCTGAATCTACTGGAGCGTAGATCTTCGGCAATAGGTCAGGGCCCTTCGAACAAGTGGAGTTCAGGTTGATGAAATCTACGCACATCATTCACTTTTCGTTGATCGTTTGGACCATCACCATGTTGGAGAACTAGGTGGGGTATTGCAGTTCCCAAATGTACCCGACATTTTCCTGCTTTTGCACCTCTTCTTGGATAGGTCCTGCTAGCGTCATGGCCAAGTTCTTGATCTTCTACTTCATGGGTCTAGCCAACGGATGAACATTTAGCTTGTGGTATGCAACATTAATCTCCAGGGTTCTCTCGAAGGTTCTAGACTAGGAGCTCCCTGTTACCTGCATCAAAAGCTTTGCTGATTATAAAACATCTACCTTGATCTAGCTTGACCGACGACACTTCGTGAGTGGCTTCGCTGGTCTCAAGGCCACCCTCCCTCGCATTCGGATATCCACGGGGTTATGCTCCACGTTGCTTATGGCTCTTAAGTAGTAGACCAGGGATTGCTCTCTAGGTCACCCCTAACTGTGTTGATTACTCCGTCTTTGAAAGACTTTACGGCGACGTGGTAAATAGAGACTACCGCTCTGGTCGTTCAACAGTGGTCAGCCAAAGTTGGTGTTGTTGATTGGGGGCGAATCCACTGCGAGAAAATCTTTTGTAGGGTGAATTATTTCTCATTCTCTCCCAACCTATAGGGATCCTGGTCATTCCTAATACCTCATTATTCTCACCAGAGAATCCATACTGTGGACCGAATGGTGCGGTCATTCGATCTGTAGCGAGGCTCGACTTATCGAACACATGTTGAAACAATACATTCACAAAGCTACTTGTGTCAATTAAAATACTCCCTACCTAATATTTTTCTATAGCAGTTATTACAATAGCATCATTATATGAATTTCCCTTGTGGGGAAGATCCTCATCAGTAAGAAGGATAGGTTGAAGGTGGTGACGTAGAGCTTTCTTGTTTGCTGTCTTTTTAGGCTCGCCTTCTTGGGTGCCTCGCTTCCTCCAAATACTACAGGTACATACCGTGCAATGTGAATGGAGTAATGCGAACAGGGCCGTTGGTCGCTCCTCCTGTGAGAGTCTTGCCCTGCCTTTGGGTTGCAATTTCAAAAGTGATGAATTCTTTCAACTTCTCTTCTTTGAACAGTTCTTCGATCATGCTTCATAGATGCCTTCATTCATTTGTTTCATGCCCGTGGTTTTGTGGTACTTGTAGTACTTCTTGCTATCTCGAAGGAAAGCTCCGACCCTCATCAACGTCGCCTTCTTGAAGAAGTCTACCTTGGATGGCGTCTATTATCTTTGCCATGGATGCTCGAAGCGGTGTTTCATAGGGGACCTCGTGGTTATATCGGGGTTGTTCTCGGTGGTATGAAAATTGGTGGTTTAGACTTTTAGTCGGTTGTCTCCGGTCTTTTGGGTGCTAGGTGGAGTGGTTATTGAGGCGACCATTGTAGCGAGGGTGGTTTGATGGTTGTGCGCTTTGTCAGGGATGTTCTCTGGTGTCTTATGGGGGGGTCTTTTATGGTGTCTTCCTCAGTAGGCTCAAGATCGTTCTTGTAGGCGATGATGTATCTGTTCGCTATTTCTAGTAGCTCGACTAAGCTCTGTGATTCTACAATTTTGAGGTTGAAACAAAACCTTTCTGACTTTACTCCTTGTGTTAGTGTAGCCTGAGTCATGTTGGGCTTCAAGTCCTTGACATCTAGTGTCTCACTGTGGAAAAGCACAACAAACAATCATAGACTCTCATTTTCCCCTGCTTCAGCTGCCGCAGGGATTGATCGTTCTTCTTGAGCCTCAGGGCATTAGTGAATTGGGATAGGAAGAGCTTCTTGAACTCTGTGAATCAGGTGATTACCCCCGTAAAAAATCCTTCGAACCACCTTAGATACGTCGATCTTAGCATCGTGAACAACAGGTTGCACTTGAGGGTGTCCAAAATCTTCAACAGGCAAATAGATGATTCGAACAACCCGAGGTAGCCTTGGGATCCGATCGTCATTTGTACGCTTCTAGGACCGGTATTTTTAACTTCTCTGGGGTTCAACTTCGAAGACCTACAGGGAAAAAGCATTTTATGGTTCTTTTTGTGCCTCAGTCGGCATTGGTGGTTCCGTTCCTCCATAAGGACAAATTCAGTTCTGTCAAAGTATAATCCGTCGTTAAGCTTTTCGTGTTGGTGAATTCCCTCCTATCATTGGTCGGCGGTTCTCCTTGAGGATGGTTATGTGTTCATTTTCGTGCTGACTCTTTAATTGTACCTCATCGAACTGTCACAACATCTGGTTGGTGATATGGGTTCGTAAGTGTTGTAACCCTTGTTGAACAATTCTTCCATGAACTCTCGCGTACATGCTACTTCCCCTTCGTTCCTCTAGCTAGACTCACCTTGTTGTTGTTGTTGGGTACCTCTTCTTGTTGAAAACATGTTTCCACGCTCATCGCACCTTAAAGGATGTAAAATTTGATATTGCCCGGGAAACATGCCCAATGAATGGAACATTCTATTAGGAGACAATTAAAAACGAGAATGTGTGTGTGTGTGTGAAGGAGCAGTAATAGAAAAACAAAAGCTCTCTTTCATCCATAAATTTGACCTCTATTTATAGGCTTAGGTCCCAATATTATAAAAGTCCATTTTAGCCCCCTGATCATTTGTCGTTCATGGGGGCCTTTTGGTAATTTACAATGTTATTTGCATTTAATAAAGCCTAGGACCTATTCTATTGGTAAGGATCATCAATTATCTGATTGGTCTTGGTTTGATCGATTCATGGTCCGAACGAGTGCTCTCATCGATCGTTTTGAAGGCAGATGACCGTTTGAGGGTATTCCATTTGACATCTTCTCTCGATCGTTCGGCAATGTATTTTCTCTGTTGCTGCTCATCTGGAAACGATTGTCTATTGCCTACGTCTGATCGGTCGTGTTTCCTTCCCATGCGTTCATCTTCTTTGAGATTCATGCAGATACATTCCTATGTGTATAATGGGGAATGATATTATATGCTTAAGAGTTAGAACAATTAGTACCCGAGGAGCGTCTATAGGTCGTGAATATACATAACAAATGATAGTATTTGCTAGAATAAGATCAGTCAGTAACTGGCCATCACTGTGAATATTTGAATCACTAACCGATAGATATAAATCATTTAGGTAAAATGTTACAATAGCCTAAACTCAAATGAGAATATAACAATTTATCATCAAAGCTACAATTGACGACAACACCTTTGCACTAAAATAACAATTTTAACACACATAAAAACTATAATTGATAAATTTCAACAGTTCCCACAATATCATGCATTTGGGGCTGAAAATCACATATATACAACTTAGAAAATCTTTGTCAACTAAGCTAGCCGAAAAGCATATAGCAAGCATTCAGGGCTATTTTAATTCTTCCCAATTTGTATTCAATCTAAAATATTTTATCTTTGACATATTGTGTTCTCACACTACTCTTCATTTCTTATGTCAAAGCTGATTGAATTCTATGTTCTTCATGCAATGTAACGTAAAACCTTCAGTTTTTCTTAATTTGGATTTCTTCATTCATCAAATTCTTCTTCTGCAAATTAGAATCAACTTTCATCCTATAACTATACAAATTATACATACAACAAGAAGTCTTTATGCCACTAAGTGGAGTCGGCTACACGAATCCGTTTTCTCCATTGTGTCATATTGAACGTCATGTTTTCATTTAGTTCTGATAAATTAAGATGATATTTTATATACAACACGCCTACGTCCTTTTAGGTCTACCTCTAGCATTCTTAACATAAGTCGAATCTAGAACATCTCTCTCCTAACGGGATCATTAGATGGTCGACATTTAATGTGATGAAACCATCTAAGATGACTCTCTCTAATCTTATCTGCCACTAGAGCTACACCAACTGTTTCACCAATATATTCATTTGATATTGTATCTCTAAGAGTCAAGACACATCCACCTACGTATTCTCGTTTCAGCGACATTTAACTTAGTTTTATACTTCTCTTTTCTAGGCAAACATTCTCCACCATAAGCATTGAAGGTCTCAAAACATCTTATAATAATTTCCTTTAAATCTAAGCGGTATTGTTTTATCACACAATAAGCCCAATGCATTCGTCTATTTCAATCATCCAACTTGAATTCTACTAATAACCCCCATACCCCATATATATCACAATCACTTTGAACAGTAAACCCGAGATATATAAAAATATATAAATTATACAAGATATTTAATAAATCTTTGACATAATACAATAGTAAAAATGATGTCTATTAAGTTTTTTATTGTAGACTAGTTCTTCTATAAAGTTGTTAACTTTTACCTATTTATCTGAACAAATTTCATTAATCTTTTTATGGAATTTTGTTTACATATATTGTTCATAATTCTTCTATTACAGGCGTGACAGCTTCATCACCCACAGAGCATTCTGCGACGCCTTAGCACAGGAAAGCTCAAGACTCCCCACCATTGGCAGCCACTTCTACAGAAACAACAACAACAATAACTTCGCACTCAGCCACCATCTCTCCTCCCTGCACTATCAAAATCAGAGCCATCAAATATCACCGGAGCTCCTCCGTCTCGGAGGCGGCGGCGCCTCCTCAACCATCACAGCCGGCCAAAACTTCCCTACCGGACCACAGTATATTGACCACCTCCACCCCCCTCCTCCTTCCACCACCTTCTTCCTAACCGGCGACGACACGCTTCAAAACAAGCCTTCATTCCATGGCCTGATTCACCTCCCTGATCTCCAACCCAACTCTCACAACACTTCATCTTCCCAATCCAATCCATTCAACCAGAGCTTCTTCTCCAACAACAACCAAAGCTCTCAATTCATCAACAGCAGTGGGAATGTAATGAATGATCAAATGCAAGCTCTGTTCAACAATGCAGTTCTCCCACAAATGTCGGCCACTGCTCTTCTCCAGAAGGCTGCGGAGATGGGTGCGACTTCGAGCTTGGGAGAGCAGAACTTGAGGGCACAGGTGGAGAATCACGAGAAGCATTTGATGGATATCATGAACTCCTTCGCCAATGGAAGTCCGGGAGTGTTTGTAGGAGGAGGAGCAGGGGAGGAGGAGGAAGTAGATGTTAAGTTTGCAGAGTTCGATAATGCAGGGTTGTGTACTATGGAGGAAGGAAGGTATCAGAACAATGGGTTGACAAGAGACTTTCTTGGTGTTGGGAGTATGTTGAGAAGCATGGGAGGGGGGATGGGTTTGGATCATGGAGACATTAATAAGTCTGTGAGTTCCAACAGGTTATACCACGCTGGTTCTTTTGGTGAGGGGAGAAGAGAAATGGAGCAGGAGGAGGAGATGAGGGGGAATGGAGGGAATGAACTGAGGTGAGTTTAGAAATATTGCTTCTAGTTCGTGGAGTAGATGGGGGGAGTTGATGAGGAAGATGATGGGAGTAATTGAAGCTGTGCTGTTGTTTTAAAGTTATGATTGTTGAGTTAGGAACATGATGGTTGGAATGTTTTATGGAGGGGACTTATAATCTCTCGTGCATGAACTCTCTATTTTCTTTGTTATTTATAGGGAGAGATGAATAGATGGCTATATCATATATTTGTTGTTTAATTTCTATATCAAGTTGCAAAGAAAAACTCTTGCGAATCTCTTCATTTATTGTGTTATATATATATATATATATATATATATATATATATATATATATATATATATATATATATATATAAATGTATGTATGTATGTATGTATGTATGTATGTATGTATGTATGTATGTATACATATATATTGTTGCATATTAAAATATTCATGTGGTGGATGAGGAGATTAGACTCTTATAATTGCATGAAGATTGCAAAATGTGTGGATTTTAGGAGCAAGACATGAGAGAAATTTTCTTAAGAGAAAATTATGAGAAGGAAAAATCCTTTTGGTTTTGCTAATGTGAAAGAATTTCACTAGTGTGAGTCAATGAGTATAAATGGGTTTTTGCTAAAAATAGAGAAAGTAAAAATACAATATATTAGACTTGGATATGTGGCATCTCCTTGAGGTTAAATACCCATACTTTACTCTCGTATACAATGTAGGTAGTTTTAAGGTATGCATGCTTGGCATTTCGACCATCGTTACTGTTTTGTTTGAGAGTGATTTTTTGTTTCTTTCTAGAAATTTCTGTGGTGAAAAGTATTTTTTCAACATTGCTTGTTAAAATGTGTTAAGAAAGTTATTTTTTGATTCTTTTTGGAATATATAACTCTAACGATACCATTGTTTTATAACCACCATTTTAAAAAGCTATAGTTTCGGATCTGTTTGGGGTTGCTGTCGTTTTTTTTTAAAAGATTGTTGTAAAACTATGGTGGAGAAAACAACTTATTAGAAAAACTGCTTGTAGGAGTTTTAAAATATATAAATATTTTCCAAAAAATCAAACATTAGTCTACTAAAAACCACCTCGATTTAATAAGTTAGATTGAAAAAATAAAATAAAACTTTCCACCACTATCTCTATTTTTGGAGAAATTATTTCATACGGAGAACGTACTGCAACTTCTGCGTCTACTCTACAATAATCCCGTAATAGCCTCCCTCTCACAATAACCCGAATGAAAGTTATTGGGGGGTCATTGCGCACGCAGCTTGCGTACATTATCTGTATGGAATGATTTCTCCTATCTTTGATAGTCTTAAGTGGTGTAGTGAACATCTAAAATTTAATATTCATTAAAATATATAATTTATATCCTCAAAAATTTATTAAATAATTAGTTTATAATCTCATTATGAAATTTTTTTTCTTGGCTCCGCCCAAAAAGCCCAAATACCCACCTTGAGTTCATAAATTTTCAAATAGGTTAGATTTTCTGAATTTAATTCCAATTTTTATTGAAAAATAAAAATAGTTGATAAATAATATATCATATATGAAATTTTTCTTATTATTTGTATCTTTAATTTTATTTATAATATATCTTCTCTCGATATAACAAATTTGTTAGATATTTACAAGTATAATTTAATTAAATTATTTGTCTAATTACATTATTGTATTTAATTCTTGAATATTTAATTATATGATTTAATATTTACCCTTATTCTCTATAGTCCTTATTAAGTCATGTCTTGTCCTTTAAAAGACCAAGATCTAATCATCAATATTCAACAAATCAAATGGTTGGGTTTATCTAATTTTCTAATGTGTTGTGCGCATTAATGAAGTTAAATTATAATTAAATTTATGCTTTGATAGGTTACTATGAGAAAATTCATTGTATTAAATATTGAAGTAAATTTTTAGATGTCAATACATCTTGATATTTATAGCAATAATTTATTGATCGAATAACAAGTTTGTAGTCATTCCTATCAAAGAGGACGACTTCCATGTCATTGTCTATCATTTGCATAGTCTTGAACATTGTTAGCCCGTATATAAACATCTAATACTCCAAAACGCTGCTTGTCCCATGTCCTAGGTGTTTGGATGTTTATAAGGTCGTGGTTACTCCAGGGTCTATAAACCTTCAAGTTCCAGAATGGGTTGATATCCGACAGGTCGCTTGTCAGGCTTCATGCATCGCAATGTAATTGAGATACGAGGCCTGTTAACACTCGGTATGTAGTGCTTTACAAAATTTGCACAATTTCTTTGAAACAAAAGAACTGATCCTCGAGTTAAAGGGATGCGACATGTCCCCTCGAATTCTCCAAGTCCTAGAATCTGTATTTCTCTTCCAAATACGTTGGAACAACGATTCATTAAGGACGCTGTACAGAATGACCTCTCAAAATCATGGCTGTCGATATGGGGAGGGATACAATCCCCTTTATCATAAATGTTGATGATGCACCTATCAGGAATACAGTCTGTGGGCATTACTCCCCAAGTAATAAGACGTCTGGTAATCTGAATTATTATGGTGGGTAATGGGTCCACCTGTTCATATCATAAAATTCCAGGAAGATTCACCTCCCTGTCTCTCGCATAATTATAACAGCATCCACATTGGATGGTCTGTCTGTCCTTGCCACGGATCCATTTATTGGGCTCAGGATATGTCTTTTTTTTAAGATGTTCAGCCCAACCATTTGTTGATTAAATAGGTATGGACATCTCATTCCTATCAAAGGTGACTAAGTATAAGGCTCAAATTGATTATGAGTCTTTTGCTGAACTAAAGCCAATCTTTTGCTCTTCTCCTTCAATACATAACAGATCAAGTCGGTATATGTGTTAATGATCCACACTTAGAACATCACATTCCTCTACTATCATTGAATAAATCCATTGAGAGCACCAAATGCCTAAACTACTTAGAGCAAGTTGCTCAATGTTCAACCTCAACATCATAATATAATACATGAGACATCTCCCAAAAGATAATTTCACACCTATGTTAATGATACGGACTTAGAACATCACATTTCTCTACTATCATAGAATAATTGCCCAAAATACTTAGAGTAAACATTATACCTCACAAGAGACATCTCTCATAAGATAAGTCACTATACTGTAGGCATTTATAATTTTCAATCTGTGATAGTCGAACCATTTCAAATGGAATATTGCTTTTATAATATTTCTCTCTTGTTATTAGATTTTTCATATATGATAAAACTCTTTGTGCGGGATATTCCTATTGCTTAAAAGACAATACATTTATTATCCTCACCAACCATCTAAAATGGAACAATATTTTACTTCAAAACAATTCAACAAAGAAATAATTCATGTAGAATTTTTATAACATTTGAATGCCGGACACACTTATGGGTGTAAGTGAGTCAAGCCGATTTGTGAGCCAGCTCGAGCTTGACTTGATAAGTGGCTCATGAACTATGCTAGATGAGCTAACAAACAAGCTTAAGCTAGCCCTGGCTCGACTCATTAGCTACTCGTTTAAAAAATATTAATATAAAATATATTTAAAATATATGAAATTTGAAGAGTTTATCTGTAAAGTATTAAAAATGTTAAAAAAAATGATATTTTCTATTTTATATCAAATCATTTCTTATTATTTATCTTTTAAATACTCATTTTATTCATCATTTTATTATAAGTTTACCTTAAATTAATATTATTTTCTTTTTCTTTTTTTTTTCTTAAATAAACAAGTCGACTCGAATATGTTGATTTAAGCTCGAGCTCGAGCTCAAACTCGATAAAATTAATTTTGCTCAAGCTCCAACCAAGAGTGGCTCGAGCTTAACTTGACTCGACTCTTTTACACTCCTTCGGTGCCAACAACCCTTCTCGCAAATGTATATTCCTCTATAAGTGAAATTTATGCATTAAATAATGCTTGTTACACATAATTCTCGGACTCAATTGTCATTCATATCCGCTTCATTCAAATCCATGAACATGCCATGCCAAATATTTAATGAAATGCACATTAAACATTAATTAACAAATGATATACTTAGCTTCTCTTTTATTTCTTATATAAATTATGAGATTTGATCATATTTATGCTTATTTATAATATTTAAGTAATTCTAAAATTTCATATCATTAAGATATCCAAATAAAAAGACCTCTATCTCTTGGAGCTCATTTGTGCTAAAATTAACATTTGTCCTGTGATTTTAGTATGAGATATGTGATTTAGAGAGAATGAGGTAACTCGAAACAATAATCTTAAGTTGTATCTTGTATCCATCTAATTGATTGATGTTCTCTGTGCAAAAGAAATCTCCTGGTTACCTAAGCATCATTCGCATATTAGGCAAAGTTTGAGGATTGACAGGCTGCCCGATAGCGCAATATGTCCACTTACAGATGCAAGATGGCTTAGAGACCTCTTTGGATTGAGGATGACGGTTGGACCCAATTGTGCATAGCTTGTGCCTCTCCTGAAAAAAGAAAAGTAGAATCACACTTCAAAATGTGGCGCATGGAATTCTCCATACATGCCAGAGGCGCGTTCCCATATACTGACACAAGCGAGAGATGATAAGAGTTAGTTTGTGCATTAAAGACAATGTGTAGTTGTTATTTAATAACTTTTTAATATATTAATATCACTGAACAGCTTGGACAAGAGTCAATCTCCACCAGCCTACATGCTCGTACGAATCAGTATCAGTCAGACTACGCTGTGAATCAACATCAGATCTCATAAAGTCCATGTAAGCGGCATAATAATTATGATATCATTACAATTATTTTGAAATTTTATTTTGCCTCTAATTATAATTTACAATTTTTTTTTGTAGGAGTATCACCTGGTGAAGGATACTCAGAGTTAGAGGTCGAGAGAAGCTTCTAGCTCTAATGTTTGATTCGACCGCTCTTATTTTGGCATCTAGAGAAAAGCAGTGGGAAGAATAAGAGAGGATTTACAACTTGGGATCAGAGGAAGCCACTTACGATACATGACACTCCTTCTCTGGTCAGAAGTCACGCCCCATCATTTTCAAAGAAAAGACAAGCAGAGCACGGGAAAGAAAATTCTTGAAGAAGCATGCAAAAACCTTCTAGCGGATGAGAAAACTCCACAAAACTCTAGAAACTTCTACCAAATTCAAGTATGAAGTTTTTTTTATCTCTCTACGCTTCTTCTTGTAGCATTTTGTGCTTGCAAGTCTTAGTGTTTCGAGGATTAGACTGATTTATTGCTAAAGAATATTGCTAAACCTGCACGGGTGACTTGACAGAAATAAGTCCCTCATACAAAACTCCACATTCAAATCGCGAATATAAAAAGATAATCAATATAAATTTTCTAAATATCAAAGATTTGTTATTTCAACTTAAAGATATAAATAGATAATCAACTATAAATTTCAGCTCGATTCATATCTATTTACAGCTAAATACCGAATTTAGAGCAGCGGACTGGAGGCGGCTAATGAACCTAATTTATAGCAAATTCCAATCCAGATCGCGAATTTACAGCCGTCGATTTCCTTGCGAAACGATTCTAGGGTTTCTCTCAGATCCCTCATCGCTCCCTATAAGTACCACACGAATCCAATCGTTCTCTTCTCCTATTCTCTGTCGGCGCTCTTTCTCCCGCTGCGATTTCTACCGTGCGTTCAACTCGGCGAAACATCGAGGTCATCTTTCTTAGCTTTTTTGGTGATAGGATTAGGGTTAGGGTTTAATCTCTTTTGCAACTAGTTGGAATTATCTGCGTCGAACTGATTACTAGCTGGCCGATCTATGTTGTAGCCGCTATGTATGAATCGGCGCCACACTCATCTTCAAATCCATTTTCTGCTGCAATCAGAGCACGTCTCTTCGCGCTCTTTTGCTGATCTGGATAAATTCTTTATTATAAAATTTCTGTGTCTTTTTTTTTTTTTTGACTTATAATTTTATTATTTCTCTGATTGATTTAACCGGGTGTGATATGATGATCCTTTCCCCACATGATCGACTATGATTATACTGTGCGCTTTCTATGTTATTTCTCCTTTGGAGAAATCGAGCCAGTGGTCTGATCACCCCTCTGAACTGCCGTAAAGTTTCATCGACGTTTTTTTGAATCTTAAGAATCTTTTATAGTTTTTTTTTTTTCTATTTTTTGCTTTCTTTGATTTTGTATTTATCTGCTCTGTAAAAATCTAAGGAGTTAAACGTGGATATGATGAGCCTTTCCCCACATGATCGACTAAGATTATAAAAAGCGTCTTAAATACATTTTCTCTTTTGAGAAAATCAAGCCAGAGATTCTGATCCACCTCCTTATTTAGTAGTTTAACGAAATGGTTTCTCAAGGCGTTTGCTGTTCTAATTGAAGCTGATTTCTGGATAAACGCATTGTTTACAGCCCGTTTTTGTATTTTGTTTTCGTATTTTTTGATTTTGTTTTCTGCAACAGTTTTGATTGTTATAATATATTCCACCCAAGTGTTATTTATTACAGATCTAACTCCAAAATTTTAATTATTACATTTATACGGTCCAAATTTTATATAATAAATTAAAACTTTCACTTTTTAACAGTAGATTATAAACATGATCCCATGAACAAAAAAATAGAAAAAATAATTTCCTTGACCTATAGATAAGTATACTCTAAAAGGCGGTGCAGTAATGGATTTAACCCAGGATATGCTTAGGAATTAGCGTAAATATGTCAAGACGGTTATTTTGGACAATAAATCGCTGAATGCAGTAACTCAAGGAACTGTTGATTTTGGATGTAAAAACTCATAAATCTTAAATCTAACAAGCCGGTGAATTGGCTTCCACTGCCTCCAATAGTCATCTCAACTTCTAAAATTCTTGCATAAAGATTGGATTTACAAGATGTAATAAATTTGCTGCGAGATAGATTTGCGGATTGACACATTCACGATTTAGTAAATTTCAACCTAATACGAAGAAAAGATATTCCCAAACGATTTTAGAAGATTAATAAGTTTAATGAGTTGGCTCCATTCAAAGCTTAATAAGATTATGTGAAGTGAGGCTAGAATATGATTTGTACAAAAGGAAGTAATTGTTGAAGATTATCGAAGTCAATGAAAGCTCAAAGTTGTACAATCATATTATTAAAGATATCACAGTGAAGTAATTGTTCAGGATACATTAGCTTACAACTTCACTGTGATATCTGCCTTTTGAGAGCTCAAAAAATTATTCACAGAAATATCAAATAGTTTGTTGAGCTCATTATTATGGGTTTGTTTTATCATTAGGGGGATGTTTTGCTGCAGGAAAGATTAACCTTTATGAACTCAAAAAATTATTCACAGCAATATCAACTACATTTAGTTTGTTTAGCCCATTATTATGGGATTTCATCATTAAGGGATGTATGGTGCATGAAATATTTAGTTTTAGTGAGATTTAATAAATCCATATTTATTAAATTGACCTTTTCATTGGATTCAGTACATTCGGATTTAACATTAATAGAAGATATTGAGACCTTAAATTTGAAATTTCATAAACTCATGAAACTTGTTTTTATTGTATGTTTAGCTGGATTAATAAAACATGATGATAAATCTGCTTCTGAACACCAAAATATCAAACATAAGGTTGGAACTCCTAACATGAAATCATTTCAACATAAACATCTACTATGCCCAAATAGAAGGCTTCACCTTCCATGCCATTTCGGAAGATGTATTGAATGTAATGTCATAATCTACCAGCAGCTAGAATGTGATACCTAGCACAGAAAAGACCTCTTACCTCTCAGTCCATTGCAGAAGATACAAGTAGTGTATATAATGCTATAATAGATGTTAAAATAAAAATTTTTGAGATCCAACGATTTACCAATAAGCTTGAAACTGTCTAAAGAAGCAACATATGTAGCACAACCATTAAAATGTCAGCTTGTATAAATCAATTTATCACAATACATAATATAGGACTCTTAGGGAAAAATTAGAGTTGTACATCAAATAGTGGTTTAGAATATATCTTGCTCTATTTAATAGCAACAATTTGATTTGAGGGGGTATTTACATACGGAGGTCTCTAAATAATGCTTATTAGATATGAAGGCTTGAAAAAATTAAATTCAAGGGTAAGGGTTTGTTTGGGGATAGGGCTGTCAAAAAAGCTTGTTCTTCGGGAACAGTTTGTGTCCGTTTTATCAAAAAGTTCGATAAGCAAACGAGACGAATACGAACAATTTTTTTCGTTCGATTTGTTAAACGAATCAAACACGAATAATGATGTGTACGAGATGAATACGAACAATTTTTTTCGTTCGGTTTGTTAAACGAATCAAACACGAACAATGATGTGTTCGCGTTCGGTTTGTTATTGTTCGAAATATAAAATAATTTAAAATAGTTATATATAAAAAATTTATGATATTTTAAAAATAATTATATATAATAAAAATTTATCATATTCTCGAACAGTTCGTGTTTGGTTCGTCAGGAAGTTTGTGTTCGTTCGATAAGCAAACGAACCAAACACGAACAGTGATGTGTTCGAATATTTCGAACACGAACACTAGCTCTGTTTGTTCGTGATCGGTTCGTTTACACCCTTATTTAGAGCAGCTGTTGATTATTTATAATCTACTGATTAGCAGTTTACTCTGATAATCTGATAATCTGCAGATTATTAGAATAAACTGTCTTCATTGTTTGGGGGAGCTTTTTCAAAATAGCTTATTTATAGTTGTTGCTGGATTAATGATCAAACTGCTTTGAACGTTGTTTATTGTTTTAGGGAGTTTATTCAGAACAGTTTATTCGAATCAAAACTGAATTAGGAGAAAAAATAGATAAAAACTGAAGCAACAGATCAAACAGAATAACGAAATCACTGCAGTGAAATCACTACATATTACTTAAAAAAAAACAAATATAGACTTCTCATTAATCCGTGAGTATCAAAAAAAAGAGAGAAAATATTAAAATTCGGGAATAAGAGGAAAAAATGCAACAGTATAGGCAAATAAGGGTAACAGTAAGGAATAAGGGTAAGGAAATAAGAGGAAAAAAGTTCAACAGTAAATAGATTTTGCCTCGGAACAAAATAACAATTCTCAAGTTTTCGTCAAGTTTTAAAAGCTCATCCTCATCCAATAAAAAGAAATGGAGAACTTATATAAAACTGAGCAATGAATTGCTGCACTATAATGAAGCATCACAATATTCACAGTAAATTAAAATAAGGAGAACAAAATTCAGATGACAACAATAAAGCAATAAAGCCTCATTGTTTGGGACAGCTTAAACAGACTTCTAGTTGACAAACGGACAATTCTCCTTGGAAATACTGAAATTAAAACTTTGGACTAATTTCAATATGGTTGAGACCAAAACTGATCTAAAACTGTCAAAATGGATAGACTTCCTAGTAATCATCTGATATGCAGTAAATAATTTCCCTTTTCTACAGAATTTAAATTAATAAACTTTGATTAATCAGAGCTGACGTCCCTACACATTTGTGGTTGACGCACTTGAACCTCTTGGGAATAGCACTAATAGTCAAGTAGCAAGTGCATCAATCAAAGAACAAAGCAAGAATCCATGGTGGTCCTATTTTAGGAAAACCTACAAATATATTTATTCATGCACTGGAAGCACCTCCAGGAAAAGATGTAGAGGCCAATGTCGGAATTGGTATGAGATTTATCAAGGAGGCGGAGAGGGCAACGTTGGCGACGTCTTCGTGTTTGGGAGTGGTCTTCGACAGAAGAGATTCGGCGAGAGAGGTTTGTTTCGCGGAAGGGAAGGAGGGCGAGGGCGAGCGAGGAATTTCTTACCTAACGCGAGAAGCGGAAGCCGGACGCGGGTTCTCCTCCGCTTCGCCTCCTATTAACAAAAAATGGAAGCGCGTATGGGAGCGGGGAAAATAATCGGATCGAACGTCCTTTTCAAACACGATGGCGGCGTTTCAAAAACGCCGCCGCAGCCCAATAAGCTGCCCCAAACGGGCCCCAAGTCTTTTGTTACGGTGTGGACGACTTCGACGTGACAAGCGGAAGCAGCATGACTTCCAGGATATCTTTAGGATTTAGAGGACACCTTATACTATCTAGCACTCTTTAGGCCAAATAATTAAAAGGAGATCATCAATATATACTCTCATTAGTATATCATCTAACTATAGATGTTTGTGCTGGTCCAAAAATCTAAAGAATAGCAAAGAGGTAAGGAGATGAATGATAACTGTTTAAAGGCAGATAAAGAGGGGAATCAGCGCTGAAGTTTATTGTTTATAACAATGGAAAAGTGCATCAGGGCAGTAAAAGCTTTAATACACATGAATGTTATATAAATATCAAATTTTAGGTGTTTTTGTGGAAAAAAATTTGCGTCCGGTGTCTTTGAGAGCACCCCCCATGTACACCCCATGTACACCCAACTTACAGAGGAGTTACATGGGTGGTACATGGGGGGTATCCCCGTTGTTCGGACACAGCTCTGTGTCCTGACACCGGACGCAAATTTATCTCGTTTTTGTGGGTCTGTGTGTGTAAAGTTAAATTATAGCCTCTGGGAATGTAAAGTTCAACTTAAGCATTTTTATCAAAAATGTCATCATAAGAAAACAGATTTAAAGTTTGATTGGAGGTTGAATTGTTATAAATAATGTATGAGAAAAACAGAATTCTACAACCTAACTTTGTAAGGAATCAAAGAGTCATGTAAGCTGGGTTTAACAATTATGTTATGATAAGACTATAACATACTTCTCAATGAACCTAAAACATATAATGAAATTAAGGAATATGAACTCTCATCGATCTTGTCCATGGGATAGATGCTTGGTAGTTGGTATAATAGAAGCATAATATTTTTAAGATCTCAAGAGTCAATATATAATCATAAAAAATGAATGAGAAATTTGGAAAATCACAACGAATCACTTTCTATTTAAGTTTTATTCTAAAAAGCATTGCCTCTCATAGGGAAATTATTTCATACAGACAAGGTATCTATCGCTGCGTGCGACAGTCAATGGAACGAATCTAGGGCTGTCAAAAAAGCTCGTTGTTCGCGAACAGTTTTTGTTCGGTTCGCCAAAAGGTTCGTGTTCGATTCGTTCAATAAGCAAACGAGACAAACACGAACAATTTTTTTCATTCAGTTTGTTAAACGAACCAAACACGAACAGTTATGTGTTCGTTCGTGTTTGGTTCGTTATTGTTCGAAATATAAAATAATTTAAAATAATTATTAAAAAAAATTATGATATTTTAAAAATAATTATATATTATAAAAATTTATCATATTTTAAATAATTAAACTTCTATAAATTATAATATATGATAAATTATTAATTACAATAATAATATTATAATATTAATTATATTAATACAAATATTATAATATTATAGTTAATATACTTATACTATATATTAAAATAAAATCTTAATCAAAACCCTAAACGCCTTATTCGGTTTGCTTCATTTTGAGGAAGTATGGGTTACTCGATGTGTACGAATACTCGATCAATTTGCTTCATTTTTAGAAAGTATCCTATCAAAGCTAGGGCTGTCAAAAAAGCTCGTTGTTCGCGAACAGTTCTTGTTCGGTTCGCCAGGAAGTTCGTGTTTGTTCGATAAGCAAACGAACAAAACACAAATAGTGATGTGTTCGAACATTTCGAACACGAACACTAGCTCTGTTCGTTCGTGTTCGGTTCGTTTACACCTCTTTACGAATCTACATCAACAACACAGTTCCCACCAATATAAAAAATTTGAAAAAACCAATTCTAAGTGCGCGGCCCGCCTACCCGGCCTACCGAGAATAACTATTGAATAAACACTTTATACTGGGGTTATAGTTTCTGCGGAAAAGTCCATAACATGCGAATAACCTTACGGTACTCCTCTAGTAACTGCCACTCGAAAGGTTGAATAACCTTTTGATAATCACGTAATATCTCAGGCGGAACCCCTCTCGACTATTACCATGGTACTAGCTCAATAATCATCTGATAAACAGTCCTCGTTGCGGTATTGCCGAAATAACCTAACCGTAACTTTTACATAATTGAATAATTCGTGTCCCGCTTAGGGCTGTCAAAAAAGCTCGTTGTTCGTGAACAGTTCGTGTTCGGTTCGCCAAAAAGTTTGTGTTCGATTCGTTCGATAAGTAAACGAGACGAACAAGAACAATTTTTTTCTTTCAGTTTGTTAAACGAACCAAATACCAACAGATGATGTGTTCGTTCGTGTTCGGTTCGTTATTGTTCGAAATATAAAATAATTTAAAATAATTATATATAAAAAATTATGATATTTTAAAAATAATTATATACTATAAAAATTATCATATTTTAAATAATTAAACTTCTATAAATTATAATATATGATAAATTATTAATAACAATAATAATATTATAGTATTAATTATATTAATATAAATATTATAATATTATAATTAATACACTATACTATATATTAAAATAAAATCCTAATCAAAACCCTAAATGCTTTATTCGGTTATCTTCATTTGAGTAAGTATGGGTTAAGCGATGTGTACGGAATACTCGATCAATTTGCTTCATTTTGAGGAAGTATCCTATCAATAGTAGTGTCATCAAAAAGCTTGTTGTTAGCGAATAGTTAGTGTTCGGTTCGCCAGGAAGTTCGTGTTCGTTCGATAAGCAAACGAACCAAACACGAACAGTGATGTGTTTGAACATTTCGAACACAAACACTAGCTCTGTTCGTTCGTGTTCGCTTCGTTTACACCCCTAGTTCCGCTCCAATTATCGTGCTAAATAATAAAAGGCGGACAGTGAAAAAAAAAGTCTAGGTTTCCTTTCACGCGCTGGTCACCTAGGTTTTTCTTCTGCTAGAACGGTAATGAACGGTAGGTTTCGCATTGCGTTTTAGAAGCAAAATTCAAATGGAGGATAACGACACTGTCGAGAGTAGGAAGCCGAAGTTGGAGGAGGTGGAGAAGCTGGAGTTGGAAGTTGTGAAGATGCCAGAGTTCGAAGAGACGAAGAGAACGTCAAAAGGTGGTCGCAAGGTGTCGAAGAAGGATAATGTTTCGGGTAAAAGGCCGAAAAATGTTTCAAGGTAACGGTAAACCCTAAACACTAATATTCTGATTCATCTTGATGTCCGTGTATCGATCGACATTTGCAAATGTCCCAATGCATTAACAGAGTTTTGAAGTCATAAGGCTTTTTTCTGTTTTTAGCGTTTCTTTTTGTATGTGATCAACCTTAGGGTCTAGATGGATATGGGATAAATTTTAGGGTTTTGAAGTATTTTGCATCATGAGCGTCCATGTGAGTCTATGTGATAAACTTTAGAGTTTAGAAGTTTTGTGACACAATACATATTTAGGAGTAAAACATTTATACCATCACATTTGAAATTATGTAGCACTCAAGTTGAATCAGTCTAGTTAATATGAGAAAATTTTAAACTTTTAATATGTAGCAGTCGAGTGATGACATTAAATTTAACCACTCAAGCTAAATAGATATTTTGTTGAAATTACTTTCATTACACCTATTTTGTGTATCAGGTTTTCACTTGGTTTTAAAGTTTGGTGATGTGTTTATGTAGGTTTTTGAGCACAAAATCCATGAATTGCAGATGCCGTCCATCTGCAGTGAGAGGAGTTCTTGATAAAGTCCGGCCAATCATTAAGGAGGAGACATGGCATAGATTGGAAGCAATGAATTTGGTTCAGTTTTTTGAACTTCCTCCATACCCTCAAGATCATGTTTTGACAATGCATATATTAAACTGCTGGGATATTGATCGAACAGTATTCAATTTGGGTGGGAAGGAGCTAGTGTTTGATGCAGACGAAATTGCCTTGCTGATAGGAATGCCCAACAGAGGGTCGCCAGCATTCTGGAATAAAGGTCCGCCCTGTAGCGTGTATGCGACACAAATAAAGGATGAAATTGAAAATGTTTCACTAGGGGAGTCGTCGGATCGCTTTGTAGCACTTTTTCTTAAGTTTTTGATGACAAATTTAATATTTCCTTCAAGCAATTTTAGTGTGTGCAAAGGGTTATATTCAATTTGTGAGGATATACATGCTTTCTCTTCCTATAATTGGCCAGCTACAATATGTCACTTTCTCACCGAGCAATTGAACGTCTGTGCCATGAAAATACGGAGGGAGCAGCCATTGGGATACATCAATGGTTTTGTATTTCTTCTGACGGTATGTCTCTCGCAGTTAACTCCTCAAGTTTAATTTCGTAAATCTTGATATAACAATTAATTATTGTCATGTTTTACACAGCTATGGTTCTATGAGCACACATCTTTGGTCATCCCTGCTTTTCCAGATGCTAGACCTCGGATGTTAAGGTGGCCAGTAAAAGTTAGATGGAACTCACTACAGATTGAACTTGCTTTTAATAGGCTGAACCCTTTCCAGGTGAGTCATTTATTTCATAATACTTTTTATGTGCATGTGTTGTCATTGAAAATGCTTCTTTGTAATTCTTCGCAGGTCTATGATCATTTCATTGATTTAAAAGATTGCGAGCTTACTTTACTTGCTTCTCCAATTGAAGAGCCATGTAGTCCTCCAAAGCATCTCCCACAGCAGGAAACCCATTCTAGTCCACATTCCCCCATTTCTTATGAAGCTGTTCCTTATAATATCTGCCCTCAACCAACACATGTACAAACAGAAACACATAGACCCCGTCATATAGGATTGGAAGAAATATACCAATTACTTTTGAACTTTCAAAGCTGTGTTAATGCCCGCTTGACTAATTTAAATAACACAGTGACAGAATTAAAGTCCAAAATCAGTCAATTTGAGAAAATATTAAAACAGCCATGTGGGGAATACTCGAAAACATGGAAAAAGGAATCCCCACAAGCCAGCTTAATTCAAAGGATTAAGACCAGAGGAAGTAGAAAGAGGCCAATCAGTTCTCCATTTATTGTTTTTGAGCGGAAAAAAAGAAAAAAAGAAATAGAGAAGATGGTTGAAGATGTAGATAAGGTGGAAGAGGATAAATCTATCCCACATCAAAATCAACAACTAACATCCACTAAAGAACAGGTTGAAAGTTTAAGCACATACGAAGTGCTGCTTCCACAACCACCTATAACTGCTGACATTTTATTTGAGCCACTAGCTGTTCATACCAAGGATGCAGAGCAAAATCAAGAAACACCACTAAAAACACAAGAGGTTGAAGACGATGAAAAAGAGGAAGAGCTCATTCCACAACAACCTATACAATATGACATTATTTCTGACTCAAGAAATGTGCATATTACACAAGAAACAAAAGTTCAAGAAACACTGTCTTATGAAGAAGAGGTTGTAGATGTACATAAAGATGAAGATCAACACGAATCGGTCAGGCCACTTGTGATCGATGATTACCCTGCAAAGGTATATATTATTTACTTATATTACTTATTCTCCGAAATCAAATATAGGCTAAATGTTCAGAGTTACTAATCTCATAGGTTTGTCCAGTGCCACCGGTGGTCGACCTTCCCGGTAGAGAACAAATATCAGATTACATGCATGAAACAATCGATATCTGCTGTAGTAAATACACTGACTAGTTCAACTTTATTTATTTATTTTGCATTGCATTATTTTTGCATATATATGCTGCACCAACATCTCTGGAATGCAGTAGAGATATTCTCATTAATATGGGTCGTATCTCTTTGACTCGATGCTTCTTCGATGAATTATTGACGAATGGATGGTTAGAAAATGAGCAATTGAATTCTTTTGCAATGTTAATGGAAATTAAGAGGTGCAAAGCACCCCAATTATACTGATCCTACATATATGTGTCTCCACTGCATCGGGTAAGTACTATGGTTTATGTGTTTTAGAATGTATTTACACACAAATAGCATGTTATTCAAATTTCATAACCATCTTTTATGCAGTGGTAAAGTCTTATCTGTGGTTGGTTTGAGCATTGTAGTTGGATGTGGACTGATATATAATGTTTCCGGTTGTGACTGTTTTTACTGTCAGCTGATATCTTATTTGTCACTGCAAATATACATTGGAGCAGATTTATTGGTCCATGCCTTTGAGGAATAACCGTTGATTCCATTAAGTTTATAAAAGGACTTTTTTCATATTCACAAAAGGTTTTGAAGTGAAATAAAATGGAAAGTTTAACACATTAGCTTCAATTGAAGGGTAATGGCAGTGTTTTTGCATTTTTTTTTTGTTGACCCAAAAGTTTCCTTCTAAATATTTATAATGATTTGTTTACCCATTATTTTTATCATTATGATTAGTTTCTCTTCTGGATTGTTCCATGCTGAAAAAAATCCTTCTTGGAAGGTGTTGTGTGCCCACCCCTCCCTCTAGACTCTGTATGGAAAATCTTTGTAGGAATTCTTTTTATTTAGAGGTAACTAGAAAATATTTCTGGGAATTAAAACTATCTTCTCACTATTTTTGATTTAACAGCATGTTATCTTTTAGGGAAATCTACATACACATCACACATTTCCTTCTTAAGTTTGAGATAACTCAGGAGTTTGTCAGCAAGTGAAATCTTAGGAGACCACTGAAGAAAATATTTCAAGATGCATTACTTCCATTCTAAATTTAGGTACTGATTTCGTGAAGTTTTGTTTGTTGGCTCAAATGACATGCTAAGGTGCATCGGTAGAACGGACATATTTGGCCATTCGAAGCGTCATGCATGATATCCTTCAGCCAAAATACATATTTTCAAGACGGTTGAGGAAAAATAGTTTGCAAGTGGCTACAAGATTTTCTAGCAGCCAGCTTTTGAGTAGTCAAGTTCAATTATTTTTTACTTCTGTTTAGAATGTGTCTGCATATTCGAGTTTATTGATCGAGCTCAATAAAATTGGCTTAGACTTTTGAAGTTCATGTTTGCTCATCCAAAGAACTCTGTCAAAATTCAATAAAATTGACCAGGATTTTGATTTGTAACTAGTCATTTGATTGATTTGACTTGTTGCAACCTTTTAACTAGTTAAGATTTTGTAATATGCTAGATTTTTCTATTGACCAATAAATGATGCGCGTTAGTCCTATTTCATGAATTCCCCAGCATTTAACAAGAGAGAAGATTTAGATTTTTTATGTCAAAAACCTTTGGGCCTAGTGTACATGTCAAACATTTCCAAAAAATTGTTCAAGTTTAACATTTGTTGTAGTAGGGGGAAGTTAATACTAGATATGAAAAAGAGATTAGTTTAAAATTTATCATGAGGTGATGGTGCTCTTTAAAGTTGCAAATATTCACAACAGGAAAAATAAAGGTTGGACTAACTGGGAAGAAATATCAACTTTTGGCTGGCGAAACCTGATGGAGTGAAGAATTGCAGCCCACTTGATTATCAAATTCATGATTTTGTTTTTTCTTTCCTTCCTGAATAGAAAATCTACATTAATGGGAATCATTGCTATCAGGTTGTCATAGGATGGGTTACAAATTCATCTTGCAACTAGTGATTCTGAAATTGTCCGGTTTTAAGTTTTAATAAATTTTTGTGAAATTTGAAAATATCAACCAGCATCTTAAAATCATCATCAACTTAAATGATCTTCAATGCTCAAAACTTTGGAAGTTTTCCTTGGAACAGCAGGCTGCGCTTAAAGCTTGACTTTGAGTGGGAAAGAGAATTTTTTATGTGAAATCAACTGCATTGGAAAGATGACTCTAATCCTGAATGCGCGGTAAAACATTTTCTTTTTCTTATAAACTACTACAATACTGGATGCATTTTCTCAAACCTTGCTCTTCGTTCACAAAATGTCTTGTTCGGCTTGTTAAGTATCTCATATTTGATTTGTTTGTTGAGTGGATATGAACGGTTTTTTTTAGTTCGATTTATGAACAAGGTAAACATAAACAGAATTTTACTTGATCGTGGTCAGCTTGAATTAATTAAATAGTTAAATAAATAATATTATTATGATATTTTTATATTGTATTTAGAAAAATATTACTTTTCATGTTTTTAAAAATCATTTGAGTTAATTTCTAGCCAAACACAAAGCTAATACGAATAAATGAATTCAAATCAAACTGCTATTCATGGTCATTCGAAAACGAGCCAATTTCAAACAAAAACATTTCGAACGAGCCAAACCTACACAAGCATTGCGCTCCCTCAAGCTTGACTTATTACACCTCTATTGACTATGATGTAGTTTCGAACATGATGTAAAACTTTAGATGCACAAATATATTAAGAGAATAAAAGTCATTTTCCTTGCCGTAGCATAAATCTATTATTCTTGTTCTCCTGTTTGTTTTTCATTCAGACATGGTAATCTCTTCTTGATTCCAATGAAGTTGCTTAATATATGCATCAGGAACATAACAATACAATAAATATTAAACTGATCAAGCACAATGGAACTATATGACCATCAGCTAAAACTTGAGAGAGGATGAGTGCTTTTATGGAAGAGCTTCGGAGCAGCTATGTTGGTTGCTCTAGCTTTCTGATCATCTGGCTTCTGTATGGCACTTTGTATCAACGATTTGAAGAATACTGCATTGGAATTTTATAGATTAGCATTTTAAATGAATAAGAAAGTGTTTAAAATACATATTGACCATGAAGCATGGTAATGGGCATTTTTTTAAACCGCTCATACATTGTTCAGATTCTTAAATAGAATGGAAGTCGAATTTCTGATGCCACATTCATACTAGCAGCATCAGAGGGAGCAGAAGTTCAATTTGTTTGCTATTTGTACATTGGATTCCTCGATCGTGAAGTAATTTTTCGAATGTGTATATATCTCACTCAATGAATCTATTAACATATCGGTGTATGATTTGTTGGATCGTGGTGTAGAGAAATTCTGCAATGTATTGATTTTTATTGAGTACGAGTTTTTCTTCACGTATTAACATAAGCAAAAAAGTAACAATAGAACCTGTGTTAGAAAATGTGGAATTGAGCACAGGTTTGGATCACATGGTAATAGTTTTGGTTCTTGAGGCAAGAAACTTCATTTTGCTTTACTGTACATATAATGGTTATGGCAGAGGAAAAATTGTTCTTTCCTGGAACATATGAAAACAGATTAGAATGGTAGAAATATATATTTTGTTCTTTTTCTTCTCTCCTAATAACCTTTCAGTCTGAAATTAGATATTCCCTTACGACGCATTTTGTCGGGATCATTCATGTTTGATTTATTATTAACTGGTTTCTTATTTTTTTTCGGTTGGTGCTTTATCTGCGAGAGTCATGATAATTTCTTCATGACGTCTTTCATGCACTGCTCTGTTTTAACATTTCCCTTTGCTTTATTAAGAATTAGGTATGCAAATTTTTGTATATGTGTTTGAAATATTGTCACCTTTGCCGGCATTCCAAATTTCTATCTGTTGGATATACTTATATCTATAACTGTTATGTACATATCTTTTTGCATTTGCAAACCATCTTAGTATGAGATATTTATCTGGTATTTTCTTGATATACATAAAGTTCAAGATGCGTAAAGAGTGTGCACATAGTAACCCCATCATTTCGAACATTCTACAGCTGCATTCAATATCCATACTTAACTTGTCGAAGTAAAAAACCCAAGGTCTATCTGTCAAGTAATCGTTCAAATTCGTAATGAAAAATTTAGATTCATTGTTTGCAGATGCATTTAATTGAAGACCACATGATCCGTGTATAAACTCTTCCTCAAACATTGAGTAGAGCTTCTTTGAGTAAAATGCAGTAGTCTGCCTAAGTATTAGACTGCTTCTAGCAACTGGAGTAATCAGAGATTGATCGCACTTGAAATCCTCGTCCTTTTCGTTGCGCCTCCATGATCTCATGACATTTTCAAGGCCCAAAAAACAATCTGTAATAGAACTTATGGACTTTGAGACATCATGACAGATATTATTAGTTGACTCACTTCTTTGAGTCGATAAAATTCTCATTTTAAATGCATCCTTATTAAAAGCTGTAGATCACCTATGTCTAATATTATACATCCCGCCAAGCCAGACGTTCTCCTGTAGATTACCCTTCTGAATCATCACATCCCAAGTATTATCGAACTACACTTCAGACTCACATTTGCTCATACATTTATAAAAAAGCTCTGTCACCATCTTATTCACCATCCCGCAATGAACATTTGTAGGCAACTTCATGTAAATGTGCCACTGGCATAATCTGTGACTTGAATTTAACATGTTTTTTGTGGCTCTAGCTATTGCCTGAACCTGATCAGTGTAGATTGTTATTGGATGATTATATTTCATGATACAGATAAAAGTTTTAAACAACCATCTAAATGACCTCACCGTCTCATCTGATAAAAACCGACTCCAAAGAGAACATTCTGCCAATTGTGATTAACACTGACAAAAAAAACACAATATAAATTATATTTATTTAGTCTGTAACTAGTATAAAATTAACAACACCACCAAAGAAATCATAATTGAGCCTCAATGTGTCGTCACTCCAAAAAAAACTCATCAACCTACCACTCATCAATTTCGAAGTCTCATTCAAACATGTTATCATCTGTCTTTGTCTCTATGAACAATTGCAATAAAGCATCGGCGTCGTCATTTTCAATCCTAAATTTCTTCTCTCTGAATGAAATTGAAGGCATCTCGCTTCGTACATTTCAGACTCTCCACAACCCTTACTTTTGTAGCTATATAGTTAAATGCGTTTGTAGTTCTTATCCCTGACTGTGTCAACGATATGAGCACATATGCATTCACAACACTTATATTTATGCTAGAACGCAATAGGTGCCTATCACGGTTCACTAACAAGTGGTTATGAGATTTGATAAATTTATTTATTGTCCAATTGCCTTCAACATTAACTACATATCGAATCATTGCAAGATATCCACTTCTTGTGTATGCTCTTTTGTATTTCACAGTTTCTGCGATCTTCAACTCTTTATTGAAACTATATTTTCCATATACGAAGTCCTTCGTTTTCAGATTTCTGGAGTTAGACCAAAAAGTAGTGTGTTTCTTACGAACACTAAATCAAATAAGATGAACGCAAGCACAATATACCTCCTAAGCTTCTTTCTCATTGTGGACCACAGTGTTACGTAATATGTCTGCAGTTGAAAGATAAAATTATCTCCACCATCGCCAGCTCTGCTAGCCTGCAAAGTAGAGAATGTTAATCTTCAAAGCAGGACAAATATATATATGCTTTTACATTGCTTAGTACACTAACCTGACAACTCAGGGTGTGGAATGCTTCAAACATAATCACTCAAGATAAATCACCTCAACTTAACCCTAATAATAAAATGTCAAATAGAAATGCCTCAAACTTGACACCTCCACAAAAATACACGGAAAAAAACCCCTAAACCCTAATAACAACACCCTAAAAGCAAAAAACACCTCTGACACAGCTGAAGAAATATCTTAAAGAAAAAAAAAACCTCAAATTTCATCTCTTGTTTTTCCATGTTTGCGTAATAACTCTCTTCTCTTGCATACCTATAAGTGCTCTTTATGTCCTCCATCTTCAATAGATCCTGTCAGGTTCACAAAAAAATTACGTCGACAATAGTGGCCAATAAAATAGTAAATCTTAGCAACTTAGACTACATAGCATCAGCCGAGCGAGCGTGCTCAAATTTTAAGCCGGTAAGTAGTTACTGGTTAGTTATTCAAGCGGTTACAGGAGGTTATTCGAGCAGGACTGCGAGGTTTAAAGGCTTTGAATGGTGAGCGTTTATTGTTTGGTTTTACAGAATTAAAAGAATGTTATCAGAGGATATTTGATCTGGACCGCCGAGTTGCGGTTATTGAGCCAATAGCACGGCGTTAGGGAGGAGCAGTTACGAGTAAGGTATTTCGTGATTATCAAAAGGTTATTTAACTTTTCAGGCGGCGATTGCTCGAGCAGTATCGCAAGGTTATTCTCATGTCACAGGCTTTTCTGCAAGGATTATAACCCCGGTATAAAGTGTTTATTCACTGATTATTCTCAGTATGCCGGGTAGCGGGCCGCGTTCTTAGGATTAGTTTTTCAAATTTTTTATATTGGTGTGACTTCTGTTACTGATGTGAATTCGTTCCATTGGCTGACGCCCGCAACGATAGGTACATTGTCCGTATACAATAATTTCTCAATCTCATGACCTTAGATTCCTAACAAGCAATTGATATGATTGTTGTTTCTCACGACTCTTATCGTGGACAACATAAACATCTCATTCATAATTATCAATAAATTTAAAGACCAATAATTCTAAATGTCACTTGCTCAACATCAATAAACCTCCTACACCACACCTTTAATTATAGTTCAAGCATTAGTCTCCTCCATAGTAGTATCACCAATTTGGTTACCAAGAAAATCCTAAAAAAAAAGAAAGAAAGAAAGAAAGAAAAAAACAACCCTCCTTTCTTCTACCCCATGAATTAAGCCTAAAGAAAATTAAAAGAATAATCCAACAATTTTTATACCATCAAATATGGCATCAAAAGTATGGAGCCATGACTGCTAGAAATAGAAGCACTTCAACCAAAGCCTAGGTTGAGCTCAAAAACAAGCTCATCTTTTGATCCCAGGTGAAATAGCTCAATACTTTAGATACAACTAAACTGGAGCTCTTCTTTTCTAATGGCTCAAGAACACAAAACACATGTTGTTTACAAGTAACATTAGCAAAATTTAATAATTGAAGTAATCGATTAAAATTTTATGCAGTTGTGAGTCTCAAATAATATAATATATAAACCAACAAATCTGTCACTATAAGAATATAACAGACATTATAAAAAAAAAAGTTCTTTGTTGCCTTCAACCAACATAATATCGAGTTCTTGTGTATGTTCAGAAGAATCTCAAAAACCATAGCTTTGAAAAAAACGAGGAACTTGACAGCCTTCACGAAGATTTCAGATGCGACAAGAACTAATAATGACATGTAAGTCCTCTGAAAGAACCCTTTTAAGGTCATTTCAGGGAAGAACCTTTAATATTGATTCTCATCATAAACCTCTAAAACTCACCAAAAACATGCAATATTTAGATTACATTTATTTCCCATGGTTGCCTCATAGGCCATCCAAGTAAGAAAGAAATACATGCAAAAGGAAAAAGGAATATAAATGAGTTGTATAAAATATTGATACAATAAATGATTATGGCCAATATTTGATAACAAAAAGGTGCATTTGCATACATACCATACAATTCATATGTATTGACATATCTAACATCTAAACTTTAATATTTACATTCATAGCAATGATATCCTTAACATCACATCAAAAATACTGCTTTACTAACTTTGTAAAAGTCAAATGTACCTTTTTATATAAATAGGCTTGTAGCACCAAAGTGTTATAAATAAAAACATCAAATTTTAGGTGCCCGACATGTAAATCCATAAGAATTGTGTGGTAGATATGTAAAGTTCCCCAAGAAGAGTAGTAACAAATGCCGCTTACAATCTTTCTCAAAGGCTTTTGCTTCATCATCAACCAGGATTCAACTCAATTACCCTCTTGCCAAGAATTTGAGGAAAAAAAATGCACTTTTGACTTATGCAGTTTACTCCCAAACTTTCATGAATTTTCACTCATCGCCTCACTACAATAAGATATGCAATTCAAAAGAATAGTCTTGTAACACAATCTCCAATGAACTGCCAACCTCCATCTCCCCAATGACCTCAAAGCCTTTGCGGTCAATAAGCTCTCCCTTTGCAAACCATTGGACTTCATGAAGCCTACAAACTCTTCATGGCTAAACGCAGACTCCAGCCTCTCAAAACAAGCACCAAAATCAATAATTTCGTCGATAATAGAAAGCAATGAGACATCATCCTCTATCGTAGTTGGCAATTTATCCAAAACCATACAGCAGTGATTCACCAATTTTGTCATCGCAAGCACTTCATTTTCATTAGAGAGCAAAAATCCAGCAAAAGCTCGATGCCCGAGTGCTCTCCTGAGGTTCCTGGGAGTCAAATCCAAACGCAGGGAGCCCAAGAGAGCGAAGGAAGGTTTTCCATCTGGCTGGATGTAAAGTAAGTCCTTGGACCAAGCGTTGGAAATATTGGAATCTATATCAAGGTGTAAAAATGCCTTATCATTGGGGTTGGATGAGAGGAGAAAGCCATAGTGCTCTAGGAGGTCCAAATTGGAGTATGTTCCATAACCCAGAAGAACCTGTAAAAAAGTTCAGAGTCAACACTACAATGAAGAAAAAAAGAAAGAAGAATTCATTCACGTTAGATTTTGCTGTTAATATGAACATACATAGGAATCGAATCACATGAATGTAAATATTCCTTTTCTTTTTTTATAAGGTTGTCGAAAAATAGACTGCATTATATTGATAAGTTTTGTAACAAATGAACAATGCTGTTAAATTACCTAGCAACAAACTCTAATGGGATTAGCAGATCAGCCTCATCAACTATTATACTAAAGACATCTAGCCTGTGTTGATCTTGATATAAGCTCCACAGCTCAATATGGTCAAACATGATGTCAGATATAAATAAAAGATGCAGGGTTGAATAAGATGAACTTATGGGGTGTTAGTTGCAACTAAGAATTGGTTTGAGGTTACTGCAACATTTTAAAAAAATGGTTGTAAAGTTGTGGTGAAGAAAATAACTTCTTAGAAAGTTGTGGTGGGAATTATAAATATATTTTATACAAAACAATTGGACAGCAATTTTCTTATAGCCGTACTTTAACAGGTCATGCTGAAAAAAAATAGCTTTACCACAACATGAATTTCTAAAAAGCAACAATAAAGCATTTCCCCAAAGAAAACTGTGGTAGTGGTTTTAAACACAAAACTGACATTAAAACTGACCAAAACAAACCCTAAATTCTTCTTCAATGTTGCTCATTTCGTCGTACAGATTACACCAGCACCTCCAACATGTCAAAAACTACAGCTGGAAGTCCTCTGGAATTGATTTGATCAAGTACGAGAAAAATAGCGGCTAATTGATACTGGCTTTTAAGGCTAATACAAAATGCTTTGAACAGATCGAAAATTAATCATCACCCAATTTACAAAATTGATCACATTAACGCGTCCATAATATCAAAATCACCTAAAACAAGCCAATAATACCCAAATCACGATAAAATAAAAAACCTAAAGCATGTTAATTGAGGTTAAGACGAAAATCAATCATACACGAATAATAAGAATTCACGAAGAAAAATAAACAAACACACTCTACTTATCAATGACAAAAATAATTAGCACCCTCATAAAAATCAAATGGAGTCTATCATGAGAAAGATAACACAATCCTTAACTTTAACATTCATGATTGTGATCAATGAGAATTAAAATTATTATCTAAAATTATATTAAAAACACAATTAAAACTAAATTGGGTCAAATAAGCCTTCAAGTTTGAAAATCCTTCCAGCAATAGAATGAAGCTTGCATTTAACAATGTCCAAGCCTATTCAATTATTTGTGCATGATTAAACTCTATCATTTAAATTTTCTGATGATGACTATGTTTATAGAAAATCTTCTTAAATGTTGCTCATTTCGTAAAACAAATTACACCAATACCTCCAAAATGTCAAAAATTACAGCTGGAAGGTCCCTGGAATTGATATGATCAAGTATGAAAAAAATAGCGGCTAATTGATATTGTCTTTTAAGGCTAATGCAAAATGCTTTGAACGTATCAAAAATTACTCAACCATCACCCAACTTACAAAATTATCATATTAACGCGTCCATAAAATCAAAATCACCTAAAACAACCCAATAATACCCAAATCACGATAAAATAAAAAACCCAAAGCATGTGAATTGAAGTTGACGAAAATCAGTCATACACGAATAATAAGAATTCACAAAGAAAAATAAAGACACACACTCTACTTAAAGAAAATCAATTACAAAAATAATTAGCACCGTCATAAAAACCGAATGGAGTCTATCACCAGAAAGATAACACAATCCTATCTAACTTTAACATTCATGATTGTGATCAATGAGGATTAAAATTATCTAAAATTATATTAAAAACTCAATTAAGACTAATTTGGGTTAAATAAGCCTTCAAGTTTGAAAATCCTTCCAGCAATAGAATGAAGGTTGCATTTAACAATGTCCATGCCTGTTCAATTATTTGTGCATAATTAAACTCTTATCATTCAAATTTTCTGATGATGACTATATTTATAGAAAATCTTCTTAGACAATGTAACAAATAACTGCCAATAAAGATCTTTTGATCAGGTTTGATCACTACTTCATCGGATTAATAAGACAAAGACCAATGACCACCCAAAACATTGAAATCATGAGATGTAATAAGGCCATTGTCATTCTCCCGACAGTTTGCTCTTAGCTAAATATGATAAATTTACTCTTCCCACAATCAAAATGCTGCTAGTACGAGCTAATCACTATGCCACTAATGACTAACCTAAATCAAGACTAATCCTTCATCATCGATAGAGATGATTAACCATAAAGAATTATGTCTATGGGAAACTTGAAACCTATTATAAAATCATTGCAAAATATTTGGCTAGTATCTCATTTAAGATTAAATATATCTTATAAAAGTTATCCCAACGTTACAAACTCCATCATAAAAGTCAATTGCAGAATTTTGGAGCCTCTTTAAGCTCAAAGTGTCTCCAGGACACCCACGCAAAACCCATCTATGGAATCTCAGGTTCATAAATGAAGACCCATAATCACCCCAACCATCTAGTAGAGTCCATGAAAATTGAAACCAAGCACAACATAAAAGTGTTATGGGACCTCTTAACCCAAGAATGTAGATACAGAAGGCTTGTGGGACTAGAAAGTTATTTAGTCTGTGGCTTTACGTAGAGCTTTAGGGTTTCCTACATGGAAAGGATTTCTATAGAGGCATTTAAGGGTTCCGTGAGATTTTTTATGTGAAAAACTTTCATGAATGTAAAAATTTAGTATTTTCACGTGCAAAAAATATGAGATTCTATGGAAACCAATAAAGAAACATGCAGCCTTTTTAATGACTAAATCAAAAGGATAGAGACAAATGTATTGCAATGCAATAATGCCTCCCCAAACCCTAATTAGGATTTCTCTTATGCAATATTCCTTGATATCTTAGCCATTGTGAGCCTTGAGAGAGGCAGATTCCTTCGTAAAAACCAAGAGGAAATAAAAGGAGATCTGTTTAGGAACCTTATGAACTAAGCCAAGAGAGCTGTTGAAAATAGATTAAGAGTCTTTGATCCACTTTTAGGTTGAGATTTGCTGAGAGAAAAAGAGGTGAGACATCATATATCACAAAATTTTTTGAATAATATAGAAAGAGAATTTGAGGAGGAATATTATCTTTGCATCAAGCTTAAAGTTAACATCCTTAGCCCTCTTATTTACATAATCAAAAGAACCAATTTAAAATCCAAATATATTCAATAAAATTTTACTAGATAGGGACAATTATCCAAGCCCCAACAAGTATTCAAAATAAATGAAATTAAACAGGGTTCAAAATATCCTCCTCTGTTGAGTGAACAACAAAACTTATTTAGGCTAAAAATTTTGATGCGATGTGCTATTACAAGAATCTCCTTAGCTCCTAAATTTACAAGAAACCCTTTAAAAGTTCCGCAATCCACTAGAAGTTTTTAAAAAGTTATAAAACTCTTTAGAACTTTGATAGTTCCAAATCACCGAGAAACAAGAGGAACCCATAGTAAGAGATCCTTATTTTCTCTTTTTCTCTCCTAATTAGGCTTTGGCGAGGAGCTCGATGGCCATGTTGCCAGCATTTCTTATAATGCCCACAATCAAACAGTAGTAATAACCATTCTCAACAAAAATTGAAACCTATTTTTCCCATCACTCGCAATTTTTCGATAATTTACGATCATGATCCATTTGGTAGATCATGAAGCTAGCACCCATAATCTTTCAAGCCTTCTTTGGAACTCAGAAATGGCTTCACTAAAATAAAGGAGCATTTGCAGACATACCACCCAATTCCTATGTATTTTATATATCTAACACCTAAACTTTACTTTTTACACTTATACCACCTAAAATTTTCATATCACATCAAAACTATCACCACTGTAACTTTTAAAAAGTGAAATACACTTCTATGAATAGATAAGGTGGCATGTTTGTAAAAATTAAGTTTGGATTTTAGATATGTAAATACATATAAATTTAGTGGTATGTTTGTAAATCTTCCTAAAATAAAATAAGATGAGCAAATACATTCACATCGCCTCACGATCTTTAGATAACAAACTATGCAATTGATCTACATAGATCAAGATATGACAAACAAACTATACTAACTATAAGCTAATGACTAAGTTTTAATCTCACAGACAGACTATCTTTCAAGTCACTCGTGTTGTCTTAGTGCTCTTCCTAAGCACTAAGTCAGTCTAACCCTTACAATGTTTGGATTTGAAAACGCAAAAACTCTCTAGAAAAGAAGTAAAGAGAGGTTATTGAAAGAAAGGAACACTTTACTAAGGAATGAGTGATTACGCACTTAGTTACTTGGGAACTCTTGGTTGATTCAAATGAGAGAGAGAGACCTCTATTTTATGTCCTCCCTCAAGTCCAAAAGAACATTCTAGATTACGTTAGAATAGGTTATTTTCTACATAATTCTACATTATTCTTCATATATACATGATTCAATAGCTTTCCAGAATATTTTAAAGTTCTTTTGAAGCTTGCATCTTTCAACATGTTTCTAGAATGTGGTAGAACCTTCTAGAACTCATTAGATTATTCTTCTTCTTTCTAGTTTTCTCTAGAATCTTCTTTTCCAGGGCAAAAGAGGTGTGTATAACCCTTTCTTGAGATAGCAACATGCACACTACCCCATCTAAAGCTCGCAATGCCCTCGTTGCACCTTACCCCTAATACTATTGTACATTTTCTTTTCTAAGATGTCTTAATGTTCTCATCTAGCTTCACTGTCAGGTAGTCATTTCTACTTAATGAGAAACTTCTTATAATTTGGTACCCCCCCTTTGACAATTGAATTGATCGACAAGTTTTCATCCACCTTCTTATCCAAAGATGTGATTATTGTTCTTGGTGCTTGTTCAGGCTTTCCTCTTGATGATTTTCTTTTTGACACTCCAAATATCTCCTTATATTAGTCGCCCACTTCTTTGTCATTTTTGTAGTCTTCAGCAGTGGTGCTCCGACCAACATTTTTTGTTTGCTCCCAGACTTGACAAACTTGAAAGCTTTTGGGCTTTTTTCCTCATAGTTGGTTGTAAGGGAGAGAGGTGTCATATAATGAGATTTCATGCTTGGCAGCTCAGTCCATGGCTTCAGCCCAACTAGATGGTTTATCTCCCTTCTAGGTAGTAGCTCATTTGGTAACTTTGTAACTGAGACATATTAAAACTCATCAATCACCGTTACTATCTCCCTTAATGTGCCTTCTTCGGGCTTTGATTCTTCATCATTTGAGTCATGAAAAATGGGGTTCCATAGCACTTAGTGGCATTCTATCTTCTATAAATAGATGGTTCAATATTTGTAAAAAGGGTTTTTTGACTCTCGAAGATAGATCCATACTTCAGAGGGAGCTCCTCCATCCTTCCCACCTATGTAATGTCTCTTTTTGATATATAAATGGGCAATAGAGCCCGGGAAACCCAATTTGCTGCGATGGGGCAAGTGTGTGTGCGATCTCTCTACCTCTCCTCTCTGGTCTCACTGCTCTGATCCTTAGGTATGACTCCAAAGAGAAATTTGGATTCAACACATGGTTAAAAAGATATGGCTAACCCTTTTTTGAGATAGCTCTACGCGACATTAAGCTCTTAATGTTCGTCCAAAAGATGAATTATTAGATGCATAATACGCATAAAATAAGATGCAAATTAGGTGTGTACAAGATGCATATAGATGGGTATTGTGTACCTCAAGCACACACTCTTATATACACCAAATTATTTAGGGGCATTTACATACCACACAATTCTTATGTATTCACATATCGAACACCTAAACTTTAATATTTACATGAATAACATCAAAATCTTTAATATCATATCAAAAAATACCACTGTCAAAGAGTTATAAATGCAAATATGAAAGTTCATGTGTTAGATATATAAATACCAATGTTTAAAAAAGTGCTCTCGAGGAGTGCCTCGACACTCTAGCGCACCTTAGGTGGTGCCCTGGTGCCCATTGAGGCGCCCCAGTCCAGAGGACTGTGTGCTCCTGCGACCATATAGGGACGCCTAGTGCTCACGGACGCTCCGGTGCCCCAGTCCTCTGACACTCGTACGCCCAGTGCTCACAAGTGCCCAATGCCCATAAGGACACCCCAGCGCCCCAGTCCTCAAGAGCTCGTGCACTCATATAAGGGCGCTGAAGCGCCTCGTGCTCAAGGGTGTCTCGGTGCCCGTAGGAGCGCCCTAATTCCCCATTCCAGGAAAGCGGGCGCTTTTGTGCTCATAAGTGGTGCTTGGGCGCCCAGTGCACGGAGCACTAAGAAATCTAATGCCCATCAGGGTGGCAGATAAATCACGAGTTACTCGTTTCTTTCTAGATCCAAAAACAAAGCATGAATTATATTCCTAAATCATTTTGATTTTGCATTAAAAAAAAATTTGTGTCTGATTAATCATTTTAATGTGAGCAATGTTATCTTTACCTTTTCAATTTTAAATGATTGTGTTACAGTGATTTATGTAGCTTGCAATATGACAATGTTCTTGATTTAAATGATTGCTTTTTTTGAAGAAACATTTTGTTATGGAAATTGGAGCGGAGTAAAACAGTAATCGACACAAAACTAGAAGAACACAAAGATTTAACGAGGTTCGACAAAGATATGCCTACGTCCTCAGAAGCAGAGCGGCGAATTCTACTATTCAGAGGAGTTACATAGTTCGGTTCAATTCATACCCATGGGGTTACACCTCTATTTATAGAAAAACTCACGGATAAATTACTAACTCGCCCTCGCTCCCCCAACCCACTAAATATGAAGAGACGCCTCTTCGCCAAGAAACTCCAAATTTCCGGTATATGAGTCATACCTAACAAATCTCCACCTTGGCGAATATCCAGCCCCTTAGGAGAAATACATCATGGAGTTTCTTACACCAAAGTGGGTTGAATGAACAAGCTCAACTAAGAATCGTTAACATTCAACAAGCTTCAAGCGATTCAAGAACTTGTAGAGAATACTGCACAGTCAACATACATGCTTGCATTTCCATCATAAAGATCCGACAGAAGTAACTCCACCTATAACCGTACTCCCAACAGTTGATAGATATTACCATCGTGTTTGAATCGTATCTGTCTTCAAAATTCTTTGTCGTGCCAACAAAATTTTCACATTTGTTTGCCACAATCTGAAAATCCTGATTTCATCGAACTTCACTATCTCGAATTTTGCACCAGACATTGTCATTCGAATTTAATCCTGTAGCGAATTTTTCCTGTCTTGTATAGAAACAAAACACACACCACCAAAAAATTCAAAGAAACCTGAAATTTCCTCTGTCAATGCAGCAATTTTCCTACAGACTCCCGTGACTCGTGAATCAAATTTTTCACACGAAGCACATTTCCTGTTCGCACAAAAATTCAACCGAAATACTGCGGACACCAGTCGAACTCCACCTGTCACAATTTCTCCTGTAACAAACCTGCGAACAATCCGTAAAATTCGCAAACTCCACCTGTCGCAACTCCTACGACAAAATTTAAGAACTCCACCTGTCGCACTTCCTCCTGCGACAAACCTACGAACTCCACTTGGTTGCAGATGCTCGCCGAACCGCAGCCCTGTATCCGAACTGCTTCGCTTGTTCGTTCCAGCGAGCCTTGAATCCTTCCAATGCATATTTAAATTCTAAATTTAATGATTCAAGATTTGTGGTTTATCAAATTTCATATTTATGAATTATGTATAATTATTTTTATTATTATTATTATCACTTTTTTTTTAGGCTTACGCCTCGAGGTTATGCTAGCCTCGCAATGAGAAAACGCCTCGATTCGTGGTAAATACATAAGAATTGTGTGGTATGCATGTAAATTTCCCAATTATTTATGATCATTGATGCATGCAGGGGTGTTCACACATATAAACCACACAATACAAATCAAGAAATTAGTGAGCAGAAAGCGTGTCAAGGGTGTTCAAACAACTATACAAACCGAGAACACAACTAATACACACAAATACATGCCAAATCCATATCTTATTCTACGAGGATACTCCAAACTTTATAATTTATATTCCAAATGAATAACAAAAGAATGTGAAGAGCAATTTATGAGAAAAACAAGTCATGTGTGTTTATTAATGACGACCGTTTATAAATGCTCCAATGAAACTTCTCTTTAACTTCCTAGCATACAAACACTAGGTTCAAACCTCTCTCATGCTCGCTAATTAGTCAAAAACTTACAAGTAGGTTTTAAAAAATCATTCAAAGTCATGCTTAGGTATGAAGCACACGAAAAATGCCCCAGGGTTTATGCCTCATCATCATTGGTGAAACCTAGACCATTTTTATCTAAGGCATACGCCTCAAGGCTTTATACCATGAGACATTTAAGGAATGCACCTCGAATGATTTTCTAGAAAATGTGCTTGAATGTATATAACTTCATCGTTATTAGAAGATGTATTTGAATCTTATTCAAATCATGCTTAAACATTGTTTGAACAATGTTCAAATAACAATCTAAGAAAGTATTAATAGTTGGAATAAAATTAGAGCACTTCCTCAAACAAACTATGTTCAGTCATATTTCTAACAAGATTAGAAAATGTGTTTAAACCACATTTGATCTTTGTTCAATCATGATTTAGAACATTTGTGGAAAACATGTTCTAATATGTTTCACACTTTTACTTTACATTAATATTTATGATTGTAATTGGTTTTCCTTTACTTAATATGTAATTTTGTAATTTATGATGATGAAAAAAATAAAGTTATTGATGATTTGCAATGTAGTTATGAAAACTTCTAATTTTACGACTTCTTTTATTTTTTAAATTTAAAGTAAAAGTCTTAATCCACCTCAAAACTTACACCTCACCTCACTAAGTAAAAACGCCTCAGCACCTGAATACGCGCTTTAAAACTTTGCTTAAAAGTAGGGATGTCAAAAATTGACAAGACAAGCAACCACGACTAAAAATCGACTAAAAAAATTCAAGTTAGGGCTGACCCCAATATTTTTCGAGGGGTTCGGGTCAGAGAATTTGACCCATTTATTATTCAGGCCGAGTCCAGTTGAGCCCAAAAACCTAAACATAGCCCGAATAAGCATGAAATTTCATGTTGGGTTCGGTTCTTAGGTTTTGACCAATTTATTATTCAGGTGGAATTCAAGTTGACCCTATTCGAGTCAGGTCATTTTCGGGTCAGACCCAAACCCAACCCGCTGACCCAAATTGACACCGCTACGTAAAAGTTACCTGCTCTCCTTTCTTGTAATTTCTCATAGCATAGAAACAATACGAAGCAGAATTCTCCTCATATCCGCCATCTGTTAATCTCCGAGTAGAGGAATCAACCAATTGAGCGAGCTCCTTGGCTTCATTGCCCTCAAAATAAGAATCTCCAACACAAGGCTTGTCATCAGGTGCAACATAATTAAACAAGTCACCAACAGGGCACAAGCAACCAGCATCATCCCAAGGTATGTATAACGTGCGGGAAGATATCTGACAGCCAAAAATCAAATTGTAAATGTTCTATAGTATAACAAAATATTAAAAAAAAAAAAATTACATACGTAACACACAATTCTTATGTGTTTACCTATCACGCCTAAACTTTCATATTTACATACATAGCACTATGGTGCTTTAAACCTATGCATGAAAATGTTTATTTTGCTTTTAAAAAGTGGTAATATTGATTATTTTTATGTGATATTAAAGATTTCAGTGCTATGTGTGTAAATATGAAAGTCTAAGTGTGAGATATGTACATACATAAGAATTGTGTACTATGTACGTAAATGCCCCAAATAAATAATATGAAAGAATATGAATAACTAGCTGCATAAATCTAGGCACTGACAGTCGCAGAAGCCCAGAGCCATGATCTAAAAGATAAAAGCTTTGGTTTGAGCTTCATTTCTTGCATGACCACCAAGCTTTCCTTCCAGTCTGATCTAGCCCTTCCAACAGCCTTTTCAGAAACCCAGATAGCATCTTCTACCTGAGATTTTCATGAATTTAAGAAAATGAAATTGTCTAAAAAAAAAAGTCATATTACTTCTACCTGAAGAGCTTGAATTTCAAATTCATGGAAATTTGGCAATGTGTCGTAACTCGAAGGCAACAAGACCAAATAGGTATACCACCAAGAATCCCTTCCTTTAGCCAGTTCAGCCAATAAACATATAGTCAATTTCTGCAAAAAGCTATAATTAAAACATTGAAAATTCAAATTTTAGAAGGTAATCAAACAAACCAAAGAATTTACTTGGGTATGTAAACTAGAACGTCTGCAGTTTGCACTCAATATATTATGTTGTTTAATAGTAGTGTATATAACAACAATACCACAAATTCATTAACTTGAAAGAAATGCAATTTTCTCAAGTGTATCAATCAGCAAACTATAAAAGTAGAAGCATGTATGAACTTCCGAATGACAAATGCAAACAACATAAAAAATGAACCATTTAAAATATTATGTGTTGAATCTTGCTTTGTCCGTGGACTCACATCTTGAGGGAGAACTAGTAAATGAGAGAAGAATAAGTTGGAGAAGAATGGTAGCAGGATGCTATATTATTTCTCTGGGAAAACGATTCCCCCTGTTTACAATAAATCTCCACCTTTAGGGGTGATTGACCTACCGAATACACAAGTATGATAATTATACTCAATATTTAGGGATCTCCGGCAACATTTCTCTCTCTTTTCAGATGTAGTTGTACAAAAAATATAATCTGTAACATGTTATCCTCCGTCGACGCCACATTACGTCTTTCTATCCTCTAAACACTTCAACCAATCACATCTCAATGTGTGTTCGGCTCTCTCGCCAATGGGGTGGGTCATTCGACATGTTGACTGATAATATGTGGGTCACTTACTACGAGACTATTGAAGATGTTCGTTGAGTGGTAGGTGGTAGTTCATGCCCAAGTTCTCATACTTAGCTATTCGTCGTAGACTGCTCGAACTCACCTACTCGTCGTCGATTGTTCGTACTCAACTAATCGTTGACCCGGGCATTTGATGGATTGGGCTGAAAGGCCCATTAAGCCAGCATCATTCCTTACTAGCCCAACATGGCTAATTTTTGTAATACATAATGGTTTGTCGAAAAAATTCTGATCCGTTTGCCAATGCCTTTCCATATAATAATTCATGAATTGCAACTGTATATATATAGTAATTCAGCAATTTATGGACAACAAATTTCCATCCATAACTATCCAACAATTTATGGATACCAGCTTCCTGTTTTTCCTACATAGTCAATTATGGATTCTATAGTTAGCCGATGGGTCCTTCATTAACACTGAAAGCCAATAACCATAAAAAAGGAGCAGCAAAAAACATATGTGAACGATCCTTCAAGAAAGAAGACTATGCAACTTGTCACAAGAAAGCTAATGGCCAAGTCGACAACTCTGATACTAATAATTAACCTCGAAATAAAAAATTAATGATGAAATATTAGATTGAAAAAAATAAACAACAAAGAGAAATGACAGAAACTATCACCTTATTGTTTCAAAAATATAATAGACAGCAAACAAAAAACAATCAATTATTCTCTCGATAAAAGCATATTCTAAAAGATTACCAGAATAATATTGATAGATCAATGTCGGCCGCTTAAGAGAGCTGCGTCTTTTGTCTTTTTAAATTTAATGGATATATGCATATTAGTTTTGAAAATAAGATTTTTTAAATTTTAAAATATTAGAATGAGAAAGGACGGATCTCATTCGTTTAGCGATTGAATGAACGAGCGCGATATCGCGAGTAACGCATCTATTCCGAAGAATGACACCCTACTCGACAATATCGCTTCGATCAAATAAACCACAAAATTCATGACATCCGTTACTGTCGCGAACGCTTTATGTGGACCGATAAATTCCCTATTAATACTGAAAAGAATTAAATAGGGTTTATATTATCTCGAGTCTTTAAAAGCTCCCTGTAGAGTGAGCACTATAGTTAATTACCCTCAAACGACCGAAGTCAGCTTGAGAAGCTCTCGATTTAGATCGCGGGTTTTATCTTCACGAATTCAAAAGGTAGGGTTTTCAACGAAATTTGGTAGTAGGAAATCCGATAGGTGAAAGGCGCAGAAGGAACGATTATTTACTGGAGTCGAAAAGAATGGTAGGGGATATCACGGATCTCGGGGAGGACCTCGAGGACGTCCCAGACTATCCTATGGTTGGGCTTTAAATTTTTGGAAAAAGATTTATTTTAATTTCAATCTTGCAAATTAATTATAGGAATTACGTTTGCATAATGTCCCGATTATGCAAGCTACTCGAAAAACGAGGAGGGCTTACGTCGTATCGGACGACAACCCTCGAAGCCTAGCGAGTTAGAGGCTATATCGCACGGGAGAGTCTGTCATGGCTCAAAAGAAAGGTGAGGATTTATCGCGCATGTGCGAACCTACCTCGAAGTCACAGGGCTCATTATTTAAACTAAAGAATGGTTTTCTTGATGTCGACACGGGTTTCTTGAAGAAGATGGCCGTCTTTGCATCATGTCTCCAAGTCTCCACGTCGTAGCGGGGATCGCGGTTTAGATTTCGAGTTTTAAGTTAAAGTGAGCGTACGAGTCGTTTATTTATTTTTATTACGAGTGAGTGTGTACTGGCAAGTGGCATGAGTAGAGAAAACGATAAGCGAGGAGCATGTTAAGATATGCGAGAAGTACATGTCTATAACGAGTAAAACATCTTGAGCGAGGAGAAAGTACGTGAATGTATAACGTCTTAGCAGATACGTATCTTGAAAGTAAATGTCTAAGTCAAACGGGAGTATGTCTCTGAAAAGTAAAACATGCCAAGCAAGTATAACGATAAGGAAAGTAAAGATCATCACAGGAGTATCAGTATGCTTTCTTTATCCTCGACGTCTTAGTTACGCATTCTTGTTATTTTATATTTTTTATTTCATGCAACGAATTTGTCAGATCTAAAAAGAGCGAGGAGTAAGTAGTAAGTGGAAACAACCTACAACTAACGAAGTGCTATGGTGTGTACAAAGAAAGTAAAGTCGAAAACTCAACGATAGAAAAACGAAGGAAAACGAGCTAGAAAGCGAGGAAAATCATGGAAGAAAGCTAAGAAAGTCGAGAAAGAAAGAAAAGAAATGTCAGTGGAAAACTCAGGAAAGCCACAAACGAAACAATAGAAACCGTAGAACTGCAATAGCACAGTGAGAAGCCACGAGACGACCCGCTAAACTCATGGCGAACTATAAGAGAGCCATAGGCCTCTGAAAGAAAGACCAGTAAGCACGGTGGTGTTTCGGACTCGGAGCTGTCTTAATATCGGGACTCGAGTCTCGACTACCTGGACCGACTTCTACGAAGGCGATCCTGATCCGACTCGAACGATCGCAACCGTGGACCTTTACAAATTTTTACACATTTCATTTTTGGTTTTCATGCAAGCAAGACTGTAGGTAAGTAGGTTGTGTAGTAGTGGAGGTAGTTTTTATATTTTTCAAACATATGTATTTTTTTGTTTTAAAGTATTTTAAGTCATGGTACTGACTATCCTAATAAGACTAGGCTACGAACATTAGGCTCGTCGGCAGTAGAACCCGAGGACGGTCGAACGGTTCCGTGATTCCCGCTCTACTCTCTGCAGTCTCGAGTCGGCGGCCGCATTCTATGGCTCTCGTAATTTTTCTCGTTTTGCGGTCTCATCGATGTCCCCACCGCACTTACAGCGCTGGCTGATGGCCACATATAACCTGGAGGTTATATATGCACACCTACACGTCCCCTGTAGGTGTGTGCTTTGAGCCAAGAAACGAGTGAAAACTAGGGACGAGGGTCGAGGAAAATGAGAGAAAAGACAAGTAAATCACTCCGGACTCCGACCGACCTCACATGTCCTATGAAAAGGACTAAAGGCACCTCGACACTCTTGGAGAGGTGAAGCTAGACACCCAAGAACACACTCCCTGTTTCCAAATTACGGTAAAATCATGAATAAAAATAAAATGAAAATAAAACAAAATAAAAGAAAAGAATTCGTTGCCGGGTCTTGGACTGCAGTCACTAAACTAGGAGGCTATCACAAAACTCCAAGGACTAGCCCTTTTCACTTTTCTTTCTTTTTTTTCCCTTTTTTTTCTTTCCAATTTTCATTTCATATCACAAATTTCGGGCTCGAACAACTCGTCGCAACAAAGCGCTCTCAACCTCAACATCAACTTATCAGTGATTGCAAATCTCACGTTCACATAATTTTTTTTTACCAAGCCTCAACATTGAAATTTCAAAAATTAATTGAAGCAAATAAGAGATGCCTCCAAATTCGTCCAACCAATTTCATAAGCAAATATAGCAAGAGACACAAGCATTATCACCAACAACCCCACCCACCGAGGCTCGGCGAGCGAGAAAAACAAGAGGAGAGGCTCACGGTCGAGGCCAACATAGGAGGGGCAACGGGAGGCGAAGTCCCCCCAACAAGCCACTCACACCAATTCCAATTTACCACAAACACATAAGAACAAACTCCATTAGAATCCAAACAATTCATCCCCTCCAAATAAAATTCCAAACAAGGTGCAGTACGAGCCACCACAAGACCCGAAGAAACGATCCCAAACACAAGCTAAAACGACTCCAAAGCCGAGAGCAAGCAAAACTCAAAACGATCCGGAGAAAGTAGCAGGGGAGGGGGCTAGGAAAACCGAGCGACGAGTAAGGCTCAAAACGGCCCCTAAGCCGAGAAAACAAAAGCCAACAGAACGACCCCAAACCTCTTTTTAAAGTGGAATAAAACTTGTTTTCAATCAAGCTCCCAATGAGTCGGGATAGGGCTTACAGATTTAGCTAAACGTGAAGCTCGAGCAAACACGTCCATGCTTCCAATACATCCAAGCATAAGCCCCCAATATATTTCAAATGAAAGTAGAAATAAGACTCTCCAAATCGATTCAAGACCTTCCTAACATGCTTTCTTTCTCTTTTTTTAAAAAAAAAACAAAGAAGTAGAAGGAGCAAAAGAGCAAGCCTCACATGTATATAGATTAAGCAAAACATTCCGTACTCCACCTTAGATTAGAATAAGTGAAGAAGAAAAAGGAGCAACCACATGCCATATGAAATATTTCCAAAAATAAAAATATTCAACAAGAGCTGGAGAGGGATCAGCTAGCCAAACTTCCCACCTAGAAAACTCCTCAAGTATAGCATGCCAAACTCATAAGTTAAAGAGCATTTGCAAGGCAAAGAGAGAACTAGCTAAACACACCTCTTTCCCCACTTCTCCTCTTCTTTTAACGAAAAAACATGAGTTATAATGCCATCGGAGGGAGAGGGAGTATTACTTCCCACTTAAGCATGTAAACATATCAACGAGCAAGCACATAAACATTCCTCCATGCTAGCAACGGGAGTGCAACTTAGAAAGAGAGAAAAGTGGGGAGGGAGTTACCTTGCTTCGAGCTTTCACTTAAAAGAAACGAGCAGAGCTCCCCACCAAAGCTCACAGAGAACAAACCCAACAATTCCTATAAAAATTTTGGCGACACTTTCCCCCACACGAAATTTTCGGCCAACCCCTAGAGAGCTCCCGAGTGGGGTTTAAATAGGCAAAATGGAGGAGCACCCAACCCTTTACTTACCCGGAGGTGAGCCAAACCAAAGGAACCAAGCGGGAGTGGCGACGGGAATTGCGGAGGGGAGTGGCGACAGGGAACCGGAGGGAGCGGGTAGAAGCTTTGCCGGGGGCGTACGAGAGACGAGAGGGGTCACGAGGTCGAAGCTTCACGAGCTCGGAGGAAGGCCTCGCTCGGGTGCAACTGCTCGCGGGAGGAGACGCGGCTCGGCGAGCATTTCGGCCGAGCCCTAGCGTTCGGCTCGTGACCGAGAGGAGACAGGCGCGGTATTCCGCTGCGTGCGTGAGGCGCGAGCGTGAGGGAAAATAAGGGTTTAAAAAGGATTTTAAAATAAAATAAAACTTATCTTATTAAACTACGCCGAATTTCGCGTCGCGAACTCGTGCTCAGAAACATGTGAGCTATACGTCTTCTCCAACGAATTCGACGTTCCGAACCGCAACGGCGCGGTCCGTTTCGCGATCCGAGGCGATTCGGAGAACCTCGTCACCGGTCGAGTTGAAAGTGCGTCGAATTCGATCTCGCCGAAGTTCGACTTTGATGTCGCTCGGTTCCGGCATTCGACTTCCGATCTCGATCCGTCGAGAATAATTTGAAGACGTCGAGGGCCGCGGCTCGAGGAATTTGTGCTCGGTAGTGCGGAAAATGTGCACGAGGCTATCCTAAGGTCCAGGTGGTCCTATAGGAACTCGATTTGGAGTCCTAACGCTAATTCCAACCTACCCGCCGCGAGGCTAGAGGTCGAGAATCCGTCCGGGACTCTAAAAGAGTGTCGAAGTGGTTTCGAGCATTCTAAAGCGAGGTAGGCCCAGTGCTAGGAATCTAAGATCGTCGGGGAAGCTCCTAAAGCTAGAACCCTAAATCCTAGGAGGAAAACTAAACCTCGACAAAAACGAGGTCAACAATCAAAAAGTAAACTACTACATAGATTGTATATTCAAGAGGGCTATATCTCAAAGAATATGAGACAATGAGATCTTCCACAATTATACCTCAAGTCATAAAATTATAATATTAGATTTGCAATCTAAGCAGAAATATAGTCAACATAGATTCTGTAACTCTCTCAAAAAATTAATATTTCACTCTCTCCTAACGTCAAACTAAGATTGCAACTTACTAAAAATCAATAGAGTCACTTAAGCCACATTGTTAGTTGCTCATTCAATCTTCGTCTTTTTAAGACTTAAACTCGAGGAGGAGGGATAATATAATGATGTATTTAAGAGTGAATATTTTAAGGAACGATCACCCAACTAAGGTAATGACACAAACATAAGTTGTGTGTCCAACCTAGCCCCAACTGTGCGGGACATCATTTGCCAGATGCGGCAAAAGTCTTGATTGACAACACTTGACCAGTTAGGTCTTGGCACTAGAGGGACCAACCGATTCTTTCAAGTTTGGGGTTCCCTCTTATTGGGAGTGAGTCCCACTACCCTATACCATAGTTCTATATAAATATTATTTGTTGTGTTTTAGGGCAATTTTTAATTTCAAACTTCTATCAGGACAGTCGTCAGTGTCCCATTTTCCCTCTTAGGATTATATCTAAAGGGAGAAGTTGCTCCAGCCGCAACTCGTCCCGTGGTGGCGGTTTTCTATCATTCTTTGCTTCCCCACAGCTTCCCCTCCGTTGTTGTCGTCGCCTAGGTTGCCGCCATCACTCAGAATCAGTTTTTCTTGTTTTCCAGCAGCCAAACATCTCCACGTCGCTGCCAGCCCTGCCAACCATCTCCAGCTTGCTGCCTACCACTAAAGCCACCTACCTACATGCTGCTACCCTGTTTCCAGCCGCCTCCAACCTGCTGCCTTTCCTTTCCAGCCCTTACAACTTACTTCTGGCCCCTCCTTGCCCCCTACAACTTGCTGTCAGCCCCCTCCAACCTGCTGCCTTTCCTTTCCAGCCCTTACAATATACTGATGGCCCCTCCTTGCCCCCTACAATTTGCTGTCAGCCCCCTTTCCAGCCACCTCCCACTTGTTGTCGCCCCCTTCCAACTACCTACCACTTGTTGCCGCCCTTCCAACCACTTAACCTACTTTAGTTACTATTTCCCCTTAAATCGCAACACCATCGTCATCGTCCTCAATCCTATTTGAGTTATGTTGTGTCTTAGTTATTTCCTAGTTTAAGTGTCTCTAATAGTAACCTCTATTTGCTTTTAATTAATAATATTTATTTTCCCTATTAGGGTTTGGGTTAACTCTGATATCCTTTGGTATCAGAGTTAGCTTAACTCTAGTCCTATCAAAGGGTTTTTAGCACTCACCATACCCAAACCTATCTCCACCTCCTCAAATCTTTCCTCAACCTACACACCTCTCACATATTCACCCTAATATCCTAGCCATGCCATCAAGAAGGCAGTTATCAGAACCTTAGCATGATTTTACCATGGGCAACATACAACGAGTACTCTGCCAAGGGCTACAACGACTCGAGGCCATTGAGGAAAGGACCATAGGTAAGGTCACTGACCGTAATAGTGAGTCCTATTGTTTCTTTGTTATTTCCTAGCTTTAAGTATCTCTAATTGTAACCTCTATTTGCTTTTGATTAATAATAATTGTTTTCCCTATTGGAGTTTGGGTTAATTCCAATATCACCCCCACCCCTCAAAACACCCATCTCGACTATTGAACTTTGAATTCAAAACTACTTCAGAAATGGATAGTGACAATAAGTTGCAACATTATCGTCTTAGACGCTCAAATTTTACTTCAGAAAATAACTATTTATCTATTCAACAATAAAAATTTAAATCAATTTCATTGTAAAATTTATCATTTGATAAAACAAACTCATAATTCTTATCCAAATTAAGCCTACAAACCATACTATTTTATTTTAATCCACAACAAGGTGTGATGACCATCTAGAAATAACAATATCTCTGGAGCTAATGATATAATTCTTTCATCGATAATCATACTTACCTCACTTGGATTCTCTTAATGGGAGAAAAAAAAATCTAAAGTGGAATAATTTTTAAATTTTTGTCGGATTCGTATCCTAAAAAACAGCAATGCCAAAGAGTACTTTGAATCAATTTTAAAAAATTGTGTACTATATCAAGATATTATCCACCAAAGTCTTTGTTCCAACACCCCAAAATAAGATGAGGTTACTGAAAAAAATATATTTCTTAGAAATAAATAAATTATTGATATTCTCCACAAATATTCCTAAGTATCTATAAGAAGAGCTATCTTAATACTTATATATCCTATTAATAGATAACCCTAAATAGCACTTAAATTTCAAAACCACGTCCAGACCAATCTTTATTCAATTATGAAGGCCAAATCATTTTTTCCTTAATCCAAGAATCTTTAGGTGTTCAATCTTCATTCATATTCATTCTCGACTTCAAAGGAAACCATACCCTAAATCCAAAGATAGCCTTACTGGAAAATAAAAAGAGTGAAAATGCCACTCCCCAATCAGTAGAACAATTTATAATTAACCTTCCCAGAACATTCACTTTACAATATTTCAAATCCAAAACTCGAGGGAAGAAAATTCAAGAACAAGGATTTCAAAACTAGAATTTTTTTTTTACCATCCACCATTCTCTCTCATCAAACCCATAAACAAGGAATATTTTGCCTCGCTAGAATAACAAACTTCCTCATTGCCTTATTAACATACTTATGCAAAATTTGCTTCGTATCATACTAAGAGGGAAGAGAAAAAAAAGAAAGGGAGCAATAAACATATCTCAAACAAATCAAAGAATCTAAACATAGATCAATGACAAATGCAATACAAATTAATGATTATAAACTTGCACTTGATAATGATAAGCTCTATCGACATACCCAAAATAATAAAATTAAGAAAGAATTATTTTCTCATATTGTAGATCATGGACAACTACAAGACATGACAATCCCAACATATATTTGATCCAATTAGGATATTTTACAAAAGTAGGTAACTTTTTCTTAAACAATGTTCCAACTCCATTGAGAAAGCTTTTTTTTCTTTCTTTTATTCTACTCATAAATCCATAAAATTCTTAAATTTTGTTTCTATTATAGACCAAATCATTAATGCACCATCTATTTGTTCAATGATAATTACAAGATAGGGCAATACCACCAAACATCTGATCACACCCATATATGTTTGAAAGGTGAAAAACTTTCTCCTCAATTTTATCACATCTTCTTGGAGAAATGTTTTGAAGTCTTGTTTCTAGAGTAGACCATATTCATTAAAATGCCATCAGGCCAATTTTAAAAAACATAAAATAGATCTCTTTTTTTTTTTTTTGGTTGATACTATTAGATCCGATGTTTTATTTATAGAAATAGACATTTAAGAACAACAACTAGAATGGTCAAACAAACCATAAAGCAATTTACTTGAAAGAAGAGAAGCATACTGAAGGATTTACACAAATAGTCCTTTAGAGCACATAAATCTTACCAAGCAAATTTTTTAGCAATAGAAAAATGGGGCATTTAGATAAATAGCACACAATTCTTATTTGATTACACATTTCACATCTAAACTTTCATATTTACACAAATAGCATTGAATCTTTAATATCACATCAAAGCAGCACTACGAAAAGTGAAATCCACCTTTTCTTGCATAGGTTTAAAGCGCCAAAATGTTAAGTATGTAAATATGAAAGTTTTGGTGAAAGACATGTAAATGCATATGACTTGTGTGCTACATATGTAAATTTTCCCATAAAAATTTGTCCATTCAAGCTAGAAATAACTAAAACTATGATGACCTAGTTACAGTATTTGAAGTAGGGGGCTGTTCATCTAACAACATATTATCTTACATCAGGTCAAATTCATGGGATTGCTTGGTTGCAAGCTTCTGTTAGAATTTAGGCTAAATATTTTTCTATGATTTTTTGAATCACATGAATCTTCCTTCTTAAAACTCATTTTCCACCTATTTTAGCATAAACATTGAGTTTAGTAAAACCAAAGAGAGTGGAATTTAAAAGATTTATATCACTTCTCTTTTTGCCTTTTCTAAGCTTTCATTTAGATGCAAAATCTTGAAAGAAATCTATCGAATAATTTACTATGATTCAGCCATATCAAACATTCATCATGGCAAAACTCATTTTCAGTATTAAACGCCCCCAAGATTTGCAAAATTTGGAGTTCCAAGATATATTGAATCCTAGTAATCAAATAGCCCATATATATTTCCAATTTTAATTTTTATTGTTCCTATCATACAAAATCATCTTTCGGGCAACAATCCCATAAGTAGAAATCATCAATATACATATATATATATATTAAGTGTAGTTATCTGTACATGTGGATTAGGGGTGCACACCTAAGTACAGACGCCAAAAACTTAATTTGTAGGTGAAACACATATCAATCAAGTAAGTATACGTGTTGCTCAAGTAATATACAAATTTAAGAGTTTGTGCATCGATCCCACAGATAATGAGTTAATTTTCTAAAAAAGTGAAATTACTAGTTCACTAATCCTAGGTCTAAGCTTATTTGGTGCGGTGCTTTCCAGACTCATTGGAGTAAACTGCATTTTGGCAGCTTCTGCATTCTCATACCACTGAAATCAGCATTTTGACACTGTTCTTGGCTACATGCAGTGGCAACTTTCTAGCAGAGGTTTGGTTTTTCCCAAAAAAAAAATGTAATAGTCATCACAACTTTTTGAACAGCAAGTTATTTTCAGTTAATAAGCTGCAGCTGCCCCAAAGACCTTTAAGTTGTTAAAGTTTGTGAATTTTTACAAGTTTTTAATCCTAATTTTTGCAAAAATATAACTTTAATGAAAATAGAGTGGACCTAAGAGCTATCTCAATATCTTCTTATCTTCCTCTAAAGAAAACTATGGTGAACTAACTGATCTTTACATCAGTTGATGAAAGACCTCAATGCAACAAAATGCCTGTTGGATCTTTGAAATAGTTCAAATCATTTCGATAATATAAGTTTTCTCTGTTTTGCCGAGAAGATCTACGGTTGGAGTCCGTATAGCCCTAATACATTCCATTTTAGTTTTGTATAGAAATTTGAATAGTAGTAGGAACAATAAAATAAACACAATAATTCATTACAACAGACCTAATTGGTAAAACAGAGAATCAGAAGCAAACCTAGAGTATCATTGACAATCGGGAGAAAATCTACTCCTTAGCCTCTTCCAAAGTCATAAGAATGCTTGGTGTTTCATATTACGATTTAGCCTCCTAAAGCATGCAAAAACTCAAAGGATTCTACGTTTCCCTATTTTCTTGCTCTTTTCTAACAAAAATATTCATATTCTCCTATAAAAATGAATGCTAACTTAGTTGTTCTAATGGCCTTCTTCCATCATCACAACATCTTTCCAAGTGGTCAATTTGAAAGTAAACGAAGAATGCCAAGTTAACATCTCAACATATCCCTCAAGATTTTAATAACCACGTGACATACATGTCTTCAAGTTACTTAGATTATCAAATCCAAATGAGAGAATGTTTTAGTTCTTAAACATGAAACAATAGAAATTCTCAAAATAAATCAAGTTTACACCAGAGTAAGAACGATCAAACCCGACTAATTCCCATTTCGCTCCAAAAGGATTCCCCATTTACAGTGTATTTCCATTTGCCAGAACTCTCACACTCTTACAATAGTACTAGCACAAATTCGGCTGAAAGGGAAGAGACCTGCCTGCGAAGACGAGAGATGAGGGTGCTTCTTCATGCAGGATGCCAACTTCTCATCTCGCAGCACGCTCTCCTTCGTCAACAACGCCGCTCTAGGGACTCTTAAGATTAACTCGCCCATCCTGAGATCGCGGCAGGCGGCTAAACCCCTCCTGCGCATATAAGAGAATCGAAATGTTGACAAGTCTAACAGGGCTGAGAAAACAGAAGGAGGGGAGGTGGGATTACCCGCCAGCGCTAGCGAAGTTGGATACGACAAGGGAATGGCCCAAACAGGAAGGGGAGGGGATGGAGGTGGAAGGGGATCGAGAAGGATCGTCGGAGATGCCGATCTGTGCTGCCCAGCAAAGGAGCGCTTCCATCTTCGGGCCTTCTGTGCCGCTCATCTCGTCGGCGTGCTCTCTCTACGTAAACTCGAGCTCAAATCTTAGGTCAAGTTCAAGCTAAATATAAAAAAGAAAAATATGTGATTAATTTCAAAAATATATATATAATAAATTGATAAATACAATGAATAATTATAAAATAAATAAATAAATAATCACATAATATATAATAAAAATAATTTTTTGTTAACTTCTTTTAAATTTTAATATATTTTTGAGTGAATTTTATGTTAATATATTTTTAAACGAATCGGCACACGAGTCAATGAGTGGAGTTAGGGCTGACTTTAGCTTGTTTGGTTGCTCATCGAGTTCATTTCACGAGCCACTTATTGAGCTGAGTCAAGCTCGAGCACTCTTAATTAAAGTGAAGGTAATTTACATCATACCACCAAATTCTTATGTATTTACATATCTATCATCTAAAATTTTTCTTTTTTCAAATTTATATCACTCAAATTTTTCATATTACATTAAAAATATTATTGTTTACACTTTTGACAAATGAAATATACATTTCAATGCATAAATATGATAGTGTGTGTATATCATTAATGTTTATGTGTTAGGCGTGTAAATATATAAAAATTGAGGGGTATGTATGTAAATTTTTCTTAATTGTATATAGGTATTTACATATATACCACCCAATTCAAATGTATTTACATATCTAATAACTAAATTTTACTTTCTTTATAATACTTTCCACCCAAATTGTTCATATCACATGCGAAAATGACACCAATAATTATTCAAATTTTGAATTACATGCGGGCAAATAATGTTTAGGTTTTAGAGAAATTTGATGTGCATCAAATATGTGTATTAGTTTTGTTTTGGTTGTATCTTTATTTGTGCTATTTTTATGTTCCATATAGGTATTTTAGTGTTATATGCAATATGCGAGTGAAATTTGATTAAGTAACATGAGGCTCAAGGAGTTTAACAAAATGTTGAAGTTTTGAACCAGCTAGGGCGACCAAATGCTTGGAGTCGGAGAGTCGGGTGCTTCTGCGCCTCTTCAAGCGCCTTTGTGTTTGCCCCATGCGTGAATATTCAGAGAGCCTGGAAATCTGACATTATTAATGGGTGTTGACATCAATTTTTTATGTCACAAATGTCGGATGCCCCTGTGATGTTGTGGGAGCTTGTGGTGCTTACACACGCTCTTCAATAGCTCAAGGAATCCGTCGAGATGTTACCAAAAGCACTTTGTTTATAGACTAAGGTTTCTCCCGTCTTGGTTGTGCCCAATAGCGACTACCTCTGTTATGTGATGGTTTCTCGTTCTAAGGGCAAGCCAAATGATCATTTTGAGGCATATGTGATCCGTTTTGATCATTAAGAGCTTTTCGTGACGCAAAATATGCTTAACGGACTCCTATAGCAAAAAATAGTTCATAATGGTTTGGAGTGGCCACGTCCAAATCGAGTGTGGCCACACCAAACCCCTCCCACATAGGTTGAGGGGTCTGCCTTCGACGTAGCTACGCCCGAAGACGGAAGGTTGCCTTCGACGTAGTCACGCCCAAGGTGACGTGACCACACTGCAAGACAGTGAGCCTATCACAGTTACGTCGGGGAGTAGATGTGACAATGTCAACCCTCGAGCAGAGGAAAAAGGAGGGAGACTCTTCATTTTCCTTAAAGAGAAGCTCAAGGGAGTTGGTAATCTCCCAACATCTCCTTCTTCTTCCATCATTTCATTTAAGTGTGTGAGAGATTTTTGTGGGGAAGAGCTTTGCTGGTATGGAAGCAAGGTGTCTCCTCTCCTATAGTAAAGGAGAGCTTCATCCTAGCTTGGGGAAGGATAACCGGAGCACCGCCGAAACTTTGTCGAAGTCCAGAACATCGCTGAAATCTGGTCAAACTCTCATTCTAAAGGAGAGCTTCTTCGTTCTTTGAAGGATGAGTAGAGCAGACATCATTGAAGCTTCGTAGGATGTCACATTTCTTTGAAGAATGAGTAGAGCAGACATCATATTGAGTTGTCGTCCATTTGAAATACGATGATTTATAATCTGCCCTTATGACACGGATGTGCTTTGACATATTGGGATTTTTCTTTAGGATAATTTGATTATTTTGTGGGCTCTGTATGTCGATGAGTTTGTTACCTATGTTGGAACCGCGAGAGACTCACTTTCTGCCCCTTAGCTTAGCAAGACATTTGAAGGCATCAGAGCATTCACATACGAATTAACCTTCGTTTGATAGTCATGTGTTAGCAGTCACTACTAATATAAACAATACTCCTTAGATCAAGAGTCTTCTTGGGCAAACCCAAGATGTAATTAACCAAGTGAGATACGTCATCATAGGATCAATATGGATCTCAGAACATGCAAACACACCTGAATCTCTGGTTGTGAGTAGCTTCTATAGACATTCTTTCGCGGATAAATGATACAAGCTGCTTCATTTCAATATTCTTCGGATGTATATGCTTGACCTATCCTAGCGAGGTTTTGTCCCGTGAAAGCTCTCCACGTTCATTCTCCTTTTTTGTCTGTCTTTGTCTTATATCCTTCTTTTTCGGTTCTTCTCTTCTCCTGATCATTCACATGATTTAGAAGAGTGATTTATTCGAAATGGAAAGCATATGACAATGAACAAACTAATGATTTCTTTAATAATAAAAAGAGAAAGGACTGAGTGCAACGGGCTCCAAGCGCCTGTCCCCTATCCACTGTCTCCAAACTTGGAAATGTAGAGAGCCTGGAAGTCTGACGCTGCTTATTGGGCACCATGGTTCCTAACATGTAGAAAAACTAGAAACCAATCTTTAGTGCCATGCGCCTAAGCACCTAGTCACAAGGAAATGTTGTTCCTGGTTGTCCATAAAAATTAAAATCACATGGATAAGTCTATATAACTTAGGACCAATTAAAGGGAGGTTATTCAACTTAATAAGAAACCCTAATCTACTTCAGTAGGATTTGACTTTTGAAAAATTAGGTTTAGACACTTTAAAATTCACAACTCTTCACTTCAAAGTAAGCATATAACAAGTGACTTAAAACCTTCGCATGTTGTGAAAATTAAGTAGTTTCTGATGAGATCGATATATTGAATCTAATTTATATATTGCTTAAGTGACACATATACTTTTGTGGTTGAAGCATGCTTAGCAGCATCGCGTCATCAACACTATAAACCCATTTTATGGAAAGTCCGCCGAGCCACACTTCTACATAAGGAAATGTCTTTCGCCAACCAAAATTATAACAGTTAGCCTTTCTTACGTACAAATTTCATGATAAAATAATATTTTTTAATAAGTTTTATCATACTAAAATATATTTTTCATCATGACAATCATAGTATATATAAAACTTGCTTTGAAAGTAAAGTATTGGTAAAAAAGCCATGATGAATCTTATAGAGTAAGGAATTTAGTGGAAAAGTCTATATAAATATTTAAAAAATGTGCTAAGCAATATTTGTAAATATTTAAATTATTTGTTTTAGTTGAAAAGTCTATATAAATCTCTAGATATCTTGAAATCCGAAGCACCTAAAATTATAAAAAAATTGTCATAAAATATATTATTGTGTGTAGAACATTTTTGGCGAAGACGGAGTGTAAAATAGACATCAAACAACTTCAGAAAATCTTGTAAATTTCTTAAATACGCATTATCATATGATTGTCTTGCGAGTTGTAGGTTTTGCATGCATTACATGACTTTTTATATTTAGAAGGTCATGTGTTGTATATTACAAGTGATTAATCACTATTAGTGTTTAAAATCCTCAAATTATCCTTAAGATTAGTATTGCACGAGATTTGAGATTTAAGATATTTGCAAATTCCAAAACATCTGAATTATTTGATTGGTTGGATGCTTATAAATATAGATAGACCTAAATTTATTTATTTGGTGATTTCTTACTTCATATTATGTTTTCCACATAATTTAATATTAGTTTTGTAAGTGATTGATTTCAAGAAATATATATATGATATAGAAAGAGATGTAAGATGGAAAGTAGAGAAGATGTACCAACACATTAAAATTTCATGAGGTATTATTGGTAATATGAAAAATGATGGGATGATTTAGATCTATCCATAAAGGATAGTACATAATTCTCTCCTTGATTGAGATTACAAATAATGTTCTTGGGCTAGACTTATGTGGGGAGCAAAAATGAAGCTATGACTATATACTTCAATCTAGTATAAAAAATGTTATCGTTACAAAAGCAAAATGAGATAGGGTGAGAGATAGATTATCACTTATTAAGATTAAACGTAAGATTTGAAATTTCAAGCTTATTTATTGCTCATAATCTCTTATATAAATTATTTAAATTGGAGCCTTCCAAATATTGCCCAATGATAGGGAGAGCAAAAACTTGACTAAAGAGGAGAAGGCATAAAGGGTTGGGAGATGAGAGGGATAGATAGGATTGAAAATGTGTGTGTGTGCGTGTTCGTGCGTGCATGTGTGCGTGTGCGTGCGTGTGTGCATGTGTGCGTGTGCGTGCGTGTGTGCATGCGTGTGTGTATGTGTGTTATCATCATCGATATAGACCCCTCAGCTCGGGGGTTTGAATCCCTAAGGTAAAGTTGGTCCTGAGAAGTTGGTACTCGAATAGTTAGACACATTATGAATGATTGAAGGCTTGTATGATAGCATTTTGTTGTAGACCCCTCAGGGGGTTTGAATCCCTCTAGCATAGTTGGTCCTGAAAAGTTGGTACTCGAATAATTAGACACTTTAGAAATGGTTGAAGGCTCGTATAATAGCTTCTTGTTATTCCTTTTTTAATATGTATGCGTAGATATGTGTGTGTAGATATATATATATAAGCTATATATATATATATATATATATATATATATATATATATATATATATATATATATATATATATATATATGTAAGCTAAATAATCAATTTCTTTTAATAGCACTAGATCACAAATTAATCAACCTCTTACTAAATTTAATGTATAAATATTATGAGAAGGGTTGTGAATTATGTTTGAATAGCTCGGAGTGAGATCGGATCGAAATAAACAAGTCGAGCAACGAGCCAAAATTTTGGATCAAAAATATTTTTAAGCCCACTCCAACTCAGCTCGAAATCAGATTGTTAGTATTATCTCTCAATCTGCCTTTGAATTGAAAACCATTTTCAACCAAACAAATACATAAATTACATTCTCATTCTTCATTATCTCAAAGCTTCATTCCTTCTTAGGTCATCCATCTTGCTGTAGCGTCACAGTCGTCTCAGGAATGACGCCACGTTCATTGCACATTATCATGTCAATAGCCATCTCCTGCAAGTGCTACAGCCGACTTGTTTTATAGAAGAAACCACACTGGAGACTGAGCAGATAACGCCATTGAACAGCTCTGTTTTGTTCCCCTTGTTTCTGAATCTCCTTAGCTTTCACGTGAAAAGAAGGATTTTGTAACTAAAGTGTTTTATGTTAAGCAATGGTCTTCCTTTCGTTTGCTTGCTATTTGTTTCCTGCAGCAGTTTCTGTAATTCCCTGCATTGGCTGGGGACTGCTCCCACTTGTCTTATCAGCTTCATCTAACGTCATTTCGGCTTTTGCAAAAATCAGAATGCTGAATCAGGAACAGTCCCGGAGGCATACTTAAGAAAATATATTACATCAAGACTATGGAGGTAGTAAAGGAAAATATATTACATCAAGATTATGGACGTAGAGTTACTGTAGAGCGTAATTATCGGAAGTCACGTGGAATTCTGACCTCACTAAAGAAAAAAAGAAAAATTATACACGTGAACCCAGCCTGACCGAAACCCGAACAATATTCCGGTCGAGCATAACGCCGAGAATATTCCCGTAACAACGCGGAATAACACCTAAATAACGCCGAATAACACGGAGAAATATTCTCGGTGAATGCAGAATAATACGGGGAATATTCGTCTGTATTATTCAGCGTTAGTGTTATTCCACAATGTTAGGGAATATTTCACCGTGTTATTCTGTTGTATTATGAGAATATTCTCTCATGTTATTCCGCGTTATTCAGGTGTTATTGTGGTGGTATTGAAGTATTATTGTGTTATTGAAGTGTTATTTATTTTTTTGCTCGATGCAGGAAGAGTTGCACGACTGGGCTTAGGTTGCGGGACCGGGCCGGATCACAAAAAAATGAGTTTTTTATTTTATTTTTCTGTCAGTCTCATGTGGCATGATTTCATTGGATTCCGGACGTAACTCTACGTGCTTAATATTTTTTCACACCTAAGAGGTAGAGAGAAAGAGAAAAGAAAGTAGTAGAGAAGAAATAATAGTGTACAAATGAAATCACGTAATTTTTATTCCAAAAAATGAGCTCATATTTATAGGCATAAATGGGTGAGAATTTAAGATTACATTTATGCCCTCTAATCATTAGTATTGTGAGGTTTATTTTAGCACATTACACACGTATCAGATATATTGGTTGATGGAAATTTTTCTGCTTGGTAGACTGTTGTTGATCGTTCTGCAATGGGTCCACCGTCTTATCTCAGCTCGATCAATCAGTCTTAGGCCGAACATTCGGCCTTAAGGCGATCGATTATACGCTCGGTTGCATGGAGTCCTTTGTTATTGCTTGGGAGTTGACAACCGATCGACCGATGTTTCTATTTGTCATTATCACACTTCACCTTGTGATTCATGCTAATATATTTCCCGTATACACATAATGAAAAGGATATCTATTTTATATAATCAATGGTTTCTGTTTTGCGAATTCCAATAACAAGATTGTTTCATTGGAACATCACGTCAATGTATGCTCAGTCTAGGAAGACAGATCTGAAAGGATGATAAACATTTGAGGTCTTTTGTTGGCAGATAAGGAGCAGACAAGATATTCAACAGAAGAATGGCCAATTTTGATTGGGATGGTGGAGGAAAGGTGAAAGTTAGACTATTTGGTGGAGAAATAATCTGTGGTTGGGAGTTTTTGTCTCTTATTGTAGAGCACATAAATTTGAGATCTTTGTGCAGGCTTTTGAATATATGACTTTGAGATTCAATTTGTTTATGTTGTGTGTGCGTGTGTGGGAGATTTGCATATATATCACTATATATATTTTCTGAATTTACATAGTAAAATTTAAATTTCAATATATATATATATATATATATATATATATATATATATATATATATATATATATATATATATATATATAAATGTCTGCGGCTAGGGTTTGCGCCTCCTATGGATTCGTCTGGGCGATCGGCGTCTCTTCCCTCGGGTGATCTTTTTCCTTGCTCTGTTCTCTTTTATTTTTGGTTTTCTTTTGTGTTTGATGGCTAGATCTTACGCGGATGCGGTCAATGGCGGTAGTTCTCTGCCGTCTAGGAAGCATTCATGCTATTTTCCTCAATCCTTTCATGATGCTTGGGAACTGGGTGGTGGTGAATACAGTTTCATAAAAAAACTGGGGAGAAAAAATGAAAAACCTGCACTTTTTCTTACTGATGATGAAACAAATATACTTGCTTCGGCCTGTCGTTATGTTCTTATAGGTAAGTTCCTTTATGGACACCCTAAACTTGATCTTATCCGTAAGGATTTTGATTTGCTAAAGCTCACTGGATCATGGAAGATTGGATCGTTAGATGGTAGGCACATTCTGATTGAACTCTCAAACGATGTTGATTACACTAATGTCTTTGCTCGAAAGCTTATGAAAATAGAAAATCGGCTCATGAAGATGCTAAAATGGAGCGTAGATTTTGATCCTCGTTCAGAGTCCCCCATTATCCCTGTTTGGATCAAATTTCCTGAATATAAATATGACATTTTTAATCATGAGATTCTCTATTCCTTAGCTAAAGGGTTTGGGAACCCGCTCCGTGTTGATAATCCTACCGTCGAGCGTACTAAACCCGCCGATGCTTGTTTTCTAGTCGAAAGGGATATCACTCACTCGGTACCTGGATGAGGTATGGATTGGTTCTTCTCACAAGGGTTATTGGCAACAGGTGGTCATGGGGCCTCACCCACCTTATTGCTCTCATTGTGCTATGTTTGGACATTCGAACACGATTTGTTATAGATTACATCCACATCTCAAACCCCCTCCTATTCCAAGGAAAACTACTTTGCCACCCAACCCACCTGCTCCTCCTTTGGAGGACAGTTTAAACATTTGTCATTCCCCCGTGCATCCTTCAGTAGACATCTTACCTCAACCTTTCCAAGTTACAGACTTGCCTGAACAAGCTCAGCTTACCCCCATCATCCCTTTACTTTCTTCTCCCCCTGGAGAGTTAGTCCCCCCTAACTCTCTACAACCGGTTTTACCTCTGGATACAATTGGGGATCCTCTTCCCATTGTTAATGCTGATCAAATCTTGACTGTTACTGAGCATATTAGGTTAGTGGATAATGCTGATGATGTTAATTCCCAACATAGTTCTACCAATGAGAGATCCTTAACTGTGGAAGACGATCAAAGCATCCAGGTACTCTTGCCTGTTATTGATCCTCCTTGTTTAGCAACCTCTGTTTTACACAGAACAAATGATATTTCACTTCTCTCTGATCCCATTCCCACTGAACCTATGGGAGAGGCAGAGGCTGATGCTTTGGATCCCCCTGAACCTCTCCACACTTCTGTTCTAAGCCACATACCTGCTCCTCCCCCCTTTGGCTATACCTACACAAGGCATTAGCACACAGTCATTTAATGGAGATAGTAATTCTGATATTGAACCCAGTCAAAATGTGAATATTAATAATATTTTAGAGGCAAACTCTGATATGGAAACTGAATGGATCATCCAAAGATCTAATAGGAAAAAAAGCAAGAGACAAACCTTGGTAACAGTCGAATACGTATACTATTGTGTCCAGCTTTTTCCGAAACCGAAATTTTACCCCTTTCTTCTAGACCACTGAAGGAGTGGAAAACATCATGTTTAACATTATGGTTTGGAATATTAGGGGAGTGGCCGATCCTCCCTCCCTTAAGCGTCTGAAGCACCTTTGTAGGATTCATCACTTGGATATTTTTGCTATTTTGGAACCATGGTCACTACACATAAAGATAAAATTCTCTCCTGTTTTCCTCTTTATTTTCATCACTGTAACATCAATAACAAAATATGGGTGTTTTGGAAAAAATCTATCAATCTTCATATCATTGAAGATGATAAACAATTTGTACTGGCACATTACATTTATGACTCCTTTAAAGGATGGATTACTTTTGTTTATGCTAGCTCGTTCTTCGTTGATAAATACCTCCTGTGGAATAAGCTAATTGCTATAGGAACTACCTTAAACGATAATCGGTGTGTGGGGGAGATTTCAATATGATCATGTCCCCTTCGAAAGGAAAGGGGTGCTAATATCGACACTAATATTATTCATAGGTTCTCGTGATTGTATTTCCCAAGTCAGTCCGTTTGACTTGGGATACAATGGGCCCCCTTTCACCCGGAGAAGAGGTTTACTTTTTCAAAGACTTGATAGATTCTTTGGTAATCCTAATTTTTTCAACTTTTATCATCTAATTCGTGTTCAAGCACTCGAGTCATGCTTCCTCCGACCATAACTCACTTTTATCGACGCTAGCCTTTCATTCTAAACCGGCCAACATACCCTTTAAATTTTTAAACATGTGGGCTAGTCACCCCAATTTTATTGATCTCATTAAGGTTTTGTGGCAACCCATTAGATGTGGCTCCCTTGGTATGTATTATGGCGACTTCATAAGATGGTGGTCAGCTGGTTAAAAAAAATGGAATCATGAGGTTTTTGGTAACATTCATGATAGAGTTGCCAATTCCTCGAATATTGTCAATGAGTTAGAGTCTATCGACATCATGTCCGCCGATCGGCTGGAAGAACTGCTCGAGCCCACAACAATCTTCTTGCCGATATTGCTCCGGAGGAAGATCTCCTCATGCAAAAAGCTCATGACATTCATTTTCGTAAGGGGGATAGGAACACAAATTATTTTCATGCTTCTATTAAAAGCAGGATCAATCATAACAATATTACTCAAATTAGTGACAAGACTCGGAAATGTTATTACCGATAATAAAGAAATTGGTAATAGTGTCGTTAATTATTTTACTACTTTATTTACTAATCAGGTGCATGTATCTTGTATTGATGGTAATCTATTTAATGCTGATAGACCTTATGTCTCCTCTCTATGCCTTACTGATATTCCTTCTGAGGAGGAGATTTATAATGTCTTCAAAACTTTACACACCAACAAGGCCCCTGGCCCTGATGGGTTTACTTCCTGTTTTTACATTACTTGTTGGGATATTGTAAAAAAATAAATCATTTTGGCTATTCAAAGCTTTTTTATGGGAGAGGATCTTTGCAAGTATTTCTCTCGTCGCTTTGATTGTGCTCATTCCCAAAGGAAATGACAAATCGATTGGAACCATTTCGGACCCATCTCTTTAACATCGTAATTTCTAAAGTGATTAGTAAGATTATGGTGGCCGAATTCAACCTCTTCTCAATCGTTTGATATCTCCCCAAAGCATCGCTTTTGTTAAAGGTAGGGAGATAACCGACAACATTCTCCTTGCCCAAGAACTTCTTGAAGATTTGGATAGAAAATGCCGGGGAGGTAATCTCATACTTAAACTCGACATTAAAAAGCCTTCGACACTCTCAATCGGGATTTTATTATTAATGTTTTTTTAGCTAGGGGTTTTCATGCTAATTTTTGTCGACTTATCGAAGGTGGCTCTCCAACAACCACTATAGTGTGTTGGTTAATGGCAGTACATATGGTTTTTTCTCTGCTAAGAGGGGGATTAAACAGGGAGATCCTCTTTCTCCTATCATTTTTATTATAGTTTTTTATTACCTATCTAGAATGCTGAACAATCAACAGGTGCATACTTCCGCTCATTATTTTAATAAAGCTCATTATCATGTAACCCATTTGGCTTATGCTGATGACATTATGATATTCTCAAATGCTTCTAAAGCCAATATTAAAAATATGATGAAAATCTCGAATGATTTTCAAGGGGTTTCGGTCCGGTTTTTAATAAAGACAAGTGTCGTATGTTTTTTAGTAATTACCTATCTCATTCACATCATTTGTGGGCTATCAATTATACTCGGTTACAAAGTTGCTAGATCGCCTATTAAATATTTAGGTGTCAATTTAATTAGGGGCGGATGCAAACAAATTCAAATGGATGATGTAATTGATAAGGTTAATTGCAAAATTAGTAGCTGGAAGAACACTTTTCTTTCTAATGGTGGTCGTTTAACTTTGTTGAATAGTGTGCTTCACAGCATTCCTTTATATGCTCTTCAAGTTTTTAACGCTAAGAAAAGTTCTATTACAAGGCTTGAAAAGATTTTCAATCATTTTCTCTGGGAAGGAGGGGGTGCAAAAAAACATTGGTTTTCCTGGAGAAAGATGTGTAAACCTTAATATTCTGGGGGTCTCTGGGTTTAAAGCACTCTCTCACATTGTAGAAATTAACATGTGTAAGTTATGGTATAAGTTTAGATTAAGGGAGTCTATTTGGGCTAATTATATGCATGTCAAATATTGTAAATCCGCTCATCCTGCTACGGTTAATTGGAAAAGTGGGGACTCCAAAATCTGGAAAGCAATCTTGAAAATTAGGGCTGATGCCTCCAAGGCTATTTTCTGGGATATTGGGGATGGGAAGATATCCTTTTGGCATGATAGCTGGGGTATGCCAAATCTTAGTCTGAATATGCAGCCTTCTTCTCAAGGAAATCTTCAGATTGCTGACTGCTGGTCTTTTGGGCATTGGGATATCAATAAGCTTAGAGATCTGGTTGGTCATGATACTGCTATGCTTATTAACCAAATACCTATAAATATGTCTAATTGTGATAAACCTATATGGAAGAAACTACCTCATTTATCTGTTAGCAAGCATCTCTATCACTCTTTCAATTCCTTTACTAAGTTGAACCTGGGACCTGGATATGGAAGCCTCTCGTTTACACCTTCCATATCTTTCTTCCTTTGGCGGTTTTTCTCCCGTATTTTACCACTCGGATGATATTTTAAAATTAAAAGTGTTGTGAATTGCTTCCATTTGCTCGTTTTGTAAGAATGTCGAGGAGACTTCTCCACACCTCTTCTTTAACCGCTCCTACTCTAAACACATCCGGACTAGGTCGGCCAATGTTTTTGGTACTACTTGGAACAATTGTCGCTCTATTAATGCTTATTCGAAAGTCCGGAAAGATATAAATCAGCTCGGGAAAGGTTTGAATCGTTCCCTTATGTAGTGTTGTGGTTCATTCGGAGTGCTAGGAATTCTTTTAAGCACTCGGATTGTTATCCTTCATCCGATGCTACTTTCTCTAAAATTATGGCCTACTACAATAGGTCGGCCAGGATGTTACATACGGCTCCTAATTTTTCTAAAAGACCTATTATTGTTAAGTGGATGCCTCCTGTGTTGGGTTCCATAAAAGCTAATATTGATGGTAGCTAGTCCCGGTCTCACTCGCCGCGGGTGGTCCGTTCGGTGGACCATCGGGGAACTCGTTAGCCTTTTTTGCTCCCCGTGTTGGCCGATCGTCCTCTCTCGGCCGAGGTCCGGCCCTTTTACTAACTCTAAAATCTGCTATTATTTTCAATTTTAAATTTTTACATGTGGAAACCGATTCCGAAAGCCGATTTATCTATATCTTAAACTCGACCGATACTCTATGGAATTCGATGTTTCGTTTAGAAGAATTTGGAGCATTATTGCAACATCAAATTTGCATGTCAATTTAACTTTTATTCATAGGGAGGGAAATAGGCCTGCGGACTGGTTAGCAAAAAATGCGGGTATCTCTCCTTCAGTTGGCAATATACCATCTCAACGCTAGCTCTCTTATCGCATGGGGACCGGATAAATTTGCCTTACATCGGATATAACTAACTTTATCGTTTCCCGCATTGGATGTTTGTTATATTTTATTTTTCATTATCGTTTCAATCCTTCTAACACAAAGAATATATGTACACTCGGTGTGGATGATTTCATTAAGTAGGCTCTGTATTTCTCTCGGGGTGGCATTTGTTTTTCTGGTTTTGCAGTGCGTCCGGGATTAAACTCCCATTGTTATCTCGTATCTGTTGGTGCCTCAGCATGTTAACTACCAGTCCAGTGGTCGTCTCAAATAACGTGGATCTTACTGTCTCCATTATCTGATGATGATTTTGGGCTTCTCTGATGAATTTTTCTTCTTGAATTACAACACGTTTTTGCTTAATCTAGTCCTCTTTTTTGCTATTTTGCCGTTGGCTACCCTTCGTAGTCCATCGGCTTTTGGACATTTCAATTCCTCGCACAATAGCTATATTTTGGAGTTTTAGTTTGCGTGAGTTGTACCGCGGGAGGGGGAGGTGGGAGACGGACCTCTAGGTGTGTGTGTGAAATGTATTTTTTGGGTTTTTGTAGTGGGGACTCGCCTCCCAAACCCCTCTTTTTGTAACACTTTTCGAGTATTAACACGCAGGAGCCCCCGTGCTCTTTCCCCCAAAAATATATAGTATATATATATATTGTTTTATTTTATTTTTTTGAAAAGAAACTGATATTTGGCAGAGGCCCACATATTGGTTTCCCATGCGCAACCGCCCATGATGAGGCCCGACGTCACGTGCTCGTAATTCGACCCCCACACAACACGGGTGGGTTCACCGTAGAGGACTTACAGGTGACTCCGCCACTAACTGCATAACGAATGCAATATATATATATATATATATATATATATATATATATATATATATATATATATATATATATATATATATATATATATCTGTGTCTCGTGTCTCGTGTGTGTCTTGTATTTAATGGGTTTATTTCAATTGATTTGTTTCTTTTTTTAGTTCATTTCTTTATATGTTCCAAGTCTCCTATATAAAAAAGACTTAGGACTTATAACAGGAGTATGGAGAGAACATGTTGAGCTGTAACCCTAAGCCGTATTTTGCTTCTCCCTATTCGTTGCTAATGGAATCTCCACCCAGGATCAATTTAACGCTGAATCATGTAAATATTTGTGTTTTATTATTGTTATGTGAATTTCTACGCTTTCGCATCGTTTTGCATAAAGCTATATATATATATATATATATATATATATATATATATATATATATATATATATATATATATATATATATATATATATATATAGTTTTATCTCTCTTGATTTGTACATTAGGGCAAAAATAACAAAAAAAAAATGTTTTGATTTGAAGGAGCATTGCATTTCTTATTTGTTGTATACATTAGCAAAGTTTTATCTTGCATGCCTTATTTGGATCAATGGTGGATAGGACAATACCCTCAAATACTATAACTATTCCCTTTATTTGAACTCTACATCACATTCAAAATTACAATAATCTAAAGGGAGCTAGTAATGGTGTAACTAGAGACATAATGAGGGTGCACTCTCCTAACATATCCCAAGCCCTACTTGAGTCAGGGAATCTCAATATGCCAAAATATATCAAATAGATAAGCTTACAAAATAGAGGAAGGGCAATAATTCTTGCTCTAAATAAAAGTTAATAATAGGTGAAGAGTAAATATAAAGTTAGAATATTTACTTTAGGAACAAAATCTATTTTCTTCAGGGAGTTCCATATGACTATAGAAGACATGCTATTTTCATTATGTGTTGACATGAGCACAACCTCGTTTTAACCATCGCTATTGAAGATAGACTATCTTGAATAATTGTAATCGTCCCAGCGATTCTAAGCAACATTATTACCCCTTTTTAAGGAGAAAGAGCATATGAGCCGTCTTATTGTACACAACGAGGTTTTACAAATTGTACAACAAAATATATAATATGTACAATTATATTATACACAATGCATCCGGACTCCGCACGTAATATTATCTCCACCTTTAGTCAATTATCAAGTCCAACTCATTTGGCCTCCTTTACTTCAAGGTAATCGAAGAAATGGCTCGTTCTTTTTGAATAGTTTGTGTTCGGTTCGGTTTGGCTCGAAATAATTATATATATATATAATTACTGAGCAGTATTTAAAAATAAAAATTAATTGACTACGAGGTTACAAAGATTTATAACCAATTAAAATTATTAATTCAAAAATAGAATAAAAATACATTAAATTATATTTAAATTATATTTTAATATAAATAATAAGATTTCAATATCGCCCAAACTCTTAATAATTTATGACTGTGTGACCTGGGTTGTCAAAACAACTATTTGTTTGCAAACAACTCGTGTTCGGCTCGTTAAGCAAACGAGTTTAACATTAATACATTTTCTGTGTTTGAAATATAAACAATCCGAATACGAACAATAGTATTTTTTAACGCGCCAAACACAAGCTTAGCTTGGGCTCACTCATGTTCATCTCGCTTACAACTCTATTTGTTAGTTATGTAGATACATGACAAATGAGCGTTACGCAAATGCCCCATTTTTTAAAGGGGTGTTTACATACACACGGCCCTCATTTCTTACATATTTATGTATTGTGTACCCAAATTTTATTATTTACATGTACACCATAAAAAATTTATATAAAATAAAAAATATTGTTATTATGGTTTTTAAAATATTAAATATAATTTTTCATATAAAAGTAAGGTGGCAAATACGTAAAATTAAAATTTAGGTATTAGAGATATATATCCATAAAAATTGAGTGTGTGTGTGTGTGTCTATATATATATATATATATATATCTTCCTTTTTTTAAATAATTATCATATTTTTAATAATAGTAATATTTTTATTATTATCAATATTAAAATCACAGCACTTTCCTACCCAAAAAAAAATGAAAATAATTCTCTAAATTATTCTGACTGAGACATTGCACAACTTTTTATATTTCACTTTCATCAAAATGAGAAGTAGACTTTGTGATTATGAATTTGACTTTAATTTTATTCTCTGCAAAAACTCAACATTGAATAAGAATAATTTAAGATTATTTTTGTATTGATATGCCACCAATAAATTTTTAATATAAGCAAGAATTTTAAGATATAATACAAATTTTAAGATAATTTTTTAATATGAAATATTTATATCTTAATAAAAGTCATACATAACTCTGATTTTAAGAACTTATAGTTAAATTGATCAGCTCAATTAGACGGACCCAATGATATCAAAATTAGTCTGATTTGAGTCGAATCAAGTTCAAAACAAATCATTAAATCGCTCTTGGAGGTTTTCCAAACTAATTTAGAAGATCAAACAAATGATGAATTTAACAAGTTTATAGTAAAAAAGAATGTCTTGACAAGATGAATCCAACGATCTCAATGTGCTCAATTTCCGACAACGATAATGCATTCAAATGTCCATCAAACGTCATACATTCGAAGGAAGCTCCTCGGACCGTCTGATCAAAATGATTCATATTTCTGCATTAATTGCATCCATAACACTATAAATAGAGCATCACCTATCTCATGAGGAGGGGGAGAGTTTGAGATATAGGGAAGAGTTTGAAGTTTTGAGAATTAGCTGAAGTCTAGCACCACCACAGCCTACCTCGATCGATCTCTACCGATCGTTCTCGACTTTCGCAGATTGTCGTCGACCGCCATTGAACTCCATCGACCAACACTGACCTCAGTCGACTGTCGTCGATCACTATCAACCTCCGACGATCAATACTGACTATCGCTGATCACTACCAACTACAATCGACCACCACTGACCAGACGCTGCCAATCGTTATTAATGATCGCCTCTTCCTAGCAACAAATTTATTAGCATGTCGACGTTGTAACTTGGGAATCATATTAACATTTCTCGTCAACGGGACAAAATGTTTTAAATGTAATCACAATTTTATACTGAAACTTTTCAGCTAGGTCAGGTTCTATGGATTTTTTCTTTCTAGATTTTTCACGTAAAAACTTCTGCTGTCATTATTAGTTATTTTCTATTTTTTATATGTGTGTTTAATCTTCATATCACGCTAAGACGATATTATGCTACTCTACTATTTCAAATTTTCTAGCACGCGTCACAATTAATTAAAAATAAATAAATAAAAAATGAGACAATAACTGTAACATAAATAGTCATAAATAAACCAATTTTGCAAATAATTTTTTCTTAAAAAAATTGCATTGTTCAACTGCTTCTAACAAGTAAGCTCCCTCTTACTTAATCGAAGCAGTAAACAAATATCAGTTCTGTTTTTTACATTTTTATTAAATTTAAATATCGAAAAAATAAATACAATATAAATGAAATTTGAAAAGAAAAGGAAAATTTACATAAATGCCGCGCAATTTCTATGTATTTGCATTTTAAATTAAAAAAATAAAAATAAAAAAAACAATTTACAAATTGGACCTTCTCCCTCAAACCATCATTCCTCTGCAGAAATCTCCATCATTCCTTCTGTCAATCTGAAACTCTGCTACCCGCTAATGAATAGGGGCAGGTGGAAACTCAGTTTTTTAACAGAATAAAATAAAATAAAAGACACAAAATTTTACTGCTTACAAGTCCCTTTTTGTAATTTCTAATTTGCAGATATACCCTTTTCTTCATTACTTTCTCAATACGGCAACTTTACAGGACCCGTTTACCACAAAACGGATCCGAAATCCGGGACCATATTAATTGTACCTCTCAGATACCTTTTCTAAATAACTTTGAAATAAAATTGATTAAATTTATTTTAAATAGAAAAAAATGTTATTTATATTTATCTATGCATAAGGAAAAGCTAATTTTCACGTTTAGTTAACTATGAGAATCACCTCTAAGGCCTCGTTCAGTGAAGTTTCGTTCCATTGTAGTGAATATCACCGTATGAATTTGTTTTTGTTTGGTAAAACAGTATCTTCCGAAGTTGTTTTAACGTAACGGTGATTTTTCGCCATTTAGGTCACAAATGACAATGTCTGTGTCTTTTAAAGATGTTTCGCTGAAATGAGAAACTCTTTCAAATAAGCCCTATTTGAAGTCAAAATCACAAGAAATTCAATGGCATATTAAAAAGTTATGTTAAGTAAGCCAAACTTAAAATTTTATTATTGCAAGAAAGTGATGAATTATTTATGGCTTCGTGATAAGCCATAAAATCAGCATCATTATGGGTTTGTTTGAGGCAGTTGCAGCTTATTAATAAACTGTTAAAAATAATCATTGTTCAAAGAAGTATGCGTGATTATTACTTTTTTTGATGAAGTCGTATCGCAACTGGAAATCAGCTATCTGACCTAAATGTAATCAATTGTAAAACGCAATTTTTTAACAAAAGTTGTCAAAATGTAACTTATCAAAACAGGTCTGGGTGCATTTTCAAAACGGACAGCACCAAATAAGCTGCCCAATATGAGGCTATATCATAAACACGGCAAAGTCAAACAAAAATTGCTTATGGTTTTGTTTGATGCATCTGATGGCTAAAAGCCAATCTCAAATTGACCATTTAATCATTGATAGGGATCTTAGTTTAGATTTGATCAATCATGTTTGTTGAATGAACAAACTAGTACATGGCCTGATTGGGCTGATAGAATCATGAGATCATGATCAAGCATCATTATCACCCTTTCTTAATGATTAAAATTGATAATCTATTTTATTATAATTGTAAGAATCATTACTTGAATGATGCAATTAAGAGTTGTATATTATGATATTTTCATGTGAGAGAGAGATTGATAATCTAATTAAATGATCCCACACTCAATTGAGAGATGCAGTGGGTAATCTTTAGTTGCAATGTGAATTTACATTAAATAAGATTTATCAAATCCAGTAAAACTTGCAACGAAGATGTAGCTCTCAACAGAGATGAAATTCGAGCAACAACAAAGTAAATTTCCTGCACGATCAAATTTATTAACAACAAAGTAAATTCTTTGCACGATCAAATTTATTAAATCCTAATTTATATCATTAAAGAAACTTAACATCAGTGAAAGAAACGACACACGTTGAATTTTATTTTTCTTTTTTTAAATATTTGATTTGGATTTTACTTAAATCTTGTCCTAAATATGGATTTTATTTTTCTTTTTTTGAATATTTGATTTGGATTTTACTTAAATCTAGCTCTAAATACTATTAAAACTATTCTATTTTTTTGACTTTAATTAAGCATATTCATATATGTTTGTGAGCGCGCACGCGTGCGCTGCAAGCCGTGTTCTATTGATTGATGGGGTTCTCTGTAGGTCCCTTCAGATCACTGGTTTGATCACCTGTGGTGCGAGATTCTCGAATATATAGACACGTAACGTCAGACCTCCATCATAGAGCTGAAGCGTATAAGGTGTTATGAAAATTCAGGGTGAACAAAACGCAAATTCGGAAGAAGAACACAAAGATTTAACGAGGTTCGGCAAGGATGCCTGCGTCATCGCGAGCAGAGCAGCGAATTTCACTATTTCAGATGAGTTACAAGTCCGGTTCAAATATACCCATAGGGTTACACATATATTTATAGAAAAAACCCATGGATAAATTACTAACTCGCCCTTGCTCCCCCCAACCCACTAAACATAAAGAGAGCACTTCTTCACCAAAAAAAACTTCAACTTTCTAGATATGAGTCATACCTAACATAAAGAAATCAGTATTTGGGCCAATTAGTGATTTCTTATATATATATATATATATATATATATATATATATATATATATATATATATATATATATGAATAATATTGATGAGGGGGAGGAGAGAGTGGGAGGGAACTTTATTGGTCTGTCTGAGCTCTGCATGGATGGGGGCAGGAGGAATTTTCAGAGAGAGCAGGGGGCAGCGCCTGACTGGGCTTTCAATTCTCTCCACTTCTCCCACGGACCATGAGAGAGACTATGATAGGTCATTTTCCTTTGTTTTTATTCTTCCTTTTCATCTTCTTCTTCCCCCTCTTTCCCTTCTCTCTCTCTACGGCTCTCTGTTTCTGTCTTTATTTCAGCCTGTGAAGAAGGTGGGCCAGCTTTACTGATCCAAAAGCTAGTTTTGCAACTTTGGACCCAGAGGTTAGGGCTGTGCTCCTTAATAACAGAGATCAAGAATTCAATCATTCTACATATAATAATTTATATATATATATATATATATATATATATATATATATATATATATATATATATATATATATATATATATATATATATATATATATATATATATAGAGAGAGAGAGAGAGAGAGAGAGGGAGAGGGAGATGCACCACTCAGTTCTTATGTATTTACATACATATTTATGCATGAAAAGGTTATATTCTATTTTTTTAAAATTTAAATTATGATATCTTTGATGTGATAGTAAATATAAAAAAAGGAAAATTTAGTCTTTAGATATGATTGTGTATCTTCTTCTTCCTCCTCTTTCCCTTCTCTCTCTCTACAGATATATATATATATATTTACATTTTCTGTTGTACTTTGTTTCAGTGTATTCTTGTTGTTTCCTTTGGTGCTTATGAGTTGTGCCTTAGCTTCGGGGTCCTCTCATACTAATTTGCTTTGTATCTATTTTCTATTTTAATGAAAATAGTCTCTCTCTCTCTCTCTCTCTCTCTCTCTCTCTCTCTCTCTCTATATATATATATATATATATATATATATATATATATATATATATATATATATATATATATAACATTTTCATACATATCATATTATTTTTATATCCTTTTAAGTATTTTCTAAATATTCTATAGCAAATAAATACATGCACAACAATATACATCATTTCTTATGGTTCTTTTCCTAACAAATTAAAGTTTCTAAGTCCAATCCCAAAAGTACATAGTTAATCAATAAAACCAACAAAAATAAAATTTTTTTCTTACCCTAATGTCTTCTCTAGGCTTGTATTATGCAATATATGGAGGCTTCAAGTATAAAGTAGCATACTAATATGTAGAAGAATGATCTATGAGTCTCATTAATCACACATAATTTGTCTTCTAGAGACTAAAGTTGGTCCTAATACTATCATCGTTAAAAAATACCACTTTAATGACTTGACTTGATGATTTGTAGAATTTTTTAGTAGAAAAATATTATATATTTACATTATCAATTAAAGTGGAAGCCTTGTGTGTGCTATGATTGATAGGGAATTCTACTAATCTTTTTGGTTGGATAGTTATCTCTTTTGATTTTACATAGTAATCCTTTTAATGTATTTAGGGTTTAAACCTCAAATTTATTTTTCTCCCTTAAAAAGGATCAAGAGAAAGCCATATTTGCTAACTTGGTGTAGTTACTGGTTGAAGTTTGGTAACTACATTACAAAGCTAATATTAATTAATTAATAACATAAACCATATAAGGTGTTATGAGGTAATGAGTACGATGTGTTTACAATATTCACACGAACACATGACATAGGATTCGTTTGGGGCGGCAGTTTTCGAGCGGCGTGGGGAGCGGTCGCGAATTGCGGTCGTTTGTTTCGGAGTCCCGAGTGAGACGGGAATCCGTTTTGGCACCTGGCCGCGAATCGAGCATTGCGGCCTGCGTTCGAGTGATGAATTATTTCATGTCTTACCCCTGTTGCTCTACCGTTCCTCGATCGAACCCCGCGGCCATGCGCTCCTTCCTCCCTGTCGCTCCACATTCCCTCAAAAGTCTTTGTACGCCGCTATCTCATCGTTGCCTTCCCAGCTTGCTCTAATCGCGACTGTACCGCAAGGGTTCATTCACAAAGGCCATGGTTTTGGGCGAAACCAGGAACTATCTCATTGTTGCCTTCCCAGCTTGCTCTAATCGCAATTGTACCGCGAGGGTTTGTTCAGGAAGGCCATGGTTTCGGCCAAAACCGGAAGGGAGGAGATAGATTATTTACAATAAGTTCTAATTTTATTAATTTAATTTATTTACAATTAATGAGGAATTCATATATTTTTAAATTAATCATATTTAGATGAATTTATATATTATTATTTAATGATTAATTAATTTATTTATAAATATTATTTTTTTAATTATTTGATAAAAATATAAGTTTTCTTTATTATTAAAACTAATGAATGTAAATTTATTCTTTAAGAAATAATTTGTTTAATAAAAAAAAATTATTTTATATTATATTTTAAATATCTTTACTGAACATGAGCAGAATAAACATTTTTCAAGAAACAACTACCCCACAGATGTTTTCATACCATCACAACAATCAGATAATCAGCTTCCATACAGTAGCTTTCTGGAGTAGTGCAGTTGCAGTTGAAAATGAGAAGCTACAGCTACCTCAATCAGACCTACAGTAGTTGATAGTTTAATTTCCCAACGCAAGGTTGAGGATAATTTCATATCATAAAGTTGATGATTCAATTCACACATATTGTACTTTAGTCTATAATTTTTTAGTATATATATATATATATATATATATATATATATATATTATATGGAGCAAAAGCAGTCCCACTAAGAGCACATCAGAAAAAAACCAGAAGCTCTTGATGGTCTGACGAAATTTTGGCCTTTTACAGGTGACAGAAGAATTTCAGAGATGGAACACGGGAAGAATTTGTTCTCTTTCCCACTCTGTTTGCTCACCCCAACTCCTTATATGCATATTTATTAAAAAATTAATATTCTATTTTTTTTCTTAATTATAAGCCTAATTAATGCGAAATGCCACATAAAAAAAAACTATTAATTTGATATAATTTTAATTTAAATTATTATATTTAGATCCATCCATATTATTTCTAATTTTCTTTTTGCTATTTTTTTTTAACAAAATACAGTTTAAATTTAGATAATTGAAATAACAATATATTTTATTAATATCAATCCAAGGATTAGCTGCTGATTTTTTTTTAAAGATATATTGATATTACTATATGTGTGTGTTCCTTTGCCTGTTGGTAGAGCAGCCTCTTTAAATGTCGTAGGTACTCTCAGATTATGGGTTCGAATCTCCTGGTAGTGCAGTATCGCCTTATGTCAGATTGTACTTGAATTATTGTACACTGGGTCGCCCCTAATAGGTTGGAGACCTCACAACCCGACCCATTTTTTTTCTTTTTTTTAAATATTCGGATAAAATGAAAATCAACATGTTTATTTTATTGTTTAACATAAATAATATATATTACATTAATATTATAATAAATTTAATAATTTCTAATTTCATTCTCATACTAATTATATTAGCATATCTTAATATATATATATATATATATATATATATATATATATATATATATTCTTATTTTGTTTTAATTACTTCGTATTTGTTAGCATACAATTAATCAATAAGATCTCATTTGAACTAAAAAATAAAACCTACCATGCTAATATAATCATGGGAAATTTATATACATACCACCTAATTTCTATGTATTTACATATCTAACCTCTAAATTTTAATTTTTATATTTATACTGCATGAATCTTTCGTATCACATCAAAAATATATATACTTAGCTCGATCCAGTTCTAATTAATTTTACAATGTCTTTAAAAATATTAAAATTTATTATCTTAAAATCATTTTAATCAGACTGTGTTTGATAGCATATTATTAAAAAGATTTTGATATTAATTTATCATAAATCCAGCCAAACATCAAAAATTAAAAAAAATAAAACTTACTACGAAGCTCCATTAAATCTAATTCTTTTGCTCTTCGTTGCTTTCTTCCCATAGTTCCGTCTCAACTGCAACGTAAATCTGGATTTAATAAATCTAAATATGAGTCAGATTTAAGTGATTTGTTTCCCCATCGATGAGCTTCATATCCGTGAAAAGATTTATCAGATTTGATAAACCCTATTTAACGTTAATCCCAATTGCAGCCAAACACCAACAAGCACTCACCAACCTAGGTTAGTTTATAATTCTAAGGGTGTTTGGCTACAATCCATATTTACATTACATAAGATTTACTTCTGTTTAGGGCGACTGCAACTTATTGAATAATCTGCTGATAAGTCAATTAAAAATAATCTGTTGATAAGCTAGGTGCGGTGGCTATTACAAATTTTTATTTTTTTGGAAAGGGCAAATCACAGTCAAGTAGGTGCGGTGTGAAAACACTGTTTTCATTATTTTGAAAACACATAAGCTGTCAAAAACGTAGTATACCCAAACAGACCAATTGCATTTTCAAAATGCTAACACACCAAATAAACTGCCTCAAACAGATAGTAAGTATGATAAATTTAGATTTATATTGACGAAAATAACGACGAAGATAGTGCTCGCAATCTCACAATCTGATTTAGTAAATCCAAATTCATACGGACAATGTGAGAAATAAAAACAAAATACGAGAAAATTTGATTTAAGAATGATTAGATTTAAGTTTTATTGTTTTTTTAATGATTAATTAAATTTATGTTAAATTTATAGCTAAATCCCATTAAATGTATGCTGCCAAACACCTCTAGAGAGAGAGAGAGAGAGAGAGAGAGAGAGGTTCATCTGCTAAAGTTTATTTAAACGGGGTGAGGGGAAAAGAGGGAGAGCTTTTGTTGCATGCACGAGAGAACAGCGATGGCTCACCGCAGAAGCAGTGGAGAAGTGCGGCCATACGTGCGTTCTAGCAAGCCGCGTTTCAACTGGACCGCCGACCTCAAGCTTCTCTTCGAAGAAGCCATGATCCTCCTCGGAGGAACCAGAAGTAATTTTAACTATTTTCCTCTCCTTTTTTTAATTATTTTTCCATTACTTAAATTATTATAATCTGAACGCAGAAGCTACTCCCAAACAGATTAGAGAGCTTATGAAATGCCCTCATATTCAGCTCTCTCATATCAAGAGTCGCCTTCAGGTTTAATTTATTTTAATTTACTATATATATATATATATAAATATTTCAATTTTATTATTATTATTTAATTAATGAAGGCAGGAATGGTTCTTTGCAGATGTGTAGAATCCGCATGGAGGAGAAGGAGAGGAGATCAGGTGATAATTATTTAATATACTTTTTTATATTCTTTTATTATTTTTCAAACCTTAGAAATTATTAATTATTATATTTTATTTTTTTATTAAAAATATATATTAAAAAAACTTCCCCCCCTTCTTCTTCTTCTTCATGTTCTTAACCTTACGATGTTCGTGGTGGATCGGCTTATCCGCGTTCAGATCGTGTTATTCAAGGAAAAATATTGTATGTCCAGACGATAATGTGGTTCACAGTACGCCGTTGTGCACTAAGACATGGTGGGATTCACACCGTCATCCGAACATCTAGACGTTATACATATTATTTTCTTGGTAGACAACCAATGGAAATAGTAATGATAAAACACATAAGTAAAGATGTGTAAATGAGATTATTTTTTAGGATTCTACGAGAAATAAATTTGTATTGTAAGGCATTACAATTATATCGAGCGACAGTGCTGATGAATTTATAAACGAGGAGTGTCAAATAAACCCTTATCAAAGTTCGGTATTTACATATATATCCATCACCTAACTTCAAGTTTAGGGTTGTAAGCATGTAAATGCCCACCTGCTGGTCATCATTAACTACAGGATTATGAGCAGCCAAATGATATTAAAGACTAATAAATATGTATTAGTGGGATGATTAAGATGGTTAAGTTTAATTAAAAACTGATATTTTTGAAATTTACCAGAGCTGGAAGGGAGCCAAAGTAGAGAAGGCACAGCTGATAATGTTGACCCTAATGGAGATGAGAAGAGTGTTGTAGTTGATGAGAATGAACCTAATGAGTCAGCTCCCCTTCTTTCAAGGCCCTGCTGCTGTTTTGAGTATCAGTCAAAAAATCAATCACATCAACGTCCCTTCAAAAGGTATCCCCAACTCTTATATATATATATATATATATATCTTTATTGGTTGGTAGGGTTCTCTGTAAGTCCTCTAAGATTCGATTCACCATGACGCAGGGTTCTTGAATATATAGACACATAATATCAGATCTTTATCATAATACCGATTTTTTTAAGAATATATATATAATTTTTGAATATTTATTAGAATTATTGACTTATAATAAATTTTGAGAGTATTTATTACTTATTCCTGACTTCAAAGCACTCAACTGCTTGACCTGAAATCAGCAAAATGCTATAATTACATACTTTTTATGGGAAATTAGACTTAAAAAGTATAAATAAATACATATAAATATATATATTTCACTGATATTTCTGCAATAGGGTTAGAGTGGAGGTGCAGCAACCCACTGCTTCCAGCTTTCAATCAAATCAAGATTATTTTGATTATTTGGGACCAACAGAAGAGTGCAGTGCAGTAATAGTGCCTCAGTTCTCAGCTGCTGTTGATTTCTTCAGAGAAGAACAATCACATTTTCCCCAGGTAAAATGTATAAATTATAGAAACACCCTTTTTTATATTATTTTATTGTCATATGTAAAGAGAATTGTATTTGAATATAGGTATCCAACATTTAATTTTTTTCATATCACATCAAAAATACATCTTATTTATATGCATAAACAATGAAATCTTTAATATCACATAAAAGTATCACTCTTTATTATTATTTTTTTTAAAATAAATATACATTGACATTAAGTTATATAAATATATAAGAGTTATATGGTATGTATGTAAATTTCTCTTGAATAAAAAATTAACACTTATTCTAAGAGAAATTATTTTGTCTGGTGTCTGCACGACCGGACAACGGCTAGGATCCGATCAGGTGAAATGTACGATGATGTGGTCAGATTCTCAACGTTTTTCGAACGTACAATTCACCAGACGAAATATTTTGTCCAATCCTAACCATCTCATTACGCCCTTACATATTCGTTGGCCCTATCTGGAGTTTGCCACCCATGATTTCAATTACTCCGCTTGACTCAACAAACCACAACATAGAGGAGCTTGGCTAACATAAGTAGTCATCTTTTTCCTCCTTGTAATGTAATAAATAAAATTTAGATGTTTGATTATGTAAATTCTTATTTTGTTGGTGATATTTATGTAAATGCCCCAAAAATTAACCTGGTTATAGCCTTAGTTATTCATATTTCATTGAACTTTATCATAACAATAACATTTACAGAAAATTCATTTCATTTCTTTCTTTCTTTTTCTCTTTTTACTAATTTAGCCCCAAAACTTAATAATGGCAGAAAGTGGGAGAGAATAATGACAAAGAAAGCCTGAAGGGGGAAGAACAAGAAGAAGATCATGAATTGCAGCTGTCCTTGGCTTTATCTTTGCCAGTCAGAGCTAATAAAGTGAATCTAGATCTCTCCCTATCATTTACTGAGAGTTAATTATCTTGTTCTGAAAATTTATTTTTATTTATTTTTTTGAAGTTAGCACTTTGAAAAAGTATGTACAAATGCAGCTCATGGAAATGAGCTTAGACCTGCAATTCTTAGTAGATTTTAAGAACTTTTAACTTCTAGCTTATCTATGCATTAGTTAAAATTTCGTTTGATTTTGCTTGAATGTGTAAGCATATTAGTTGATAATTGTTGAATTATGATTTGTCTGTGAATCACAAGGAATATAGCGCAAATAAGGAAAGAGAAAGAGAGGTGAGCGAACAATAATGACTAGTAATGCATTGTGTTTTATTTATGAAATAATCTCTCTATTTATAGAGGAGAAAATACAATATGGTAAAGTTTTTGTCCTTGCTTTAGAATAGTTTGTATTATGATATTTCAGGTATCTTACGTGGACAAGTTTGTTATTTGGTTGCTCTTAGGGTCGGCTGGCTAAGCTTAATTGGTTTTAAGTAGACAAGATAAGCTCTATCGGCTGAGATTTGCTTGATCATATGAGATCAGTTTAGTCGGCGAGCTTGGTCGACATGAGTCAATCGGTTGATCGAGTTCGACAGTTGATCCTTGATAACTGGTTAAGGACCTCTAGACATCCCCATGATGATCGAGGATGTTGAGGGGTTGGTTCTATCCTCATATTGGCCTTACCATAGTGGTTGGCTCAAATGCCTCTTTGCCTCTTTTCTGACTGAAAGTGATATTGCAATCAAATAAAATAATTTAATGAAAATGTATATTGTGTTTATTATTAAACAATGATTCAATAATTAAATCCACTTGATTTACATGCATGTTATTTTATAAATAAGAAGTGGTGAGACTCTTCCCATTCCTTATTTGCTGAGACCCCTAATCTGAATCATTTGGCTTCGAGCATTGTGATGGAAAATATTTCCAATCCCTCGAGTGACTTCCCTAAAAAAGATCTGATTTATGTAGCCTTCGAGAGACTGAAAGATCGGTACCACCCAGAAGGTGAAATGAAGAATAAAGTCATCGTTAAAAAGAGAAAAGCAGTCACACCATATGATCAGGTGGGATCATTTAATTTGATCGTTGTCAATAAGTAGAAAAATGCTCAGCCGACCAACCTGACCATCAACACGTTGACCCAACCTTCCTCAAAGACACAAGAACCACCAATCGCTCAAGCCATTATGAGGAAGTTTTTGTCTTCCCATCACACAGTGAGGGTGATATGTCGATTATAGTGTTTGATCTTGATTGGTTTCTTTATGTGGTGAACCTTAATCTCACTTGCTAAACTCGATCTTACTTAGAGGTGTCGACATTCCTTCATGTTGAGCCTATTGTCCTAAAGGTAGGCGTAGCACTTCTTCGAATCCCAGAAATAAGTTATGCACTACTTCAAGGGGGCAGGGGAGGGGGCTCTCAAAGTAACCTTTGTTTTAAATAACCCCTACTTTCTCGGTCATTTAAACTCTTAAAATAACTAACTCGGTACTATATATGTGGTTTAACAATGGGTGTTCATTATTTCTAGCTGGTAGCTGGTCAATATACTTGGTTTGACTCTCTTAGTAATATGCTATATCAATCGCCCTGCAATCCCTAGACAGTCGACTATCTTCATACCGAGGACAGGTAGAAGGACGCAAATCATGACTTGATCTCCACCCTTTGCCTAGGGGATCCTCTTCTGTGGGTGACGAGTGCAGGACTCTACTATGGAGGAAGCATAACTGAAATTATACTCATCAATCAACATATGATTATTTGTCAGCTCCAACAACTCTTCTACCACTACAAACCCAACGCTCAATGGAAGGTTCCTTCAGCCAATAAGCTAGAATGACATGAGAAACTGTGGGCACTGGGTCCCGTACTTCCAACATCTCTTTATGGAACTGTGTGATAAATGAGTGAGGGTTTTCAGTCTGTCCCTAGTGGATTTTTAAGTGGGCTTGTGACATTTTATGCAACTTTTAGGAGCTCGTGAATTGCACTACAAATATTTGCTTGAAATCAACAAATGATGTGGTACTCCTGACGGTTATCCGTTGAACTATCTGAGTGCCGACTCCATCAGTGTGATAAGGAAGAGAAACAACATTTTGACACATTAGTGGTCTTTAGTAAGCACATGATCGACTCAAACGATGCTACGTAGTCTGTTTGATCGGTTCGACCATTATAGGGCTCCAATTTCAGGACCTTGAATTTGCTGAGAGAACGCATTCTTGGGATTTTGGGGCTCCTCAGTATACCAAATCAATACCGGTTGATCAATGCCAACGCAACATTATCTAAGTAATGGAGGTCGCTTTCTTTTTTTAAACTTAAGCGGCCTCTTTTGGCATTGGGTGTCAATTATTCTTCTCAGGCCGCCGATCTCTTCCCAGGGTTAGTGTGTCTCAGATGAAATCCAACATTTGATATTTCAACTGTTGGTTGGGCTACGAATACTTTGGTGCACTCACTGTTATTGGTGTCTCTGTTAGGGGTTTCTTCGCATTGGGCCGCTTCCCCTTTTTGTTTGTGACATGATTCACACTCATTGCACCTTTTAAGATGTTAAATCCTGATTTGTACATGAATCACACCAAGCAATAGAGCAAAGGAGAGAGAGAAAGAGATAAGAGTGAACAATAATGAATAGAAATATGTCATGTCTTATTCATGAATGATCTTATTTATAGCGGAGAGAGTATAACATGTTGATGTTATATTTTTTTCACTATTATAAGGGCATGTACTGAGATATTTCAGGGATTTTACATGGATAAAGATGTTATCTTACTGCTCTCTGGGTCAGCAGATTAAGCTTGATTGGTTTTGAGTCGACAAGATCAGCTTAATTGACAATTGACAAAGCTTTGCCAACATCAATCAATTGGTTGATCGAACGTGGTTGTTGATCCTTAATAACTGGTGAGACGGTGAGACTGGATCTTTCATCGAATTGGCTTTCCTATTGTGGTTGCCATGGATGTCTTTTTAGCTCGTTTCTGATCGATGGTTTGGTCTTCAATCATTTGGTTGCCTTTTTGCCCTCCACATTGCTCGGTCGGCTTTCGCATTACTGCCTTTAGCTCGAACAACTTGGTTGAACAAGTGGGTCTCACAATCTTCTGTTAGTTTGGCGTCACTTTTTTCTTCCAGATTATTATATCTCATCAGGATCAACAGTGACACATTTTCAACGTACAAGAATAAAATAAAAATGTTAACATATTTATTTGATTTTAAAAATACCACTCAATTTTTGTGTTTATTAAAACTATACCAAATATTTAAAAGATTCAATAAAAGTGTCATAAGGTAAGGGGGGTTTAACCTCAAATTATAAGTCAATTTGTACCATGGAACAAACATCAAAGAATGGTCTAAAGACATACAAAAATAACCAAATAATCTATACTCAGTGACATCATTCACAAAACAGAAATATTTATTAGCGGAAACTATTATAAGAACCTAATATATTAAATGTGTGTGTGTGTGTGTAAGCTCATAAAAAAGGGGAAAAAAAGAGCCCTTTCTGACCTTAAAGCATGATTTCGCCTAGGGGTGTAAATGAACTGAACACGAACGAACAGAGCTAGTGTTCGTGTTCGAAATGTTCGAACACATCACTGTTCGTGTTTGGTTCGTTTGCTTATCGAACGAACACGAACTTCCTGGCGAACCGAACACGAACTGTTCGCGAACAACGAGCTTTTTGGCAGCCCTAGCTTTGATAGGATACTTCCTCAAATGAAGCAAATTGATTAGGTATTCCGTACACATCGTAGTAACCCATACTTCCTCAAAATGAAGCAAACTGAATAAAGCTTTTAGGATTTTATTTTAATATATAGTATAGTATATTAATTATAATATTACAATATTTATATTAATATAATTAATACTAAAATATTATTATTGTTATTAATAATTTATCATATATTATAATTTATAAAAGTTTAATTATTTAAAATATGATAAATTTTTATAATATATAATTATTTTTAAAATATCATAAATTTTTTATATATAATTTTTTAAAATATTTAATATTTCGAACAATAACGAACCGAACACAAACGAACACATCACTGTTCGTGTTTGGTTCGTTTAACAAACCGAACGAAAAAAATTGTTCGTGTTCGATTCGTTCGTGTTCGTCTCGCTTGCTTATCGAACGAATCGAACACAAACTTTTTGGCGAACCGAACACGAACTGTTCGCGAACAACGAGCTTTTTTAACAGCCCTAATTTCACCCAATCTGGAAAAAGAAGATGGTTCCATCTTATCATAAGATGTTCAGGATATTAACAATACAGCCATCCTATCAAAATCAATAGGAAAAAAAAAGATTCAATAATAGAATCAAATCACATAAAAAAAAAAAAATCAAACTACTTTTACACTTCAATCCCTATTAATTTCCCGTCCTATATAAAGATAATTTTTGAATTTAATTCGATCCGGTTCAGTAGGACCAGTTCACGATTGAATCGGTCAAACCAGCCGGTCCAATCCAATTTTTAAAACCAAAGACTTCCTCCACATAGTGCTCCTCCTTCAAACCCATTCACAAGCAAACAAAAAAACTGTTTCCACTAATCCTTAGTGGTCAACAATGCCCACAAGCCATCAATCAATCATGAAAATACATTTCCAAGCCAATGCAAAGTTCAATAAAATTCAAAATTGCAAAAAAAAAAAAAAAAAAAAAAAAGATTATTTAAATCCAAAAATCTTAAGAAAAAAAAAATTATCAGAAAAAAAAAAGGAAATTTACATAAATGATGGCAGGCCTTCAAAACTTCAAATCAAACTTCTACAGAGGCTCTCAATGACATTTTCTAATTGTGAGAAAGCACAAAAGATCCCCACAAATAGTTCAGAGCGAAATTCTTCCAAGTAATTAAGCAATATTCAATACAGCTAAATCTCCATTACTTCTTTCACATGAAGCTTCTCATTAAAATAGAAAGAACACGCATATAAAGTGCAGCGATAGGTCTATTTCTGGAACTGTTCCTATAAAAAGAGGCGCACTGCAAAGAACTGGAAAAGCAACTGTCACTCCTTTGAAGCATTTAAGCCTTTCCCCCTCAGATCAACAAAAAGCTATTTTCCTGGAGACCATCATTGCCTTCAAAAAATGTCCTCACAAAATTCAAAAATGACCTGAAGATGCATCAGGAACGAGACTCATCATACATTCCTAACAAAGAAAAATGTCAAAATGGTCCTTGGGTTTTCTTTAGAGGTCCATTTTAATCCCACAATCTATAAAAAGTATCAATTTAATTCCGAGACTCTTTTAACGGGGGCTAAAAGAAGAGGGATAATGGCGTCCGGACGATGGTGTGGATCTCAACACGCCGTGCGTTCAACCGCACGTCTGGTTTATCATGCGTAATATTTTCTCGAGTCATCTTAGGAGATGAGTTCAGCCTATATTATCATATGTTTATACAGGAGACAAAAAGTGTCAAAATGGTACATTGACTCTTTTTATAGGTCCATTTTAATAAAAGAGTCTATAAAAGTATCAATTTAATCCCCAGACTTTTGGAATGGAGGATAAGAAAATTCCTCGCTGGAACTATTGCAGCCCATATTAAAAGAGTACGGAGATTAATTTGACAATTTTTATAAATTTTGGGACTAAAAAGATTATTTTGAAACTTTCTCGTTCACACTGGCATTTAACGGAATTACAGAATTTAAAACTCACATCTTAGTTTTGCAAAGCAAACACTTTGAGACCCTCCTTTTGTCTGCTTCGTTGCTGCAGCTTAACAGAGCTGCTATGAAGATGAAAGAGTAATATAACAGATGCAGGGAGCGAATGATGAATAAAAAGAACCGAAATCTGTGCTTGCTACAATAAATGCGAGGATAGAAGAACTAAGGGTGGGGGCGATGATTTAGATCTGACGCTTTGTGTTTGTTTCTTTCTGCATTGATGACCAGAGGTTTAATGGCGAGTCTCGGCTTTGTGACGACAAACTCACATGGAAGTACTGACACACCAACCAATAAAGACTCAGGTGGTAAGCCGGAAAGAGGCAGTAATTCCACCAGTATCACTACCTGCAGATTATGCTTTGAATTAGATCCATTCTTCAAAGATTTGAGAAAATGAAGAAATTATTATGTGGGGTGACCGCATGTTTGGGCGATGATCTGGATGGACCGCTTTGCGACACACGGCGGTATGGCCACATCCCGATCTTCATCCGGATATGTGGTCAACAAGTAATAATTTTTCCGGAAAAGAAAAGATTTACAGACCTACCATTCAATTCTTACATTTTGCCGTATCTAACAGTTAAAACATCAATTCTTACATACATGCCAAATTACATATGGATGAAAATGTATATTTCACTTTTTGAAAATTAAAAATGAAGGCATTTTTGATGTGATATGAAAGATTTCGGTGCTATAAATATAAATAAAGCAAAGTTTAGATGCTCGGTACGCGAGTTAATAGGAAGGGTGGCCTGTATGTACATGCGCCGGGAGAAAAATATGAAGGTCGAGGTGTGTAATAAACTTTGATAGGACTTAACGTGAGTGTGATTATATGGCTCCCAAGGACCAGCTTTCTATGTAGGAGATACAAACCAAAAAATGGCCAACATTATTCTATTTTCTTTATTTTGTTTTCCTTTTGTGGAAGATTCACATACATGCCACACAATTCCTATGTATTTACATATGTAACACCAAAACTGCATTTTTACATAACATGCCACCTTCATGAAAAAGTGAACGTCGCTTTTTATAAGTTAAAATGGTAATATTGATGCGATATGAAATATTTTAGTCGTATGAATGTAAAATATAAAGTTTAAGTGTTAGATATGTAAATATATAATTTGCAGGTACGTATGCAAATGCCACCATTTTTTTTACTCCTTTCACAAGAGATAGACACGTGGATGAAAAGGTTATGAACAGTGTTTATAGAAATTCCAACAAATACTATTTCATTTCATACCACAAGATCTTTCTGAACAAATCTCAAAGCAAACCAGCAACGCAATTTACCAAGGCATTGAATTGCAAATCTTGCATTTTCTGAGTTGTTTACAAATTACAATTTATGTAGAGAGGTCAGAGATGCAATTTAGTGTTTTTAGGATTTTCTATAAACATTATTTATGAGATTATTCGATAATCTTAACGCTTGACAAGGATGCCAAATAGCCAAGGCTCGTCATGGAGCATGGCTCAACAACATCCAATAGTGCTAGAAGATATAGAATCAAGTTATAAGAACAATTGAATCTTGTTTGAGAGAGAGCAATCAGGGTAGAAGTCGGTTGGCCATTACAACATTTTTAAGTTCGTGAATGTGATTCAGCATAGGGAATTCATGTAGCGACTATATGCAGAGATGAGATTGACTTAGTAGCTTCCTATGAATTTCAACTGCACGCAAGAATTCACAGGAACTAATAACTCATTCAATAAAACTTTTAACTACAATCACTCCTCGAATATCAATGTATACATTGCCTCAAACTACACCAAGCATAGGATATTGAATCAACATAATTTTGTATTGTTGCCAGCAATTGCCTTTGCATTTATAAAGTTACTTTAGGTGAAGTGGAGTTAACTTGATATATACATAAATGATATCACCAGTCCCGGTGCTTAGAATTAACTAAGGCGGGAACTGCAGTCGGACGGTATTAACTTTTAATTTTATTTTCCGCAAAATATTTCAGAAACTTATAATATAGAAAAGAGGAAATAATTTACAAAATGCAATAAAATTTAACATTCAAAAACTACAACATCATAATCATAAAATAACATCTCATACCAATATATGAAGTCTCTGTACAAAAGTAATGATAAAAGAAACCAAAGTCATATTATAAACTAATATCTATCAATAGCAGTAGTTATCCTGTAAATCAAATCTCTCCTACTAGATATATCAACTTATGAGTAATTATAATCTAATATGTATTAAATTCTTATGATAAGCTATGAATGAATGACAAAAAGAAATACAGTTCATTTCATTTAAAACTTTACATTTATTCCTTCTCGTTTCACTTTAAGTATTTACTAATTTAACATCTTTAATAGTCATCACAAGATTACCGTCATACCAGAATGTATTCTTAAAAATGTGTCCGAATACACTCTCAAACTTGTACTACACCTTATCTTTTTCTTTAACGTACACAAGTATATTGCATCATCTCTCAGTTTTGTGGATTTTAAACTTTTATAGGTGAGACGAGATATTGTAGATCTACAAGTACTAAATTATCATTACTATCTGAAAATTTCCAACATCAAGTAATAAATAATCAATTTGATAATCTTTCAATTCTCAAATTGTTTAAAGACTTAAAATCATTTTAAATATATAATAGATACAAAAAAGATAGTACCTTCCATCGATGAAGTCTTATCTATATAGCATATAATGTATAAGCAGTCAAAAACTCCATTCTATTGTAATTATTATAAATAATCAAGCTGGAAATAATTTTCTCTCTACAAATTATTAATATATTAAATTAATCAAAAAAATAATTTTAAATACTCTTTACATTAAAACATGTTGGTATTTTAATTATTGATCTAATTTGAAATTTGATAATTATTCAATCAATTAAAACAACTATTTGAGAAATTTATCACAAATATTAATAGTTTCAATCAATCATATCATAAGATAATATTAAATTTTATTAAATTTATACCTTAATGTAATCCCATATAATAATCATGAAAATTAATATAAGAAATAATAACTAAAAAAATTATTACAATTTTTTTCTCTATACATTTCATGGGATTATTTTCTTGTAAAATTTAATGCTCCCAACACCATAAAGAGACCATCTAAAAAGACGACAAAAACAAAAACCAAAAAGCAAAAAAAAAGAAATGAGAGAAAGAGAGAAAAATTTCCATAAAAATAAGAGCTTATTAGCAGAGTAACTTCTTAGACTCATCATTCAGAACTAGAAAGAAAGGGCAAACATTGACATGAGAATTACCTCAGGAGAATTCAGATCCACAACAGAATTTTCCACAACCTTTTTAAATGCACCAGCCACAACACTAAAACATTTACTTCTTTCCAACAGAGCAATACAGTTCTTATTCTTCAACTCTGTCTCCTCAATGCCTCTTCTGTTAAAACCAACTGCAAACTGTGTTGAAGATAAGATCATCACAATAGGTTTAATAATTTAATCTAGCAGTAAATCAGATAGTTAAAATAGCAATTCAGACAATTATCATAAAAAATATATATGGAGCATTTACAAACATACCACCCAATTCTTATGTATTTTCATATCTAAACCAGAACTTAATACATTTCTACCACACAAAGCTTTCACATCACTTCAAAAATACCAGCATATTAACTTCTAAAAAGTGAAATTACACATTTTCATGCATAGGTAAGGTGGTATGTATGAAAAAACTGAAGTTTAGGTGTTAGATATGTAAACACGATAGAATTGAGTGATATGTATATAAATCTTCCAATATATATTTGGAATTATGAATTATGAACAAAAAATAGGTCAAATGTCAAGTCTTTGCAAAATATTGGAGTTTTAAGCAATATATATAGAAAATATAAATAAAAACTGTTAAATATAAACAACAAATGTTGTTCTCGGAAATGAATTCACATGATATCTATTTAAGGAGTGCACAAGTCAAGAAATATTCGTCAAATAAATTAAAAGGATTGAAGATACTTGAAGATCATTTTTACTCTATATGGGCTCATCATTGTCACTCAAACTATATAGGTTGCACTAAACATATCACTTTAGGATCCCTTTTGACTATAAATAGGCTTACATATGTCACCCTACTTCTATAAGTTATTATAAACATATCAATTTGAAGATTTTCTTGATTTCATATGAGCTCACATTTACTATCCTACATGTAAAGATTGTCATAAATATATCATTACAAACTTACCCACATAGATAACCTTTCTTAAGCTCATTTATTTTCATAATGAATATTTGAATGCATACATCATTCATTTTCATTGCAATGCATTCAAATATATAAATCCTTCATGTTAGATATGTTGATGAACTTCAAACATCAAATATGTATGTTATAAATACATGTTGTGAGTTATATGTAATTAGAGGGTTTTATTGGGTTGTGTAATAAGAGGATTTTATTGGGATTATTTGTTAAACATTATAACATCTATTTAAACACATGTTAAATGAAAAAAAAAAAAGTTTTTCAAGAGCAATCAATTCTTTATGGTATCAGAGTCTAACCCTAAGGGTTGATCGATGTGCATCATTGACTTCGCGAGCGGCTTCTTCATCATGAAGCAACCACGATTAGAGCTAACCTGGACCAGCAGCGTGCTCATCATGAAACCATCGCGATTAAAGCTAACTGGGACGACAACGAATAGATTGGGCAGTCGAAGCCGAAGACAGGCGACCTGTTGATCGCGAAACCTTTGCAATTAAAGCTAATTGGGACACCAAGGAGCCGAAAAAATCAAAAGAAGCCAAAACAAGTCACAATTAAAGCTAACTGAGACAGCAAGAAAGAGATTGCGAGTCCCGATTAGAGAAGATTGCGATTGATGCTCGCGAGGCGCGACAGTACGGAATGACAAGGACGGCCTGACAAGCTCGGTTGTGTGGAACATCGAAGAAATTGTGGCAAAGGCTTTAGTCGTCTGTGCAGGGAGGATCGGGCAGAGGGTTTCGCAGAATGGCTCGAGCGGCTCGTGCGTGGCTTCATTGAAGGTGAAGTGCGTATGAAACTAGAGCAGTGGAGGAGAGAACTTTGGCTCTACATGCGTGAGAGAACAACGAAAGTTGGGGAATAGTTATACCGAGGATGTTAGGAGACAGAGAGAGTGCGGGGGGTAAAGGTTTGGAACTAGTTATCCTAAGGTTCTAATGGTCTTGATCGGGCTCATACAGAGAGCTAACGTCTCGACGGAAGTCACTACCTTAACAAGTGCTCCGACGTAGTTGAAATTAGATCTCCCTCCTGTGGATCTAAAGCTTGATGGAACGACCATGTATATGATTTAAGTCACGTCAGATCAAGACTGCTTTAGAAGGGAAAAGATTAGAAGGATGCCTAACGAGAATCAAGCCAAAGAGTAACAGTGTTGAGGAGGATGAGTAGAGGACTACATATGCATTGATTTACACTTGGCTACTCAATTCGACGGTTTTATCACTTGCCACATCAATGGATACCATTCAGAAGATTAATGACATTTGGGCAAAGCTGAAGAGAATCTATGCTGGGACTGAAAACTACATGAAGGTGTTCCAGATTCAGCGTGACATAGAGGTAGTGATACTAGATAGATCGATTCAGGAGTACTCCATAGAGCTAGAGCGGCTGTGGCAAGATCTTGATCACTTCTCACATATGTTAAGTAGGGGTGATCCTAGCAGCAAGAAGGCGGAGATCATTGTACATATGAGGACTATGCAATTCCTGCCTCAATTGAACCAGATTTTTTATCCGAGGAGATCGGTCCTCCTAACCCAGGCAACAATTCCTTCACTGTATGAGGTCATCGCCGCAATGTTGCAGGAAGAAAGTTACATGAGGCTACACTTTGAGTCGAGTGGCCTTCTAGGTACAAGATCTGCTTTGACAGCCTAGAGCTCATGTCCGACAGCTGCCCAGGGGAAGACCTGAAGGTGCTACAACTGTGGAGAAGTGGGACATTTGAGCAATGCTTGTCCAAAGCTACCCAAAGTGAGAGACTACTGGGCGAGGACAGTCTAAATGTTGTGGTTATGGTCGTGGAGGTCGGAAAGGTGAAAAAGGAGACTACCGGACAAATCTGATCTTTAATAATAAGGATAACGAGTGCTTGGAGTTGTTGAAGAGGAAGCAGAAAGCAGCAAGAAGTGGACCAGAAAATGTTTTAAATTCATCGACATCAAGAGGTAATCAATTATGGCCACTTCAGCAGGTATTGGTAACATACTTGCTCTTGCCTCTATTTTCACCACAGGATCATCAAAATGGATCATAGATTCTGATGCTTCTTGTCATGTGACAGAAACTGCTGGAGAGTTCTATTCATATGCTCATTTAGCAGTACCATAGAGAATACAGACTGCTGATGGTACAATGTTGTTTGTAGTTGGTAAGGGTAGCATGAGATGTACCAATCATATGACTTTCTTCAACGTTTTGCATGTTTCTTCTTTTCTAGTAAACCTCTTATCCATTAGTATCATTATTCTTCAGTTAAAATGTATTATTTCTTTTGATATTCCTTAAGTAATCTTCCAAAAGAAAGGAATGGGTCGGACGCATGAGACTGGAACATGGCATATAGCAGTTTATTATTTGGATCGAGAGGAGATGGACTCAGCTCTGGCATCCATGGTGAAAAGTGCTACAGTAGAAGAATCTGGGAGGAAACTCGAGGATGTGTTACTGCTACATCACAAATGTATGGGACATTCTAGTCTTAATTTACTAAGTCGGTTGTATCCATCTATGTATGAAAAGACAAATAAGGAGAAGCTGGTGTGTGATGCCTGCGATTTTGGCAAGCTCACTAGAAGCTTTTATGTCAGTTCTGGGAATAGGAGCACTGACGTGTTTGATTTGATACATTATGATATATGAGGATCATGTCCTACTAGTTTTATGAATGGTTATCATTATTTTGTTACATTCATTGATTTTTTTTCTCGTGTTACTTGGATATATTTGATGAAACAGAAAAGTGAGGTCATTGCTTGCTTTAAAGATTTCCACAAGACAACCCTGACTCAATATGGGGCAATTGTGAAGGCACTGGATCTGATAATGAGACTAAATATATAAACAAAGTATTTATGGACTACCTGTTAGCTCAAGGGACAACAACAAACCACATGTCAATACACACCGGCACACAATGAAGTAGCAGAGGAAGAACCGACATCTTTAGAGGTAGCCAGGAGCATGATGGTGACAATGAATATCCTACAACAAGTATGAGGGAAAATAGTGTTGACAGCAGCTCAATTGATTAACATGATGACCTCAAAAAAGGTGGAGTGGAAGTCTCATTGTCAGATGTTGTAAGGAGGCAATAGTGGGATCCTTCCATTGAAGGTATTTGGATATGTATGCTTTGTGAAAGACAATAGACCATCTGTAGGGAAGTTGGATCCCAGAGCTGTGAAATGTATGTGTGTGGGTTATTCTGCTACTTAGAAGGGTTATGTTTGTTGGAGCCCGATTGAGAAGAAATTCTTTATGAGTATGAATGTTTGATTCATACTACACTCTGGAGGTGAATTCACCCTTCGGTGACTCAACAGACATTGGAGATACGAAGCATCAGAGAGTGAGTAGTGGTGATGGAATGGTGCAAGTGGGAGCAATGTCATGTCTTGTGATGTGAGATGAACCATTTGACAAGACGAAAATAGAGATTGAACCCATAAGTGGTAGAATTCAGGCTGAAAGTTAGCTAAGGGCGTATACACGGAAGAAGCAAACTGAGGGAATAAAGTCTGTAATGTTAACAAGTCCCTTGTCCCGGTCTTCCTCAACTCTTGAAACATCAACAACATCCACATTTGATTCAAACTCCCAGGTGATACTATTCCTCATATGTCCACTTCTACCCCCCAACATTAAAGAGGACCTCCCGCAGCAGTGTTGGGCATCTTCCTGATCGTTTTGAGCGAGAACTTGACAATACAAACTTTATTTCTTATTCAAATATCTCACCTTTGTATAGAGCATTCATTACATCATTGGACTCTGTCTATACACCCAAGTATTGGCAAGTTGCTAAAAAGGATCACAAGTGGAATGCAACGATGCATAAAGAGCTTGGAGCTCATGATAAAAACAGAACATGAGATATTGTACCACTACCAGCAGGGAAGAAGGCGATTTGATGCAAGTGGATCTTCACTAGGGCTGTCAAAAAAGCTCGTTGTTCGCGAACAGTTCGTGTTCGGTTCGCCAAAAAGTTCGTGTTTGATTCGTTCGACAAGCAAACGAGACGAACACGAACAATTTTTTCTTTCGATTTGTTAAACGAACCAAACACGAACAGTGATGTGTTCGTTCGGGTTCGGTTCGTTATTGTTCGAAATATAAAATAATTTAAAATAATTATATATAAAAAATTTATGATATTTTAAAAATAATTATATATTATAAAAATTTATCATATTTTAAATAATTATACTTCTATAAATTATAATATATGATAAATTATTAATAACAATAATAATATTATAGTATTAATTATATTAATATAAATATTATAATATTATAATTAATATACTATACTTATATATTAAAATAAAACCTTAATCAAAATCCTAAACGCCTTATTCGTGTTATCTTCATTTTGAGGAAGTATGGGTTACCCGATGTGTATGGAATACCTATTCGCTTCATTTTGAGGAAGTATCCTATCAAAGCTAGTGGTCATCAAAAAAGCTCGTTGTTCGCGAACAGCTTCGTGTTCGGTTCGCCGAGAAGTTCGTGTTCGTTCGATAAGCAAACGAACCAAACACGAACAGTGATGTGTTCGAACATTTCAAACACAAACACTAGCTATGTTCGTTCGTGTTCGGTTCGTTTACACCCCTAATCTTCACAGTAAAGCAAAACTCCAGAAAGGCGGAGAGATACAAAGCATGACTAGTGGCAAAGGGGTATATTCAGACGTATGATATTGACGATGATGAAACATTTGCACTAGTAACAAATATGAGCAAGGTGAAGACACTGGCGTCTCTGACAGTGAATGTTGGATGGAGACTACGCCAACTGGATGTGAATAATGATTTTCTTCATGGAAAGCTATTGGAGGGGGTATATATAAAAATACCACCAGGATTCAATATATCCAAGACAGTGGGCAAGGTCTGTAGGCTTAGGAAGTCACCGTATGGCTTGAAGCAGTTCCATCGAGTCTGGATTGACAAGTTTAGAATGACTATGGTTGGCATGAGATATCAGCAGATCAATGCAGTTCACATGATGTTCCTTCAGCAACATAAATATCATACTACCATCCATGTCGTGTATGCGGATGACATAATTATCACTGATAATTATGAGGCAGAGATTGCTCAACTGAAGGAAAAAATGGGGAAACAAATCGAATTGAAGGATCTGGGACAGCTCAGATACTTTCTTGGGATTGAAGTGGCTCATAGATCTGAGGGGATGATCCAATCCTAAAGAAAGTATTTATTGAATCTTCTCACGAAAACATGTATGTGAGGGTGCAAACCAGCAGTCTCTCCACTTGATCAGAATGCCAAGCTCAATACAGAGGTAGGTAAACCAATTAATCATGAGAGGTACCAAAGGCTGATGAACCGTCTGATCTATCTATGCCACACTCAACTCGATATCTCTATTGCAGTTAGTGTGGTGAGCTGATATATGCATGATCCAAGGAAGAGTCATATGGATGAAGTGTATCAGATTCTACGGTATCTAAAAAGTGCATCAGGGAAAGGGTTGATATTTAGTAATAAAGACATGTAGATATTGAAGGCTTTTGTGATTCTGACTGGGCAAGTTGTGTTGACGATAGACAATCCACATCAAGATACTGCATGTTTGTAGGTGGCAATTTAGTTTTGTGGAATAGCAAGAAACAGTCAGTTGTAGCAAGATCAACAACAGAGGCAGAATACAGGGCCATGGCATTAGGAGTTGCTGAGATGATATGACTGAAAGCCTTGTTAGTTGATCTCAAAGTGAATCAAAGAACTAAAATGAAGTTGTGGTGTGACAAAAAGTCGGCAATGAACATGGTTCATAACCCGGTGCAACACGGTAGAACTAAACATGTGGAGATTGAGAGATTCTTCATTAAGGAGAAGCTGAAATGAATTGTTGGAACTACGTCAAGTAGCTACCGAAGAGGAGGTGGCTGACTGCCTCACTAAAGGACTTAGTTCAGTGGAGTTAGCTAGATTATGTGGCAGCAGTGCTTAGTGAATATCTTTTGCCCGTCTTTATGAGGAGTTTTGTGAGTTATGTGTAATTAGAAGGTTTTATTGGGTTGTATAAATAGAGGGTTTTATTTGATTTATTTGTTAAACATTATAACACCTATTTAAACACATATGTTGAATGAAATAAACAAATTTTTCAAGAGCAATCAATTGTTTAATGCAAATAACCTACTTATAAAACATGACATTTTCATGAAATGTTAACATGCTTTTAATACTTCAATTTATGTTTTTCATGATTTGAAGAGTTGCATTATCATTTCTATATATTTGATAGGAAACAATTGTACAAAACTACAATATAAAGAAATTTCTAACATATAGCTTATTTACAAATTTTACTTATCAAATTTATACTCCAATAATTAAAATAATTTGCTCACTAAATTACCAACTGATAATTCATCACAGAGAAAACTTGTTAAGATCACCCTGAAATCTCTTTCAATTGTAAATAATCTAAAAAGGAATAGATGCCTAGCTTTCAACCATATTTATTTCAAACTCAATTTAAATCAATTTAATGTCGCATTAACATTTTTATCCAAAAACTGTTTCTCCTCATGAAAGCATTGATGCTTAATCTCAAATCAAAGGCATCATGTTGGAGGAAGATTTTACCCTAAAAACCATTACGACACTTTCTTCTTCCTCTCTTCTTCTTCCTCTCTTCTTCTTCTACCTACCCGCTCTTTTCCTCAAAGTAAAGCTCCCAAGCTGAGCTCTCTGATCAGCACCAGACCCTCACGAGTTTGGATAGATGATAAATTACTTGGAGACATAATACTGCAGCATTATACGTATTAAGTAGTCACACACACAGGCACACAGACACAGACAAATATACGTATATATATATATATATATATATGATCACGAAAAAATATGTTAAGAAATTACATACCTATTTTTTATGAAATTACACTTTAAAGAAATATATTTTACTTTATTTTATTATGTGAATGAAGATTTATAAGTCGATAGAAGAAAAGCATGAAATAGAGCGAATTTGGATCAAAAAAGGAAGAAATTCATGCAAAATAATTGTGCGCCGACAGCGAGATCGAGACCTCGCCGACGGCGAGATCGAGTTCAGCCGACGGCGAGATCATGAGAGAATTTTGAAGGATTTATAACTACCACATCGACAATGAGCTCGAGCTCACTGACGGCGAGATCGCATGGCTTGGAGACCTCTAGAAGCCCCGCCGACGGCGAGGTCGTTTCTCGCCGAGACGAGATTGGTCAAAACGCCGGATACATCGAACCCGAACGCTTTTGAAGAGTGCTTAAATACCTTCGTGACTTTGTCTACCTCTATAAATAGAGGACGAATTTTAGTCTATTCTGTGTATATTCTGTGTATATTCTGTGTCTATTCTGTGTCTAGTGTGTGTCTATTCTGTGTCTATTCAGTGTTTATTTTGTGTCTTCTGTGAGTCAATTTAGAGAGTCTTAGTGTATTTTCAGTTTTAGTAAGTGTAATTAGTGAGTTTAGAAGTGTGTTGTACTGAAAGGAAAAGTCAAAGGAACTTGATGAGTCTGCTTGTGAGGAAATCGAGATAAGTATCTTTGTTTATTGTTGTTAACTTTAAACGAAATCTACGCTTGTTTAATTCACATGCATTCCGAGTAATTTTCTTAGTCTTTCTCCTCGTTTATGAAATTATGTGAATTGATGAAATTAAATAAAAGTTGTCTAATATATTAAAATAAATCGTGATAATTTTTACTTAAAACTTAATTTACTTTTCAATCCAGTCGATTGATTTGTTAAAATATGTTGAATTATCAACTATAAGTAAAGATTACATTCAATATTCGTGAATTCAAAAGCTTCGAAGGAGGATGCAAATAAACAGGAATATTATTTATCGGGCGTATAATCGGACATTTTAGTGTGACGGACTAAAATATTCAATTCGGTCCCATTGTTTGAGAGTTGAAGTGTAGATGTTAGCTCTCGAGCTGAGGGAACGTGGGAGCTTTGAAGTGGCGACCGATATCCTCCCAAATTACCATGCGATTCGATGATCAAACATAGGATTAATCAATGTTCTTCACGACTGACCAAAGGGTAAAGAATAGGAATGCTCCTATTTATCACAATACAATAAAAATTCTATTTGAAATCATCATTCACTTAATTTTCTAAAAACAAGGAGAATGATACTTTTTCTGAAGTCTTTTAAATCAACTTTATTTGAAGCATTAGTTTACTTTAGTTCGCTTTAGTTACGTATTCTAAATTTCAAGATATCTTATATTAGTAAGTAAATACTTTTAAATTTAGCTGTTACAAATTTAGTAAAACTTCCCCGTGGGATCGATAACTAGGACTCCACTAAAGCCCTGTATTACTTGATACGATACGTATACTTGTGTAGAATCCATATTATACATTCCATCATAAAATCAAATATATATATATATTAAAGCGGGATCAAGTTTTTGGTGCCGATACTATTAACATAATTTGCAACATAAAAAAGTGGGTCAATATATATATAGACATATATAGACACACACACACACACTTCTATTCCTTTATCTATTTAACCTATCCGACTCCAAATTTTCATCCACAGTTGCATGTAAGCATTAAAGGAAGAGGCCGTATTTCCAGTTCCAGCAATTGTATAATTTTTGTGCATTGCAAAATTAATCCTATAAATAGTATTATCAAATAGTTTGCTTAAAATAGAATCTTAAATATACTATTTCTATATTTTATGTTCTATTAGTTCTATGGTGTCAAAATTATTAATATGAATTAGTATTTATGTGTTTTACTCAGACTTGAGCCGAGATGCTCTAATACGGCCGTGTACTCTGCCTCCAAAAGACCTCTGCTTCGCATCAGACCATTTGCATTAGCAAGTCCAGTCCTAATTTACTAAGCAAATAAGGAGAATAACCATAAAATCCGCTTAGCTTTAGCGTACAACTGGTTGGCTTTATCAGTTGCAGCCAAATTCCATAAATTGTCTACATATAAGGTGAGAAAATGCATGCGTGTGTTAGGAGAGGGCCAAAAGTCAACTACTTGATGCATGGGACTACTTGCAGTAAGCAGAAGCATAAAAGTCCATAATAATTTCTAAAGACTATCGGTACAGGGAAGCTGCTCTTACAATAGTAATAGGATTGTCAGAAAAGCTCATCGTTCACAAACAACTTGTGTTCGGTTCACTAAGTAGTTCGTATTTAATTCGTTTGTTAAGCAAGCAGGCCAAAACACAAAGTTTCTTTTAGCTTGATCTATAAATGAGCTAAACACAAACAATTTTTTTTTTCGATCCTATTCAGCTCATTTTGGCTCGAATTAAGTAAATCAAAATAATACTATCATCATTATTATATGTTTATTGATTTGTATGTTCTATTTAAAAATTATTAATTTTTTTTTAAATCGTTCGAACTAATTTTGAGCCGAATACTAGCTCATAGACCAAGCAAATTCAAATCAAGCCGAATATAAACATGTTATTCACGAGCCATCTCAAACACAAACACATTTCAAATTTAAAAAAAAAAATCAAACAAGCCGAATAAGAACAAGAACCGGACTCGCTCCAATTCGGCTAGTTTATACCCCTAATTAGTAATCTAAAAGTTTACACCCCTAATTAGTAATCTAAATTTTTCATCGATGTCCCTAAAGTAGTTATAGTGGTGATAATGACCAATTACACCAAGATCATAAAAGATGACAGTTGATGTTAAAAATTCCAAAATACTCTTTTCTTCCTTTTATTTTCTGCATCAAAGTAAAATTAGAAAATTAACCAATTTCCATATACAATGTATAAGATTAACTAGTCCTCACAGATCAGGTTCGGAAGTTAAAATATCTAACATCTAAATTTAACTTTTTTACATATATCAACCTAACTATAGATGAAAAGGTGTATTTTAATATTTAAATATTAAAAAATGGTATTTTTTATGTAATTATTTTTATAAGTAAAATTCAAGATTTAAATATTTGGAATGTTCATGAAGACGCGAATGTTATGTGAGAAAAATTAACTAATACTATTAAACAAGTGGTAAAGATGTACTTGGAGAATCGAAAGAAAAAGTTTATATAAATAAAAATAGTTGGTGGTGGAATAATAATGTGCAAGAAAAGATAAAATATAAGAAGTTATGTTATAAAAATTGGTTTAAATGTAAAAACGTAGAGAACTCAGGAAAAATATAAAACTAGCCCTCGTGAGAGTATAAAAGAATAATCTGTGACGCTAAAAATTCTGCTTTTAATGATCTTTATAACATGTTAGATACTTAAGGAAGGTGAAAAATATATGTATAAACTAGCCAAACAAAGAGAAAAGAAAATTAAAGATTTAACTCAAGTAAAGTGTCTTAAAGCATTGAAAATCAAAAAGTGATTTTCTTAGAAAAAGATATTCAACATAGGTGGATGAGTTATTTTGATAAACTTTTTAATGATAATGCTGAAAGTACGATCGACCTTAGTGATCTTAATATCGTTAATAATAATAAAACTTTTCATTTTTACCGTCGCATTAAGAAAAGAAGTTGATGAGGCTTTAAAGAAAACAAAGGGGAAAGTCCGTAGGACTCGATGATATCCCAATTGAAGTGTGGAAATGTTTAGGTGATTTGGGGGTTTCCTGGCTTACTAAACTTTTTAATATTATTTTAAAAACTAAAAAGATGCCTGAGGAGTGGATAAAGAGCATTTTGGTCCTCATTTTTAAGAATAAAGGAGATGCACAAGAGTGTGCAAATTATAGAAGAATTAAATTGATGTGTCATACTTTAAAATTATGGGAGAGGGTAATTGAACATAGGTTAAGACGTATTACGAAGATTTCTCATAATCAATTTGGATTTATGCCGAGCAGGTCTACTATGGAAGTTATACATTTATTGAGAGGTTTGATGGAGAAGTACGGAGATAATAAGGAGGATCTACATTTGATTTTTATTGATTTAGAAAAAGCTTACGATAAGGTTCTTAGAGATGTTCTTTGGAGAGTCCTTGAAAAGAAAGGTGTTGATATGACTTATATTCAAGTCATTAAAGATATGTATGCTAGAGCTATTACATGTGTTCGAACTGAAGGAGGATTGACCAATTATTTTACTATTTCTGTTGGTTTACATAAAGGATCGACTTTAAGCCCATATCTTTTTGCTTTATTTATGGATGGTCTTACTGGTCATTTACAAGAGGATGTACCTTGGTGTATGCTTTTTGCTGATGATATCCTCCTTGTGGATAAGACAAGAGAAAAAGTTCAGGAAAAACTTGAATTATGGAGGTCTACATTGGAGTCTAAAGGTCTTCAATTGAGTAGAACTAAAACTGAATACATAGAATGAAATTTTGAGTAATAGTAGGTCAAGTGACAGAAGTGTAACTTTGGGTGATCAAATTATTAAAAGGTGTGAACGATTTAGATATCTCGGGTCCATTGTTCAAAGCGATGGTGATATAGATGGGGATGTTAATAGTAGAATTCAGAGTTGGTTGGTCGAAGTGGAGGAATGCGTCCGGCCTTTTGTGTGATAGAAAAGTACCGTTGAGATCGAAAGGAAAATTTTATAAGATGGTGGTGAGACCTTCAATGCTCTATGGTGCTTGAATGCCGGCCTTTAAAAGAGAAGCATAATGTTAAGTTAAGTGTTGCCGAGATGAGAATGATTAGGTGGATGAGTGGTTTTACACTTAGAGACAAAATGCGAAATGAATATATCCGTAATAGGGTTGGAATTGCACCAGTGAAGGATAAAATTAGAGAGAGTCGCCTTAGATGGTTTGGTCACATTAAACGTCGACCACCTGATGATCCGATTAGAAGAGTAGATGTTTTAAATACAACTTATGTTAAGAAAGGCGAGAGGCGGACCTAGGAAAACTTGGAGCTTATTGCATAAAAAATGATCTTAATTTATTAGAATTAAACGAAAATTTGACACTAAATAGGACGCAATGGAGAAAAAGGATTCATGTAGCCGACCCCACTTAGTGGGATTAAGGCTTTGTTGTTGTTGTTGTTGTGGTATTTTTTATGTATTAAGAAAGATTTGGGTGATATAAATGTATAAATCAAAATTTAGGTGTTAGATATGTAAATACATTAAGAATTGGGTGATATGCATGTAGATGTCGCTAATGAAAATTACAACCATACCATCCAGTATAAATATGAGCAAATATTCTTTCATATCATAATTATTTTGCAATAATCACTTCAGCAACAAAAGTCACATAAGTAAGAAAATAAGAAGGGAAATTTATATACTTAGCACACAATTCTTGTTTCTTTACATATCTCACCCTTAAACTTACATATTTACATACATAACATTTTGGTGCTTTAAAACTACGTATGAAAAGAAGATAAAAAGTGAAACTAATGCTATGTTTTATGTGATATTAAAAATTTGAGTGATGCATTAGTAAATATGAATGTTTTGATGTGATTTATGTAAATACATAAGAATTGTGTGCTATGTATGTAAATGCCCCTAATAGAGTGAAATAAGATAATAGAAGATACTATCAACGCTACCTTAATTGATTTTTGGGGTTTGTCAAATTGACAGCTAAAATACCACTTTGCAAGCTTAGTTACAACATCCTGTACGTCCTTCTCTATCAAGCAACAAGTTTCTTGAATAGGAAATATGCGGTGGCACCAGCTGTTCAAAGGGAAATAATGTCATTTTGAATTTTATTGCAGAACTCAGATTCGAAAAATAATGAATGAAAGTAAGCAATTTACAAACTGTAAATTGTAAAATACTAGTGAATACAATAACAATTGGGCGCAAAACAATTTTTTTTTCTCATGAAAATGCCATAAATTCCACAGGTTCACAAACTTAGGGGGTGATTGGGATCATTATTGTTCTTTATTTTTTTTATTTTTGTTGTTTTATTTATGCTTTGATATGAAATAAAATATATTTTGGTAATAATAGTTGTTATTAAAAATATTCAGAAGACTTTAAAAAAAATTTTAATGCTTTTTAAAAATAAGTTAAATTTTTTAAAAATAAAAATATGAAAAAAAAAACAAAGGATAAAATTGATCATAAACGGGCTCTTAGAAAATTCCAGAGGCAATTACATACAGAACACAGGAAAATTCCAATTTACGGATCAACCACCCTCTTTCATCCATTTTTCAAATTCTCACTCAAATATCAAAATTCATAGTAAGACCCCAACCCAGATTTTTCACTTTTATCGAATTCTCAATATTTTGATCGTGGCATGCGTAAATCAACGGTTTAGTAGTTCAAAAAAATCACGTGAGTGGTTAATCTGTAAATATCAGAATTTCAGGTGGTTTTTATGTAATTATCCCAAAATTTCAAAAGCCTTCATAATCACATATAATACAAATTATTGCTAAAAAATCACCTTCATTTCATTGATGATTGGCTTATATAGAGCCTTACAAGTTATAATATTTATAAATAAATCCCTAAATTTCATCTATTTACAAATAGGACCCTACATTAGATACAAATCTCAACACTCCCTCTCAAGATGGGCAAAAGAAATTCACTAAGCCCATCTGGTCACATAAACTAGACAAATCTAATGAGCTAAGTCCTTTGGTGACAGTCAATCACTTGCTCTCCAGTGGCTACATGAATTAGCTCCAGTAGTATGTTATTTAGCTTTCCTTGATGAAGATAAATCTCCACATGTTTAGTTTTATTATGTTGTACTAGGTTGTTGGTGATGTTGATCGCTGACTTAGTTGTCGCACCACGACTTCATTTGAGCTCCTTAGTCCACCTTGAGCTCTACCAACAAGGCTGTTAGCCACATCATCTCAGCAACTCCTAAGGCCATGACCCTATACTCTACGTTTGCTATTCCGCTCGCTACTACCGACTATTTCTTGATCTTCCAAGAGATCAAGTTGCCCCCTAAGAGCATGCAGTATTCATATGTGGACCTCCTGCCATTAGCACAACTCACCTAGTCCGAGTGACAATAGCCTTCAATGGCTACATGTACATTCTTCCTGAAGATCAACCCCTTTTCGCAGTGCACTCCTTAGGTACCTCAGAATCTGATACGTTGCGTCCATATGACCCTTCCTTGGATCATGCATATAGCGACCCACCACGCTCATTACAAATGAGATGTCGGGACGCATGTGACTCAAATAAATCATATGAACCACTAATCTCCGATATCTCTGACGATCAATTGGCTCTCAAACCTCTGCACTGAACTTAACATTTTGATTAATTGGAGGGACTGCTGGCTTGCATCTCAGCATTTTTGTTTCGGTGTGGAGGTCTAGTACATACTTTCACTGAGACAAGACCATACCCTCTCGTCCACAGGCCACCTCAATCTCAATGAAGTATCTAAGCTGTTCAAAATCATTCACCTCAAATTCTTTACTTAATCTGACATTTAGTTGACCAATCTCTATCTCATCATCACCAGTAATAATCATATCATCAACATACACAGCAAGCATAGTAATGTGACCACCATTTTGATTAAAGAACACCATATGGTCGGCATTTGCTATGTTAATATCCCATTTCCACCATAATGTTTCTAAACTTATCAAATCAGGATTGAGGTGACTGCTTCAAGCCATAAAATAACTTCCTGAGCCTGCACACCTTGCTCACTATCTGAACTATACTGAATCCGGGTAGTATGTCCATATTAACCTTTTTCACTAACTCGCCATGAAGAAAAGCATTCTTCACATCGAGTTGGTGTAACCTCTACCCACCATTCACAACATGAGAAACCAGTGTGCTCGTCTTCACTACCGGTGCAAAAGTCTCATTATAGTCAATGACATAAATCTGATTGTACCCTATAGCCATCAATCGTGCCTTGTAACACTCCATTTTCTCGTCTAGATTTTGTTTTGTTATAAAGATCCACTTACACCCAACTGCATTTTTCCCGGTTGGCAACGATACAATCTCCCAATTCTTGTTCTTATCGAGAGTACCAATTTCCTCCAGCATGACAGCCTTCCACTTTGGATCCTCCTTAGCTACCTATCAATACTTAGGTATAAAAACAGTGTCCAAAGATGCAATGAATGCTCCGTATACATGTGATATGTTAAAATATGAGACCAACTAAGTAATGTCATAAGAGAAATCAAAACAATCAAGAGAATAACGATCAAGAGAGTGGTATGTCGTTGCTGCAAGAGGTCATCCTTAAAGCCATGGGAGTGGAAGAAGGGAGAGGAATCATCACTTGGGTAATCGGATTCTAAAGTAGATGGTACAGGTGTCTCAAGAGTTGGGGTAGACGAGACAAGGGACTTAATGTCACGAGAGGCACGACGGGCACTTTTCCCTCATTCTGCCTCTTCCTCCTTCCATACACCCTCAGCTCCTTTCGAGCTCGAATCCCTCCACTTTCGGCCTCATTTTCCTCATTTTAGGACTCTTCCTCGACCGATCCTTCCCATATAAAGGGGCAAGGCATCGTTCCCGCATGTACCAATCAATGACCATCACTACTCTCCCCCTCACGCTTCATACCTCCAATATCTGGCAAGTCATCAAAAGGTGAGGTTACCTCCAGGGTTTAGTACGATTTGAGTTCTCAAATGACGCATCTATGCTCACAAATAATCTCTTATTTATCGAACTCCAACACCTTCTGGGTTAACCCACAAAAACACACTTCACAGCCTAAGATTCAGCTTCCCTGCTGATGGTCTATTGTCCTCCACAAAACATACACAGCTAAAAAACTTCAATGGAATGATCCCGCCATTATCTCCTTTAAACAACTCACAAGGATATTGCCACTCCAACACAATTGAAGGCTTTGTTGATCACTTGAGCGATTGTCAAAACTGCTTACCCTCACAGATGTTTTGAGAAATTCATCGAGATCATCATGCTTCGAGCTATCTTTAGAAAGTGTCTATTCTTCCTCTCTGCTACTCAAGTTTGTGTCGGCGTGTATGAACAAGTGTTTTGATGCTACATTCGCTGACATGTACTCCTCAAACGCCTTATTAGAATACTTTGTCCCATTATCAGACATCAATATATTCACTACTGCACCATATTGAGTCAAAATTGTCCCATGAAAGTCTTTAAACCAAGCAAGTACATTATTTTTATTTCTCATCACATATAACAAAGTAACAGGACAAAAATAATCAATGAAAGTTATAAAATATCTATAGTCATTCATTGAAGTTGTGGGCAAGGTCCTCGTTTATCTGAATGCACCAAATTAAAAACACAACTTCTATTACCAGAACTAACATAAGAGTTCCTAGTATGCTTACCCAACTCACATGCATCACACGTCTTTATTTTTGCCTTCTCACATAAAGACAGATGCAAAAGGCTCAAAAGACTAAACAAAGGGTGTCTCATGCGTTTGTGATGTCAAGACCCTTCTGCGATCCCGTCAATGTGGTACCCTTGCTGCTCTATCCTACTTGCTCAAGCAACCACGACAACGCACAAGAATTCTCCAAACTTGATTAGGGTTTGGCTCTGATGCTAAATAGAAATTACTGCTCAAAAAACCACCTTCATTTGATTAAAGACAGGCTTATATAGAGCCTTCCAAGTTACAATATTTACAAATAAATCCCTAGACTTCACCTATTTGCAAATAGGAACATACATTTGAAACAAATCTCAACACATATTATTCAGAGGGTCGTTGCAGGATGAAGAATCCATTATAGAAAGATCAAATAAATAAATAAATAAATATATATATATATATATATATATATATATATATATATATATATATATATATATATATATATCAGAATATGTAGACAGATTAAATTGGGGAGCCTAGATGGAGGAGAATAGCATCAAATAGAATATTAGAATCAAACAAGCAATCCAACGGCAGGCCACAACTACTACTATCACAAATTTAGATATGTTTATAAGGAATAATAAAGTCCAAAGCAGAAACACAAACCATAAAACAAAAATTTTCATTTCAAACAAAACATCAAATCAGTCAAATAAATTATTTTTTTATCAAACAAAAGCATCGAAGTCTACTTACATGGGTGGTTTCTGCTTTCCAGAGCCCAAGGAACGAAATATACTTGAAAATTTATCAACGACAAGTTGATAGTTTAAACTAGGCAAAGTGAAAAGAAGTAAACCACTCCTCGTCAATTTAACCAAAGATAAATTTAGATTTTTTTTCGCATTTTCATCTGCAAGTAGAGGTGAAGTGGCCCCTTCTGTAGGGTCGCCTGTTGAAAAGAAAACAACTAAAATAAGTGGTAGCTTGCTGGTGCTCAAAATTTGCGAAAACTGTCAAAATAGTATTCCGATTCTTTGTAAGGGCGTATTTTAATCTCAGAGTCTATAAAAGTGTCAATAATCTCCAAAATCTTTTAATGGGGGATAAAATAGACTTCTTGAGTGCTATTTTAGCTAAATATTAAAAGAGTCTGGTGATAAATTTGACACTTTTTAGACTTCGAGACTAAAATGACACCATCTAAATAGTCAGAGACTATTTTTGCACTTTAATCCTCAAATTTTACACTTTCTAGACTGCAAGGATTATGTTGCTAGACCAGAGAAAGTAAATCCATAAGCGTTACTTATTAAATTTAGCGGTAACATACAAGAAACTGCATATAAATTAGCATCTGTATTTTGTTCTAAACTGTCAAGATTGTCAGCATCCTGAGAACAAGTTTTCCTCCTTTTTGCAACCACATTGCTGTTGTGTAATTCAGATCTCTCAGAGTCGTCAGCGCAAACAAAGGTCATATGCTGGATTAAATCAATGAAGAGGCAAAAGTTAGCATTATTGTAACACGTACCACAAAGGAACGTATTTAAAAAATAACTCCAATAAAGAGAAAGAAAGAATTATGAACTTACCGCTCAATTCCTATGTATTTACATTTCTAACACCTGAACTTAAATTTTTACAAATATGCTGACTCATCCATTATGATTCGACTTTGTTTTAGATGGTTTCCTCACATTAAACATCGACCATCTGATGATCGATTAGGAGAGTAGATGTTTTAGATTTGATTTATGTTAAGAAAGGTAGAGGTTGACCTAAAAAGACTTGGGTATATTGTATAAAAAATAATCTTAATCTATTAAAATTAAAGGAAAGAATGACACTCAATAGGACATAATGGAGAAATAATCTTGATGTAGCCGACCCCGCATAGTGGGATAAGCTTCTTAATGTTGTTGTTGCATGCCACCTTATCTGTTGCATGAAAAGGTGTATTTCACTATTTAAAAGTTAAAATAGTGTTACTTTTGATGTGATTTGAAAAACTTGGGTGTTAGATATATAAACCAACCCCCCAACCCCGAACCAAAACCCCAACACCCCACACCCCTGAAAAAAAAGGGAATACATTGGAGTCAATAAAGGCACTACACAGGATTTTCTTAAATCAGGAATGCAGCATTCAGATTAAATGGAGCCATCTTTGTAATGGCTCTAATTTCTTTTCTATTTTCTTTGAGTTTTAGGAGTTGCATTATATCACCCTGAGAATCAGAATAATTCTACAACTATAATCATTGTTTTGATGGGCACTGGATCATATTCTGCATAAATGCAATAGTCCAAATGCCAAATTTCAATTATAATGAACAAAGAAAGCTACGGAAATAACACCAACCTCTTTTAAAATGGGAATAGCTTCCTTAGTAGCACTTTTTTCACGCTCTGGGATCAACCAAAAGAAAAAAATAAAAAAAATCAATAAGAATGAACTTAAATGCAAAAGTGTAATACAACAGGCAAAATAATAAAAATAACAACAGCAGCAACAACAGCAATAATAATAAATGGAGGAAAACCAATTAAGCAATAGCATGACTAGATTTATGGCCGGCTGACTTGAGGATCTAATAAACTTTCATTTTCATTGTTCAATACGTTGATCACTTTGAAAGCTTTTCATGTGGCTCTTCTGTTTATAATGTTAAGCATTTTCATCACAACATCTTCCATATTCTTGTTGTTTTACCTCCCAATTGGGTCGAACCTAGGCAAGGAAGGTGCAGACATGTGGGGTTAGACGAGACCCAAACAATTATTTTTTATCACTTCCTTGATGCTTGTATTGTTCAGTCAGTCAATGGTAGTTTCTAATAATGTTGAATTCCTTGAATATGAATTTTTTATGAATGTATAGCATTGTCTTCTTTCTTTTGCCGGATGAATGCTCTACCTGATGCTACGATATACTCTCCATTGTTGTTACAAAATTGACCAAATATCATGTGATTAACCATTCAACTAGATAGTATACTTAGCCCTTCTACTAGATTCAGAGAACCAAATGGTCAGTTTTGCTATGCTAAGCAAACTGAGCCATTAGTTATGGATGTTTAGCCATGGGTCAAGCTCTACCAATCATGTTTGACAAATCCACTAAGGACATTCAATTCGGATTGGCCATTCGATTTGGGTTTTAGGTTTTAGCAAATATAGATAACAAAGCGAAGGCTTTACATTCTTAGAAGTATAGCCTAAATGGGGAGAGTATGGCGAGAAGAGGCGGGTGCTTAATCATCATGCATTCTTCATTAATTACCCAGTCAGAAAGTATAAAATGAACTTATTTTACTCAATAGGCACCTCATGTGAGAGAAGAAGCTAGCAATGGAAGAAACACAACAATTGATGGTGGCATGGCTATACTTTGATGCAACCAATTGGATTACTCCAATGACAATGACACAAAAATTAAAAATACTCATATAAGCTCAGAGAGGAGCATATAATACTACTGATCCCAAGTTGTAAAGAGATCAATGGCTAGGCAGTTCCAGAAGTTCAAACCGATTCAGTTTGTAGGAATAACAAATCCCTTCGAGGTGAAAGGCTATCTAGTGCACATAGAGAAAACATATCATATCTTATTGAACAGAGAACAGCCTTGGCAACATTCATTCTGACTGAAAGACTTCTTTATTGTCTTTTAACAAGACTTGAGGGATCAATTTGGCAACAATTGGAGCTTCTCCATTTGAAAACTTATAAGAGCTTGGAGCAACAAGCAAAGCTAACAGAGGATGAGTAGAAGACAAAATAAGCAAGGTAAGAATCATACAAAAGAAGTGAAGAACATGGAGAAGTAAATCTCTGAAGAAAAATTTTGGCGACGCTTATCAAAAGTGAAAAAAAATGTGTCATTTCACGATCTATTTTCCCAAGATGTGACAGTGCCACCAGTGTGAGGAATTTAGACATATGCTGCTAGGTTATCCTCAACAAAAGCTGACCAGACCCCTACACCAACTAGGAACCCTGACTCAACCACAAAGTATAGACAATTGTACAGCGATTTAGCAAAAGAGCTCAACCAACCACAATGGCAGATCAATCAAATCTTGAATCTGAATCCTGGTAAAGAGGCATAAAAGAGACACCCTGCGACAAGTTTATTGTACTTTCTCAATTACCCTATAATAACAATTGATATTTAGGATTACGTATTAGATTCTTCATATAAAAAGCCAAGGAAAAGGGTACGTTCCTTTGAGTGCTGACTAGACCATCCAGATGCTAACGGGGCTTAATGTTTTAATTTCTTTCAGTGTGCATGAAAAATTGCATTTCAGGCAAAACATAGTCACATCTTCATTGATTGTATTTCTTATGATTGAGTTTGATTTAATACTAATGAAAGACTAGCACCCTAAAGGAGTTGTTATTGACTATCCAGAGAAAATGGTGAAGCATAAAATTCCAAACAAGCAAAAGCTAGCCCCCTTATAAGAGAGCCAGAAATTTCTCCTATCATGTGAACTGAAATTAGGTGCTCAGAACAATTTTGGAAAGGGAGTGAATTGCAAGAAATGAGAAAATCAGTTTTCCAATGTATTCCTTGGAGGAATTAAGATTTTGCTTCCGGATAAAAAAAAACAAGCATATTGCTTTCCTAAACCTAAGTTTGCTTAAAATGTAAATCGTCAGCTGTTATTGGTGGATTTCATAATGACATTTGTCAATGAGAACAAATAAATAAAAATTTTCTCGTTATCATACAGATAATGATTGAAATAGCAAATATGGACTTCATTGTTGAAGAAGAACATGTAGACTACGAGCCAGCGATTGTGGAAGATTCCCCAATGTCTTCGAACTAGACTAGAGAAGGCATGGTCCAACATTGGATAACGAGAAGCAAGAGGCAGCTTTTTGATGGCCTAAAAGAGGCCTAGGCCTAGGAGGAAAGAGAAGCGACAAAGTAAAAAAAGTAATTGAGAAATTTTTCGATGTTTTCATTGCAAAAATTTTGCCTATTTTAACGCTTAATAGATCAACAACTAATTTAAATCTTCCCTAAGCCAACTTCACTAAGTCATAAACAATCTCCACAACAGAGTCCTAATTAAAATTCAAATCATAAAATCATCCAAAATTTAAATTTAATCCTGAACTTTGTTGACCATTGGATCATCATCAAAGAATCTAGCTTCTAGCCTCCCAATCTAGGTCTGTAGGTCTCCATTGGCCATATAACATCATTTCTTAACTCCTATTAAATTGATAATTATTTCAAATATATGATATGAGAATATCCATTAATAGATCCGCTGCTTAGATCTTTGTTCTCTATTTTAGATCATTTGCTTCTACAAATGAATTATTTTTTCATTTGTCTCGGGCTTATTGCATCGCCCCATTGCGGGCGCTGAAAGCAACGATGTGACTCTTCATTTCCGCGAGACAGAAGGCCCGTGAAGCTTCGCGGTACAGTAGGGGCGGGATTGTGATCCCGCGCATGAGAGCAAGAAGCGGATCACAAAGCCTCACGATCCAGGGCTACTTAACAAACCTTTCACACTTGTCTTCTTCTGGAAAGGTCTTTCTTCTGGATTCTTCTTACCTTCACATTCCCCTTTGTGAAGAAGTAGAATGCTATAAATAATTCTCCCCTGTGTGTGTAGGAGGCAAGGCTAATAGAGTTGCCTTGTGATCTCCTGTGTGGAGTTTCCTTCCCCTTGTGAGTTATATCCGAGGAGGTGGTAGTGCTCCGACTGTATTCTTTCCGAGTTGGTCATCGTATCTTCCCTTCTTACCTTCCCCAAAACTTTTCTTTCCCACTCCTCAGTCGTCAAACTCTCCCTCCAACACCGACACCTAGCCATTTCCACTTCTTGCAAGTTATTATTGTTGTCCCACCATCCTCACTCCTTTCAAGCCACTCCCAACCACCCCATTACCGCTGCCAACCACCTACAACCCTTTCCTACTTGTTACCATACAATTCCACACTTTCCCTTCACAACCACCCGCCTCTCATGGTTGTTGTCATCCCTCCAAATCATCCAAATTTCTTTAGTCGGCATCCACCACCCATTGGAATAAATTTTGGAGTGCTTGTTGGTGTTGTTTTTATCTTTTGTGTTGTTATTTTCATTTGAATCATGTTGTAACCCTAATGAAATTTTAATTTTGTGATTCAGCTCTATTCCCTACTAAAGTTTCGATATTATTTGGTATCAGAGCTAGCTCAACTCTAGTCCAATCCTAGGATCTCCTGGCATTCGTCCATATCCAAGCCACCTCACCAAAAAATTTTCATGTCGATCCCAACTATAGTTATGCCATCATGAAGAGGTACACCGAACTCAACTCGGAAAGAGATTCAATGAGAAATTCGTCGTCTGCAACAGAGACTAGCAGAGCTGGATGATGGAAACTAGGAAGAGATTACCTTCAACCATGATCGAGAGAGTCGAGGGGAAGACAGAGACGAGGAGAATCTGTTCCACATTGGAAGATCACAACGACTAGGAACATTGATCTCGTCGATTTGGTATCCAATATCAAAAGAGGTCGAGAGAAGTTCCTTATGGAGATCAGCGGGACTTCGACATCAAGATGGACCACCCAGAATTTGAAGGAGGCATGGATCTCAAAGAGTCTATCAACTGTCTAAAATCAATTGAACGGATTTTTAAATATAAAGATGTACCAAAAAACAAACGGGGCAAGCTAGTGGCTATTAAGTTGAAAAAGTGCGCTTCTCTATAGTGGGAAAATGTGCAAAGGCAAAGGAAGAGGGAAGGCAATGAGAAAATCACTAGGTGGGTGAAATGAGCGACGAGGAGAAAGCTGAGGAACATGGTGAGGTTTATCAATTCCCACCAGACGAAGAAGAAGCGCTCTTGATTCGATGAATCCTACAAACCGAGGACACCAGGGATTCGCAGTGGCTTCGTCATAACATATTTTACACGGGCTGCACAGTGAACGGAAAGGTATGCAATCTCATCATCAAAAACGGAAGTAGCAATACTGTGGCATCAACACAAATGGTAGAGAAATTGAGACTCACAGCTCAGAGGCATTCTCATCTATATTCACTGACGTTGCTAGAAAATGAGAATCGAGTTAGCATCGATCAAAAATGCTTAGTACAGTTTTTAATTGAGGGCCAGCTAAAAGAACATGCGTTGTGCGACGTAGTTCCCATGGATGGCTACAACCTTCCGTGGGAAAACCATAGCAATTTGACTGGAGGACTCAACACCGGATATAGAAACATGTATTCATTCACCAAGGATGTGAAACGCATCATTCTCCTTCCTTCGGCGGGATCTGAAGTCATAGGATCCCTTATCAGCAAAACAACAATAGTGGAACCAGTTTTAGTAATGACATCAGACAAGAGGTCCGAGATGCTCACCCCGGATAAAGAACAGATACACCCAAGGTTATGTCAGGTTGACACCATGCCAACAGCACCATTACCGTGCAAGAAGGGTTGCTCTCACTGCACGGCCGTTTGAAACGATCGTGGGTTACTTTGGGAAGATTTAGCAGTATAAGGGTGATCCAGCCTCAGGAGGACAGATTGATATGGACATTTGCTTGCAAGTTGGGGAAGAACCCTAAATATCTTAGGCGAGAATGCAGTTACCAATGTGATCTAGGGTGGCTAACGACGAAACGGGAGCTTCGACCTATGAAATCGAAGCTCCCCCAACCCCAAGAGACTGACGCAGGCGCTAAGCAGCAACCAATTAAGGGCGCACTCTTCTTTCCCGAGATAGAAGGCCAGCGAAGCTTAGTGAGACAGCAAGACGGGATTGCGGGACAACGGGGGTGGGATCACGATCCTGCGAGTGGGAACAAGAAGCGGATCGTGAACCCTCGCGATCCAGGCCTGCGTCACGTTCCTTCCACACTTGCCTTCTTCTGAAAAAGTCTTTCTTCTGGATTCTTCTTACCTTCCCACTCCCCTTCCTTTTGTGTAGAAGTAGGAGGCTATGAGTGTTGGTAAAGCTCTCTTCTGATCTCCTATGCAGAGTTGCTTTCCCCTTGTGGACTGTATTCAATGAGGTGATGGTACTCCGAATGTATCCTCTTTGAGGTGGTGATCATATCCTCCCTTCTTACCTTCCCCAAACCTTCTCCTCCCCACTCCTTAGCCGTCGAACTCTCCCTCCGACTCCGAAACCCAGCCATTTCCCCTTCCTGTGGGTTATTGTTGTTGTCCCGCCTTCCTAAATTCTTTCAAGCTCCTCCCAACCAACCCACTACTGCTGCCAACCACCTACAGCCCTTTTCTACATGTTGTCACTACAATTCTATGCCTTCCCTTTACTACCACCGGCCACCCGCAGTTGTCGTCATCCCTCCAAATCATCCTTATTCCTCTAGTCGACCTCCACCACCCATTGAGATACATTCTGGAGAGTTAGTTGGTATCGTTTTATGCTTAGTGTTGTTATTTCCGTTCGAGTCACATTGTAATCTTATTTTAATATTAATAAAAGTGTATTTTTGTGACTCCACTCTTTTCCCTATTAGCTCCAGTATCACTTATTCTTATATATATATATATATAAAGCCCTAAGGCCATTTTCATTAAGATAAAAGGGGGGGAATACAAAATAAGTAGTATGAGAGGGCCCCAAGATGGAGCCCAACTCATGTAAACAAAAAGCAACTAAAATAAAAAGAACAAAAGATAGGACTAAAATAAACGCAACTAAAACTTTTCCAGGTGGACGAGGTCGCTAGGCGCCTTCCTCTTCCATGGGTTCGTCAGCGCATTCACTAATTAAGCTCTGGAGTGATTCCTCATTGCCAGGAGAGACCAAGGTGTCATCCATAAGATTCCCAAGTAGCAAAGTACCCCCCCCAGTCTTTTTCCTCCTGGAGGTATACACTTGCCACTGATTCTCCGAAGTGTGCGCCGTCTTATCCACAGTGGGAGAGGCAGCTACAGTGATTGGTTCCATAACCACCTGGGCGGTTTGCACCACAGGAGGAAGGGCCACCCTTTCAACTTGTTCAATAACCACGGTAGCGCGACCGGTGGCATCGGTGCAACCCGCTGAGGTTCCATAACTATCTGGACGATTCGCACCACAATGGGAGTGGCCGCTGCAGATGATTGGTTCCATAACCACCGGGTGGTTTGCACCGCAGAGGAAGGGCCACCCTTCCAACTAGTTCGATAACCACGGTGGCCACGGAGTAGCATTGGTGCAATCTGGCGATGAGTCTCCCCGACGGCCTTCTTTTCTCAACGACGGTAAAGAAGACCTCGAGCTTTTTCCTTGGGAGGATGCGACTTATAACATGTGTCCCTGTATGTCCGAACATTTTACAATCTCTGGCAAAAGAGAGCGTACTCTCCACCACGGCCTCCTCGCCAAAACCATCCTCACCATCTCGTGATCCAAAATCGATTCACATCCGGAAGAATGAAATCTCTCTCCACCGAACCCCAGCACCACCCTAGCGAGACCCTATCAAAGGTAGGTGAATCAACTCTGAGAGGAGTACCGAGAGCTTGACTTATATCTGTACAATGCACGTGAGTTGTACAAATGAAATGCGAGTCCGGAAGTTTGAATCACATAGGAACGATAGGAGGTTCCTTAGATGGGTCAAAATCGGAGTCATTTAATAAGTTTCGTACAAGGCTGAGAATAACAACAGATTGTTGAGTAAAGATTCTGGCATAATCTTTTTCTTTCTGAATTCTAATAAGTAAGTGTCTGTCATCCAAAACTCCCAACTTCCAACCTCCAATGAGTTTCAGATTCTCAAAAAATTTTCTGACTAAATCCATTTTGGGGTGACCGAATTGAAACTTCCCAACTAAAGTGAACTTTACATCATCAGATAGACGCTTTATTTCCTGGGTGGTGAAGATAATGACGGAGTTTACCATCTTTAACACCAATAAAGCTCTAATAAAAGCATCCTGTCTTTTTCCAGCCGCAGCGTCATGAAATTCTATGGAAAATAGAGATGATCCAAGTTTTTGTGGATTTCTTTGCCTACGACTCCAACGATAAGACTTAGTTGTCATGATCGAGCAGCCCTCGCAAGATCAAGAGCGACCCCGCAGTGAATTTCAATGAGCTCCAAGGCACGAGCGGCCCTGCGCAGTAATTTCAATGAGCTCCAGCACAGAGCAGCCCCTGCTGTAAATTCGCCTCTGTAGCCTTCTTCTCGCACAGAGCCAAGAATCCCAGATAAAACTTCAAGCACAGGTTCCGCCTGTAGGGCGACTCGACCTAACGCGAGCAGACTTACCTCGCAGCTAGAGCAGCGGTTGGCGTCGTTGACGTCTCGAGCAGACGACGAGGACGAGCAGTCGAGCAGAATTCAGCACGCCACGAGCGGACGACGACGCCACGAACAGCAGTCGCGGCGCGATCCGACAGGCGAGTGTCGTTGACTTCTCGAGCAGACGACAACGACCAGCGGCCGAGCATAATCGGCACGCCACGAGCGGACGACGACACCACGAACAGCAGTCGCGGCGCGATCCAGCAGGCAAATTCGAGCCGCTCGAAAACCACCAGCAATGAGCTCTTATATATATATATATATATATATATATATATATATATATATATATATTAAAAGTTACAAGCTTAAAAATAGGTTGGGATGGTTCACTCTCTCTTACAACATGCAAATTGGTATATGGGATGGTATTTTTTGTGCTTTCATTAATAAGAAAATGTATCTAGTGACTTGACAAGCAATGCTCTTTTGAAACCAATCAGATAATAGAGTATTGATTGTTGAGCAGCGATTGACGCCAATCTCAAAACCAAAGCAGAAGAGAGATGATTTTTTTTTAACTTTTTGGATCCAAAATAACATCAACGGCTGTAGATTTCACCTGAGGCATGAGATGGGATAATTCCATGACCATCTGCAATATCTCATAAATGATTTCCCTTCTTGAAATAGAGAAGAAAAGTGTCACACATGAATACAAGTTACTTTCATTATGGGTGCATATTTTTACCAAAAATCTTTTCTTGTTTCTTTAGCCTTATATGATCAATTCCAATAGTTTAATCACTTTTTTAAGCCTATTTAAAAATAATAATAATAATTTTCATGGGATTAATGCCTATTATTGCAAAAAGTAAGATAAATCTAATGCATGGTCTTCTCATTAATTATTGCAACAAACCATAATTCATATAGATTATACTTTAATCTAAATTTATATCACAATGTTTATTACATTTAATTGTTTCAAGCCATCAAAGAATAAAAATGGTCAAATGTTTCTTTTTTTTTTTATTTTAAGGAGTTTTCTATCCCTTCGATTGAGAAATCAGGATTAGTATTTATTAAAGGGTCATTTGAGAACATTTTATTTTTATTTTTATTATATTTTATTCTTTTTTTAAATAAATATCTTTAATATGCTGAAAATATGTTTTTATTTTTACTGAATATCAAATAAATTGATTTAAGTGGTATTAGCAGCATTCACCAACAAAATAGTGGCTGCGGCGGTTATCAAAAGCAGGCAGCAGCTATCAACGATAGATTTCATATTTAAAACACTCAAGACACCAAATAATTATTTTTAGTATTTTAAGATATATATTTATTTATTTATTTTAAAAATATGTGAGAAATATTCTAAAAACATCTTTGAAAAAGAGATCCCAAATATGCTCAAATTTATAATGTCATACCAAAATAAACGAAACTTCGATGCTTCTTTTTCAATATGCTAATGAATTTAGTGGGCCATGCCTCTTTCAAGGTTATTATTGATAGCAAAATACTAACATGAATGGAGTCACCTTTAGCATTGCAATAGCATTAAACTTGATTCCAATAGCAAAGCTTCATTAAAGAGTTTCAATACCCTGCCATAGTAAATTACATTATTAACCAATCCTGGACTTCTTTTTCTTTTAAGCATCAACTAAACCATGACATTTACCATAACTAATCTAAGCGCTCATTTGGTTGCTTGTAAGTAGAAAAAACATCTTAGAAAATGATTATTTTATTTTCACTCATTTTAAGATTGAAAAATAAAATCAACACTTTTGAAAAAAGTTTGAGATAATGAAATAACATTTTTATACTAATTCGTTTTTTATCAGCCTATTTTTGATATTCCTTTAGTTCAAGCAAGATACGCTTGGTGCACCTGCAGCAAACTGAAAAAGGAAAATAACTAAATTTTATAAGTTCCTTCTTTGGAAACCCATCTAAGAGTGTGTTGGAAATCTTCATAATTTACTTTACCTCTGCCACACTTTCGTATGGTGACTATTTTCTTGCCATTATTTTTCAAAAATTTTGTGGTGATAACAATCTTTTCATAACCAGATATGCTAAAATATGATACTAGTATTACCTGAGAAAAAATATGTATAATAGCCAGAATAATTTCTAATAATTTTACATGCCTAGTTTTACCAACAATTGTAGCCACTCCTAAAAGACCATAAGGTAACATCCAAAAAGGCTATTTTTTTAACTTTTATATAGACGAATTCTCAAAACAATTGAGAAAAATGCCTTCAATATGCTTTTGTTGTTCAAGCAACAAGATGAATGACAAAACATTGTCAAGCGATCCCTAATCTTTTAAACATTACAAATGAATAAACAGAATGTTGCACTCAAAAAAAAGTTTTGTTCTAAAACTATCTCCATGCCAACCATTTGCTCTGCAGACTATTCCATTATTATATTCTCAGTAGCATCCACCACCCAAAGCAAAACTTATATTATTATTATTTCCCACGATAAACGTGATGCTTAGACCATAACAATGGATCTAACATGGCTAATCTAAATAGCAATTGGAACAGAATAATATGTGCTACCAGAATGTCTCCTTTCTCACAAGTTAAATGTCAATCGAACTAGACACAATTCTAAATATTTGTAAGTAAAATAAATTAGGGAAATTTACATACATAACACAAAATTCTTATGTCTTTACCCATCTCACACCTAAACTTTCATATTTACATAAACAACACTTTGGTGCTTTAAACATATGTATGAAAAGATGTATTTCACATTTAAAAAGTGATAACAGTACTATTTTTGATGTGATATTAAAGATATGAGTGCTAGGTGAGTAAATATGAAAGTTCAGTTGTGAAGTAAGTAAATAAATAAGAGTTGTGTGCTATGTATGTAAACGCCCCAATAACTTAAGAAATCAACAGTCAACGAGAATTGGAAGATTTGAAGTCTAGATAAGGCAATGATCAAAGAACAACAAGTCCAATTAAAGGATACAAGCTACCAATGAACACCTTCTCTTGACTTGTGACATGCACGCTCAGATCAACTGAATTCTCAAATGAACAACTAAAGTTACTTGATAGGCCATACCAACAAATTCAGATATAAGGCCAATCAACCAAAACTACAGAGCTGTTTTTAGTATGTAATTTTAAGCTTAAATCCGGTCAAACTGATTTTTTTTGGAATTTTACAGTTTATCAGAATATATCAAAATTTAGCAGTTTCTTATCAAAAAAAATTTTTATATTTGGGTTTTCTAAACCCTATTTGAATTAAATCCTATAAATTTTAAAATAACAAGCAAGCAAAAAACCAAAAGGCTTCTCATTTTCGTCAAGATAACGCAAATGCATTGTGAGTTGAGTTTGTGATGAATTCTCTCAAAATCCTCCCAAAAAAATATCGCTTTTAAGATGTATAATGAGATTGTCCCCTTTTTTCAATGAAGAAGCATATAACATGAAGAGATGAAACAATATCAGATTGTATATTCAAGCTTGGGAACTTGAATTACCAACTTATCGTTCATGAAAACCAATTTCCCTTTTTACCCTTGTTCAGGACAGCATGAATCAACATAATTTACTACTTTCTCTGCACCATTGTATCAGTGTTCTTCAAACTGACAAAAATTAGAGACCAGACGAAAAAGAACTTCATATTACGATAATGGAGAAAGGATCTTACTGATTGGGCAAGTGATAAGGAAGCCGGAGTGGGAGCGTTCCATAAGCGAGGAGGGAGCCTTGTAATCGTACCGAGGGATACTTATAACGGCCGAGTGCTGCTCCCATGGCTTCAAATCATCGTCCCCATTATCTCTCTCTCTGTCCTCTTTTCCAGACCCTAACTGTATTCCTTGCTGCTCTCCCACTTCGTCCCTAACCCTTGACTCCGCCATTTCTCTATCGCCTTTCTCCCTCACGCCATTGTGCCATCCTCTAGAATAACTCGCCTTATTAGTGCGAAGTAGAAAACAATTAGAGCCGGCATTTATTTAAATGTGCCTAATTTTTAAGCGGGTGCATCCGGATTGCAGTAGCGGGGCGCCATGTGAAGTGGGCCCTGTCACCATTAACACTAACTAATGTTAGTATATGATGGCGGGGTTCACTTGTTACGTGACGCCCAACTACGAACTTCGGATGCAAGCAACGTCCTGAATCAAGACTTAAAAAGAGCGTTTAAATGTTACCCCCAATATCATCAAAAATATCATAATAGCAGTTCGATAACATTTTGATAGTATTTTTGATGATAGTATACCAAAAAATTAGTTAAAATATCATCTTGATAGTATTTTAGTGATATTATATTGTAATATCACCGTAATATCACCAAAATATTGCTACAATAGCACATACAGTATAATTTTGGTGGTACTGATAATAGTATTGTACTAGAATTTCACTACAATATCATTACAATATCATCATTCCACACGTACAGTGTCCTGCACATTATATCCTCCTAACACTTAGGTTGTATTTGGTTGCACATTCTATTTTCCTTGAGTAAAATTTATCTCAAGTTGAATTTATTAAATCCGATAAATCTGAATTTTATAAACCCCCTGTGCGGGACGATGCTCATGAGGGATGATAATTTAAAAATTTTGGATTTACATTTAAAAAATGACGAAAAATTAATAAAAAAAGAAATGAAAAGTGCATTGGAAGTTGTTTTTTATTATTATTATTATTGCTTGGCTCGATTTAGATTAAATCTATGGCTAAATCCCATTAATTGATCAATATGTAATCAGAGTTCAAATAAAATTCAAATAAGATTTAAATACGGCTCAAACATAGTAAGAACACAATTTGAATTTATTATTTTGCACATATCTAAGATATTTTGATGTATAGGATGTGATGGAGAGACTATTTGAATACTACAAGATAAATCACTTATTATTGCATTTTATATTGATTAATTCTTAAACATGTTACTAAATATTTGTACAAAGGTGTCTTTGGATTAGGTAATTTTGTAAGATATTTTTTTTAATATTGTGCTATTAAACTATAATAAAGATTAAATTTATTAAGTGCTTATCATTATTGAAAGAATACTATAATTATTTTAATTAATTGTAATGCTTAAAGAATCCCCTCTAAATGATTGTACAATCATGTAATACTTGTTTTTTTTAATAAAGAACACTTAGGCTCAATTTTATTCATTCCGAAAATAAAAATACAATCCGGAAAAAAAAGTCTCAAACTCACACACCCTACATAAACACAAAAAAAAGTTGGGTCCTTTTTCCAAAAAAAAAAGATACAAATACAGAAAAAAGACAAAAAAAAAAAAGACACTTACAAAACGAAACAAAACCTAAGCATCAGACTGCACAATAGAGTAAATAAAATCAGGTAACAAATTAGTTATCACCGAGTAGTAGATCTTCATTCCAAGTTTAGTTAGTCAATCAGCTGCAATATTACCATCTCTCTTCGTATGACTCCATATGATGTTCATTCATAATGTAATCAAGCTAATTTTTTTAACCTGCATTAAAATTCTCCAATGGTAACTTCTATTAAATTTGCATGTATTAAAAAGACCTAAAGAATCAGTCTCAATTATGAGATTCATTCAACTCATGTTCATCACCATATTAAGAGCAAAAATAACGAACTACTTCAACGTAATAAAGGAGATATAGCGAAAATTGGTGAAGCAAACCAATATAATACTTTTCCATTCCAATCTCTAAGCAATCCCACTGATAGCGACGAATAGAATTTTTCCAAGCCCGTCCGTATTTATCTTAATAAAAGGAGCAGGAAGCTTAATCTATTTACCTCTATTTAAGCAATTTCCAGAAAAACTGGACTTTAACATTTAGATTAGTCACAATATAACCAATATAATCATTATGAATATGCTTAATAATATTAACAGTTAGACACTTATAAATATAATATTTGTTATTTAATACTCGATAAGTGTTTCGTGAGTTGAGTTTGTCGTGCTAACGAGTCAAGCTCGAGTCAACCCGATTAAAGAAAATATATAAACTAAAATACATTCATAATATATTAAATTTTGAAATTTTAAGTTATCAAAATTTTTAAAATTTTTAAAATATATATTTTACATTTTGACTGAAGATTGAAAGAAAATATAATAGCCAAATAGACACACAATAGCAAAAAGAAGGAATAGTAATTACAAAATTGCACCAAAAATGACCCTTAGGGTATATATGCAATACTATAAAAGTGAAATCAACTCCCAAAAAGAACAACAAAAACAATTTCTTATTGAAACACAAATCAAAGATCAACTAACACACCAAAAAATACAATTAAGAATTACAATTGCAACCCTGAGTGCTTCCCATAAATAGAAATAATCAGATCTCAGATTTACACTTCCAACCCTACTTTTCTTCAAACAAAAAATCACATCTAAAACCTTATTGTTCAAATTGGCCCACCAACTAGAAAACAAAGAAAGAAAGAAACAAATAATAGCATCAAATTCTTTCAGTTTCAGCAATTGCTGTCCAAAAACCCCTTGAGAAGATGCAAACCTTCGAGCGAAATGCTTCGCCGGACGCGGGATTTGGCGACCTCGATGCGGGGCGGCGGATCCGACGAGAAGCAGACAACAACCGCCGTGAGATTATCGCAACTATTTCTCTGAAGCGCCTCTCGAACAAGTGCTCTTGAACACCTTGCCGGATCATTGTGAGCCATGAGATCTTTTCGGACGACGGTGACGGCGTATTGGCTGCTCATCACATCCCAAAGGCCGTCGCAGCCGATTATCAGGAACTCGTCTTCCTCGGTCAAGATGATTTCATTGAGCTCCGGCTCGGCACTTAGGGGACATACGGAGCCTTTCGGGCCCTTCATGTGCCAATCTCCGAGTGCTCTTGATACAGAAAGTTGGCCGTTTAGATAGCCGTCATAAACCATGCCGCCAAGTTTCTCGATTCGAAGTTTTTCAAATTGAGAATTCGGCTTGTGGTCTTGTGAGAGCTCAATGGCGCAGCCGCGCTTGCCTAAGACGGCGCGACAATCTCCGGCATTGGCGATAAGCATGGTCCTACAAGGAGGAGGATTTATGAGAAGAGGAAGTATATGAAATTACATCAGGCTAGTTTAGGTGATTTCTTACATTTAAGGGGCACTTACATGCATACCCATATAAGTTTTATGTAATAACATATCCAACACCTAAACATTCATATTTTCATGTATATCACCAAATCTTTAGCATCACTTCAAAACTATAATCATTACAACCTTTTTTGAGAGTGAAATACAGTTTTTCATGGTTAAGCTTATGACACTAAGGTGTTATAAATGTAAATATGAAACTTTGGGTGTTAGATATGTAAATACATAATGTATGGTATGTATGTAAATTTCACAACATTTAACCATACTAGGGCAATTACACACATACCATCCAATTCCTATGTATTTATATATCCAACACTTAACTTTTGTTTGTTACATTTATACCCCCAGAATCTTTAATATTAAAAAAAATACATCATTTTAAGTGAAATACACCTTTTCATGCATAGGTATGTATATAAATTTGAAATTTAGGTGCTAGATATGTCAATATATAAGAATTGAGTGGTATGTATGTAAATCTTCCAACTATATAACATTGCACAGTTAGCAACTCGAAAATCTAGCCGCGGCCTTCCAAGAAATCAAACTATATCATACTATTTGGGGTTGGTTTTATGTTGATGCAAAAGTGCCTCTATATAGGAGATTTACATCCATACCACTCTATTCTTATGTATTTGCATATGTAACACCTAAAGTTCAATTTTTTACATACATAGCCACCTTACCTATGCATGTAAAGGTGTATTTCACTTTATAAAAATAGTGGTAATTGAAAAGGTGTATGCAAATGCCCCTCAAATAAGAGATGGTAGATAGTGTTGCGAGAACAAGCCTTCCAAATATAAGAGCGGCCAGCGCCGTTGTTCCTGAGGAGCAATCGAGAAAAGGCGAATCGGCAAATGCATGATCGGTCATCATGAATGCACTTTTCATGGCCTTCTCCACCGAGTTAGGGAAGTTATGGTCCTCAATTATGAACTTGAGCAAGTTCTCTCGAACAAAACAAGCCGCATCAACGCCACCATGGCCGTCGAACACCTGTCCATTTTGAATCTCTTGTCAAAGTTAGTTCTATTCAACTCGTTCACTCATAACATTACAAAAACACAAGAAATTTGTTTTATCATAATTTTAGATTAGAAGGGCCTAACACGAAAACGATACACAATGATACGAACATCGGGGTATTTACATACTTAACAAATAATTCTTATGTATTTGCATATCCAATAACTAAATTTTAATATTTATGTATGTAACATCATAGTTTGTAATGATATAAAAAACAACACAAACAACAACTAATCTATAGTGAAATCCATTTTTCATACTTATATTTTTGATATAACTCAAACATTAAGAAGTTGTTTAAGATCACTTTTAGTTTTTCATATTTTATTTTTATTTTGTTTTGTTTATATTTATACTTGAAATAAAAAATACTTGGTATGTTATGATAGGCTTAGTTGTTTTAAAAAATGTGTTTTTCAATAAAATATTAAAAACAATAAAAGTGATCCCAAGCGAACCCTAAATAAATATAAAAAATTTTGTCATTAGATATGTAAATACATAAGAATTATTCAGCACATTTGTCCATCCCCCAAACTTTGGAAAAAAAATGTGTACTTCGTCCGGACATGAGCTGCTTCCGAACAACGGATGCTACACCGGCGAGAAAAAAAAAATACTTTACAAATGTATCGTATCTATCGTCCGGACGTAGCTCACGTCTACGGAAAATTTTCTCCAAACTTTGATATAGTCAATAATCTCAAATGATGTAACAATTTCTTAGAAAAAAAAGACATTTTTAAAGCAAATTAAAAATTTCGACTCACCCCATAGAAAGCGCCAGGTGCTGGAAGAACAACACCACCTCCAAGATGATTGACTATGTCATCTATGCAAATATGTTCATCTTCCATATAGGGTTTCGCCCCAATGTCAGAGAAACTTCCAGACCTAAAAACCGGCAAAAATTCACACTGCCCATCCAATGAAGGAGGCGAAGTCGGAGGCCTCAGATCCAAACCCTAATCGATAAAACAAATCATCAAACCGAACAGATTCAATTCTCATTCACGCCAAAGCAATCAGAATCCAAGAGAATAAACCCTATAAATTACGTACTTGTTGTTCCGATGAATCCACCAATCGGGTAGTGCTCGCGCAATGCCGGATGACCGAAAGGTGACGAGGAGGTTTCGCATTGTTCATCTGCTCCATTCGCCTCGGAGACTCCAGATCCTCGCCAAATAGAGAAGAACCGATCTCCCTGCTCCCATACCTGCCTTCTAACATCATCCAAAAGATGAGAGAAGTCAGCCTCAGCTGGTCATCTTCCTCGCCTAATCATGAATACCAACAGCCCTTGAAACAAATTACAGCAAAAATTTTTAATCCAATCTTCAATTTGACCAAATCAATTTCTCTCAAATACCCTCTGCTTTCCTCAATCAATCCGGAATATTGCTTAATTCCATAAATCATACAGATTGGTTAACAATCCTTCACCGGCCGCAAGTTACTTAAATTTATGTGATTTTCCTTATAAAATGAATAGAAAAAGAGATCTAGAAGCCAAAAAAACAAAACAAATATGCCGCAACAAACAATATTCCTTTGAAGAAATCAAACCAGCAAAAGAGAATTAGTCAACCAAAATATAAAAAAAAATGAAACCCTAGAATCAATTCAGATGACATATTATAAAATAACTCGCCAATTTCAAATTAGGTTTGGATGATTGCTACACTTACCTTTTTCTTTCCTTTTCGATGTCTTTTTTTTCGGAATTTGAGCGTATGAAAATCAATCCTCAGATTTGTCGGATGATAAGAAGAAGAAAGGCCGCAGCTTTGGAATGCCGAGATGGGATTCGTTTTATACCCAAAAAATAAAATAAAGATAAAAAAAGGGCGATTACAGACAGACTACCACGGAAACATGCTATATTAACAAATAAACAAATAAACAATCCTTTCTCATTCATTTTTAAGTTTCCTCAAATATCAAAATTCAATCAATATTTTTCATTTTTATTAAATTCTCGATAATTTATTCAACTCGATTGGTTTAGTATAAATTTATAATTAAGTGGTTGTCTAGTGCGCTTAAGTGGCTAGAAATCTTTCGGACTAAGACGGGTTATAAGTCTTTTAGTTGGGAGTGTTTTCATATTTGTAATTGTGTTTTCCTTTCTCTTCTTTTCAGTGGCATCCTCGCCACTTTGACGGGTATAAGTTCAACCATTTGAAGTTACATCTAATAGTAATATGATAGAGTTTTATTTCTTTGACCTTAGGCTATCGAGGTTCTTACGGACGATAGAATTCACGAATTGCTAACTGAGGATCTCAGGACTTGTTAGTTCAACTATCTTCACGACCAGGTAGACTTAAGATTCTAATGGCTTGAGATAACATGTCGATGGTATCCCGACCCAGTCATCTCTACCTTTTAGGAATTAATCATCTCTTTCTTTGACTACCCCTGCCGAGTCTTGTGGCTCATTTTATCTTCGTTAGTATCAACTCGACGACCCGATTGTCGATGAGTTGACACCCATTCGGGATGACCTGAATGTGCTTTAACGTTTGATTAAATTATTTAAAAATAATAATGAATATATATATAATGAGTATTATTTTTAAATAATTTAATTGATTATAAGGTACACAGATTATAATCAATTAAGATTGTTAATTAAAAATATAAAAATATATATTAAATATTTGAATGAATATTTTAGTATAAATAATAAGATTTAAATATTGCCCTCCTTTTAACATCCTAAGACTGTGTGATCAGGATTGTTAAAATCTCATTGTTTGTGAACTGTGTTCATCTCGATAAGCAAATAAGCTAAACACATTATATTTTTTGAACTTGGTAAGGATACGAGCAAAAAATGAACAATATATGTTTTAAAGAGTCGAACAAATGCTGAGCCTAGACTCGTTCAAGCTCAGCTTGTTTACATTCCTAGTTAATAGAAGTCACATAAAAACAAATTATCCTGCTCGTGATTTTGAGTTTGACAAACATATCTTTTTCATTAAAGATTTAGAGGTATATATGCAAGAAATGAGATCCGAGATTAATATTAACCCTTACTAGTTTGATATAAATTTACATTCATAAAGATTTTAAGTCTAAGATGAGGAGAAAATTGAAGTTGAGCAATGATTATAATTATAGTAATAAATTTCAATGGGCACAACAAGACTAATATTGCAACAGAAGATACTCTGAGTAGGAAGCTTATAGGAGTAGAGTAAGTTAGATGATTACCTATGATGCAGCACTAATTCATGATATATAGATGTTAAGAGCAGTCATCATTGTTATTGGAGTAATTTTCAAGGTGATTATATAGGCTATTTTGTAGAAGATGATTTAAAAAGGTTCAAAAGATTGATGAGGAATACCAATGATTGACAAACTATATTTAGTCTGGCAGGAGAAATGAGCTCTATGTGACATATCAGGGAATCTTGACTTCTAATGGTGTGGGTTTAAAACAAGAGATCTTGGATGAGGCTTATATATACATGTTGAATGTTAAAGACATGAGCTATATTAGAATATGTTGACCGGGGAGTGAAAGATTTTTGCAAAAGCTTTTAGCACATTCAGACGCAGTAGGCCCAAAGCGTTTCGGAAGGGTCCTTCCTCCAACCCTTGAGCTAGGGTGACAGGGCGGTTGTGGGTTCCAGATTTTGTACTTCTAGCATTTTCTTCTGGAATCGTGTGATAAACCAGAGAAGGCTTCCATTCTATCCATGTTGGATCTGTTGGAGCGCCTGTGAGTTTTTTTCTAAAGTTTGTGGGCGCTAGCAAACTATGCCGCAAACATTCATTTGAAATCAACAAAAGATACTATCAGTCCCAGTTGTAGAAAGATGCAATTTGTCTCAGTTGTAGACAATCAAATCATCTGATGGTCGACTTCCTCAGTGTGATAAAGAAGAGAAAATATTTAGCATGTTGGCGGTCCTAAAAAAACTCATGTTGACTCAAATGAGGCTACGTGGTTGGTCGGATCCTTGTAGAATTCCAATGTTGGGATCTTGAACCTCTCTATTGGCTAGACCTCAGAGATTTGTGGAGATAATCACATTCTCAAGTTATTGGGGTGCCTTATTAGACACAAACTAATGTTGTTTGATCCACGCCGACCCAAAATCATCGAAGTATTGTGAATTGTCTTCTTTTTCTAGGACAGAGACCATTGTGTTGATTCTTTTTGTCAGGGAACAACTCTCTTCCCCGAGCTAGTGCCTTGTGAATGGCTTCCAACATTTGACTCTTTAACTCCTGGATTTGCTAGTTCACAAATCCTTCGGTGGACTCCATATTATGGGTGTCTTTGTTATGAGTTTTCATCTCAGTGGGTTGCTCCTTTTCTTGTTTGTAGCATGATCCACGCTCACCACACTTTTTAGGATGTGAGTCCTGATTTGTCCTTGAATCACACGAAGGAATTAGAGTACAATAAAAGAGAGTGTTTGAGAGGGAATGATAGAGAGAGAGAAGAGCGAATATTGATCGCCAAGAAACTATATCACTAGTGTTGACTTTTTTTCCAACCGTTTGGGCTAAAATTAGGTTTATATGCCCTTCTTTGTATAGTAAATGATCTTCTTATTTATAGTGGAGAGAGTATAAGATGGTAATGTTACATTTTCCCCCTCCTTTAACAGGGGTTGTACATGATATTTTAGATGTGTTATGAGTATGAGCCTATCGCTAGGCTACTATTTGGCTCGTTTGGCTGAGTTTGTACGTCTTCGGGTCGGCAAGACCGGTTCAATCAGCTGACCTTGGTTGGTGTTGCTGGTAAGTTGAGATCGATTGGATTCGGGTTTGCAGGACTAGCTTGGTCGGCTTAGTTAGTATGACTGTTGACCCTCAATGATAAAAAGAGAGCCCTGGACACCCCCGATATGATTGGAGATGTTGAGAAGCTGGATCTTCTTTGGAGTTGGCTTCTTCATACCAGTTGTCTTGAATGTTTCTTTGTTTCATTTTTGACCGAACAACTTGATTTTTTGGTTGTGTTTTGTTACTCAGTTGGCTTTGGTCTTGCTTTGGCTCAGGCAGCTACATTCGCTCAAATAAGTGGCCCTCGGATCTTTTATAAGCGAGCCATCATTTGTCATACTCTTATCATTTTGGATCGTTAAATCTTCTCAGGATCAGCACCAACACTTTTTCAATTTTCAAATGTTACTTAATTTATTCATAAAAAAATTTATTTCATTTTTAAAAAACTTAGAATAGTGACATTTTAATATGATATGAAAGATCTTGGTAACCATGTAAATAAGAGAGTCGAACTCAAGCCGCCCTACGCATAAGCTTGATTTAGTGAATCGAGTTATACCCCGAGCTAAAACATTATTCTATGAGTTCGAGCCAAATTAGCTTGCTTATTATGAAAAGGGAAAAAATAACATTAATTTAAGCGGATATTATAATAAAATGATTAATAATATGAGCAAATAGAAAGTAAATAATAAGAACCCTTGGTATAAAATATAAAATATTATTGTTTTAAATATTTTTAATATTATAAACATAAAATAATGAATTTTAACATATGAAAACATATATTATATTAATTAATTTTTAAACAAGCTGAATCTCAAGTTAACGAGTCAAATATAGACCAGCTCGGGCTTGGTCTTGTTAGTTCATTGAGCTCGGCGCATAAGACAACTTATGAGCCAAGCTCGAGCTGGCTCACAACCACGCTTCTCGAACTCAACTTGACTCAGTTACACCTCTAATTTTGGGTGATATAAATGTAACAATTAAAATTTAAGTGATTAATCTGTAAATAAATACAAAATGTAAAATTGCATAAATCCAAATTTAATAATCCAAACATAAAAAATAATCTGCCCCCCAATTTAATAATTCGTTTCAATGATGATTAAGCCAAAAAAAAAACAATTCCATTACAATTTGAATCAATCTTCATAAACTTTACATTCTTTAGTCTCCGGACTGGTCTTGCAGAAGTCCTCCAAAGGATCGCCGGTTTCCTCCGCCACCGCCGTCCCCGGCCACTTGCTCGCCACCAGATGTGCTAAATCAACCACGCGTTGGCTGCCGACAAAACCAGAAGGAAATTTAGTTCCAAGCTTCAATAAAATCTCTAAATTAGAAATCACACCTAAACTTCTATATTTACACCTCGTTATACATATAACACAATTACTAATATTTACAAGTCTACCTCCTAAACTTGTATATTTACATACATTACACTCAAATGTTTGACGCAACATCAAAAATATCAATACTATTAACTTTTAAAAATAAAATACTCATTTGTATTCGTAGTACGATCATATTGATTGAGTATTTTAAAAGTAAAATACTCAGTTAAATGATTACGTGCGGACTCCAGTATAACTACATTGTACAAAATTGTATCCATGAGTTGGAGAAAATATTACATTAAGACTCTGCACGTAGAACTACGTGCGAACTCCAATGAAATCACGTCACGTAGAGCGTGGTAAAAAAAAAAAAGACCAGTAACACAGAGAATATTCTCTGTGTTTTTCAGCGTTTATTGTGTATTATTCATATGTTATTATATTCTGAGAATATTTCATGTGTTATAATAACACAATAACATATCAATAACACATGAATAACACACAATAACAACTGAATAACGCAGAATAACACAGAGGAAATATTTTCTATGTTACCGGGCGATTTTTTTTTCTGTCACGAGACACGTGGGGCAATTTCATTGAACTCCGCCCGTAACTCTACATGTGGAGTCCTGATGTAATATTTTCTCCATGAGTTGATACATTCGTATTCATGATTTCACAATCGTGTGAAATATAGTTGTACTAGAATCTATCATGAATACAACAGCGTATAACATAATTAAGCGGGCTCTGCACCTAATATTTTTTCAATTAAAAAAAAAAAAAGTAAATAAATAAATAAAATTTTGGGGGTGGAGAAAGAATGAAGGTACCTGTAACCCCACTCATTGTCATACCAGGCGACCACCTTGAGCATATCGTCGCCCATAACCATGGTGAGAGAGGAATCAATGGTGGACGAGACGTCGGTGCAGCGGAAATCCACCGACACGAGGGGAGCATCGCAGACGGCGAGGACGCCGTTGAGGGGACCTTCGGCGGAGCGGCGGAAGGCGGCGTTGACTTCCTCGGCGGTGAGTCCCTTCTTCGCGACATTGACGACGAGATCGACCACGGAGACATTGGGGGTCGGGACTCGAAGAGCGATTCCGTTGAGCTTTCCTTTGAGCCGAGGAAGGACGAGGGAGACGGCCTTCGCCGCTCCGGTGCTCGTCGGGACGATGTTCAGAGCGGCAGCCCTGGCGCGGCGGAGGTCGCGGTGGGAGGCGTCGAGGAGACGCTGGAATTAGGGTTTCATGTCAAGGATTGTTTTGTAAAAAACAATGTTTCAAGTGCTATATTATGATATAGTGTTGAAAAAAAAAATGTGAGGATTTACTTGCATGTCAATAATTTATTATATAGTTATATATTTAATCTTTAAATTTAAATATTTATTAATATAACACTTAGGTTGAATTTGGTTGAAGCTGCAGATTTACATTAAGTAAGATTTATCCTGTGAAATCCACCAAAGCTCGCGATGGAGGCGACTGAGATCGAGCACGCGAGCAGCGACTGAGATCGAGCACGCGAGCAACGACAGAGTAAATCCGTGAAATTAGTCTCACCGTAGGATTTGATAAATCTGAATTTAGGTTGTAGAGAAGACAAAATGGACGAGAGATAGGCGGAACGGGGATTGGGTTTAGTGGAGAGTTGGATTTAGTTTTCTCTTTTTGAGGTGTTTGGCTTGATTTAAGTGAAATCTATGACTGAATCTAATAAAAGTGTTCTTCCAAACACCCTCTTAGGAGTTCTTTGGTTGCAAGTAGGATTTAGAGTTAATATGATTTAGTGAGTGGGTTTGCACTTAGAGACAAAAAGTGAAATGAATATATCCGTAATAGGGTTGGTGTTGCACTAGTGACGGATAAAATTAGAGAGAGTCGCCTTAGATGGTTTGGTCACATTAAACATCGACCACCTGATGATCCGATTAAGAGAGTAAATGTTTTAGATACAACTTATGTTAAGAAAGACAGAGGTAGACCTAGGAAAACTTGGGCTTATTGCATAAAAAGTGATATTAATTTATTAAATTTAAACGAAAATTTGACACTAAATAAGACACAATGGAGAAAAAAGATTCATGTAGTCGACCCCACTTAGTGGGATTAAGGCTTTGTTGTTGTTGTTGTTGCTGCTGAAGATTTAGTAAATCCACTCTCTCATTGGGTTTGTTAAAGCCGGATTTAACACGAGTCGAAGGCAAAACTCAGATCTTAAATCTGAACGTCCGAAATCCATATAGCTCGTGCTTTTTTTAATTTCTAACTGAATTTAGTGAATCTGATAAATAAATCCTATTAATAGGGCGCTACCAAACACCACTTATGAAATGTTGAAGGAGTCATATGCTGTGAAAACTGTTTGTTATGTTAATAAACAAATACTAATAAATGTGGAGAAATTGTTTGGGAACTTTAATAAGATTTATCTTAATCTATACTTTAGCTTCTCTAAATCTTGTAAATTTGTCTTCAAACAGGATCTATTAAAGCCCGAATTTAAGTCAAAATGTAGGAAAATTAGGATTTAAGAATTTGTCGGATCGTGACTTATTATATTCAATTTCGAGCCACCTCGAACCTAAATTGAATTGAGCTTGATCCAACCAGAAACCAAAATTATTTGGATCCATTCTAGCTTGAAATATGCTCGATCCAGGTAGAAATCAAAACAAGCTAACTCAGCTCGAAGTCAACCCATGCCTCATCATATTTGATTTTATTTAATATTATACGTATAACTCTTATAAATAAATAAAAAATACTTCGAGCTGATCTCCATCAAGTTCGAGTCGATCAGTGTATGGCTCAAACTTAGCTCGAAAAAATTTCAATTCATAGTTTGGGCTCTATTTTTAGAGAGAGATAGAGAGGTCATCACCTGATCGCCTGTATAAGAGTGAGTTGTGGTCATGGTCCCCTTCACAATACCTACACAAATCCATTAACCAAATTTTTAACAAAACAAAATTTCAATTATGCCCTCTACAAAAACTTAAATTACAATATTATTATTTGTTTGCATAACTCACCGAACTCCTCATCTATGACCTTCACAAAAGGCGCCAGGCAGTTTGTAGTGCAAGATGCATTGCTGCAGTACATAAACAAATATACAAATTACAAAACAATCCAAACCTTGGGAGCAAAATGTACACCAACATTTGCAAATATACCACTCAGTCCTAACACCGATTTTTAATTTTTACATAAATACCAACTTTCCTCTGCATGAAAATGTAAATGTATGAATGTTATAGAAGTTAAAGGTAAAATTTTGGTGTAAGACATCTAAATACATAAGACCTATATATTTACATATCTTACACATAAACTTCAATTTTTACATATATGTCCTATTTGAAGACTACTATAACTAATTTGGCACTTTACCCAAATATATAAAGACATTTACATTCCTAACCCCTAATTTCTACATATTTACATATCTACCAGCTAAACTTAAATTTTTACCTATAGAGAAAAACATAAAATACTTAAAAAAAATACTTTAATATGGCATTTACATACTTACCCCATAAATTTTATGTATTTAGATATATAACAGCTTAGAGACAAAATGAGAAATGAATATATCTATAGGGTTGGTGTTTCACCAGTGACGGATAGAGAGAGTCGCCTTAGATGGTTTGGTCACATTAAATGTCGACCACCTGATGATCCGATTAGGAGAATAGATGTTTTAGATATAACTTATGTTAAGAAAGACAGAGGTAGACCTAGGAAAACTTGAGCTTATTGCATAAAAAATGATCTTAATTTATTAGAATTAAACGAAAATTTGACACTAAATAAGACGCAATGGATAAAAAGGATTCATGTTGCCGACCCCACTTAGTGAGATTAAGGCTTTGTTGTTGTTGTTGTTGCAGATATCTAACAGCTAAATATTCATATTCAATATTACAATAATGATATTGTTAAGAATTACAAAGAAGAAGAAGAGATAAAATAACAAAAAAAACGACTATGGTTTATATATATATATATTAAGCAAGATAACTTAAGTATGGTAACTTAAGTATGTAATATGATAAATATCACCCTTAAGTACAGTAATATAATAAATGCGTATATTATCTAATAGATACCACGCTCGCTCCCTTCTTCAAAATGCCATGCACTTTCTCGTGCGAAGGGCAAATATGAAATTTTAGTTATTAGATTGTGTAAATAGATAAAAATTATAAGATGTGAATGTAAAGTTTTCAAAATTTAAATTTGAATGAAAAAAACAGACCTTATTATATCGGAGACCTCATGGTAGTAATCTGCTTCATTGACTCCCAACACATAGGTTGGGATATCTGCTCCTTTCGCCGGCGCTGTAATTATAACCTTCTTAGCGCCGGCTTGTATGTGCTTTCCGGCGCCCGGACCGTCCACAAATACTCCAGTTCCCTTCACATAATCAACACCAAAATTATTTTAGCAAGATTTAGGTATATAACACTAGATTCTTAGGGGTGTAAATGAGCTGAATATGACTCGTGTTTGGCTCGTTAAAAAATACTGCTATTCGTGTTTGGCTCATTTTTATTTTGAGCATAAAAAAATTGTTCGTGCTCGGGCCGTTTGCTTAACGAGCCGAACACGAGCTATTCACGAACAAAAAATTATTTTGACAATTTAAATCATGCATGCAGTCGTTAGGGTGGTAAACGAGTTGAACTTGAGTGAGTCTAGACTCAGCTTGTTAAAAAATATCATTGTTCGTGTTCGGCTCGTTTCTATATCGAGCTCCAAAATTTATTTGTGTTTAGCTCACTTGCTTACCGAGCCAAACATGAGCTATTTAGGAACAGTGAACTATTTCCACAATTCTAATTACACAACCGTATGATGCTAAGGTTAGAGCAAGATTTAAAAATTATTATTTATCTTAAAATATTCATTATATTTTTATTCTATATTTTAATAAGTGATTTTAATTGATTATAAATCTTTGTAGTGTTGTAGTCAAACTAATGTTTTGAATATCAACGCTTTTACAACGACTTTTTCAAGCAGTTGCAGCTGCTTCAAATGGACGGCGGTGCGGTGGCGATGCGGCACCACATCGCAGTTTCATCTGTTTTGGTAAACTGCAATTTGATAGCTTTTTCAAAAAATTACCACTAAAATCTGCATTTTTCTACCAGTTCTGATTATGTGCAGTGACAGCTTTCTAAATGTAGTCTTATTCTTTCAAAAGAACTAAATAGCCACCACAGCTTTTTGAACATCATATTATTTTCAGTAACTTCACAGTTGTCTTTTAATAAACTGCAGTGTATTTTTTCCTTATATGAAGTCAAAAATTTGAGTGATATGTATATAAATACGAAAATTTGGCATTAAATATGTAATATATAAGACTTATGTGATATGCATTTAAATGTCCCTTTAAAGAATATTTACCTCAATAACAATATCTATGCCAAGATCAGCCCATGGGAGCTTCAAAGGATCCCTATTGGCAACCACCTTTATAGGCTTTCCATCAACACTAATGGTCTCGCCATCAACAATCTTCACATCAGCCTTAAACGTCCCCAACATTGAATCATATTTCAGCAGATGAGACGCCTGTAATTATTCCAACAAGCATTAATTAGTTTGAGACGAGAACAGCGTATAGATAGTGATGCTAATGATCTGAAATTGGCTTCAATGAATTGAGTGAGGATGGAAACTGGCTTGTAACTTGTTGTATTTTATATTTCTATTTCGAGCCAAGTGGTCTCGAAATTGAATCGAGCTTGATCCAGCTCGAAATCGAAATGAGCTGGCTCAAATTGAGTTGTTTGAATCGTTTCCAACTCAAAATCGGCTCAGTTTTGCTCGGAATCAAAACGAGCCGACTCAAATTGCGTTATTTGGATACATTCCAGCACGAAATTGGAACTAGATGGCTCAGATTGATTGGATTTTTTCCAACTTGAAAACGGCTCATGACACATTATATTTGATTTTATTTCACATTACATATATAATTTTTATAAATACGAAAATATTTATACCTTGAAATAGACTCGAAAATTAGAATCAGACCCAAAATTTGAAACAATTTGAGCTAAATTCACACCACACCTTTAAAGAATCTGATGAAAAATTTGCGTGAACAGGTTATATGGATGTTACACGAATGAGACATGGAGGGTATTCTCGTGTTTTATCCCTTGTAACCTCCATGTAACCTGCCTTTAACCTCTCAGTAACCTCCTTAATTTGACAGGTTAGAAGTAGGTTGCATTAATATTATACGTACGTGACATCCTCCTATTAGATGTCGCACGCAGCGTACATGAAGCGTACCCAAATTTTTTCCAAACTTCCCTCCACATAAAAGACAAAATTTACATACATTTTTAACTCCGCCGCTATCGTTTACGACGATGACATCAAGGGGAGAGTTCTTTCTTCCGTGCCAACATCTGAGGAAGTTTCTTCCAATCCTTCCGAAGCCATTAATGGCCACCTTCAGCTTCGCCACTGTCTCTCCTCTCACTGCTCCGCTCCCATTAACCTGAAGCAGGGAAGTTGTCATCTCAGTTCAAGCAGATAGCTTTCAATGCAAAATCAAAACTTTTTTATTCTCAAGTTAAATTTATTATATTCTTACTAAAAATTGAAAATTAGAGATAAGGTGCAGAAAAAAAAAAGGATGGTTCTTCCTCTGATTCGAACGTTATGAGTATTCTATCTTCCCAAAAATAGTTTTTGGGATTAGGGTTTAGCTAAATGTCTGAAATTTGATTGAAATTCTAAATTTTCGTCCGTAAAAGACATATTTTTATATAATTTGATATGAATCCGAACAGAGGAGAAGTTATTTTGAATCATCATCGAATAGAAGCAGAGAGTTGAAATTAGAGGAATGGTAAAGTTTATTACTAACAAGAGTGATTGGACTGGTGGTCGATCGCTGCTCACCTTGGTGGCCAGCTGTGCTGCAACGAGCTCTGAGAAGGAGAGCTGATCTCTTGTTGGGCTGGCGAACGCCATGAATGAGCTCGATCGAAGCCCGCTGAACTCTGCAACATCGAGCCTCTGCTGAAGAGAAGAAGAAGTAGTCAGAGGAAGAGATGGAGGATCAGTTGGAGGAGGAGGAGAAGAAGAAGAAGGGAGAGGGTACCTTGGAGCGAAGGCTGGGGGTTGAGGGAATCCTTGAATAGGCGAGAGCTGAATGGGTGGCCATTGTCGCAAGCTGAACACAGAGGAGGGAGAGCTGAATCGCATGTATTTGATGGCGGACTCTGGTGATTGTGGGATTTGGGGGATTTAGGAGAAGAGGCTTTGCCCTCGTGAGTGAGGGGAGAGAGGAGGAAGAGAGACTGTGAGGAGGAGTTGAAGATAGTTGATTTAAGGATAGGATTTTCTCTTTGCTGAGGACCACACATTTGTTAACCTTTTTTTGTTTGTTTTAATTTAAGGCATTTACAAAAATACCATAAAGTTATAATGTATTTACATAACTACCATTTTTTTTAAATGTTTGTACCAATGAAATCTTCCACATCACATCAAAATATCAATGTTTTAATTTTTAAACATGTGAAGTACATATTTTTTTCATAAATATGATGATATTACAAATCTTCAATACAAGTCCGTGCTACTCACTTCGTCTCTATTTTTAACTTAACCACAGCTCCCAAATAGCAAGAATGGATTCTTGATTTCGGAGCTACCGCTCATCTTGCGCCGCATCAAAATAACCTTGAAAACCCGCATCCCTTCATGGGGCATGACCAAATTGTTGTGGGAGATGAACAAACCACAAAAATTACACACATAAGTGTTGGGATATTACTGACACCGAACAGTGAGCTAATTCTTTCCTCTTTATTCCAAGCCACTCATATTTCTCAAAATCTAGTTTATGTTTATAAATCAGTTAAAGATAATAATTGCTTCATTATATTTGACGCTAATGGGTTTACAATACATAATTGCGCTACTCATAAAGTTCTCGTACATGGACCAACACAAAAAGGGTAGCACCCAGTAACCGCATTTACCGCTCTCGAGCAAAATACTCACACAAATCAGCTAGCCCATCCTCACCTGAAAGATCTACAACACATCTCTCATGCAAATCCCCACCTGCATATGTCCACTTATTTTCCTGCTTTTATTCACGGGCATCAAAGCAATAGCCATTAAATGTCTTTTTTCTCTAGTGTCACGTTTATAAATTGTTAGAAATGTTACACACCGTCATTTAAGATCCTTTTGCACACCCAGCTATTAATGGTTACAAGCACTATGTCACCTTCATCGATGTTTTCCCCGGTTCTATTGGTGTTTTCCTTTACATGCTAAATGTGATGCTTCTATGTTTTATTGCTCTGCAAAAAATATACAGTCAAGCTAATATCAATATCAAATACTTACGATTAGACGGAGGTGCTGAATATAACAAGCACATAATAGAAATGACTAGAACACTTTTGAATCATATTCGCTTACATTTTAAATTCTGTTTTGCTGTCGTTGATACCACCGTGTATTTAATCAATCGCCTTCATTCACTAAATACTTCAAACACCGCACCCTATAAACTTTTGTTTAAGCAACCAACTGAATATCATCACTTACACACCTTGGGTTATGTTTGTTTTCCTTAGTATCCTCCAACTCATACAAACAAATTCACACCCAAAGCTCCTCTATGCATCTTCTTAGGATATAACAAATAGCATAAAGGATACAACTGGTGTGATTTTTATCGATAAAATAACATTGTTTTCTCGACAAGTGAGTTTTTTAGAAAATCAATTTCTTTATCAGGCCTCATCTCCCACTTCAAATCAACATGACCAAACTCAAACTCAACCACCCTCATCCATGTTAATTCCCAGCTCCACCTTCACCAATCCTTCTCGCCTTCGTCCTATTGCAACCTCCCAACACACTAACCCCCCCACAGTCCTCTCTCAAAACCTCAACCCTTTATCACTTCTCCTCGAACCCTTCAAGTACACACATCACACATCTTATGATTACCCATTCCAAAATGGGTAACTTGCAACCCAAAACCAATGTTCAATCTCTCCCATCAACAATAGTTGGACTTACAAATTTCCTTAAAACAAGCCCTAATTTTCACGCCCGCACAAAGCACATAGAGGTGAACTATCACTTCATTCACGATCATATCAAGCTTAAACACATCGATCTACAACACAACACCACAGAGGACCAACCAACTGATCTCCTCGCTAAGTCCCTCTCTACCACACGACCTAAACTTCTTACTAGCAAACTCACTATATGATCCATTGATCTATCGCTTGAGAGAGGATAAAGAGACGTTCTTGAAAACCTCTGCTAGGCCTCACCTTCGCCTTCTGTGAGCTCTTAACACCCATGAGGATTACTTAAAACATAATACACACGCGCGCATGCGCGCGGCGCACACACACACACATATATATTGATGCATGCTAGAAAATCACGACAATAGAGTAACAAATTATTGTCTTAGCGTTGTATGAGAAATTAGCACACACAAATGAAAAGAGAAACAAACAGCGATGACTCTGGAAATTTTTACGTGGAAAACTCGTAAAGGGAAAAACCACGGGGTCTGACCCAGTTGTGAAAATTCACTATTGATTGATGATTACAGAAATCCCTTGTTCCACAAATGAGATATGATTACTAGATTTTCAGGTTACTACGTCGATTGACATCGTTAGGTTGGTGGTAGTCGACGACGGTCGATGGTGGTGGACGTGGGTTGGTGGTGATCGACGACAGATGACGGTAGGCGATGACAGTCGGCAGAGGTCGACTACTGTCAATATTGGTTGTCGACGGTTGGCGGTTGACGATGAAGGTTGGCAACGATCGTCGGCAATCGACAGTGGTCGACGAAGATTGACGGTGATGCTGAGATGCAGCTTTTTCTTAAAGCCTCAAGTTTTCTCTCTAGGCTTAAGCCTCCTCTTATGTGAGGGGTGGATGGTCTATTTATAGTGTTATAGGTGCAATTAATGTAGAAATATGAACCGTTCTGATCGAACGGTCCAGGGAGCTCCCCTAAATCAAATTGCGTTTAATGAATGTTTTAATGATGTCAGAATTTAGTGACATCAGACTCGTTGGATTCGTCTTGTCGAGACGCTCGATTTGACTATAAACTTGTCAGACTCGACATCAGTTTGTCTTTCCAAATATGTCAGAAAATCTTTCGAGGGTGGTTTAATGAGCGATTTGGGTTTGATTTCACTGAATTAAATTATATCGTTATATCAGATCTCATCGAGTTCTTCAGCTTGATTATAAATTCATTGAAATCGAACTCGGATGAGTTTTTATCAATATTTGATTATTTTTTATTCAAAATATTGTCTTGAGATTTATATCATATTTCGAGATTCATGTCAGATGATGAATTTTTTTTTTGTAGCGTATCATATATATATATATATATATATATATATATATATAAATATGTATGTATGTATGTATGTATGTATATATATGTATGTATATATAACTTGCCATCCTTAGTATAATTATAACTGGGCCATTCTCAAGGCTATAAAATCAGAACATCATATTGAATAAATAATATAATAAAAATATTACATCTTCCATATCTTTTGTATTCACCATTCAATTAGAAGAAAGATCCATACGATCCCGCGACGACGATTACGTTGGTACGTGCGGTCCAACCCCACGTGTCTGGTCCGAAAACAAATTCAACGACAAAACCCTTGTCATCCGCTTTCTCCTCCTCCCCTTCCTTTGCTCGATTCGCGCCACCCGCCGACGAGACCATGTTGCAGAGCAAATCTTTTGTGAAGAAGACGAAGCAGGGAAGAGTCATCAAGGTGCGCTGCTATTCTTTTATTTCTATTTCGAAAAAAAGCCCCTACCCTAGCTCTAACTCCGAGCATCTCAAAGGTCGTAAGAGAACACTACCTTAGGGATGACATCTACTGCGGCGCTGTGGTATGTAAGGTCTGCGACGCCTCCTCTGCTCGGCTGAGCTCTGCTGCCTCCACAATCCTAATCATCGACACCAACGTTGTGCTCCATCAGGTACTTTTGGGAATTTCACGGAGGATGTTTCCGTTCTTTATTTCTGGTGGTTTGTATTATTATTATTATTTGTTTCAGATCGATTTGCTTGAGAATCCAGCGATAAACAATGTCGTCGTGCTCTCGGTGGTTCTGGAGGAGGTTAAAAACAAGAATGCGGCGGTGTACAATAGAATCAAGGCTCTCTGCACCAACGCTATGAAGAATTTTTTCGTTTTCTCGAATGAGCATCACAGGTAAGTGCATGCTTCCGGTTTTATTGATAGTGCAAAACTTTTCATGTATAACGATTGAGTGCATACTTTCATTTTTTTATTTTTGAAGCAATTTTTATTTACAATTTCCCGTGTCACTGATTGAAATATAGATTCTTTGCTGACCAAGTTTTTTTTTTTTTGTTTTTTTTTTTGTTTTCGTTTTTAGTTTTGCCAAATTTGCAATTTAATGTGAAGAAATTCACGAACTTGATAAAATTCTCTTTTCCCATCTAATTCAGGGATACTTATATCAAAGAGATGGTTGGGGAGAGCCCAAACGATCGAAATGACAGAGGTTTGTTTTTCATATGCCTATTAGCAATAGTAGCACTTCATTATGAGAACGAATATAGTATTATTTATAGCATAATTATTAAAGAAATTATAATCAGTTAGCTTGACCTGTGCATAGAGGAAGTGCGCCAAGTTGACACACACACACATATATATATAAGCATAGAGGAAGTGCGCCAAGTTGACACACACACACACACACACACACACACACACACACACACACACACACACACACATATATATATATATATATATATATACATACCTTCACTTCTCTATCTAAATATAGTCATGATAAGATCTTGATTTTTTTTTGAAGAAACAAGTTTATAATCCCTGAAGTATGTGCATACTGCATTAAAGATAAAAATGAGTACAAAGAGTACAAAAAGTAGTTCATTGGAACTGTGCAAATGTGACCCTATCCTCGCGGATGATGACAAAATGTTCCGACGACTGAGGGACCGCATTAAAAGAAAAAACTATGTAAAATTGTCCTTTGGGCACAAAAATGGGCAACTTTGTTAAGCTTCCGAGTAGCAAAATGAAACTAACTTTCTAAAGGAAAATAAAAAAGCTAAAGTATGATATTGCTCCAGATTCGCTCTCCAAACCTTTGAGTTAGGGAGCTCCACATGCAGTGATGATGTTGATATCATCAACTTCAATGACAACACCATTCGCTTCCAACATCCAAGGTTGGATGATTTGCTCGAGCAACAGGATGGCTTGGAGTTCTACAATTCCACTATCCCAGTGTTGTAACTGACATCCCATGGCATTCAACACCTTTCTGTTTTCATCCCTTATGACAAGCCCAACACCGGCCCTATGGTCCTGGAGAAGCGCTCCGTCCACATTCACCTTGATCCATCCCCGAGGGGAGGGGGTTTAGGAATGTGTATTTGTTAAAGCTTTCAGGATCGTAGCTGCAATATATTAGGAGTGGCATAGGTACACCCGTGCTTCTTAGCAGGCCGAGCTCTCCAACCCTGATAAATAGCTTGACAATAAAATGGGAGCTGGGCTTGAGCGCTATTCCCCAGCTTTTGGATGACCTCTTCGAAAGACACAAAATAAAGTAAAGTTTGAGGAGTGGAGTTAGGTACTTGTCTACATTACATAAAATATCTTCACCAGCCCCCTTTTCTCCAAACTACCCACATGCAATTCATTTTAGGAAGATTTAAATACATACCACTCAATTCCTATGTATTTACATAACTAACACCTAAACTTCAATTTTTACATACATGCCATCTTATCTATGTATGAAAAGATATATTTTGCATTTTAAACTTTATAATGGCTGTATTTTTGTGCATGAAAGATTTGGGTAGTATAAATGTATCTAAAGCTTAGGTGTTAGATATGTAAGTATATAGGAATTCGGTGGTATGTATGTATATAGGAATGTGTATTGATTAAAGCTTCCAGGACTGTAGCTGCAATATAGTAGGAGTGGCATAGGTACGCCCATGCTTCTTAGCAGGCCGAGCTCTCCCACACTGATAAATAGCTAGACAATATATACATGCTAGTTGGAGCTGGGCTCAAGTACACTATTTCTCAGCTTATGGATGACCTCTTCGAAAGACACAAAATAAGGGAAACTTTGAGGGTTGGAGCTAGGTACTTGTCTACATTACATAAAATATCTTCACCAGCCCCCTTTTCTCCAAACTACCCACATGCAATTCATTTTAGGAAGATTTACATACATACCACTTACTCAATTCATATGTATCTACATATCGAACTCCTAAACTTCAATTTTTACATACAAGCCACCTTACCTATGCATGAAAAGACATATTTCAAATTTTAAGAGTTAAAATGGTAGTATTTTTGTGTGATGTGAAAGATTTGGATTGTATAAATGTAAAAACTAAAGCTTACGTGTTAGATATATAAATATGTAGGAATTCAGTGCTATGTATGTAAAAGTCCCTTCATTTTAATGTGCTGTGTTGCCCTAAATAACTCAACTGGCGACTACCCAATCCCAGCTGGTTTCTTAATCATGTTTATAAGTTCTACCCCAAAATTAACACGATGAAACCCAAACGCAATTCGATTCACCAAACTGCGAACCACCCACATGAAATATAGTTTGGCGTGTCTATTTGTATTAATGGTTCCAGGTTCTAGTTTGCCGTCAAAGCAAGCCTACTCTTGTTGAAGGAAACCTGTACTTGAATATTTTTTTCACAATGGGTGGAAATTTCAACCGTAACCTTACACAATGAAATGCAAGCACGCCCTAGAATATTGTATTAAATAGCTAGGTTAGTATTAACACACAACTTGATGGATATAATAACCGAATTTTTGCATCAAGCATGACCTAATATGATGATATATTGGTACTAACACGACACTTAATTGATATAATAACTCAATTTATGCACACCAACCTGAAAAACTATAAAAAAGTTCTTTTTGTTTCAGGTTTTTATGGGCAGGATGAAAGATTCCTCCTGTTAAATGTGTTTGTTTAGGTTTTAACGAAGTCAACCTATACAAAATTTAAGCTTTTTGGGGTCTCTTGATTGATGCTCATATTTTGATTTGGTTTGGTGTGGTAATTATGTTTGTAACCTGAAAATGGCCCACTAAGCTATTGAATTCTAATTGAATTAATTTCAAAATTGATGGGCTTTTACTAAAAAATGTCTATTTTTGAATTTTTATTCTATTCAACTCAAAATTGATTTGATATATGATAATGCACGTATTTGCGTTTGTGTGAACACACGCACAACCTTTATATAAATAATAATTTCGGAGTACTGATTATAATATTTTATACAATTAATAGACTTTAATTGATCTAGGTCAAAAGCTGATTAATTGTGACTTGACTCAATTTGAAATCAAAGTCTTCAGTTTGAAGTTTAGGCTGGCTCATTTGAAAATCCACTTGATCTCTCCTCTATTTGAAATGCAAAACGGGCTAACCCAAACTTGCAATTTTCGAATTTGTTTGAATTCCATTTATTGTGTTGCGACGTGCCTTAACCTTACATACAATTATCCATTAAAAAAAAAAAAGAAGGTTTACCTTTCCACAAGTATCACTATCATTAGCCCCAATTATTTGGTACAAGACTTATGTATCATACTTTGCCATACAATCTTGTTGAGATGCATGTGGCGTTGATTCCATTTTCCAAGTTGTTTACATTCAGTTCATTTTATTCTTTGCATATTCCTCTGATTTTTCTCCTTCACTTGATCGGTACGCTAGTTTTTTTTTTTTTTTTTGGTTCTTGCACAAGCTACTTAGCTATCTTCAAATCTTCACACTTTTGATCCTATAATCTACAGCTTCATCCTTTTAAATCTATCCATATAGCTATCTTCACATTTTACATTTGTTCCACACTATAATTAGGTTATTTGGCATGACTATCTGTTGACCTCATTTTAATGAGGTCTTAGGCTTTTCTTTAGACCCTAGGATCTGAGCTTTAGGAGTTCTTTACTCGACCATCCTAGCGACTAATCACGGAACCCACCTTACATAGAGCCTTCGAACCACTTATAGACTCATTTTTGTAAGACTCGCATGTAGTAGTCCCAAGACTCGACTCTTTGTTGCAAGCGGCTAGGACTAATATGTAGAGGGCTCGAAAATGAGTTCCCATAGAGTAGACGGCCTCGCGTAAACCCTCAATGACGTTCGAATTCGCGCGCACCATAATTTGACACTTTTTTGGCTCGACCGTCGGCGAACTTGTCCGGACGACCTCGGATGACGAAACGGACCACACGGATGCGTCCGGAACGTCGAATTTAGCTAGGAAGGATACCCATATTGTTATAGTTCACGCGCGCGAGCGAATCGACACGAAAATCGATGCATATTTCTTTTAATTTGCGGAACGCCTGGTTCAGGCTCGACCTAGGTTCAACCATGGTCCGAACCGGGCTACACATTTCGACCATTTCGATTTTTGAATTTCAAATTTAAAATTCAAATCTATTATTTAATTTCATATCAATTAAATGTAATCGGGTGTTAATATTTTCCAATTAAACACCTCCCTGCATGGAAATCATTTAATTTGGCGCCCAATCACCTGTAACGGACGAACGCGGCTATAGGATAGGCGGGATCGCTTTTCTCCTTATTCGACAGTAGCCCCTCTCCCCTTCCTCTCAACAGACGCTCGGCACCGAATCCCTCTCCCGCTCGACCTCTGTCGCCTGACTCGTCTCGCCCTCGCCTCTCCCTGCGAACAGAAGCCCTCCGCTTCCTCCTTCCCGCGCCAAACGGCCGCTCGCCTCCCCCACACGAAGTCGCTCGGCTCGCTCGAGCGTCCACATCGAAGAACCGCTCATCTTCCTCCTCCGCTCGCCTCCGGTCGCCCCGGCCGACTCGCCCCGAGACTCGCCTTTATCCCGCACGACGATACCCTTGTCCGAAGCCCTAGCCGCACTCGCACGCGTCCTCTCTGCGACAAAATCCAGTTCCTCTCACGACTGCGCTGCAACTCCCGCCTGCGCAGCAACTCCCGCCCGCTTCACCCTCCACCGAAGAAGGGAGCGCTCGATCCGACCTCTCCTCTCTGCACCGAAGCCCTCTGCCTCTCGTTCGGCTTGTTTCACTTGAATTGTAAGCATCGCACCGGACTCCCGTACTCGCCCGCTCCCCCTTCCCGCACCAAATAGCCGTTCGACTCCTCTCCCGTCCGCTCTCTCGCTCGCCGGATTCCTTTGCCTTGCCGTAAACCGTACTCGATCTCTTTGTCATGAATCGCTCGTAGCATTCCCGTGATTCCCTCGCAAGGTCTTTTTTTTTAACTCTTATCCGATTCTATTAAAGCTTCTATTGCTTATTCCATGTATCGAGATGCTTGGATCTAATTTGATTTTTGCAGGAGGTGTTTGAATATAAATCATAATCTGTTTTGATGATTTCTCTTTAAAATATTGAAAGATTTACATGCATAAAAATACCTTGAATTGTATTCAATTGTCAAAAGCTATAATTAGTTTATTCTTATTTGGAAACATCGATTTTTTTTTTGCTTTCTTTCGCTTCATGATTCGGATGTTTTCAGAAATTATATAACTAGCTTTGCATTGCTTTATGATTTTGGAATTGGGAGGTTGTTGTCAAATTTGTGTTGCTTTGCAATTTGGACTTGGGGAAAGCTACAACTAGCTTATTATTTACCTCATAGCTAGATCTTTTGGATGTTATAATTGGATTTCGCTTTGCTTTGTTATATAGAGCTGCAGTTAATCTTGTTGCACTATTTGGAAGGTTTACATACATGCCACTTAATTCTCTCGTATTTATCATTTGACACTTAAACATTAATCCCTGCATGCTTGTCACCAATTTTACACATGATGAAGTGGATTCCAGTTTTTAAGAGCTTAAATTATGATATTTTTGATATGATGTGAAATGTTTAGGTGTTAAAAATGTAAACACATGGGAATTAAGTAGTATGTATATGAACATTTCCTAGTATTATTTTATGCTCTCCCGGATATTAATTTCACATCATTTAAATGTTGCTTGAGGTATTAAAAGTGTAGTTTGATCATTTGAGATTGCTGTGAAAGCTTTTAAATTGATGTTTTGTTTTAAGATGATTGCTTGGTGCTGTTGAAACTGCAAGGGTGCCTAGGGCCGCTGTAGGATGCCATTAATTGTTGTATACCCGCTGTAGGATGCCATTAATTGTTGTATACTCGCTGTAGGAGGCTTAGGGGGTAGCCGTTTGATGTTTGGAGGAGTATAGCTGCTGTCCGGAAGCTTGGAATTGCTGTTGGGGGGTGTTCGGAAGTTTGGAATTGTTGTTTGGAGGAATAGAAAACCTGTAGGATGATATTGGAAAGTTAGAAAATGCTGTCTAACACCAATAAATTGCTGTTTGGAATTGTTCGGTGGCTGTAGAATGCTGTGGGGAGAATCGAAATTGATGTTTGGAGTTGCAAATTGTTGTGGGATGCCATGGAAGTGCTCGTTCGGGGTTTATAAATGCCATGAGAGCTGTGGGTGGCGGTTTTGGAGTTGTCAATTGTCATAGGTGGTCATGTTTGAGAGTTATTAATTGTTATATATTGTGATTTGGAACTATTAATTGTCTGTTTGGAGCTGCATTGGTGACTTTAAAACTCGTTGTGTAATGTTTCTAGTTGATGTTTGGAGCTGTTGGAGATTTAGAAAAGCCGTTTGAGCATTGTTTGGATTATTTGGAAGCTTTAGGATTGCCGTCCAACGCTTAGGACTGTTGTTTGGAGTGTCTAACTTGCTGCCCCGAGTCGTAGGAGCTTGCAGGGTTATCGCGTGAGCTTCATACTGTTGCCCGACAATACTTCAACGCACCATTTGAACATTTATTTTTCAGCCCGACTCACTTGCTTTTTATCCTTTTTTTTTTTTTTGGCTTTACTAGTTTTTGGAAGTGAGTCGGCCTCTTTTGTTCTCTTGACTTATTTTTGTTCTTTTAAAACGGTTAAGTCACAAAAAGGGGAATTTCTGATTTAATTTGAGGAAGAATAAGTCACTCTTAGCCACTTCAAGCACAAGTTAGAGTGTAAACTTCCTAAACCTAGGTCGCACGCCTTGTGCGAAACCTCCTTTATCTAACCCACAACATAAACTTCCTAAACCTCAGAGCACGCCTTAGGTGAAACCTCCTTTACCTAACCCACAACATAAACTTTCTAAACCTTAGGTGCATGCCTTAGGTAAAACCTCCTTTACCTAACCCACAACATAAACTTTCTAAACCTTAGGTGCATGCCTTAGGTGAAACCTCCTTTACCTAACCCACAACATAAACTTCCTAAACCTTAAGAGCACGCCTTAGGTGAGTCACCCACTTAACCTTAACTGCAGACTTCCTAAACCTTAGGAGCACACCCTAGGTGAGAGCCCATCCACCTAACCTTCAAATGCACAAGCGAAACTGAGACACTGTAATGCAGAATGCACCGAGGTTTGGTTCACTATTCCTTAGTTAAATCAACTGTGGAATTCCCTAAAATGACTTAACCAATATTGAAACCCAATGCACGAGGATTTGAGTTTGAACATTACGCTCGTATCCTCCCGCGATCGGGGACATTTGTTTTGCCACATATGGATCATCGGACTCGGTGTGAGTCCGAGGTCCAGGTGGCGAGGCGATGATAATAATGCTTATGTGTGCTACACGAAGGATACGAGGGATATGAGGGATAATTAGAATAAGTATCTCCTACCTCGAGGACCTCCATAAGGGAGAGGAATGGACCGATGATACTATTCATTGACTCTTGGTTAGAGTGTTTCCCCGTGACCTTAGGTCGTCGAGTAATTCTAAGACGATTAAAGTGACTAACCTATGACTCTATCATTTTACAAAATATTTACAAAAACAAAAATAAAAATCTCTTTTCATTGTTAAAAGAACTCGCATAAAATCTTAAACGACTTTTACGTAGAAAATAAAAGAATTTTTCTTATAAAATATATAAAGGCCCATTAGCTAGTCACTTGGATTGGGTTAAGGATTACCCTCCTTAGATCGTCGGGTTGCGGCATCTTATCCGAGGTCGGAAGACATGCGATCCAACTTCGAGCCCCCACTCTACTCGATGTCTTATACCCGGTTCCGATCTTTCTTATGTGATCTATGAGTTTTGCTTTACGATTTCTACGATTTGTTTTCTTTATTTTCTGACTTTCATGTCGGGTTTTCTCGCTCTGCTTACTTCCTCTGCAAGTTTATTTAAATCCATTGCAAGTCATACTATACTTGCAATACAAATTACACAACGGTAACAGATGCCCAGGTACGCTTTTTACAGTTTATTTATTGCAATTTACTTTACCGCAATCCACTTTACTGCGCTTTACTTTCTAGCAATTTTACTTGCAATTTACTTTATTCAGCATGCAAAACTGAAAAACAACAACACAACCTGAAACATTGGAACACACTTGACAAAACTGTTTGAACCTTAGACATTAGGACTACTACTTCAACAAGAAGCTTGGAGCCGACTCCGTGGGCAAGACAATGGAGAGCTTGGATCGAGTAGCAGAAGATCTTCTTCGACGAAACCTTCCTAGTTTAAATAAAAACATATAGGACTTCGAGTAGCTCCACCCCGCGCGACGTAAACCCTCACTCTTCTCTTTGAGCTCACGTGCAACCGTGTTGCGTAGCGTGAAGTCCTAACTCGCTTTGTGTTCGAGGTTGTCGTACGGTACGACGTAAACCCTCATATCTCTCGCAGTGCTATTTGCATGATTAGGTATTATGCGAGTGTAAGTCCCAAATAATAAAATTGGCGAGATTAAACAATTAAATAATATCTTCTCCAAACGCAGCACGCACCATAGGATAGTTGGGAAGTCGCTCGGGCTTGCCTCGTATCCGTGACATCCCCTACCGCTTCTTTCTTTGGACTCCTGAAATAATCTGTTCCCATTTTAGCCACTCGCACTCGCTTTTCCACGTCCTACAGCGAAAACCTAAACCCTCGAATTCTCGAAGACGAACCACCGATCATTATCGAGAGTTTTCTGCCGACACCGCTCATTTGAGATGTAATTAACTATGAGAGCTCGCCTCTATAGTGAACTCGGAACCTGGTAATATAAACCCTACCTAATGCTTTTCATTAGGTAGGGGATCTTGTCTGATCACACATAAAGGTTCGCGAGACCAAACGAATGTCATGAGTCCCTTAGTTCGTATGATTGGGTCATCAGTCACATTATACATTAATCTTTCGAAAAGTGTATCATTTGCATGACACGTACACGATTATGCAAATGCTTAGACAAATGGGATCCGGGCGATCTTATTTTCCAAAATTAAAATACACTATTTTCAAAACTATTTTCAAAATCATATACATTTTTATATTAAACTAAATCACTAAATTTTATATCTTTCAAAAGAGAAAAAAAAGCTGGCCGACACTATCTTTTTGCTGTGTTTTTGTTTTACTCTATCAAAATCAGTCATTATAATTTAACATAGAATTAGAAGTTACTTAGCATATAGAACGTGCTCATGCAAGGTGGTGATTTTCTTAGTTATTTTACGAAGTAAATGATAGTTGCTTTTTGGAAAGTTAGGCTGTTAGAGATAAGTAGAACTTTTGTTGTTGTTGTTGTTGCTTTCTGTCTCCTTCTGTAATAGAAACTTATTTATTTTAATTATGTCTCAAAATTCTATAAGAATCCATTTTCATTTGTGGGTTTGAACAACTTTGTATCTTTTTTAGTTCTTACATTTGCAAACTTCACACGTGCTTGGGTTAGAGTGAGATATTATACATTTATGCTATAATCACATATACGCACGAGTTGAGTTATTTAATTAAAAGCACAACCATCAATTTATTTGCATGGGCGCATGCAAAATTGCAAAAACAAAATAATTATTATTCCATCTATATCATCGCAGGCACGCACGCGCACAGTTTGCAAGAACAAAGAAGGAAGGATAAGTTAAACTAATTTTTAAAATGCAATATACCATAAACTGCAACATATTATTTGTAATAATTGTAAACTTATTATCATTATTTTTAGAATTTTGAATATGACCCACGAATGATATTGGTATGAAGCTACCATTTTTAGAAGGAAGATTTACATGCATGCCACTAAATTCTTATGTATTTACATGTCTAACACCTAAAATTTAATTTTTACATATTTGCCACCTAGCCTATGCATTAAAAGGTGTATTTCAATGTTTGAAAGTCAAAATAGTGGTATTTTTGATGCGGTATAAAAGATTTGCGTGATATAAATGTAAAAAAGTAAGTTTAGCTGTTAGATATTTAAATATATAGGAATTGGATGGCACACATGTAAATGTCTCTTTTAAAATTTAATTTACATTAGGCATGCCATGTTAATTTGTAACCTACATGGGTCTGTCCTTGATTGCCAATGACTTAGCCCCCACAAACGCAATTAGTAACCCCTTACTTGTCTCTGCCCTTCTTCTCATTCACATTTTTTTAGTTCTAACATGTAGTTTTCTTTTATTTTTTTCTTGGTTTTTTGTTATTTTTTTATACATTTTAGAGGTGGTCCTCATTGAATAGCAACAAGTGGATTGATTTAGGTTGGCACAGATTCCTTTGATTTTTGAGGACCTCCTCGGCCATCCATATGTAACTTATGTATGGATCAATTGTTAAATTTTTTTGTGGTTTTTCTAACTTTCTTTAATTTTTATTATAACTCTCAGAAATTAGCACTTTGCCTGTCTTTCAGCTATTCGGGTTGCCGCTCATTGGTATCAAAGCCACTTAGGTGGAAGCACACAAATATTACTAATTACTAATGACAGAGAGAATAAAAAAAAAGCCATCGAAGAGGGACTTTTTGCAGAAACAGGTAATTTTTGTGTTGTTGCCACATTCTAAAATTTTTCGAGTATTTCTTGTAGCTCATAATGAACATGTTTATGTTTTTAGTGGAGTCATATGTAAGATCTCTTCAGCAACCAAATTTACTGGACCTAGTTGTCATCCCGACAACTCTAGACATTGTAAAGGAAGAAGTCGATGATCTAAGACCATCGAAGCGAAAAGTTTTCTACCTTGAGGTATAGTGATTTTCCAAAAGATGCTTCTGACTTTGAATAGTTACATTATAGAGCCAGCAAACACCCACTATAGTCCCCCAACTATGAACGTGTGATAAATTTAATCCTAGACTTCTAAAGTGCTCCACTTTAGTCTCAGACTATTATAAATTGATCCAAATTAGTTCATAAGTTGAATTTCATGGTTAAAGTTAACACCAATTATTGACTTTGAGGATATTTTAGGAATAAAAATTTTAGATGAAATTTAAATTTTATTATTTGCCTATTTTAATATATGAAAATCATTTAAATTTATGAATGAGAGCTAATCATTTTTTCATGAACTAAATAATTAAATATATCCATCCCTCTTTAAGGAATCTGAATGCTTTATCAATAGATACCATGTAGACCCAAAATAAAATTATAAAAATAATTTATTACATAAATAGAATAATGATAAATTTTTTATTATATAATAGATAAATACTTTACATATGAAATAGAGTAATAATAAATGCCGTCGAAGTTAATGGTTGGTGTTTATGAAATTTAATACAAGGACCAATTTGGATCAATATTTAATAGTCTAGGACTAAAGTGCAATACTTTAAAGCTCGGAGATTAACTTGGTCACTTATTCATAGTTGGAGGACTATTTTTTTCTTTGCTCTTCTCGAGCAAAGTTTTGATTTTTAATGAAAATCTATAACTAATATGTCTGGATTGCCTTTCTTCAATACAGCACAAACCTATGTCAGAGATCACTTCTGGTCTTCTCCATAGAATTTACCATCAAGGAAAGCTTCGAGTTAACCGATACAATCCATTTGAGGCTTATGTTGGAAGCGAAAGTGTTGGTGATGAGATAGTGATTTATGGTAGGGTGAACATGAATAGGGCTTTTGATGGAGATATTGTTGCTGTGGAGCTCTTGCCTCAAGACCAGTGGACTGAGGAGAAGTCCTTGATTGCTGTGGATGATGGTGTGTTTTTTATGCTTATTAATGATTATTCTTTTTTTCATTTTATCTGTTATTAAATTAAATTTAGCATGATATTTTTAGATGAAGATGAGGAAGATGACATCCATTTGGTTCCAAGCAGTTTTGATGATGCTCCAAGGAATGCTAATCTTGCAAAAGTTTCTGCTGGATCTGCACCTACTGTTACAAGTCGCCCAGCTGGACGTGTTGTTGGTATTATAAAGCGAAATTGGAGCTCGTAAGTTTAGGAAGAAAATCTGGTTCCATAATATTAATACTCAACTGTTTTTTTAACCATGATTAGCTGATGTTATTTTTGACTATTGTCGAAAGATACACAAAATTGATTGATATCGGAGTTAATCTAAACCACAATAGGAAAAGTAAATGTTATTACTAAGAACAAATAGATGGTTACAAATAAACTCACTTGAAAGGGAAATTACAACAAAACAAGACACAAACTCACATTAGAGTTTGATTTAGGGGTGGTGGAGGTTAGCTAGGTGGTCGGAGAGTGGTCGTAGGAGGCTGAAATGGGGTTTGGGTTACTGGGACAGCAAAAGGCCTGGCTGGATTTGCAGTGGCGGTGAAGTTGAGGGCTTGGACCGGCAGCGACAGCTGGGGGCAGGTCTGGGACAGCAATGAGAGTGATAACGGACCTAACCCAAACCACAATAGGAAAAACAAATATCAATTATGGAAGCGAATAGACGGTTTTAATCATAGACACTTGAAAGGGAAATTACAACAAATATGACACAAATTCACACTAGGGCTTGATCCATGGGCGGTGTAGATTGGCTAGGTGGTTCGGGGTTGAATTGGGTTGTGAGTGGTTTGGACAGCAAAAGGAGGGACTAAAATTGTGTTGGTAGCGAAGCGGAGGTCTGGGACAGCAAGGGGCAGTGAAGGGGCTGTGGATTGCAGGACAACAAGAAGAGTTTTTTCTGGTGCTGGGATAAAAACGAGGGCTGCGGGACAATGGAATAGGCTGCAGTCCAGGCGTCAACAATTCAGAATGATGGTTGAACAACAGGAAAACAAAAAATTTGCTAATTCGGATAGTGACGACGAGGATCGGTGATTGGGAGTGATGCGGGAAGGTTGGGAAAGGGTGGAGGTGGTTGTGCAGGATGGCAGCGAGGCGGGGGAGCTGGAAATGAGGAAATTGCAGGAAAAAAAAACAACAATAATCGTTCGTTCGCATTCAAATCGTTAATTTTTTTTTTGGCTCGAACTAGGCTTGTGTTTGAAATAGCTCACGTATAAAATATTTGTGTTCAGCTCGATACGTTCGAATAGGGTCATGTTTGGCTGGATAAAACCAACAAGATAGCTTTTACCGCTGTGCGCTGTAACTTTTTTAAGCATCCTCCTTTATTTTAATATTTAAATAACAGTATGAAATAAATCCTTCCCGATGCGGGGCTAGATGAAAGATGGCAGTCTGGAAAAAAACCAAAAAAATCAGATTAATGAAGGCAGCACTGTAGGTGAGGCAATGTAGGGCAGGAAATGACCACCACAACCACCACCACCACAACAACAACAACAACAACAACAACAACAACAACAAGGCCTTAATCCCATGAATATTGGGCACGGAAAGACAAATTTTTAGTGGCATTTACACACATGCTACCCAATTCTTATGTATTTACACATTGTTTGGGCAGAACTGCAGCGCTAGATGCAGGCGGACAGGATGGTGCAGGATCTGGAGGAAATTTTCCACGGGCATTTATATAATCGCCATCAGAGTCTTATGTATTTACACATTTAACACCTAAATAAACAAAAAAATATAGGCAATGCTTAATTTGTAAAAAGTTCTAGGTGCATTTACATACATACGACCCATCTTTTATGTATTTACATATCTAACATCTATTTTTTTTTATAGTTATACAAACTGAAATTTTCATATCATATTAAAGATGCCACTATTTTAATTTTTTCTAATTATTTAAATAATTTGACCCAAGCCAAACATAATCGAACAAAAGTTTATTCTCATTCTGTTCGTTTATAAATCAAGCTAAAAATTTTTGTTTGTATTCGACTCATTTTCTTAACGAATGAATCAAGCACTAGTTGTTACGAACGAAGTGCTTTTTTGACAACCCTAAAGATAGTTAGTTAATCTGTCAAGCTGGGTTGATAATAGGGAAATTGTTTCTATAATCGGACCAAATTTGTTGTGATATAAGATGGTTAGTTTATCAGGAATTTTGCCATTAGGGGTTTATTGGAGTTTAGAAGTTGATCGTATATGAGAAAACTTAGCAGCTGCTTGAGGAAGTATAAGCTAATATTAATCCAACGATGATTTCCTTAAGAATAATAAATATAAAAAGAGGATTTCCCTAAAGATTAATATAAGTTCTACTAATACTAGCACAAATTACAAAGAAGTTTGGGGTATCAAAAGAGCATAGTTGTTAAAGAAAAAGCTATAATTTTTTGTGATCCATATAATAGGCTATGTACTTCACCATCACCATCATTATAAATTATCCCATCTATTCGTTGTCAGGTTTATGAATTCTAATTATCCATGCACTACTTTGGATGCAATTTGATGTATGATTGACCTCATATCCCTTAACACAAATTATTTTATCATAATAGTTTTGGTTTATATTTCTTCTTAACTTTTTTTGCTTTTACTTAACTATTTTTTCTATTGCCATGTCTTCTTTCTTGTGTTATATATGCTCAAATCATGTAAGTTTATTTTTCACTACTTTATCTTTAGTAATACTCTTGTAATTGCTTTCATTTAATTATCTTTAGTTAAGTGTTGTTAGACAGGCTGAAAATAAATTTTATAAAATTGCAAAGTCTGGCGAGTTGAAAATGCTAGGATGAGTGTTTAGCAATACTAGGAAAAATAAATTGAAAAATGATTATATTAAATGGAAAATGAGAGTAGCATTTATGAAGGTAAAATAGTGAAAATTAATTTTTGTTGTTTTTGTATATACAAAAAAGAGTTGAATATATAGTGATATGGTGGATAAATAAAACTAATGTCAAGTGATTAAAAAAAACGAAGATAGACCAAAGAGAGGTTGACTAGAACTTGCGTAAAAAGAAAAAAATCCAAAAAAATATAAAGCTCATGCAACATTTGATAGGAGTGCAATGTAGAACAATGATTTATAAAGCTCCCTAAAAAAAAATTGATTTGGTTAATTGGTGATGATGATATTGATGGGGTAGAATTGCATCAAGAAAATGGATGGATAAACTTAATGTGGACGGGTTGTCAATAAAGGGCTAGACTTTATTTATGATTGTTAGAATGTGTGCAAAATATTTAAGAATAAAATTTAACACGTCAACATTTGATACTTATATATCATAGGCTAGAATGAGTATTGATCAACCTAACCTCAAATAGTTGGTTTAAGGCTAATGATGGCGATGAGGTTTCAATTCTTATTAATATTGTAATTGAGACCTACATACAGTATTTAGCATTCTCGGTAGGTACAAATCTCCTTATCTTCTATTGAAATTGTTAGCCAGAATGTGTATTGATAAACCTAACACTCTTAGCTTTTACTATAATTCATGTTGCATGACGGTTTGGTTTCCATGTATTGATCTTTGTTTATTAATTACCTTTCATGCAGTTATTGTGGGTCTTTGGAGCCAATGCCATTGCCTGCAGGTAATGGTGGTGTAGCCCATGCTTTATTTATCTCCAAAGATCGTAGAATTCCTAAGATCCGCATTCAAACTCGACAGCTTGGAAATCTTCTGGATAAGAGAATCATTGTTGCGGTTGATTCTTGGGATTGCTCATCTAGGTACCCATTCGGGCATTATGTTAGAACTATTGGACAGATTGGTGATAGAGAGACTGAGAGTGAGGTAAGTATAAAAATAATTTGAAGTCCATGTACTATGATTTGATAATCGAAAACAGTGTCAAAATAACCCCTTGACTTTCTACAAAGAGTCATTTTAGTCCCAAAATCTATGAAAGTTTCAATTTACCACCAACTCTTTTAATCTAGGCTGAAATAGTCCCACTGAGGACTATTTAACCCTAATTTAAAGAGCCTAGGGACTAATTTGACACTTTTATACACTAAAATGATCACCACATGTGAACTGTCAGACAATTATATTGGCTCTTGACTATTTGATACTCTTTGAAAGTTTTCTTGTGTCTAAAGATGCTATTTTTGCTCAATAGATCCTGCTACTGAAGTTTATTAGAATTGTTGCAAAACTGTGATACCATTCTTGATGAAACAGGTAGTTTTAATTGAAAATGATATAAATTCAAGGCCATTTTCAGTGCAAGTTCTTGCTTGCTTGCCACCTCTTCCATGGTCATTGTCATCTGAAGATCTGGCTAAACCTTATCGAGAGGATTTACGGCATTTGAGGGTTTTTAGCGTTGACCCACCTGGTAGCTTAGCTTGTTAAATTTGCCATTTCTATACTGTTTATTTATTTTTCTCTCGGTGCAAGATCTTAATTCTGTTGCTTGCCTTAGGGTGTAAGGACATTGATGATGCATTGCACTGCACTCCTTTTGCAAATGGAAATTTTGAAGTTGGAGTTCGTATCCGACATCTGAGTTGCATTTTAGGAAGATTTACATAATTCCTACATATTTACATAATCAACACCTAAACTTCAATTTTTACATGCACACCACCATACCTATAAATGAAAAGGTGTATCACTTTTTAAAAGTTTAAATGTTGGTATTATTGATGTGATATGAGGAATTTGAGTGTTATAGATGTAAAAAATAAAATTGAAGTGTTATGTATGTAAATACATAGGATTTGAGTTGTATCTAAATGACTTATTATTTTATTATTTTTTTCATAACTCTTGATTGTTGTCCTTATTTTGGATTGATATATTTCTAGAATTTGGATTTTTATTGACCCTATAATTTTGTGGATGACAATGTTTAGTGTATTGTCGTCTTTATGATGGTTTCACATGATCTGTCTCGAGATTTGCAAATACTTAAATGTTCCACGGGGTGAATATAAGGATAAGAATTTTTTTGCATCCTTTTAAGATTTTTTATGGTGCATGAAGTGTTGTAAGCTTGTTATACTTTAGCCTTTCTGTAACATGAAAAACAACTTCATTGTAAGGTGTGCAAATCTACCCAGTTAAGGCTTTTATTTAAAAAAAATGTTAAAAAAGGAATTCTTAAAACCATAACTAAATTTTCAAATGTTTTAAAATCCTTGCTGCTGGAATGATATCAATGAATTCAAAACTCTGTTGAACTACTTGTTTTGCTAGTTATAATGCCAAGGATAAGTAACTTTCATGCTTTGCTTGTCGAAAATGCTTCATTTTTTTGAAGTACTTAGCATCTGATTTCTTTATAGCTGCATATTTTATTAGCGCGCACAATTAAAAGATTATAAATGTCAAAACGCATAATCATAGGGCTTGGTTTAGTGAAAACAAATTTAGGTCCTTCTTGTTTCAGTTATGATTCTGAATGTCTTATTCTTGTTGTTTCTTTTCGACTTGAAATCGATGAACTGGTAATCTGTCTTGGTAAAATATTGGTTGCTTGGTTACTTTCATTTGTGCAAAATTTACTTTGCATATTTATATAAGGTTAATCTGTGCAATATAATTGTTGTTGATAGATGAAATATCATATTCTTATGGCATTTGATAGGCTGAAGTCAGTATACAAACTTATTGTTCTGTTTTGAGGCAATCTATTGTTTTATAGCATTTCAGTTTCAACTTTTTTCTCTTACCTTGATGTTATTCTCGATCTCATTTTACTGTTTGATTATTTCACATGAAGCTCAATGAGAGTCTATTTTTAAATTCTGGGAATACCAATTATTTATCTTTTGATTTTGTCATGTGAAGTTTAATTTGAGTCCATTTTTTAGTAGCAGGAATAGCAACTATGTTTACTCTAGATGATACATGGAAGTTATACACAAAATTTCAAATTCTTTCTTTAATGTAACTTAAACTAAAAGGTTGACTGCAACAACTTGCACAACTCTCCAAATCTTACTTGGTATTTTATTTGGACTTAAAGCCATATATTTATTCATCTTTTTTAAAGCTAACTCCATTTTTTTTATTTTTTTAAAACTATCACCATGGAAGAATATTTCTTTTTTTGATGATTTTTCTTAGGTGTTAGATTATCGTTTGCTATTATTGCCTATAAATAGGCTTGAAGTCCTGCATAAAAATGAATGATAATCTGAAGTTCTTCCTAAACACTTTTTTTCTTATTTATCCCTCAGCTGCTGGCCTTCCGTGCCTTTTTGGTAGCATAAATATTGCAGCAAATAAAATGGATCCAAAAGCCCCTTAACATCCTTAATCTTGCTAATGAGAATTGAATAAGATTACATCCATTGCTACCCTTAATCATATTCGATCAGATATTGCGGATGTAACAAATTTTGTTCATCCTGGAACTCCACTTGACGAGGAGGCTGCACAGAGGGGAACATCTGTATATCTTGTTGAAAAGAGAATTGACATGCTTCCAAAACCATTAACTGAAGGTATTTCTGTAATTTTGTTCTGAAGGTCCTTGAATTGTTGTGACATTTTTTAATATGTTTTTACTTCCATTGATTGCAGACATATGTTCTCTTCGGTCTGATGTAGAAAGACTGGCCTTTTCTGTTATTTGGGTATTCGATTCTAACTGTTTTTATAATAGTCTGAACTACTTGGAGTTGGAAGTATCACCTGATGCATATTTACAGATATTTGATAGATTTTCGGGAAATTGCAGGAAATGACACCTGATGCAGAGATTATTTCTACGAGATACACAAAAAGCATTATCAAGTCCTGTGCTGCATTATCTTATGTTGAAGCTCAAGCCCGGATGGACGATAGGTGCATTTCCATTCCTCTTGATTTGCTTTTTATTAAAAAAAGGACCCTATTTGCAATTTTGCCCTGACAAGCATGTTAATGGCTACCGTCCCTGGGACCTTCTGATAATGTCAGCTGCACTGGTGTTTTTAGTTATTTTTGGTTCGGAATTATAGAGGAGGACTGCAAATTTGAAAACCTTTTTGAAACTAAGGTTTATATTTTGCCACAACAAACATTACTTTCTCTAAGTGTTAATATATATTTTTTGTGGTTTCTTGAAGTCGCATGATTGATCCATTAACTACCGACCTGCGCAATTTGAATTCATTGGCAAAGGTTAGCCAATCTTCTTTGTTACCCTTTTTATTTCTTTCATTTCTGATTCAGGATGATAATTAGGAAATTTCTGTGATATTTTTAATATTAAAACACAGATTATGAGACAACGAAGAATTGAAAGAGGAGCCTTAACACTTGCTTCGGCAGAAGTTAAATTCCAAATAGATACAGAAACTCACGATCCTCTGGATATTGGTATGTGATTTTATCGTAAGCACTGCTAAATATCACTGTATACTTCCATATTGAGCTTAGCTTTAATATTTTTTGGCAGGAATGTATCAAATTAGAGAGGCAAATCAGATGATTGAGGAATTTATGTTGGCTGCTAATGTTTCTGTTGCAGAAAAGATTTTGAGACATTTTCCACTGTGTTCTTTGTTGAGGTCTGCCTATGAATCCATTCTCCTTTAGCATCAATCACTCGTTTTGCAATCTCAGTGTATCGGATTTTTACCTTTCATGAACATTGATTTGGTCATTTCTATTCAAGATATAAAATTTAATTGTTTATTTGGGCTGATGTTTCTACAGTAGGATACGCTTTCTGCAGGAAAATCTGTATTGATATTATAATAAGATGATATTCTTCACTTAATTGAAAACTATTATAAATGAAAATCTGCTAATAATGGCTAATTTTTCTTTTAATGTTAATCTCTTTTTTTCAAATATTTTTATTAGCCTGGGAAACAACAATCTTTTCTTTTTTCTATAATTTGAAACGATGTAAATTTAGAACTTGAGCTTTAAGGGGAAACTCTCTGCCTAATAGTAGACATCATAGGTTTCTTATTTATTAACTCCTGAAAATGGAAATATACACCCTACAAAAGTCCAGGTCACCCAAACTGGAGCAGATTTTTATGAGCTAATTATTGGTTGAAATACTTTAATAACTTCTAGAGCATACCAATCTTGAATGGCCTATCCCGCTCTTATGTTTTATATATATGAAGTTTGGTTCATTTATGTTTATATAATTTTCTTAATAAATGCCCATATCGTAATGAGATTGTTGGATTTCTGTTAAGCCTATTTTTTCTATATTTTGTAAGTTTTATTTGATAGCAAATATAAATCAAACACCTATTATATTAAGACGATCTATTTGATTTATCTTCAAGGAGTGGAACTACATATTTTTTTTAAACTGAAGATTTTTGTTGGGGCAGTTGCAACTTATTAAAAACTCGCCGCGGAGAAGCTGACTGTCTGTTTGTTTTTTTGCAGTTTTGCATCAATTGTTTCTGAACAAATGACTTTAATGCGCTGCAGTACAGTGCTATTTATAACATAACTAATCATGCAAACACATTTCATACATGAAAATATATATCCAGTTTAAATGTTACAAAATAAAAGTTGACACATCATAAAACAGTAACATAACAATCAAAATTAAAAATAGAACTATTAAAATAATAATTAATAATATTATTTTTAAAATAGAGTTGGTTAATGTTCGGAGATAATTCCTCCTTCAACGAAACTCTTCATGCCTGATCACTATTGGCAGTGAATTCTTTGAATCGATCAGCCCACCTAAAGAAGTCACATTTCATTGTTCTATTCCTTTAACACTTGTAAAATAGTCTCCCGTAGCTATATGATTGTTGTGAAACAAGCAGAGAACATTGTAGTCCACAATAACAATACAATACTCTGAAGTTACCGGAAGTCCTCAAACTCATTTTTTCTGAAGGTTTAAAATCATAAAACACAGACTTTTAGATGCAATATTAGTAATAAAGAATAATATAACTACTCAATTCAAGTTTTGTGAAACTGTAAGGTCTCGAAGAACAAAGTGTAAACCAACGAATTTGTCACTACAGAAGATAGTAGATATTAAAAAAAAATGATTCTTGATTGTCTTTAAACCACATAATACCTAGTTCGTATGTGTCACATATACGTATCACCAAAAATGTCATCAAGAAGAACATCAAAATTTATAGGACTGAAAAAAGAGAGAATCCTGATTGTCTTATTGAGATTACAGACGTGTCAAGAATCAATAGTAACATACATGCCATTTAGAAGAATCCATAAGGTTGAATATTTCATCATTAACCTCCAAAAATAAAAAAAAATTAAAACATGCAATAAAAACTTACAATAGATATTATACCCATGGTTACCTCATAGGCCATCCAAGCGTGAAAAAATACATGCAAAAGAACTGGAAATAAAAGTTTCCCCATATTGAAATTCAAAATGTACCTTGTTACATAAACCACAAATACAATAAATAATAAACGTTTTCACAATATTTTGTAAATAAAGTAACGAATAAAAATTCGATTGCTCCATTCAACCACCAATGATGGCATCTGTAATCCGCTCTTAAACTGTATCATCTCTCCTACACCCTCTCCATCATGAGAGCAAGTCTCAAGCAAATCACTTTCAACCAGTGATAAAGATTGTCCTAGACGATGTTCATTGGCTTTAGGAGGGACATGTGAATAATTTTCATCAGCTTTAAGTCAACGTCACTGCGTGAAGAATGCCGCCGAATGTAGTTTTGGAGAGTCATTGTAGCCACATAATCTGCACTTATTTGCTAAGCAGATATGTGGGCATATCCGCAGAATTTCTCATACTTTTTTCAAACTTCAAATGTTTATTCAATAACTGCATAAGAGTGTCTCTTGTTAAACATCTCATTCATACGTCGAGTAATATTGTCAGCTCTTTCAAAATCAGGAATGTGGTATCTGATATCAGCAAATCGTTTGAGAAACCCTCTCTGTAGGATATATCCAGTATCTATCAAATAATATTTTTCTGATACAAATATAATAATTAGTATTACAGTAAGAGTACCTTTTTATTTATTTGGATTCAAGCAAACCTGGGTGTGGTTGCGAAAGGTTGTATTTCTTAGTTCTTGTGGCAAATTTAAATATCGACTGTCGTGTGCACCACCTTCCCATCCGGTCATAACAAAAGTGAAACACATGCTAAAGTCATATATACCAATGGTATTTTGTGTTGAAGAACCGCATCGCCCGATGAATGCAATTTTTTTTATTGTTCGATACATGCATCCACATGTGTTCCATTAATCATCACTCTAATACAATCCTAAAGCATTTGCCAAAGATAATCGAACTATAATGCTCAATTGAATTCAAGAAAGTATGGTGTTGGCTAAGAATTTGGTTTAGTCAAAATTTTGAAAATGATTGATTTAATTTGATATATGCAAGTTTGATTTTGAAAGTAATATTTTAAAAATAAAAGCAGTTGGATTTTATATATTTAATAGTTTGAATAATCAAGCACCACCCTATATGCAATATGCTTATTCTAAGATATAAGCATATTACCTAACAAAGGGGGGCTCGATTATATAAGCTACAGAATTCATTACATTTTTTTGATCTGCGAACCTTTTATGTGTGGTCGACAAGTTTCTTTACCTGATAAAAAAATTAAATATGTTTTATTTATTGGTTCTAAGTTCTCTATAAGGGTAAGCCCAATAGTTAATTACATCTTAGACAATCAAAATCACCTAAGTAAATTCTCGATTAAGATCAATGTTTTATTCTTCAAGATTTTAAAGTTTAGGTTTTCGTGATTAGACATGAAAAGATAACTAAGAGTGGTTCAAGTAGGAACAATTTTTTTTTCAGAGTCTAAGTGAGTAAAATATAGGGGATATCACATCCCGAGAACCTCGGCGACTTCGCAAACTATCTTATTATTTGACTTTATATTTAGAAATGATATTATTTAATGTTTCAATCTTGCCAATTATTTAAGTGTATGACTTACGTTCACACAATATCCTATCGTGCTGACAACCTAGAGAGATAGGATCATTTATGTCGTACTGAACGACTAAAAGGGTTAGGGTTTATTTTGTACCACATGATTATGCAAAAGCCTAAAGATAAAGTGAGGATTTACGTCGTGTTAGACAGACAACCTCGAAGGTCCTATGGGTTATGTTATTTTATTTTAAGGAAAGTTTTGCTGAAGTAGACCTTGTTTGCTCTCTCGATGATGTTCTTCCGTTCATTTTATGTTATGCTAAAGAAGATCCACTTCATGTTGAGTCTTGATTCGTCAGCAGAAGTCATTTGTCTTTTGCTTGCATCCTCGTCGTGCTGCCCACGAAACTTGCTTCGAGCTCATTATCGTAGCGGTTATGGTTTTAAAGTTTGTGTGTGCATGCAAATTATTTTGTTGGTGGCTTGCTGTGGTGTACTTCCTAGCCAGACGTCTCACCGTTCTCCTCCCTAAGAGCTTTGCAAGTTCTATTAACAAATGCGGGAATGGAAGAACAATAAAATCGTAGTAAAGAAATACAATGGAAAGTACAATAAAGAAAATCAGTAGAAGACGCGATAAAGACAGTAAAATGTAGTGAATATAAGATAAACTTGCGTATCTGGCGTGCCTGCTACTACTATAAAATGTGTGAGTATTATAGGTAAAAGTAAACAAGTATTGTAGAAAATTTAACTAGCACGATGAATATGTGTGTATATGTAGGTACAAGAACATGTGACCTATATATGCAAGTTCGAAGCGGACCATAAGAATTCAAGTTCGAGGTGGGCTTTGTGTTGGGCTGTGTGCTTTCTAAGCCAACTTTGGATAGATGCTACCAAACATACAATCTAAGGAGGGTAATTCCTTGCCGCAATCAAAAGGATTAACAAGTGGACTTTTATAAAACTATACCCAAAATTCTTTGATGTTGTCATGCATGTAGAGTTTGCTTAGCAGTCAAAAGTGGTAGTGTCATGAGAAAAAAAATATATTATATATAAGTATTTTGGCAAATTAGATGGTCTACCAGTTATTCATCCTGATTGGACTAGAACTATTGCAACCTAAGAAAGCAAGAGGCAAGTTCACGCCGAGAGTTGGTGAATGGTATCAACTATCCTGCTCTCCCCTCATCGAAGGATTTTGAGACAGGTATCCCAAGCACAAACTTTAAAGAGAAAAGGGAGGTATCATAAAGAACTCTCTCTGGATCGGGCCTTCAAGCAATTTCATAGAGAACAAGTAGAACAACATATCCTTGTAATTTTCTTGAATTGCTTCTAGAATTTGGATTACTTGCTGATTATAAGTTGCTTGTGACGTGTCAGGTTCATTGGTGCATGAAGCAACTAACTGTGAAATTCAACTTCTAATGAAAACACCTTTTTTTTTTCTTTTTCTCAACTCTAGGACACTTATATCCACTAGTAGATCCAACTTCATTGAGGTTAGGGCTGGGGCATTCATTGGAACTAGCAGTTAGATTGACATTATGCTCAGTTATGCCAACAAATCCTCTCTTGCTAAGGGCCCATGCATGATCGCCTGTGGCAGCAACTCCACCAAATATAAAACTAATTTTTCTTCAAGCTCAGGGTCCATAACACTAAACTTTTTTTAGCATTTGAAACAACCTACAAATTACTGGGTTATTCACATGATGCAATTGAAGAGATAAATAATTGGTAAGAGACTAAACGTTTCTTAACTTCTCACTTTCAATCGTTCGACCCACCATTCTTCTAAAGAATCAATGGTTCTCTTTATCGGGTCCGAACCGAAGCCTGTGGATCCTCGTTCAATTCTTTTCATATTTTTGTGTCCTTTATTAACTGATCCCACCCGTCTTTCATCTATATCTTATTATATTTCCTTCCTGCGCTCTTCTTGGACTTCTTTGTTATATTTTTCCATCCCTCATTAAAATATGTGATTAGCCTATTTTTTAATTCCACCTCTATAAGATAGATGTCACAGAATATTTTTTTTCACATCTTTATCCATAGCAGAAAAATTAATTTCTTGTCTCTACCATGTCGATACTAGCATGAAAAAGAACCAAGCAACGTAAATGTATATCAGAGAAAAACACAAATGTCATTTAAAATACTACAACTCGAAAGTAATTGAATGGAAAATTAGAACAAACCACGAACACAACCACAACCATATCACCGAAAAACTACCACATTCATCCACACACGCACACAACACGATTTCACCATCACAATATAACCAAAAAAGTATCACCAACAACCATTTTACCACCACTACACCAAAAAACCAGCATCCACCCACACACACCCCACCATGTCACCGCTACCATATCACCATAAAAACTACCACCAGCATCCACATGCACACACCACCATGTCACTACTATCATATCACCATAAATACTACCACCAACATCCACACACACACCATTGCCATGTCATCATATATCACCATAAAAGCTACCACCAGCATCCACAAACACGCCATCATATCACCAGAAACTACCACTAGCACCCACGCACAACCAACATCACTACCAATACCACCACCACCAGGACACAACATCACCAGCAACACCACCACCACAATTGCACAACAACACCACCAACAACGCCACCACTATGACCAACAGGATACATCACCAACACCACCACCACCACCACCACCATCTGTGCTATCACCATCACGTTGACACCATATCACCACTAATAGCATCATCGCTGTGACACAAGAACATCACCCACACCACCTCTACAAACATCACCACCAACATATCAGTGCTTAATCCAATAAAAAGGGCAACCACCAACAAGAACCAACCGACAAGTAGAGCAGCAAGTCTTCTCCAATTGAACCCAAAATAACATAAGAGTTAAGAGCTCCATCTGAGCAAGATGCACCTGGCAAAAAAAAAAAGAGAAAATTGTTTCCAGTAAAGGCCGGCAAATCGCGAAAACCGAACCATAGACCATGAATTACCGGCATTTGCAAAAGGCTTCAAATCACCCCCTTCACCCTAACCATTCCAATATATAGCAGAGAGCGCAAGAAAAGCTCACAGAGCCGTTCCTACAGACAAATGCCAAAGCCAGTAATCGCAAAGGCATCACGGGCAATGAAAAAGAAAACCAGAAACCACACATACATGAAAGCCAAAAATCACAAGGAGCTAGCCACACAGGGACCATAACCTAATATATCAACAAAAATAATGTAAAATAGAGAATACTGTAACGGGAAATGGGATAGTGCCATCGAAATAGAATGCCAGAGAGAAGGGAGGAAGGAAGGAGAAGAGATGCTACTCTAACTGCCGACTAGAGTTAGGGTGGAGAGGAGGAGGAGCTAGGGTAGACAATCACGAGAGGAGCTAGGGTACGACAATACGGAATTGCGGGGTTGAACAAGGGCAACGAAATAATTTTTCGTGAGCAAAATGCGGTATGTGGTGTCGAACTTGTGGCCCGCAGTTTATCAAATTATCCAGATAAGCTACCATAAAGATTTTTTCAAACGCACCAATAGGGCTGTAAACGAGCCGAGCTTGAGCGAGCTCGGGCTTGGCTCGTGTTCGGCTCGTTCGAAATTAGCTCGGCTCGAAATCGGCTCGTGTTCGAAATGGCTCGTGAAAGGTGTGTTCATGTTCGGCTCGAATTAAATAATCTTGTTCGTGTTCGGCTCGTGTTCGGCTCGAAATCGGCTCGTTAAAATTAATCGGAAAAATATACGTCTAACGCCGGATTCGAACCCTGACCAAATGAATTGAAACGAGAAGTCTTAACCACGCTACCACACAAGCTAGCTATGATTTAAACTTAAATATAAATATATATAATATATTAATATATAATAATATATATAATAAATTATTATATAAATAATTATATGATTATTTTTTTATTTCGAGCCAATTCGAGCCGAACACGAGCGAACAAACAAGTTGTTTGTGTTCGGCTCGTTAACATTTCGAGCTTAAAAATTTGTTCGTGTTCGGCTCGTTAGGCTTAACGAACGAGCCGAACACGAGCAACTTAACGAGCCGAACACGAGCTGTTCGCGAACAACGAGCCAAATTGCCAGCCCTACGCACCAAACTACTGTTTGAAATTGCGCCACAGCTAAAATGCTGCCCCAAACACGCCCTGAGTTTCTGAAAAATTTTAGAAGTTGTTAATTGGTCCTTCCTCAGTCTTGCTCTTTAGAATGGTTTATTGCTTCAGGAACTATCTATTTTTAGCAAAATTTAAGTTTGGGGCTTTTCTTGCATACATACCGCTCATTCCTATGATATAATATGTCTAACACCTACACTTTTATTTGTATTTGTTTAATACCTCTCATATGCATAAAAAGGTGTATTTTACTTTTTTAAACATAAAATTGTGGTATTTTTGATGTGATATGAAAGGTTCTCATGGTATAAATGTAAAAAAGAGCAAAGTTTAGGTTTTAGATATGTAAATACATAGGTATTGGGTGGTACGTATGTAAATTTCTCTTTAAGTTATTACTAGGTACTTGGACATATTTACTTGGTTTCACCTTTTTAATTCTTCGCTTCTTGACTATATAATCGGGACGTGTAATGTGCATGTAGACGCCATCCTACTCCAACCAAGGAAATGTTGGAACCATTATTGCGCACTGCAGTAGCTGTTGGCCTTGAGTTAGACATTTCATCATCAAAAGCACTGGCTGATTCACTTGATCATGCTGTGGTAAGGATTATTCTTTTAATTCTTTTTTCATTTCTTAATTTATTTTTTTAATTTCTTTTTGGGGTATTTACTTGCATACCACCCAATTCCTATGTATATGCATATCTAACACCTAGACTTTACTTTTTCACTTTATGCCACCCCAATCTTGCGTTAGAAATACTACCATTTTAACTTTAAAAATGTGAAATACCCCTTTTCATGTATGGGTAATTTGGCATGGATGTAAAAATTGGAAGGAATTGAGTGGTATGTATCATATCATCTTACTTTTCTATATATTTCTTAATGAGCGCATTTTATACATAAATGTTTCTGCTATTTATTGAATTTAGTTGTGACCATTTGCTTTGTATTGTTTCAAAACTTGCAGGGTGATGATCCATATTTCAATAAATTGATCAGGATTTTAGCTACTAGGTGTATGACTCAGGTGCTAGCTAAATCTACGTTGTAAAGGCTATTGTTGTAACATCAAATACAGTGGATTTATTAAATTTTTTGAAATACATACAGGCTGTTTATTTCTGCAGTGGAGATCTGATCTCTGCTGAGTTTCACCACTACGGACTTGCAGCGCCTCTTTATACTCATTTTACTTCTCCCATTCGGAGATATGCAGGTTAGTTCCAGGGTTAAAAGGTGCAAGCAGCTTTTACATAATTTCCAACTTGTAGATTATATTGAAGTGTAGTATGAATATTATAATAAGTTGAATCTTTTCATGGTGAATTATTTAAATTGAATGTGTTGTCTTTCTAATTGACCCACCAATCAGTTATTGGACGAGGACAGATTAGGTCTCATTAGCCATATCTGTACTGGTGAGAGTGCGGCTTGTCTTGGCTTTCTAAGTTCCAACATTATTGTTTTTTGATTTGGCGCTTCACAAAGCTTAATCTGAAATCGAGCCACCCCCAAGTCACATGATACTAGAAGAATTGGCGTAGTCGATGGATTGTATTGATTCTTCAGCATTATTTTTTCAGTGCTTGGAAATTACACTCATCCACTAACAATTATCTTTTCTTTTGACAATATTACAATTGGTGATTCACATGTTGAGCTGCTTGGTTTTGTGCTTCTTGGCCAAACAACTTAAATCAATTATCTCTTGGTTTCTTTATTCCAGTGATCGCTAAATTTTGAGAGAATGTTAATTTTTTGAAAAAAAAAACTCCTATTCTCTTAAACTAGCGCTGTACTCTCAACTCTTGGTCCCGAAATACCGTGGACAACCATCTTTCTTTCTTTTACTCCAGTCTTCTTGTGTTCTTTTTATGAAAAGATTTGAGATGCAACAACAGCTGATGTTTATCATCCTCTATGCTTGTTCTGCTACCACCAGTTTTAGAATCCAACAACCCTTACTCTAGTTGACTTTGTACCTATTACCATTTTTGTAGAAATCATATTGTTGTGTTTTCAATTGAAAGTAATGTCTTATCCCATAAATATGGACTTGTGAAATTGGTCTGCTAGATATTGAGAGGATTGCTTCATACATCGCCTCATCAGTATACTTTTGAGTGATGTTGAAGCGAACATGTACTATTGATAAATTAACATTTCAAAACCCTTTTGAAACTATTTGAGTCAATAAGGATGCCAAAAAAAATGTCGCTTCAAGCCTACGTCTTCTAACAAATTTAGATTCTTTTGACCTCAGATCGTGGATGGTGCGTTAATCTTTTTGTGCTTTACTTTGATAGGCTGGGTGAACAATTTCTTTCATTCTTCACGGTTCAGTGTCATACTTTACTTATTTTCCTTTCGCTTTTGCTGCTCAATATTTTGTTTAATCTTGGTCCACATCAGTAGCCACCTTTTTTCTATTAACATCTTAAACTTCTCCAGAAATAGCTTGAAATGAAGCTTCTAGCATTTCCTTCTATTTTCTAAAAACGATCATATGAAATGTTATTTCTATACAAAGTGAAGGTTATGGAATTGCTTTTTCAAAATCTTTTTCATTCCACTTCTTTTGCTTAATGTATTTGCTTTTCTTTCTTCTCTATAAAAGTTTTTTATTTTATTTTATTTTGCTTCTTTTCATTTTGCTTTCCTTGATTGCTATGACATACATATTTGCTTGACAGACAGAGATGATGTAATGCAACATTGCCATGTATTTCGTTAATACAGAAAAATTCTTATGTACCAATCATTTATGTTTGTCTTGTGAAATCTATTACGTAATCTTATATGGTTTGTTCTTTTCACTATAGCAAACCATGCACTCTTCTTCCTTCTTAATACCTCATAAGTTAGAATATTTGTTGGATCATCTTCTTGAACATCCCTAAGAGGTATTTTATAGACCATGTGAGAGCTGAGCAATCCACTAAGTCATTGAGTGCTTTTAGAGTGAGTTGAGTTAAATAAATCTTCTATTAGGAGGTATGTTATAGAGATTGAAATAGGTTTCAAGCTGACACTCTCATTCATTGGGGTTTTTTTTTATCAATTGAACTATCAAAAGTTGGGATTCAAATATGGCTTCTACTTTGAAAGATTGGTACCTCCATTTTAAAGAAAGCTTGAGATCATTATCTTTTAAGTCATCTTGCATTTCAAAAATTTCAATGGCTTCTCACTATGATAAATGACAAGTTCTTCCTCTGGAATTGATCCTCCCTACCCTCTAACTGTTGAGCTGGCCTCGCACTAGAATCTGCTTGCTCAACATCTCTATATGGTCACAAACATTTGCTATTAAATGTACGCAACTTGGTTAGCAAAGTTGCCATAGCTTTCTCGAAATTTGGACATCTCAGCTTCCCATTGTCTTCTTTTTAAAGTATCACGTGTAGAGAATAGTTCTACTTTAAACACCATGCACCAAGGTTCTCTCCAAACCTAGTGCTTTGATATTGAAAATCTGATTTGGTACTATTCTTTGGATAGCAAAAATATATCCATCTTACAGGTTGAGTAGATGGGTATAGAGTGTGGTTGATCTGGATTCTAAATTTTTGGGCAAGAAATATTTACATTTCATTAACGGTATATCTAGGCAACAATACATTAAGAAAGATGTTGTGTCCTTAAATCCTCTGTAGCTCTTCAACTCCACACGACTCTCTTTTGAACAGGAAATCTCCTTTTCTTAAGTTTTTAACTCTCAAATCTCTTAACTTAAATACCAAATCTTTTATCAATAACACCCTTATTATAGGGAACGCTTGTATAATAGGAAAGCAAGAGAGTATAAAATATAAGGTATGGTGTTGGCTTCAAATAGTCACTAGAATTCGTGATTACGAAGTATGACACAACATGGATTTTGGTGCCCATGTTTTGACATTATAATTGCTTGACAACACTCTTCTTAATCACCATGTCGCCTAACTCACTGGCATCTACTCGAGATCTTTTTTGGGTTCCTCTGGGCATCCATAGATTTATCTTGACAGCATTCTTGTCTTCTTGGGGAAGAAAAACAAAAATTGACATACATACCACTCAATTCCTATGTATTTGCATTTTTAACACCTATACTTCAATTTTTACATACATACCACCTCACTTATGCATGAAAAGGTGTATTTCGCTTTTTAAGAGTTAAAATAGTGGCATTTTTTTATGCGACATGAATGATTTGGGTGGTATAAACATTAAAAAAAACATAGTTTAGGTGTTCGATATGTATATACATAATAATTGAGTGGTATGTACAACCCCCCCCCCCCCCCACCCCCCCAGTCATTGGATAAGAAAATTCAAAGTTAACTTGATGTCATGTGATGAAATAATCATATCATCATTATCATTTTCCTTATCACCTCACCCATATTTTTCTTTTCTGCTACATTTCAATTAGTATTGTGTAATTGTTATCAATTTCTTTGTTGTTGAATACTTAAAATTTTTATTTTTTTTTATTTTTCTGAATATTCTTATTATTGCATAATAAACATTAGACATTTCTCCTTGACTATTCATTTTTTTCTACAAGTTACATTTTCATCTGCATCCTCATTCTCTTGCATAATGAAACCAAAATTTTCTTAAGTTATAACATCTAAATGTGTCTTGGCCCTCAAGTATTATTGATTCATCATTATTTATTCCACATCCACTCAAGTTGTAGGTCATGATTTCAATTTTTGTTTGCTACTAACCATATGACCCTTAAAGTATTTTTGTTATTGTAAATATTTTATATATATCCATAATATTTCAGCATTACGAGTATGGGATCATCTAGTGGCATTCTTCAAGATATCTCATTTGAATATCTGGTGTAAGCACTCCCTTAGCTATTTTAAAAATAATATAAACTTAATTTTGATTATTACTGTAACTTTGTATTTAATATTGATCCATAATGACAACCTTATTATACTCTTTAGCCACTCTTGACTCCACTCGGCTACTATTTTTAATGTTGGTCTTTTTCCGCCATGCATTGTTTATAGTAGCTTCAATATACCTTTTACAAGTATGTCAAAGTCTTATGGTTAAGGGTTTTAGTTAGTGAGAAGTAATTGTGAAAGTCGGATCCAAAAGTAAACCAGAATTTATGTTCATAGTCCTCATTATATAATTGCAAGTTCCATTCCGAATGCCTTCTTCTGTACCTAAAGATAAGGTTCTTACTATAAGCTAAGGTGATGATGTTCATTTCTTGATAGATTTATTTTTTTTGCCTTCAGATAGTGTTGCTAAACACAAAAAAATTAATTTACTTCCTAAGTCTGTTTATTCAAATTTTTACTGCTAAGCAATTGTAAAAATTTCATTTGCATTAAGTGCATTTAGCCTAATTTTTATTTAATAATTATTTACAAATAAATAAAAGAACATTTGAAAGTTTATTTTTCAGGGTCATATTTTTTAGTCCATCGTTCAAATCTTTCTTAGTCATTTATTTATTTTTGTGGTCTATATATGCTATATAGAAAGGAAAATTTTATAATTAGAATAATCGAGCAAATTGTCTTTCAACTTTGAAATATCATTGCAAACTATTTAGTACGGATAGATGCGTTTAAACCCAAGCTAAAACTAAGTTAAGTTTGTTGAGATGAAAATGCTTAGGTGGATGAGTGGCTTGACACTTAGAGATCTTAAAAGACTTGGACATGTATAAAAAATGATCTTAGTTTATTGGAATTAAATGAAAATTTGACACTCATCAAGACATAATGGAAAAAAAGGGTTCATTTAGTGGGATAAAGGCTTGTTATTGTTGTGTGTGTGTATTTATTTATTTATTTATTATTATTATTAAAATAGAAAAGATACATAAAGGTTGTATGAGAGGGCTCAATAAATGCACCCTACTCATACGGTACAACACACATTAATACCCCAAAAGAGAAAAGATACAGATAAACCCAAAAATTCAAAGCTCGCAGAAAACAAGTAGCTAGGGACGAGCCAGTTTAGTCCTGCCTCTGCCTCTAGTTCTAGGAAGGGAGCCAACTAACAAATTGTTGAGTTTCGTGCCATTACCCGAAGTAACCAATATCATCCATTAAGTTCTGAGCTCGAGTATGTCTCCATTCTTCTTCTTCCTCCTAGATGTGTAAACCTATCATTTATCATTCGAAGACTGGCTCATCCGATCAGTATGGTCAACAGATTGTCGGGCATGTAGAAGAGGATGAACCTCTTGCTCCTGACTAACAATAACAATATGCTCATTTTGAAGGTGATAGAAATGTCTCATCAGCACCTGATGCTTCTTAAGGATGTGTGGCTGCAATGCTCTTCTGATTATCGGACAAAACAATATCTTTTGGAGGTAAGGAACCTGAAGTATCTTTTCAACAATGATTGGAGCTGTCGGTTGACCAGCTGAACCATCTGCCAACACATCAATCGCAAAAATTGAAACAATATTGTCATGGGGGGTCTCCGGTAGTGGGAAGGAGAGATGACAGCGTGTCAACCAATGTTTTCGCAGTCGATGGATTGTACTCGGGAGTGGAAGCGGGACAGGTATAAAGTGAGGCAGACCCAATAACATTTTTACTTGGAGATTTTAAATGCAGATGTAAATGATAACATTGAGAATGAGAGTGTCCAAACATACGACAATGGGTGTAGTAAAGAGGAATCTGTTCTAGCTCTGCTCACTATCAAAATCTTTGATGTTGTGTGTCAATCCATATCTCCCCTGGAAAATGTAGAGTAATATCTCGTTCAATCAGAATTATCGCTTCAAAAGGCCGATTCAGGTTAATTGTAGACATCAGTTTTGAGGGGTTTACCGTATACCATAGCCAAACATGAATGATAGGAGGTTCAATAAGAGTCAAAATCTACCGTGTATTTTAAAACCTTGATCACTCGGTTATCTATTCGAACGAGTCTTCTCGCAAACAATTGGCGTAGTCTTTATCGTCTGATAATTGAATGAGAATATGCCGACCGTCCAGTTTACCAATCTTTCAATCTCCTTTCAGCTTCATTTGCACAAAATATTTGCGAATTAGCTCTAGTATAGGGTTTCCATAAAGGACCAGACGACAGGATGCAGCTAGGGTGGAGATCTCGGTCTCAGAGAGAAAGATTGCAGGCTTATCATTTTTATGAGATGTTTTTTCGAAAAACCCGGTTTCAACGCCGAGCGCAAAAACATCATGGTATCGCTGCGAGAACATATTCGAAAGAGGGGCACGAGCAGGTTTATCACCGACGAGGGCGGCAACATAGGAATGAAGCCCTGAGGCCATTACCTCGACCAGTGTTAGGTGATTGCGTCAGGAAGAACCGAAGGCTTTGAAAAGCCCTTCGTCTTCGAGAGAAAAAATCGTCGTGGTCGTGCGGGAGAGACGAATGCGAGCAGACAGACGTCGGCGTTGGGTAGGTGACGACGTGCGAGGAGACAAACGTCGTCGTCAGGTAAGGTGAGCAGACAGACGTTGTCGGGCTGGACCTATGAGCAAACGAAGGAGCGTCGTCGTCTTCTAGCAGGGCGACGTGGGAGCAAACATCGTTGACGAGTACGACGAAACCAAAGATCGATTCTTCGTCGTGGGAAATGACGGAGATAGTGGAGTGAAGCCGATAGTTTCAGTGCCGGAAATCGCTATCAGGCGAAACTTTAGCAGAGCATCCCGCTGCCAAAGCCATTGTATTATACACACACACTTATGTGACTAAGGGTGACTGTTGATGTAAGACATAGATTATTCCTAGAATTTTATTGTATTTTAGATCAAGCATATCTTTTATTTCTATTTTTAATTTTATTTTATCTTAGCGTTATCTTGATTTTGAATTAGATGATAGGATTATTATGAGTTATCTTGATTTGGATTAGATTAAATTTAACTTAGTTTGATTTTTCTTGTAACCTTTTTTTTTATAAACAAGGGGTCTTATGGTTTGTCATTGAATTAATGAATCATGAATAGATTTCTATGAAAGATCTTCTTACAATAATCCCTCTTCTCCTTCCTGTGGCTCTCTTTCTCTTTCTTCTGGTTGATAGATCACCTCCCAATAACTCTCATATTGATTATGATAATAATTGAGCCATAATCCCTTGTTTCTTCTTTTAGTCCTCGTCTCTCCAATTCTCCACATATCTATGGTGAAATCAAATAAATCAAATGAACTCAAAGGATTAAGGAAGGACATCATTACAGTCATCGTAAAATTGGCATCGACCTGAATTTTCATTCTACATCAATTGACATCAAAACCAAAATTTCTTGATGGTAATTGTTTCTGAACTTTGATATGAAGTAATGAATTTTTTCCATCAATTATTATGACAAATACAATAAAAAAAGTTAAAATGTTAGATGCATAAATTATTCTGGGAAGATAAATTGTAAACATAAGAATCCGTCTGAAACTACAAAACATTCTGTGCACTTTGAAATAGTTTTGAATTTATTAACATATTTCATCAAGTTCATGAACATCGGAGTTTATTATGGGTATAATCTAGATGTGGGTGAATTAAATGATTCATATTATTATAAGCTTCAAACATAATTTGTTATACTAAGTGATATTAGTATAGAATGTCTAATGATACTTGATCGGAATATTTTGTAAAAGTACTGGATCATGTAGTTGAAGAATCTTATGTTGATTCATTGTTAATATTTGGCATGCTAGATAAATAACTTTATGATAGGAAGGGACGAGTTCCACAGAAATTATAGTAGAAACAATATATTACCAAAATAAAGATTAGAACCTCGAATACATAAAAGATAAGCTTACAATTCGAGAGGTAGGCGCCTCTCCCAAACCCTAACCTCTAAGATTTCAGACAACAATCACATTCCTTAACTCAAAATAGCCCTTTTATACCAAACAACAATAACTAAATATTGACTAATTGCCCTTTTATCTTTGCGCCAAAAATAATTCTTTAAATTATTAAGTGGGCTCGTCATAGAGGAAAGCGTCGTAAGTGCCGATCTAACATTGCTCCCTTCTAATAAGACATCTTGTACTCAATGTGGAGAAGAACCTGTTGTTGGATCAAGTCGTATGGTTTTCATGTGGCGTCATAATCTGGAAGCCATCACCATCTAATCAACACTTTTTTCTCATTTGTCGTTTCCTGGCGCACCCTTTTTAATTCCAGTAGCTCCTAGAGAATTTTCATATTCTCTGTCATGATAGGGGAAGTGAAAAAAGAGGCATATTATTACTAATAGAACGTCTCAACTGCGATACGTGGAACATTCGATGAAGTGTCAATGAAGGCGGCAATTTTAAACGATAAGCCATCTCCCCAATACATTTTGTGATCTCATAAGGACCAAAATGGATTGGGGAGAGCTTCTCATTTCTGAGTTTTGCTAATATATTTTATCTCCCGCCTCAAATTACAAATCTCTTTGATGTTTGTGAGCCCATTCTTCATAAATTTTTGAGCCTTAAATAAACGTCCCTTCAGTTCCACTAACATATTGTCCCTCTTTTCTAAGTAATATGATCGAAAATAGACATCGTAGTAGTATTGTGTTCATAACGCATCAAATATGGTAGATTGCGACCATAAATGTTTTTAAAAGGCGTGGTCCGATAAGTTGTATGATAAAGTGTTGTACCAATATTCTGCTTAGGGCAACCATTTAACCCATTGCTTGGGTGTGTCGAATACAAAGCCATGCAAATAGATCTCCATGCTTCATTAACGACTTTAGACTGTCCAACAATATGTGGGTGGTATGTTGTACTTTTTTCAATACATTTTCTTTCATTCTAAACAACTACATCCATAAGTGACTCAGGGAGACCTAATCTTGATCCAACACTATGGATTTTGGAATCTCGTGTAAATCGACAGCCTCCTGTATAAAAAAAAAGTTGTCAAAAACAACAGTGTAGGTATGACGTAGAGGGATATGAGTGTACATGCTCAACCAGTCCACCACCACCATGATGATCGTAAATTTTTTTAACCTAGGTGAACCTTCAATGAAACCCATAGTCATGGTAATGCCAGAAACTGTAGCAACCCTCCATGCACTAAAATCATGTACCTGTGTTGCTGGTACACTTCACTCTGTGAGACCATATCCTCCACTTCTTTTCTCATTCCCACCCAACATAGTCATGTTCCTATCCTCCAATTTTTTGTAAACACGTCTGAGTTTCCCCTAATAACACTGCCATGAAACTCCCTTGATAACTTCATTATGTCGTGAATTATGGGGCAATACATAGCGTCCCTGATAAAGTAAATGTTGGATATTCAGTGAAAAATGGGATAGTTCTCTCCATTCACTATAGCCTACCCGATATCGGAAGGAAAGTCCCAAACCACAAAAGCAACTTTTATTAATAGGGAAATAAGATTACAACACACACAACCTGAAAAAAACATCACCAAAACATAGGACGACTCATTCAAACACCTTGAAAGTGTATCTCAAGGGTGTGGAGCTTGGCGCGGTAGATCTGGAGGCTTGGGTGAATGCAGGAGAGGGCCGATAGAGGTTGGAAGATGGAGTGGAGGAGGGATGCAACAGATTAAGGTGGTAGAAAGGTTTGTTGGGCGGCTGGGAGGTAGGTTTGAAAGTGGGATAGCAAGCTGGGAAGATCGGTATAGCAAGGTAGCTGCTGTAGGGGAGCTGATGGGCTGCCAAAAGGGGTCTGAAAGGGCTAGACAGCACTTGCTGCAGCATAAAGGGGTCGGCGGTGACGGGGGAAGCTGTTGGTGGTGGTCGGTGGCTAAGGGAAGTTGAGGAGTAGAGAAGAAAAAAGGAGAGATACAATCACCATCTCGGAGTATAATACAACCGGAGTACCACCACTTTCTCGGATATAACCCACAAAGGAAAAAAATGACTCCACACAGGTATCTGAAATCACCACACATTAAAATCTAAAACCTAAATTCAGAAAACAACAATTTAAAAACTTTCAAAGGGGAAAAACGACAAAAGAAATCTCCCATAAGGAAATCAGAGAAAATGAGGGGAAAAGGACTGGTGGCATTGCCGCCCTTCCTAAACGCATGTTCGATCGAGCGTGATGCAGAAAAGGCACAGGACGGGGCGCGGGAGGTAGCTTACCTTGTCAGGATTCTCACCTAGTTTGTTCTGTACAGGATTCCACTGGACCGGCCTTAATTGGGCAAATTGGTTCACTAATGGGAGTTCCCACTCCTGCGATCCCGCTGCAGGAGAGCCCCACTCCCACGTGGTCAAGGAAAGCCCCACGTCAATCTCCCAAAGTTGGAGAAGCTTTGACCTCATTCAGCGATGCTTTGGGTTCTCATGGTATGGCGGTAAGTTCTCTGGTAGGTCAATCATGTCGATGTAGTTATTCCACAACACATTCTGGTAGAATATGTAGTCATCCTCTTTTGACACATCTGAGCGGGAGTTGCATATAGAAGTGAGTTCCCGCAATGTAACTCTCAAGCCCTTACATTTGAAATCTTCTCCTTTCACTTCTTGTACCTAGCATGCGGTGGTTGAGTAATAAGTATATGAGGTGAACTCTATTCTTGGATGGAATATGTGACAAGCTGTGCCACTCTCACTGACACCCCTTTAGAAGAGACGTCCTCATAAATGGGACCTGAATTCTATTGCACAATTTTCGTCTCCATCAAGCTCCTGGGGCCTACTACAAAGTTGAGGTCCATCTCTCCCGTCTGGACATCTGACGAGGTGTCCCCTGCTGACCTGAAAGTAATCTCTAAATATCTTCATGTAATGTTCTCGACATGGCACACAATGACCTCATTTCTGTCATGTTGGACCTCCATCCATCGGGGCAACTTAGGAGGTGATCTATGCATCTAAAAAATCTGCATCTCGCTTATCCGTGGTGGACCTGTATTTGATGCCGACTCATCATACTCATAATCATTGTAGATATCCAAGATCATTTTTGTTGATTTTCCTCTCACCATCTGCATGATGCTACCTCGAGGAACCATAATCTCATGCTTGCTGGGTTGCCCATTATCTCACAACCACTACCTTATAAAGGAATGACTGTTACCTCTGCTGAAATCTCTTTCTCGAGGTTAACTGGATTTGGTGGCGTTTCTTCTTCGCTATCTGCAAGTGAGGAATCCTTTTGGAAGTCTTTATCTTCATTCTGATCATCGTTCATCTCTTCAACTGGAAGCTGGTACTCATTGATGTCCTTACCATGTTCAATGTCTGCGGTGTCTTTATCCCATGTTGCATCAACGCTCTGCTCAGTAAAATAGATCACTCGGTTTTGCATTTTGCTTTCACATATCCGAATTTGTGACACTTGCAACACTTCCTGGCTGTGACAACCTTGCTGTTTGGTTTTAATTGGATAGTAGACAAGGGGTTTCTTGGTGATGCGGTCTCTCCATTTCTGATGCTAGGATCTGTAACTTTTGGTGTTAGTTAGTTGGTAGGAGTTGACGATATATTTTCCTCTTTATCTTCATATATTCTTGTTCCCACTTTGACCTTTCAGATCATGGTCGAGGGTAGTCTCCCATTGGATTTCATCTTCAATGTCTGTAATCCACGCCGAACTTGGCGGATCTCTCGCCGTATCTCCTCCCAAGTATGGTCGGGCATTTATCTCATTAGTGGCATGGCTAAGGTTTAGGGTTGGGAGATGAAGGATGGTGCATGAGACTAATTGAAGGTGTATAAACTTTGATTTGGGATTGCTGATTTTGAAAATCAGCAAAGAGAATTTTGGGTTTTATTTTGGAATGGGTGGTTCAGGATAGGAAAGAAAATTTTCTAGTTTGGAGTAAGACGAATACTAGGGAATCCTGAGATATGAGTAGGGTTTGGCTAACTCTAATATCAAATGATACTGGAAGGAAGACCCAAATCACAAAAGAACTTTTATTAATAGGGAAGTAAGGTTACAACACACACAAATTGAAAAGAACTTGATCAAAACATAGGATGACGCAATCAAACTCCTCGAAATATATCCCAAGGGGATGGAGGTTGTCCCAGCGATTGGGAGGTAGCTTGAAAGGTGCGATAGTAAGCTGGGAAGGTCGGTTCAAAAACATCTACTGTAGGGAAGCCGACAGGCTGCCGAAAGGGATGAAAGGGCTAGACAGCAGTTTGCTGCAGCAGAAAGGGGATCGACTGGGCAGGGGGAAGCTGTTTGGGTGGCGACAACTAAGGGAAGTGGAGCATGGAAGATAAAAGGGGAGATACAATCACCACCTCAGAGTAGGATACAGTCGAGCACCACCAACTCCTCGGATATATCCCACAAAGGGAAAATGAACTCCACACAAGAATCTGCAATCAATACTCAGGAAAAACTAAAACAACAATTTAAATACTCTCACAGGAGAAAAACGGAAAAGGAAAGCTCCCGTAAGGAAATCACAAAGAAGGAAGGAGGGAAAGGGATTAGTGGCAATAGAAAAGGCACGGGATGGGGCACGGGAGGCCGCTCGCCCTGTAAGGATTCTCGCCCAGCCCCTCAACCCTGGATTCCCCTTGGCCAGCCTCAATTGGGCCGATTAGTTCACTAGCGAAAGTTTCCATGATTCCGCTGCAGGAGAGCCTTGTTGTCGTGTGATCACGACAAGCCCAACCTCGTTACCAAATCTTGCTCAATTCATACTCTTCCTCACTTTGTTGCCCCCGAACCTCCCAATATAAAACAAAAGCACTGACAATGCCAACAATTGAGGTTCCTACATCCGTCGTGATAATGCATTAAATTTCTTTTTCTTTAATCCAAGGGGATACTGAATCTCAATGTCAGACCTCAGTGGCTTAGACACTTTTGATGTTCCTCAGTTACCATGCGTTCTAGCAAATAAGGTTGCTATTTCTGAATTGCAAACATAATTTTCATGAGCTCTCACTCATAAACTGACTTGAGTATGGATCTCGTCGTCAACACTTGATTGATATAGCGATGGGTTGTTGACATTGCATGAGAATTGTACCTAACCCATAGCCTTAATCATCTGTCTCTGCAATGATGGTTGATTGAAGTCAGGTAATGTCATCACTGGTACACTCGTCATTGCCTTTAACTTCCCAAAAGCTTGGGTCGTTGCTTCCCCCCACTGAAAGTTATTCTTCTTTTTTTTGCTCCATTAATGGCCATGCAATTAAACTTTAATTCTTCACGAACTGCAGATAGTATCTTGCAAGTCCTAGAAATTTTCTAAACCCCTTCAAGGTCTTAGGTAGTGACCAATCCAGCATAGCCACTACCTTCGATGGATCCATCGACACCACATGTTTTAAATATTCCACTTTTTGTTAGGCAAATGAACACATCTTTAAGTTTAGGGGCTATTTGGTTGAGTGAATTTGTGGTGTACTGTAATTTCTTTATAGGAATCTGAGAAAATTATGTGTTTGGTATGAAGAATTACAAATATAATGTTAACGTATGAATGAATTTGAAGTTTGCACCATCATTTTTTTGGTTGAATTTAAAGTTCGGTCTATTTGGCCGATTTTGAATTGCATCATTCATGTAAAATGTTATAGGCTGAGTTTAGAGTTAGGCCGCCGCGCCCCAGCCCCTGCCAGCCTCGGCACTAATCGTCCTCCACCTCTAGTCCGTAAAACACCCCCCCCCCCCCCCTGTTGTCGGCCCCTTGCTTCTTCGACAAAAAAATATATTTTAAAATGCATCATTTTCAATCTAATTCGGACCAAACAATATATATATATATATATATATATTAAGTCTCATGTTTATTTTATAGTAAACCAAGCAACTTGAATTTATTTAAAATACATTGTAATCATAGTACTTTGTAAATCTTTTACATTTCATTTAATTTTTAGCAAATCGAACAGGTCCTCAACGTAGAGTTGGTTCTCATCAAGTACCGTCAATTAATTCTTCAAATGATCAATGTTGTCTTCTTGAACGGTTGTACACTAAGTAGTGATTAAAATATAGGAGGGGTGTGGATGAGCTCGAATGACATAACCAAAAATTCGTAGTGACGCTCATGAGTTCAAAATGTAGTCTTATGCAAATTTTTTGACCATATTCGAATTTGAAGGTATCCGGACTTTAAGTCAATCTTGGAGAATACTGCAACCCCAAATAACTCATCTATTAGCTCATCAATCATAAGGATGACAAAATTTTCAGGTATTGTTTTTGATAGTCCACACAGAAATACCAACTCCAATTCTTCTTCACTAGCAAGACTAATTTAAAGATGGGTCTAACGCTAGGCTATGTGATCCAACCTCCAATCTCTCTCAAATCAATCTCTTGATCTCGTCTTTCTTCACTTGGGGGTAGAGGTTTGGGCGCATATTGATGGGAGAAACACCTGGTCCTAGGATTATTGTATGCCCATGTTCCCTTCAAGACGATAATCCGTGTGGTAACTAAAAAGCTCCTGTAAATTATTGTAAGAGTTGTAGGACCAGTGTTGAAATATCTGTCAACTCCATATCATTTGTCTCTTCAATGCTATGCAACTCGATCAAGAATTCCATCCCAATGTTTTGAATTTCCCTAGCCATGATCTTGAGTGTCACTAAGATCTTGCGCAAATTAGGGTTACTGCGAAGCACCGTTGTCTTTTCTCCCTCCTAAAACTCCATTGTTAGGAGTATCTAATTCATATGTCTCCCCTCAAGACTTCAACAATTTCATACCCAATATCACATCAATGTTCTCTAAATGCAAGGGAAAAAAAATCATCCATCACCTGAATACCTTGTAATGTCAAAATTACCCCTTTACAAACTCTTTTGCTCTTCTTCGCCAATCTCGTCCCCACCATTACTCCAAATTTTTATGTGCCAACCATCTCAAGCCTCAATTCCTTTACTACTTCAAGTTGTGGGTGTCCCAATATCTACCAACACCACTACGTCCTGCTCTTTGATTTGTCCCTGATGTTTCATCTTGTGGTTCAGTGTTAACCTCACCACCGAGTTCAATGAGACTTATTCCACATCAAAGTGTGGGTGTTCCTCCTCCAACGCAACCTCATCTATTTTTTCATCCCCTGCCTCCTCTTAGTCGCATACAGTGAGAACCTGCAAGTTTCGATCCCTGCAACGGTGTCCTAGTGCAAACTTCTCATCACACTGAAAACATAACTCATCGACTCTTTCCTCTTGAATCATTGTCTCAAGGCGTTTAAACGCCACCCCCAGTTGCGGCCCATTATTTCTGACTAGGGAGCCTCCCTTTAGAATCCCATTGTTTGAGTTTTTGATATCATCATGGTTGTAACATTTATGTATGGTGCTCCACCTGTGTTGCTCCTATTTGCTTATTTCATTGCACTTTTTTTTTCAACCAACTGCGCTAATTCTATAATTTCTCTCAATCCAGACGAAGTATTGCTCAAATTTTTTGGCCTCAACCCCTCCATGAAGTTTCCTTGCAGTATTGCTTCTGATATCCCTCTTGAACGATTGAGTAGTATCTTAAATTTCTCTCTATAATTCACGATGAACCATTCTTGGAACAATGCAACTGCTTGTGCAAATCTCCTTCTCGTATGGTTTTGAAACGCTCCAACAATCGTTCCTTGAATTCTTCCCATGCTCTGATCGGCTGACGTTGTTCTCTCTATTGATACCATGCTAGAGCATTCCCTTTCAACACATGTCTGTCATCATCAATTTTTCTTCTTCCATCAGTTCTCTTTATTGATACTATGCTAGAGCCTTCCCTTCCAACACATGGCTGTCATCATCAATTTTTCTTCTTTCATTAGCCCATTAACAACACAGTATATCTCCACTCAATAAATCCAATCATATGCATCGTCTTCTTCAAAGATCGTCATCTTCAGCTTACCTATGCGTGAGTCTCTTTCCCAATTTCCTTGACCGGAGCTTGTTTCATCCATGAAGTGGTGGTTGGGCACCCTTCCATGCCCATATTGATTTTCCTTCTTCCATAAGTCTTGTTCGCCCTATAATTATCCCTTCCCTCCCAATATGCTTCTGAATCAGCTTCCGCCTGAAAGGTTGCCGCAAAAAACGACCCCCGCATATTTGGATGTAGCCCTCGGTTGGCGTACACCAACCATGGTTCTCTATTCCAGACTGAAATCTTTCGAATCGATTTTCTCAAACACTGAATCACATGCCACATTCCTATTACTAATTTTTCGCTCTCTCCAGCCCTCCCGATATTGTGCAATACCTGCCTAAGGCCAAATTTTTTAGAGTCGGTCTTCTCCAGGCTCGAATTACACGCCGTCCAATTGTTTCCGCTCGTTCCAGACCTTCTCATGCCGTACATCTTTTCTTGGTTGCCGCTCGAGTCCGCTTCACGGACCCCGTCGCTAAATCCCCTCTAGAGCTGTCAACTTGGCTTGTCGTTCGCAAACAACTCTTGTTCGGCTCGTTAAGCAGCTCGTGTTCGGCTTGTTCATTAAGCTTAACGGGCCGAGCATGAACAAATTTTTAAGCGCAAAATATATACGTCAAACATGAACAAATATTTGTTCGCTCGAATTGGTTCGAAAAGAAATAAAGAAATATATTGGTTCAGTTCGGGCTAGTCAAGCCAATAACACCCGTTTTTCTTAATTCTGCATGCAATAACTCCTGCAGTTGTGTAATGCACGCACAATAACACTGTTTTTCTCAATTCTTCATCAATAACACCTCAATAACACTGCGGTAACACTCCCAATAACACATGCTTGAAGGCGCGCAAACCTCCCAATAATACGACTCGATACCACGGGCGCGAGACTGTAATAACACCTCAATAACACAGTATCGTGCAACTTTCAATATTACCAAATTGACGCCGCTGTCGCGGAACCATAATAACACCACAATACAATCTATAATAATACCGCAATAACATCCACCAATACCGCCGCAAACTCTTCAGCCACGCCGCGCTAATACTACCCTTGCCTGCGCGATCCAACCCCAATAACACCGTGATGCTACCCCCAATAACACCGCGGTCGCGGTCCTAATGCAACCGCGACACGACCTAAATAACACCACGGTACAATTCATACTAGTACCGCAATAACATCCGCCACCCGCTAATACCGCCACAAACTCTTCAGCCACGCCGCGCCAATACTATAAATCCCGCGCGATCCAACTTTAATAACACCACAATACCACCCCCAATAACACCATGGTCGCGGTCCTGAGCCAATACAACTACGATCCAACATAAATAACTCAACAATACAACCCGACAATTTCGAGCCAAACACGAACAAAAATATGTTTTTCGAGTTGGACACGAACATACTATTCACGAGTCATTTCAAACACTAGCCAAATTCGAACGAGCCGTGGCTGAGCTCGTTCAGGCTCGTCTCATTTACATCCCTAATCCCCTTAGCCCTATATTCAGATATGCTAGTGATGCTTCTCCTTGTGTAACCTTGATGTCATGTGATCCCTTTCGGTTGCTGCCGCTCGAGCCCACTCTGGACATCGTTGCTCGATCCCGCTGCAGAAAGCAGAGGATTTGAATGGAGCTCCACGATGTTCTTATTCATTTCTTTCAGGGCGGTGAATTGCCCTTCCATAAACTAGAATCATCCCTCCACAGACAAGAAACGGTCTTCCATTCTCGATCTGATTTGACTTGTCTCTCCTTCTAATTTCTTCTTGAAGGCATCAACCTTCTTGGCTAGCCTTACTCCCTTGCACGACTCAGCTACCAGTTTAATAGGGAGAGATTAGTCTCTACATAAATTAGGATAGAAATAATATATTCATTCCACCAGTGCCAAAATAAAATAATACAAATCTCAAATACTTAAAAGATAGGCCTAGAATTCAAGAGTGAGGTGAGTCTCTGTCAAACCCTAACTCCTAAAGATTCTAGACAACAATCACATATCCTAAACCTAATCATATTCAGCCCTATTTTAACTAACAATTTGCTAAATTGCCCTTTTAATACTAATGATATTCATGTTCTTCAAAAGACATGCTACTATCATATGAAAAATCTTAGTGTAACAATCGAATGAAATAATCAGTATTAGTTGCAAATTATTTAGATATCTTGTTGTATTTCACTTTTAAAAGTTAATAAATAGTGGTCTATGTGATGTGATGTTAAAGATTTAAGTGTGAAAGTTGTAAATATAAAGTTAGTTGTTAGACATGTAAATATATAAGAATTGTATGGTATATATGTAAATGCTCCATTTTTTTTATAATTATTCCACATCATCAATTAAAAATTCTATCATGGCTGCTTAATGTAGGAAATATTTATGCTTAAAATGGGACTGGGCTAAGGTTTTTTTGTTTATTTTTGTAGATGTCATTGTTCATAGATTGCTCGCGGCTACTCTCGGTATAGCAAAACTTCCACCAATTTTTCTAGATGGTCCGCGACTTACAGAGATTGCAGACAGTAAGAGCTTACATTTGCCTTTGTTTTATTTTCTAGGAAGATTTACATAAATGCCACATGCTTCTTATGTATTTACATATATTTACACTAAAACTACTTTATCTATGCATCGAAAGTGGTATTTTTGATGTGATGAGAAAGATTTTAGTGTCAAGAATGTAAAAATCAAAGTATAGGTGTTAGATATGTAAATCCATAAGAATTTTGTGGTATATATGTAAATTCCCCTTTGTTTGATTATTGTCTTATAGTTACTAAATTATGGCTAAACGTACATCCAGATTTGAATTATCGTCATAGAAATGCTCAGATGGCTAGCCGAGCTTCGGTTGAATTGCACACGCTCATTTACTTTAGGAAGAGGTAATATTCGATTCGCTTATGAAAATGGCCTTCTTATATTCTATACTGCTTTTATAATATTTGCTTTGTCTTCTGCTGTAGACCTACGGACACAGAAGCCAGAATAGTGAAAATAAAGGCCAATGGATTCATAGTCTTTGTGCCCAAGTATGTTCTATTTTCCTTCTCGTACCCTTTTTTTTTTTTTTCAAAATTAACATTCACACTCAAATTGATAACCATTTGGTGAACAACAATTTTTTAAATGGCAGTTGCGTGGGGTGAGCCATTTTACATTTTTAAAGGCATGGACCATAGATCCCCCATGAATTTTAAATTTTTAATATTTCATAAATAAAAACATATGATTGAAGTTATATATAGAAAATTGAAAAAAAAATTTTAATTTTAAGTTGAAGATCATATGATTTATATTACCCGACCGAAATCTAATTAGCAAAAAACATGTAAAAATCTAACAAAAATGAGGCATCAAAATCTAACTAGATGAGAAGTGAGTTGATGTTGGGCTATGAATATGAGGTATAAGTCGACGAGGTAAATGAATAGCAATAAAGGAGCCTCTGGTGAAGTTAGCGGTGATCAGAGATATATAGGATGTGAGGGTGATGTAGCAAGTTGGGGGCTTCAATGTTTTTGTAGGCTCAACTCTTTAAAGATTGAACGGAAAATAATATTTTTGATTAATAATTTTATTTTAAATTTATATGTTGAAATATTTTTTATTGAGAGGTAACCAATTTATATGTTTATTTTCTCTGGAAGTGGTGCTTATAAGCAAGTACAAACAATAAAATAAGAAGATAGAAATGATTATTTATTCTCAGTTAAGTTAATATATTAGATAAAAATGATTGTGATATTGACTGAATTAAAGAGAGAATATGCTGGTCATTAATTTTTCAACTGGGTGCCATAACACCCCCTTAAAGTTGGTTTGTATATCTCACGGAGATCTTGATTGCTGTAAATATTTGAGGAACGAAGTGGTTCAAGTGTTTTGTCAAGTGTTTTGTAGGGATATCTAATTAATTTTGCTTCACTAGATACATCTTGAGTGATGACGTTTTTTTAGTACTCTTGAAAAATTAATCTCTATCAAATCCGCTTCCAGTAATTCTGCCACCCTTAGTTCTTCCTCTGTCATTGTTCTTTTGAGCCCAACAGTTCTGTGTCTTCTTTATTCACTTCATTCCACCTCCATAATCCCATTGGATTATGTAACGTTGGCGCGTAACCAATGGGCAAATTTTATGCCTAAGGGCAATTTAGTCTTTTATTATTATTATTGTTAGGTATAAAAATATTTTAATTTGTAGGGTTAGGTTTATGCATGAGATTGAGCTATGAGTCTGAGATCTAGGATTTGAGAGAGATTTTCTATCTCGAGTTGTAAGAATTGGGAGAGATCACCTGCCTCTAGAATCGTAAGTGTTTATCTTTCTGTTGATTTGTTTGATTTATTGAAGAAATATTGTATTTGCCCTAATTTCTGTGGAAATGCATGCCAATTTCAAATCAGATTATATCAACTTGGTATCAGAGCTCAAGATTCTGGAAGGCACATTTGAAAGTGAGAAGCGAGGATGATAAATTTTACGAACTTACCGGGGAATCATAAATCGTGCATATTGTATCATCCGACATGCCCGCGATGACGGGATCTGTAGGTGCACATGGGGACAACCAACGAGATCGCGGCATACGCAAACCCGAAAACTAATCCCCCCCCCCCAAAAAAAAACTCCCCCCTCACCCCCAAGCTTAGTGGCCGAACCTTTCGATATCAGAGGGCGTGTGAGGATTCCAGCTTATCAAGGCTCGAAACTCCATCTTTATCTTCCACAATGCACTAAGAAAGGATTTCACACGAAGGAAAGCAATAAACCTCATGAATCAGAGCTTACTGAGAATGCAACGACGAACTACACGTGATCGCAGCGTACAGAAAGGCTTCGATGCGAAGGATCGACGCTTACATTTGCGCGATACAGTCTCGACTTGAGTTTGCTGTGAGCCGACCGGATCTCTGCATACAGTTCATCGTTTGCCTTTGATTTGATTGGAGGAAGCATACGTGATAGCAGCGTACGAGGCATGATCTAATCGCAGACGCTTCTTTCTGACCGACTCGCGCTAGCTAGCTGAGCCAACAACATATTTTAGGGCCTGTCGGCTAGTTTTTCTTTGAAAGATATAAAATTTAGTGATTTAGTTTAATATAAAATGGTATATGATTTTTTAAAGTAGTTTTGAAAATAGTGTATTTTAATTTTGAAAAATGAGACCGCCTGGATCTCATTTGTCAAGTAATTTGCATAATCGTGCCTGATGTCACAAATGATACACTTTCTTGAAAGATTAATGTATCCTCGCGACAGTAGACCCAATCATACGAATCTAAGGACTCATGACACCTGTTGGTCTCGCGAACCTTTATGTGTGACCGATAGAGTTCCCTACCAATGTGAAGACTCAGATAGTGTTTATTTTATCCGGTTCTAAGCTTCCCATGTAAGTGCTCTATAGTTAATTACATCCCAAATGATCGGTGTCACTTGAGAAAACTCTCAATAATGATCGGTGGTTCTGTCTTCAAGAATTCAAGGGTTTAGGTTTTCACGGTAGGACATGGAAAATCAAGTGGGAGTGACTCAAATTGGAACAGTTATTTCTAGGAGTCCAAAAGAAGGAAAAGGTAGGGGACGTCACAGATCTGAGGCGAGCCCCAGTGACTTCCTAACTATCCTATGGTGTGGCTGCGTTTTGGAGACGGTGTTATTTAATTGTTTAATCCTGCCCATTTTATTATTTGGGACTTACACTTGTATAATACCCGATTATGCAAATAGCCCGCAGAGATATGAGGGTTTACGTCGAACCGTACGACAACCTCGGAACCTAAAGCGTGTTAGGACTTACGCTGCGCAACAATGTTGCACAAAAGCCTAAAGAGGAGAGTGAGGGCTACCTCGAAGTCCTATATGTTTGTTGTTTAAACTATGAAGAGTTTTCATTGAAGAAGATCCCCTTGTTGTTCGATCCAAGCTCCCGTCGTGTCTTGCCTACTGCGTGTATGCTCCAAGCTTCTGTTGAAGTAAGCGATCGCAGGTCTAAGGTTCAAATGGCTTTGTCAAGTGTATTCTAATATTTCAGGTTGTATTGTTGTTTTCAGTTTTGCTCTTTTTATTTTGGTTTCAGTTTCAGTTCAGGTTTTACATGCAGAATAGACAGATTGCAGGTATATAAAAAGTACTTGAAAAGTAAATTGCAGTAAAGTAGATTGCAGTAAAGTAAATTGCAGTAAATAAATTGTAAAAGAGTACCTGGGCATCTGCTACTGCCGTCAGATTTGTATTGCAAGCGTGGTATCATTTGCAGGAAAATTAAATAAACTTACAGGCAAATTGAGTAAAAAGAGAAAACCCAGCACAAAAGTCAGAAAAACGAGTCGTAGAAATCACAAATAAAACTTGTAGTCACGTATGGAAAATCGAAACTAGGTGTGAGACGTTTATGGATAGAAAGTGAAAAAATGTGGAATTGTAAGAATTTGTGCAAACTTATAATGACTATGGTATGTCCAACGATGGACAACAAAACAAAAGAAAGGTGCGGTTCTGTGAATTAGAACCGTCAGACCCTTTCCGGTAGAGAGTATAGAATAAGTGTTTCATGGAAACTCCACGAGAACTGGTACGAGTGCAGGACTCAACGCTTCTATGGAAGAAGACTTTGTGCCGAGGGAGATGACACTAGCGATGGGTCGAGGAGGCTCAACCTAATCAGGTCAGAAATTGGAACGTGGTTCCGGATTTGAAATGTTTTGATTTGATTTGATATCGTGTTATGTAATTTGAAGGATTCGGAATTCCTGCACCGACCCTGAAATTTAAATTTGAAGGATTCGGAAGCCTTAACATCCATTAAAGGTCTTACTCCTATCCTCAGAATTTGATTTTTATGAATTTGTGAGAAATTTGTGTAAATCTTATGGAACTTGTGGATAGTTGTGTAAAAATGTTAACAGAAAGAAATCAGATTGAGAAGGAATGCCAAGAGACTCACATCCAACTCAAGATCTGATCAAAGAAAATGTCCTTCTAAAAGGAGGTGCAGTTCCATATCAACGGAACCAGCTAACCCTCATTCACACCGGACAGAAGACAAGGAAGAGCGTGGTTCTATGTAGATAGAGCCAGCTAACCTCCCCGTGCGAGGAAGAGGACCCAGAGTTCCTATGGAAGGAAACTTCGGGCCGAGAGAAGCAACGCTAGGGATGGGTTGAGGAAACTCAACATATCCAGGTCGGAATTCGAAGTTTGAAATTTTAATTTTGAATTTTGAATTTTTGATTGTTTTGATTTGATGCTGAGTTTATTTGCTTTGTCTTGGTTTGATGTGATTTTCATTCAAATTTTATGAGTTTGCATTGTTGTTAGGATTTGGACCCAGTTTTAGACAAGTATGACGTCGGTGCTCCTAGGAACAAGACTGTCTTTGGAACACCATGATGCACAGTACTTCATGAGGTACTATTCATTGACTGAAGACATGTGCAAAAATAACCCATTCTTTAAGGTACTATCAAAATTGTATTATTTCAAGTACACATAAAGATGTGCTATTTATAGGGACATCACAACTCGAAAGGTTGTAGCTTTGTAGCTCCGTTGTGGCGGTCGCCGTTTCTTTATCACATATTTGTAGAGATTGTTCACATTGATTTGGGAGATTGTTTTAATGTCCTTCAAATTGAGAATGAAGTTGTATCGTCTGGGCATTGAGAGATATCACTTCAGGGTAGAATTTCCATTAATTTGCTAATAACATGGGTCTTTTACCTTAATTCTTTCTTTCTGGGCCTAAGCAGATTTCATAATTCAGTTCATGTGATTAAAATATTTTTCATCTCTCAAGAATATTTTTGAGACAATTAATAGTCGATCAAAAAACAAGAACACTTAACTCTTTCCCGAGTATAATATCAGAATAAATTCCTTAAGAGACCTTTCAAGTTTTATTAATTCGGGGAGAATTCAAACACCAATTTTTGACTGTTCACCTCAAGCTTCTTCCCAGGGAGCCTCATTTTTTTCTCTTTTTTTTTTTTAGGGAGCCTCATGATTTAAAGATTTTGAATGTCTAAATTGAGACATCAATTTTTGATTTCAGGCCCACCTTAAGCTTATTCTCAAGGGATTTTTTTTATTGACTTTTTTTTGCTCCTTTTATTTTCTGGGAATTACTGTATCCGGTAAAGTATAATTTAAAGATTTTGAATGTTTGAACTCCCCTAATCAACAATTCTCAAATATTTCTTAAGATAAATCTGAGGATATTATAACACGTTCGAAAGTCAGGACCCAGTTACTTGACAGAGAATTAAAAGTCTCATGATATCATTGGTCAATTACTTGTATTATAATCACACTGACTTATTCTGAAATTTACTCTGGATCCAGTCTGAAATTTTTAAAGTGAAGGACCAAATCATTAGGGTATTAATTTTATTTTCCTCTGAAATCATAATTTCATCTCAACGCTGAAATTTTTATCTTTGATTACCCCTTTCTCGGTTGTTTTCATGTTGAGTTTTGGACATTTTGTTAACCATGCTTTTCAAACATTGAACAGTTCTGAAAAACAACAAGTTTTTTATTTATTTTATTGCGGTGGGAGGGAAGGGGTAGACAAACATTGATATCATTAACATCCAATTCGATAACAAAAGTAGTACAATAGTAATCAGAAGACGATTCATTCTTTGTCAGTTGTATCAGAATCAATCAGAACACTGAGATCGACCGAAATTCCATTGATGAAACCTTGTTCAGGTTCTTTCAAATATTCTTTCGGGATCGTTATGTTCCCATTCTTGAAATTTTTCTCAAGCCACTCTTTAAAGACGAAGCAACCCTCTATGGTATGACCAAGCAACCTGTGGTATGGGCAATAATTGGGTTGGTCCTTCTTGTCGACTTCTTCCGGTCTTCTTGCTCCAGTAGCACGAACTCGAGCTTCTTAACTAAATTCCGGAACATCTTTCCTATTGCCTCATTCTTGAAAGAGTATGTTCTGTTCACCCGCTAAGCCATAGACGGACCCTCTCTTTCATTACCCTAGTAAGACCGCTGTTGGAATGATTGTTGCTCGTATTGTTGTGGATGTTCATAGGTTCGTTGAGGCTTCTCGACTTGAATCTGTGTTGGTTGTTTTCCTTTATCGACTGTCGCCACTGTTGTTGTCCTCTTTTCAAATATTTTTGTTGGCCTCGGCTTTTCAGTTTTCTCCAGAAATCCAAGCTGCTTGGCTTCTTCCTGCAGACTCCCGGCCTTAGCAAGTAACTTTTCGAATGTCTTGATGGTGAATCCCTTGAGTAAGAAACCTACCGGACCATGAATGCTCTTTAGAAGTATTTCAACTGCATGTTGCTCATGTAGTGGTGGCTCGCATTTCATGCTTAGGTTTCTCCATCGCAGAATATAGTCCGTCAATATTTCGGCTGGCTTCTGTCGCTCCGCCACGAGATCACCGATGGTGATATGGTGTTTAGCTCTAGCGAACCGCTTAACAAAGAGGTCTTCCAATTCTGCAAACGTTTTCACGGAGTCATTGGGTAGTTCGACGTACCAGTCAAAAGCAATTCCCGAAGGATCGCTCGCAGGCCGACGACACAACAACGCATCACTACCCCCCGCGTTGCAGCAACTTGCTCGGAAGTGTGCAACATGCTGTCGAGGGTTGCCCGTTCCATCAAATACCTTGAACAGCGGTGGTACGAAGCCCTTTGGGTATTGCACAGCATCAAATTCTTCTGGGTAAGGTCTACCCTTCAAAACCAATGTTCCTCCTTTAGACTGAGCTAAGGCTTCTCTCACCTGCTGTTCAACTATCTGCCTGATATCCTTTTCTGGCATCGTGTTTTGAGCTGAATCTTTCATTTCATCTGCGATGTGAATGATCTCTGGCTGATTTTATTTTGGAGAAGCTGCTTTCGGAGATTGAGGTCGACTCTGAAGCGAGGCTATAACGACCGCCATCTCCTCCATCTTTTTCTCCATGTGGATGACAAGCTTATCCCTTTGCCGGATGGCTCTCTGTGGCTCATCATCGGCGTTCTCCTCGGTGGGCAAGGGAGCATCGCGTGATGACACAGAGGCTCTAGTCTCAACCATAAGGATCTCTATGAAATCTTCATCCATATGATATGACAAATCGTGTTCTCCATCATCGACGTTTCCCTTATGTTCTTTTGACAGCTCTGTGATGTCGGCTCTGAGTTTCTCCAGTCTTTCCTCAATCGACTTCCCTTTAATGACCTTGAGATCGATTGGGGACTGTTGTTGTACATCTTCTATTAACACGGGTTTTGAAACGACCGGAGTACTAAAAACTGGAGCATCAGACTTAGAATTTTTTGCGGGGAGACGTCTTTTTGATCTCTGTTGCGGCATCGGTCCAGCGTCCTTAGGACTCCACAACTTCTCCTTCGGAACCAAGGTCCGGAGACTAGACGTCTCTTTGGGGGCCTCGACTCTCCTGGATAAATCGCGGTCCCTAATGCGCGGTCCGGATGCAGAAACTAGTGATCTTTTGTCCTTGGTCATTTTGTGAGGATCTCCTCTAGTGGTGGTAAGCTGTGTCCTCGGACCCAGGCGAGATTGGATCGGAAAAGGCTCGGGTCTCTTTCTCTTTGCATCCCGACGGCGAGGTGATGGCGGTAATGCAGCAGCAATCTTGTGAATACTCTCTTCTCCGAGAGGGGCAGACAATGGGTGAAACCTGCTTCCTCCAAGGAGAGGTGCGGTTTCAGACCATCTAATTTCATCCTGTTGAGGAATTTCTGCGGCCAGAACGGTCTTCAAAGCTTTTGCCCTTTTGGCTTTTAAAATCTTTCGGTTCCTATTTCTGCGTTGTATTCTGGTAAGTTGACCGGACTTTGAGCTAGATCCAATCTCGAACACAGACAACGGCGGGGCAAAGGCATCAACTGATTCTTTCTCATTAAAAATCTTTTCTCCTTTGGCTAACAGTGCAGCTGGTGCAGTGATTGTGAATCCAGTAGCTGTGGCAGTGACAACCCTCTTTTTCATGGGCTGACAGGCTTGACGGGAGCAGAAGCAACGGTCTTAGCAAAAGTCTTCCCAATCTTGGGCTTTCTGATTACGGGGAACTCTTGCTTGCAGTTCAGGTCAAACTTAGTTGTTGGCTCTTCTATTATTGGGGCAGCTGTCTTGAAGAAGACATAGGGCGCCTTGCCGAGAATAACTTCGACCTCGTCGAAGCCAGTTCCGAACTCGATCAACGATCGCTCGTAGCAAGCTGCCTTGTCGCAGGGCAGGTTTCCGTCGAACGAGAAGATCAACTTCGGTGACGACATTATCTCTGTCATTTGAAGAATTTTCAGAAGTCAATGATGTCCCATGTTTTTTTTTATTTCAACCGAGATACTCAAGTTGACACACTTGTCTTATGAACTGGGCATCCTGTGAATTTATTCATGTGAATTCTGTCTCAAATTTTTGTATTTTGTTTGGAGTTTAAATGGGGCCTTGTAAGAGAAAAGTTTCAGTTTATCTTGTTAAGAACAAGTCAAACTCAAAGAGGAATGAAATGTAGGACCCGGTCCGAGATTGGAAGAAGTTTAACATCGCATCAAACTCGCTTCGATAAACCGCTCCTAACCTACCACACCTATCGGGGGTCCACCCCACTAAACCCTAAGGATTCCTGAACCACTCTGTTTAATAGTGTGGTTAAACGGATTGGCTCCGAATCAAAAAGAGTTGACTATACCTGGCTCAGGAAGAAATGAGCGCGATGTCATCGAAGAACAAGCAATCCGGCCACGAGGACATGGACACACTTCGCCGATGTATGAAGATAAAACATCCTGATCAAAATGGAGAGAGAAACTAGTCCCCAGCGGAGTCGCCAGATATTGTCGGCCGCATTTTCTTTTTGAAAGAATATAAAATTTAGTGATTTAGTTTAATATAAAAAAGTATATGATTTTGAAAGTAGTTTTGAAAATAGTGTATTTTAATTTTGAAAAATGAGACCGCTTGGATCTCATTTGTCCAGTAATTTGCATAATCGTGTCTGATGTCACAAATGATACACTTTCTTGAAAGATTAATGTATCCCATTACGATGAGACCTAATCATACGAACTAAGGGACTCATGACATCTGTTTGATCCGCGAACCTTTATGTGCGATCGAATGAGTTCCTCTACCTAATAAAAGATCTAGGTAGGGTTTATTTTATCCGGGTTCAAGTTCACCTATAGAGCGAGCACTATAGTTAATTACATCCCAAATGACTGGTGTCGACTGAGAAAACTCTCGATAATGATCGGTGGTTCTGTCTTCGAGATTCAAGAGTTTAGGTTTTCGCAGTAGGACATGGAAAATCAAGTGGGAGCGGCTCAATCGAATAGACTATTTCTAGGAGTCCAAAAGAAGGAAAAGGTAGGGGACGTCACAGATCTGAGGCAAGCCCCAGTGACTTCCCAACTATCCTATTGTGTGGCTGCGTTTTGAAGACGATGTTATTTAATTGTTTAATCCTGCCCATTTTATTATTTGGGACTTACACTTGCATAATACCCGATTATGCAAATAGCCCGCAGAGATATGAGGGTTTACGTTGTACCGTACGACAACCTCGGAACCTAAAAGCGTATTAAGACTTACGCTGCACAACACTGTTGCACAGAAACCTAAAGAGGAGAGTGAGGGTTTACGCCGCGCTGGGCGAGCTACCTCGAAGTCCTATATGTTTATTGTTTAAACTAGGAAGAGTTTTGCTGAAGAAGACCCTCTTGTTGCTCGATCCAAGCTCCTCGTTATGCTACACACGGAGTTAGCTCCAAGCTTCTTGTTGAAGTAGCAGCCCTAATGTCTAAGGTTCAAATGGTTTTGTCAAGTATGTATGTCAAGTTTTGTTATTGTTTTTCAGTTTTGTATGCAGGGTAAAGTAAATTACTGGTAAATAAAATTGCTGGAAAGTAAAGTGCATTAAAGTAGACAAATGAAGTTGTAATACTTAAAATGTAAATGCGTACGCGGCATCTGCTACCGTTGCATGATTACTATTACCAGCTTGACATAACTTGCAGTGGATTTAAATAAACTTATCGGAAAAGTAAGCGGAGCGAGAAAACCCGACACGAAAGTCAGAAAATAAAGAAAACGAGTCGTAGAAATCACAAAGCAAAACTCGTAAATCACATATGAAAGCACAGGAGCCGGGTATAAGACATCGATAAGGTGGGGGCTCGTAGCTGATCGCGTGTGCTTCCCGACCTTAGATAAGAGTTACCAACCCGACGATCTACGGAGGACAGTCCTTAACCTCAATCCAAGTGACTAACCATGGACCTTTATAAGTTTTATAAGAAGAATTCTTTGATTTTCATGCAAAACTTGTTGTTTAAGTTTTTATGCAGAGTTCTTTTTTAACAAGCAAAAGAGATTTTTGTTTTTTTTTTTAATATTTTGTAAAGTAGTATAGTCATGCGCTAGTCACTCTAATCGTCTTAGAGATCATCGACGACTTAAGATCGTCGGGGAAACAATCTAACCAATAGTCGGCGAATAGTATCATCTGTCTTTTCCTCTCCACGCATGGAGGGTCACTAGAGGTAAGATATACTTATTCTAATTATCCCTCGTATCCTCAGTATAACACACATAAAGATTATTATTATCATCCTCGCCACCTGCAGCCTCGACTCACACCAGATCCGATGATCCATATGTGCGAAAACAAACGTCCCGATTGCGAAGAGGATTTGAGTGTAATGTTCAAACTCAAATCCCGAAGCATTGGGTTTCATTATTGGTTAAGCCATTTCAGGGAATTCCATTATTTGATTTAATTAAGGAAGGGTGAACCAAGCCTCGGTGCATCCTTTTGTCTAGTGTCTTAATCAGTTTGTGAATTAGGGTCAGGTGTCTAGTTTCACTATGCACTCGAAGGTTAGGTGGATGGGCTCTCATCTAGGGTGTGCTCCTAATTTTAGGAAGCCTACGGTGAAGATTAGGTGGGCGAACTCTCACCTAGGGTGTGCTCCTAAGGTTTAGGAAGCCTGCAGTGAAGATTAGGTGGGCGAACTCTCACCTAGGGTGTGCTCCTAAGGTTTAGGAAGTTTATGCTGTGGGTTAGGTAGATGGGCTCTCGCCTAAGGTGTGCACCTAGAATCTAGGAAGTCTATGATGAGAATCAGGTAGGTATGCTCCTAACTCTAGGAAGCCTACACTTTGGGTTAGGTAAAGGGGATTCAACTAAGGTGTGTACTAGAGAGGGGCTTCACCTAAGGTGTGCATCTAAGACCCAGAGCCTACACTCTAACTTGTGTTTTACTCTTCCTCAAGTTAAATCATAAATTCCCCTTTTTGACTTAACCGTTTTTTAAACAACAATAAAAAAAACGAAGAAAACGGAGAAGGCCGGCCCACTTCCAACACAAGCAAAAGCCAAAAAGGAGAAAAATGTAAGTAAACCGGGCCTAAATCACAATTTTTAGGGCTTCCAACGACTCGGGGCAGCAACTAGCAAGCCTATGCGGCGACTCTATGATCTCCTACGACTTGGGGCAGTGATTAGACACTCCAAACAGCAATCCTAAGACTTCCTATGGCTCGGGGCAGCAAGTTTAAAGCTTCAAACAGCAATAAGAAGGTTCCGGACATCAACTATAGGCACTCCTAAGCTTCCGACAGTAATTATGTTGCTTCCAAAGCTTCCAAATAACCATCATATGACTTCCAAAGCTCTCCTACAACTTGCAAGCACTCCAAACAGAAACTATAAGCACGGGACAACAATCCTACGACATCTAGACGCTCCAAACAGCACCTATAAGTGTGGGACAGCAATCCTACGACATCTAGATGCTCCAAACAGCAGCTCTAAGCGTTGAACAACAATCCTACAGCTTCCAAATAAACCAAACAGCCCTCAAATGACCCAAACAGCAATCACAAGTCATAAACAACAAACTATAGGAGCTCTAAGGCTCCTACAGCGCTTCCTAGCATTAAAAAGCACTCCCACAGCAAATAACAGCAGCTTTTGGATCCAAACAGCAGCTTTTGGAGCCTAACAGCTATTCCAAACAGTCAAACAGCACTTCCAAGGGCCAACAACAGCTTTCTAGACCTCCTACAGCAGCTAACAGCTCTTATCAGCTTTCTACAGCGGCCAAACGACTAACTACAGCACTATGCAGCATCTTGGCAGCTCCAAGCAATTGCCCACATGGCCAGAACAGTGCACAAAACCAGCCCCTCAAATCGGCATATAAAAGACTAAAAAAAAAACATTATTTTTAAACCCCCCAAATCTTCATATAAATGGCTCCAAAGAATGCATAAAGATCAACCCCCAAATGGTGGATTTAACTCTAAAAGTTAGTGAATAAAACAGCTCTCAAAAGGTGAGCTTAGTGCCTCCAAAACAGTGAGCCTCCTGCTATAAATTGCATGCTCCAAAAGACAATAATCCGATTATCATACGCATGCGACACAAAATCACGATACTACAACAGTAAAACTTGAAACGTATCCTCAAGTAATAAGATGTAGCTTTTAAAACTTCACAATAAGCTGTTGAGAAAAAAATAAGAAAAATAAATATATATATATGAGCACATTACATGTTATCAAATTATGTTCCGATCCATAAACAAATCAAAATATCCAAAGTCTCTACGACGCTAGCAGTTGAAGCGGCTACAAATTTATTTGAAGTCAAATTAGAGCCAAAATAAAAAAGGAAAATTGAATCAGAACACATATCATATTCGCAGATATAAGGAGCTGAAAATTATGAATAAGTAAATCCAACAGTTGAGGCAAATCCCAACGTCATTGTTTCATCTAGGATCATGGACTCGCATACATCACAAGCAAAATCAAATTCAAGCATCATCGAACAAGAACCCAAAATAATCAGAGATCTAAAACAGTATAGGAATGGCAGTAGCTGTGGAGTCAATGCCAACACCAACCTTAGATCAAGGGTTAGAGTCTACCCGGAGTCGATCGAGAAGCGGGAGGAAGCCGAGCGGGAAAGGGGCTTCGGTCGCGAGCTGAAGCGTTGAGGGGATTCGGCGTGAGTGTCGAGCGTGAGAGTCGAGCGTGAGCGTCGAGCGGGTGAGCGGATTCGGTGCAGGGAGACGGGCGAGGGTCTTCCGCGCAAGTTAGAGAGGAGGCGAGCTGATTCCGTGCAGGGAGACGTGCGAGGGTCTTCCGCGCGAGGGAGAGAGGAGGCGAGCATGTGCTAATGTCGAATAAGGAGAAGGAGCCATCCCGCCTATTCTATTGCCGCGTTCGTCCGTCAGTGGGCGCCAAATTAATTACTTTCCATACAGAGGGATGTTTATTTGGAAAAGATTAATTTCAAATATACCCTAATTAATGTCAAATTAATTGGTTTATTTGAAATTCAAAATTTGAATTTTATCAAGTGGGCTGGGGTGTGCAACCCAGTTCGGACGCGAATTAAACTTGAGTAGAGCCCGGATCCGCGTCCTGCAAATTAAAAAAAATGCATTGATATTCGTGTCGTTTGCGCGCACCTGGAACCATAGCAATATGGGTATCCTTCATAGCTAAATCCGACGTCCCGGACGCATCCGTGTGGTCCGTTTCATCATCCGGGTTTGTCCGGATAAGTTCGCCAACAATCGGGTCAAAAAGTGTCAAATTATGGTGCGCGCGAATTCGAACTTCATTAAGGGTTTACCTAAATTCGTCTGCCTCTATGGGAACTCATTTTCGAGCCCTCTATATGTTAGTCCTTAGCCTCGTAACAGAAGAGTCGAGTCTTCGGGAATACTCATGCGAGTCTCACAAAATGAGTCGAAGTGGTTTGAAGCTCTATGTGAGGTGGGCTCCATTACTAGTCCGCTAGGATGGTCAATACGGAACTCCTAAAGCTAGATCCTAAGGTCTAGAAGAAAGAAAGCTAAGACCTCACTAAAATGAGGTCAACAAGATACAAGAATTTTACCTTTGTGATTGAAAAATTTCATGTGAGTAATGATAACTAAAAAAATAGATGATTCGAAGAAGAAATTAAAGGAAGAGATTAGCCAAATCAAATTTGTGATGAGAGAGGTTCGCTGCCATAGATGGTATGTTTTCTTTCACTGACAACCAATTGGATGACCAATTTGAGAGCACGGGGGAAATTCGAGAAATGATAAAGAAGCTTATTGATATGCACCTAGCCTAAGGGCAAATTTGTCGTTTGTACGTCTAAGGGTGCTTTAGTCTTTTATTATTATTGTTAGGTAGGTTTATGCATGAGGTTGAGTTGTGAGTTTGAGGTCTATGGGAATTGAGGGAGATTGCCTACCTCTCGAATTTTTGGTGCTTATCTTTATATTTTTGTTGAGTTGTTTGATTTATTGAAGAAATATTATGTTTACCCTAATTTCTGTGAAAAAGCATGTCAATTTTGAGATCGGATTGAATCTGATTATTAGTGTCATCTCATATGTACGTGGACTATTATAATTCCTTTATAATTTTTATTCCGCATTGTCATTAATATATGAACTATTATAATTATTATTCCTTAATTTTGTATATATTTTATTAGATAACCGATAGTATAAATACTACCCAAATAATGTAATAAAAAGTTAATTAATTCTCTCATTTCCTTCCCGTGGTATCAAAGCCCGTGTTTTTTTTTCTTTTTTCTTATATTTTCCCACAAGTCTTTATCGTTGCAATATCACAATGATGCATTATTTATTGTTGCACTCTTTTTTTTTCATTATTTCTTGTAAGTGCAGTTTTCGTTGGTGTATTATCATAATCTTGCAGCTTTCATGGTTGTACTTTTCTTACACTACTTTTATTATAATTGTAGTATACATTGCTACATTCTTGCAAACATTTTCATTATTGCATCATTCATAGCTGCATTGTCAAAAACAGGTCTAATTATTGCAGCCTGCATTCTGCATTGTTGTGAGTTGGTCCCATCATTGTGACATTCATCGCTGCATTGCTGTAAATCGGTCCCATTGTTGTAGCATTTATTATTCCATAACTGCAAATTGGTCCCAATATTACAAGATTTATCGCTGCATTGTCATTTTTTATGAACAGAACCATGATTTCCCTATTCCACAGACAATAGTAATAATATCCTTATATATTTCAGGTTTTTTTTGGATTAAGAGTTGCAATCTAAATCCAATGAGAAAGTTGCAAAACATTTGTTCAATGTTTTTGTTGCATTGAAAGAACTACTTAAAATGGTTGCGATTGGTGCACAGAATTCTTAAATGGAATAAAAAAATTGAGTCACCTACCAGGCACAAAAAAATTTGGAGCAATTTAAAAAAATTACTAGGCAAGCTTGGATTGAACACATTTAGGGTGTTAAAAATTAACCTGACACGCCAACTCAAAAATGATTGGAAGATGGGTCATAATAACTATCACCTTTCTGAGTTCAAAAATAAGTAGGAAAGATATATCAAATAGCATGTGTTTAAGTGCTCAAAATAAACTGACTGGATGAAATACAACATCACAAAAACACGAGATTATAAAAAGCTAGTTTCTTTTTTGAAATAGAAGAAAATATGTTGAAGTCTCATTCAAAATAATGGAACAAAAACTATTGATCAACTACTAGGATGTAAATGTCAATTGTCTTGAGCACCAACTTAAAGAAATTTGTTTGACATTAATAAATGGTGAAAGTGTATCCCATGTGTCACGAAAAATGAGTGATCCCATTTAATATCCCATTGTATGTTTTTGGTTAAAGATCAAACAGTACTCTTCGATACTTCTTGGAAGTAAAAGTAGTGGAGAGTGACAAGACAGCTATAACTGATGATATCAAGTGAGATTAAGTATTGCATTCGGTGGCTAGTACTTTTTGTATTCCTTTTAGAAGAACAGACTGAGATAAAGAGTTAAAGATTAGAGGCAAATGCTCTGTCCTAGATGGCTAAATAGTCGGAGGTGTATCTATGGAAGGATATTGTGAACGGAGAGTGTAAACTTGTAGTGGAGCTAAAGCATGTATCTGAGTAATAAGTGGAAGTGAAATTTTGAAAGGAGATTTTATAGTGGCGGAGATGAATGCATGATAACAGAATGTTTCATGAAAGCTAACATGCACACGGATATAAAGATGATTGGAAGAGGGATCATATATCTGTTATCTTTTTGTGTTTGTGAATAACCTGGAAAGCTACATCTAATAGCATGAGGAGAAAGTTTAAGTGCCCTATGCAAAGAAAGTTGATGAAATAAACTTGGTAAAAAACTTAAGGGGTTGAAGAAAAAAATAATTTCTTTTGGAAAATAGAAAAATGAGAAAAGTCTGTTTCTCCATTTGAAGTAATGGAAGAAATGCTTTCGATCAAGTAGTAGTCTGTAATAGTCAATTGTACTAGTTGGATGAAATCTTTTATAATCACCAACTAGAAAGACATAGTTTGACTTTGGTAGATGGTGAAAGTAGTTTCCATGTGCGATGATCATGGAGAGCTCCCATTTAACACCCATTGCATGTTTCACGTTAGGATTCCAATGAATTTTCCTCAACTACTAGAGGTGATTGAGATAAACTCATTCCAAATTGATCTATCTTCTTTGATATTATGTGAATTAAAAAGTGGAGTGTGACTATGTCAAAGCATTGAAACGGCGATGATAAATAATCAAGTGAGATTAAATATTGTATCGTGTGGTAAGCTCTTTTTTGTTTACTTATTCTAATAGCAGATGAAAATATGGTCAGAGATTGGAAGCAAATGCTGGCCCAAGATAGCAGAATGGTTTGGAGTGTATTAAAGTAAGGTTGTCCTGGTTGTAGTGTGTAAATTTGTAGTGGAGCAAGATCAAGCATTAGTTGAATTAGTTGAAGTGAAATACTGGAAGGAGATTCTGAAGTGGAGGTGGCGGACGCATCGAAAGGAGATGTTTCATGAAAAAGGTAACATGCATAGAGATATAAAGTTGATTGGAAGAACAGTGTCCTTTACAAGTTTTGGACTAGTCTATAAAGATATGTTTAATAGCACGAGGAGAAAGTTTATCCTTCCCAAAACAAAAGAAAGTAGATGAAAAACATGCCAAAAATACTAGCTGATAAAGGAAGAAAAATAGTTTCTTTCAAGAAGAAAAAAATAAAGAGAAACGATGCAGCCACATTCAAAATAATGGAAAAAAAAAATAATACTAGTCTAGTAGTAGCATGCTCAAATAATTTCTCCCCTAACTTGTAAAAAATATTTATGTGAGACATCATAGTACGGTAACACTGAGGATATATTAGTGTTTTCATTTTTCTTCTTCATTTTTATGTGAAGTATAAGCGCTAGAGATTTGATGTATAGTACAATTTTTAGTACAAAGCGGAAGGTCGGCTGCATGTCTTCCAAGGCATTATTCAACAACAACAACAAAGCCTTAATCCCACTAAGTGGGGTCGGCTACATGAATCCTTTTTCTCCATTGCGTCCTATTTAGTGTCAAATTTTCGTTTAATTCTAATAAATTAAGATCATTTTTTATGCAATAAGCCCAAGTTTTCCTAGATCTACATCTGCCTTTCTTAACATAAGTTGTATCTAAAACATCTACTCTCCTAATCGGATCATCAGGTGGTCGACGTTTAATGACCAAACCATCTAAGGCGACTCTCTCTAATTTTATCCGTCACTGGTGCAGCACCAACCCTATTTCTAATATATTCATTTCGCATATTGTCTCTAAGTGTAAAGCCACTCATCCACCTAATCATTCTCATCTGGGCGACACTTAACATTATGCTTCTCTTTTAAAGGCCAACATTCAGCACCATAGAGCATTGTAGGTCTCACCACCATCTTATAAAATTTTCCTTTCAGTCTAAGCGGTAATTTTCTATCACACAATAGGCCGGACGCATTCCTCCACTTCAACCAACCAACTCGAATTCTACTATTAACATCCCCATCTATATCACCATCGCTTTGAACAATGGACCCAAGATATCTAAATCGTTCACACCTTTTAATAATTTGATCTCCCAAAGTTACACTTCTGTCACTAGACCTACTATTACTAAAATTACATTCGATGTATTCAGATTTAGTTCTACTCAAACGAAGACCTGTAGACTCCAATGTAGACCTCGATAATTCAAGTTTTTCCTGGGCTTTTTCTCTCGTCTTATCCACGAGGAGGACATCATCAACAAACAGCATACTCCAAGGTACATCCTCTTGTAAATGCCTAGTAAGACCATCCATAAATAAAGCAAAATGATATGGGCTTAAAGCCGATCCCTGATGTAAACCAACAGAAATAGTTCGAACACATGTAACAGCTCTAGAATACATATCTTTAATGACTTGAATATAAGTCATATCAACACCTTTTTTCTCAATGACTCTCCAAATAACATCTCTAGGAACCTTATCGTAAGCTTTTTCTAAATCAATAAAAATCAAATGTAGATCCTATTTATCATCTCTGCACTTCTCCATCAAACCTCTCAATAAATGTATAGCTTCCATAGTAGACCTGCTCAACATAGATCCAAATTGATTATGAGAAACCTTGGTATACGTCTTAACCTTTGTTCAATTCCATAATTTTAATGTATGACACATCAATTTAATTTCTCTATAATTTGCACACTCTTGTGCATCTCATTTATTCTTAAAAATGGGGACCAAAATGCTCTTCCTCCACTCGTCAGACATCTTTTTAGTTTTTAAAATAATATTAAAAAGTTTAGTAATCCAAGAAACCCCCAAATCACCTAAACATTTCCACACTTCAATTGGGATATCATCAGGTCCTACAGACTTTCCACCCTTGGTTTTCTTTAAAGCCTCCTCAACTTTTTTACTAATGCGGCAGTAAAAATGAAAAGTTTTATTATTATAACGATATTAAGATCACTAAGGTCGATCGTATTTTCAGCATCTTCATTAAAAAGTTTATCAAAATAACTCACCCAGCTATATTGAATATTTTTTTCTAAGAAAAGTACTTTTTGATATCCATCTTTAATACACTTTACTTGAGTTAAATCTTTACTTTTCTTTTCTCTTTGTTTGGCTAGTTTATATATATATTTTTGACCGTTCTTATTATCTAACATGTTATAAAGATTAATAAAAGCAGAATTTTTAGCGTCACTGATTATTCGTTAGATTTCCTACGGTCGTTTTATAATTTTCTCGGTTCTCTACGCTTTTACATTTAAACCAATTTTTATAACATAACTTCTTATATTTTATTTTTTCGCATGATTATTATTCCACCACCAACTATTTTTATTTATAGAAATTTTTCTTTCGATTCTCGAAATCATCTTTAAACACTTGTTTAATAGTATTAGTTACTTTTTCTCACATAGCATTTGCGTCTTCATGGACATTCCAAATATTTAAATCTAGAATTTTACTCATAAAAATAATTTTATTTGTGTCTTTTAGTTGCCCTCATCTAATTCTACGATATTGAATCCTAGTATTCTTTATTTTACAACTCTTAATCTTAAAATCTAGAAATAATAATCGATGTTGGGTACTTAAATCCTCACTTGGAATGACATTACAATCCTTACAATCTCGACGATCTCTTCTTCTCGTAAGAAAATAATCAATTTGTGTTTTATTAGATTCATTCTTATAAGTAATAAGATGCTCATCTTTTTTCTTGAATAAAGTATTAGTAATAATCAGATCATACGCTAAAAGAAATCTAAAATGACTCCACATTCTTCATTAATCGCTCAATAACCGTAGCCACCATGAATATTTATGAAATTTTCTACCACTCTACCGACATGTTCATTTAAATCTTCTACAAAAAAAATTTTTTCTTCAAGAGGTATCAAGTGTATTAAGTTTTCTAAATCATTCCAGAATTTATCTTTAGAACCTATATCTAAACCAACTTGAGGAGCATAAGCACTTATAATATTAAAAATCTTAAGTATCGATAATAATCTTAAGTCTTTATAATTCTATCTCCAACTCTATTAATTTTAAAAACATTATCTTTCAAACTCTTATCTATGATTACACTTACACCATTTCTAGTACGACTCTTACTAGAATACCATAGTTTAAAACCGAAGTTATCAATCTCCTTAGCTTTTTCTCCAACCCATTTAGTTTCTTGAATACATAAGATATTTATCTTTCTAGGAATCATACTATCGACCAATTTCATTAGTTTACCATTGAGAGTACCTATATTCCAAGATCCTATCTTAATACTAAGTATCGTAGATTAACTTCTTTACTCGAATCAGTCTGTAATGTGGGAACCCTCGCTTACTTGAAACTACACCCAGGCGCCGGTGTAGCGGCCCTTGCACAATTTCCACTGTTTTCAGGTCATACAGCGCGTCGCTTCTAGTGGACGCCCTAGCACTTACATAATGATCAAAAGGATTCGTATCATGATTTTTTACGCTGGCTGTCGACTACCTAACGAAACCCTCCACTTTTCACATCCAGACTTGGGACCGGCAAAGGCAGCGTTAAATTTAAATGAAATAGATATAGAAGGGAACGCCCTAGCACTTACACACTTCCAAGGCATTATTCGATTGGATAAATTTAAATGATGTAGATAATTTGAATATTTATTTCTTGGAAAACTTTTTGAAGGCATCAAAAGATTTCAAATCAACAAGTCAAGTATACTCAAGTAACTTTAATATGGTCATAAAGAAAAAAAAGAAAATAAATCCCATATGGGTTAATGCGAATTGAGACCTTGTACATTTGAATGTGCTAAAACAAAGGGAGTTCTATGAGTTGATGTTGAAGAAGGTAAGGAGGCACAATAGTGTTTGCCATACTATAAGGTTCATATTCAAACTTAGATATAGAATGAAGAAATTGAATGAACCTTTGAAGATTGTGAAGACGATATCCGAGAAGCTATGCCCTGGTACGGGGAGAGAGAGGGAGAGATTTGTAGTTCTAGAGAAATAATGCATGCCTCTAGATTCAACACCACCAACAGTGTTGTCTTCATACTGAGATTCTTAAAAATCATTTAAATGGAGAAGATATTATGAACCACTCGTAGGATTTTGTAAGGTGGCCTCTAGTTTCAACACCACCAGCAATGTTGTCTTCATACTGAGATTCTTAAAAATCATTCAAATGGAGAAGATATTATGAACCACTCGTAGGATTTTGTAAGGTGGTTAATAGATATCAAGTTAATCGAAAATTTTGGAACATCTAAGTCGTTATCTGAAAATTTTGCGAAAAGATTGATATATGCCTTTTTAGAGATAGGAGAGGGGGATCCATCAACTACCATCATTATAGGGCGGGTTTGATAAAGTTTGTCTGGTAAGAGATAGGAAAGGGGAGTCTATCAACAACCATCAACAACCATCGTTATAAAGGTAGTTATCAATGAACACTTCACATTGAAGAAGAGAAACCTATTGAATAGTTGATGATTCATAAAGCAACTACCTATGATCGGGTCAACGGAGTGCTACTAGATGAGGCAAGGGGCTAATTAAGTTTGGAGAGAAGAATATAATTTCATGCGAGTGGAAGGGTTGAAACCAGTATGGCATGCACATTTTTTGATCAAGAGATATTGTCAATGAACAGATGGGATGTGCATATTGGCATAAGAGATATGTTCAGCGATCTTGTAAGAAGAGCTAGAGGTTACAAGGAGAATGTGAGAGTTCGTGCTTAGGGCGGCATTGGGCAAATTATACCGTGAGAGATAGGGGTGTAAACGAATCGAGTCGAGCTCGAGCCACCCTCAGCTTGAGCTAGAGTTTGTTAATTTTATCGAGTTCGAGATCGAGCTCGAGCTTAAGTTTGCGAGTGTTAGCTGGCTCACAAGCCAACTTGTTTAGTAAAAAAGAGAAAATAATATTAATTTAAGGCTGTGGTATAGTAAAATAACAAATAAATGAGTAGTTAGAAGAAAGAATAAGAAATTACTTAATATAAAATACTAAATATTATTTTTTAAAATTTTTTTTAATAATTTTAAAAATAAAATCTTAAAACTTAATATATTTTGAGTATATTTTATATTAATATTTTTTTAAATGAGCCAACTCACTAGCCAACGAGTCTAGTCAGGGCTAACTTGAGCTTGGCTTGTTAGCTCATCGAGCTCATTTCACGAGCCGCTTATCGAGTTGAGCTCGAGCCGGCTCATGACTTGGCTTGACTCACTTACTACCCTAGTGGAAGACGATGAGTGAAGTTGTGATTTATTGAGAAGCAGAGAGGAGGGGTGAGCAGTGCATAGGAGTGAGTAGTAGAGGTGAGCTCAGGAGTGCTGAGTGGAGCAGGCGGACACATAAGCAACAAGCTAAGAAGAGGTGAATGTTAGAGGACCAAGTGGTGGCGGGTTAAGCAGGCAGAGATTGTTGTGAGATGAGAAATGTTGTGATGGCTAAGCCTAATCTAGATCTGATACCATGTTGAGACTATCGAGAGAAGAATCTTATACTTTTATTCTCCATCAAATAGGTGCCAATAGATAGGCAAATACACAGAGAAAAAATATGGGGAAAATAATTATAATTTATATTTAGAATTTACACCAATCTTGTTTTGTTATCTTTGTTCTCCAGATTTGGCATCGAAGGGCCTGTTCACTTGACATCAAAGGGAGATAAAGGGGGAGAGTGGATTGTAGAAGAGACGCATCAGAGAGTGACAAAGACGAGCACAAATATGAGCTACCGTCCCTTGCAGGCAGTGAGAATTCACCTGGAGGTTGTGGAACCTCAGCCTCACCGGCCAAAGCTTGAACTTAGCCTCATAGACATGTAATGTAACCTTACTGTTCTGCTTCTGTACATGTTCAATCCTTTAAATTTTCTTTTTTATTTATGTATGTATCGATGAAGCTATCCTGAAAACTTTATCTTTATTGTTTGTAACATTATTGCTCTTTAATGTATGAATAAGGTTGCATTCATTATCAAGTTGATCAATTGTATCTAAAAATTTTCCCAGGCTTTGTTTCAACTGTACCTTCTTATTGTGCTTCCTTACATGGATCTTCTACTATTGTATATGCATATGTTGTACTGGCTATGAGAATGCAAGCTATATAAAAACTTAGGAGCTATTTGGTCCGTTGCAGAAAGTGTATACTTCTTTCCTTTTGCAGGGTTATGAAAATCTAGGCGTTTGTTTGGAAGAATTCCAAATACACTGAAAAATTGCAATGCATTTGGAATTTATTCATCAGTTCATTTTTAATTTATTTGGAATTTGCTGGATTTGGATGAATTCTAAAATACATTACGTTGTCTAAAGTGTTGCCAGCCACCATAGTCTGCCCGTTGTTTGTCGTTCATGGCCCGCTGTCCACCCCCAGCTGACCCCACCACCATCGTTGCCCTTTGCCCGCCTCCCTCTTTATCACCGGCTACTATCGTCGCCGACCACCACTTACCCTCCTCCCCTATCACAGGCTTCTCATCACCTTCGTCTCTCCCACTGCCAACCCACCACCGGTCTCCAGTCTCGCTGCTAGCCAACGCCTGTCGTTGTTGCCGCCGGCCATTGCCCGTCGACCGCTATAAACCACTATCCGCTCTCCATCGTTGCCCCCTGCCGCAGCATCGCCGTCGTCTTCCATCGGTCATCTGCCTTCATCCACCGCCTACCCGCTCCCGGCTCCCAGCCCCCTAGATCTTTTGCCATTCGCCGCTCCCACCTGCAATCCGCTTGTTTGCCCACCTGCTACCAACCATTTCATTGCTGCCAGCAGCCGCCCATCGCTCGCCTGCCATTATGAACTTCAAATTTTATACTATTTTCATTTTACTTTCAAACTTAACAAAAGAAATATAAAATCCCGCAGTTATTTTATACTGAATAAAACAAGTCCAAAGTATTCGGAATACAATAATACTTTTACGCTGCATTCTTCTTTCAGCAAATCAACCTCCCCTCAGTGTTATAATTTGTGACTTTCATGTGTTGAGTTTGCTGAGGCACAACATACTTGTCAAGCAAAATTATATAAACGTACTTAGGGGATTTGTGGTGATAGTTCTAGAATTGGGCCTAATCCTTGAACCCACTATTGATCCTTGTAAGGTTGCAGGTGGGAGGTCTGATCCTTATCATTTCGCACGCACATGCAAACAACGCATGCACGTGCGTGCGTGCATGCGTGCGTGAGCGGGTATGTGGTTAATATATAACTTATGTGAGCTTCTAAACCCTAATCCTCTCCACTGGTAACATCTCTTTTTCTTCAAAATGGCCAATGATTTTCTCCTCTTAGATTTTTGTTGGCTTTTGTATGTCATTTTGTCTCCCTTCATAACTGTTCTAACACTTGTCATGAGCCCTTTGACTGAAATAGAGATAGATCTGCACGCCTTTGAAGAGGATCTTTATATATTCTTCATTGCTCCGATAAGGTTCCAAGTTGTCATAAGCTCAGCTTTGGCTGCTCTGTATTGCTGAACTGTTCTAATGTCATTTATGAGGTTGATGCAGCTGCTGCCACATGCTGATTATTTAATTTTCAGGAAAATTTACACATATACCATAGAACTTTTTTGTTTTTACATCTCTCAACACCTAAAATTTTATATTTACATATATACCACTTGAAGGTGTCATGTTTATGTGCGTGAAAATGTGTATTTCACTTTTTGGGAAGACAGTGATGGTGATATTTTCGGTGCGACGCTATAGATTTGTCAAGGAGTTCGTTTCGATTCGTTCAATAGGTAAACGAGACGAACACGAACAAGTTCGGTTAGTTAAACGAACCAAACACAAACAGTGATGCGTTCGTTCGTGTTCGAATCGTTATTACTCAAAATATAAAATAATTTAAAACTATTATATATAAAAATTTTATGATATTTAAAAAAAAATAAATTTTACAATTTATATTATATTAGTAATATAATAATATAGATCTTATATATTTATATAATATTAGTTATATAATTAATATAATATTATATATATATATATTACTATTAAGGCTATTGAACTGGCTCGTCGTTCGCGAACAGCTCATGTTCAGCTTGAGTTTGGCTCGTTCGTTAAGAAACAAACACGAACAGTGACTTCACGAATAATTTCGAACACGAATGTATTTCAAACAAACTAAATTTTAAACGAACCGAACACGAACACAAGCTTTGATCGCTCGTGTTTGGTTTGTTTACACCGCCGTAAATATGAAGTATAGATATATAAATACATAAGAATTGTGAGGCATGCATCTAAAGAATGCAAGGTCCAATTTTTCGTTTGACCTGATGCAGATAAAGAGGAGACACAGACAAAATATTGCAGCATGAGGATAAAATTATCACATGACAAAAAAATTATTTTGTCTCTATAGCTTATTAAAGGGAGGATGAGGATGCAATGACCAATCAATGTATCTTTTTGTGTTTTACATAATGGTACTAAAGGGATATTTCATGAAATAAGTAAATTTACAAAATTTTAAAATGGTATTTACATATATACCAAACAATTCTTATATATTTACATATCTAACATTGATGTTTTACATCTATAAACTCCATTCCTTAACATCACATTAACATTATCATCATTTTTTTTAAGTGTTGTAAATGTAAATATGAAATTGTTGGAAGGGGATTATTTAAAAAAACATTTACATTTATACCATATAATTCCTATATAATTACATATCTAACAACTAAAGTTTGATTTTTATATTTTTAATACTCAATTTTATAGTATTACATTATAAGTTAAAAAGTTACCATAACCAACATTTTAAAAGTTAAATTTAGACGTTAGATATAGGGGCGTTTGTGTTCGACTCGTTTATATAAAAATCAAAATTTAGTTGCTTGGCTCGTTTATATTTTGAGCTCAAAAAGTGTGTTCGTGTTCGACTCGTTTGCTTAGCGAGCCGAACACGAGCCGTTCACGAACAAAGAGTTGTTTTGACAATCCTAATCACGTACCCATAAGATGTTAAGGATTGAGGCAGGATTTTAAAATTATTGTTTATATTGAACATCATTTGAATCTAATTTAATAATTTTTATTCAATTTTATTAATTAATACTTTTAATTGATTATAAATCTTTATAGCCTTGTAGTTAATTAAATTTTTTAAACTCATCAGAAAAAAAATTATATATATATATATATATATATATATATATATATATATATATATATATATATATATATATATGTGTGTGTGTGTGTGTGTGTGTGTGTGTGTGTGTGTGTGTAAAGTTGATGACTAATGTTTCGAGCCAAAAAGAGCCAAACACGAACGAACAAATTTTGTTCGTGTTTGGCTGCGTTAACTTAGCGAACGAGCGAACACGAGCTTCTAATAAGCCGAACACGAGCTGCTTGCGAATAACGAGCTGCTCGCGAACAACAAGCGGTTTTGACAGCCCTAGTTAGACATGTAAATAGAAGAAAACTGTGTGGTATGTATGTAAATTTTTTATTATAAAAATGTAAAAAAAAATTGTTTGCTTATTAAATTTTAAAACTCGAAATGACAGCCAATCACAGATTTGACAAAATGAGCCGAACACGGACGAGTTATTAAATTTTTAAAAATAATTATAAATATAAAGTTGATGAGTAATATTTCGAGCCAAAATGAGCCGAACACGAACGAACAAATCTTTGTTTGTGTTCGGCTCGCTAACTTAGAGAACGAGCAGAAAACGAGGTTCTTAATAAGCCGAACATGAGGTGCTCGCGAACAACGAGTCGTTTTGACAGCCCAGGTTAGATATGTAAATACAAGAAAACAGTGTGGTATGTATGTAAATTATTTATTATAAAAATGTAAAAAAAAATTGTTTGCGTGTCGGGCTATTAAATTTTTAAAATTAGAAATGACAGCCAATCACAGATTTGACATCTCATTTTTACATGTGGCGAGAATAATTTTAATATAATGGCTGAGATAATAATTTTAATATAAATGTCAGACATTATTTAAAATATCCAAAAATAAAAATAATTTTTTTTATTTAATCATTTCTATCTATTTATGTTAATTCAACAGTGCATGTATTTTATATCCTGGACATAACTTATTAGGAAAACCACAAAATATTAAAAGATTTACATGAATACCAACTAATTCTAATATATTTACACATCTAACCACTAAATTTTATATTTTACATATATGTCATAAAAATGTGTAATTCATTTTTTAAAAGTTAAAATAGTAATATATGTTTTTATTGATGTGTTAGCACAAATCTCAAGGAGATCTAATGGTTCAGAAAGCACAAAAAATAAAATTAATGAGGGTCGACCAGCAGGCCCAAGTATATAAACGCACGTAATAATTTGAACCAAAGGCAAGGCTAAAGCCAACTGGATGCAGTCATCCGAGCCAAAGTAAACAAGGCTAAAGATGTTCAAATGATCCAAGTCCGAACTCTTCAAATCAAGACATAATAGATCGACATGCAAACCAACCACGATAAGAAGGTCTATCGAAGGTGGCAATCAATATTTCGGCAGAGCAAACCCGAAAAGAATTCAGCATTTCAATAATGACAATCAACCTACGAATGCCCTAGAGACTTCTTATAAGGGATCGAGAGATAACCATGTTACAAGAAGTTTAAATCATCCCTCTAGCTTTCCATGTTACGCAGCTAGCTACCTATCAGATTAAGGTGAATCATTATATGTCCGATAACGTAGCATCACTCAACCAACAGGAGCTCCTCACAAGTGATCAAATGTCGGCAATCAGGCTAGATCGGCTGATTGACAAAGTCTAGCCAATTGACCTAATCTTATCAACCTGAATTGAATCAAAGGTCGACTAGCATCCTCGACTCAACATAGCCTAATGAGCAGGCTTCACTGAACAAAAACCTACCGAGCACAGCAGACCGAGCAAGAAGAGAATCGAGCCATAGGCCTATATGTGTAAAATATCTAAAATATTATATAAGGCCTTCATTAAAGCAGAGGAAATTATGTAACTTCATATATTGTGTCATCTTCCCTAAAATAGATGATCTTTTATGAATAAAAAGGAGAAGATTATTGTTCGTTACTTTGCACTTCTCTCTCTCTCCCTCATTTCTTATGCTATCACCTTATGGAGTGATTAACAAACAAATTTGGATTCAACATCCTGAAAGGAGCGTTGAGCATGGATCATACCATCAACAAAAAGCGAAACAACACAATTGGAATAACGTAGGTTTATGTTTGGCCATAACAGCTCCAGTTGGACCAAACCAGCTCCAGTTTGGTCAGAAGAAGTCCTAACGAACCAGCTTGGACGACCCAGCATGGACAATCAACCCAACTCAGACAACCAAGCCTAGACAATCGATCAATCTTGGACGATTGACCCAGCATGGAGGACCTACCTAAAGGGACAACCGACCCGACCTGGATGACCGACCCAGTTCAACTGATCGAGCTGACTTTGCTGACATGCGGCCCCCCAAATTTGAACTCATCCACTCAACCACATCTGCTCAGCCACCTCCACTTAGCTACTTGTATAGTAGTAGAAAAAACGACTATAAAAAAGTCTGTGGTGTCATTTCAAGGAAATTCTAATCATCTTTATTGTCATTAAGTGTTTTGATTAATATGCATAGAATGAGTTTTTCATAAACACTCGGGAAACTTGTCCCTCGAGAACAAGTTTCAAAAAAGTAAAGGGAAATGGTCTACACATTTTGGACCCAACTCGACCGTCCAACCCACAATACTCGTGTATCATAAAAACCCATGTAATACCTCATAACAGTTCAAGCTCAGACGATAAGATTTCATGCCCATTAGTGACAAGATCCGTGGTGGGTAGCGTACGAATCACCCCAGCAGATGTAAAATATCAACAAAAAAAAAAAATCAGTACTAATCTCTTTAAAGCGGTGGCAAAAACAAATATTATTATTACATACACTCTCCTCTATAAATAGGAGAATCATTTTATGAATAAGACATGATTGATCACTGTTCATTCTCTCTCTTTCGTCTCTATCTCCTTACTTGAGCTCGATTATTTAGGTGTGATTCATGGACAAATCAAGATTCGACCATAAATACCAAAAGAAAAAAAATATATTTCAAATATATAAATACATAAGAATTGGGTGGCATTTATGCTTATATAAAATGATTGTATGAAAGTTAAATTCTACAAGCCTTAAAATATATTGACGTGATCCTCCGCATTATTGGGAGGAGCTGAGGAGCCAATAATTTAAAAGGCTGAAATTAGCGTACCAAACCTCTCAATAATTTAAAGGCTGAAATTAGCTTACCAAACCTCTCTTTTGATTGAACGACATTAAGGGTGTAAATGAACTGAAAACGAACGAATAGAGTTTCTGTTCGTGTTCGGTTCGTTTGAAATTTAGTTTATTTGAAATAAGTTTGTATTTGAAATTGTTCATGAAGTCACTGTTCGTGTTCGTTTCTTAAACGAGCCGAACACGAGCTTTTCGCGAATAATGAGCTAGTTTGACAGTCCTAATATTAATATATATAAATAATATATTATATTAATTATATAACTTATATTATATAAATATATAATATTTATATTTGTATACTACTAATATAGTATATTAATATATTATTATTATTATTATTTTATATATTATAATTTATAAACTTTAATTTTTTTAAATATCATTAATTTTTTACATATAATTATTTTAAATTATTTTATATTTCGAACAATAATGATTTAAACGCGAATGAACGCATCTGTGTTCGTGTTTGGTTCATTTAACTTACCGAACGAAAAAAAATTGTTCGTGTTCTTCTCGTTGACTTATAGAACGAATCGAACACGAAATGCTTGATAAATCGAACATGAACTGTTCGCGAACAATGAGACTTTTTTGACAGCCCTAAACGCCATATATTTATTTCTCTCTTTTTATCTCGCCTATATATATATATATATATATATATATATATATATATATATATATATATATATATATATATATATATATATTAGATATCTAAATACAAAAGAATGTCAGGTATTTATGTAAATGCCAATTTATTGAATATCTTACATTTAAAAAAAATTCCTAATTAATAAATATTGTTTTTTTTTTTGAATTTCCAATGAAAATTATTAATTAAAAAGATAGAATAAAAATATGCTAAATTATATTAAATGATGCTTTAATATAAACAATAAGATTTAAAACTTGTCATGACTCTTAACATCCTATGACTTTGTGATTAGGATTGTCAGAACGACTCTTTATTCGCGGACAACTTGTGTTCTGCTCATTTGCTCGCTAAGCAAACGAGCAGATTACGAACATACATTTTGTGTTCGAATTATAAGCGAACTGAACACGAACAATGATGTTTTTTTAACTAGCTGAACACAAGCGAGCCCAGCTTCAGCTCGTGTTCGGCTCGTTTAGACCCCTAACTGCGAGGACATAAATTATTATATTCATGAAAAAAATGCAATAATACAGAATATAAAATTTTACATTATAATTTAAATATCATTCTTAAAAAGCAATAAAAAAAAAACTTATATAGCGTTTGATTAAAATTGAATAATTTGATAGATCTAATAAGATAATATGTACATAAATATTGTTCACCAAACAGTCAGAGCAAAGACAGCTGCTAAATAAAGCCATAAGAAGATGACAGAGATTTCCACTTGATCAAAGCATTAAAGCAAATCATTATTATTATTATTTTCATATCATAGCACCTAATATTTCCTATATATAACAATTAGGTTTTGCAAAAGGACAATAATATATATCACATGCAACATTCAATAATGTATTTACATATCTATCACCTAAACATTTATATTTACATGCATACCAAATAGCACTCTAAGTCTTTAACATCGTTATTATCTTTTTAGAAGAGAAATACGTGTTTCATGTATAGATTTATGACACTAGTGATAAAAAGTGTAAATATCAAGTTTTGGGGGTGAGATGTGTAAATAGAACAGTGTGGTCTGCATGCATGTTTAATTTCCTTTGTCTTTTACACTTATTTTTGAATGAAATTGTACTTTAAAGAAGAGTATTCTTGTGTTTTTATTGCAGGAATAACAGAGGATAAATCGAGCGAAGCGGAGTTGAAAAAGTGCAAAAATGAACTGAATGGAGCATATTGGAACCAACAGGCCTAGCGCCTAAGCGCCAGCTTATGGCGCCTAGGCGCCAGAATCGACGCAAAAACCAGAGAGGCTGGCGCCTAAGCGCCAATTTCTAGGCGCCAAGGCGCAACCGTTTTCTGTAGTTGCTTCGCTACGACTGAGGGAGTTATGTGGTGGTTTTAAGCAGTTCCAAGGGAGAGTTTTTAGAAAGGGACGAACCCTTTGGATGCAGGAGGAGAAGTGGAGAAAAGCCAAGGAGTCCTAGGGAGATCTAGGGTTTGTAAATTTCCACTTTTCTTGAGAGATTGGCGAGGGGTTTTGAGAGAAATCTGTAAGGGATTCATTACAGCATTGCTGGGAGCACTTTGAGTCCTTGTTGGAGGATCTTTTCATCTCTTTTCAGAGGAGAAAAACTAAGTATTATGTTACCTATTATCTTGTACTTGTTGTAAAAGCATATTTAGTGGATTTGCTCGTGTCATGATGATGTTTTATTTGGTATTCTTCATGCTTAGTTAGTAGATTTCATTTACTTTCTCTTGTGATGAATGGATAGAATTTATAGGTTGTGTTGAATGCTTTTAAAATTGGATTTTAATACCAATGTATTGAATATTCTTCTATGCTTCATTTAATTATTGTACAAACCATATAAATTTCTTAGAGGGACAAACACAGTTTGGACGACCGACATAGCCTTGAGCACCGACCTAGCCTGGACGCGACAACTAAGCCTAGACGAGCGACCCAACACGGACGATCAACCCAGCCCGAATGAGGCCAAAACTGCTCGAACAACCAGCCCAAGTTAGACGGCCGACCAAGCCTGGACGATCCACATGGCCTTGATGACTAACCTACTGTAGCCGACCGAGCTGACCTTCCGACCTGAAGCTAATTAAACTTATTCAGCCGAGCCAGATAATAGTCGGGTGACAAGCTCATACACGTAAAATATCAAAAATATCCCACTACGGATTCCTTCAAAGTAATGTCAAAAATATAATATCATCAATATATACACTCTCCGGTACAAAAAATAGAATCATTTTATGAATAATACATGATTGATCACTATTCATTATTGTTCCTTCTATCTCTTATTGTCTCTCTCTCACTGCTCGAGCTCTTTTCTTTAGCCGTGATTCACAGACAACTCAGGATTCAAAACTAAACGCAAAAAAGCAAAATTTATATGTCAAATATGTAAATAAATAAAAACTTGGTGGCATCTATGTTCATATAAAATTGCATCAATGCTATAAAATATATTCTCGTGATCCCTGCCATTATTGGGAGGAGCTGAAGAGGCAATAATTCAAAAGGCTAAGCTTAGCATACCAAACGTCTCTTTTAAGTTAAGCTGTTATATAACTTTCTTGTCTTCCACTAAAAAAAAATTTTATGGTTTTCTTCATAAAATATTATATATATATATATATATATATATATATATATATATATATATATTTGTGTGTGCGCGCGCGTGTGCGCGCTAGCCTTGGCTTATTGGTTGCGGCTTCGGTGTAAGTCCCTCGGATCGAGTTTCGAATCCCACCCATTACGAGACGATTTGAATAAGCACACGGGACTCGAAATGTGGTCCGTTCGTCAGTCAGTTCAACCTATAAGAGTTGATCTCGTACTGTCGAACAATCTTATTACATATATATATATATATATATATATATATATATATATATATATATATATATATATATATATATATATATTGCTGAGTATTATATAAAAAAAATTAATTGACTACAATGCTAAGAAAGATTTATAATCAAGTAAAATTATTAAGTAAAAAAATAGAATAAAAATATGTTAAATTATATTTAAATGATATTTTAATATAAATAATAAGATTTAAAACTTGTCATAACATTTAACATCTTATAACTGTGTGTTTAGGATTGTCAAAACGATTCTTTATTCGCGAACAACTCATGTTTGTCTTGCTAAGTAAACGAGCCGAACGCGAACACACGTTTTTTGTGTGTGTTCGAAATATAAACGAGTCGAACACGAACAGTAATATTTTTTAACGACTCAACTCGTGTTCGGCTCTTTTACACCCCAAATTGAGAGTACATAAATTATTATATTCACGACGAAAATGAAATAATATAGAATACAAAATTTTACGATATGATTTAAATATCATTCTTAAAAAGAAATAAAATTAATATAAATTTCAAAGAAAAAAGAGAAAAAAAACATATTTAGCATATGATTAAAATTGAATAATTTGATATATCTAATAAGAGACAATGTACATAAAAATTGTTGACCAAATTGTGAGAGCAAAGGCAGCTGCCAAATAAAGCCATAAGAAGATTACAGAGCTCTCCTCTTGACCAACTCCAAATAATTGAGCCATCACTCCTGCATTAAAACAAATTATTATTATTATTATTATTATTTAAAAAATTAGATATTTGATTATTTTGTCTACCTTACAAAATTAAAAAATATGACATCAGGGGTTCTGATGCAAAACAACATCAGGACTTCAATCGCTGTCGTGTACAGTTTCATCATATATTAAATTATTTATTTTTTTGTAATAAGAAGCGCCAAACTTACACGTGACATACAGTGATTGGAGTTCTAATAAAATTTTGCATCATGACTCCTAATGTAATATTGTTTTCCTAAAAAGTAATGTTGTTTCACACTATATACAAATCCATTTTCGACTCGGATAGAGCCCGAGTCAAAACTCTCTCGCTCGAAATAAAGCGAGACCGAGACATCGTTCTACTACGCCTAACCCAACTTGACTCGAGATCCGATCACAAACAGCCCTAACAACAATAATAAAATAGAGTTTAGAAGGCAGATGATAGAGATTAGTAAAATACCAATACCAACTGCAGGAGGGAGAGTGAACTGCGTGAGCAGCACATAACGAAACAATGCATCTTGAGGCAGAATGCCAATGGCGTCCGCAGCCTTAACAACAGCAATCCCTGATATGGGCAGAGCTATATATCTCACTAACCCAATTGCTATAATCAAAGAAGGCTTAACTGCTGATTTCCTTAATCCTGATTAACAAAATTATTAGTTACATAAATAAACTATGCAAAAATTAAATCATAAATTAAGCAAAAATTAAACTTTGATGATTACCATTGGTAAGATTTCCTCCAAGAATAAGAGTAGTGCAAGGTAGAGTTCCGTCTCTGTGTACAAGTCAATTAAGCTGGTAATTAATTAATTAATTTTTTTCTAAATTAATTCGTAAATAAATAAATAAAATCAAGTTGAATCTCACCCCAACATCTTAATGGAGTCCTCTATAACTCTAAGGGGAGCACTCTCTCCAATCATAAGTGATTTTAACAATGGTATTGCACCAATAACAAATCCAACCATCTGCATAAAATTCAAAAAAAAAAAAATCAAAATCTTATAAATTTGATAAATAATCTATTTGCAGGGGACAGTTTCAGTCACAGAATTTATAGAAGTGTCAAATTAGTTCTCATACTCTTTAAATTGGGACTGAAATAGTCGCCACAGAGGACTATTAAAGCTCAATTCTACAACGATCAGTTAAATATTTTGACACTTTTATAAACTCAGAGACTAAAATCACGACTATTTTAACAAATTAGCGTAAGATATAAATTACGGCTGCAATAGTTGGAGGTTCCATCAGTTCCTCCACAATCTGATGAATTGATCCGATGATTTTCTTCAACAAAGACACACTACTGCTCAGCTTCTCATCAGCCAACAATGGCTCCAACTATAAACACGAAAATTTTCAGAAATTAATTCAAAAAAACATATATATGCAATTTAATGATGTCTCTTACAATCATATGGTCTGAGTATTCATCAACCAATTTAGTTGTTGGAATCAGCTGAGCCTCTTTATCACTGCTGTCTTCTTCACTTTCTGAATCACGAGTTTCTCCGGCGGCGGTCGAATCTCCGTCGACGGCCACCTCCGCCACAATCTCCGGTAAAGCTTCTCTCTTTAGCTTCCTATATCTTTCACCATCTCTTTTCATGAGACTGTAGGTATGCGTCCATATGAAGATGCCCCCAAGCTGTAAAAATAAATTTTGGCATTTACATATATACCCCTACTAACATATGTGGTATTTATGTAAAAACTTCAAATTGTAATGCAAAAAAGAATTTATTACCGCCATGGATAGGGAAACAAAAGAGGTGCCACGCACACTACAGCTGCTCTCATCTCCAAAAGGACTTCCGGGCTCTGAACAGACTGCTGGAATGATCATCAGCATGAGGTTTCCTAAATTTCCTGCGTTAAATTAATATTTGCATGTTAGTCCATGATAAATTATAAAATTGCAGAGAATGGTAAGTATTAAATTGAAATTTATGAATATACCAGCGGAACAATTAGCTATAATAAGGCCTTCATGATGGCGTTGTGGTCTGAGGATCTTAACGGCTACCCATCCGAGAGCTCCGCCAATTAAGAAGGTGATGGCAATGTTAACGGGCATAAACCACCTCATAATTATAAGAAAAACAAGATCAATATATTTAATTTTCTTTTTTTTTTTAAATTTAAAATGTTATGAAAAAGGCATTTACATATATACCCTCAAATTCTTATGTATTTACATATTAACATCAAAGCTTTAGTTTTTACATTTATACCAACATCGAATGTTATTTCGGGCAATTGAAATTTGTTATTTATTGATATAAATAATAAATTTTAATTTTTTTTATTATGAAGTTTAGGCAATATGTTTTTTATTCTTTTGCACAATGCTTTTGTATGCTCAATCTACACGGATCTTGAGACAATTCAGTAGTCAGTCATCTCGTTTACGTCATTGACAGTGTTTCTCTTTCTTGCTACATTTCAACTGATCACCAAACTCTCTCTCTCGAACATCTCACTTCAGTCGGCCGAATAACATGGATGTGAAAGTCTATATTTGAGACGATCTGTGATTGAAATAAAATGGACTGAAATGATATTTGCTTCACTTTTCAAGGTATAGTCAAATATATAATTTTTATACTTTTTACGGCTCTTATCTTTTAGAAATGTGAGGGTTTTCTGATGTAAAATAATGAGACCTTTTGGGGGCACCTCTCATTTGTAACTTCTAATTTTATGGAATAAAATGGGTTCACGAGCGCAGTAACACCCCATTTCGCTCTGGTCAAGGAAAGTCCTCTTCTCTCTCTCATTTCTCCACCTCTCTCGATCACCTCTCTTCGATCCAAACAGATTTGAATTCCACAGCTTCTAAAAATAAAAATTTGTTGATTTTATCCGCCCTAAAAAATAATACTAGTTTCTCATCAGAATTAAAAAACAAAATATAACTATTTATAATTACTTTAACTTTCATATATGTAAAAATTAAAATTTTGATATGTAAATACAAAGTAATTAAGTGGCATATATGTAAATATTCCTAAAAAATTGTTTAGAGAGAGAAAGAGAGAGAGAAGGAGAAAGTGAGAAATAATTACCAGGAGATGAGTTCATGAAGAGTTACAGTTTGGGCGAGGGAGGAGAAGACGAGCGAGGGAGAAAACACAGCAAACACAAGCTGTTGGAATTTAAACGCAGAAGTGATAAATTAATAATTAGAAATTAAAAAAGATTAAATTTTGTTAATAATTTTGTAATTAATTACTTTACCTTGTTCAAGTCTCGACGAATTCCAGCAGAGAGGAGATTACTGTAACCAGATGCGAGAAAGGCGCCAAGAGAACCTACTAACAGAAGTTGCAGAACCGGCATGCTTGCCACCATTAACAGCGATAAAAATCCCATTTTTATTCCAACTATCTTCTCTTCTTCTTCCTCTTCTTCTTCTTCTTCTTCTACTTCTGCTCAATCGATTCTGTAGGAAGAAGCATATAATTACTAAAAGATCTGTAGTAGAAGTTGGTGAATGATACTGATTCATGTCCTCCAAACAAAAAAAAGAAAATTGTGTTGATTAGAGGAAGTTAAGAACTTAGATTTGTTAGTGCCAAAAGTTTTGTTAAATATTTCAGTTAAAAATAGAAAGAGAAAGCGCGTGACAGAGAGAGAGAGATAGAGAGAGAGAAAGATTGTTGAACTTACGTTGATGGCATGAAGAGAAGAAGGCTGAACGAAGAAGAATTACTCTGGCAAAGAGAGCTTTTATAGACACTGTTGTTGCAGAGAAGTAAAAGGGAGAAGAGATGGGAGGGAATTGGCCACTTGGGGGAGGGAGAAATAGGTGGAGGTAGAGAGAGAGACAGAGAGAGAAGGGAAGATGGAATTCTTCTCTATCATTTCATAAAAATTAACAAAGGAAGTTTTACGTTGATACACCTCAATTCTTATGTTTTTTTTACATATCTAACCCCCAAAATTTGATATTTACATTCACAACAATTTTGAGGTGATGTTGTAAATTTGGATGACATGTATGTAAATATGAATATTTTGGGGTTGAGTGCGATATAAAATTTAATTGATTACTAATGCACTTTATTTATCTCAAAAGATAAAGGTACATTTGGACTAAACTTTGATTAGAACATGTGGACCGAAATAATGCCTTCCACTTAGTTGGGAAGATACATTAATTAAGGAAAACGTGAGTTAATATATATATAATATTTAAATAATTGTGAAGGGAACGCAGATCGGGTTTAGATCGGCGGGTTGAAGTCGAGTCAGTTTGGGTTAGACTTTCAGGTATGTTTAATATTGATCCATTTCGGGTCATGTCTGAACCTGATTGGCGAACTAGATTTTACACCCCACTCTTTGGATTATAAATTTGTTGAAAATAGAGTTCGAATAATCTCATAAACTATTCTTAAATTTGTTAAACTTGATGAGACGTGCTCATCGAAGCTTGAAGTAGTTCAATATGAGTTCAATTAATCAAATCAAATGTCGTGGTGAGACAAATTCATCGAGCTTAAGATCACTCGATTCTAATATATATTATAAAGGCACTCAATAATTCAAATTAAGTACCCTCTAGTTAAGATGATCGCTCCGCGTTGTTCGATGACTTATTGAGAATGTCAATACCAAACACTGTACTATATGTCCTCATATAACAGAAGAAGAGTTAAGAGAAAGCATAGAAGTTTGAAGAATATAGAGCTCTATATGGGCACCGACTTTGGACTACTACTTGAACGTTGTAATTGGATCAATATCACTTGATCTGCTCTATCAAATTGTCGTTAATATTGGACGCATTTGTTCGATTGACTCCGTAAGACCGTCCCCACTGTATTTCTATCATTGCACCACTACTAGTTATTGTATCTATAATATATCAAGAGATATATTCTCTAACATTATGGATTAGTATCATCTTTCTCTCCATATCAACTTTATCTTAGTTGTAGGAGTACTCATTCCATATTAACTCCAATCTTATAGTAACTCTAGCTTTGTGCTTAACTTATGTTTGGACAAAATCAACACTATAATGTTGAGGAATGTAGGCAGGTTGTCGCATTTACTGCAGAGATATTGAGATCAGATTTGCTGCCCAGTTCGCCCATATGAGGTCTGAGATGGAGGCTAAAGTGAAATAATAATTAGGCTTTGTAACATATACCGACGGATTTTGACGGTCGAAAATAGGCTGAGTTGCTATAGTGAAATAGATTATGTTGAGCGCGGAGCTAGTTTGTGCTAGGCTTGTGATTTTATCCATTTGGGTTGTAGCCACATAAGACTAGAATAGATCATTGGGTTGTTTTATGACAGTTAATATGAAAGACAGGTCTGTATTGGATTCCATTCAATTAATAATGTTTGAAGTTAAGTATCCAAGCTTGAATGTATGAAAGATAAGTGCCATGGAAAGTCTTCCACAGTACTTGGGTGGTGGGCCATCCATAGTTCTATTAACCTCCAATAAGGCTTTATTTAAGAATTAATAATTTTTCATATTTGTAATTCGGTCGATGTCGTTCAGTCGTTTGTGACCAAATCTAAGAATTTATTTCCTTTTGTGTTTGATTGTTTGCGAAGTTATTTAAAAACTTGTGATCATGATAGAGGGGCAACAAGTGGTAGCCAGCACTGCTGGTGATGCGTGCTAGAAAATTCAAGGAGGTAGAGTAATGAATTATCGTCTTAGCGTTACACGAGAATTCAACACACACTCAGATGAAAGAGAAACAAAACACGAGAATTCAACACACACTCATATGAAAGAGAAACAAACAGTGATGACACCATAAATTTTTATATGGAAAATCCATAAAGGAAAAAAATCACGGGATCTGATCTAATTATAAAAATTAACTATTGATTGATGATCACAGAAATCCTTTATCTCAAAGACGAGAAAAGGGTTCTTATAGTTAAAAGGAATGACTGAAGACTATTAGACAAACCTCAGCCATCCTTAGGTGTGTTAAATATTTGAGTACCACACCTTACACACGAGAGGGATTCAAATCCATGACCTGAATGGACTTAAGACCTTCAAAGAGGCTGCTCGGCCAACAAGCCACGAAACGCGCATAAGATGAATATAATATATAATAAAGTAACCTATCTAAATAATTTATATAATTATTAAACTAATTTTAATTAACTTATGGTTAAAACATTATTAGGCACAGTTGGCCAGATATAATAATATTTTGATGGATGATTGATAAAATGTCTGGGGAGCTAATTTCGGAGTGAAAGAGAATAAATAATAAATTATTATAATAATTGAACAAAATTTCAATGGTTTGTTGATAAATTTATAATAAAAAATTAGTTGTAATAATCCACATTTATTGTGCCGAGTTTTGATAACCTAAAAATTCTCATTTACTCAACTTAATTTGATTCTTTACAAATAGTATACCTTGCAATGAAATCAAAATATTTACGTACGAAATGCACACGCAGTTCTGCATGCATACTCCCCTCAATAACCTCCCAATAACCCTTTATTGGAGGATTATTGGGGGTTATTGGGGTAAAACTCCAATAACCTCTCAATAACCCCCCAATAACTCACCAACAACTTTTGCGGTTCCACTTTTTTGGTATAATTCGGGAGTTTTGTGAGGTTATTAGGGAATAATGCTGACATAACCCCTCAATACCCCGAATAACCTCAAGTACTATAGAAGCTTGCTGGTTAGCTCAAAAGAGAACTAACTTTAACTGATTGACTCGGGAGTTGATCAAATGAAGCCCGACCGACATGTCAAGTGGTAGACTCGATCAAAAGCCGAACAGAGGAAATCAACAGACCACCCTACATATATGCCACCATTTTCATGCATAAGAATGTGTAATGCACCTTTTTATGCATAGGTACAAATGTACAATGGCATGTATGTGTGTTTGTGTGTGTGTGGAGAAATATTTACATATAGAGAGCGCACGCAGCGCTGTGTGCGTAATAACCATTCAATATCCTCTATTTCGACGTTATTAACAGTTATTGGGTATTAATTTTAAATAACCTAATACCTCCCAATAACCTTCTCGGGTTCTCTTTCAGTATTATTGATAAGTTATTACGGGATTATGACTGGGTTATTGGGAGTACACATGCAGAGTTGCGTGCGCTCTCCACATGCAAATATTTCTCGTGTGATATATATATATATATATATATATATATATATATATATATATATATATATATATATATATATATATATATATATATATATATATATATATAAATACCCCTTAATAATATTATTATAACAAAGGCAACTACAACAAAAAAAAAGGGATAAATCTTAAATTAATAATATTGATTGATGACGAGGCAGTGATAAGCATTGCTAAGCACAACTTAGCTATCAAGTTTGTAGTTATGATAATAAAAATTATCCTGACGAGGTTATCTAATTCCAAAATAATTTATAAATTAAAATGAGTTCACACTATCTTACAAACTTATAAAACATTTCAATAAATAAATGGAAATTTTACATACACGGCACTCAATTTTTATGTATTTACATATCTCACCACTAAACTATATATGTATATATATTTGTGTGTGTGAGCATGCTAGCGCGCCGCGCCATCATCGTAGGGGACTTGTGAACCAAGAAAAAACATGTGGGGACTTTACAATGCATTTTCCTGTTGAATGAAACTTTGCAATAAATAAAAGAGTGTTTTTATCATAGGACTGAAGAAAGCAGCAATTAATAGGATTTCTGAATCCTCCCTTCTTGAAAGGAAGAACTTGACATTCTTTTCATTTCTGCAAGGACCAGGATGTTGGATCTAGTGATAACATATAAAGAATTCTTGAATACCCACTTCTTAGTATTCCACACGCTCAGTCAGTACGAGCGCTTCTTGATCAGTGCAATGGGATGTGTCCATTTTTCTATCCCTTGACTCGAAATGGGAGGAGCGAGTAGGTTTGAAAGGAATCTTAGAGTGTATAGGATTGGGCCGGAAGAGTATCTTAATGCTTTCATTTTTCTTCCCATCAGATTGATTTCACAAAGACTTATCATAGTAAAGGAGATGAGAGAACAAGCACAATTGAAGAGCACAGTACAATGAAAAGTTGTATGCTGCGTTCGGGAAGAATAAGGGTCTGTTTGGCGCATGCAGTTGCGCTACCCCAGAAAGCTGTTGTTGGGAAGCAGCTGCGGGAAAGTTGTCTGTCAGTTTGGTGCAGCTGTGTGAAAATAATTGTGGGACAGTTGTTTCTGAGAAAATGACCAATTTACCCCTATTGAGTAAAACTGTTTTAAAAAAAAGACTTTAAGCGTCACATTCTCGTAACTTTAAAAGCAAAAATTCATTTATAAACAGAACATAACGTGCTAAAAAATTTTTGTTTGAAATATTGGACATATACAATACATTCTCATGTATTTACATTTCATAACACATAAACTGCATTTTTTAGGATAATTTGCATAATATTTAAGAGAACTTACATAAGAATTGAGTTTTTTAATTGTAATAAAGTAAATTGAAGTGTTAGATACATAAACATTTGGCTCATTTTATATGCAAATACATAAGAATCGATTATAATGGACTTAAGTAAACATATTGATCATTTTAGATGCGTTATGAAATAAATTCAACTGCTAGAGAATATTGCAGTTAATTGCTTCTAACAAAAAACTTTTAACATAACAATCTTCATGTGAATGCTAAATTCCTGATCATGAATGCTAAATTCTGGTTCACTGTATTCAATGGATGTGAAGGAAGCTGTGGGATTAATTATGGATGACAAAGAGGCTATAAGTTGGTACCAGTTATGAATTTTTAGATTGATTGTGAGGGTGAGAATTAAGGAGCTAAATTAGTTTTTGTCTCACTCCTTGAGTTGAGAATACATATTTAGAGTGATTTACATACATACCACAGGAATTATTCGGAATAGAGTATGAAGAACAATGGAAGAAACAAAAAGAAGCAATGTAAACTTGTGCTGATCTAAGTTAAAAATAGTAGCAGCACTGAGCTTTCTTTGAATGCTATGGGCCACTCCTCATCTTATCATACGAGCACTGCAATCATAACTGGCAACATTACCAAGTGTCATAATTCAATCATAACTGGCAACATTATCACTGATTTTAGTATGCTTTCTTATGAATTTACATGTCTCACACCTAAACTTTCATATTTACATACATAGCACTTTGGTGTTGTATGCCTATGCATGAAAGTATGTATTTCACCCTGAAAAGTGATGACAATGGAAAAAGCATCCATAACAATGGAAAATAAGGAGATAATGGGCAAACTGTCTAAGCCCAAATTTAGAATGAAAGAATCCCCTCATCACACTACTTATAAGAACTGAGAAATTAACCTCAAAGGTTCAAGCTTTAATCCAGTCAATGAAGTAATGAGGAAAGCCTAACCTTTCCAATCAGTAATAAAGGAAAGCCCAGTTAACTCTATCAAAAGCCTTCTTCAAGTCAATTTTAGAGCAGAATTTTCTCAAGGAGCTTTTAGAATTAAACCAAACAAAAACTAATCAACTAATATCACATTATCAGCAAAGTCATGCCCCTAAATCAAGGCAGCTTGGACTGAGTGAATCAAATTAGGAAGCAGGGGTTTTAAGTCTGTCGATCAAAAGCGTGGCAGTTACTTTACAAATAGTGTCACATAAAGAAATTGGTCTGAAATCATTGACGGACTAAGCATGTGAATTTTCAGGTATAAGCTGGGAGCAGAACCCCAGCAACAGAAAAAAAAAGCTCCAACAATTCTCGGGTAAGAGCAGCAAGGAACAAACCCAAACCAGAAAAGAATTCAACAAACATGGTTTTGATAACTCCATAATAGTGAATAGAAGAATTACACCAGTTAATTGTAATAGTGTACTTATCTACTCATAATACATAAAGCAAACAGCTGGGCAACAATCATAAAGCAGACAAAACTTCCAGCAGTGAAACTGTAGCCCAGCAAGTAAATGAAAGAGGCTTTGGCAAGTAAATATTGACATGAAGGTTGACTTTCCAATTGAAGAGTAGATAAACACAAGCCACCCACCCTTTCCATACCACTTCCATTTCCTTAGGAATCAAGCCAATTATACACATCTTTCCCATTCAATATACTTCAAAAAAAAAAAAAACAATTACACATATTTTGTATGACAATCATCTAATATGTACCCAAATCTGAAGTCCTCGATATTAATAGTAGCCTCTGAAAACTACAGCTGCCATTCTTACCCATAAGCGGGCAAAGCTTCCCCATTTCTTCTCTCCATTCTCTTCTATAAATACATCATTCCTCCCATCATCTTCCTCACTTCCAACACAGACAAAACTATAAACCCTTAGCAATGGCCTCCTCTATTCCTCCCCTCTTTCTCCCCTTCCTCCCCCTTCTTATACTCTCCGTCTCCTTCGCTTTATCAGCCGGTAACTTCAACCAAGACGTCGATGTCACCTGGGGCGACGGCCGTGGAAAGACACTCAACAACGGCGAGCTCCTCACTCTCTCACTTGATAAGACTTCTGGTTCTGGCTTCCAGTCTAAGAATGATTTTCTTTTCGGTAGGATTGATACGCAAATCAAGCTTGTTACAGGCAATTTTGTCGGCACTGTTACTGCTTCCTATGTAAAAGAAGGTAGAAGGAGCGGGAAGAAAGGCGCGCGGGGGCAATTTCACATTTAACACAAGCGAAAGCTGAGGCCGCGAGGTCAATCCCGCGGCCCCCTTTTCGCCAGCTTCGAAGTCGTTCGGCTGCGAAGTCGCGCGCCAAACAAAAGCTTTTCGCGCTCCATCGCAGTGCCGCGGTAAAACAGCGGCGCCAAACAAAGCCTGAATTACTCCCAAAAAAGAATATATTGATTCCCTCCCAATTGATTGGATCGATGATTTACTTCATGATTATCCAATGCTAACCTGCCACGGTTACAAAGGAAAGAGTCAAACTGTTGGTAAAATAATTGGAAGATGAAGAGTTCTGTCCGGAACAGATCAAATGAATCTTTCTTTGTTGATGGTGATAGGCCTCATGAATCTTCTGTTCTGGTGAGCTAATGCGTTGCTTAAGGAGATTGACTCTCAGAAATTACCTCCTAAATATTCACCTAGGCCACGAGGACATCGAAGTCCTCTTAGGCCTTAACATAGCTTAACGCTGACATAAGTTTCATTATTGCTGTTATAAAATTCTGCAAGATTTCTTAAATAAGGTTATGTTAAATGAAACACTGTGTAACTATTGGAATTTACATCAAGTATATTACAGCATATGAAATTGCATAACAATAGCCACACTTCACATTTCTATCCAAACTCGAGCTTCGTCCAATCCAATCCACATTGAGCTCAGTTCAAGTTCGATCCAAACCAGGCTTAGCACGTCGACCAACTCATCAACTCTGATCTGATTTCGATCAATCTTCGATTTCATTCACAGAAACAGTCTTCACGAAATCATCACATCATATAAAAAGGAAGATTTAGATACATGCCACTCAATCTTTATGTATTTAAATATCTAACGCCTGAACTTCAATTTCTACATACATGTCACTCTAGCATAAAAATGGTGTATTTCACTTTTTAATTTGATATGAACGATTTGGGAGGTATAAATATAATAATTAAAATTCATGTGCTAATATATGTAAATGCATAAGAAATGGGTGTTATGTATATAAATGCCCCCATTAAAAAAATATATATATCTAATCCAGAAGAAAAATATTACTTACATTGGAAGGCATGTCCGAACGACGATCAAAATGCGACTATGCCGCCGTGTATCGACCACGGTCAATATTTGTGCCTAATCAAGTGTAATGTTACTCAACTCCAGATATGCGGTTTCACTCCCCTCCATCAACTTCCTCAGCCCAACTTTCAACTCTTCAACACCCTCACCTAACACAGCACAGACTGGCAAAATAGAAACTCCATGAACCCTAATCTTCAATTCTTCATAAACCTCCTCGGCACCTCTCTCATCAATCTTATTCGCCACAATCATCGACGGCCGCCTCGACAAACCCACCTTGTGGTTTTCGAGCTCCAAAACCAGATCTCTCAGTTGCTCCCATGGCATAACCCCCTTCGTTCCCTCCACTGCCAAGTCAACAACATAAACGAGAGCCTTGGTTCGCTCGATGTGTCGAAGGAAAGCATGGCCAAGCCCTCTATCCTCATGAGCTCCTCTCACAAGTCCGGGAATATCCGCCACCGAAACCGAGAAGAAATCATCATAGTTCAATCTCCCAATGTTCGGCCTCAGGGTAGTGAAAGCATAGTCGCCGACCGCCGGATTCGCCCGCGAAATCGCACCAAGGAGAGTGCTTTTGCCGGCGTTCGGCATCCCGACGAGCCCGACATCAGCAATGCTCTTGAGCTCTAATATGAGGACTGAGTCTGAACCCAATGCGCCCGAAATTAATGAGAATAACTCTTCATCATCTAAGGTTTGAGTGGAAGATGAAGCATTGAGCTTCATGAGCCTTCGGTGGTGCTTCGGGTTTTTGTTAAGAGCAGCGTTGCCAAGCCCACCTTCGCCGCCCCGAGCGACTAATATGCGTTGCCCGGGTTGGGTTAACTCGGCGACAGAATATTGCACGGATTCATCACATCCGAAGTGCCATTCCTCGGCTTCCTCGGCTTTGTTGTCGGCTTTCCACCACTCATCATCATCATTATCAGTATCTTTCCACCATTGATCCTTCTCCAGTTCTTCTGAAAATTTTTCAGAAGAGCAGTTATTACAGTGCTCCTCTTCAACCTTTTTCAATAAAGGTGAAGGTTTTAGCTTATTGAATCTTTGCTTATTTGTTTCCGCAGGAGATAAGGGATCTTCAGAAGTAACAGGAATTTCCCAAGGATCCATGGAAGCGATTGAATTATTGTTCACTAATATAGGAAGAGCACCGCTGACTAAATGAATCACAGTGCCCACTGGAACCTGTGCGACCTGCTCAGAAGAAGCTGCTCTAAGAGAATGTACCTGATAGCTTGAAATTTAAACAGAAAGGAAATTTACATGCATGCCACACAATTCTTATGCATTCACATCTCTAAAACCAAAACTTTGATATTTACACTTATAACATCTTGATGTCATAACTCTAAACATGAAAAGAGTATATTTTTTGGGGAAAATGAGCCCAAAGGGCAATACGTGAAACTACATCTTCAACCAATTATGCCATGGGTAAATGCACTGAAAACGTGCATTTTACTTTTAAAAAGATAATAAAGGTGATATTTTTATATGATGTTAAAGATTTGTGTCGTCTTCTCGTTTGCATCTAAATATGAATGTTTAGGTGTTAAGTAGCAGCAATTATAGATGCTCAAATAGGTCATTTAATGACAAAATTCATACCTTGTCCGATCCACGGGTCCCAATCATGTTTTTTGAAATTCCATTACCCCCCTTTTTGGCATTCTGCAAAATTAAGTTTACACATTGTTTAATCTATTATAAAATAAGTTGAGAGGAACTGTAAAGAAGCAAATAGAATAACAGGCAGATTTACATGAAAAATCCATGACAACAACAACAATAATAATATTATCCCACTAATTAGGGCCGGCTACATGAATCCTTTTTTCTACAATGTGTTCTATTGTGTGTCATATTTTTATTTATTTTTAATAAGTTAAGTTAATTTTTTATAAAATATACCCAGGTCTTTTTAGGTCTACCTCTATCTTTTGTAACCTAAGTTGAATCTGAAATATTTACCATCCTATCAGAATCATCAGATGGTCAACGTTTAATGTGACCCAACCATCTAAGAGGATTCTCTCTAATCTTGTCTGACATTGAAGCTACACCAGCCCTTTCACAAATATATTCATTTCACACTCCCTCTAACTGTAAATCCACTCCTCCACATAAGCATTCTCATCTCAGCAACACCTAACCTAGTTTTATGCTTCTATTTTGAAGTTGTCATTAACAAATCTCAAGTCCCGGATGCCAAAAAATTGAAGGAATGCGTTAGGTAGTCGATCACCAGCGCAAAAATCTTATCCAAAAAATCATGATAAATTTACATAAAAAATCCAAGATGAGCCAAAGTGGAGAAGAAAATTTACTATTCTCAAAGAAGTCTACAAACAATAGCACGTAAGGTTACTCTCGTCACGTAGGAAATCTTAGTTAAAATATCGCGTGTGTGTGTGCTCGCGCGCGTGTGTACAAAAAACACTAATAAAATTGATTCCAAATATTGCACTGCAAACTTTTCAATCCAAGCCCAACAAAATTAGGATCACAAATACAAACAAAATCTTTACAGAAACAACAAGGACAAAAAGGAAAGTTAGCAATGTTAAACCTATAAGAATAAATCAAACTTACGAAATAATTGCATCAACACCTCCCTCCTCTCTTGTAATACATTTGTATTATTCTTTGAAATGGCGAGCACCAAATGAAATTGTCAGGTTAGTGTGAGTGCACTCAAATTTGGACAGATGGAGGAAAGTCGAAACTATCAATCACTCGGCCACAGTTCGAATCCCACAATTCGTTTTGGAAAAAAATTATAGACAAAGAAATATATTTGATGCATACTACCTAATTCATATGTATTTACATATAATACATAAACTTTGCATTTTACATTTAATCAAATCTCTCATATCACCAAAAAAAAGTATCATTTTAACTTTTAAAAAGTGAAACAAACATTTTCATACATAGGTAAGATGGTATGTCTGTATAAATTGAAGTTTAGATGTTAGATATCTAAATACATAGATATGGAATGGAATGTATGTAGAACTTTTTAGATGAATTCACCCACCAAGTGGTGTTGCAGATTACTGAAATCCCACAAAGCCGCTGAGCATTCCAAGTACACATCACCACCTCTTCCACCATTGCCACCTAATCCACGTGAAAGCGTTCATCATTAAGAAGAACAACTAATCATTCTCCTTAGAATAACATAAATATGATAACTCAGACCATAAACTCAAAATGAAACAGATCAATCTGAAAAAATCACAGCAAACAAAAATTAACACATTAAACTCAAAGAAAACATTGATAAATTACCATCCGGTGTGCCGTGGCGGTCCGTTCGGCTTCTCCGGTAGCTCCAGCACCCATTTCCTCCTTCACCTCCTTTGGCCCAGACCCTAAAACGATCAACCATCCTCCTCTCCTACAATAACAGAGAAGTCAATCCAAATAAGTAAGAAGAATAACATCTCCACCTCCATTAATCTTCTTTACTGCAACCACCATTGCTCTAACTCGACCAAAGATTAAAAGAAATAAAAAAGAAACAGAGAAAACAGCAAAAACTAAGGAAAGAACTTTACAGAAACAATTGAATCTTTAGAAGGATACCTGCAAAGGAGTCGCCTTTCCCTTCTTCTTCGCAGGCGAATCTGAGTAAGAAAGCACAGTAAATAACCAAAAAGGCTCATTTTTTGTCCTGAGAGCTCCATGCGCATGGGTGAGAACCCCGCGTCGCCACCACATCGCTCACTAAATTCCTAAAGCTTGAATGGAGAGATGAATGGCATCAAATTTTGATGAAAATATCAAATTAAGCTCCTTTTTTATTAAAAGATCGATATTTTATAAACAAAATGAGTTTCTTACCAATTTCTTGTGTTAGATATCAATTACTTAGAAACTGATGAAGAAGAAGCGCGGATGTCGACGCCGATAATCCACGGCGGAGGGAGGAAATTGAAAACGTAGAGATACCCTCATGGTAGGAATAGGGTTCCACCACAAGAGGCGCGGCCACCGGCTCAGGTGGGCGCAAGGTTTCTCTTTGGTTTTGGGCTTTTTTTTTTTTTGTGTGTAAAAAAAATGTGATGGACTATAAAGAATAGGGCTGGCAATTTGGCTCGTTGTTCGCGAACAGCTCGTATTTGGCTCGTTAAGTAGCTCGAAATGTTAACGAGCCGAACGCGAACAACTTAACGAATGAGCCGAACACGAACAAATTTTTAAGCTCGAAATGTTAACGAGCCGAACGCGAACAACTGTTTGTTCGCTCGTGTTCGGCTCGAATTGACTCGAAATAAAAAAATAATCATATAATTATTTATATAATAATTTATTATATATATTAATATATTATATATATTTATGTTTAAGTTTAAATCATAACTCGTTGTGTGGTAGCGTGGTTATGCTTCTTGTTTCCATTCATTTAGTCCAGTGTTCGAATCCGTGTTGAACATATATTTTTCCAATTAATTTTAACGAGCCGATTTCGAGCCGAACACGAGCCGAACACGAACAAGAATATTTAATTCGAGCCGAACACGAACACACCTTTCACGAGCCATTTCGAACACGAGCCGATTTCGAGCCGAGCTAATTTCGAACGAGCCGAACAAGAGCCAAGTCTGAGCTCGCTCAAGCTCGGCTCGTTTACAGCCCTAATAAAGAACATATCATTCTATTAGTATGAATTTGTGTTCGAATTTAAATTTATGTTGTGAGATATATCTCTCGAATGAGCATCATAGAAATCTTGATACATAAAAGGTAAAAAGAAATAACACAGATAGATTTGTCTTGTATAGACGAACTGGATATCATTGGGCTCTTTGATCTTTTTTATATATCAGTTATATTGAAAATTGGAGATTGCTGTTCCTAAATGAGAAAAGTCGAGATAATAGCAACATTTTTACATGTTATTGACTCTATTTATAATAGAATGATGGATCAAGTCTAAAATTATATGATTATCCATACTTTAGTGAGGGAGTTATGGGTTACTATAATCATTTTATTAATATCTTGTTTTAATATGAGAGTTATAGATTTATATGATGAATTTTAAACTCATGAGAAGTTGTAGGTCATTATAGTGCCTTTTATATGACTAACTTTTTGTACATTTTCACCATCTATCTTTTTATCTGGACCATTAAATTATCTCTAGATACGTGAAGACCACTTTTTTGTGTAGAATATGCATCTAATATTTAAATTTTACTTTGTACATTATACCCATCAAATCTTCGTATCTCATCAGGACAAATTTGAAGTCTGAAATCGAACTCCACAAACCTTTGAATTAATCATCCCAAATTCATTTAGGAACTGAAAGAAGAACCCAATCAAAATCAAGCCTCCTCATAGCCTCTAACATAGCTTTCGATCAACTCCCTCAAGCCGAGCTATCCTTTGATCAAAGTCATATAAAGACCTGATTTGAGCTCAAATTGGACTGCGGGGAAGTCTTCTCTAGATGTACGTGAAGTATGCTCTCTTTGGAGATTACTTGGATAAAAAACTATGATATTTATCAAAAATAGATTTTTAATATAATTATAATTCTTATAATTATTTTGCTTATTTACATCTATATTATCAGTATTTGTGCTATTTATATTATTATCCAAAAATAAATAAATAAACTTAGGGTACAATCAAGTTTATATCAAATATTTTAATAAATAATGATATTTTTGATGTGATACCAAAGATTTAAAGGTGTAAATGTAAAAGAATGAAGTTCAGAGGCTAGATATGTAAATATATGGGAATTAAGTGGTGTGTATGTAAATGCCTAAAATAAAAATATTGAAAAAAAAAACAATTGTATCAATTCCCAATAATAAAGTTAAGAATCTTAAAAAAATAATAAATAAATCAATAAATGAAAGTGACAATGGAAAATTTACATACACATCACACAGCTAATATATATTTATAAAAACTTTTACATCAGGACTCCGCATGCAGAGCTACGTGCGGAGACCTGTAAAATTACGCCACGTGGTGCGCGTGATAAAAAAAATAACATTCGGCCAGAATAACACAGGGAATATTCCCTCCGTGTTATTCATGAGTTATTCAGATGTTATTGTGTGTTATTCAGGTGTTATTATGCTCCTAGAATATTTCCGGTGTTATAATAACACAATAACACATGAATAATACATGAATAACACATAATAACACATGAATAACACGGGGGAATATTCCCTATGTTATTCTGTTTTTTTTTCCGACACGCGCCATGTGGAGCGATGTTACTGGACTCCGCACGTAGCTCTACGTGTGGGTCATGATGTAAAAATTTTCCATATATATATATATATATATATATATATATATATATATATATATATATATATATATATATATATATATATATAATACCAAAATTTTGATATTTAAATTTATAGCATTTTGATGGCTTAAATGTGTATTTCATTTAAAAAAAGTAATTAAAAGTATAATTTTTTGATGTGAAGTTAAGGTTTTAATTGGTATGCATGTAAATATCAAATTTTAGGAGTTAGATATGTTAATATATAAAACTTGTGTGGTATTTATGAAATTCCCCAAATAATAATTTGAAAATAAATGTTTTTTTTTTGTCAAATATAGTACTTACCAAATTTAAATAAATTTGACCCTATCATCAATTTGATCATTTTTTTGATGGTGATTGGTGCAAAAATGTAATTTTAAGGAAGAATTTTAGCTTTTTAAGGAGTTTTTATATTTGACCCTACATTTTTTAAAATAGCACAATAAAAAGTTTTCCAATACTAATTTATGTCTAAAAATTAAAAAAAAAGTTGGCAATTTTGAAAATATGACCAATTTGATTAAAATTTTATTGAAGTAATAAAAGGTCAATTCTTCTTATTGTAATGATGAAAATTTTATAAAAAAAGTTTACATAAATATGACACAAATTATAGGTATTTACATTTCTATCAATGGAAGGTTAATATTTAAACTTATAAGTATTTGTTATATTTAACTTTTGCAAAGAAATTGATGGAGACATTTTGATGTGAGGTTGAAGATTTGATTGACTTGCATGATGTCGCGATTCGACTTGGGATTTAAAATTAATCGAGACGGGAACAGATTGTCTGACTGTGAATTAAATTTTATATATTTAGTTACTATTTAACAGATAAATGAGTCAATAATCGAAATAAATTAAAGCGATATATTTAAATTTACCTTGTTACTGGTTGTTTGCATTTTCTATACACGTTTTCTCTCGTATATTTACTATTTAGTCACTTAATTAACCTGAAAGTTAGATTAAAAAATAAAATAGTGAGATCAAGTCAATAAATACTCATACTCTTAAGCTACAACACTATAAAAAAACTAAAATAAAATGAGATGCATGTCATTTAAATTTTTAAATAAATCAATATAAATATTTAGCATGCTATCAATGAATATTATTATATTAGTAGCATAACAGTATCATTCTATATCAGTACAATCGTCATTGGAGCAACGTCTAAAAATTGTATCATTTAAAATACTTCAATATCAATATCATTTTTCATATATGTGCACGAGTACCTTAGTGTTCTCCCACTAGTCTCATTAATTGGTGACTATCATAGTTAAGTATACACATACAATCACTTTATATAGATTATATCATTCAAAGATTTATATCACTCAACATGTACTATTATAATATATTATTTTTTTATAATGCGTGACTATAAGCATTTGAATTGAGATACTTGATAAAATTTAATAATAGAAAAATCAATTTCATCTATCAATTATGAATAACAATTCATACAACTAGTTTAGAAGAGATACTAAAATAATACTGTAATTTAAGAGTAGGGATACTCATCTCTGTGATAAGATTTGCCCTGACAACGACTACTGTAAATTAAAAGGGTAAAATAAATATGGTACTAAATTTATTTAATATTTTATGCAAACTATTAACTTTTTATGTATTCCAATTTTCATAAATTTACTCTGTATGTGTGCGCGCGTGCGTGTAAGCTTTGACTCTCTCCTGCACGAGCTCAAGTCTTTCTCTCGTGCACTTGGCTTGCTCTTTCCTCGCATCAAGGCTCTTCTATCGACTACACTCCACGAGCTTAGCTCTTTCTCATCTACACTCATCTTCTTCGGTTTTTGGCTTCTTCTCCCCTGTCATAGAAAAACGCTTATCTGTCCGGACTCCGGACGTAGAGGTACGTCCAAAGTCCAATCAAATCTCATAATGCGCAGCCCACCATAAAATCGCGGAATAACATGAGAGAATATTCTTCCTGTATTATTTTGTGTTATTCAGGTGTTATTGTGATAGAATAACACATAATAACACGAGAAAATATTTTCCCGTGTTATTATTTGATATTTTGGACTCACAGTCGTGTTATAATAATACAATAACACCTGAATAACACAAAATAACACAGAAGGAATATTCCCCCCGTGTTATTCCGCGGTTTGGGATGCCAAGCAACGCAGTGTCATTTGATTTGACTCCGGACGTATCTCTACTTCGGGAGTCCGCACGTAATAATTTTTCGTCATAGAGAGGGGATTTCACAATACGAATGTTTTGGTGCAGATATGTAAATACATAAGAAATTTGTAGAATATATGTAAATGTCCTTTTTTTTTTTTTTTGCATGGGCCATTTCTAAGGGGGCAAAAAAATGAATCACATTAAGTCAAGAATTGTCAGCAATAGATTTAATTCTAAACCCACCTAACCATTTCATGGACGTAGAAAATATTATAGAATTTCTATTTAAAATTATGTGTTTCGTATGTAAATTTCCCGAGAATTTTTTATGAGCTCAGTCTACCCTATATCGAGTTTATCATACTTAAGGTCCGTTTGGAGCGGCGGTGTGGTAGCAGCACCGCATTTTTGACTGTTTGGGTAAACGGTATTTTGACTATTTTTCAAAAAACTGTCATTGAAACCTGTGTTTTTCAACCGGTGCTAGCTTAGGTGCTGTGACAGCTTTCTAAGTGCATCATGAACTTTTTTTAAAAAAAAATTTATAATAGCCGCCGCAGCTTGTTGAACAATAGATTATTTTTCAGCAGCTTCATAGTAGCTTATTATTAAGTTGCAGCTCCCCCAAATATACCACATTTTCATTAAAATGCTAGCACGATGGTTTATATACTTCACGGTCCATAATATTATTATGATAATTTATTTAAATAAATACATTACATCTAAATTAAAAATCAAATATAATTTGCCTTTTACATATCAATCACACTCTTTCGTCCATTTTTCAAATTGTCACTCAAATATCAAAATTCACGATAAAATCTCAATTCACATTTTCGTTTCTATCAAATTCTCAAACATTTGATCGTGACACGTATAAATATATCGTTTTAGAAATTCAAAAAAAATCAAATTAGTGATTAATTTGTAAATAACAATGTTTAGGGGGTCTTTATGTCATTATTCCTTTTAAATATAATAATAATAATACATTTTTTTTTTGTGCATTAAAAAAAAAATATAGTAAAATATTCAGTACCGAATGGCTATAGAAACAAAAATAAAGTTGTAGAAAAGCCAAATTTTATTTAATTTTTATTTATTTATTTATTTATTTTTAAATACTCCAAATAATTTGTAGATATTTAATGAAATAGGGAGACGCATTTTGTTTTAAATTTAAATATAAATAAAATATAATAAAAATAAAAAGGATAGGAAATGGTCTCTAATGAAAAAATATTTCACCCTCCCAAAACAATAAATCATATAAAAATTTAATTTTGGACCTCATTTTTTTAAATTTTGGGAAATTTACATACATACCACATAAATCTATGTATTTAAACATCTTCCCCTAACAATTTGATTTTTACACTTACAACATTTTGATGTCATAAATCTAAAGGTGCAGTTGACTTAAAAAAAATTGTGATTATTAAGGGTCTGTTCGGGACAATTGCAGCTTATTAAATAATCTGCTGATAAGCTGATTAAAAATGATCTGTTGATAAGTTAAGTCATAGAGAACTATTACAAAATTTTATTTTTTGAAAAAGTCAGACCGCATCCAGAAAGCTGTCACCTCACCTAGAAAGGTGCTGTGTGAAAAACTTGTTTTTTGCGTTTTGAAAGCACATAAGCTGTCAAAACGCAGTTTACTCAAACAAATCAGGCGTGTTTTCAAAACGCAACTGCATCAAATAAGCTGTCCCAAACGGACCATAATTTTTTATGTGACGTAAATGAATTGAGCTGTATGCGTTTAATTATGAAATAAATAGTCAGACTTTTAATCCAATGTACTATTTGTCCGTTTTCATAAAATGGTGTAACTTTCGGTCTAAAATTAAAAAAAAACAATTATGCTGGTGGAAGTTCTTTGGAGTGAAATAATGACATATTAAAAAATATATTTCTATTTTATCAATTGAAGTTAAAATTTTCTTATTATCTGCCATTCTTATAAATTATTACGTGTAATGGGTCAAATATAAAAATGCAAAATACAAAATATACAGAAGATATGTGATGATTAGGCAGATTTTGACTTTTAAAGACTTCAGAAATTAAGAAGGGATTAAAGAAGCAATTCAATTCATTCAATTTTCAACATCTAGAGTTTTACAAAACAATAATAACTCATTTTAGCACATCAACTATTAAATAAATGTTATCAAGACCAAGGTGTCGGTGCGGTGATGGCAATGCACCGCATTTTGTTTTTATTTGACGAATCTACATTTTGTTGTCTTTTTCAAAAGAAATTGCAGTTGAAAACTGCGTTTTGCAACCATACATTGTTAAGAGTTGCAGTATGACTTTTGGAAAGAAAAAAAATATTATAATGGTCACTACAGTCTTTTGAACAACAGGTTTTTATGTAGTAGTTTCACAACTGTGTTTTTCAAACAGCTGCAACTGCTCCAAATATACCATAAGTCAATTGGATGTTTGGAATCACTTTTGTTTTTTATTTTCTATTATCTATTTTGTTTTTGTTTTTGTTTGAAATAAAACTTTTTTAATATGATTAACATGTTTAGTTGTGATGTATTAGTCAAAAAGAATTGCAGTTGAAAACTGCGTTTTGCAACCATACATTGCTAAAAGTTGCAGTATGACTTTTGGAAAGAAAAAAAAGATTATAATGGCCACTACAGCTGCTCAATCAACAACTTCTTACGTAAGTAGCTTCAATAACCGTTTTTTTCAAACAATATACAATCGCTCCAAATATACCATAAGTCAGTTGGATGTTTGGGATCACTTTTGTTTTTTATTTTATATTATCTATTTTGTTTATGTTTTTGTTTGAAATAAATTTTTTTTAATATGATTAGCATGTTTAGTTGTTATGTGTCAGTCAATAATTTTTTATCAAACGTACATTTTGATGCATTTTTCATAAAGGGCATCTATGCCCGTATTTCGGTAAGTTTATGATCAAATTGATCGTTCTTACAAGGCAATCAAATTTTGTTCGATCGGGTCTAATCAAGCTTTAATCAAAAAGTTGAAGCATAATTAGTTGTTTTGTATCATTAATTGAATGATCTAATGAACTCCAAATTTGACATATGTATAGTTGAATTGAGCACTTCAATGAGAGGAATCTAACGAGTCTAAAATTTTTCAATTTTGAGATCGTTAAAACACATGAATTATAAAAAAACTACATGTATTTAAAGGGGTTAGCATAGACAATCTAATCAAGTCGTTAGAGAAGTTATATGTCAAACTACTAAAATGTCTCTCCTAAACGACTATAAATAGGTCCACTCTTTTCAGTTTGAGGAGAGAAGAAGATAATAAGAAGTGAAATTCCAGAACATGTTCCGGAGATAAACAGACAAGTAACCATCGATCTTTATAACCGTCGATCGACCACCATCAACCACTACATGTCAGCCGTTGTTGACTGTCACCCGCCAATCAACCACATTGTACTACCAACCATTGGTTGTTAGCGATCACTGCTTGCAACTGTTGTAGACAAACAAATAATTTGTTGTTAACAATTACTATTAAAGCTTCAAACCACAACTTTTTATGATCAATTATTGTTATTAAAGCCACCAACTACAAATTTTATATTTAAATGATATTTTTGTGACAACCAGTCATGACATTTGTGACCAACTATTATTATTACATTTTCCAACTACAGACTTTTGTGACCAACTATTGTTATTGCAACCACCGACCAAAATCTTTATGGCCAACTTCTGCCTTTATAGCAATCAACTACGGTTTTATGACCAACTATTATTATATGCAATAACTACATTTGTTGTGGCCCAATAATTAATGTTATAATTAAATATTATTATATTATAATATTTGAGATTATCAACTTTCTAATTTTATTTTCTCTAATTCAGTAGAATGCAAACCGTGTACTTATATTATATAATAGACTATTTTTAATGAGACAGACCTCATGATTTTTTTCCCTTTAGAAATTTTCCACGTAAAAAATATAGTGTCTCCCTCTACTACGTTTCTTTTATCTGTGTATGCGTTACATATTCATGTAACGATAAGATGTTAAATTATCACTCTATCATCTTCAAATTCAGTCACACGACAAATTATTTTAAAAACCACCCAAAAACAATTTTTAAATGTTTTGAGGGTCTTTAAAAACAAAATTAAAAACAAACTATTTTGTTTTTAAACTAAAGAGTAAAAACATGCAAAAACAATATATTGCAAGCATGTTTTTATAATAAAAGCAATAAAATAAAAAAAAAAAGAATAAAGTGAAATGTGCTCTCAAACAAGCGAGTAGTCCAGCCAACACAATGAGTCGGCATTGAACACCTTAACAGATAAGGGGCTTTAGGTTGAGAGGTGTCAAAATTTGGAAAAAATATTAGATGCGGATTTTGTAAGTGCGGAGGCCAGTGGCGGGACGCCACGTGACAAGTGGACCCCACCACCATACACTGGCATTGGCCAACGTTAATGGTGGCGAGCCCACTTACCATATGACGCCCCGCCACTGGCCTCCCCACTTACGAAATCCACATCTAATATTTTTTCCAAAATTTAACCCAATTAAAATCATATTTGAGTCAGTCGTTCCTCACGATCACGCGTCCCCTTCTCTTTCAATGAAATAAAATACATGATTTAAATATATAAAAGACCGGATGAGCATAATTTATTTATGCGCCGCGGTCACATTTTACATCAAACCTGTCCGTACAATACCAACCAAAATATTAAAAAAAAAAAAAAATTGTTTGTTTTGCCCTTTCTAACCTCTCAAATTTACCAACAAATACTTGAAAATATGTATCAAGTTTTTAAAATGTAGCATTTACACGAGAAAATATTGGGTTCAGAGTCCAGACGCAAGCAACATCCGATACACCGGGCGAGAATTTTAATTTATTTTTTTCTTCTCTTCCGCTCTGCCGGCGAATCACGTCCGCCGCCTAAACGCTGCTTGCGTCCTGACTCCAGACGTAATATTTCATAGCTAAACTTTTATATCGACACACAAATTTTCACATAAAAAATAATACTATAATAGTACGACCCCTTCTTTAAAAGTCAAACACATATCATCATGCACGGTTTAAAATATTAACGTGTTATGTGTAGACAAATATAAATATGAATGTTTAGGTGTCAGTATGTAAATATATAAAATTTTTATATGTAAATACCATTTAATATTATTTATTATAATAATATAAGTCGTTGAACTAAATATTATGTTATTTTATTTTATTTTATTTTGATTTTTTCTTGCAATTATTCCGTACTGTAAAACGGATTTGCTGGGCTCAGCAATGAGCCCATGAGAGGCCGGTTGAGTTGGCCGGCTCAAATGTCAAACCAAAATATCACATATGGAGCTAAAAAGAAAAAAAGATTACTCGAAACATTAAATTATACTAAAAGGAAATTTGCATTTACATATCTAAAATCTAAATTTATTTTTACAGATATACCGCCTCATCTGTAATCAACAGTTTTAATCGAACTGATGTATTTACACGTGTCATGATCGAACTATTTATCGAGTATTTGATAAAGATGTTGATTATAAGTTGGAATTTTACGACGAATTTTGATATTTGAGTGAGAATTATAAATAGGAAGTTTCGAGTGTAAATATAGGAATTTTGGGTTGGTTAGATGTGTAAATACAAGGAATTGGGTGGTATGCATGGAAATGACCCAATAACCCTATAAAGACTCTCCTCCATTGAGGCAACTGAAGAGTAAGGTGCTTCTTCTTCTTCTTCTTCTTCTCCTTCACATCATCTCTTGTTTCAGGCTTGCTCTCTTTCTCCATCGAAGAGCAATAAGGTGCAGCTGAACAGGAGTTGCAACAGCTTCCTTTAGTGTTTAATGGCTGGGGGAGGGGGAGGAGGGTCGAGAGACCTTAACGCCACGCCGACATGGGCGGTGGCGGCAGTCAGCGCAGTCATCATCCTCATCTCCTTCTTTCTCGAGAAGATTCTCCATCGACTTGGACAGGTTCGAACTCGTTCATCACGAGACAATATTATATGCGGTCTGTCGCGCGTCCAGACAACGGTCTGGATGCGGCTGTCTTCCAGATATACAGCCGCCGCACATAATATTTGCTTCAGATTGATTTTAAAAAGGTTATTGATGTAAATTTAAAATTTCAGTGGTTCAGAGATAAGCACAAGAATGCTCTGTATGATGCTCTTGAGAAGATTAAGTCAGGTGAGGAGTTTGGACTTATTAGTCCATCATTTGTTGCTCTTTTATGAACTCTGAACTTTCTGCTTGGCTTTGTCCGCTTTGTCTGGCGAGGAGGTAATGACTAATTCTATGCTGTTTGATTATTTGGCATAATGCTTAAGCATTGATGGCTGCCGACCAATATTATATTCATACATGATGTATTTTTCTTCACAGTTTTAGAGCCCGTTTGGGACAGTTTATTTGTTGCGGTGGCGTTTTAAAAATGCACTATATCTGTTTAGTTAAACTGCGTTTTCAAAACGCTGAAAACAACATTTTCACACCGCACCTATCCATATGCGGTGACAGCTTTCTGGCTACGATTTGACTTTTCCGAAAAAAAAAAAATTGTAATAGCCACTGCACCTAGCTTATCAGCAGATTATTCAATAAATTGCAATTTACATTCACGACACACTATTCTTACATATTTACGTATTTCACAACTCAACATTCAAAATTATTAATACAACTCAAAAAATAGTATTATTGTCATCTTTGTAAGAGTAAAATACACATTTTCATGCATAAATGTAAAATATGATGTAATAAATCTCCGTAAATAGGAAAATTGAAGTGTGAGGAGTGTAAATATTTAAATGTTGTGTGTCTTTTGTAATTTGTTTTTATTTTTCAGAGTTGATGGTTCTTGGCTTTATCTCCTTGTTGCTGACATTTGGACAAAGCTACATTGCAAGAATCTGCATACCTGTGGGTGTGGCAAACAGCATGCTTCCATGCCATCGTGATGACAGTGATGAGGAGAAACAAAGCAGGAGAAGGCTTTTATGGAATTTTATTGGAGATTCAGCCCCTACTCGCAGGTCCCTTGCTGAATCTACTGCTACATCATGCCCAACTGTAAGTCCTTTTCTTTTTTTTGTTGGAGTCTTCCATTAATGTGTTGTTCTAGCGTGCCAAAACAGCTGCATTCACCTTCTGTATTACTCGATCTTCAAGTCATTCTCATGTATTCCAATTGAAAAAAGAGCAGCACATCATCTCTTTGTGTCTGCACGTCTGGATACTGACGATGATCAGACCACACGGTGATATGATTGGATCATGATTTTTCAGAAGTGTGATTCACTGGACGTACTAATTTTTCCTTCCACCGACACCCTATTGGACCTTGAGCATATTATCCTTTACAATTTGAGTGGCTTCTTTCCTATAGATCAAGCAAGCCTTAGAGCTATATTAGAACCAAACTCTGACTGATTAATCTGGATGCCTTCAATGCCTACTTTGTAATGTAGAGACTACTAAAGCGGCAAAAACTGTAACCTATGACCTCTACAACAACACACCTCATACATTGCTCTTGTTGCCACAAGAGTTTGTGGAAAGAATCGCTTTTTTTTTTATTTAGATTATGTTTATGGTCATTCATTAGTCTATAATGTTATGTTCGGTTGCATATCATTCCCAACACTTGGGGATGCCACTACTCTACATAGCCAATCTCTTACCACAAATACCTCAATTATATTTCTGCTAGGCCACTTCCAAGGTAGATTGGCACCAAGAATTGGGGGCCACCTCCTATCTAACATGAAATTCCAACTAATTAGACAACTTAAAGCACAATACAAAATACAACAAGTCACCTTTGAAATTAGTTAATCGTTGTCAACTCCAATGCCCGTGAAGACGTACTCTCCAACCCAACCAGAAAATTAGCTCTCACTCAACTCTTTCACTTCTTAAGTGCCTTCAATAATTTCATTTATGCCTGTCATATGATTATTGGAACTACATGCAAAATCTCTTTTGATGCCACTTGCTATCACATAATGCTCTAAAAGATAGGCCATAATATTTCTTTGCGGGACCATGCCATTGTAGGCTCTGCAAAATTGTGCTATGAACTCTCCTTGAGAGATTAGTGTTTGTTTTGGGACAAATTTTTAGAAGGCGGGTTGGATTGTTGATATTACACTACACAGATATTTCATCCTCATTTGTGAGGATACAACGGGTCTTAGATTTCCTTTTGTTGCAAGCCTCTATGATTAGTTATCCTTCCAGATAACGAGTGAGCACTTTTTATTAGAGTTAGTTACTAAGCACATAATATTTAACACTTAACAACAAAAAACTTAGAGTTACAATTATTAAATATATCATGTTGATCTTAAAGTGAATTATGGGTTTTGTTGTTTCAGCTTGACTTGATCCTTGATTTACCTATTTAGAGAAGGTAGTCGACCCAGTTTGATAAAAAGATCATTGCTAACAAGCATAAGTTTCATGTACCTCATAGATATGAGGCGAATGTCTATTTAAGGGGACAACTCTAAGTTAAAATTAACTAATATATGATTTTGTGATAATCAAATATAGTCTTATGATCTACAGTTCAAATGATAGAATGTCGGTGAAGTATCATGATCTAATGATGTTATTTGACAACAAATCACACAGTCAAATAGTTGTAGTTATAACTATTATATATTGTGGAGCCCTCAGACCAAACCACTTGGGTAGATCACTTGATTTACGTTTTTACTAACATGACATTATTTCGTGTGTGAATATAATTATATATTCAATGTGATACTCGCTCTTTATAAGCTAAAATCAATCACAATCTAATGATGTTATAATTGATGAATTTTATTTTAAGTAGTTTGTGGCGATTGAATTGACATAAGTACTTTCGCCGTGTTAGTTTAAGATTGTGATTTAAAAACTAATTAATTTTAAAATAAGAAAGCGATATTTAAGTGCTTATGTTTAGTTTTTTGTTTACATATTTCAAATAGACCACATAATAAAATTCATTTACTTATAATAATCTTCACATATAATAATAACCCACAGTTTTGATCCCTTTTAAAGCCAATGAGACATTATTTCACACTCATTAGCAAGTTGTCAAATTTCTCATAAATTTTATACCACTCAAAGTTATATTATTTATTTTCTTTCTATTTGAAATGACTTAAATGTTGATTAAAGTGATTGTTTTATATTTATGTTCATAAATTATATTTTTTTTCTTTTATTTATGTCTTTTGAAAGGAACGTTCGAATGATCTCAATTTAGTCAATTTTAAAAAGTTAGGTAGACTCGCAACATCTCCTTCGTATAAAAGAGAAGTTATTATATTCAGATGTGTTTGTGTTCGAATTAGTGCAGATTGTAGTATTTTAAGTGTTATTTGTATTATTGTGGCGGTGTTATAATAAAATAATATCATAATACTAGCTAAAACATCTAAAATACTACCAATCGTACCTACGAGATTCAAGTATAATATTTTTCTCGTATAAAAGGCAGCAATGAGAGCCATGGGCCTGTCATGTGACAATGTGGGCATAAAAAAATTCAAACCTGTCTGTAAATAAAATGTGCATGAGCCTGTGGGTGCATTTTGTGTGGCTTAAAAGCCACAGTGAGGTGAGGAAACATTGGCTTATATCGTTTGGAGATTGCGGTTGTAATGCATTTTGGGCGTGTTTGGCCCGTGATTATTCGTGTATTATTTCGGTTTTTATCCCCTTCATCTCTTTGTGCTCCTGTATCCTATTCTTGCGTGCCCTGCCCGCACCCTCTCCTCCCCCCCCCCTGTGGCTCTGATGGCTGGGGATCTACCCAGTTCCTTTCTGGATGCGGTGGTTGTCATGGTGAGGCTGCCTTTAATCTTTCCTCTTCTTCAAGTTTTCCCTATGTGGCTTTATTGGCTAGGGTTGGTTGGTTCTGATGGTTGTTGCAGTGAGTTATCTTTCTTCTCTTCTCCCTCTGTCCTTTATTTTTCAACTCTGTTTCGATCTTGTGCTTTTGATTGCCCCAAGGTATTCTTTACATATGACATTTTGATTTTGCAATTTTTTGTGTTTCTCTATACTCGGTGATGTCTTATTTTCTCAGTGCTTGATATTCGGTTGATGGATTGAAGAAAGACCATGTTGTAATGTTGATTTTGCAATTTTGTTATGCGAAAATTATGGTGTTGTGATTTGCTGGGTTTGTGGAAATTTTGTTGTAAATTATGTGAAAATTGGATGAAGGTTTTGATTTGCTTGGCATGTAGAAATTGGTGGAAGGCTGTGATTTTGTTGCCACGATGGCATGTGATTTGCTTGTTTTTTACCTGATTCCCTGTGCTGTGATTGTTAGCAAGTGGAAATTAAGGCGTTGTTGGTGATAACAAAATATGGTGCTCTGTTCTCTATTTGGCGATGCCATGCTCTAGTTGTTGGTGGTGCTTGGTGTTCCATATTGTTTTTGCTCTCTTTAATATCACATTCTTGACTTTGGGAGGGCTAGCATTATCACTTAAGATAGGAAACATATGTTCAACAAGTGACACTCCTCCTTATGAGGTGTCATTGAACGAAAATTTGGAGTTTAAAAGAAGAAGTGGGTAATACTGCGTGATATGTCAACATATTCGTTCCCCAAACAAGTGGAGAGTGTGGTTGTCATGATGACTCTTCACAATTATATTCGACAGCATCATTCGCTCAACAACATTGACTTCAATAGAGTTGATGAAAATCATTCGCACGTCCTTATTGAAGCATGTGAATATCACATTCGACAATCTTTATCACATCCCAAAATTGATTTGCCTGAGACTTGCACTCAAGATGGGGAAGGTGCAAGCGAGGTGATAGAGTTGATGAAACAAATTACATATGCTATAGTTGGAGGCTGAATGGAGGTAACTTCTGTTTTTTGTTGCTACTTTATTTGTAATGTGTTGTGAAAATATTTTTTTATTTTTTGTATCAATATTTTATGCAAGACATATTTATTTGGAATCTTAAATTTATTTATATTTCTTATACAAGTATTCATTCCCGCTTAGATGACCCATAAGACAACTGTGGATAAATTATATATTCTAAATAATGCATATGTTTATCTTTTTTTTTTTTTGAAGTCTACGATGAGACTTTTGACCTTAAAAGTTTATCTGGATGACCTATATGTCGCAGTTGGTTCTTATCACATTTAAAATCCCAATGAAGGCAACTAAGTTTCTCTTTATTTTCAATGCCATGACTTTTGAGGTTCTTCTGGATAGTCTTTTTTTGGTGATGCATATGTGACACACACGAACTCAATATTACGTGGTTTAAAGGCAACCGAAAACCCTTTCTTCTATAAGATCTAGTATCTTCCTGTAGTGACATATTTGTTGGTTTATATACTGTGTTTTTTGAAACCTCACAATTGCATAAAACTTTAATTGACAACTTATATTATTTATTTTCACAAATGTTGAATCAAAATGTCGGCGATTCATAGTTTTAAGCCATCATGAAAGATGAGTTCACAGAGTTCTGGTACCTCTAGAACAATGTACTGCTATTGCGAACTACAATGTTACCTATTTACTTATCGACAACCACATATTACAAGAAGTTTTACAGGTGTCCAAGGAAAAAAAAAACAAAAAATTGTTACCTTTTTAGGTGGGCGAATGAGTTGGAGGATTCCACCACCGAGAGTGATCGGGCGTGGAGAGTTTCTGGTACTTCTGTAAGCATCGTACTATCGTCGCCGACTACAACGTTCCTCGCTTACTTCATGACATACCATATAATTATAAGAGATAGTTTTATAGGTGTCTAATAAGAAGAACTGTGAGTTCTTTAGATGGAGGGATGAACGAATGAGTTGGAGGATTCTACCACAGAGAGTGATTGGGTCAGAGTGTTTCCTTGGAGTATGATTTATCTCTTGACATACATAAATTGCGTTTTAAAAATAATATTATTATATTATTAAATATTATTTTAATATATTTTTGAGAATCCGGCGGGCTTGGGTTATGTTTCCGTCGGAGAACAGGAGAGGCAAAGAGGATGAAGGAGATCCGGGAGAAAAATCGCGGTCTGGTTGCGCGAGGCCAAAGGACCGACGGCGGTTTGGGCTGCTGCCTGACGGCCGCAAGTGAGAGGAACGACCGAGAAGAACTGAAGCGGGGACCTTTTCCGAACGACGAAGGAGAGGGATGCGAATGGTTTCGTCAGGTTTTTTGCGGGAATGGGGGCTTGGATTTCGGTTCCTGTACGTGAAAACGAGTGGGAGCGGGTGCAGTGATCGACATCCTTGGGCGGGAGCACGTATCAGGTAGGGTTTTAGTTTATTTTAAATTTCAGTTTCCAACATTCACAGAGGTCTATACCCATCCATGAACTAATCTAGTAACCTTGCTTTGCGCTCTGTTAAATCTATTCAAGCTTTTTTACATTGCCAACTGGGTCACCTGGGTTTAGCCATTCTCTCATAAAGTACAAATTACACTTTAGGAATATGCGTTCTGGTTTCTTCGTCACAATGTTGCTCTCACCGTCTTACCAAAAGCTATAGATTTCCACTCTTTGATTCCACTCATGGCAATTGCATTCTATTTCATTTACATCCCATCGATGTATGGTGTGGTGTCATTCCCGCAAACCTTCCACTTATGCATGTAAATACTATGGTTTATTTCTTGATGATTTCTTACACTTTTGTTGGGTGTATCTTACGACTCTTTAAGTCTATAATGCTTTCTAAATTTATCCCATTTAAAAATATGGTAGAGCATCAATAAAAATTCCATATCAAAACCCTCTAATTGAATGTAGGTCGAGAATATCTCATCTTTAATTTTCAAAATCTCCTCTCCTAGATGGGCATAGTTCACCAATACAACTGCTTATTGTAATGAACACATCTTCTATGCCTCTAACCTTTATAATTCATAAACTTATAGTAGCTCCTCAACCTAGTTCCACTGTTGCAACTCATCCTATGGCCACACACTCAAAATCAATTACCTCAAGTCCAAATAAAATTTTACCCTACTTCATAATACCAACCCTTCTGAGTTGGCTTGTTCTTTTGTAGTAGCCAAGGACAAAAAAATGGTGATGTCATGTCTACTAAATTTCAGGCACTGCGATCCCAAGGTGCCTAGAGACTTTTATTCCATCTCCTATCTTGAATCTCATAGGCTGCAAATGGACCTACAGGATGAAGTGCGATTTAGATGGCACCATTGCTTGACGTGAAGTTCTCCTTAATACTCAAGGTTTTAAACATGAACACAACAATAATTATATCAAATGATCAGCCTAATGGCCAAAAATGCTGGCTATCTAAATTCCACTAACCGCAGTTCCTACTTGCAATTGGCCTTTCCTTCAACTTGATATGTTTAATGCCTTCCTACTCGTTAACCTCACTGAATGTTTACATTAAACTTCTCAAAGTATTTATTGATATAGATCATGATTGCATTTCCAAATGGGCTCTTTATAGACTTCAACAAGAACCTAGCGTCCTAGCCGGTGGTTTTCCACTCTCCATGGACATATGTAGTGTCTCTGTTCTGTCCTAACATTGTTGATCTGTCACTGTTGTTATATATTATCACAATGATATTATCCCTTACATCTTGATCTATGCGGATGATATCATCCTCACCAGCAATACTTACAGGCCATGATTGAGCTCCTACAATACATTCAAAATACCCTTCATATAAAAAAATCTTGGACCTCCATCCTACTTTCTCATTCTCCTAGTGCAACTGACATCATGTGGATTGCTCCTAAATCAGTCCCAATATATAATCATCATATTTGACCAAGTTGGCATTTGAAACTGCAAACTACTATAAATATTTCATCAAAACTATCCTCTAATCCTGATATGCTCTTTGAGCTTTCCTAGCCCGAGCTCTACTGCCACCTAGCTAGCTCTCTCTCATATCTATCATTCACTCACTTTGACCTTGCCAATGCAGCAAATTGTGTGTTAGCACATGCATAAGCCTGTAAATCAACACTCTAACTTCCTTAAATGAGCGCCATGATACATTAAAAGCACTTGCCTCTATATCTTTCCAATCCAATGCAATAACCTCAGATTTATTACATGCTCAAATTCTGACTGGGATGGTGGTCACCTAAACCCCACGGTCTATTGTGACTTTCTTGGTCAAACTTAAGATCATTGTGCATAAAGCAATAGTCAACCACTCAATTGAGGTAGAATATCATGCTTTTGCCATCGCTGTCACTGATATCATCTTGCTCCGGAGACTTCTTCACGAGTTCGTAGTCCCTCTCTCCACCATTAAAGTCAACTAAAAGGTCACAGTTCTCCACTTAAAACAGACTTTGCTATTGTAGCATTATAGTACTAATATACTTGTATAAATACAAGGCCATGTAATCCCACTGTTTCAAACAATGAATTATGGGTTCTCTACGCCTCTTACACACTTAACCTGTATTCCATTTACTAACTTATTATCAATAGCTTTTTCTCATATCACTTAAAGTCTTTTACTATTTTTCATCATGAGCATTTACATACATACCACCCAATTCTTATCAATATACATATCTAACACCTAAATTTTACCTTTTACATTTATTCCGCCGAAATCTTTGATATCACATAAAAAAATATCATAATTTTAACTTTTAAAAGGTGAAATACACCTTTTCATTCATAGGCAAAGTGGCATGTAGGTAACAAATTAAGTTTATGTTAGATATGTAGGTACATAGGAATTGAGTGGTATTATGTAAATCTTTTTTTTCATTGTTATGTATGCACTTGTATTTTCAGGGGAAAGTCTCATTTGTTTCAACAAATGGATTGCATCAGTTGCACATCTTCATATTCTTCCTGGCAATATTTCATGTTGTATGCAGCGCTCTAACAATGGCTCTGGGAAGATTGAAGGTAATACTATTTTCCATGTTTTCAGTTTGATGTTGAATTTCTCTTTTGAACGTCCAAAGATAAATCAAATTGCTTACTATTATTATTATTATTATTATTATTATTATTATTATTTGTGTGGTTATGGTTTGATGGGGTAGTTATTTCATGCAGATTCGTCGATGGAAGCAATGGGAAAATGAGACTCGAACCCTTAACTATGAGTTCTCTCATGGTACATTTTCATAATAAACAAAATAAATCTCGCGAGTCCAAGATTTATGTTATGTTGTTAATAAAACCCGGTTACCAATTTTGCTAATAAAATGATGATTTTTGGTGGATTTAGGAGTTCCCAATCTCCATTAATTATTATTGAGTTTTATATATGGTCTTACTTTATGTTGCATGGCTTTTTGCACAAGTTTTAACCAGGTTACCTTCCTAATAAACGCGCTCGTAAATTATGTCTATTTCTATTATTGGCATATCTTGCCTTGTTTTGTATACTTTTTAAGCCATCTAAATATGTTTTTCACTATATTATTCTTTTACCTAATCCTCCGACTAATATAATATCTTTCTTAGTTTTATTGTACACCTATCTTAAAATTAATGTTTCTGCCAAGCTACTTGGCTATTAATGACTTATTTATTGTCCAACAGTTAGATCCATACATAATAACCGTCTACCTATCTTTATTTATTGTAGGGGCATTTACATACCACCTATTCTTATGTATTTATTTATACCACCCAAATCTTTTATATCACATAAAAAATATCACCATTTTAATTTTCAGAAGTCAAAATACACCTTTTCACGCAGAGGTAAGGTGACATATATGTAAAAATTAAATTTTGGATGTTAGATATGTAAATACATAGGAATTGAGTGTCATGTATGTAAATTTTCCTTATTTTTAATATTTTCTAATCATGTAGGTTTTTCTAATTACCACTGCTTAACTTTTAATTCGCCTCTGACCATCAAATGAAATGTTAATAGACCGTCTTCCTCTTTTTGAAACAAGGGGTGCTTCCGGTTCTATGTGTGCTTCAAACAATTTTGTTTTTCCGTATTACCATATCTCTAGAGTCAATAATTTTCTATGAGGAATTATGAACTCAATCACTTGCAGCACACATTTTGGCTGTCACACGATCTTAACTCTAGCAGTTATACTCTTTTTCATTTGTTCAATCTTTAATGCATCAATTCCCATTGTTATTTCTGAAAATTTATCAAATGTCTGTCGTGACTTTGTTGATAATTTATAGATCCTTCAAGATTCAGATTGGTCCGTGAGACATCATTTGTGAAAGAACACACCACTTTGTGGGATATGCATCCTGTGCTGCTTTATTTTGTAAGTAAAGCGTTCTTTTATTTTTTGAGTTTTGGAGCAAATTTTCGTTTAAAAGTTATGCTTAATCAGAAGTATTAATTGACCAGTTTTCTTTTCATTGAGGACCCGGCATTCTTTTTTCTTTATTTTTTTCTGGTTTTTCTCCTCATGAATTTTGCTTACTACAGTATATTTTTTAATTATTTTTTTATACTACAATGTTTATTTCTTGGTTAGCTAGTTTTTTGAAGGGGGGCAGTACGATGAAAACTGTTGATGCAAAGGCAATGGGGTTAAGATATGGTCTTTCCTAAGTAAAAATTGGTTATGTTTTCAAGTCCGTGGATTTGTTTTCAGATGAGTGCAATAGAAGAGTTGATTGGTTACTACCTATGTATTGTTTTACATGAGCAAATATAATACCAATCATATTTAGTTTTTTTGCTACACTAAGCTAATGACGTAGGCAAAAAAAATTAATGAAACTATTATAGACAACTCGCATGTAATGAAAAACTTACCAATGATTAAAAACTTGGTGCAAATAATTTAAGATGAAACCACTTAACAAGACTTTTAAAATCAAAATTAAATGATCTATATTACACAAAGATCAAAATAGAAAATCTAGAAAAAAAAAACAAATAAATAATATCTATCATAAAATTTAAACAATGATCTTGCGGTCGGCTAGAAACACAATGAATAATTTTGACTTGAAACTTTGATTGCATCCACTAAATGTTGCTATAAGGGCTTGTTATCCAGGGCTGAGAAGAGTGATTTTCAAAGGAACAGGGGCAGTCCTTGGAATGAATAATTGGAAAATGAGAGCAAGAGTTAATAAGATCTGCTTTCTCTCCCATTAAAATATTGGTCATGCATGGATCTACTTCAAATTATGTATTATTTTAGAGCATTTAATTGCTGTAGAATATTCTTGTTAATAAACAATTAATCACTACTGAATCCATTTAAATTTCAAAGTAATCAAGTCAATATTCTTAAGAGAGTGCCCGAAATTTGTCAGAAAGAGAATGGAAGGAACATTTTGTCTAATTGTTCTTCAAGAATATTTGATTTGAAATAAGATATTTCAGATAAAATAATTACAAAAGGTTTTATATTAATTAAAAAATAAGGCTTATATATTTAGAAAATAATCATTTAAAAAAAGAATAATTTATAGAACGATATTTTGAAAAAATTAATGTTCCATTTTATGATAAGTAGAAATACCACTAATGAATTTTATATTTTAAAATAATATCTGTTTTGTTTTTTTTGTTTTTTTCTTCTCAACATAGCATTTTCATAAAAATATGAGCCAGAATATGATTTTGACTTAAAGCTACATATCAGAACTAATGAAAACAAAAACAAAGATTGAATATGAGTTCATAAGATATATGATTTTTCAATATATATATATATATATATAAAAGAAAGAGCCGTATGACCTATTTCATTGAAATAAAAAGGATTACAAAACAAATATTATGAGAGGGCCCAACAAATTGAGCTCGACTCATAAGAAACAAAAAGCAAATAAAGCTCAAACAGAGCGATACAAAAGTTTGAATAAAAAGAACAAGCAACTAAAGAGGACGAGGTCGCCAAGTCTTCCCTCTACCCCTGTTTTCTGTAGCGCATCGATAAATCACACTCTGAAGGGCTTCTCCATTACCAAGGGAGACCAAAATATCATTCATTAAGTTTCTAAGGGGGATAGTAACCCCAACTTTCTTCTTCCTCCGGGAGGTATACACTTGTCATTCTTCTTCGTAGACTGCGATGTCCGATCCGAAGTGGGAAATGTTGTTCGTCGTGATAGTGCTCCAATACTTGGGAATCTCCTACCCATTGGGCGGGTAGAACAACCAAGCTACTATTAGGCAATAGTTTTTCCTCAGTAGTAGTAGACACCTTTTTCGTCATCATAATATGAGTGTTTGTTTCTCCCCTATCTTCATACATGGTCTGATCCCCCTTTATAGTAGGCTTAATTTTCCTATCCGGACGACGTATGCAGAGCTGCGTACGTCGTCCAATCAGATCCCACCCTCACCCCAAAAGTGTATGGGGTGGGGCCCACTTTCTTTTTTTTTTTTCTTTTTTTTTTAAATTTTCTGATTGGACGACGTACGTCGTCCGGATAGGAAAATTTGCCCTATAGTAGTTAGTACCTAAGATGGTAGTGTAGCTGCTCCAGTAGAAGAAGGCAGAGAGATGACCTCATCCTATCTAGCAGTGACAACTACTTGGTGCTCCTCTAAGGGTCGATCATTCTCAACCTATTTGGGTTCCATTTGGGTTTAAATTTGGCTTATAGATCAATTCAAATTAGGCTCACAAATGAGGTGAATCAATGTTGAAATGTCATGGGTAAGCTCAACCCAAGGAGTGGCTCAAAAAGGTATTAAATAGATTTGGAAATGGTAACTTGATGGCGGCTTCAAACTAGGTGTCAAAATTGGTTCATTTTGATTCAAACTTTGGTTTAAATGAATTCAGATTTAATTCCAACAAGATGGTTTCATTAAATGGTTTATAAGTATGAAGAGAATGACCAAGAATGAACTCAAAGGATTATGCGTAAATTTGGGGATATTTATTATGTAAATGGTGTATATGTGTGTGAAATTTAAAGTGCTTGTATTATTATATTTTTTTATCTTTTATCTTTTGTGTATTTATGAAATTTTATTTTAAAAGTTTTAAGATTGTATTTATAGATTTTTTAAAGATTTTTTTATTTTATATTACTTTTGATTTAATAATTTTTTTATTAAAAGAAAATAATTTTTTAAAATAATTTTAATTATTAAATAGATAGCTACATTTCTTATCATAAAGAGTGCTTTATAATCAAAATGAGCTCCTTAAAAGTTAAGAAAAGAGTTATCTAAAAGTGAGTGAGAGTGAGTGAAGGTTAGCGAAGTGAATGTGCTTCAAAGGAAGAACCACCGTCTCCAAAGGTTTTCTTAAGACCTTTCAAAGCTATAGGAACTTCAATTGAGTTTCAAAATGTTGGTCTCAATCAACCTAATCAAATGTTGAAGATTTAAAACCAAGCATATGAGATTACAAGGAGTCAAGAATTGGTTCAATTTATAATTAGAGTGGGTCCCAACACTAGTCCTCTAGGAGAATCTCGGCCGCTTAAAAAAAACTATGCGATTTAATTTAATGTATATATATTGATTTTTTTGAAAGTAAAATTTTAAATTTTAAAATATGAGAATGAGAACTCGTTTAGCAGTTTGAATGAACGAGCGTAATATCGCGAGTAACGCATCTATTCCGGCTATCGTACACCCTACTTAACGATATCGCTCGATCAAATAGACTTGCGGAATCCATGACATCCGTTCCTGTCTCGCGAACCTTTATGTGACCGACAAATTCCCCTATTTAATACAAAAAAAATTAAATAGGGTTTATATTATCTGGGGTCTTTAAAGCTCCCTATAGAGGCAAATCCCTATAGTCAATTACCCCGCAAATGACCGAAGTCACCTGAGAGAACTCTCGATTTAGATCTGGGGTTTCTATCTTCATAATTTCAAAAGGTAGAGTTTTCAATGAAGTGTGTTAGTAGAAAATCCAATAGGTGAAAGGCGCAAATGTAGAACATTTATTTTCCAGAGTCAAAGGAAAGAGAGGTAGGGGACGTCACGAATCTCGAGGAGAACCTCGATGACGCCCGTACTATCCTATGGTTGGGCTTTAAATTTTGGAAATGAATTTAATTAGATTTCAATCCTGTCGATTAATTATAGGAATTACATTTACATGATCACCTGATTATGCAAATAACCTGAAAGATAGGAGGATTTACGCCGTATCGGACGACGACCTCAGAATCATAAGCGAGTTAGGGCTTATATTGCACAACAAGGCTATGCAAATATCTAAAGGAATGGGTGAGGATTTATGTCGCACTAGGCGGACAACCTCAAAATCCTAAAGTTTGTTGTTTAGACTAAGGAATGGTTTTGCTAATGTCGACACAGGTTTTGCTGTTGAAGATGGCTGTGCTGTCCACCGTGCTCCAAGCTCCGAGCTCCACGTCGTAGCGAGATCGCGGTTTGGATTTAAATCTTAAGTTAAAATGAACATGCAAATCGTTTTAATTCATCTTATTATCACTTTTATTGCAAGAGTAAGTGTGTGCACAATGTGACAAGCTAGAAGATAGAAGCGAAGCATGCAAAACAAGCGTGAACACGCTATAGTGAACAATGGAAGCAGCTTATCACAGCAGTGTAACGCTAAGCTCAAGCAAAGAACATGCTAAACTAAGCTAGTGAGCGATACTGTAGAAAGTAAAACATGCTACGCAAGAAAGAAGAGTAGTAGTAAAACGCCGCAAGTGTACCATATAAGAATGATTACCTGCGACGTATCGCTACTCGTTTATCGTTTTCATTTTTTATCGTTTTCCCTGCAAAAGGCATTAGTGCAAAAAAAGAGCAAAAGTAAACGTAGTAGGAAAGACCTAAGTGAGTAGGGGTACTACCGTGCGTGCACAATAAGCAAAGTGTGAAAACCCGACGGTAAAATAAAAGAAAGACGACAAGAGAGCAAAGAAAATCGTGAAAGAAAACAAAGAAAATCGAGAAAGAAAGAAAAGGGCTTCCGTGGAAGACTCCGAATAAAACCATGAACGAAAAAACAAAACAAAGTCGTAGCGAAAACCGCAAAAGCACCGAAAGAAACTCACAGATGTCCTGCTAAACTCACTGGCGAACCGTAGGAAAGCCATGGACATCCTGAAAAGCACCCGTAAGCACGGCGGTGTTAAGGACTCGTAGCCGTGCTATATGTCCCACCTTAGCAGTCGACTACGCTGACCGACTTTCTCGCAGAGCGGCACTCTAACCCGACTCGAGTAGTCGATCGTGACCTTTGTAAATTTTCACACATTTCGTTTTAGGTTTGCATGCAAGTAAAAACTATAGGTAAGTAGGCTGTGTCGTGGAGGTAATTTTGTATTTTTCAAATGTATGTATTTTGTTTTGAAATATTATCAGTCCACAGATCGACTACCCTAATAGGACTAGGACTACTAACATCTTTAGACCGTCTGCGCAGTAGAAACCCCAGTGACGGCGAATAGTGTCGTGATTCCCGCTCTACTCTCACAGTAGTCTCCGAGTCGACGACACCATTCTATGATTCTCTCGTAACCTTCACTACGCAAGATATCGCTGTCCCCACCGCACTTTCACCTTGCTTGATGGCCCCACATATAACCCAAAGTGGTTATATGCGCACACTTACACGTCCCCTGTAAGTGTGGGCGTTGAGCCAAGAAACAAGGAGAAAACTAGGGACGAGGGAGCAAAGAAATAAAGACGGAAAGCGGTCCACCTTACACAATTTTCGTAAAAAGAGGTGAACCGTTTTCCAATGACAGTCAAAACAAGTAAGTCACCCTGAACTCCCGACCGTCCTCACACATCCTATAAAAAAGACCTAAAGGCACATCGGCGCTCTCGGAGAGGATGAAGACTAGACCCCTAGGGAACACACCCCTTTCCCCAAACGACAGCTGTAAAAGCATGAAAAATGCACATAAAGATATCGACCAAGCCCCTGACTCGGACCACCGCTCGGATTCCTCCAAACTCCAAGACCCGCATTAATTTTCAATTCCCGAAATACGTACTCTCGTAGGCTCACCCATGGGCTCTGGACTCAAGCTATGACAATAGAAGAACCGCAAACTTTCAATGCATAAGAAAGAGAATGGACAAGCCATAAGCCACCAAACTAGCATCAATTCCACCAAATAAACCTCCAAGAAGTATTTCGAGTATCGTGCTCAATTTATTTCCCACAAGTAAATCAGGAGGCTCTTCCAAATTCATTAAATCAATTCCATAGACAAGTATAGCAAAGAAGAAAGCCCACCATCACAATAATCACCCCAATAAGGCTCTCGCCGTGGCTAAAAACAGGAGCAAAGGCTCACGACCTAAGCTACAACAAAGGGGCAGCAAGAGGTAAGGCCCCGACAATCCAAATCACCACAATGAGGCTCACGGCCAAGCCCCAACAAACCATCCATACTAATTCAAATTCATCACAAATGCATCGAATGAACCCGTAGAGTAACTAAGCAATTCAAATTCACCCACTACACTTAAAAGAAGCACAAACCCGAGCCTAGTGAGAGACCTATACCCGAGCCGTTCAAAGGCCGCACCGGGGAGGTCATGCAGAATAAGCAGGAACCAAAACCGAGCCCCCATATCAAGTGCAGAGGAGCGTACTGCAAGAATAAAGAAAGACATAAAACCGAGCCCCCATATCAAGTGCAAAGGGAGCAGCTGCAAGAGCAGCAAAACCGCAAAACCGAGCCCCCATAATGAAGCCGAATGAGATTTCACAATACCCCCGAAATCCACCCCCGTGTAAAAATAAATCCGGGCTACCAAATTAAGTGTAAAGCTGAAGCAAAACTCCTCCATACATTCACCATGACAATGTATAAAGCCACAATATATTTAGCATAAGAACGAACATGGGGCTTTCCAAAGTAAAGTAAAAATTTTCCCTAGCATATAACTTTGATGAAGGAGAGCCATAAGGAGCAAGAGGTGAGCCCCAAACACGTATATCAAAAGCTAAGCAAGTTCCTCCATGGTTCATGCTAGAAAGAAAGTAAGAAGAGGGGCTTAGAATGCATACCCCAACATGCTAGAAGAAGGCTAATACTTTGCCTCAAAACATATTTTCCATACCTTATTTCCACCTCTTTAAGCAAATAACCAAACCTACACTTTAGAAAAGGCTCACATTTTCATTCTTAGCATGCTTCAAGTGATAAAATACTCCCAAACCTTAATTTAAGAACATACTAGCATGCAACCAGGGAGGGGAAATCAGATGTTATCACTTAGGCGAATAAATATCAAGCTCCATGGCACATAAGTGCTTAGCCGAACCACCAAACAGGAAAGAAAACAAGCCAAAAGCCATAAACCGCGACCATCTTAGGCCAAACCGAGAAGGAGAGGAAGGGAGGAAGGCATACCAGGTGATGTAGAGCACGTAAGAAAGAGCAAAGAAGACTAGGCTCCAATCCAACACCAATTTCTCAAGAGAAGGCATGCAACCAACCCTAAATCCATCCAAAAACGGGGCTTTTATAGGCAGAGGAGGCAAATGAAGGCCACTCCTTACCTGTAGAGCCGGGCGCAAGTGGGGAAGGGTCAGGGAGATGGCGACAAAATGTCGCAGGTAAGAGCCGAGGCTCGGCAGCAAGGGCGGGCGTCGAGCAGGAGACAGAGCCGCGCGGGAGGTCACGCGAGGTGACCCTCGCGCAGGATAACACTCGAGCAGGTATGGGGAGAACCACGCGGGGCTCGAGAGGGCAACGACTACAAGGAAGAGGCACGCTCGAGCGCGGGAGAAGCAGGGAACGGGAGCCCCCATCGAACGAGCGAGAGACAGCCAGCCGATCGAACGGGTAGGGATTAGGGCTTATGATAGATTAAATAGGTTTTAAAATATATATATATATATATATATATATATATATATATATATATATTAATTTTATTAAAATCAAACCCAAAAATCGCAATTTCCGCTCCGGCAAGCGATCGTCGCAAATCAAATATCAATTTTAGCGTAGAACGACGTTCCGACGCAACGACGCAGTCCGTTTCGTCATCCGAGATCGTTCGTACAACCTCGTCGACGGTCGCGTCGAAAGCGTGTCAAATCCGCATTTTCCGAAATTCGACTCGACGTCGATCGTCCCGGCGCTCCGGCTCAATCTCGATCCGTTGCGAGGCTGGTTGAAAGCGTCGAGGCCGTGGTCCGAGGACTTGTGCTCGCGGTGCAGTGAAACGTGCACAGCGGCTATCCTGGCGTCCGGTGGTCCCATAGAACTCAATTGGACTCCTAACGTCAACTCCAACCTGCTATGAGCTAGCGGTACGAAATTTCGTCCGGGATTCCAAAAGAGTGACGAGGTGGCTTCGAGCAAACTAAAACGAGGTAGGTCCATTGCTAAGAATCTAAGATCGTCGGGGAAGCCCCTAAAGCTAGAACCCTAAATCCTAGGAGGAAAACTAAACCTCGACAAAAGTGAGGTCAACAAAGAATCATTAGGAAAAACGTAAGGCTAGATCCTAAATTCTAAAAATAAAGAGACAGTCCTCATAAAAATGAGTCAGCAGTGAGTTGATGAATATTTCTGGCAAGTCAGCGAGGACTAAGTGTACTCCAACGATTTCTACAAGCTGGCATTTCAATAGACTGACTTGTATCCAAATATGATTCAACCTTGAATTAACATGGGTGAATGAGCTGCTAGATATTTGGGTATATATTTTTTATCATAAAAAACATTATACTAATTTTTTTACCCCTTGGGACTAACATTAAGATTGAGGTTGTTTTTGAAATTATGAATTTGTACACCATTGAAGATTTTTTTTGGCTCCAGTTCCACATATGTACATGCACCTGTTTGTTAAACTTTTTTTATGGCTACTATTTAATTATGTTTGTGTTACAGGTTTGTTTCTTCCACCAATTTTTCAGATCTGTTCGAAAAGCAGATTACCTTACTCTCCGTCATGGTTTCATAAATGTAAGTTGCAATAAAAATGTTATTTTTATTTTGTCTCTTTTTATTTTGTGCCTCAGAACATGTTTTCAGGTCCATTTGGCTTCTGGAAGCAAATTTAATTTCCAAAAATATATAAAAAGGTCACTGGAAGACGACTTCAAGGTATTAGTTGCAATCAGGTACTGTAAATTACTGGCTCATCTGTTTCCAACCTTTCATTTTTGACAAAATCATATTGGGGCATTCACATAAATACCACTGAATTCCTATGTATTTGCATATCTAAGGCCTAAACTTTAATTTCCACATTTATACCACCCAAATCTTTCATATCACATTAAAAATACCACAAGTTTAACTTTTGAAATTGAAATACACCTTTTCAAGCATAGATAAGGTTGCATATATGTAAAAATTGAAGCTTAGATGTTAGATGTGTAGATACATAGGAATTTAATGGTATGTTTGTAAATCTTCCAATAATGTTTGACACCAAGTGATAGTAATGTGGGAGTTTTCTTATTGTGAATCTTAAAGCATCGATTTTTATGAACTTGCAATTCATTGTGATTAATGCCACCTTTGATTTTTCTTTATTTTCTCTATTGCTTTTTTTTTGAGGGGCATTTACATACATGCCACCCGATTCCTATGTATTTACATATCTACCACTTATCTTTACCTTTTAAATTTATATCACCCAAATCTTTCTTAAAAAATACCATACCACAATTTTAACTTTTTAAAGTGCGGAAAAACCCTTTTCATGCATAGATAAGGTGGTATGTATGTAAAATTAATGTTTAGGTGTTAGATATACAAATACATAAGAATTGAGTGGTATGCATGTAATCTTTCTTTTTTCTTTTTTGGGCTCATTCCTTTTTTTTTTTTTTTCCAGACCTCTCCTTTGGGCATCTGCAGTTGTTTTTTTACTGCTTAATGTTCACGGCAAGTAATAATTTTCTGCAGCATTTTGAAAGAAGCATCCAATTAACAAACAAACTCTAACATTTTCTTTTGCTATTGTAGGATGGAAGGAACTATTCTGGGTGTCACTACTTCCCCCAATTGTACAATCCATATTAAATAGTGGCATTTACAAACATAACACCCAATTCTTATGTATTTACATACCCAAACCCTAAACTTTGATCTTTGCATTTACACCGCTCAAATCTTTCATATCACATAAAAATTACCACCCTTTAGGGGGAAAAAAAAGAGGGGTGAAATACACCCTTTCATACCTTTGAAAGGTAGTATGCACGTAAATTTGAAGTTTAGGTTTTAGATATGTAAATACATGGGAATGGAGTGATATGTATGCAGTTCTTCCTATGTTGATCTTTACCATTAACTGGCCAGCAAAAAATTCTTCAAGAATTGATTTTTTTTTTTTTCACTTTTGCAGATTCTCTTGGCTATTGGGATGCATCTACAGGCGATAATTGCAAAAATGGCGATCGAAATTAAAGAAAGGCATTCTGTTGTTCAAGGAATTCCTTTGGTTCAGCTAAGTGATAATCATTTTTGGTTCAAGAATCCTGGTCTTGTTCTTTCCTTAATACATTTCACATTGTTTATGGTTGGTTCCTATTCTCCTTTCTATTACTTTTTCCAAAAAGTACCAATATTTTTGAGTATTTGCAATAGAACTGCTCTCATGACCTGATTATGTGATAATGCAAAATAAATAAATAAATAATAAAATTAAAACCTGAAGTCTAATATTTTAAATATTTTATGCAGAATGCATTTCAGTTGACCTATTTCTTCTGGATATGGGTATGAAAATTTTCCTAAATCAAAGTATGATTTTATAGCTGATTTCTTGATTTTGATTTAAAGATGATTGAGTTTTATGGTTAACTTTTCTTTGTATAGTACGACTTTGGCTTGAGATCTTGCTTCCACCAAAATTTTCGGTTTATCATTGCACGAGTCTTTCTCGGGTAAGTTCTCTTTTATTTTTATTTTTATTTTTTATATTTTCCCCGGAGGCAGTAATTTATCAACTGCATGTTTTCTTATTAGATATGCTTATTTTTATATCATTTTTATTTTTTTAGAGGGAATAGTGATGGAGCTACTTTAGAAAATGGTATTGATAAAAAATCATAGGAGTAGAATTAGATGAACAAAAGGCTATCTAGGGGGTTGGGGTTATATTCTATTTTTTTTGTAGATTTATTCATTAAGAAGGTTGCTTCTCTTATATTGTATGTAACATAGAAATTATTCATTTCCACAGTGATTGATAAAGGGAGTATATATAGGCTTTTTTAAATCCGTGAAATACGCCTCACAGAAGGATTTGATAAATCTGGATTTACATCACATAAGAGACGGAACGGACGATAAAGAGGCAAAGTGGGAGAGAATTACGTTTAACGTAGAGTTAGATTTACTTTTTCCTTTTCATGCGTTTAGCTAGATTTAGGTGAAATCTAAGGCTAAATCTATTAAAAGTGTGCTACAAAACACTCTTTAGTTGTTTGGTTGCACGTAGGATTTAGAGTTAGTACGATTTAGTAAATTGGTGTTTGGGTGCAGAAAGGATTTAGATTTAGTTGATTTAGTAAATCCACCCATTGTTTATCTAAGAGAAAGGGTAATTTTCTATCTAAGGGAAATAATCTAAGTCAAACATAGCTTATGGAGAGTTTCATGCTCTATCAAGTGTAAAATATGATTCATAACTCAAAGGGACATACCATTAAGATAACCATATGGGTTATAGCTGTGACCGTTTTATATTGGAGCCTATTGGTCAAACTACCCGGTCAGTGGGCTTTGATGGTAATCGCTTTTCTTTTTTTGTAGAACTTGATAACCAAACCACGCAGACATAAGACTTAGGCCATATATGATATTTACTCTTTGTGAATTTGAATTAATCTTAAATTTATCATTCTTGACAAACAATTTTGGAGAGCGGATTAATTTTACTATTTAGCCTTTAACCGATAGCATTTTGATTTATATGCATACATACATATATATTAATTTTTATAATTTGAATTTGAATTTTATGAGTTGACTCTTCCAGTGGAAATTCACAATCAACACAACCATTATCAGGAAAATTTGTTACTTAATTATCATTAAACAATATATTGCCGACTCCAAGCCTCTTTAGGAGGATCAGACTATGAGCTTAGACTTGTCAATTCTAATCTTTGCAAGGAGGAGAATCATACTATAGCCGAAATGTGGGCTCAGTCTTGTGAGCTTTAGTCCATGTAGGGAGGAGAATCAGACTAGCCAAAGTAATGGCTCAGTGTTGTCAATTCTAGTCCCAATTAGGAGGAGGATCGAACTGGCTTAATGAAGAGTCAGTCTTGTCCACTCCAATCTCTATAGGGAGAAGGATCAGACTGATCAAAGGGAGATTTACAACCCCATCGATAAGTAGGGTGACTCGCTTGAGAACTTATATAATTTTATTGTCTCTCGATTCGATATTTGAAAATAAATTTTTTTGCAAAACTTTAAAATGCATGCACACTTTCTGAAACGAATTATATTTTTAACTTAGGCCTGCAATTAACTTGCGCAGCATTCTTAGATGCTTGAGTTTGAGATTTTGAAACTACGTCGGAGGACAAGCAAGCATTTTAAACTTGATGATTTAAATTGATTTTAAAAATATTTTCTACATATTTTACGGCAGATTAGATTTAAGTTTAATCATGCTTTGTCCTATGCAGTATTCTCGAGTCTTGCGATTGAGCTTTTAACATTTTGGTCGGAGCACATGTGAAAATTTTGAACTTTGGATTAATTTTAAATAATTTAATCATTATTTGCACAAATATATTATTATAAAAACACGTGCAAATATTTTATTTTATTTGAAGATTTTCGTCTTTTGTCCGCTTGTGCATTAGTGTTGAGGATCCGGTGGCGAACTTATTTTGTTGCCTATGAGCTTTATATTGATTGTATTTCAATCCAAATAAGTTCAATTTAAATGTCCTTTGTGAGCGGCATTCTGATAAAATTTTGTCAGCCTCGCGCGTCACCCTTTCTTTGGGGCTATCTCGGGAAGCTAGGTCTTACCATCACACCTTATAAGGTAAAATATTTATTTTGCCCCACCACATCTAACAAAATACGCGTAGGCTTTCAATACCTACAAGGTGTAAAATAGGATTTCCCCGCATCGTTGGACACATGTGCTTTATTTTAAATTTTATAATTTTATTAGCATTTTTAATTGTTTATTTTAGAAATTTGCATGGACCTCATTAGTTTGAATTTTGATAGAATTTTAGCAGTCTCCCACGGTCATCCCCGATTGGGGGCTGCATCGGGGGCCGGGTCTTACCACCACACCTAATAAGATGTGTTTGGTTTGTGTCGTAAGACACATCGATCAAAATTTATTTTTATCCACAACGCCGCCTTTCATACCTACAAAGTAGTAAAACATGATTTCTCTGCCGGGTTGGGTACTTATGGTAGGATTTCGCTGTCAGGTTGGAACAGGCCCGAACATGGTACTTAATTGTACCATGTGCATACCTTATAAACGAGACGACTGACTGACATTGGCGATGAGGCGAACCTTGCACTTGCATTGCAATTCCATGTATCAAAGAAGGCTTACAGCCACTGTAGATGGCGGAAGACTCGAGACAAGGAGAACACATGCATTTGAATCTCTTGGCCTTTGGAGTTTAAGCCAACCTCTCTATTTTGAACCAAACCAAGTGCTAGAAGCAACATCTCCTGTACGAAATATCATTCTGGTGAACCATTGCTCAAAAACTTCATCACCTTCAAACCTTTCTGAACCTCATCCCGATCGAATGACTGTTCTTTAAGGATTTCATATAGAAGATGCCAGCTAGTGTTGAGTATGAACGAGGAGGGTATGTTGGTTTGCTGCCTTGTTACTCTTCTCTCATCAACACGCAGTTCTCCATTTACACCCAGAAGCACTCCAGCCACTAAAGCAAGTGCCTCCTTGGCTGACCTCTAAAAACATGACGAAAGCACTACTCAACTCTATGCAAATCTTTTTCCACAAGTTGCTACATTATAAGCTGTAGAGCTTGCTGTTGATGTGATAGCAAATGCTGAAAATTTGAAGTATTTGTAACAGAATTGGATGATGCAGGTGAAAAACTAGCTGGGCATGAGATGCAGGAAGCAAGACTTGAAGGTGGCTTGCTTGCAGAAGAAATCATCCCCTTCTTGCTTGTGTTTGCATTCCCCATATCAATGTTAGATTTTCCTCTTCAGGCTTCTTGTTCTGCTGCTGCTAAAACCTGGAAACCATAGTGTATTGTTCCTGGGGGACTCTAGAAAAGAGTGATTTTGTGCCATTGATGAGAAATCCATACCATAAAATGCAGTTCCACCGGCTGCAGCCAAAGCAACAGCTCCATCAAAGGAAGTAAAAGACAGTAAAAGCCTAAGATGGCGTGAGATTGATATTCATATTCTGGTTTAGCTGCTGCTGCTTACTAGAAAAGAAGACAGTAGATTGGATGCGAGCTGCAGGAAGATTGGCTGCCTGCAGATCATGGAGACTGGGAGTTGAGGGCTGGAATGCTGGTAAAATGTAAGGAGGAGCAGGCTTCACACGCCTCTATCTCATGACCAGGAGCAGTAGGAGGGTGTTTGCTGGCCTCTGTTTAAAAAAAAATATTTTTCGGGTGCGCATCCCGGTGCGGGGCGTAAGGATTTCCGCCCCAAGCTCACAAGGTGGGTGTAAATTGTGTGGGACTTGTGACAGAGAAGAAGCGGAGCGCCATATGCGCCTCACGGGGCGTACGCCCTACCTCTTAATCGAGTAAAAAGGTTGAAAAATCCCTAATTTTAAATACCTATTTGATTCGAGCCACACATAGTCATCCTCAGTCACTCTGCCTCCTCCAGAGTTCGAACTCGACAGTTTTTCTCCTTCAATTTCTTCTTCTTCCTCTTCCTCTCCTCTGCATGGTTTATTCCCACACTCGCATCGTCTGCATAGTCTTCATCCCGTCTACGTCGTCTTCATCCCTCAAGAAGACTATCTTCATCTCGCACGTCGTCTTCATCCCGTCCGCAACCAGTGAGGTTTGCGAATTATGTAGTGTAGAAACAGTGAAGTTAAACTAGTTTTATTCTTTAATTTATTGTTTCACTGTAATGAAAATATTTTCATTACTGTTTGCGGTGTAGCCTCACAAATTTGATTGTATACCAGATTTTTTTATGCTTTTATAAACTGTAGCTATAATGAGGTTACTGTGGCTACAGTAATTTCACCGTAGCTGCTACAATGAACCGTATTCTTTTTTTTTCTCTCCCCTTTCATGTTGAAGATTTGCTAGAGATCACTCTAGCTACAACAATTTTTATTCATGTCATATTTGCAATTGGCTAGAGCCTAGGTAGATTTGATCTGATTTTATTTTTATTTTTATTTTTATTTTTATGTAGGTTAGTTATTAACTTGTTATGGAAGGGGAGGATTATGTAGCCGGTGGTAGTCGCACTAGCAAGAAAGACTTTGCATGATAATATACAACAAGCATACCCAATGAAAAATATTTTAGATACCAGTTTTGCAATCAAGTGTTTAGTGGAATAATAAGCATGATGAAACATCTTGCAGGCACACACAAGGGCATTAAGCCATGTACTAAAGCCCCTATTGAAGTTCAAGAGAGATGCAAGAAACATTATAAGAAGACGTGACAGTGTCTTAAATGACATTAGAAGCAGTGCAATATTGATGAAGGTCGAAATGCTACAAATTCATCATTAGTTGACTTCTCCCATAGGCCACATAGAGTTAGTGTTCTAATTGATTCTTTCACCAGACCATAAGGAATTCCATTCGAAATTCTAAGTGGAAAAAAGATGATAGAAAGGAAGCATGTAGGGCAATTGGTAGATTCTACTACTCAGTCGGTTTGACGTTTAATGTTGCCAATAACTCATATTACATATCATCTTTGGAGCAGCTGCTTGACATGCTTTTACTCCATCTATAATGCATGAATTGAGAACTTGGATACTCAAAGATGAGGTTGCTACAATCAATAAGATGTTAGAGGAGCATAAAAAAACATGAAGTGAATATGGATGCTCGATTATGTCAGATAGTTGGACATATGGAAAAAGTAGAACTTTGATTAATTTTCTTCTGAACAGTCTAGCTGGGTTTTTTTTTCTTAAATTTGTGGATGCTTTTAATGCTATAAAAAGTAGTGATTTATTATTCACTTATTTGGATGACGTGATTGAGGAAGTTGGAGAAAAAAATATGGTGGAAATTATAAAAGATAATGGGTTAAACTATGTGAATGCGGGTAAAAAAATAATGGAGAAAAGACAACATATTTATTGTACACCATGTGCAGCACATTATATTGACCTAATGCTAGAAGACATTGAAAAGTTGAAGATTCACGAGAGCACACTTGCAAAAGCAAAACAATTTGTAAAATTCATTTATGGACACACATGAGTTCAAGGTTTGTTGAGATCTTTTACAAAGAAGAAAAAACTTGTTCGTCCAACCATCACACGGTTTGCTAAGACATATTTGACTTTTCTAAGCATTTACAAGCAAAATCAACCACTTCAGGCAATGTTCTCCCCAGAAGCTCGGTGTTTTAGTCAATGAACAAAGAAGACGGAAGGAATAAAAGCTCGAGCTATTAATTTCTTTGATCCACATTTTTGGGGTCATCTTGCTCATTGTATCAAAAGTGTTATACCACTTGTAAATGTTCTAAGAGAGATTTACTCAGAAGAAAGACCAGACATGGGTTATTTATGAGTTAATGGATTCAACAAAAGAAAAAATTGCTTTTAATTGTGGACATAATGATAAGAAGTATGAACCTATTTGAAGGAAAATTGATGCAAGATAGGAAGTCCAACTTCATAAACCACTACATGTAGTTGATTATTATTTAAACCCTCAATTTCACTTTGAGGATAGATTTTCTGATGATGATGAGATAAAAGAAGGGTTAATTGCTTGTATAGAAATAATGTTGGACTCTGAAGATCGTTTTAGAGCTGATATTCTACTAGACTTGTATGATAACTTATGAGGAGACTTTGGGAGTCGAGTCGCTATGAATTCAAGAAAGTTGAGATCTCCGACTGATTGTGGATGAGAATTGGTGGGAAAACACTCGAGTTAACGAATTTTGCGATTCGAGTCCTTAGCCTCACATGCAATTCATCAGGTTGTGAAAGAAATTGGAGCACTTTTGAATCGATAATAATTTTTTTTTCCTTAAAAGTTAAAATTATTACAATTTGATTTCAAGATCATCACTTAAAAATAATGTTTTTTTATCTTAGATTCATAGTAAGAAGAGGAACATGTTGGAGTACAAGAGGTTGAATGTTCTGGTATATGTAAGATACAATATTAGATTGAGGGAGAGAAGTATAAGAAGAAACATGACTTCGATCAATTACTCATAAATGATATAAACTTTGATGATGAGTGGATTGTTGAGAAAGAAGATCCAATGCTTCAACAAGAACCTTCTTGGTTGAATGAAGAACAAGTTTTTGATGTTGATGTAATTAGAAATGTGCGCCCACGACAAATACAAATGAAAAATCACAAAATATTACACAAGTAAGAAAATACATTTTTATAACATATTCACAGAAAAAGGAAGACGAATGAAAGAACAAGTTTCATATTTATATTTAATTGTTCTTTACATAAATATTTATTCTTAATTTCTTATAGGAAAAAGTTCCTAAATATTTACAAATATTATTTTGTTTATTTTTGTAATTTAGGTAACAATGATAAGAAAAATAAATTATGAATGCACATGAGATTGAGCATGATGATTGAATTTAATGAAGCGGACAATGAATACAAGAAATATGAAGGACCTAGTTACGATTTGGACACAACCATCGGTGAAGAAGAATAAGAATTTGACGATGAATTTGAAAAATGAATAATCTTCAAGGATTGAGATCAAATGATAATAAATTTTTTTTGGCTCAAACATGTTTACTTATATTTATATGTTTCTACTTTTTTGGGTAAATTTTTACTAGTATCTTGAAGATTCTAATCCTAGAAGACTTGTATTATTTGTGTTTAGTTTTTGTATCATGAACAAATAGTTTATTTTTTTCCTTAATATTTGCATTCTTTATTTTTTTTATACTGTGGGGCTTACGCCTCGCCCCATAACTGCTAAAATGCCCCGCCCAACGCCCACACCTTTTAAAACATTGTTGCTAGCGGCCTCGGAGTTTGTGGGATGGAGGCGAGGAAGATGATTTTTGGCCTTTACATAGGGGAGAGGGAAGGAGCACTGGTTGGGGGCTTGTCTGCAGCAATGAAGGGGACACAAAGCTTTGATTGAGAATCAAAGGAAGGGAAGGCTGATGAAGATTTCGAGTGAGATGGAGGGTTTCAATATGAGCGAATGGGGAGAAGAACTACTGTTTAGGTTAGGTTTTAATTTAATTATTATTTTATTTTATTTTATGATTTGGCTCGCCGTAGTTGGACGACGCAGGTGGCGAGGCATGGGCATAATAAGGCGTTGGGCGGTAGCTTCACCTGCTTTGACAGGATGAAAAACTTGATATTATTTTTTACTTATTTTAAATTACAATGTCTCGAGATTGATGCATATTCAAGTGCAAAACCTAAACAATATGGGTGTCCTTTCCAGCTAGACTCGATATTCTTGACGCATCAATGCAATTTGTTTTACGATCGGGTGTCATTTGGGCAATTTCGTCGCCGTTCAAGTCATCTTATCTTTGATTTACGCAACGTTGCATTCAAGTACCATCATTTTCATCATTTTTGCTCCTATTAATTATAGCAGGTTCTTATTTAGGTAATCTCTATGTTTCAGAAGCCCTCACATGGTCCATTTACGATCGCTTGTTTGAGTAACTTCAGCGATAGTTGATATAGTTTATGTCCTAATCACATACTTCGCGTTGGCCATCCACCATTTTTCATCTTACTTGCACACTTCAATTGTTGAAGGTCATCTCTAAGATAATTTTGATGCTCTGGACGCGCTCGTGTAATCCGTTTTGCTAACAAACATCATTTGAACATATTCAACGACAATCAATTGGTTTCAGCTCGATCTATGCATCGTGGCATTCGTTCACTGTTTTTTCTAAATCCGATTGACTCATTTTGCGATGTATATATGAGGTCCAACACTCATATCTTGCATTTTGTATTGCTTAATTTATTGCTATATAGTTTGATTTAAGGGTAGCTGTAATTAACAAAATAACATCCTTTGACAGCACATACAAACTAATTCATTGGCCATATTGGATCCATTGACTTACATCGCAAACTCCACCACTATATTTTGAATCAGTTATCAGTTTTTATTTCAGTAGTAATCTCTCATAATTTTTTAATGGAAGATTTCCAGACATACCGCTCAATTCTTACGTATTTACATATCTAACACCTAAACCTCAATTTATATATATATGCAACCTTACTTGAGCATGAAAAGGTTTATTTCACTTTTTAAAAGTTAAATAGTGGTATTTTAGATGTGCTATGTAAATGCACCTTTTTTACCATTGAAACCTTTTATTTCACTAAAATATAGAATTAAAGAGGTCTTGAGGTGGGCTTAAGTTTACCGAGATTGAGAAGTACTCATGTTTATTAAATAGGGCATTTACATGCATACCATCCAATTCCTATTTATTTACATATCCAATGTCTGAACTCTACTTTTTTTGTTTTATACCATCCAAATCTTTCATATAACATCACAAATGCCACCATTTTAACTTTTAAAAAATGAAATGCATCTTCTCATGGTTATGTATTGAAAATTGAAATTTAGGTGTTAGATGCATATATTCAAAGGAATTGAGCGGTATGTATGTAAATCTTCCTTATTAAATTCTGACAAAAAAATTGAAATAGCAATGTTGTTATATCAAAACTGATTCCTGATAAACTAATTCTCTTGTAGTGAAAATTAAAAGATCTACCTTACATGTAAATATAGAAATCTAATTTATCTGATATTATATGGCTTTTCATCAACTAATTTGTTGGTGTTTTGTCTTTTCCAGGGTGGTGGTCCAATTCATGTGCAGCTACATCACTCTTCCTCTTTATGCGCTTGTATCTCAGGTCTATTTCTTCCCTTTCTGTAGCGTTGTGCAAATTTTAAGTATATGTGTGTGTGTGTGTGTGTGTCACACCAAAAATACTACTAATATTAGTTAATATAGTGTGAAATATGTGATTTGAACGCTAGAGTGTTATAAAGGTGAAGATTTATGTATTAGTTATATAAATAAATAAGAATTCAGGGGTATATATATGTAAATCTACATTAAATTTCTCTCTCAAAATAAGTACAAAGTGAATTGCAGAATATGTTCAATTTTATGAGTGGTGAGCATCAAGTATAACTCATTAGAAAGTAGTAGATTAATAATTTCAGGCCCGGGCTATTGAATGGAAGAGAAAGCTCCCATCCACTCGCCCGCATCTTTACTTGAAAATTTTTATTTCCATAAGAAATAGTAAACTTCTATTCAAATACATATCACAATAGTTGGAAATAAAATGAAGTGTCCCAGGATTACAGCTTCAAAAGCTCACTCTGCACCGAAAATAATGGAAAAGAAAAATGAAATAGTGAACTTCATCAAGGGACGGCTTAAATGAAAGCTTTAATTAATAAAAAGTTACCAAGATGTGCACTCAACAGTTCTCTTTTTACAGATGGGATCACACATGAAGAGATCCATTTTTGATGCGCAAACGAACCAAGCTCTGAAAAAATGGCACCAAGCCGTAAGAAAGCGGAGCAAGAAGGGATCACCGTTCCGTTCCCCCACCCCAAGTCCAAGCTCAACTCCAATGACGAGCCCTAACTCATCACCGATTAACCATCATGGCTTCCTCGACTCAAGATACTACTCTGACAATGAAATTGAACGCCCGGCAGCGATTAGAGACTCAACAAATCTCACAAATAAAGATGATTTGCATACAGAGATTGATTATTCCCAAGTCATCAATCTGACGATGCCAACCTTTAAGCATGGTGTAGTGGAATTTAAAGCAGATGAGCTTAGTAAGGTAGAGGAAGAGCAGAGAGATGAAGATTTCTCTTTTGATAAGCCTTCACCAAATTCTAAAGATAAGTCACATGACCTTCCTTAAATCTCTCTGTTCATAAAAAACTTGAAAAAATATATACTGCTAGAATTTAGGGATACAATATACTGCTAGAATTTAGGGATACAAAGTAAATTTGAAACTTTGTGGATATTTCATAAAATATGTGTGCAAGGTCCAAGTACATGTTACTAATTAATAGTTATATCATTGAGTTGTAATGGATACATGGACCTAGTGCAAATTGTATTATTATTTGCAATTTTCTCAATTTAATTTGTTTTTGAAAGCAGAATAGTTCACAAAAAATGCTTAATGATGTACTCAAGAATTTATAATGTTCAATGCTTACAATGAAATCATGTCAATAAGAAAATAAATCAACACTGTAGCAGATGAAACGGCTCAATGCTACAATCAACATAGCACCAAGAGTAAGACCTACTTGAAATCAGCTGAAGTGATGAGCCCAATGCATGCTGAAGAGACAAACTTTCAGATTTAGGGTTTGTATGGTAACAAATTCAAGTAGGATTCAACTTAAATTGATGAGCCAAAGATTTGGTTGAGGAGCACACTTGCACTTGAGAGTTTAAGAATAAATTTATGAGCACTATACAAATATGTGATGCCAAATAGCCTTTGGAATGATTGTGTTATGTATGCTTTTTGCTTCAATGGTAGACAGAATAACCTTTAACTATAGCATTGATCTCCAACTCATTGGTCATCTTTTCATAGTTAACATATAACTAATTATTCATCATTGCTTATTAGGATCACAAGCAATATAAGAATTCACATATGCAACTAGATGATTTACAATTGTCTTATTCTTCTAGAACTTTAAACAAATATCCACTATACTTTCAATATGTTGTAGAATCCATTTCATTGCATGATAGTGGCTTTTGTTGGGATTGCAGATGTATTTGCTCCATTCTACTAATATGTGAGGTATCATGTTTTGTAAACACAATAACATGCATCAAGGCTCCTTTATTTTCATTTGGAACACTCTTCATCTACCTTTTTTTTTAATTAATGGTAATTGAAGACATTGAAGCACTCAATTTGAAATATGGGACTAAAGGAATACTCACAGCTTTAGTCTTTTCATCAATACAAAACCTCTGGAGAAGTTGCTTTATATACTTGAAGTTTAACTTCAAGTTCATCCAAAGAATCTTCTTGGCCTCTTCAAGCTTTTTTGTGTCAAACTTTGAGCTCAATTGAGCCTTTAAATTATGGATCTCTACCTTGCTTTTAAATGCTATTAATATATTATTATAAGAGTAAATTGATAAATACACCTTGAATTTCTTCAAATGGACGCGATGATTAAACCAATTTCATTTGTGTTGTTGTCTTCGTAAGCTTCCAAGCCATTTGTATGATTATCTTGGCGCCTACTTAAAATCATAGAATGATTTGATCAATTTTAAGTTCAATTCTTATGTTGAGAGACCTTAATTTCTACTTAATTGAGACATAAATTTCCTCTTTCAAAATGCTATGGAGAAATGATTTTCTTACATTGAGTTGAGCTCACTCATGATTAAACTATAAAACCTGGATAGATGAAAAAAAAAACTTCATAGTGCATACTACAAAAATGCTAGCACAAATCTTGAGGAGATCGGATGGCCATGATTAGAGGCGTGCAAATGAAGTGTTACAAGAAAAAAGTCGATCGACATTATGATAGAATTGAATGAAATAGAGTTTTGATCGAATGAATCTTTTAGCCGACAGGTCCATTGAAAGAGAGAACATAAGATTAAATTACGAGATCTCTCCAAGAGGCTTGTGGCCGGTCGACAGAGTCAGCCGGCCTGAACATCAGACGGTCGACATAGTCGATCGACCCGCACATCGAACAGTAGATCAATATCAGATTATTATTTTCATTACAATGTAAATGTATACTTGATAGACATGTCCATTCAATGCTTTGGACAGTTATAATAATTGTTTTTTGCTTTTATGTAATTGTATTTTGATACTTCAATAAATAGGAGATCATAACATTAATAAAGAGGCCTCTTTTCGGATCCTCTTACGGGGATTCTCTCACACTCTTGACTTTTCTCTCTCTCTCATTTCTCTCCTCACAAGCTCTAACTCTCGAGGCATATTTTCAAGAAGATAAGTTAGGATCCGATATTCTAGAAGGTAGTGCGATGAGCGTTGACTTCCACAAACGAGAAGCGGAGCAAATTATGGAGGAGAATCGCAGCAGAGAGACCCCGCAGGGATGGAGTTCAGTAGAGATTCGATGAACATGGAGATCCAACAAGTCCAAGAATTGAGGGAATATATGATGGGTCCATTTGAAGCCCTTCGACAAGCGATCATGCAAAGGAATGATCATCCATCAATTTTTGAAGTGGAATCTCGAGAAGCTCAAAGGGTTCCCCCGAAGCATCCACCAGCGCCGGTCGGACATGTCAGTGATTAGGCTACCTACGGTGAAGAAGATTCCCAGCAATTTGCCAACACTGAATCTAATTCGATGGTCAGGCATCAGATGTTGTTCAACCTACCCCTGACAATGCTTTCACTTGACAGATTTTGGAGGCTATACCGCCGACGAAATTATGGGTTCTTCACTTCGATCCCTATAAGGGAAAAAGTGATCTGACTGACCACTTGGCTTCTTTCAAATTATTGGTTGGAATTTTACGGAATAGCGATAACATAAGTGTCACCTTTTTCTAACCACACTCAAATAATCATTCTTCGTTGGTTCCTCAATCTTCAGGTCAGAATCCTTCGATGAGTTTAAGAAGCTCTTTTTGGCACACTTCGTTAACATGCAGAAGCCGAGGAATAGATTGTAGGCATCGCTTCAGATAAATTAGGGTGAGAATGAGAACCTACATTCTTACATCAACTGATTCCATAAGGTGATGCTAGAAATAAAGGATTTGTAACTTTTATTGCCCACACTGCTTTGACAAAAGGGGTTAGAGAAAGGCGATTTAAGTATGACTTGAATATACTTGACCTATCATCTTTCCTCGAACTGTTGGAGATGGCCAACATGCTCATCCATGCAGAGGAGGCTAAATGTCCCTCATATCAAGGCAGAGTCATCCGAACATTAGTAAAAAAAGAGGAATGTGAATGATGAAGGGCAGAAGTTAAAGGATAAGTCGTCAGCATCGCAACAACAACCAATGGTCGTGGGAGTGTCGAGGCAATCAGACCTAGAATTAGAGTTTCGATCAACGACCGTCTCAATACTACGAGCGACCACGTGTGTATAGAAAGATGCAGGATTTATTTCGCTGGACGTCTCAATGGTTGAGTTTGTGACAATCATACAAAATAAGGAGTATTTCAGGAAAGTCCCATCGATGAATGTTGGACCTGCCCTCTGAAATTCAAATAAGCATTGTGACTACCACTAAGATCACGTGCACGACATGGAGTGTCATCACCTATGGAACTTGGTGGAGGAACTAATCAAAGATGGGAAATTGAAGGATTTTGTCACCGTTGGCGGACAAACATGGCGACAGAGAAAGGCCCCTGCTAACAAACTGGCAGAAGCACTAATTAGGGCAAATGAAGTTCATGTCACCAAAATCATCCCGGTTATCTTTGGGAGAAGCTAAGAATCGTCCCGTCGATCTATCTAGAAGAGGCATTGGTCGGCCGTGGCATGTTCTATCGCTCTTATAATTATCTTTACAGATGGAGATCTCACATCCGATACTTCAAAATACATGTTCGAAATAAGATATTCACCCCGGGAGATTTGGTTTCTGAAGAAAGTCGACCCTGTTGCTTGTGGACAGGCGGTTGGCAAGTTGGATCAAATATAGAGCGGACCGTACATAATCAGCGAACGAGTCTCTCTTGGGGCTTACAGGCTAAAGACATATGCTGTAAAGGAATTCCCTCGGACATGGAGCAGAGATGATCTGAAGAAATTCTTCTCTTAGAAAATTTTCTTATGTATATATAAAATGAAGTATCATTATGAAGTTGTAGATTCTATCAATGCAATAAAAATGAGAGTCGACTAATTTTGATTTTAATAATACCTAGGTCTCTTCGACACTTAGGGAAGTCGATCCGTTCTAAGTGATGTCATGGTCAATTTTAATTCTCGGGAAGCTCGACACGATTGAATGACATTTGACGGTCTCTTTTAGTGCTAGGGGAACTTGAGTTGATCAAGCGAAAAGTAGAACGACAAAGTATAACAATGCAAACCGCCAGGCCACACAAATAATGATTAAATAAAGTTTTTGAAACAGAATAAAAATGAAACAGTTTTATTATTTCAGCCATAAGGTACAAAACTCAAACAAAAAATAAAAACAAATTTTACACCTCTTACAAATGTTCTACAAGAAGAGCAATTTTCGGAGAGGGAGGTGAAAGCTCTATTGGAACTCATCCAATAAGCTCCCCCAAAAAAACTCTTGTTTTTCTCGCTCTCTCCACATTCTCATATTTTTCTCACAATGAAGACCGAGGAGATGGAGAAATTGGGGAGAAAGAGGATAATGTTGCCAGAAGGCTTCCAAGTCCGACTCCTCTGCGATTAGCGGTAGGAATCGACTCCACTACAGGCAGCAACTGGCAAATGTATGTATTGCGCTCCCTCGGAACATGTTCCCTAGAGCTACCATTCCCAAGGGTTCACCACATTCGTTCATGGAGGGAATTTCTCGCGGCGTCAAATCCCGACAGTGCTCCGTTCAACACCCAACTAAAATAATGTCCCTTCCTTCAACACTCGACACGAAGAAAAAGCAAAACCGATACATGGCCTTCACAAAGCCCATCGTTCCCGTCAATGGAAGGTCACCTCCACCTCCTACTCCACATAAAAATTGAGAAGATGCTTAGCTTTTGTACTAACCCACTAACAACTTCTCATGAGTATGAATGCAATCTACATGGCCAACACGAACCTTGAGGAGATCGGACGACCGTGATTAGAGGCGTGTGGATGAAGTTCCAAAATAAAGAATTGAACTTTTACAAGCAAACAACCAATCAGCTTTATGATAGAGTCGATTGACATAGAGTTTCAACCTTCAAAATCTTCTGGCTAACAGGTCCACCAAACGAGAGAACACAAGCAAATAAATGCGCACTTCTGTCAAATTATCAAATCTCTCCAAGAGACCTGTGGTAGGTTGATAGAGTCAATCGACCCTAAACATCAAACAATCAACATAGTCAATCGACCCGCACATCGGACAGTTGACCGACATCAGATTTTTATTTGCATTACAATGTAAATTTTTACTACACGTCGATTCATTGCTTTGGACAATTATCGTAAACGTTCTTTCTTTTTATGTAACTGTATTTTTGAGAACTCTACAAATTGGTCATGAAATCAATAACAAAACTTTTTTTATCCTCACATGGGAGATTCTCTCAAACTCTTTTTTTATCAATAAGAGAACTTTTTTGATCCTTTGGAGTTCTTCTATCTAGTGCTAATTCTTGGAGTTCCATAAAGCTTATGCCCAAATTGCTTTCCTATAGGCTCTGTTGGCGGTGGCTCTAATTTTTTTTTATAAATATTTAGAATAAAATTTCTTTACAAAAAATTATTGTGAGAATTATAAATAGATATTTATATTTCTAAACAATCAGGCAGAAGCCTTCTTACAATACCCACACTTTAAATAGTTTCTAATAATAAAAATTTCTAGAAAACGACAAGAAAGCAACTCCCCCAACAGTATTGTGATGCGTCGGAGTTTGGACGTAAGCTGCGTCCGGACAATGGACGCAAAGCACGGGAATGCATGAGGAGGTTGATTTTTTTCCTTTTTTTTCCTCCACTTCGTTCATGCATCACGTTCGTTATACGGACGCAGCTAGCATCCAAAATCCAGACGTAATATTTTTTCATTGCAGTGACAGTCTAAAACATCAAGCAAGCAAACAACTCTTTTAAATTGACCCTTAGTTTAAATGGAGATAACAAACATCAAATCATATTGCCTAATATGTTATTCTTTCATTTTACCATGCTATAATTTTATTATGACATTCATTTATTCCTTCAATTTTAAATTTTTTGGAATGGATATTGTATATTATTTATTACTTTTTTTATTTAAAGCCTAAAAGAGAAGAAGCCTTTTTAAGAACCCTAAATCATAATTTTTAATTGAGCTTATTTTAATCTAAAATGGAATAGTATTTAGTAAACTAGCATTCGCCTAAATATAGATTACACTATCTTCTTAAAAATAATATAATTAATAATGAATATTAGAACTTTAATAAAAATTAGGCATAATTAATTTTAAAACCATTAAAATATTTTTAAGATAAATATAACATGTAAGAAATCAATCAAATTTTATATTATATTATTTATAAAATAAAAGAAAGTTAATATTAATCCCTATTTAAACTAGGGTGTAAACGACCTCAACATGAACGAACAGAGACATGTGTTAAGTATTCGCCTGTTTGAAATTTAATTTATTCGAAATAAACTCGTGTTTAAAATCGTTGGTAAAATCATCGTTCATTTTCGTTTCTTAACGAACGAGTCAAACATGAGCCGAACACAAATTTTTTGCGAACGACAAGCTCAGTTTTATAACCATAATATTAATATATATATATAAATATATAATATCTATATTAATATATTACTAATACATTATATTAATTTATTATTATCATTACTAATACATAATTATTTTAAATTATTTTATATTTCAAACAATAACGATTTGAACACTAACGAACACATCACTGTTCATGTTTAGTCCGTTTAACTAACTGAACGAAATAAAATTATTCGTATTCGTCTCGTTTACTTATCTAACTAATCACTTATCGAACTAATCGAACATGAACTCATTGACGAACCGAACACGAACTGTTTTCAAACGAGCTTGACAGCCCTATTTCTTAACCAAAAAATAAAAATAATAAAAAAATAAAATAAAATAAAATTTACCAACATTCATTGTCAATGATATATGAACTTTTTAAGGGAAGATTTACACATATACCTGTCAATTCCTATAGATTTACATATCTAACCTCTAAAAATTTCAATTTTTATACATCACCTTCTGACAAAAAAAAATGCATCAATTTTTTAAAGTAAAAATGATAGTAATTTTAATGTAGTATATGTACAAAAAATATATATATATAAGAAATGAGTTGTATGTAAATGCCCCCCTTTTAAATAATTTGATTATATCATATGCAAACACATATATCACTGTACTATAAAATGAAATCAATATTTGTATGACACTGACAAAATTAAAAATGACTACAAATATTAAAATTATTTTATTATAATTTAAATAATATCATAATAATAATTTTAGAATATAAATGAATTTACAAGCAAATTAACTTAATTAGCAAAATAATCCAACATTTACAGAATCAACCTTCCAGAATGTATGAATTTACATCTATTTATGCAGACACAATGAAGTAAATAGCTGGTGGGGTTCAAATTTAAATTTACAAATTTATTTTAAAGAGAGAGATGGAGGAAGTGGAATTATGACCTGAAATTTCAGGGATCTGCCTTCCCAACAACTGCTTCATCACTGGAATCATAGTCATCGTCTGACATCTCATCATCACTTGATTCCTGAGAAGCTCCAGCTGCTTCATGCTTTGCATGCCTTTCACAATACTCTGTCAATACAGGATGAAGAAAATACATGCATTTACATATCTAGCACCTTAACATTCATATTTACATGCATGTCACTCAAATCTTTATCGTAACATTAAAAAATGTTATAGCTCGATATTTAATTGATGCAACAAATAATAACATAAGTAAAAGAAAGAGCGGCTAAATTTTATGTGGAAAAGTTTGGGTTAGAAAAACTTCGGGCAGAGAAGTAGAATTCACTATATAAAATAAGAGATTACAAGTGGATGGTGTTTTGTACAAATCAGGAGGAAAGTATTTAAGGGGAATTATTAAAAGAGAACTAATAAAATAATAACGCACGGATTGCAATCTAAAGACTACTATAAGCTTTGATGTAATGGTTGAAACTTTCTGTTTGAGGGCAACTGCAACTTATTGAATAATCTACTTATAAGTTGATTAGAAATAATTTACTGATAAGCTAGGTGCGGTGGCTATTACAAATTTTTATTTTTTAGAAAGCTGTCATCTCATCTAGATAGGTGAGATATTAAAAAATTGTTTTTAGCATTTTGAAAACGCATAAGCTGTCAAAACGCAGTTTACCCAAACACGTCAAGTGTGTTTTCAAAACGCCACTGCACCAAATAAGCTACCTCAAACGGGCCCTTAATTCATGTGCTCACAGTTTTCTTCTAAACCTTTAATCGCATGATCATTATTTCTTTATGAGACGATAAACGAGACCCATAAAGTTCGGGTCACAAATTTAGTAAAAAACACCACAAACACTAGGGTTTTATAAAGTGTAAATATCAAACTTTGTGTGTTAGAAAAGCAAATACATTAAAATTGTGGGGTATGTATATAAATTTCTCTAATAAAAAACATGGATTCAAAGAGCATGGTTAATTTGGAAGAAGTATATTTAGCAGTGGAAGATAATTTGAATTTCAGTATCTATTGCTGTGATAGGTATATGCTATTAAAGTTGTCCAAAAGGTGGTAGTTATAATTCTAAATATGAGGCCCAATAATAGTTGCTACAATCTTGCCCTACAGGCAAGTTGGGCCAATTTTTATTTATAGATTGAATTTAAGGGTCCAATTGGCTGCCTGGATTACGAGTGTAATGTAAATCAAATAGAGGTTATAGTGAGATTTGTGCATTTAGTTGAGTGTAAATCCAATGTAATGTAAAGTTTTTTTATGAATTTAACGTCGATTTAGCTCAAATTTGGTGTATTTTGAAATCAACCGATATGGCCAACTTAAACATTCACTGCACAAGTTTTTGCAACCCACCCCCCTCACCTGCCCTATGGGTGGACCTAAGTATGGTTCATAGGGAGCAATTGACTCTCCTCAAATTCAGATTTTTACTTATATGAGATAACAATTTAGTCATTTTCCCCTCTTGAAAAATTAATTTTGTCTCCTGAAATATTACTCTTCCCTTTGTTGCCCTAGCTCCTCCCACATAGAGGCTGGTTCCTCACTTGGCTCCGCCGGCGCAATGGAGTGAATGCTAGAGAAAATAACTAAACTACCAATATGCAATAACTTTAAAAGTAGCAAAAATAAAATCGCATTTTACATTGTAAAAAGTTTTGCATAACGAGATTATTTTTAACAGAATTCAAGTGAAAATGTCAATCAAGTTGTCTTTATATAGTTTTAATTAAGGGGCACTGAACTTCAGAGGAATAATCTCCTTGGTGTGAGCAGCAGCTTGAGGCAAATAAAATGGAGCTTCGAGGAGCATCATCAGCAAAGAAGACTAGAATGACAAGAAAAAGGCGAATTGGTGAAAGCCTTCTATTCAACAATCGAATCGGCTTCAGACAGCAAAACATTTGACTAAAGTGCCCAAATAGTCCTCTGACTGTTCATATGGGGCTATCTTAGGGTTTATTTGGTGCAGCTGCAGATGTTTGAAGAAGCAGCTGTGAAACTGCTAAAGAAGAAGCTGTTGAAACAAAAGCTACGGTGGTTATTACAAATCTTTTTTTTTTTAAGTCTGACTGCATCTTTTTAGCCGCCACAACAGCCAGCCAAGTCTGATGGGAAAAAACAACTTTCAGCTGCAGATTTTGAGACAACTAAAATGCAGTTTTGTAAAATAGAAAAAACAGCGGTGCGGCACCAGACCATCACCGCCACCGCACTGCAACCCTAAACGCACCCTTAGTCTTGGATTCTATAATAGTGTCAAATTACTCCCCAAACTCTATAAATTAAGGCTGAAATAATTGACGACTATTTCAGCTCATATTTTAAAAAATGGGAAAAAATGGGATTAAATTGACACCTCCATCGACCCACTGCAAAGAGTCAGTTTGCTATCAAAGGAATGCCCTAGGTTAAAGCTGGACTGAGAATGAGAATCTACGATGTGATGGATTTCGACCTACCATAGCTCATTTTTGCTCCAACAACGATCGAATTTCGCACAAGCAAAGCCAAGAAATATAACGATGAAATTTTGCTTTACAACAAGATCTAGAGGAAAAAAAAAAAAAAAAGATAGCACGGTGTTGAAGTTGCTCTATGAGAAATAAAGAAAGGGAATTTATAATGGTTCGATCATCAAAACTTTAATCCACCATCTAGGCAAGAGAAAATGTTCACACTATACCAACAAATAAATTATAGCTGAGAGACTTTTAATTCTCGGAGAGCTTTTCTAAGAATGCCAATGAAAGTCGAAAAGATTGCCTCTATTTAGCCAAAAAAAGCAAATAGTTAATCGAAGTATTTGTTCGACATTCTACTTAACATTAAATCAACAATAAAATGAAAATCTTCAAACAAAAAAAGTGTTCAAATCAATAATAATTATAGAAAAGCTCCTCATTCCTTGATTGAAAAAATATTTAGGCTAATTACATGATGCATCTCGTGTTCAGAACTGAGGCACCGAAAGTTAGTTCAATAAGTAACAAGAAAGCGGCTAACTCCAATATTTTCGCTACAAAGGGTGGGGCATAGATAGATTGCCAACAGAATCTTTTGAATTTTCATACAAGAATAAGTCAATAAAATTACAGTTAAAAAATATAAATTACAAAAGCAAAGTGTCAAAATATCCCCATGTAAAATAGTCCCCAAATTATTTAAATGGAGATATTTTAGCCCTAGAGTCTATAAAAGTGTCAAGTTAGTCATCTACACTTTTAATACGGGTTGAAATAATCCCCCTCGAGGATTATTTTAGCCCCCATTAGAATAAATTGATACTTTTATAGAATCTTGGACTAAAATGACTTCCTACAAAAAATCAGGGGTCATTTTGGCATTTTTCTCAAAATTACAGCAAGCTAACCTTTTACTTTTTGTTCGTAGGCAGTCTTATCCCGCATCATTAAAGCTGCGGCCTCTCCATTCAATGGATCTGAAGGATTCGGATACAAGAGAAGTTGTGGAAGAAAAACTTCAAATACATTCACAAGATCTGAGAAGGACAATTAAAATAGTTAGGACTAGTATTAGAAATATCTGCTAATAATCATGATATGGTGAATCAGTAGTAAGCTCATTTACCAAACATAGGGCTCCAAGTCTGGTTAATGACGTCCAAACATACAGATCCAGACCTTGAGAAGAAGAAAAAAAAAAATCTATGAGAAGCCGGGAAAGCATTTATTTTAAGGGAAATTTACATGTGCATCACAAAATTCTTACATATTTACAAATCTCACACCTGAACTTTCATATTTACATATGTAGCACTTTGGTGCTTTAAAACCTATGCATGAAAAGCTGCACTTTATTTTAAAAAAGTTATAATAGTACTATTTTTGATGTGATGTTAAAGATTTGAGTGTCATATGTGTAAATACAATAGGTGTGAGATATGTATAACAAATATTGTGTGATATGTATGTAAATGCCCCTTATTTTAACTGCATTAACACAATGAGGATGAGTTCTCGAATGGAAAAAAATAATAATAATTTACATTTCATCTACATTTGGATGATATATTTTATTCACAAAACCAATTGAGGGAGATTTGTAGGGGTAAGCATCAGGAAGCTCCACCCTGATCTTCCATACGCCTCCTTGGTACAGACCTGTGACATTGCAAAACATCAAAACCTGTAAAATCTAAACAAAAACCCTGCGTCGTCAGCCTATCTCGCAAATTCAACACTTTCAATAAGAAAGATGTAAAGCAGAGTGCAAAAATCACACTTTTCAGCATAAATAAAAATGAAATATAACATATAATCATCAAAAAACTTCCCAATAGTTTATCTTATTGATGAAAAGGAAACTTATTTTTTTATTGTTTTTTTTTATAAACAGGGACAACAATTTGATCATACTGCAGTCAAAACCCAGGAATAGACGCCCAAATTTCTAAGAACCCAAACATCATGCCACATTATCTGTGCTTGGGTAGCAGTTTTTTTCTGGACTTCTAGCAAATAAGTACTGGTTTCGAGTTTTTTAGCAAACCAAGTAATAAATTCCTTGGCTCGTCAACAGTAACAACACTTTATCGCACTAAGCGGGGGTCAGCTACATAATCCTTTTTCTCCATTGTGTTCTATTGAGTGTCATATTTTCATTTAAATCTAATAAATTAAGATAATTTTTCATACAACATGCCCAAGTCTTATTAGGTCTACCTCTGCCTTTCTTAACATAAGTCGAATAAAAAATATACTATCTCCCAACTGGATCATTAGAAGGTCGAACATCAAAGACAACTCTCTTTAATCTTCTCTGCCACTGGAGCTAAACCGACCCTTTCACGGATACATTTGTTTTGCATTTTGTCTTTTAAGGGTCAAGCCACTCTCTCATCCACCTAAGCATTCTCATCCAAACAACACTTAATTTTATGCTTCTCTTTTAAAGGACAACATCCTGCGCCATAAAGCATTGCTGGTCTCACCACCATCTTATACATTTTTTTCTTTCAAGTCTAGGCGGTACTTTCTATGACACAATAGGTCTAATGCATTCCTCCAATTCAACCATCCAACTTGAATTCTACTAATAACATTCACATCCATATCACCATCACTTGGAACAATAAACCCCAAATATCTAAAATATTCACACCTTTTAATGATTTGATCACTCATCGTTACCACTAGATCTACCACTAATAAAATTACATTCCATGAATTCAGTTTTAGATCTACTCAAATGAAGTCCTTTATACTCTAATATAGACCTCCATAATTCATTTTTTTCCTGAACTTTTTCTCTAGACTTATCCACAAGAAGAATATCATCAAAGAAAATCATACACCAAGGTACATCCTTCTGTAAATGTCCAACAAGAGCATCCATAACTAAAACAAAAGGATATAGGCTTAAAGTCGATCCCTGATGTAATCCAACTGAATTAGGAAAATTTTTGGTCAATCATCCTTTTCGAATGCAAGTAACAGGTATAGTATATATATATTTAATGACTTGAATATAAGTAATATCGACACATTTCTTTTCTAGAACTCTTCAAAGAACATTACCTGGAACAAATAAAAATCATATGTAGATCTTTCTTACTCTCCACGTATTTCTCCATTAGAACCCTCAATAAATGTATGGCTTCCATAGTAAACTTGTCGGACATAAATCCACACTGACTATGAGAAATATTTGTATCACGTATTCAATTACTCTCTCCCATAATTTTAATGTATGACACAATAACTTAATTCCTCTATAATTTGCAAAATCTATTGCATCCCCTTTATTCTTAAAAATTGGGATCAAAATACTCTTCCTCCACTCCTCAACGCATCTTTTTAGTTTATAAAATAATATTAAAAAGTTTAATAAGCCAAGAAACTCCAAAATCTCCTAAATATTTCCACACTTCTATTGGGATGCCATCAAGTCCTAATTTTCTATCCTTAGTTTTCTTTAAATTCCCCTCAACTACTTTTTTACCAATACGACGGTAAAAATAAAAAGTATTATTATTATTAATGATATTAAAATCACTAAGATTTATCATATTTTCAAAAACTTCATTGAAAAGTTTATCAAAATATCTTGCCCACCTATGTTGAAAATCTTCCTCTAAAAAAATTACTTTTTTATTTTTTATCTTTAATACGTTTGAATTAAGTCTTTATTTTTTTTATCTTTATTTGACTAGTTTATATTTATCATATTTAGAATCTAATATATTATAAAGATCACTAAAAGCAGAATTTTTAGAATCACAAATTATTACCTTAATCTACCTACGAGTCGCCTTATATTTTTCTCAATTTTCTAAACTTTTACATTTAAATTAATTTTTATAACAAAACTTCTATTATTTTATCTTTTCTTGCACATTATTATTCCACCACCAACTATTTTTATTCATAAAAGTTTTTTTCATTTTGATTCTCTATGTACAACTTTTGTCACTTGTTTAATAGTGTTTGTTAGTTTATCCCACCACATAGAATTAACTTCTTCATGAACATCTCAAATCTTAAAATCTTGAAGTTCATTTCATAAAAATAATTTTCTTTATGTATTTTAGATGTCTTTATCTAATTCGATGATAATATTTCATTGCATTTTTTTATCCTTTAACCTATCTTCAAATCCATAACTAATAATTGATGGGTACTTGAATTTTTACTTGAAATGATGTTGCAATCCTTACATTCTTAATGATATCTTCTTCTCAAGTAAATAAACAATGTGTTTTATTAGATTCATTCTTACAAGTAATAAGAAGTTCATCTTTTTTCTTAAATAAAGTCTTAACAATAACAAAATCATAAGCTAAAACAAAATCTAATATAATTCTACCTTCTTCATTAATCACTTTCGTAGCCACCATGAATATTTCTAAAATCTTCTCATTGTACGAACATGTCCATTTAAATCTTATCCAATAAAAAATTTTCTTCAAGAGGTATTAGTATATTAATTCTTCTAGATCATCCCAAAATTTTTCTTTTGAACCTAAATCAAAACCTACTTGAGGAGAATAAATACTTATAACATTAAAAATCTTAGTATCAACAATAATTTTTAAGGCTATACTTCTATTTCAAATTATATTAATTTTTACCATATTATCTTTCAAACACTTATCTATAATTACACCTACACAAATTCATGCGCGACTCCTACTTAAATACCAAAGTTTAAAATCTAAGCTATTCATCTCCTTAGTTTTTTCTCTAACCCATTTAGTTTATTGAATGAATAAGATATTATCTTACTGTGAACCAGAATAACTACCAAGTCCATTAATTTACTTGTGACTTCCACAATGCACTCTGATTAGTGAGGTTTCGAGTCAATATTTATGGATTCTTCTTCTGTAAGAAGAAATAATTAATTGAAATAATGAGTAACCCATTCCATTAATATGAGCACATCTGAGATCAACAAATGCTCGGGAGTTTCTCCACTCCATCTTTTTCCTTGTTCCTAGATATCTCATTTGTATACACCTTTTTGTTTCCCGAGCTTCTAATGAGTTATAGACAAAGTTAAAAGTGATCAAATCTTTGATGATTCAATCATACATGATGGAATTTCAAAAACTATTTTATAGGAATCCTACATATGAACTAAATCCTTTCTGGTTAAAGAATTTCTTTGTAGTTGTTCTGGAACAATTAGGAGCTTCTCTAGAAGAAATCTAGGGTTTTACTTCTGGTGGCAACATGCTATTGGGTGGTGGTCCCGCTTATGGGATCAAATCAATACGCTCTATTGAAGATCAATCCCACCGATATTGTAAGTATCATACCAAATCCTATCAATTAGATCATTTTTCGAGCAATACGAGACATCTAAGTTTTACAAGTAAGAAGATCTATTAATTGATAAGAAAAGAAGAAACAAGAACGGAGATTGGATTGATGAGAAAATAGAATTTTAGGTCAGGAACAGTGATTTGATCGATGAAGAAAGAGAAGTCTTGGTTCAGTTCTCCACCTTAATGACAGAAAAAAGGATTGATCAAATTCTATCGAGTCCGACTCATAGTGATTATTTATCAAAGAATTACAAGTTATCAAATGATTGAACAACCATGATCAATTTCTTTAATATACTTAGTTGACATTTATCAAAAGAATCTAATGAATTATGCGTTCAATAGACCCTGTTTAGCAGAAATATGTATTTTCCTTCCTCATTATCATACAATCACTTCTTCACAAACCTTGTGTGAGGCTAATATTTTTTATTCCCCATCTCCTAATGGAAAACCCTTTCGCTCTGCTTAGCCCTATCCCCCCTAGAGGTATTTTGGTGATAAGTTCTATAGAAACCGGACGATCCTGTTTAGTCAAGTAGCTAGCAATAAACTCCTACGTCCCTTTCAGTGCGGTATTTTCGAACAAATTTCTGGATGACAAGCCTAAAGGTATCTTATTGATGATATCGATATTGATTATAGTCGCGATATTGATCATAGTAATGATGGCCATGATATTGATGTAATTTAGTGGTGCCATGCATATTAGAGATTACATAAATGGTGACTAGCCATACCTAGTTTATAAAGAGTTATTTGAATAGAAGAGTGGAAACTTGTGTTAAACACCTTTTCGCAGAAGTAACCTTTTCGCAGAAGGAAGCCATTTGCTCCTTAGCTTAGGTTGTTCAATAGTTAATTATTTTTGCAATGTCGTCACAGATTGTAGATGGTAGGTTGAGCTCATGCATAAGTTGGTTCCTTTAAGATGGAATGGCTCTTTCCGAAAGTTATTAGGGAATATAGAGTTTTAATGACTCGCAATGTAAGTAATTTGTTATTAAAGTTAAAAGGAAGATTTAAATACACCTAATTCATATGTATTTACATATCTAACCCTAAACTTCAATTTTTTACATATATACCAAGATTTATTTCAATTTTAGAAGTCAAAATAGTGGTATTTTTTATGTGATGTGAAAGAATTGGGGGTTTAAATGTTAAAACTAAAATTTAGGTGTTTGAAATGTAAATAAACAAGAATTAGGTGGTATGTATGTAAATACATACCAACTTAAAATATTTTCAGCATACACAACTTAAAAATATTTTCAGCATACACTTGAGCTCTATAAAATGTCATGTAAGGATGTGCAAAGGGAATAAAATAGGCATATCTTGTTAGCCTATCTACAACCATCTTAATAACTTTTTCCTTGTGATAAGGATATTTCATCAATTAAATCCATAGATATATCAAGTCTAAATTTGCTTTAGAATGGGTAAAGGGTTAAAGGAAACCAAAGGAGGTAATAATCTACCCCTTTTTATTTCAATAAGCACCAGTAAGGTGATATAACGTCTTCTTTTATACCCCCTTTAATAAAGAGTATTATATAACTTATATATATATATGGTGTTTAATTTCTCGTCCATTTTTGTTGTACTTCAGTAGATAGGCATTGATCAAACAAATAGTTGAGGCAGCTAAGATTTGGGGAAAATGAGGAAATATAACCCCAAAGGACATTGATTTCATTTAGATCCACATGAAGAATTAACATCATTATTATTGTAAAATAAAAGTCCCAGCTGCTTTGACATAAAAGACTTTACTAGTGCAACCAAAGTGACGACTTTCCTGCATTATAACTCTGCCAATCCCAAATCTTGATGCATCGCATTCAACTACAAAAGGTTTACCAAATAAGGCAAGGCAATGACTAGACAAGCGAATATAGCATTCGTAAGTTTGTTAAAAGATGGCTCGACATCATTACTTCATTAAAAATAATTCTTTTTAAGATGACAGTAAATAGAGCGTAGATTTCCATAAACCTTTAACAAACTTCATCAAATGACTTGTTAAGATTAAGAAATTCATTTAACCCTTTCACACTAGTTGGAATGGGTCACTCTTTCCATTAAAAACAGCCATTTTAGGATTGGTAACAACACATTTTTTGGCATCAAAGTGACCAAGGTATCCCCCGATGCTAGCTAAAAGAATTCCTTATCTTTTGGGTACAAATTTGTTAAGATTGAAGACATTGAAAGACTACCTTTAAATAAGAAAGAAGACTCCCAGGTGCAGCTATAAATTAATATGTCAATAAAGAAAGCCAACTTAAACATACTAAAATTCGAAAAACCACAGGTGACAATGCACCAACCAGCAATACCAAGCCTTTATCCCATTAAATGGGATAGGCTATATGAAACCTTCTCCTCCATTGTGTCCTATCGAGTGTCATATTGTCATTTAATTCTAAGAAATTAAGATCATTTTTAATATAGCATGCCCAAGTCTCTTTAGGTCTACTTCTACCTTTCTTAACACAAGTCAAATCTAAAAAATCTAAAACAGCTTCTCTCCCAACAGAGCCATAAGATAGTCAATGTTTAGTGTGACCAAACCATCTAAAGACACTCTCTCTAATCTTGTGTACCCTTAGAGCCACTTCAAGCCTTCAACGGATATATCATATTGTCATTTAATTCTAAGAAATTAAGATCATTTTTAATATAGCATGCCCAAGTCTCTTTAGGTCTACTTCTACCTTTCTTAACACAAGTCAAATCTAAAAAATCTAAAACAGCTTCTCTCCCAACAGAGCCATAAGATAGTCAATGTTTAGTGTGACCAAACCATCTAAAGACACTCTCTCTAATCTTGTGTACCCTTAGAGCCACTTCAAGCCTTCAACGGATATATTTGTTTTAAATTTTGTGTCTAAGTGTAAAGCCACGCATCCAACTAAGCATTCTCATCTCAACAACACTTCACTTAATTTTATGATTCTCTTTTACAGGCCAACATTCTGTAGCATAAAGCACAGTAGATCCCACCACCATCTTATAAAATTTTCCTTTAAATCTAAAAAGTATTGTCTATCACACAATAGGCTCGATGAATTCCTCCAATTTAGCCATCTAACTTGAATTCTACTACGAACATCCCCATCTATATCACCATCACTTTAAACAATAGACTTGAGATATTTAAAATGTTATCTCCTTTTAATGGCTTGATCACCCATTGTTACAACCCCATCATTGGATCTACTATTACTAAAATTACATTCCATGTCTTTAGTTTTAGATCTACTCAAACAAAAGCCATTACAGTCTAACGTTGACTTTCAAAATTCAAGTTTATCCAAAACTCTCTCTCTAGTCTTATTCACAAGAAATATATCATCAACGAAAAGCATAAACCAAGGTACATCCTCCTATAAAAGTCCAGCAAGAACATTCATAACTAAAGCAAAAAGAAACGGGCTTAAAGCTGATCCCTGTTGTAATCCAACTAAAATAAATAAATACTTGGTCAATCCTCCGTATGTTTGAACAGAAGTAGCAACTCTAGTATACATATCTTTAATTACTTGAATGTACGCAATATCAATACCATTCTTTTCCAAAACTCTCTAAAATACTTCTTTTAGAACTTTATCATAAGCTTTTTCTAAATCAATAAAAATCATATGTAGATCCTCCTTACTCTCTCTATACTTCTCCATCAAAGCTCTCAATAAATTTATAGCTTCCATAGTGGACTTGCACCAAAAGTTAAAAATACATTACTAGAAACTCACAATGACTTTCATGTGTTTAGAAAGCTTAATTAAGAAATTCATCTTCAAGAACTCGGAATTGGTTGTAACCCGTTCTCATATCAAATTTTTTGCTTGCAAAGAAACACCATGAATATCATCTAGTAATTCAATTAGTAACTCAAAAGTAATAGGAACCAAAATATTATCCATCATAATAATTTTGTTAAGACATCCATAATCAATCCAAAACCTCCAATAACCATTGTACTTATAAACAAGGATTATAATTATGCCTTATAGATAAGGTATCTGACCTAACCAAACTTGATAGGGTATCCCATTATTCGATCTACTATTTAAAGTTTGGCTTTTTGAGTAGCATTAATAGAAGAATCCAATAGCGTGTGGCATTAGCTCCAAGGATAATCAAGGCCCAAACTAGATTTTATGTTTCATAAACATATATAATTATTTTAAATAATTTCACATGTCTTATGCTATGTGTAAAATGTATATAATAAAGCTAAAAATATAGAATATGTAAGTACAAAATTTGAATATATTAAATGTAAAATTTCTAAAATCTTACATCAGCTATGGATGTCAAGTTATTTACGTTAATGTGTTGTGTAGCATATTAATATTATAATTTAAAATTTTATAAGATACTATTTGTAAGTTAACGAGGATTTAAGTCAACAAAATATTTATAGCTTAATTACCAAATTGTATGATCGAGTATTATATATTCAAAGGGTATCCACTACCCTCCAATAAGAAGGTAGCAATATTTATTTTAAAATGCATTATTGAATTCACATACAGTTTGAAGTATCTAATTCTTAATTAAATATAGGATTGGATAGGGATTACCGTGGAGGGTGAACCTCACTGATTGCCACTCCTCGCAAAATAACATCAAAGATGAATACAGATCATTACTAATTAGAATCACCTCACTGGCTAGCTCTCGTGAGATTTCCTTTTAATTTCTCCTTTTTAGTATGTGGGAGACAATAAAGGTGGATAAGATTGAATGTTCATAGAATGACTTTTTAGAATAAGGGAATTCTAAGTATCATAATTTAGGTAAGGAGTTAAGCTAGTGAGAGTACTAAAGAGCTCCTTGAAAGAGTCCAATAAAGCTTTCAATCTTTAGTTCGAAGATAGTTAAATGCAATTCCATTTGCATTGTATAGATTCATACACATTGTCGTAGCTCCTTTGCATTAGTATCTCCCCAATGAATAGTTAGCCAAAAATTTTTAGAATATGGGAATTCTAACTATCATAATTTAGGTAAGGAGTTAAGCTAGTGAGAGTACTAAAGAGCTCCTTGAAAGAGTCCAATAAAGCTTTCAATCTTTAGTTCGAAGATAGTTAAATGCAATTCCATTTGCATTGTATAGATTCATACACATTGTCGTAGCTCTTTTGCATTAGTATCTCCCCAATGAATAGTTAGTGAAAACTTGTAACCTAAAACATCGTGTCTTAGGGCTTGTGTTATAGCCCTTGGATTTTAAGCTAATCCCATATATGGGACCAAGAATCAAGAAATAATGGGCACCCAACGAAAATTCACATCCTTCAAGGGTAAGCACATGCAAATACACATTGAATTGAAAATCTTCAATGGAAAGTTACAAGTTAGAGCATTTGCTACTAGTTGTCAGTTTGTCTTCATTGAAAATATCACTCAGAATGCAACACCCTCTATGAATTTTCATTGGATCCTCTTCACCAAATTATAATTGATAAAATTAAAGGTGTTTCCAAAAACAAAACAAAAATAAAAACTAAAAATAATAAGTTGTCGTTTGATAGAGCCTTTGACCCTCAGAATTTGTGAAGAAGAAGAAACCATAATAGTATGCATGAAAATCTAAGGAATATTTAAAACTCATCCTTTTACTTTGAGGCAATGTCATCTACATCCTGTTCTTCATTTTCCCAGTCATTTTCAATCATAAAAGTTGATTGTAAGAATTCTATCTAGAATTACATAAAAATAGTAATAACATCCATTCCTTTCATTTTTGAGCTTCTGCAAGTCAAATACATAATGGCCATATTTATGCTTGAAGCAGATAGAATTGTTCTGTGCATGCTTTGCACCTAGCAATGTTAACGCCTCTTCATCTAGGCATAAAAGTCCAATAGCACGGGACATCAAGGCAGGTTGAAATTTCTGCACCTCATGCATCAAGATTGGTTTAATTCAACAATTAAGCAGCTTATAACGAAATTCTCATGAGCTTGGTATTATGATTGACAATCCTTTTAAACTAGTTTGATATTCATGTAATGATCAATATAGGCCTTCCTTGAGTTTGGTAAGTTAACCATAAACTTCATATTGAGTAGGCTTGAATGTAATACATAAGGTCCCACCAACAAGTTCATATGACTTTTCTAGGACCGTTGATACCACTATAAGGCACATTTATCCAATATGGAATGAGGTTTTAGTTGCACTTAGCGATAATCTGGTCTTTGATTTATCTAAAGAACTATTCGACTCAACAGGTCCAGCTATACATATCATCACCGTAAAAAGTTTGAAATTTCAATCATGCATTGTGGAATTGCAAACATGAGAATAAAAAAATAGTTGTGTTGGTTTGATTAGAAGTTGTTGGGAGAGAATGTATAAAATGATATACTACGTTGCCCAATGTTGAGGCTTAAACATCATTCTTCATTATCTTCTTAATAATGAGGTAAAATAACATATTGACTATTAATGTAAGATTGTAAATTCCTCCTTGCCAACCATGCTCCTCAATGATTTGACATTTATTTTGGGCTTTAATTTAAATTGAATTTCCTTTTTTTTTTTGGGCAAACATCAGTGGAGTATGACTCGAGTAGATTGGCATGGAAGTAGGGTAGGTATGATTTTGTAGCTATGTTGTCATAAGACCACTACAATTAGAGTTGTAACTGAGCCAAGCCGACCCGTGAGGCAGCTCGAGCTCAACTCTATAAGTAGCTTGTGAGCTGAGCTAGATGAGCTAGCAAGCCAGCCCCAACTCGACTTGTTAGCTCATGAGCTGGCTCGTTTAAGAAAATATTAATACAACATATACTCAAAATATATTAAAATTCAAGACTTTATTTTTAAATTATTAAGAATGTTTAAGGAATGATATTTTACATTTTATAGCAAGAGATTTCATATTATTTATCTCATAATTGCTCATTTTATTTGTCACTTTATTATAACACTAGCTTCAATTAATATTATTTTCTCTCATTCATGATAAGCAAGCTGGCTCGTGAGCTAGCTCGAACATAATTAATTAATCAGGCTTAAGCTCAAGCCAAGTGTAGCTCGAGCTCAACTCGACTTGTTTACACCCCTAAGACAACAAATGAATTATAATCTCTCGGAAGGGCTTGCTAGAATACATAAATATAAAAAGAGTATGATGGAAGATGATATCTTTCACCCACTTTCAAATGTCATAAGATTCGTTATTTATAATATAAAAACCTTCTAATAATAGTAGTATTGTTATTGATTTCCTAGTCACAATTTAAGATGAGTAGTCAATAAGACAAATGTCAATCTTAAAAATTAGGAAAATAGTGACTAATTAATTAATCTAGCTTAGGCTCACGCCAAGAGTGGCTTGAGCTCGACTTAACTTGTTTACGCCCCTAACTACAACAAATGAATTATTATCTCTTAGAAGGGATTGCTATAATAGAGAAATTAAAACAAGAGTACAACTGAAGATGATGTCTTTTACCCACTTTCAAATCTCATGAGATTCATTATTTATAATATAAAACTATTCTAATAAGATTAGAATTGTTCTTTATTTCCTTATCACAAGTTATAATGAGTAATCAACAAGACAAGTGTCAATCTACAAAATTAGAAAAATAGTGAAATAACTGAAAAAACGTGATAAAAATTCTATAAATGTCTCTCATTTTTGCATAGGATTAATGGGAGTTTCTAAATTTGGGCTATTCCCTAGTTAATATCTTGGCGAAATGAATAATAGTTTAATTTTGGTAAATTAATCCCCAAAATTATTCATTTTTGTGAAAGGACTCACAGCCCATTGGTTAAAGGACAAGATTGTATCTCCGATTTCACAGATTCAAATCATAAGAGGCACTGAAACAACTGCTGGAGAAGAATGAAGTATGCAATCAATTTTAGTTAATTACTAATTAATATATGTCCTAATTTACATGTCAACAAAAAACCCGTGGATTAATTCACCAAAATTAAAAATAAGACCCTCTTCAATAATAATCTAGATTTAGAAACTCCCATTACTCCTACAGCGCCGAAGACAGAAGCAACTTAATACCTATCAAAATCACAATCAAGAATAATCTTCCAAAAAAAATAAAAAATGCTCCATACGATTGAAAAAAGCATGAAACAGAAACTCACAAATCAAGCAATCTCACCGAAATAGCACATCAAAAGTCCAACAACCCAAATCAACAAATAAGAACCATTAATCCTGCAGCGTAAAAGGAGAAGAAACTCGTAGCTAAAATACATAAAGGGGTATGTAAGCTATACTGTCTTTAGGGCCATGGAAATCAACAAAGAACTCCTGCATCCCATCGTTTACCATCTCCACTTTATAATCACTCATCATCCTACAGAAAAGAGTCAAACAAACCAAACAGTAAAAATATAAGGATCAGAATTCTAACAAAAAGGAAAGATCAGTCTTAAGAGCATCACAGCTTCATCAAATCCATTTCCCTGCGCTTGCTCGGAGAAGACATGGCTCCCTGCCTGCAACTGTCTCCCTCTTCTTCTTCAGGGTTTCAGGAGCTTCTGTGGAATGGGAAAGTAAGCGGTGGAATACTGAGAGTAAAAAGTGGCAGACGGTAAAGCCGCAGATGGAGATGATGAAAACTTCTCAGAGGGGCAGCTCCGTCCAAGCAATTAATATTAGGGGCATTTCACATACACATCACACATTTTTTATGTATTTACATTTCTATCCCAAAACTTTACTCTCTTTTTTTTTAGATATAAAAGTTGATGTTTAGTTGGTAGATGTGTAAATAAGTAAGAATTGAGGGGTGTGCATGTAAATCTTCCTTGCAGTTAATAATTTCTTCCTTGCAGTTAATAATTTAAGGAAAAAAATTAATGCGTGGTATTATTGTTTTAGTAATTTAATAATGGAAAAATTATATTTTATATGTTATGTCTTTGATATTTATTTTTAAAATTTACTCAAAAGTATATTTTTTATCGAAATATTTTTTATTACATAAAAATAAAAGTGGGGGTTAGAATTTATAATATAAGTTATTGACTTCGGAGAATATAGAGTCAAATGCACATAGGAAAACATATTAACTAGTTCAAATCATGTTCAAATTTTATTTGAACATTATTCAAAATTTTGCTCAAACCATGCTCAAATTTAATCGAACGTGGCTCAAATTTAGTTTTATGGTATATTTGGGGCAGCATTGCAGCAGTCGTGCGGTACTGCACTGTAGTTTTGTCTGTTTGGGTAAAATGTATTTTGGCAGCTTATTCAAAAAATTGTCACTGAAATCTGTGTTTTCTCATCAATCATGACTAACTACAGAGACAGCTTTCTAGCTACGATCAATCTTTTTCAAAACAAATATATATATATATATATATATATATATATATATATATATATATATATATATCGTAATAATCATCGTAGCTTTTGAACATTAGAATAATAGATTATTCTTCAACAGCTTCATAACTATTTTTTAATAAGCTACAGCTACCACAAACAGAACCTTAATATGATAAAAGTATGGTTTGAATGTGCTCTTAAACTTACACTTTCTAGTTTGAAGTAATCATCTTATATGACATTGATTCAACAAATTTTCTTTATATGTTGTGTCCACTTTAATCATATTTGTAAAAGCATTATATTCTCACAAAAGTATTTGTAAAAGCATTATATTTCCATTATTATTCTCTATAAATCTACTTCATTCAATCGACTCACAAAAGTATCGAAGTTTCTTTTACATATTCGTGATAGCTTTTACGTCATTTTCTTTCAGACATACGCTTCTTAGTTGAGATTTTTCTTAAATACATCATGTGATGCCTCATTTTTAATGCCATTTTTTTCAACAACTTAGCTACTATTATTACCCATAAACCTTTGTATCAACTTAAAATAGCCCAATCAGATTATTGACAAACTAATTAAACTTGTTTGATGATCACTGCCCAATACCTCACCTATTGGTTTATTTACCTCATCTATATTTATTAGTTTGACTAACAGTATTTATATATGACCAAAATTTCACTAAAGATAACATAATGATGGCAATACCTATCTCATGATAAGATAATATGGTGTGATAAGATAAAGATAATGTGATAATTTGTGCTCTAAATATAGTTGATGACATCTAAGAAATATGTGGTTAATTAAGTGTAATTAATCTCACCTATTGATTCAACTATAAAATGCCATAAAATGCTCTTTAAAGATGGAAAAAAATTGCGTACGTAAACCGTATGCATCAATGCGTACGGTAGCCAATGGAAAGACGCCACATCGGACAATGGGTCCCGCCGCATTTAAAAATAAGCTATTTAACGCACGTGGCCCGAAGACCCGGCCCGATATTGTAACCTGAAAGGGTTAGCTCTCTTGTTATTTAAAAATCTATTGTAATGTTATGCATAAAAAAAGATTCCACTCTCCTTTTTCTTCCTCATTGTATGTAGATCAATTATTATTAATAAATGATCATAATTGAAGATTATATTAGAATTAAAATGGACAAATCTAAAGATAGCCAAATCACTTTAAATTCTTATCTTACCCCTTATTTTTTTATTATTTTGTTCGCGAGTTTATCTTTCATCAGCCTAAGTAATCTCATTTTAAACTTTGTCTTATAATTTATAATTAGCCCATAACTGAATCAAGTGAATCATATAATATTTCATTATATGATTTACTCGTTATATGATTCATTTGATAACGAAATCTTTAGCATATTTGATTCACTAGTTATCACATAAATGTAAGTCTGAATTCTTTAATCGAGAGTATTCTTCGGTATCCTCCAAAATGTAATTAACCAAAGACGCACGATCCTAAAATATAAATTTTTGTTCTCTAGTTATGTGGGTTGTTTATGTAGGTGACTTTTTGGTATATATATTTTCAAAGTGTTTCAATCTGATCTTATCTTTGGAAATACACTATCAACCTATCGTTCGAGGATGGCCTTACATAAGTTCTCCATATATTTTTTAACTTAATTTGTTTGTCTACTTTCATCTTATTTTCTCCTTCGCTGAATCATTTTGACGGTTCAAGAAAGATAACAAAACGGTAACTTCGAGTGTTAAAATAACCAAAACAATATCTTATAAGATTCGTGACTCAAAAGAGGACACACTTCACTTTAGTTTTATATTATGTGAAAGGTGTTATTGTCTTTTTAATGTAATTGAAAAGGAAATTAGCATCCCTAATTAATGCAAGGCTTGCTTAAAAAAATAATTAAAAGTTAATTATCTTTTGGTTGCAATGGGATCCACTCTTAATAGTGCTCTATTCTATTTATTTATTTGTCTATAAAAAAACTTTTAGGTTGTCTTTGAGCCCAACTTGGCTTCTAAAGCATATCCATTTGGATTCTTTCAAGTTAGGTCCCTATCAATTTACAAATTAATCCCAACACATTGTATCATTGCTCATTTATTTAATTTTGTCCTATATAATATATTATCAATCTCAACCTATTATTTAGTGTTGTTTGGGTTAATTTAGATTGAATTAATTAACTCTACAATTATTTTTTATAATATTTAATAACTTAAATCTTGAATTAAAGAAATAATGAAAAAAAAATTTGTTTAAATGGTCAATAATTTATATTGTCTCATATTGCAATGTTTTTCCATGATAATGACTTCACTAGAGTTAATCCAAAATAATATGCCTTATAATTTAAGAAATAAAAAAATAATAATTATGGTGGACTCCACCATGATGGTCACAAGCACTAATTTCTTGAAAAGAATAATAAAATAATATATATATATATATATATATATATATATATATATATATATATATCTTCGGGCACGATAAGTGCACGAGCTTGATGCTTTGAAATTATTGATTTTGTTTTCAATCAATTCGCTACACATTCAATTAGCGGTCGAAACTTATATACGTGCGAGTCATCATCAATCGTCATCAACTTGATTGAATTTTATCTAATCAAATTTAAAGTTATTAATGGACGGTCCATAACATAATGGTTTAGAGCTTCATCTAATTATATTTTCTTGAGTTCAAAGCAATTGGCTATCACTTTTACAATACACAATTAAAAATATATAAATATATAATAATTTTAAGTAAGATTAGATGAATTGAATCAAAATATTACAGGTAACAACACGATCTCTCATCCATCAAGATATTATTCAGTCTAAACTAATGGCCTCATAGTTTTGTCCCATTGATGTAACTTTCCAGGAGATCACTCGTCCCAAGAGTGCTCTCGAACGAACGCACTTAACTTTATAGTTTTCTTATGACATTTCAATTGTTACAGTAAAATACGCTTCAATATTTAAGAGTTCAGTTTCATTTCACACCATATAAAAGTCAAGCGCATAACCAGTTTATGTCCATAGAAATGATTACGAGATCGTTAACGTACCATCCTCATGAGAGCAGTCAACTTATTCTACGATGTTAAGCGGTCCAAAGTAGAAGGAAAAGTGACAAAGTTGGTATGGATAGTCATTATCATGCACATTACCAAATGCACTTGTAGTGTCATCTTATTAGTCAACTTATTCTATAATGTCTTTCATGTGATAACTTTTAATTAAAACCGCTAAAAAGTGCTATTGGTCTGAGCACTGAGCTTTAATCTATGATTGAAATGACATAACCAATTTTCATTCTAGAAAGCTACAAGTATACATCAATATTTTTTTAAGTGAAAATTTTACAATAAAAAGAGAGAATAATTTCATTTTGTAACTAGATTCATTTTTTAAATTATATCATGCTATTTAATCTATAATAATAGAATTGAGAGAAAATTTAATCGGGATGTAAACAAAGTTGAGCTTGAGCGAGCTGACTCACGGTTCGTATTCGGCTCATTACACTTTCGCTCACATTTGAAATGACTCGTGTTTGAAATGGCTCGTGAAGAATGTGTTCGTGTTCGGCTTGAATAAAGAAAAAAAAATCATGTTTGTGTTCGGCTCGACATAGATTCAGTAGAAAATTTAATGTCGCGGTGTTACTCAGATTTTATTGCGCGGTGTTATTGGTCTTATCCACGGAATAACTCCAATAATACAGCAAAATATTGAGTATATTTATACTTTTATTTATTTATTTCTTTCTTTCTTTCTTTCTCGAGTCAATTCGAGCCAACCAAGAGCGAGCAAATATTTGTTCATGTTCGGTTCGTTAAGCTTAACGAACGAGCCAAACACAAGCTGCTTAACGAGCCAAACACGAGCTGCTTGCAAACAACATGCAGTTTTAACAGCCCTAGTTGCGAACAAGCCAAATTCGACTCGGTTTGAACTTGAATTAATTATAACTTGAGTTTAACTTGACTATCATGAAAATAGATCAAATTGTATATGCATTTATGCATGAAATGACATACACATCTATTTTCTATGTACTTTATATTTAAATTAATGTATACTTAGAGCTATGCCTTTTTACATGTGAGGCTGTATATTTATGAGTAAAGCATGCACATTAGATTGAATTTTTGACTTCAGAGATGGAAATTCAATTAAAATCAAATTTATTTTTTGAGTTGGATCGAGCCACATCAACATTGATGGACGATGTTTGGCACAATTCATGATTGGATCAAGCCAACTTTTACAATACTTGGATTGGTAAGCCACACATCTAAGGACTTGAATACAGGATCTCATGGTCGAAAGTCTAAGTTGTCAGTCAAAAGGATAAGATGACTAGCATTAGAATACATATATTTATTTAGTTACATCATTATATGTGAATCGGTCCTTTCGTAATGTCTATCATTGATTTATGTGCCATCAACTCACATGCCCAACAATATTGATATTCTTAAGGTGTTTTTAACATTGCGGGCGTGTTGATGTATTCCATTTCATATGCGGATTATGTTTGAGTTATTTTGCCATCTTTTGAGTCACATTGACTCTAATTATGCATGACTTCAGCTCAACACTATCACATTCACTGCCTTCTATCGAATCGATCGTAAAAAAATCTATTATTGACAACGTTGATGCTACATATACATTTACTTTATCTATTTTATGAATGAACAATGCTCTGAATAGCTCTAATTACAATCAATGCATCTCTAATTTCTTATTTCAAATTACATATGTTTATTCTTCATGTGTATTCAAACGTGTCGACTAATGTATCTTATATTAAGGTTAATAGATATCTTTCAATAAATATAGTGCATGCATAGATTGTGTTGTGTGTGTGTGTGTGTGTGTGTTGTGTGTGTGTATGTGTGTGTGTATTGTTATTTTGACCCTCAATTAATAAACTAAGGTAAAAGGGCATTTTCGTAATGTGATACCGCTCACCTACAACATCTCACCTACCGCTCATCTACCTCCCACCTACCACTCTCTTGCTTTGTATAAATAGAGGGTGTGAGGCTTAGGAGAGCAAGGGAAGAGGTCTTAAGCTACCACAAAGAACGAGAGAATAAGCTAGAGATGTAGAGAGGAGGAGAAGCATCTTTGGCGCTTAGATCGACGTGTCAGCTTGAGAAGGAGGCTATAGAAGAAAGATGAGGGCTCATCTCTACGTATAGTCTACGTATTCTCCATTTCTTTTGCTTTAGTGAACTATTTGATTGTTCCCTCCCGTGGACGTAGATCCAATTGGATCAAACCACGTCAACGATCTACGTTTGCTTGTGTTCTTTGCGTTTCATTTCTATGTCAGGAAGTACATATCTCACAACATATATATATATATATATATATATATATATATATATATATATATATATATATATATATATATATTCAAGAAAAAGTGGAAGGCCTTTTAGCCTTTGGATAGCGCACCTAATATTCCCCACCAAATAGTAGAAGAATAACTAAAATGATGGTTAGGAAGACTTGCAAGTTAGGATTACAGCACTAAAGAAGGCTCCGTAGCTGAATATATTTAGTTTGATAGAGATTTTAAAAATAATTTCGAAAATTTTGATATTGACATTTTATTTGGATTTTTTTTATAAAAAAAAAACAATGTTTATTAAATAAAAATAATTTATACAATGTAACATTTACAATGATGAGACATTTGTTAAATTTTTCTTTTTTAAAAAATAAAGTAGAAATTATTAATGAGAAATATAAATTTTAATAAATAATTAAAATTATAAATATTAGACATGTGAGCAACAACCTTATTAGCATTATTAGATATCGATATTTTGGGTAGTGGTGGGTGATGACTTTTTTAACATTGCAGTCATCAATGTTGACGTCAATAATATTTCTTGGTCATATTACTAATGTCGTGCATCAACATTATTCGTGATTATGTGTGATGATCTTGATGTTATCCGGTTCCAACTTTATTGACTTGGGTGAGAAATAGTGTTAGACAGATAATGGGTGATATCTTCGCTTGCATTGTTAGCTGTCAATTTTACTTTCGTTGTTTTGATGGTCATTGATATTATTGGCAATAGTGAGTGAAAATCATGTTCGTATTATTAATCGACAACGACTGTGTAGAAGCTGATGGCAAGCAAATATTATATGGTTTCAATGAGTTTTAAGGTTGATGTCCGTGATAAGTTATGATCTTCTAGAGTGATTGATATGAAAGAACTAATTCATACAAGAGCACTAATGTTATTATTAATGATAGACAATGATATTGTTAGCATTAATGGGCATTAGGGTTGTTGTCAATGTCAATTTCCATCATTTTATATGGTGAAAAATAACTACTTCAATGGCAACAATGAGTGGTGATATTATCAACCAAGATGATGATAAATGGTTAATTATTGTAATTGAAGATGATCATCAATGTTAATGTTTGTGCTAAGTTCTAGGTTTCTTAAATGTATGAGCTTTTACTTCACTAGAACTGTAGAAGTCCCATGTATGTATTGAGTGAGGGTCTATTTATTGATTTTTGTGGTGTTATTTTAGCTTTTTAATCGAAATAATTAGATCTTCCCTGAATTATATAAGACTCTTTAAGAGTTGAAGTTTCTTGATAACATTACAATTAAGTGATTTTAGAATCATTAAGTTATTCATTTTGACTATAAGCATACAAAATTTGCAGATTATTTGGTCACTCAGACGGCGCTAAGAAGTTTTTTAATCGCACTTTAAGTTCTTGATTTATGATCATTTGTATTAGAAATAATGTACTTTTGGTGTTATTGAGCTTATTATTATTGAAGCATTCATTTCATCTATAAATTTGTTAAAGTTGCAATAAATTATTATAAAGTTAAACTTAAATTTCTTTAAAAAAGTATTTATGTCAAAATCAATGCTTGATCACATAATTTTTTTAAGGATGTATAAATTATAATGATAATAATTATATGAAAAATAATAAATGATTTAGGCCTCGTTTGGACAGCTTATTTGGTGTGTTGCGTTTTGAAAACGCACTTAAGGGAGTTTGGGTAAACTGCATTTAGGCAGCTTTTTCCAAAAACTTCGTTTTGAAAACACTTAAATCAACATTTAGACACCATTCCTTAGGTGCGGCGGCAACTTATTTGGTGCGGTTTGACTTTTCTTTAAAAAAAAATGTAATAGTCACTGTAGCTTGTTAGTAAGCAGATTATTTTTCAGTAGCTTATTAAAAAGTTGAAGTTGCCCTAAACAAACCCTTAATAATTAAATAAAGAATTGATCCAAGTGTGCAAAGAACTAATCAAATGTATCAATCAAAGAAAAGCTAAACAAACCACACAAGGTTGTACTAAGGTGAATAATAAATTGATTAAGCTAAGTGTATCAGTCTATAAATTTATTAATGATATAGTATTGTAAAACTCAACAAGGTACATCATTACTTTTATTGCACATTAATATTACCATACTTAATTTTCATATAATGATATGGTGATCCAAATACCAATCTATAGTAATAGTACTTTTTTTAAGAAAATAAGCATATTATAAGAAGTTAACTCATCTACTATTGCAATCAATCAATTAAAATGACTTAATATATAGATAATTAAGTATGAATAATTTATGAAAGTGAAATGCATTGACACAAATGATATTTATTACACAAAACTTACATCCCCATCCACTCATATAACTTGTCAATACTTTTATCATACTAACACAAAGTAACCAACAAAGTCCTTAGACAATTCAATTCAATATTAAGGAGTAGCATAGCTTTTCCACCAATATAATTCCATAATGTTCATCCAATGCCAAGCCATAAATTTTCTAGACTTTGGAGTTTATAAAAAAAGTGACCTTCTAATGTCACTCTCATAATCCTCAATATAAATTTATAATCATATAATGAAAATATTAAGCACAAATATAAATTATGAGATAAATAGAGTTGATGCGTGCTAGAAAATTTGAGGCGGTAGAGTAATGAATTATCTTCTTAACGTTTTATGAGAATTTAGCACACACTCATGTGAAAGAGAACAATTAGTAATGACACCGGAAGTTTTTACGTGGGAAAACCCGTAAAGGGAAAAAATCACAAGGCCTGGCCCAGTTGTAAAAATTCAATATAGGTTGATGATTACAGAAACCCCTTGCCCCACGTAACGGGAAATGATTACTAGATTTTACAAGTTACGACGTTGACTGACAACATCTAGTTGGTGGCAGTCGACGACGATCAGTGGTGGTCGACGGTGATCGGCGGTGATCGATAACGGTTGGTGGTGGTCGATGAGATCAACGGTGGCAGACGGCGATCAACGGTGATAGAGATGGTGTTGGACTTCAGCTTCTTTTCAAAGCTTCGAGTTATCTTCAAAACTTCAAGCCTCTCCCTCATGTGAGGGGTGGGGATCCATTTATAGTGTTTTGGGTGCAATTAATGTAGAAATTTGAACCACTTTGATTAGACAGTCCGGAGAGCTTCTTTCGATCGAACAGTGTTTGATGGACATTTAAGTGCTTTAACAAAGTCAAAATTGAGTAATCTTGGCTCGTTGGATTCGGCTTGTCGAGACGTTTGATTCTACTATAAACTCGCCAGATTTGTTATCTGTTTAACCTTTCAAATGTGTCCGAAAATCTTCTATGATTGATTTAATGACTTGATATGGGTTTGATTTGACTCGGACTGTACTAACTTTGATGTCATTAGGTTCGACTTAGCAAACCGGTCAGCTTGACTATAAGTTTCATTGAAATCTAAGTTCTGAATGACTTTTCATTGAAATTTGAATGTTTCTTGTGCAAGAGATTACCTCGAGATTCGAGTCATGCCTCGAGTTTCATGTCGGATGATGAAAATTTGTTAGTGATGTATCAAGAGTCAAATGCTATTATCAGCATCTTGAAAGGATAAAGGGAATAAAATTTCACATGGAATCCATAACAACACATTGCTTAAATGAACATTTTAATTCTTAGTAATTTATCTCCACAATATAAATCCTTTAACCCCTTTGAAATTGATTTGCATTAGCTAAATGACTCACCCACTCATCTTCTATTTATAACCTATTAAAATATATTCAAAGAATCTAAGAAAAATCTTTAAAAATATAGTTAATATGGTAACTGAATGTCTAATAAATTTCTCTCAATAGCTATAAAAAGTATTCATTTGTAGAAATAAGTCCAACAAACTATGTTCAATTCACGTTACTGTGTTGTGAATTAAATGCATGCGAGGAAATTAATCTAAAGAAGGCCACAAACAACAATAGGGAGTTAGATTTCATTGTAAGTCGGCTCGATTCTTCCTCAATTATTTACAGCAGATTCTCAAGAAAAGACAACTGGAGATAATACGAGAAAGCAGATAGTCGTGCATTCATGTCATGATTAGAAATAGCTAAGCTATTAAAATTGATACATGCTCAAGTGTCAAGAACTCGAATCTCGCTTACTTGAAGGGGGCGACAATGTTCTTAAGAAAAAAGTGTATAGAGAGTTTAAAGAGCATATCAACAAAGAGAGACTCAAAATTTTTTTAGAATAATAAAAAAATAAAAATCGAGATGTCCTAAATAAGGAAAAAATTTGCGTTCGTAAAGCGTACGCAGCGCTGTGTATGCTTTACGGGATACATGGAGGTTACATTAGGGGTTTTTCTGTGTTTTATCCCTTATAACCTCTTTGTAACCTATCTGTAACCTCCCTTAATCTCCATGTAACATCCTTATTTTTGCGTAGTTACATGTAGGTTACATGAAGGTTATACGTACGTGGCATTCTTCTATTTGATGACGTATGCAGCGCTGCGTACGCTTTACGTAGGTAAATTTTTTCCCGTAAATAAGGAGACATTTATATGTATAGTTGATAGGCCCCCAAAGGTAATTATTATTCAATCATTTGAGGTGAGTTCTAATTTTGATTGTGTTTTGAGGCTAATGATAAGCTAGGGATAAAAAGAGGTGCAATGAAAATAAAGATTATTATTTTTTGTATAGTATTAGGCTGGATTTGCCATGGAAATAAATATGACATGATGGAGGCTATGCTCCATTCCTATTGGATAGAATGGATGGTCATAAATATATATATATATATATATATATAATGGACAACAAAATGGATGCCACATATTTGTAATTAATGGTTAGATATTTAGATATCTTTTTGTAACCCACATGTTCCCCATATATGTAGGAAGTAGGTGAAAAAGGTATTATTTTGTCTAAGAATAATGAGAATTGGAAAAAAATATGTTCGGACGACCAATAATCAGCCGCCACGTTGCCTGTCGATGAAGTATATGACGACATGGCGGCATGTGATATCACCTGAGGACGTACGGTCGTGCACGTAAATATTTTCTCTGAGCATTGAGGCTGAAGTTTTTGTAAGATAAGCATGTGTTCGCTGTCAAGCAATGCTCTTGAGAATTCCCCAAAGGCACTCATGAGGGGGTAGTTGAAAAGACCTAAAATCATAAATTTTGTGCATGATTTTATATTGTTGAGATTTTAGTGAAAGATGTGATTTTTTATATAAAGTTTTATATAAATTTTATATAAGCAAGTAATTTTGCTTTGTATGTCTTACCATCTTGTAATAAGCGCATTTTGCTCATATGTCGAATTTTCATGATTCGTTCACGTTGAACTCAATAAACATAAATCCATTGGAGTAGACTGTCAAAATAGTCTCGACTATGGTTTAGAAAACTGGATCAAACTGACACCAAACGGTGATCCGGTTCGGGCTGGTTTGATAACCGCCCCTTCATCAAACCGGTTTTAACTAAGCCAGTTTGACCCCCTAAACCGGCTACAGCAAATGGGGTGGTAATACTAATGATTTATTTTAAAGGAAATTTAAAAGCCTAAACTAAGGTGATAAACACCGAATGTGGAAGGCACAAGTGCTATTTCTGTAACTATCTTATACTCCTATGTCTTTCAATATAAAGAAAAATGTGTAATTAAACATTTAAAGATGCGGGACAAAATTATAAGTCTATAATGAGTATAACAATTTAATAAATTGTTTCTTTGCCTTTATTTTTCTACACAATTTAATAATTAATTTCTTATATATATATATATATTCAAAATTTTCGTCAAAAAATTAAAATTAAATATAATATTTCTAATTATATTTTTTTAGAGAGGATAAATTTAAAGCATAAGAACTTTAGACAATAATAGACATTAGAAAATGTGCCCCCACCACTATCCACTTCTACCCGACCAGCTACTATATAAATAAATCGAATCCCTAAAAATATCTCCAATCCATCCTTATCCAATCTTACTCCCTTTTCCTCCCACCGACATCTTCCGCTCTCCGGCAACGCCACCATGCCTTCGCCGGCGAGATTTCTCCAGTCCAACACGGCCACAGCCGCGGCGATTAACACTACCGACACAACAACCCGCGATTCAGATGTAGTCGTCATCCTCGCAGCGCTCCTCTGCGCTCTCATCTGCGTCATCGGCCTTGCTCTGCTCGCCCGCTGCGCCTGGCTCCGCCGCTCCCTTTCTTCTTCCAGAAGAGCTCCGCAACCTCCCCTTACTCCAACCAAAGGCCTCAAGAAGAAGGCACTGCGATCGCTTCCGACGACGTCATTCGACGCCGCAGCGGCCGCCGCTGGCGGTCGGCTGGCCGAGTGTCCGATCTGCTTGGCGGAGTTTGTGCAGGGAGATGGGATTCGAATTCTGCCGGATTGTGGTCATGGCTTTCATGTCAATTGCGTCGATACGTGGCTCGGATCTCATTCCTCGTGCCCCTCCTGTCGCCGTATTCTGATCGTCGATCCGCCGAACAAGTGTCGGCTCTGCGGCGCCGATCCGGCCGCCGGTGGAGTTTCATTATTGGAAGCTGGATTCAAAGCAAGGGAAGATGGCCATGCGCGCATGTTCTTGCCCTAATTCTTGTCTTGCTGTATTGGTCTATCGAAAGAAATGTGCTTAGTTACGGACTGTAATATTCGAAATTAACAAAATTATCATATATCAGCCTTGATGGATCATGCTCTAGCTTAAGGGTGTGTTTGGGGAAAAATTATTCGGTCCGGAGTTCGGATGCAACGCTGCGTCCGGACTCCGCCGATAATTAAAAAAAAAAATTTTTTTAATTATCGGCGGTCGAAGCTGCCGATCTCACGTTGGAGGCCGGACGCATGTGCTGCGTTGGGCTCGGATCGAATAATTTTTCGTGTTTAGGCGAACCTGCAATCATCTCGATAAGATGTTTATTCGAAACATTGATGTCGAGAGAATAGCCTACGTTCCACGTTTAGTGTAAAAAATCAACTATATTTTCGATAAGCTGTGAATACGTAGTTTCCATACAGTGAGGTTGCATTTTAAAAACGCCGCCGCAGCAGAAAAGCTGCCCCGAAATGCACTATAGTCGAGTTGGGCTAGCTTGAGCTCGGTTTTTTAGTTCATCTAGCTCAGTGCACGAGCCACTTATTGAACCGAGCTTGAACCGGCTCATGAATTAGCTTGACTCGCTTTCACCTCAGTCGACACGGGTAATATTTCTTTATCAATTAGGTATTTGACTAATACTTTATTTTTTTTCAAAAAAACTCCATAGAACTTTGATACCTGCCGGCTTTCTAACTTCATCTGGTCTTGATTATATAGATGCATCTTATATATTAATAATTATTATTTTATTTAAGAAAATTTATATATGTAACACACTGATCTTATGAATTTACAAATCTAACATCTAAAATTTTACATTTATCATTATAACACATTTGTGCCATAAATTCCTGCATAAAAAATATATATGGCTTTTAAAAAAATTAATAAAAATAATATTTTTAATATGATGTTAAAATTTGAGTATTATGAATATAAATATTAAAATTTAATCATTATATAAATAAATGCATAAAAATTTTGTGGTATTTATGTATTTATTTAAATAAAAAATATTTTTTTTAATAATTTTTTTCCCATTGCCTTATTTAAAATTAATTCATATTAATATCTAGTGTCGTCAGTCGTGACTTATTAATAAGCAGCCTCTTTGGACGGTTAATTATGTTTTGTCCATTTTCATTATGAAAAAAAGTTAACTCTTTTTTTCTTAGCCTTTAGTTGATAATTTTGTAAATATTTGTTCAATTCTATTGTTACGCTCGCATCATATTCGATCATGTAAACCCTAAAATAGAATTTATAATTAATTAAATTACTTTTCATATGCCAATCGAGAAAGACGGGAATTAGGGCAAGAACCTATGGCATCGCCGTCTTCCTTTCTTTGAATCCATACTCTAATAAGGAAGCTCCTCCAACGATTAATTTGGTGTTGTAGAGCTGACAACTAGAGCGCAAAGCGATTATCAGGATACCGCTTGAAGAGTGAGATAGAAGCGACATTTTCACGTGCTTGACATAGAAGTCATGACTACATTCCGATAAATTTGAATCTCATCACCCTATACAAACTCCATCAAATAGGTAAGGCACTCGATCAGTCATCCACCAATAGTCGTTGCTACTTCTAATGATGTTTGTGGAGGCAACCGCAGAGCTAGGGGTATAAACGAACCGAATACAAACGAACAGGGCTTGTCTTCGTATTCAGTTCGTTTGAAATTTAATTTGTTTAAAATAAGCTCGTGTTCGAAACTGTTCGTGAAATCACTGTTCGTGTTCGTTTCTTAACGAAAGAGTCAAACACGAGCCGAATAGAATATGTTCGCGAACGATAAGTCAGTTTGACAACCCTAATATTAATATATATATAAATTATATATTATATTAATTATATAATTTATATTATATATTTATATAATATCTATATTAGTATATTACTAATATAATATATTAATATATTATTATTATTAATTTAATATATATTATAACTTATAAAATTAATTTTTTTTAAATATCATAAATTTTTTATATATAACTATTTTAAATTATTTTATATTTCGAACAATAATAATTCAAACACGAACGAATGCATCATTGTTCGTGTTTGGTTCGTTTAACTTACCAAATGAAAAAAAATAGTTCTTGTTTGTCTCGTTTACTTATCGAACGAATCAAACACGAACTCTTTGAAAAACCGAACACGAACCGTTCGCGAACAACGAGCTTTTTTGCAACCCTACGCAGAGCTGCCTTCTCGTTTACCTCGCCAGTGGAGGATGCTACTAGCTCTTTTCAAAATCTATAAAGGGGGGATATGAAACATTTGAATAATGTTTGTAGCAATACAACTCTCACCTCAATGAATTAATAAGAATTCAAGTTGGGACTATTTTGGAAAAGATTAAATGCTATTTAAAGCTTTAAAAATAAGATATCAAATAATTTGGAAACTATGTAAATTGTTAATTGATATGCTAATGGAATTAGTTTGGAAATAAAATATTTAATTTACATATATACCAATTAATTGATATGTTTACATATATAACCGCTAAATTTTGCATTCTACATTTATCTATCATCCAAATATTTCTTATCATATCAAAAATACTTCTATTTTTACTTTAAAAATGAAATACACATTTTGCATGCTTAAATTGGGCTGTCAAAATGACTCGTTGTTCGCGAACAGCTCGTGTTCGACTCGTTAAGAAGCTCGTGTTTGGCTTGTTCGCTAAGTTAACAAGCCTTAACGAGCTAGACATGAACAAAGATTTGTTCGTTCATGTTCGGCTCGTTTTGACTCGAAATATTATTCCTCAATTTTATATATATATATATATATATATATATATATATATATATATATATATATGTATGTATGTATGTATGTATATCCATATGCATGTATGTATGTATATATATCCATATGCATGTATCTATACACACACACACACATATATATATATTTAAAAATTTAAAAGATTTATAATCAATTAAAATTATTAATTAAGTAATATAATAAAAATTATTAAATTAGATTCAAATGATGTTTTAATATAAACAATAATTTTTAAATCTTGCCCCACTCCTTAACATTTTATAGTCATGTGATTAGGGTTATCAACATCTGCTTTGTTTGTGAACAATGTTAGTGTTCGGCTCATGTAAGCAATGTCAAACACAAACACACTTTTTGGGCTCGAAATATAAACGAGCCGAACAGGAGCTGAGCCTGGGCTCGCTCGTGTTCGCTGGGCTCGCTCGTGTTCGAGTCGTTTACACTCCTATCAGCATAAATAAGGCGTTTATATGAAAAAACTGAAGTTTAGGGGTTATATATGTAAATACATAAAATTTGAGTGGTATTTATGTAAAACTTCATTTTACAATATTCCAAATATTTGGGAATAACGTATTTCCCACAAAATGGCTTCCTTCTCCCCAAACGAAACCCTAATACGCCCCATAGGTTTCTCCTCGAACCTCCGATCAAGGCCAGGATTCCCTATACCATTATCCTCTTCTTCCCTTCATTCTTTCCGCGCAAGTTCCAACTCCCGTAAAGCTCTCACCTTATCTGCTTCATCCCTCTCCTCCTCTGCCGCCGCTTCAGCTCAGAGCCTCCACCTTCAGCACGAGGAGCCAACCCCGGCATCTCTCACATGTAAAGAATCCCTCGGATTCAATTTTCATTTGTTGAAAAGGTTTGAGCTTTCTTTGAATTCCATCTTGCAGTGCAGATTGGGGAGATTTCGCTGCGCGAGTATCCGGCGAGTGGGATGGCTTCGGCGCCGAGTTCAGCGCTGAAGGGAAGCCGGTTGAACTGCCGGAATCGGTTGTTCCCGATGCTTTTCGAGAGTGGGATGTAGAACTATTCGATTGGCAGACTCAATGCCCAACCCTAGCTTCTGAATCGGGGGAACCCCTGTTCTTCTACAAGCTCATCAAGCTTCTCCCGACTGTGGGTTGCGAGGCTGATGCTGCTGCGAGGTACAGTGTCCATGAGAGGTTTGTGGGAGGTTCGGAGAACGATGTTCTGGCTTTCGGGTATCATCCTAGTGGGAGATACGTTTGTGTTGGGCTGGTGGATGGAGTTGAGGGAAAGAGGATGTTGGAATTGGAGCACTGCTTCGTGAACCCTAAGAACTGGGAGGAGAGAGTGAGAGTGATTCAAGTGGTTAGGTTAGATGAAGGAACGGTGAGTTTGGAGAAGATTTGGGTTTTCTCAGAACATTGGTATGGACCTTTCAGGAATGGAGAGCAGTTTGGTGGATGTGTCGTTAGGGAAACTGGGTTTGCATTGTCGAAGAGAGTTGAAGTTTCAGAGATTTTGGGGGAATGGAAAGGAAGTGAAAGGTTTGCAGTAGGTGGATTAGAGAGTAAACAGAAGGTATGGATTGATTTTGATTAGAGAGTAACAAAGTGCGGATTTTTATTCCTCCAATTTTTTTGTTTGGCTAGATTTAAGTTAAATATTGCATAAATCCACCCCCTTAGCTTGACATTCTACCACTCCAAGATGACATTGTGTTCACAATCCTTGTTTGTTAATCCTTTCTGCCAAAGTTACTCTTTTTTTCTTGGTTGATGGAACATCCTGTTAAATTAATAAAAACCTTAAATTTGCAGTATCAAATCCACCAACTTGTGAAGGTGCACTCACAGAACTCCATTAGAGGCCAGTCATTTCTTACTGCACTACCAAAGGGTCTCTGGTGTTCTCTGGAAGTTAAGGAGGAAGGTGACACCTGTGCTGAAGTTGGATGGTTGATAGAATGCGGGCATGCCATGACTTCAAGATGTGTTCTTCACAAAGATGGGCGATTAAAGGTTAGTTTTTTATTGCTTTTAGATTGAAAGCACTAAATATAGAACAAAAGGGCATTTAGGATTGGAATAGTTATAGATTTCTACAAAAATTACTTCATAAATCATTTAAATTATGCATTCCACCCTCAAGCTGTGGTTTGGAGCTCCAGCTCCATTGCAGAGGTCATGGGTTCGAGGCTTGCACGCCCGTTACATGTCTAACACCTAAACATCAATTTTTACACACGTGCAGGCGCGCACACATATATATATCACCTTATTTATGCATGAAAAGATGCATTTCACTTTTTAAAAGTTCAATTAGTGGTATTTTTGATGTGATATGAATTTGGTTGTATAAATGTTAAAAGCAAAATTTAGGTATTACATATGTAAATACATAAGAATTGGCTGGTATGTATGTAAATGCCCCAAACTTTAAATTGTGGGAATGGCTGCTTGTATTCTCTATACAATCAATCAGTTGCATGGCTTTCTAAACTTACCAATGAGCTCTCTAGAAGAAGCTCTGAAGCGAAGCAATTTTTGTTTTTTTTGCTATAGATTTTTTCAAAAGTATAGCGTTCTACTTTTCTTTACATCATCATAAAGACGATTTGGAACTTTGGTCCATAGAGCTTATAATTTTTCTTGACATTTATAATATAGTTTATTATATAATATCCAATCTTGTGATTATTTTTACTAAGTGCAGGCAGCAGAAATTAACTCCATAAAATGTCCTCTTTTTGCATCACATTGTCCCTCAATCATTTACTTTAGAAAAATCTTAAGTAGGATATGTAATGTATTGCTATAAATGAAACTTATGCTCTCGATGAAAAACTCGAAAGTCGGCTCGATTAATACCCGATCAAGTTTTTTCGTATTAATAAATAGGGTCATTTACATACGTACTGCCTAATTCCTATGTATTTACATATCTTTACTTCTTATATATATTCCGCCCAAATCTTTCATATCAGATCTAAAATATCAGTATTTTAACTTTTAAAAAGTGAAATACGCATTTTTTTAATGCATTTTTTCAATGTTTACAACTTAGAAACTATACCATAGCTAGTTTTGATGAGCTTATGGTATAGTTTCTTGCAATTAGCTCGTAATTATATCTTCCATGTCGAGTTGTGAACGATTTGATTTCTATTCATTCTAACATTAGCTCGTGATCAACTTAAAATATTTTGAGTTGAATCGCGTCAAGATGGACTTAAACCATTGGTTAATTTAGGGTCTGTTTGAGGCAGCTGCTGCTTATTTGAATAATCTGCTGATAAGCTGATTAAAAATAATCTGCTGATACGCTAGGTGCGGTAGCTATTACAATTTTTTTTTTTTTTGGAAAAGCCAGATCGCAGAAAGAAAGCTCCCACCGCACCTAGGTAGGTGCGGTGTGAAAACGTTGTTTTCAACGTTTTGAAAACGCATAAGCTTCCAAAACGCGATTTACCCAAACAGGCCAGTTGCGTTTTCAAAACGCTACCGCACCAAATAAGCTGCCCAAATGAACCCTTAATAGGATCAAATTGTCACAAATTGAATCATACTTCGGTCGCTTATTTTGCTTTATTTTTTTTAATTTTTAAGCTAACTTCTTGGTTCTTTCGACAAACTAGCTCCATTTATAAGAAGACTTTTGCATTACTCCATAGATTCATTCATACATAAGCTTAACTATCTGTATAGATGCATGAACTTATTCATGCATCAATACAATTTATTAACAGTTTTTAATTTCCAAATCAGATTTATAACCCTATTCCATACCTTTCTTAATACTTTCTTGTTTCATTGGTTCACTTTGCAGGAGATGGCAATCCAAGTGGAAGCCAAAGTGTTGGTTGACAAAGTATATAGTTAGCTTCTAATTATAAAATCTTTTCACCAAATTACAAAGAACAGATTTTTTAATCTGTGTGTAATATTACAGTTCTGATGTAAAATTGTATCAGAATTCTAATCACTGCCTGTTATATGTACAGCCCGGCTCTACCATGTATTAATTTATTTAGATTTTTATACTAAGAGAGGCCGTACTGTACATGTGACAGATAGTGATTGGAACTTCCTCATGACTCCTGATGTCACATTTTCTCGAGAAACAAGGCATTTGCTCTTACTTGGCTAATGTGCCATGTCTTTCTTTCTTCTTTTTATGTTTTTAGGAAATTTGTATGCATATCATACAATTCTTTTGTATTTGCATATCTACCCCCAAAGTTTGATATTTTCTACTCATAACACCTCAGTTCATAACCCATACATGAAAATATGTGTTTCACTCCATAAAACAATAGAGAAATATTGAAGATTTTAAGTGCTATGCATGTAAATATGAATTTTAGGTGTTAGATATGTAAATACATAAGAATTGTGTTGTATGTATGTAAATTCCACCTTTTTTTTCATCATTTGGTAGATAAAAGTAATTTTGAATAATGGTATTATCAAGAAAATGAAAATCAGAGCGAGATTAAATTGGAATGAGAGTTTTACATTTCAACAAATTATAATAAATCTTAAAATTATTTTTACAATTTGGCCTAGGTAGCGTGGCATATATGTAAAAGTTAAAGTTTAGTTGCTTGTAGTAGTGTAAACGAACCGAGCAAATGTTCGTGTTCAAAATTTTCGAATACAGCATTATTTGTGTTTGGTTCATTTAACAAACCGAATGAAAAAAAATTGTGCGTGTTCATCTCGTTTGTTTATCGAACAAATCGAACACGAATTTCCTAACGAACTGAACACGAACAACGATTTTTTTTTACAGTCTTAGCTTTGATAACATACTTTCTCAAAATGTAGCAAATTGATCAGGTAATCCATACTTCCTCAAAATAAAGCAAATCGAATAAGACGTTTAGAGTTTTGTTTAAGATTTTATTTTAATATATAGTAAAGTATATTAATTATAATATTATAATATTTATATTAATATAATTAATATTATAATATTATCATTATTATTAATAATTTATCATATATTATAATTTATAGAAGTTTAATTATTTAAAATATAATAAATTTTTATAATATATTATCATTTTTAAAATATCATAAATTTTTTATATATAATTATCTTAAATTATTTTATATTTTGAACATTAACAAACCGAACATGAACGAACACATCACTGTTCGTGTTTGGTTCGTTTAACAAACCGAACGAAAAAAATTATTCGTGTTCGTCTCATTTCCTTATTGAACAAATCGAACACGAACTTCTTGGCGAACCGAACACGAACTGTTCGCGAACAACGAGCTTTTTTGACAGCCCGGTTGCCGGATAGTAAATGCAATAAAATTGAGTGGTATAAAAATGCAAAATCAACAAAAATAAGGATTGATGGGAGAGCAAATTATCATGTAATTTCACAAATTTACAAATTAAGGTTTCATTCCTCACTTCTTCTCATATATGTCTGAACAATAATCTGTGTAATTATCTGTAATATAATTTTATGTTTTCATGCAAAAGAATTCTCTCCTAATCCTATGAGAAAAGGTATTTTTGTAATAATTTAACACTAACTTTAACTTGCACTGAAAGCAGTTCTCCATGGCTCCTGATACTGTGCAGCAAAACTCCAAACTTCTGTACTGAAGATGGATGAATCTTCAATAGCTCTGCTCTTTCTTCTCATGTTATTCATATCTTACGGATGGATTGTCGATTCCTCGCGGGCTATACCAGTTACTCTCTCGTGCTCATTCTGAGACTACTCCGCATCGTCCTCCTTCCAAGGCCGAGCCCCATATTTCCTTTTCGCATCATCGCGACGAATTCACCGTAGTCGATCCGGCCATCCTACGGCGGAACATAAGTAGTTTATGGTCTAAGAGACCTTGAAAGATATGCAAATAATGCCCAAATGATCCCAACAACCAAGAGCCTTTAATTGTAGGGGCATGTACATACATACCATGCCACACAATTCTTATACATTTACATTTCCAACCCCTACTCTTTCATATTTACCATGCATAACACTCAAATGGTAGATATGTAAATGGATAAGAATTGTGTTGTATTAATGTAAATTTCTCAAGATCTAAAGCAGCAAGCTTATACTTAACTTCTGTTGTGAGCTATGCCATAAGTTTTTTTGAATGTAACGGTCATTTGAAATAGTGGAATTTAGAGGTTCATATGGCACTCACTAAGGATGAAATGAACATTGGGAAATAGAAATAGTTGGGATAAAGCTAATGATGATGACGACGACATATGTTAGCCCGTTTTGATAATTGAATCGGGTGAAACTTTAGCGATAATCTTTATGTATTTGCATGTTTATACATACACATCATTTTTATGTGATATGAAAGATTTGGCTGGTAGAAATGCAAACAAAGTAAAGTTTAAGCGATAGATATTTAAATACGTAGTAATTGGGCGGTGTGCATGCAAAAGAAAATGCCTCTAAACTGAATGGAAGCATAGTACTTACATTATCCTGATCAACTTCTTTGATGATATCGTCGATGAAGACATTAGTGATGTTATGCTCCTTGCAGGCTTGCTGAAGTTCATCGACTGTAATGTACCCACTGCCGTCCTTATCAAAGTAAGAAAATGCCGCCGCCAAATGTTCTTCGTGCTCCAACTTGTTGAGATGAACAGTAGCAGCAATGAACTCTCCATAATCGATTGTGCCATTGCTGTCAACATCGGCCTGAAGAGAAGTTATAAGGGTTAATATGGCCAATAATGATCACCAATTCTATAAATTATGCAGAATAAATGGAATCATGGCAGTGAGAAAGTTTGCTCCACGAATGAGTCAAAGTCCATGCAAATTTCCAAGCATGTATGAATCCGAAAGGGTTAAACTAGGGTCCGTTTTGAGCCGGCTCTGCCAGTGAAGGAGACCCAGCCTTGCGAGATCCGAAGAGGTACTGCCAGTACCATCGTGACCATGGTCACGGTACGGAAGAATATCGTCAACTCTGAAACATGATTGAAGAGCTCATCTACGCCGGGAAGCTCGAAGAGTTTGTTGCAGTCGCAGCACATACGCAGAGGCGGGGCAAGGCTGCAGCAGGAGAATCGTCAAATAGACCTGTCCGGGCTATGAGGTCCATGTAGGGGGAGGACCCCAACCCTCCAGCGGGAAGAGATAGCAATCGGGAGAGAGATGCTCCGCCGTCCCATATGCACGTAACCATTTGTCAATTGTTTTTACAGATGTGGATCTCCCACCGAAGGGGAACCCCTACAATGAAGCAATCATCGTCATAGCACTGATCAACAACTAGAAGGTGGGCAGTATTCTTCTTGATACAAGAAGTTTGGTCAACATCCTGTTCAAAACGATGATTGATAAGATCGGCCTAAAGACCGATCGATTGATAGCACCGACCGGCCCATTGTTCAGATTTTCTAAAGAAAGGAAGGAGGCACTGGGCCTCATCGCCCTAGCCATCTCTCGGGGAGAACCCGGAAAGCAGTACAACAATACAGAGGACATTCTCGTGCTGGAATCCCCGTTAACCTACAACGCCTTCTTCGATCGGCGGCTGCTAAACAACTACCGGGCATTGACTTCCACCTACCATATGGTCGAAAAGTTCCCAGGCGACGGGGAGGTGATCATGATCCAGGGAAACTTGGAGTAGTCTAGAAGCTGCTATTTGCGAGTGATTTTGAATGTTTACCATGAACCGTCTCACATCCAGATCAAGAGAGAATGGATCTCGAGACCAGCGAGACCATCCTCCAAGTACCTGTGTCCGATGAAGAACCCGATAAAATTTCCTAATCTGTGAACATTTTGATCTAGGGTTCAGGAACCAACTGATACATATAATTCGGGAGCACCGGGAAGTGTTCGCTTGGACCACAACAAAAATGTTTGGCATTTTAGTCGACACAGCATATCACCGGCTAAACATCAGCCCATACTCTCGTTCGATCCAGCAAAAGATTCGATCGACTTCCACGACTTTTGTCGAACCAATAGCAGCAGAGGTGCAGAAGCTGCTGGACGCTGGCTACATCCGTGAAGTCGAGTACCCAACCTGGCTCTCGAATGTAGTCATGGTCAAGAAAGCCAACAACAAGTGACGGATGTGTGTCGACTTCACCAACCTCAACGTCGTTTGCCCAAATGATACCTACCCCCTGCCGAAGATTGAAACCTCGGTGGATGCAGCGGTCGGATACTCAGTCATGAGTTTCCTCGACGCTTACTCCAGCTACCACAGATAAAAATGCACCCAACGGACGCAGAAAAAACAACATTTATCACCGTACAAGTCATATTTTATTTTAATATAATTCCCTTCAGGCTATAGAATGCTGGAGCGACCTATCAACACCTCATGGATGTAATTTTTGCTAATAAAAACAGAAAGAACATTGAAGTGTATGTTGAAGATACTCTAGTTAAGAGTAAGTCACACAAACAACACATAAAAGATATAACAGAGTCATTCGAAACACTCAAAAAATTTAATAAGAGATTGAACCCCTCCAATCGCACCTTCGGGGCATCAACCAAGAAGTTCCTTAGCTTCATGTTAACTCCCAAAGGATTGAAAGCCAATTTAGAGAAAGTACAAGCAATCCTACACGTCGCCTCCATAAAGCACCAAGAAAATTTAGAGTTTAACCGATCAGATTGTTAGGATCAGTCGTTTCATCCCGAAGTCGGGGGACAAGTGAGCTGCATTCATTAAGGCGCTGAGGAAAAATCAGCATTTCAAATGGACGACCGAATATGAGGAAGCGTTCAGGATCTTGAAAGATTTCTTAGCGTCACCACCACTCCTCCCATATCATTCTGGCACTCTTGGCCATGGGCCTCCCACATGGACCCCCTCTTTCTTTTCATGGGAGGGGGAATGAAGCGTCTACTCCCTCCGTCGACTCCTTTCCCAGCCGACAAAACAAAGCATCATACAATGATGAGCAACATACCAAAAATCTTATCAAATTTATTCAAATGTCTTTTCATTTCCAAATAACATTATTTACAAATCTAAAATAAAATGCTTTACGAGCGGGTCTTCCAAGGCCTATGGCAGGACGTACCCTTTAGAGTCAGCCTCCAAAGGACTATCGCCTCTTATCCTAAGTTGTTCCATTTGGTCGTCTTTGCAATAAAATTTGAACAGGTCGGTCAACTCCCGAATTGCTCCCAGCTCAAGCAACACCTAGGTCAGGCAATCCCACAAAGCAACAACCTCCGCCTGCAGAGCCGCCATGACCGAGCACATGAACACTGGAGGGATTGAGACCTCTTGCACATGATCTGTGATCAGGCCTCCGGCCGATCCCGCCGATGAACCGACCCTCACCACCAAGCACCCGGTTCCTCCAGTATATTGCCCCGCGGCTCTAAGGAAAGACGATCGATGCTCCATTCGCTCCTATCTAGTACCAACAGTAAGCGAATGAGAGGACAACTGGTATCCTCCTGAAATGACTGCCGGCAGGACTCCCACGAGCTTGGCTTGCAGAGCGGTCACTGCAGTAATGGACTCCACAACTTTTTTCAACTGCCCAACGTCCTGGTGACGCTTTATGACTCAGTCAATTCATATGCATATTGAAGATGACAAGAAACTATTAAAAATTGGCAGCGACAAACAAAAAAAAAAAAAAACCTTACGTATTCATAAATATATCTATTGAGGAGATGGTCTCTAGACATCTTCCCCCCTCCTTTTGCTACAAGGCGCCTTTGCCTTCCTGCAGCAGCGGCTGAGAAGAGATACCAGTTTCCATTCCCCCAACCTTTTTTCGCCCTCCTCGGCGCCTTCAATGAGAAAGGTCTGCTGGCCCTCGGAGCTTGCACCCATGCCCGGCTCAGGAATCACGGCCTCCTAATGAGGGACCTTCGACACCTACTCCTCAGGCCCAGGGTCCCCAGATGAGCCGACTTGATCAGCCAGCGCAGGTTCCGTTGTCAGCTGCTTTCTTTTCCTAACATTGGTCTTTTTTACAGAAGTCGAGGGTTCGTAGCCCACCTGGAGCTCCCTTAGATCGTTGACCATAACTCAAATTGGCTGATCGAGGAAAAATGATGACAACGGATGCAATATCAAGCCTATGAATCTATTTATAAAGCATACGGGGCACATAATCAGAGAGGAGTTGATTATTAAATTGACCTTTTTTTATTTTAGTACGATTGAATACTAATAATTTCTCAGTTCTTATCGAAGCTGTCATTTTCGAAGCGAGAAAAATTCGGGAGCCTAATATATATCTGACACGATTGTCGGCACTGAATCTCAAAGCATTCGAAAGGCCCAAACAACGACTCGACGACCAAGGCGTCCTACTACCCTACCGCAAACCGTGTGGTCAAGAATCGACCGACACACTATGACAAGAGATTTGAACGACAAACCACGCCGACAGTCCCAACCAACTGGGGCGTAGGCAAGAATCCTTCATCGCAGCTAATCTATTGACCCTGGTGGACAAGATCGACATTCAACCAAGAGCCTCGGCCGATCGCACGTACTTCAGAAAGGCACAGTCGCCACTTAGCCGGTCACCTCAGTCGACTGAATTCAATCAAGACGGTCAACCAATTACCGTCATACCAAAATTTAAATTGTAATACCCATATAGTATAAAATTCATACAATTAATTAGAGCATCAATTATATTAAGAGCGGTTTCCATAACTGCTCCCTCCAAGAACGCCTATATAAATAAGAGGCAAAAACGAACAAATGGATCTTTACCGATTCTCTCTACAAAAAACTCCAGACTTGTTATACTCTCTTTCTTCCTTCACTCAATCATAGACTCTCGGGGCATGTTCACAAAGCACAATTTATGATCCAATATTACGTGTGTGCCAGTGCGAGTGTAAATATGAAAGTTTAGGTGTGAGACATGTAAATACATAACAATTGTGTGCTCCGCATGTAAATTTCCCTAAAGGTTCTAGTAAACCATGCACTCACCGCATCCATAAGACATCGAATTTCTGTATCTTTTAATGTTGAACCATATCTTCTAAGACCAGCCTTCAGCTCATCAAATGTAATTGCTCCACTACCATCTGTGTCCATTGCCAGGAACATTTCTCGTAATCCAGCTATCTCCTCTTCCGAGAGACTTTCTGCTATAACCTGGAATGAAATAGAATGATTCACATTCAACATAAAATGACCTGATTCATGGCACTCAAAACACTGTTATTTATAAATCTAACGCTCTCTTTCATCCATTTTTCATATTCTCGCTCAAGTATCAAAATTTATAATAGAACTCCAACCCAAATTTTTCATGTTCATCAAATTCTCAATGATTTTATGGTGTTACTCATAAATGCATCTGTTTAGCAGTCCAAAAAAATTCATCTCGAGTGACAGCTTTGTAAAAAGCAACGTTTCGAGTGTTGTCTATGTAATTATAACAATCATAAACAGCTAGTTTTCTTAATAAACGTAATATGTAACAATAGTTTAAGAAAACTATGAAATTATTTAGACTTTCGAAACTGCAAGGCCAATTTCTGATGATCCATATTGTAAGAAAACCTAGAATGAAATTATACTCACTCGAAGAGCCATCTTCTTCAATTTATTCATTGCCGAGAATTGCTTAAGCCGAGAGAGAACCGCAGGATCCAGAGCGCTATCAGGAGCGACACCATTCTCACAAATCCAAGGATGACCTAACAACAGAGAAATTTGTCAGATAATTATAGAAAAATTTACATCCATCCCACATAATTCTTATGTATTTACATATTTAAAACTGAAAATACCATATTTACACTTACACCACTTGGTGCCATAAATCTATGAATGAAAAGGTAATGATTGTGGTATTTTTTTGCTGTGATGTTAAAAATTTGAGTGGCATGCGAGTAAATATGAATGTTTAAGTGTTAGATATGTAAATACATGAGAATGGTGTGCATTGTATGTAAATGTCCCAATGCTATAATTGACTAAATCAATCATTCCTACATGCTTAGAGCTCAATGTTATAATATGATTCCACCAGAATAACATTTCATGCTCAAGAGTTAGCACTCTAAACTCCTCCACCAATTTGAAAAAAAAATGAGCAAAAGATCAAAATAGAAATTGATTAGAAGATTGAAGAGTGAACATACATAGTACTTCACGAGCGGTGAATCGATCTTGAGGACGAGGGCAAATCATTTTTCTGATAAGATCCTTAGCACTGTCAGATATCAAAGGCCATGGTTCTGAGTCAAAATCAAGCCGACCCCTTAAAACTGCATCAAATATGCCTTGTTGTGTTTCTAAATAAAAATAGATAAATAAATGCATTAGTCGCATGACATGAACAAATAAATGAATCGAAGCTTGGGTTCGCAGACATACCGGCCCAGAAGGGCGGCACTCCGCTCAACAATATATAGAGTATAACACCAGCTGTCCAGACATCAGCTTCTGGTCCGTAGTGTTTGCAGAGTACCTCTGGAGCTACATAATATGGACTCCCAACCACATCAGTGAAGATCTGGCCTGCAAAAGCAGATTGAAAATTTGAGAGACATTCAGATAAAAAAAAACTATTGATTTTGCTAAGAATAAAGCGTCAAAATGTTAAATTGATCCCTAGAATCTTTTAATGGAGGCTAAAAAGTCTTCAATGAGAACTATTTCAATCTACATTGAGAGAATATGGGGACTAAATTGATACTTTCATAAACATTAAGACTAAAATGACATTTTGCAAAGAATCAGAGAACATTTTGACACTTTTCTCATTTTACAAAGCAGAAGTACAACCAAGTGACTTGAGGATGACAGTTTAAATAATGCAAAGTTCTTATAAGGTTGCCTGATAAAAATTTGAAAGTCTTCATCCTTTGGAATACAAACCTTTTGCACTAATATTATTGGAGTTATTTTCGTCTTATTTGTTAGTGTTCCAGTTTGTATTTAAGCATAACATGTTATGACGACAGTGCCTATGAAAATATGATATGCAATATACTGATTATCCTGTGGGTTTGATTTTACCATTGCTCAACATTCGCTGAATTTATTAGCTCCTTATATGTTCTAAGCACGCATTCCATTTTGGATCCCTTCAACATTAATACTTATTTAGTTGTTTTTACTTTATTTTTCTTTCCTCAACTTCCCTACTACAGCTTGATTTATTTACAATCCCTTCCTTTTATATAGCACAAAAATCTGAATTATGCCGTCAAATTCAAGAAAAATTAAACCAAAGGCATTTCATGCTTTTATGGCGCATCATGAAGCATGCACTTTGTTAGATATGGCTCATATGCCGGATAAGGAATAGATGCTAGAGCGAAACGGAGCGAGCCAACGAAGTGGAAACATCTGTCAAATCAGGATGATTTTCGTTAAGTAGGTTGGGGGAGCGGGGGCAACGGCCCCGCGATACGGTACATGGGTAATTTTATAATTACATATTGTACACCAGGAATATATATATGTTGTATTGTAACCCTAAGGGGATTTGGTACACTTTTTCTGTGAAATCAAAAGGAAGCCGCCGCTCTGCTCCCGAGGACGTAGGCAAATTGTCAAACCTCGTTAAATCTGTGTTTTCTTCTTAATTTGCGTCGATTCTTGTGTTTAATTTGCCCTAAAATTCTCAACACACTTCATATCAAGAAGTGTGTTTCACACCATGAACACTTTGATTTTTCATGCTTCAAAGCATTTTGGAACCAGTTCGCTTCAAAGAATGTCTACTTGCCATTTAAAAAATGTTTAAAGAATATCGCCTAAATGATTGAATAGTGCTTTCTGATATTTGCATCTAAATACATTATTTGTCGCTATAATTAAAAGTAAAAAACTATGAATTATGACCTTTTGATTCTTTGTGGAAGACAATAAAATTTCTAAAAAAACAATGAATCTTCAAGATTAGAATGAAAAGATTTATTTTTTGACTTCAACTTTTTTTTTAGTTACCATAAGGGCAATTATATACCATAAATATATATATAAATATATACTATATACTATGTAATGCAAGGTAACAAGTTATTTCATGATGAATTTTACTTTCATACCTTGAAGAAGTGTGGTTTCTCTTCTTATAACACACAAGATAGTTCTATGATTGGCATCTTTATATTGCTTGACATTCATAAGAAATGAAAAACCATTTTACTTGAAACATGGGTCACAAATATCTAGCCATACTAGTCACAGCTAAGCATTGATCATTAACAATGATTTAGCCATGGATTTAGCGTAAATCAAGCCAAGTATCAAAAAAAAAACAAAAATAAAATTCATAGTTCTGTTGAATCGAATTTTTCGCGCTCCAGCTTTTCTTCCCACATTTCGTCTCTTTTAAGACGTAAATCCAGATTTAGTAAATCCAATTGTGAAACGAATTTAAGAACTTCTTCTTGCCGTTGTTCGCGAGCTCAACTCCGTGCCATAGACTGTCGAATATACCGTTTTAATAAATCCTATTTAACGTAAATTCAAGTTACAGTCAAACACCGCCCTAAGGCCTAAGCAGAAACTCATTTCAGATTTTGATTAGGTAAGCCTTCCAAAACTGATTTTAGGGGCTGCTAAAGTAACTTTAGCTTGGTGCATGTTGAAGTTATAGCTTCATACCGTTGCTTTAATGGAACTAGAAGTTTTATTAGCACAAGAAGAAGAAATTGGTTTCACTAGTTTAGCGCCCGAGCAAAAGCAAGCAAGAAAGCATTCCAAAAAATTTAAAAAATACTATCAAAATGGTCCCCTAATTGGGTTATTATAGTACCAAAGTTCATCAAAATGTCAATTTAGTCCCCAAACTCTTCTAATAAAAGTTCAAATAGACTAAGGTGGGGACTTTGGCAACCCAAATTAAAAGAATTTGTGCATTAATTTAACACTTGTATAAGCTCTAAGACTGAATTGGCCCCATGTAAACAGTCAGAAGACTATTTTATCACTTTAAAAAAAGAAAGGTAGTAGAGCAATTTAATAGATTGCTACCATGACAAAGACTCACAGAGAGCCTTCAATATACAAGTCATTACATACAGTAAACTATTCATGAGATGTGAACCTATCTATGACAAATCACTTAATTACTAAGCATGACTCCAAAAAATGAGAAGGAATTATCATGTTCAAGACTTGGACAAAGTTTAAATCACACTAAAAAACAAGGAAACCAGAATGATATCTGATGGATTAGGAAAGATAAATGAGCATAGAAACTAAAACTACTTGCAAAATTAAAAAATATGAAAAAACAATATTGTAAAGGTAGTGTTCTTGTCAAGGATCTGTATCAGAGAAAAGGAAGAACATTAGAATCCAGGTAAAAGAAACACTTAATCATCTTTCAAAAAATTCCTCGCCTGGTTTGAAAAACACAGAGAGCCCAAAATCAATTGCCTTGAGAGACAAATCATCATCCTTGTTAGCAAGCAGAAAATTCTCAGGTTTCAGGTCACGATGCATGACGCCGAGAGAATGACAAGCCTGAACGACTCCAACAACAATTTTGATCAGCTCCGCAGCTTTCCTCTCGCTGTAATGCCCCCTCTGAATTATCCGATCAAAAAGCTCTCCACCACCGCAGAGCTCCATGACGATATGGACATAAAGGGGATCCTCATACGCGCCGTGGATCTGCACCACGTTCTTATGGCCCGAGAGATGATGCATTATCTGTATCTCCCGGCGAACGTCCTCCACATCCTCTTTAGTAATCAACTTACGCTTGGTAATCGATTTGCAGGCGTACTCAATCCCTGTGGCGATCTCCGTGCACAAATACGTAGTTCCGAACTGCCCTTGCCCTAATTTCCGACCGAGTTTGAAGGAGTCGTAGATGTTAGGCGTTTTGTGGCCGAGCACCAAGTTCGCCGGAGGATCAACGGCCCGTTTCATGCCGCCGGAGCAGGTGCGTTCCTCGTCCGAAGAATGGGAAGAGATCGAAGGATTTAAAGAAAAGAAACTGCCTTTAGATCCCCAACCCTCCGTCGGCTCCGCGTATGATTGAAAATGCTTGCTCCCGGATGACCCCCGGCATGTATTGCCCATGAAATCGACACATCGATTCCCTAGCGGCGGATCAAAATCCTAATTTTGAACAGTAACTATAGAAAAAAACCACGAATTCGACGACTGCGACGGCTTAAAAATCCGACTTTTGGGACGGAAAACGGAGGGGTGAAAGGCAACTATGCCGATTTTGATGAATCGAGGATCAAGCAGATCCCTTTGGGAGCTATGATCATTCATAGATGATGAAGATTAGATAAAAATTGAGAATTTGTTCGTTAAAGTTAACGGGAAGAGTAACGACTGAGAAGGAAGGCGCTGACCAACAAGCTGCGAGCTTGCTCCCATTTTTCCGTGTGGGGGTTCCGCGAATTTTCAACGGGCCACGTGTCTATATATGAATACTTAAGAAAACAAAATTTTATTTTAATCTCTAAATTATTTATATTTGTTTAATGGGAAGGGACTTTGATGAATCCAACGGTCCCAAGACGGCTAGTTCAATCTCATTCTAAGTGGTATAGCCTAATGAGAAGTGGATCGGAGATGGTCAACCGATCAGTTAGAGGTTGACCCGCACATAGAGGGGTCAACCTACTCCGAACATGACCACTTAAAATGCAGTAGATGCGGAGAAGATTTATCGAGACATGCTAATTAAGAAGTTAATTGATGTTTTTAAAATGTGCGAGTTCTTTTAATATATTTTTTATGCATTTTCTTTTGTTATTTATATCGTATTTATGTTTTTTTTTATGTTAATTGCATGTTATAGATCTTGAAACGAACAAAATAACTAAATTGGAAAGTTAATTTGACGCCACTCAAAATGGTGTCTAGCATCTCCCAGTCTTTCCCACAACATATTCCTACCAAGAGAATAGCACCAATACATCACAATAACGGCACCAAGGCCCCACTTTAGAGCACTTCCAGGTTTCCAACCGAGACTTGAGAGGCTGGCGCTTAGGTGCCACTTTTAGTGGTGTCAAAGTACCACGCTAGAACCTTGTGTTAGGGAAAACTACAGTGAAAGAGCCTCCTGCTAATTTTGCTGCGGAATAGGATCACATGATTCGAGAAAACCGACACAAAAATTTAAACACTGATGTAAAATCAAAGTAACCAGAAAAGCACACAATGATTTTATGTGGAAAAAACAGAAAACGAGAAAGGATCATGAAGCCACACCATTAGAAATTTTATAATGAAATTTAGAAATTTTTACAAATAACTTGCATAAGTTTCTTCTCAACACTCACACGAAGAAACTTAAACGATTCGCACCAACAATATTCCCTCTCTGATCATAAATAGAAAATCACACCGAGTCATCGAAATCCACCTTTTCGACACTCCTCACATACATCGGGATGTTTGTCAAAGAATTTAGAAAGAAGAAAACAACAAGCTCCTTGATCCACCCTCTAAACTTGGCTTGAAAACTTTTTTTTTTTTGTAGTAACCACACCGGGCGCTAAGGCACCCAAACTTGCCGCCTAAACTCCAAGCGCTTTGTATCACCGCCCCATAATGGATGTTTATACACAGGTCTCTCAGGAACAAAGCTATAAAGTGTGCGCATAAGCAGTCAAAGCTGGCGTCTAGGCGCTGGCTCCTCAATTCTAACAACACCCAAATGGGCGCTTAAGCACCCACTACCCGACGCATATGCGATGGGTGCCTTGTGCTTAGGTTCTACAACCCAACATATTGGCACCGACAAAGTGGTGCCTATGCAACTCGAATTTATAGGCATGTTTGGCATAACTACCCCAATCTAGCAAGGCTACACCATTGTGTGGAGTGTACATGTCACTTCCCAGCCGCTAATTGTCATCTCTACTAGCAAGTAAAGAAAATTAGCGCTTCTCGTGCAACAACTTGGTGTCTGGTCCTATGCATGAGACAAATTGACTAGAAGCAATGAGTAGATAGAAAAGGAAGCAATTTAAAGTTGATTAGGTTCTTCGGCCATTTTTTCAGTGAAATGCTCAACTGTTGTATTCAGAGAAAGCTTGTAGTCGTCACCATGCTTTGCCGAAGGAATCCTGAAAAGTGAGTGTGAGATTATGCATGAGAGTTCTCCCGATAGAGAACAAGCGTACGCTTATTGTACTCAAATAGGTGGAAAATTAGAGATTGGGTTGTAAGTTCGTGCACCTTAGAGAAGAACATCAGTGTGATCGTTGTAAACTTTGCTTGCTTTGAATTTGTAATTAAATTTATGTTTTTGTTCATATGTTATGTGTGTGACTTACTTTTTTTTTCTCCTCTGAATTAGATTTTATACAAATTAGAATCGTCTTTATATGTGCTTGTGTAATTTGGATCCCAGGTTGATAGTTTATCATTTTAATTTAATTTACTCCTAAATTGATTACTTAGGAAGTTAGAATGCATTGTGATCTAATATTACGAGAGCACGCTAACCAAATAATTAGGTTAGCCAAGACAACTCTCAGAGAATATGAGTATTGTTGTTAAGATGGTGCAGTCGTATAAAGAAACTTACACATACTTGAGTTTTTACATGATTAGGTGACTAATTATAACCTAAAACACTAATTTTATTATGGCTACTGGAAGAGGCTAAAGAAAACTGTTATTCTTGATTGTCAACTGAATGTGTGTATGACCAATTCAGGAGAGGCTTCTAATACTTGTTCAAACTCAAAATTAGTTATAGGTTCTACTTTTTGAAAAAAATATAAAATAGAATAGAAACTTTAAAATCACCAAATTTCAAACATTCAAGCTAGACTCAAAATCAGTTTATTATACCCATGTCCAAGCCTGAAAAAATTTTGACATGTATTTTTATAGTGTCTCTAAGTGTCGGGGCACGTTGATCAAGTGTCGGTATTTGTTACATGTCCGACATGAATACGACATATTTTTAGAAGTGTCAGTGCAACATAAATTCAAATTTAAGCCAATTAGAAAAAGATTAAAAATAAATAATAAAGTATTTTTAGGGTCTATTTGAGACCCGTATCATCACCGAAGCTCTGTTTGAGAAACTATTTTTTTTTTTATTCTTAGAAATTTTTATAATCGGAAGCTACATTTTATAAGTAATAAGAGAAAGTGATGGTTATCTCATTTATTTGAAAAATTTTTTTTTTCCTTGAAATTTGAGGATCACACCTAGCATATTCAGTTAATCAAAGAACTCTTCATTATGAAAGAAAAAGAGAGCTTGCACCCTTAAAATTCCAACATTGACAAATTTACATTTGAAGAGAGCGGGTTGAGTCTCATAGTTGTGTTGTAAATCTGCATCATTATTCTTCGAACACATGGAAACGTTCGAGAAACCGAGAAACCGAGGATTTCCATCTAAGACAATAAAATTGGTTCGTTGAATTCCTTCTCAAAAAAGAACTAGTAGAATCAGATAGATTTATATGTGTGGAAGCCAACTGAATTCAAGGGAGGAACTGTTGTACATCAAAAGTATGTTTGCACGAATCTCAGAAAAAGCCAACATGCCTCGCTTATGAACACCGGTAATAAGATAGTCAAAAGATGGAAAAATCAAGCATCATTGTCTTTTGTCGGAAGTATGAGCCAATCGAACGGAAGTACGGTCAGCGAAGAAATATATGGAGCCTAATTTGAGAGATAGTCATTCATAACCAGCTCCCTTAAGAAATTCTGGAACTCCTCATAAAAGGGCCAAAGGACTCCCCATAGAACTCCTTATTGGCCCTCTGAGAAGGCTCATTGTCCAAGGAAAGCTGCTCGTTAAATTACAACGATACACTCTCTGTCTGACAGCCTACTTCATTCTAACGCGGGAGGGTCTATCCTCAAACTTCTCTTGGGAGGGTAGACAGATGACCATTCGACCGACTGAATGACTGTCGGCCGACCAAAGGCTTTTCATTCATCCGAGAGATAAGGTAACTGAGTCATTAGATGTCCCTCTTCAAGCAGATTTTTTAAAAATTGTGATCTTAATTCCTAACAAATCATTACAAAATTTATAGCAAGGACAATGCCAACTAGCCATCAATTAATAAGCATACATAAAATTATTATATATTGTTTTATTAGAGCATTTACGTACATACCATCTAATTCTTACTTAATTACATATCTAACACATAAAACTTTTACCTTTTTTTTTTGCATTTATGAACTCAAAAATTTACTATCCCATAAAAAATGCAACCATTTTAACTTGATTAATGGATATAATCACAAAAAGAACCCTCTAAAGTTGTTTAAAGGTAATATATATATGTTGAGAATTTTAGGGTGAAGAAAACAAGAATCCAAAAGAATAACACAGATTTAACGAGGTTCGACAAAGATGCCTACATCCTCGGGAGCAGAGCAGCAAATTCACTATTTGAGAGGAGTTACAAGTTCGGTTCACATACCCATAGTGTTAAACATTTATTTATATAGATAAAACACCCACAGATAAATTACTAATTCGCCCTTGCTCCCCCCAACCCACTAAATTCCAAGAGAAACTCCTTTTCACCAGGAGACACCTCTTTATTTCAAGAGACTCCAAATTTCCAGTATATGAGTCAATACACTAACAATATATATATATATATATATATATATATATATATATATATATATATATATATATATATATTCTTTCTTAAAAATAAAAATCAAACTGCTGCTTTATTATAATTACCACTCATGTCTTATGATAAAAAAAGATATTTACAAACATACCACGCAAAACCTATGTATTTACTTCTCCAACATCTAAACTTTGCCGGAATGTGAGACTTATCAATTTGTCTAATAAACTGCTTCGGGCTCACCGTAGCTCATGCCGGATTAATCTTATTCTGGGTCGGAGCAATGAAACTATTTGAAGTGACTCATTTCATACCAGAGAAACCCATGTATTAATAAGGTGGGAAGTAAACCTTATTATATAGTTCTGAATTTTATTTGTTTGTTTGTGCATCAACATTGCCTATAATTACATTATGCATTTTTTATGTATTTATTTTAGTTATAATCTAAGAAGAAAGAATATGGATGCTAAGAAAATAACAACCAAACAATGCTCCTTTGAAGGGGAAAAATTTGCGTATGTCACTACATACGTTCAACAAATTATATAGAAGTTATTCAGAGTGTATTGGAGGTATTTCCATGATTTATCCCCTATAACATCTTTATTTTATAGATTACAGATAGATTACATGAAAGTTATGCATACGTAGCCGCCTATTAATGGATGACGGACAAAACACTGCATACGCTTTAAATACGCTAATTTTTTCCTTTTGAATGACTCTCATTGGAATACTCTCTTTTCGACACTTCAACTGTTCTCTTCTTTTTTCCATCTCATTTCTATTGCTTTATTATTCTTTATTCTTTGTATTTGAATAGAGACTGTTTGGGGCAACTGTAGCTGTTTGAAAAAACAGTTGTGAATCTATCAAAGTTGTTCAAAAACTCAGACAACAACATCGCAACCCAATCTGGTACGAAAACACAAAGCACATCTTTCAACTGCTACTTTTAGAGTACCGGGTCAAAACACAATTTTAGCAAATTAAATAAACTATGGTGCAGCACCGCACCGCACTCAAACTACAGCCCCAAACATACAATTAAGTTTAAAACCCGTTCGTGTCATAAATCAATAAATTAAAATAAATGTTTCATCTTAAAAAAAAAAACTTATAATAGTAATATTTTTTACACGAAGAAAGCGACAATAGCCCATTTAAATACAAAATTTAAGAGTTAGATAATGTAAATACATATCATATTACATAGTAAGTAAACAAAATAGTAATAAAAAAGGCGTCAAAAAAAGGAAGAAATTTAAATGCAAAGCACACAATTCTTTTGTATTTAAACTTTCACACCTAAACTTCAGTATCAAACACAACGCTTTAGTATGTTTTGAACTGACGCAATGTGTATATATGAAAGTTTCTGTGAAATATGTAAATACATAAAAATGGTGCGCTATGCAGGTAAATGCCCACCCAAAAAAAAAAATCAAAAGGATAATGATCACTCTGACTATCTCTAATTATAAAAGGGTAACTTACAGATATATCATGCAAATCCTACGTATTAACATGTCTAACATCCGAAGTTCGATACATTTATAATACTTTGGTGTCATAAACCGATGCATGCAACAAATATGGCTCGGGTATTAGATAAATAAATACGTAGGCATAAGGTGGCATGTATGTAACCGCCTTCCAAGGAAAGTAAGAAAGTTGCCCCATAGTTTGATGCTGAAGTTCATAACACCCATTGCAGGAAAATGTGTTTTACTAGTAATATTGTTGATGTGATGCAGAAACTGAGTGTTACATTTGTAACTATGACAGTTTAGCTGTTAGACTTGTAAATACATAAAAACTCAATGTTATCTGTGCAAAATGCACTATAAAAAACAGTAAGGGAAAAATCCCTCCAAAGAAAGCAAAGAACTGCCCCAAACACGAGTAAAATATGTCCGGTAAACCGGATGTGCGGACGAGTGTGAATCGCATCACGCCACCTGACATCATGGTGCGGACCGCATCATCTGGTGGCATGGTTACACCCATGTCGTCATCCGCACGTCAGGTTTACCGGACATAATATTTCTCCCCAAATAGATCCTAAATAACACGATAAAAAGCAAAGATTTTCACAGAAACAATCCCAGGAGAAGAGAACCATAGGCAGTTTGGGTCTTACGATCCGTTTCGTGGTGCAGAAAAAGGGGAAAAGCAGGCGCAGAACTCAGACAAAAGCTTTGGTTTTCATTCCGATTTGAGGAGAGGGTTAACACACTACTGGTTCAAGCTTTTATTGTAGAGGGCCAGAAAATATAGATCCACCAGCAGATAGCCGAACAAACAAGCTCTCCAAACCCTGTGGAAATACTCTCAACAGCTATAGGATAATAAAGCCCACACAACACAAACTTCTTCACATAAGGAGAACAGCATTTACCTCAGCTGAAGTGGATTACAGACAATACCAACTCAGGTGGGGGGAGCGGAGCCATCCAAGAAGAAGTCTACACTAATGCTAATCAAACGAAGGATATTTACATTCACAGCCCCATCATGTCCTATGTATTTATATATTTCAAACCTAAACTTTCATATTTATACATAAAAAAGTGCGTCACTTTTAAAAAAGTGGTAACAATAATATTTTTGATATGTGAGTTGTGTGTGAAATTATAAAAGTTTATGCGTGAGACATGTAAAAACATAAGAATTGGGTGCTATATATGTAAATGCCCCATCAAACAATATAAACAAGCCTAATTACAATGTGGGTTGAGACGGAAGAAGCGCAACTTATTCGAAGAAGACCGAAGGGCGGAACCGCGAGTAGTAGATAAGAAGCAGAGAGAAGAAGAAATGCATGCTGACGCAGCAAAGTGGCGACGAAGCATGTCGATGCCTCCTCAACACAAGAAAAAAAAGAAAAAAAAAGAGAAATGAAAATGTTACTTTAAGTCTTGATGACATTCAAAACAAATCTTCTGGTTTAGCACACTAACAATAGCAAAATAGCAAATATTAAAGACAGAACAGATCTGAATGAACCTTGTTCAGTCAAGTTTGACAACATTAAGAGAAAGCAGACATCAGACAATATTTGGACTTTCGGGTTCGCCATCCTAAGCATCAGCACCATTCCTGAAATGTAATCAATACAGTTGAAGAAAAAAATATGGCAAATATAGTACTGCTTTAGAATATATCAATAATGTGAGGTTCATGTGAATGAAGCTGGGCAGAGCTTCTACCCATTAGCATAAGCTGGGGATCTGCTGTAGCTTCGGCCGCGGGGAGCAGGGGAGCGGCTGTAACTGCGCTTTCGGGGTGGAGAACGGCTGTAGCTCCGGCCGCGAGCGGGTGACCGGCTGTAGCTACGGCGGCGTGGTGACCTCTCCCGAGGGCTGGGGCTCCTGTCAAAAGAAATTGCTAGAAATAATAGACATATTTGCTTATTTGAACAATGAAATGTATTTCACTTTTAGAAGGCGAGTAATAGTAGTATTTTTTATATAATGTTAAAGCTTTGAGTGATGTACGTGTAAATATGAAAGTTCATAGTGTCCTAAAGCTATTGCATGAAAAGATGTATTTCACTTTTAGGAAGTGAGTAATAGAGGTATTTATTTATATAATGTTAAAGCTTTGAGTGATATGCATGTAAATATGAAAGTTCAGGTGTTAGATATGTGAATATATAAGAATTGTGTGGTATGTGTGTAAATGCCCCTAAATTATATGCATGATGTAACTGTTAAACACCAACATGGTGACTAATGAGAAAAAATACATGCATGATGTATCTTGGAACCCCAAGCATACATAGTATCAAAAAAGTATTAGATTGACCCCCCCCCCCCCACCCACACCCCACCCCAAAAAAAAAAAAAGAATTACGTACAAACCACTCAATTCCTATGTATTTACATACCCAATGCCTAAACTTCAATTTTAACATAAATGCCACCTTGCCAATAAATAAAAAGGTGTACACCTTCCCTATAAATAAGGAGTATTGCACTTTCAAATGTTAAGCGGGTGTCATTTTTTGATGTGATATGAAAGAATTGAGCTGTATAAATGCAAAAATTTACGTGTTCGATATGTAAATACATAGGAATTGAGTTGCACGTACATAAATGCCTAAAAAAAAAATTACATAAGGAACCGCTGACAAGTGATAAACTACATTACCTTCTACCATAACTTGGACTTCTACGATATCTAGGAGGGCTTCTGCTACGGCGACGCCCACTTCCTAATCCACCAGGTCCAATGCGCAAGCGGCACTCACGAGCAAAATGACCAGGCTCTCCGCACTCGTAACATTTCAAATCAGATCCACCTTGACGGTCACGACCACCACCACGGCCACCTGCTCGACCGCCACCACCCCCACCTCCACCCTTTGAGTTGTGAGACAACTCAACCCTCCATCCATTTTTACCTGAATAGAGAATCATATAAGTAGAAAATTGTTAAAATAGTTGAAGCAACACAAAAATATATCCTCATACCCCATATGTGAAAAGCTGAAAATGGCTCCTCTTTATAAATGTACACACGCCACAAAAAGAATAAATTCACACAAGAATGCAGATAAACCAGACAAATTCAAATTATTAAGAAATACAATTTTGTAAGGCACAATGCTAGCATGACCATGTTCACTCAATTAACTGATACAAAAGCATAGCCTTTTAGCTAAAATGTGCAGTATATACCAAAGTTGGGTATTCTAGTATGTAAAAAACATGGTGATAAAAGCGATATTTTTTTAAAAGAAGGATACATTTTCTCAAACGAATAATCTCTCTTTTTAATTCAAATGTACTCCACAAATAAACAAAAGAGACAAGGATCCTTGCTTTTACGCCACTGTGTTAATTTAATGGAACAAATACATGTAGCACTTAAAACTTTGCTATTTACAAAATTAGCACCCGCTTTCATCTGTTTTTTCAAAAAATTTACTCAAAAATTCATAATAAAACTCCTGAAGATGCTAATTTTGTAAATAGCAAAGTTTAGGGTGCCATACATGTAATCATCCATATTTTAATTTAGCTAAAACAAAACCGTTTTCAATTGTTTGTCTATATGACATTCTAGATTTCCTACCATTGGCAAAGAATTGTGCCGTAAGATTACTTCACCTTGCCACAAATATGTTTGCAATTAGATGCTGCCTGTTACCAAAATACATACATACCACTCAATTACTATATATTTACAAACTAACACATAAATTTCAATTTTTACACATATGCCACCTTACCTATGAATGAAAAGGTGTATTTCACTTTCTACAAGTCAAAATAGTGGTATTTCTTTTTACGATATAAAAAATTTTGGTGGCATAATAAAATGATTAAAATTTAGGTGTTTTATATGTAAACACATAAAACTTAGGTGGTATCTATGTAAATGCCCCTAATTTTTTATCAAGTTTTCATTATTTGCATGATTTGCATTGTTTAAACGGTGCTTGCACTCAATGACTCTTGAGGGCCTTCAAATAGTGGCACAACTTCACCATAACAAACATGCCTCGAAGGATTAAGGCATGCTAATGACAGAGTCGAAAAGAGCAGCAACAATGGCCAATACGTTTCACTAAAGTTCCTAAAGATGCTTTAGTAACACTTTCAGAAGTAAGAAAATGTTTGCTTGGTTAAAATCATGTGAAACTTCGTTTCATTTTTATTTCAAAAAAAAAAAACTAAAAAAATGAGTTTCAATCTTGAAGGATAAAAAAACCACCTTCAATTCAACTATCACTAATTAAAATAAGTAAATTTAAAATAATTGAAGGATGGATAAGCAGATTAGATTTAAATAAAATAGCAATAAAAGTAATAATTTTTTTATATAATGGGGGTAAAAATAAAACTCATTGGAGCCAAAAAAAAAACAAGAAATGAGTTCAAAAGAAGTGAGTTCTCCCAAAAAAAAAAAATATATACATCAATGCAACTCACTTCAATGTAGCTTAGGTGATTCAGGCATATATAATAGAGGACAAAAGATAAAAGCAAATAATTAAGGTCTACAAAATAAAAGTGAGAAAAAAAATTAGACTAAATGAGATAAGACAAAGAACTATGTAAAAGAGATACCGTCCTGAAGCACCTGACAAGAAAATATAAGATTTATAAAGCCAACCATACGTTGTTGGCCGGATATGTTGATGATGATGATACAAAAATTAACTACTTGCAAGAGGGAAACTTAAAAATCAATAATATTAAAGATAACAATATTCTAAATTTTTTCCACTTATTTATTTGGAATATTCTTTACAAAACCCGAAATTTTAAGGAAAAATAAAGTATAACTGGTTAGGAGATGCCAGGTTATTCCTTTCAAAGTAAAAGAGAGATTTTCTCAAGGTGACATCACAATCAGCATCATAAACTAAGGGCCCTTCGGTCTCACCTTTATTTTTATTTTTTTTTTTTTTGCTTATGTTTTGATTTGAAATAAAATATATTTGACTATTTGATTAAGCTATAGTTGTTCTTAAAGCCACTCAAAACACCTAAATTTTAATTGAGTGTTTTTAAAAACATGATCATTTGTTCTTTAGAAACGAAAAATAAAAAGTATGTAAAAAACAAACTAAACAAATAGGTTTTAAAATAAAACAAAATTGATTCCGAAGAAGTCCTAACATATTGCCATATGGCACTCATTAGTATAAAACAACCGAGCATGGATGATAACTAAATGATGGGAAGTAAAAGAATGTATTTTACAAAGTAAATAATAAACACAAAGCTAACAACAATTATGCGTGGATATTAAAACAACAAAAAAATGTGATATGTATGTGAAAAATAAACATACCATAAACTGAAAAATGATTTAGTAAAAGATTAAAGCAAGCTAATCAGTAAGTATTGCTCCAAGAAAAAAATATGAATGGCAGCTTCTTTTCATACCATCCATTTCACGAATTGCATCTTGAGCATCTCTATGGTCATCAAAGTCGATAAAAGCATAACCAGGTGGCCTTCTAGCAACCCAAATGCTACAATACAAATAGATTTGAGAAACAAAAAGAAACAAATCATTTCATGAGATAATATAAGAAAAACAAATAGCTTAAACGATATTACCTGTAACAACAGGACATAAAAAAAGAAAAAGAGTCATTAAATTGATATCATTTTTTCTCCAATTGCAACACTTGCTGATAGAATTGATAAATTCAATGGTAAGTGTAGAAGTCTTTTAAGAAATTTTATTTCTCGCAAATCATAAATTACACCTTGCTAAATAAATATAATAAAAAAATAAAATCAAATAAGAATCTCTCCAAATAAGAAAATGCAGGGAAAAAATATTTAATAAAGGAAATACAATTAGTAAAATATATTTTGAAGAAAAAAAAAATTCCAGATGCGGATTAGCACTTTCCAAATACTCCCCCCAAGCTGAGTTGTATATATTGTACAAACCAAGCTTAAACTTCAATTCATCATGATTGACTCTGAGGATTGCTTTAGTGAGAATATTTGCAGTCTGCAATAATGTAAAAATATTGTTGAGTTGAACAATTCCATTATTGGTGTTTTCTAAGATGAATTGTCAGTCAATCTCAATGTATTTTGTTTTGTAATGATATACAAGACTTTTGGCTATCCCAATAGTCGTCTAGCTATGAATCAACTTCTTAATTATGTCTTTCATCTCAAACTTAAATTCTCTTAATAGCATTTGAATCCACATTCCCTCGCATAATCATAATGCAAGCACAGATATTCAAATTTTACACTACTCCTAGAGAGAACTTGCTTTTTACTTCACATAACGAGATTGCACCAAACGTATGAACGATATCCAATGGTTGATTTCTTATCAGTTACCTCTCTTGCCCAGCTAACATCTGTGTATATCTCATTCTCGTGATTTCCAGATCTTTCGAAGAGCAAACCATATCTAGAGGTCATCTTCAAGTATCTCAAGATTTTGTTCACGGATTCTAAATGATCATCATTTGGATTATTCAAATGTTGGCTTACTACATTGGCCAAATAAGCAATATCAAATCTTTTGTGTGATAGGTAAAATAGTTTACCCACATATCTTTGAAATCTTCATCTGTGAACTAAATTGTTTTTTTCTTTTCGGTCAACCTTTTGTTGGAATCCATAGGTATGTCAGCAGGTCACTTAACATGTCTAATATGTACTTCCTTTGAGATATGACAATTCTCTCCTTGGACCCTGCTATATTCTCAGAAAATATTAGAGATTCTCAAAATTCTTCATCACAAATTTTGTTGAACGCATCTTTTTAAGTCAGATAATTTACTCTGAATTATGACCTGTCAAGAAAATATCATTTACATATATTATGAGAATAATAATTTTACCTCTAATATTTGATTTAACAAATAGTATCTGATCAACTTGACACCGAAGATATACATTTGTAATCATAGTATTAGCAAACGTGTCAAACCAAGTATGAGAAAATTATTTCAAGTCATATAATAACTTCAACTAACAAACCAAATTGTTGCTCGATCCATTTTCAAAACTAAGGAGTATAGTCATGTAGCTTCATCAAGGTGCCCATTCAAGAACTCATATTTTAAATCAAGTTTATATAAAGGCTAATCATTGTTTACTGCAATATAACAGATCTTAAGCAGTTTTGAGCTTGGCGATAAGTGCAAATGTGCCTTGAAAGTCAATCCCATATAACTGTGTAAAGCCATTTGCTATCACTTTGGCTTTGAACTTCTCTACGCTTCCATCTCCTTTATATTTAATCGTGAATATTTATTGGTCGCCTACAAAATTGTTTACATGAGATAATTCTATAAGTGCCCCCGTGCTATTATTTTTTAGAACTCGAATCATTACTTGCTATCTTTATTTATTAAAATTAAATAAAAATATGACACTAAATAGGACTAAATGGAGAAAAAGGACTGATGTAGTCGACCCCACTTAGTGGGATTAAGGCTTTGTTGTTTTGTTGTTGTTGTTGTTGAATCATTACTTGCTAAGTTGACTGAGTAAACCATATCATGTCATGTACGTGATAAAGTAGTTTGGCCACAAGTCTTTGATATGTTCCATCGTCAATTGAATTGCTTTCTTCATTCTACTCGACCTTTTGTTCAAATCCATAAGTGTGTCAGCATATTTACACCCAAGCATTCAAAATTTACTTACCAGGTCTAAAGATGAACTTCCTTTGGGATATCCCAATTCCTTCCTCATACCCACCCTCCATTCCCATAAAATATCATAGATTCCTGATATTTTGAATACCAATTTTTGTTGCAAGCATTTTTTAGTTTGATAATTTACTCTAAAGCATCACATGTCATGATAATATCATTTACATAAAATGTGTAAAAAAACAAGTCCGTCCCTAGTATTGGATTTAACAAATGTTGTATGATCAACCTGACAACCTGACACTAATGATATACATTTTTAATCATATTCTTAACAGCATATCAAACCAACTACAAAGATATTGCTTTTATATAATAACTTCTTCAACTTGCAAACCAGTCTGCCATTCAATCCATTTTCCAAACTAATGAATTTAGTCATGTGGACTTCCATTCAATAAGAAATTTTCTTACGTCCAGTTGATATAAAGGCCCGTCCTGGTATATTGCAAGAGAATGGAATCTAAACCATGTTTAGTCGGGCAATAGGTGCAGAGCCTTTCTGATAGTCAATCCCATATGACTGTGTGAAGCCCTTTTCTACCAATCAAGCCTTGAACCTCTCTACACTTCCATCTCCTTTGTGCTTAATCATGAATATTTATTTGCAGCCTACAAAAATTTTTCCACAAGGGAACTTTGTATGCATCCTCGTGTTATTATTTTCTAGAGCTCAAATTTCTTCCTCAATTGCTTGTTTTCATGCAGGCACCTTTACAACCCCTTGAATAGAGTTGGGAATATGCACACTATCAATATTTGTCACAAAATCTCTATAAAATGCTAACTTTCATAAGTTACATATTTTTCGATTGGATGATCAGTGCACCATTGGGCATGAGATAAATAGTTCATACCATTATGATTATCAAATGGAGGAATTGGCTCAAAGTTATTGATTATTCCTAATTTGCATGGTATCCTCAACCTGCTCAATGATCTTTTTTCTTCTGATATAGAAAAGAATTTCCTAATCAACGGTATAAAGTTGAGGAAGAGTAAAAACATTTGGGACAATATCCGTGACAGAGTTTGATTCGTTGAGTGGAGCTAGTTGGGTGGTACGATGTGGTTCAATTGTTTGAGTGACAGGGTTAGATTCAATTTGAGTGCCTTGGAGAAGATCCCAATTTCAATATTTCATGAAGTTCTACCCCTGAATTTCAAATTTGTAATTGATTCTCAAAAAATGTAATTTTCAAAGAGTTGTATATATTCCTAGTGATTGGAGAACAGCAATTATATCCCTGTTTGGTTAGAGGAGTAACCGATGGAGATACATCTAAAAGATCTAGGATCTAGTTTGGTGTAATGTTATCAATAGAAGCAAACAAAGACGAAAAAACCAAAAGACTTTCAGTGGTAAGCCGAAGGAAAAAATAGCGAATATGCGGATAGGATTCCATGAGAACAATATGAGGGATCTGAAACTTTAGAACACAACATGACATTCCATTGATAAGATATGTGACTGTAAGTATAGCTTTCCCAAAAAGATTTTAGGCGCATAATTAAATAACATAATGGCACGAACCACCTCAAATAAATATTTGTTATTTCTCTTAGCCACCCAGATTTATAAGGATGATATCGTGTTTAAAAAAACAAGCACCAAAAGTGGAATTAAAATATTTTTTAGCATTCTCTATTTAAAAAAATTGAATTTTGTTTTATAATTGAGTATCATGAAGCAAATAATTGAAGTATGGTGACAGTTTTATATTTTTCTTTCATAAGAAATGTCATGTCATTTTAATATCATCTATAAATGATATAAACCACCATGCCCAGTTATAATTTTTTACTAGTGAAGGTCCCCAAATATTAGTAAGAATTACAACAATAGAATGATAAATAGATATGGAAACATTTTTTAAATACAAGCAATATTTGGATGACAAAAGCGACAATGACTTAATATGTCTTGCCTTTCAACTAAGACAGAATTGGAATTAAAAACTAGATCGAGAGAATTATACTCGGAAATACAACTTGACAGATGAACTTGTCTACCAATGAGAATATTTCCTTTGAGCAGATATAGACCACTATGTATCTCAACTCCAAACCCACTATTTGAAAATCACAAAAATTAAAATGAAATTTAGTCCCACAATTAAGTCATGAGTGAGTTTGATAATTTGAGAATGGATTGTGGTTTAACTTTGGAATATAAAGAGCATAGTAGAGATGAAAAAGATTTGTCAATTCGACTTATCCAGATCCTGCTACAGGAGAGACTGTACCATCAGTTGTTTGAACTATAGAGTGGTTGGTAATGAGGGTTAAATTTTTTTAAAATAAAGAAATCTCATCGTATGATCTGAAATTTTGGAGTCAACTATCCAAGATTTTAGTTTGTCGCTTTAAATAATAAGTGCATGGGGTAAGTTACCTTGGTGTGACCTAACATTGTCTGCACCGCCTCAGTTTATTCCCCGGTGAATGGACTAACTTCTGCATTATTGTTGTTTGCCACAACAGTATTTGCATGGTTCTCCCTATCATATCTTCCATTAGATGGCTTTTAATTTGCAAGTGTAACATGTAATTTAAAATATTTTTCCTTAACATGACATAGTTTCTTATAATGGTCACATCACAGTCTTCCCTTCTTAGGCTTGTTACTCTTAAAGGAATTTTGAGTACCATGTAGATCCTTCAATAGATTGTGGCGTGCAATTGTCTGCCATCATCAACTTCACTCTACTCTCCTCCCTTCTAAGTTTTGCAAAGGTTTCTATAGGGATGGGTCTAATTCCCATGAATCTACCCTAATTTCGTCTAAATAATTATTCAAATCAAGGAGGAATATGATGGTTCATTTTGGTTCGGTAATTCTCCTATAAAAGACAAAGTCAGCTGAAATTTCCAAGAATTAATCTCATACATGTCTAGTTGCAACCAACAGCAAGTGATAAAATTAAAATATTGAATAACATTCAATTCTCCTTGTCGTATATCATGTAATTTAGTCTTAATCTCAAATTGCTTTAAAAAGTCTAGAGTAAGTTTCACGTACAACTTCCATAACTCTTTGGTTGCCCTATGGAGTAAAAGGTTTTCTTCAATCTCTGTGGTCATGAAATTTATTAATCATGACATAACCAAGTGGTTGTTAGTTCTCCAGGCTCGGTATTTGAATCATTCATTTTTGGAGCTAAATTTGCACGTGTGATATTTTCATTTCCCTCTGCAATAGATATCCTTGGAGACGAACTACGACCATTGAAGAGAATCATGGTCATGTAGTTTATGGTTTGTGACTATGTGAGAGGATCTTTCAAATACGCTAGGGACTGAAGACGTAGGCTCGAATTTGGACGTAACTTCTAAGAAATAATATTGCGAAGTCATGTCGTATTTGACCATGATAAGAATGTGAAGTTCAAATCAAGTTGATCAATTGCAAGACGAGTGAACAAACCTAGAAGAAGAGGCACAACTCTTGTTTTCCAATCATTTGGCACTCAGTAAGGAGTGTCAAGCCATTTGCAAGTCGACGAATCGTGAGGTGGAGGCTATGACAAGCTCAAGTGTTCTCAAATAGGAGCAGTGTTGCATTATGATATGATACAACGAGTCGATTAGTTGAAATCGAAGAGCTCAAATAGTTCAGTGATGCACAAACAGAAGCATTCGAACAGCAGCAGTGACGTGGAAAGACAACAGCCGAAAGATCTTCATCTCATACTGCAGTTACCAACCCATGCTTATGAGAGCAGAAGCTTCTGCAATCCCATTTGAATATAAGGATCGGAGGAGCAGATGTTTGAACAATCGATCGAGGTGTTTGAACATAATTTATTAATGGGGACAATCAATGCAATATTGTCCAAGAGGCAAAAATGCACCACGCTAAAGAGCTAGATGACGCACCACAGAGGAAACAACGACCTTGAGCGTGTGTGCGCGAAGATGGAATCAAATGCTAGCTTTAGATGTTTCTATGAATCCACCCTCGTCGACACAATAGTATGGAAAAAGGTTACGGCTCAACGAAATTGATTTTTGAGCTGTGATACCCTGTAGAGTTCTTGAAGGACTTTGTTTCTCTCAAATCATGCATTACACCTTGCTACCTTGCTATATATATATATATAATAAAGAAAACAAACAAAATAGAAATTTATCCAAATAAGAAAATCAACAAAATGAAATATCTAATAAATAAAGCACAATTTGAATTGTATTTTGAGGAGAAGAATAAATTCTTTCCTAATGAGAATTGGCACTTCTCAATAATAAATGAGTTTCCCTATTCACAAATATAATCATAAACAGCCATTGAAAAAAAAATTATCAAGTTCAAATATCAAAACCCCTTATAGGTATAAATTTAGCAAATCCAATATATTCAGTCAGTAGTGGACATATGCATAGAATTAAGAGAGGAATTGAATTATTACTAAGGAGGATTTACATGCATACCATACAATTCCTATCTATTTACATATCTAACACCTAAACACCCAATTTTACATGCATGTCACCTTACCTATGCATGATTAGGTGTATTTCACATTCTAAATATTAAAATGGTGGTATTTTGATTTGATGTGTTTACGTGTTAGATAAGTAAGTGCATGCGAATGAGTCTAGCATTTACAGCTGTTTTGACTGCTATTATGAGAACTTTCAAAATTCTAGTATTTCTAGCTCAGAGCTTAAGGCCCTAGCAAATTATTTGACCACAATAATTACATAAATATGAAGATTGTTCAACATTCCCAGTCTGTCTGACTGGTGGATTATAACATTGATAATTTAGTTTTCATTTTATTATTTATCTATCTCCAAACGATATAATCAACACAATCAAAAGATTCAATCCAAACCATGACAAGAAGGATTGTGTTTAATTCTTTTTAGCATAAAAGTTATCAGATCCAATATTATATGAAGCCAGGAATCTAGATTCAAATGTGAAGTTAAAGCTCGGTGGAAACAACAATTATATCATTTTATTATTTATCTATCTCCAAACAATATAATCAACACAATCAAGAGATTCAATCCAAACCATGACAACTAGGATTGTGTTTAATTCTTTTTAGCATAAAAGTTATCAGATCCAATATTATATGAAGCCAGGAATCTAGATTCAAATGTGAAGTTAAAGCTCGGTGGAAACAACAATTATATCACATCAACTACATCGGTATAAAATTGAAGAAAATATTCATTAGAATAAACAATGCTTCACATTCAAAATAGTTAATTAGACATGAAATTCAAAGGAGACAAAATTCATGTCATCACATCATGCATAGATGTTTGCATATTAAATGACTGTGACAATACAATAATCAAATATATAATATACTAAGGTTATAAGATGCATTATCCAACATAGTTTACTAAAGAAATATGAGTTTTAGAAGTATGATAAAATGAGTTCAAACATGTTTCAATTTTCAGCTCAACTCTGCCTCGAACCATATGATTTACATTCATAATATAAGACTTCCTGGGAAATAAATTTGAGACATTTATAAACATAGTGCACTATTCGTATGTTTTTACATATCTCGCACCTAAAGTTTGATATATACACAAGTAGCACTCAAATCTTTAATATCACATCAAAAATAACACTATTAGCATTTTTAAAAGTGAATAAGTTTGTTCATGCATAGGTTTAATGAACCAAAGTGCTATGTATGTAAATATCAAAATTAGATGTGAGATATCTGAATACATAAGAATTGAGTTCCGAGTATGTAAATTTTCAATAAAATTTACCTTGTTAACATGTTGTGACAAAATGTTGCACTTGTGTGTAAAGAAAACCCAAAGATCAAGACATGGCTAAAAATGATGATGAACATTGTAAAATGGATAAAAGCGAAGTAAACCGCTTTTCCCAAAAGTACCTTCTTATAACTCCATATACTCGAAATTCATCCTCCAAATCCCTTTCATTTACACGTGGATCTAAATTTCCCACATAAACACGAGACATTTTGTTTAAACACAACCTGGCCATAGAAAACATCACTCAGAGTCAAGAAAACACAAAACATTGTATAACAATTGCAGAGGGATGAGAAGGAACCTTTTGTTAAAAAAAGGGGCATATACATACGTACCACCAAATTCCTTTGTATATACATATATAATACCTAAAGCTTGCTTTGTACATTTATACACTCAAAACTTCAATATCATATCAAAAATACCTCTATTTCCACTTTTAAAAGGTGAAATACACCTTTGCTTGTATTCAAAAAAGTGGCATATATGAAAAATTTGAAGTTTAGGTGTTAAATATGTAAATACATAAGATTTGAGTAGTGTGTATGTAAATCTCATGAAAAATAAATACCAAAACTACAAAGATCCTTCAATAGAACAGTATAAATTGCAGCAAAAAATAAGTGTATCAAAAAAAAGCACCCAACCATTGGCAAGATATTCCTTGATTGGAGCAATGCCTAAGTGCCTGAAGCATATAATTCACTTCAATTGGATCGCAACACCGTGACCAAATGAAAAATAAAATCTTATCAGATGACAATGAATATGCAACCATTGATTTGAGTGTTCTTTTTCTTTTTTCTTTTTTTTTCTTTTTGGTGGGTAGTTGGTTTACATACCAACCACAAAAGACACTAAATATAACATTATAACCACCTAAACTTAAATAGAACATTTTAACCATTTTTTTCAATACAACCATCCTCCCATGCCCATTAGTGAAGGTTTTGAGTGAAATTTTTTTGTGGTTTGAATGAAATATTTAAAGTATTAGCTGGTTAAAAAGTTTTATTTAAATTTTTTATGGTTAAAATGTTATATTCAATATTTTGACTGGTTAGTACGTAAAAATCCTTTTTTTTTTTCCATTTCCTTTTACTTATTTCTAGCATCAAGACAGAATCCATAAAATTTTTGTTGCCATCTCTCTAATGTGTCAAAGAAATTTAAGTTAAATGAGATATTGAAATAAAGTACCATTGCTCTTCTTTTCCTGTAAAGAACAATGAAGGAAGGCCGGCTGCAGCCATAATGGAATTCTTATACAACAAATTGCATGCTAAAAAAAATTAACTATGAACATTCATCGATGCGACGAAGACAAAAACGACCTAACGTACCGTATAAAATATACAAGTCTGTTGCTTCCAATTCAAACAACTAAAAGTTGCAACTCAAAACTCGAAATTTTATAGCCAGCGTCTCACGTATTTAAGATTTCTTGGTTTTATTTAGGGTTTCGCGCAAGGAATAAAGCCGATTCTAAAAGGAACACAACATTCACACAAAATCCCACCGTAGACGTGTAGAAGGTAAAGCAGAGGAAACCAGTTCATACCTATCAGAATCTCGGCCTTCACTGATCGAACGAGAGCGCGCACGAGAGAGATAAAGAGAGGGCAGCCGAGTAAAACCCTAGCGACCTCTCCAAAGCGGCCGCGAAGAGCTATTTAAAGAGACTGATTCTTCTCTTTCTGTTTTTACATATCAGATACCTAAAATTTAAAATATAACATTTTTAATCACCTAAAAATAAAATTTGGATGGTCAATCTCTTATATTTCAATTTTAAAGTGATTGATATTTAATAACCCTTTTTTTATTTTTAAAAATTTATATAAATAGCCCACAATTCTTATGTATTTATATTTAATACCCCTAAAATTAAACTTCTATACTTGTATCACTTTAAATTCATAAAAAACTATGCATTTGAATATTTATTTTATTATACAAAATTTATGCTTATGGTCTTTTTTTACATGAGGTTAAAAGGTCTGTTCGTGGCAGTTGCGATTTGTTTGAAAAAATGAAGTGTGATAACTATGAGAGGGAAGTTGGGTGTTTGTTTGTATTGTATAGTTATGCAACAGTTGTTTTGTTGTTGTTTATGAAAAAAAAACACATTTTTGTACATTTATTAATGTGTTGTTTGTAAGATAGTCACATCATACTTAATAGCTCACCTATGAAAATATAATTTACATTCAAAATTATAATGTCTCAGTTAATAATATAATAATCCAAATCAAAAATAAATATATTATAACGGTGATTAATATTATCAAAATATAAATTTTAAAAGACAGACGATCAATCATAAAGGTTAATTTATTCTTTAATGGCATTTTCCGCGTTTGATCCTTATCTGAGGTAAAAGTAACGGTGTGCTCAATATATACTTCTTGAACGTTTGTAAAATTTTCTCTCATTATTATATTTTATTCATTTTGCAAGTAAACAATATTGCAATCCACAATTACAGTACAAAACTCTATAAACACTAGAAGTCATCGGGCTCATATTTATTAAAATTTGAAAACCACTAAAATAAATTAAGTTGCCTTAATAGTACATCAACACAGTTACATGAAAAATTAAATGATAAAAATAAGGAAAATAAATTGTGCATTAATATTTATAAATTTGTGATGTCTCAAAGTAAACATAACAGAAGAATAGTTCTTCATTACAATAGAATAGAATATCTTAAAGAAGATGAATATTGGTTTCCTTTAAATCATATAAGATTGAGTTTGTATATATCACAGAAGCACAAGCACAAAGGACCATTAGAAGAACCTCAACAGTCATATCACCAAAAAAAAAAAGGAATCTCAATTGTTTTGATATGGATATAATATATGTCAAAATCCATAACAACATAAAAGAGATCCATAATAACTTCTAATGTCATATATATCATCATATACTTACAAACAAAAAAACATGAAAAAAAAAAGAAACACGTAATACACTCACAGTGGCTTCATAAAACCATGCAAATGGGATAAACTACACGATGAAAGAATTTCAAAAAAACACTGCAACAAATAGAGATCACAAAAGTATAATTGCATAATAAGCCATTGCAATAAATGTTAAAGATTTTACACAGCACATTAAACATAAATGCACAAAAAACTATCACATAATATCATTTTACTCATTTGCTAATGTACTTGTAATTTACTATCGCAACTCAAACATCTCCACAGCACCTTCAACATTACGCTTACAGGTTCACAAAAGTATATTTGCATGCTTCAAGAGGAACATGTGACCGATTTTCACGTGCATTATTGAAATCAGTATCACAACATGAAAGATGCCAACGAATGCAATCGTGGATAGCTATTGTAACTGTCTACAAAATTCACTCATTTGCTAAAAAGACATGCAAGCATATCTTCCATAAAATATCTCAATTTATTAAAAACCCTAAAGTGTTCTCAATAATACTATGTAAAGCAGAGTGTTATTTGTTAAGCGTCTCTTTTCTTCCCTTAATTATATGATTTCCTCTAATAAAATTTGGAATTTGATATTTTGTATCAGAAAAAGACTTGAAAACTAATCTTTATAATGGATATTCACCATCAACTAAATAATATTCACCTTTAAAAAGTTTTATAACTAGCATTTTAAATAAAAATTAAATTTTAATTTATATATACACAAGCAAACGTGAATGCGGCTTGAGATAATTGTATTAATGACTTCATGTTTAAAAAATTAAATATTTTAACGATGTCTTATCATCCAGTCATTATAAAAGTAAAATACAAGCTGAAATCACATGCGACCATAACATTTTGTGTCAGTAAATCATAACGTTCAATATATATAATATTATCACTATCAGACACATGTGAGCACTCAAACCAACTAAAATATATCACCTAATTATTTTTACGAGCGGTGGAATGACTTCATAAACCCCTTATAGACTCGTTATGTGATAAAATATATATAATTATAGCTCACAATTTTCCTTATAACATATCAATGAATATGGGCTATGTCATATGAAACGTGTTATTAAATATTATTCCATGACCCATAAATAATTTCTCAACCAATTTGTCACTAATATATGTTGATGTCGTATAAGGAATACAAACAACATATGATTTGTAGTATTCATACGGGTTTAGTATAATGCATTTGTAATAATTATCATATGTATTTTTCTATCATTGTTATTCATTATTCTTATTCTAAGAGAAGTAAAACACAATTAAGAAATAAAATTTCGCTTCTGCATATACTGAATACATAAATATGGAAACCCAAATTAAGGAAATAAATATCAAAACAAACACGTTCAAAATATTATAACACCCATAAATCATGATTTTCATAAAAGAAACGAAAGTAGTTAACTCAACGCTCATATGTTATTGACTAACTCTCTCATAATTTGATCTTCTAACAACCTCAATGGATAAAAGTAATATATATATATATATATATATATATATATATATATATATATATATATATATATATATATATATTTGTAAACTATTGCGATTTCTTCTAATATTTTCATAACTCATTGAATAGAAGCTCGATGGGATATGTTACTCATTAGTGCATGCAACAACTAAATCTGTAGCTTTTTCTTTTTCTCATTATAAGTCATTTGGAGTGGCCAAATCCAAGTTCATTTATAATAGAATTGGATTATTCGATTGGGTCCTCTATTTTCTTGGAATATACATTCTTAGTTGTGTTAACGTGGACTATCTCACTTGATGTTCATGCATGATTATCGATGGTCACAACTCTACCAAATATTAAATCCAACTTTCCTTCAAGCTCAGGATCAATGCCGCTATTATTATTATTATTATTGTTTTTTTTTTGCATTCAATATAACCTACAGATTAATTAATAATCGGTATAATTGAAATGCATTAGCTAATGAAATTTGACTTATGAGCAAGTCAAATCCATAACAATAACATTCCTTAGTTAAGTCATTGAACACACAACAAAACAAAACAAACAAACAAACAAAATAAATAAATAAAACAAGCAAACAAACAAACAAATATCATTATTTCATCAATGGTTTATTCTTAATCCCTTCAATGGATTTGACATATCGATATATTGTCCTAGCAAATTTAGTGCAGAGTTTGTGTAGTTGTTCTCCGGTATAGTCATTACAAACTGCAGATGAAACTTTGAATCTCAGAGTCTAATAGTTCACTTATAAAATGGATGTGTAAATTGTTATTGTTGATGCAAGTACCTAAACGTTTCACATAAAAATTACCACTTGACTAGCTTTATGGTTATATATAAGTCATTATATCTGCTATCACGATCTAGTCATCCCATGCACCTATTTGATTGAAAGTAAATTCTCGTGACTTCATTTAGAAATGTGTTCAGGTACACAGTACAACACAAAATAACATAATATAGTATAACATAAAATAACACGATATAAAATAAAATTAAACAAAGCTGACCAAAATTATCACCTGCGAAGTTAACTCAATGTTAAATGCAAACTTGCATGGTTTTCTATTTTGATCTATTCACACTGTTCACATATTTGGTTGGATGTAATTCCACATGATCTTCCTTCATAATGTGTTCAGGTAAAAAATTTCAATCTCATCAATATTTAGGATTCGATGTCACAATACCATCTTTAAATTGTTTTAACTGCATTCCTTAGGTTTCGAGTAAGTTTCTTCGATGGCTACACTTTTCAAATGGCTATAAATGAACATTTTCAAGCAACAGCTACCCAAATGCCTAATGTCAGCTAAAATGGATACTACCAATAGGAAACATAAAAAACCACAGATGTGTAACTTCAAGTATTTCAATTATTAAATCAATTTTTTAATCCTCAAATCACAATCCAGACTCTAAACCAAAAGAGCACCAAAGCTTCTTTTCATGACTCCGTTGATCACCTCAGTCGATATTAATATGTGTATCGTATTTTGAACAGCCCGACACACGTATTGGGGTTTGTTAACCTCACTTTTGGTAAACTATTCAATTATCTCAAATATCTAAGATAATGTTAAGTAAGTTACGAAAATAAATGTTAAATATGATTAACATCAATTAAATTCTAAATTTGGACTGAAATACAGCTTGAGAAACGAACATTTAAAAATTATAATTATTGTTATCCAAAATTATCAACATCTCTACATATCATTGCAGATGAAATTTCATGTTGTGAGCTACAATTGATTCATCATTAATGTATGAATAACATGTGTTATTTTGACTCCCAATTAATGAACTATGGTAAAATGACACTTTCGTAATGTGGTACCGCTCATCTACCACATATCACCTACCACTTACCTGCCGCTCACCTACCTCCCACCTACCACTCTCTTGCTATATATAAATAGAGAGAGAGAGTGAGGCTTAGGAGAGCAAGGGAAGAGTTCTTAAGCTACCACAAAGGAGGAGATAATAGCTAGAGAGCTAGAGAGAAGGAGAGCATCTTGATGGCTTGTATTAAGGTGTCGCTTGAGAGGGAGGCTATAGAAGAAAGATGAGGGCTCATATCTATGTATAAGCTATGCATTATCCATTTCTTTTTCCTTAGTGAACTATTTGATTGATTCCCCAGTTGGATCAAACCACGTAAACAATCTGTGTTTGCTTGTGTTCTTTGCATTTCATTTATATGCCAGGAAGTACATATCTCACAACAATTGACGCCGTTTGTGGGAAGATCCATAATTCTTTTAGCTAGACGTGTTTGCGGCCAGCGACGAAAAAGAGGAGCTCGACATTCAAGAACAGAGGAGCAGGCGGATCGCTTTGCAGGTAACCAAATCACGACAGATTCGGTCAGCAGCGAAAGCCTTGATCGACTGGATTTGCACCGCAAGTTGTGCGATTCGGCGAGACGAAGGAGGCTGAGGGCCCCCTTAGGGGCCAGGTGGAGGGAATCTTTACTTCGAAGCTTCTCAATTGAGGGTCAAGGTAGAAAATTGTTATGTTGACCTAAAATTAATAAACTAAGGTAAAATGACACTTTCGTAATGTCGTACCGCTCACCTACCACATCTCACATACCGACTGCATACCTTCCACCTACCAATCTCTTGCTATGTATAAATAGAGAGGGTGTGAGGGTTATGAGAGCAAGGAAAGAGGTCTTAAGTTACTACAAACGAGGAGAAAATAGCTAGAGAACTAGAGAGGAGGAGAGCATCTTGAGACATTGTATCAAGGTGTCGCTTGAGAGGGAGGCTATAGAAGGAAGATGAGGGTTCATCTCTATGTTTAAGCTATGTATTTTCCATTTATTTTGCTTTAGTGAACTATTTGATTGATTCCCTCCCGTGGACGTAGATCCAATTGGATCGAACCACGTAAACAATCTGTGTTTGCTTGTATTCTTTGCGTTTCAATTCTATGTCAGGAAGTACACATCTCATAATAACATGAAAAAAGTCTTCATAACTATTAAAACACTTTTAAAGTAAATTTGTGTGCCGCGAACTTTCATGCATAAAATGCATCCAACGTATTTTTTAACTTGATGTCACACAACATATTATCCAAACAAACTAACTATTACGATAACTCTCTAACAATTGTAGCCCACACCCCCAACACACCCTAAATCTTCCCACAAACATATAGGAATTCACTAATATATATATATGTAGATCTTCATTTTCAAGTTTACTTAAAACTAAGTTCCGACCGACTCCCTTAAGTGGTGTTTGGCTAGATTGTGGCTTACATTAAATAAAATTTATCAACTCCAACAAATTTGGGGATGGAGATGGAGCTCAAGATGGAAATGTAGTTCGAGCAATAACACAATAAATCCTCTATACAATCAAATTTATTAAATTTTTTTTACATTGTAAAAGAGGACGAAATATTGCATCCTGATTTTATGCATGCGAAGGCAAATGACGGGGCGCCACGTGGCAAGTGAGCCCCGCTATCATACACTGCTATTGGCCAGTGTATGGGTGTGCAAGCCCACTTGCCACGTGGCGCCCATTTTACCGTAAAAAGAAACAGAATGCAAGCAAAAGAGAAAAAAATAAGACAAATTAGATACAACAGAGCATCATATATATATTTTTTATTTATTTATATTTGGCCCAAATCAGCCAAAATGTTGTGCTAAAAAATCCCTGCTTAGGTAAGCCTCCAAAATTTATTTGTCCATACTGAAAATGTAGCAACAGTTTCTGAACCATATCTGTTGCCCTACCCGTCCCTCCGCTCTTTCTTTCTCCATCAAGCGAGCGATAGTTGCTCCATTTTTCGCCGCTCATTCCTTCTGGTCGAAGCAGAGCTCTCTCTTTCACCGGACCGAACTGCCATAAACGACCTTCTAAGGTCGAGAATTCCTAAGCGTCTTCCCTAAGAATCTGGCAATTCCTATGAACAAATGGCCTCTGAATCGAATCCGAGTAAGACTCCGACTCCCAAAGCCGATCCATGCAAAACCCTAGGCCGCAAGCTACTCATCAACCATTCCGAGTTTGTGAGACTCATCATCTCCTCTCTTTATTCCCTCGGCTGCCGCAGGGCCGCCTCGTCCCTAGAACGGGAGTCCGGGATTCCTCTTGACATTCCGGAGTACACATCTATTTCTTTCAACGTACTTTCTGGTCGATGGAACGACTGCATTTTTGACATCAACTCTATCAATGGTCTTGATGTAAGGATCAGATCCGACGCTGCCTTTCTTGTTTGGCGCGAGCACTTCTTGGAGCTCCTCGGCTCCGGCGACGGTTTGTTGCCTGCTATTGATGTTCTACGGAGGTGTATCTCTCCGTTGGAGTTGGAGAGAAGGAGGGTTCGTGGACTGGCGCGTGCAATGGTTTCGCTGGAAGGCGTGGTGACTACGGAGAACATGGTTCGGAGGAGGATTGGGTTGCTACTGGATCTGGCGGAGGTGCTGCCTCCTTGGGTTCGGATTCCATGTGGGAGGCTAGAGCATTTGGTGGAGACTGCATTGACAAAGCAGATAGAGTCTTGCATGTATCATAATTCTCCAGATGAGGCCTCCTTGTACGAGGATCATGAATGCAGTCGAGACCATATTCCTTGTAAGTGCAGCCAGGTCAGTTTTATTTTTTTAGCTTTTAAGTCGACGGTTAGGGTTGCTTGTTTTGTTTGGCGGAATCTGGTTTATATCATATAACACATCGTCATCTTCATGTTCATTCTGTTCCCCTGAAAATGCGAGACTGAATTAATATAATTTAGGGTTGCCTTCATTGCTGATTCCATTTACTAAGAAAGGATTATCACTCTTTTGTATACTGTAATTTGAGATGTGCCTGAACTTGCACAAGTTTATAATATCCTATTTATACTGAATAAGAATTGTAAAATTGGGAAATTTGTCTTTATATGCCTCATAATAGGAGGAAATAGAAATATGCCAGTTTTTTAGTTTATGGAATATATCTGAAAGTTTGATTCGAGCTAAAATACCCCTATTTATGAACCACATATTTGTTTATAGTTTGATGCTCCAGACATTAGTTCAAACCATATTCTAGCACGCATTGGGTCTATGTTCAGACCATCTTTTAGCTTTATTCAAAATTTATTCGAATCTTCTTGGATATATATTAAAATTGGGAATGTGTGAATATGATTTGAATATGGATCAGAAAAGGCTCGAAGATGATTTGATCATAGTTTGAAAAGGACTTGAACAAAATGTAAACATCGATTATAATACTTTAGATTTAAGGTTGATAAAGCAAAATGTGTTCACGCACATGAGAGATTACGAGAGGCACAGTAGGACAAAAAGTAACATAATAAACTGCATTTTAAGTGATATGATTAAATCTAGCGTGCTTCTTTATTATTATATTTTCAATAAGCTATGATTAAGTTTATCAATGGTCTTTTGATCTCAAATACAAAATGCAAGTGTGTATTGATATATCTCTTCAAATCTCAAGAATATTTAACTTTATCGACATTGTTCATAGCAAACTTCATTAGCATTTCTCTAAAAATTAACTAATATATTATACATCTCTATTTGATTGTTTTTCATTGCATTTGGGTATAAAATCCTTTTAAACTCATATTTACTCTCAAATAGTCACCCGACTTCTGCTTGAACTAAGGCAGACTAGCGTTCGAGGTCATTATGCCATAAACAATTGAATTAGAAGTATTATCCGGACCCAATGTCTGTGGGATAGAGTTATCTATGTATTTTCCATGCCTTAATTTATTGCTTTTGGCCTTAAGGTACATGAAGAAATTGAAAACCTCACTCATTTACAAATTTTAGGTATTTCACAAATTGGGGTTATAATCTTTGTTGGACGGTTTGGTATGGAAGTATCAATGGAGCTATTATATTTTGCAGCATGCATGTATACATTTTCACTTGCTTCTACATGTATCTTTCACAATTTCATTTTCTCTGCATGTGCTAAGGCCACATCATCACCTCCACATGCACTAGATGGTGAACCAATAGATCATACATCATCCTCATTTCACAGAAAATTGCAAATGAAATGTCTTAGAAGCAATATGCACATACACAGATATCATTGTTGAGTAATATTTATATATTTTTCAAGAAAAAAATCGATATCATAATTTGTCAAAAGCATAGTTGGAGAAATTGAGATTGCAGACTTTTCTCTTTCAAAGTGGTACATACCTGTTGTTTGAGATCATAAAGAATTTTATCAATATCTATTGTATATAAGAGAAATGTTTCTTCGTGCTATCACTTTTTGTTTTATTTCCCAATGAATATCCAACTGGCTTCACTATCTTTGTTTTATTATCCTCCACACATCACAATAATACTGACACTTGATTCACTTTTACTAATATCTTCATTGTTGTCGGAATCATGTTTGAAGCCTGTTCAAACCTCATAGGAATATTGCTTGAACATGACTCGAACGATGTTTGAATCTGACTCAAATGTTGTTATTTGATCATCTAGCCATGTTAGATCATAGTTCAATCATTGTTTGAATATTGATCGAACAATATTTGGATATGATGCAAACCATAATCGAACAAGACGATTCAAATAAGATTCAATCGTGTGTTCGATGATGTTTAGTCAATGTTCGATCATTATTTGAATTGGGTTCTAGCATGGGTTGGACACTTGTTCTAACAAGTTTAAAATATTTCTGAGAAATCCGTCTCTATATTATATCTTCATCTACATTGATCTAATCCATGATTCAAACATAAGTAAAAAAAATAATCATGATAGTCGAAGTTGCCAATGAACAAAGAAATCTTGAACTTCACCCTCACCTCATAGGACTGGAAATCAAATTAATGCACTTGTTGAACAACTAGAACTCAACTCAATTACTATACTCGGTCATCTGTTCAAATTAATAAATAAACAAGTCTGAGTATTTTCTTAAAACTTGAAGGTTAAATGAACTAAATTTTAACGTACTTGAACTCATTTATTAATGTTCAAGAATAAGTTCATTTATTATTCAACAAGTACTTGTTAAATGCTCTCTACTTATATGATATATCATTTAGATAAAATTTGTTTAACTAGAAACTATTTAATTATAACATAATCTAATTTAATATCAATACATATATAAATTTAATGCATTTTTTTATTACAGTTAACTAATTTGTTAGCACTTATTTATGTTATTTAATTACATGAAAACTTACAATTTATATATTATTTTATTTACTTTATATAAACTTGTTAGATGCCAATTTAAAAATCATTCAATTTTTTATGTATTTAGATTTATGTAATCATTTGTTAATAACTTTAGATAAAAATGAGTACTCATTCAAATTTTTAGTTTGTTTACAATTTTATTTGAAAAGTTAAGTATAAATTTATCAAAGTTGTGCACTCATTCAAATTTTTTGCTTGTTCAATTAATATGAACAAGCCAAATATATATTAAATATGGTCAAAGTAATAAGCAAAGAAAGTATGAACATGTATGTGAAAGCTCGACTCAAGTTTGAACTGAACATGAACAACTTATGATTCAACCATGCATAGTCCAATTTATGACATACTTGCTTGACTCAACTTGATTACAACCTTACCTTCTTCTTTTCATCCCAAGTGAAAAAACTTGAATGAGATTAAGTCAATGACAAAAGTGGCAAAAGGCAATTGGAAGAGCCGTATATCTTTCTTCTTATGTGGGAACAAAATTTTGGGCATATTTCTTCAGAAATACAAACTTCGCCCATATTTCTCCAATTTCCAATATTATGAGGCATATTTTGTCAAATTTCTCAAAAATTATAGCAAATAACATGATGTATCTTTTGTAATGAATTAAAAGGGTGGGACAAAATGAAGCAAATTTACTGTTCTAAAGACCTATCTATATTGAGATATCTCACAATATTGTGCAGACATTGTATGAACATAGAAACGAAGTCTGGTTCGTGCAATTCTCAAATAGTGGGGAGTACCTTGCATCTTCGTCCAGTGATTGCACTGCCATCGTTTGGAAGGTATGGAATAAGAAGTATTTTTTTGTCCATTTTGCTATATTTTTCTTGAAAGCAAGTAGGTTTGATTCTTGTAATAATTTGGCGGGAAAGTTATGGTGCTTTAGATTTGATGAAAGGTTTTTGACGGCTTGATGTTATATCTGACAAGCTATCGAGAAATTAGTTGAGGTTCGTTATAAATGCTATACTAATGAAGGCATTATTTCATATGTAGAATTTTATTTGAGACGGCGGCAGATAGAAATAGCAGATTGCTTTTAGATTGACAGAAAAAGGGCTTATGAGTCTGTGATTGTTGTTAGATTGTTTACATTTGTTTACAACCAAATTAAGATGTAGTTCTTTCTTTCATTCCTTTAAAATTAATCGAAACATTGGGACTATGATATTAATTTTGATGAGTTTCTCTAAATTCGAAATTCATTGGCACTTTTATGTCTGATATTCATATATGCTGATCCAAGTAGGAGATTGAGAACTGAAACTTACAAAATTTAAACGGTAATTTTTTTATGAAAGGATAATATAGTTGAGTACTATGTATTTTAATTTGAAGGAAAATTCTAAAGGTTACTGAGTTGAAGATTGCTTACATTGACCTGAAAATTTCATTCAAATTTCTTATGAACATAAATTGGGCGCGATTTTATTCTCTAAAGTTCTAATGAATGAGAATTTTGAATAAAAATCTTAAGTACATTTTTAGTCAAACTCTACGTAGATTGATAAATTGATTGGTGAGTATCACATAATCAGTAATTGAGTAAAGTTTTTTTATGGATAATAGAAATAGCTGCTTAAAAATATATCTCAAATCACTTCAAAATTTTTTAGAAATTTCTAACTTAAATTAGACTGATATAATTTTTAAATACAATTATATCATTTGAAAAGGGACCAGCATATGCACTTAAATTCTTAAGCTCACTCGATCAATTTAGTCTTTAATCTAATCTTTGAAAAATTCTATAAAAATCAGATTGAAAATCAATTGAGCTCAAAGAAAACTATCTAGTACTAAAAAGTGATAGTCTCTTGTACGTACAATATAGGCATGTAGCTTGTTAGTTATTGTCTTCTAATTACTGTTAAAAATAGAAAGAATAAAAAAAAATTATAATACCTAGATTAAACCAACTTGGGATAAATTTTTAAAAACTAATTGCATGACATTTGCAATCTCTCTTTTTCTCCATTTTTCTTTCATGGCACTAACCATTATCGGAGGTTATTGCTAAAAGAACGTGCATCTGTTTTTTCAAAATGAATTTTCCACTTTCATAATTAAATTATTTGGTCATAAATAGCATTTTATCAATGCTAACTATTGGACATGCGATATTCAGTGTCAATGCGCTTCGAAGAAATTGTAATCTTTTAGAAAAAAAATATATTGAATAACTTTTTGTGTAATAGAGAACTGAAATCTGTTTTATCATTTGTATTATTTCTGGCTAATGTGCATATAAGAAAATGCTCACTTCATTTAGTATGCATAATGCAAGGGCTCTCTTGTTATTACCTTTATAGTTGTTCCCTTAGCCAGAGTGTTACCAAATATGCTTCCCTTTGTCCCCTACCTCTGCTGTTAACCATAATGCAAGTACTCCAATTGTTGTACTAAACGTACTGTTCATGTTTTTATTATTTTTATTTTATTTTTAATAATGCTATCAGCAATAGAGGAAGGATGTGGTATATTTGTAAGAGGATAGTTAATCTTTAAACACATTAGTCAGGGAGGGAAAAGATAGTTTTTGAGTTGCGAATAATGTAGAAGATTGCATTAGCGTTGCCTGGCAAAAAAATTGTGGCAACTATAGCCAAGAAACCATTTTTTGTCAATGAGGAAGGAAAATTGCATTGTTATTTATAGCGGGTAGAGAAGGCATTATTAGTTCAGATGGGCATCTATGACTTTAGAAGAGTGTGCCATCTGGTTGTATGGTAGTTAGGCTGAGGAAAATCGATGAAGTTGGGGTAGAGGAAAAGGTTGACAAAGATGACATGGCGGAGAGTTCAATGAAAGTGGGGAACTATGCGACGATTGTTGCTATTGTAAGGGATAGTGAGCTTCATGAATGAGCAATGAAAGAGGAATAATTATTTGTGTTTTATTTGGTTGTGCCACCCCAGTTTGGAATTGATATGCACCTTATCAACATCTTTTTGCTTTAAAAAATAGTAATTTAAATTGAATTATTATTTAAAATTTTACTAGTTCAAGTGGCTTCTTTCTCCTCCCCCTTTCTACACTTTAATTTCAAGTCTCTTCTTCACGTCTTTAAACTCTCTCTCTTGTTGTCTCAACTTATATTCTACTCTCCAGATTCAAATGACTTCTTTCTCCATGTCTAATGTGCACACTTCCAACCTCCAATTCCAATGCCCCATTGCATCCTTAAAATTAATCACCTCACTCCTCTCTCATCTTTTTATTGATGAAATTGATTTATGCGCATCTCCATATTTGTCTCGATATGCATGTATTGAAAAAACTCAAAATTAGGAGAGAGACCCAATTTTAAATGGAACTTTCTTTTTTAATTTTAGTTATAAAGTTTAGATGAGATTTATTTTTTCTTTTCAATTAATTATTACATATAGGTGATGGAAGAAATAGGACTATTCCCATAATTTAATTCTTGACGCTGAGAAGAAATATTTGAACTGTGTTAGCATTCAATTATATGAAACAATTTGTTGTTGAATGGCCTATTGACACATTTATGTACTCTTGTAATCCACATGCAAGAGTTTATTGGTGTTAACCAAGGGTCTACTTACTATAACTAAAAACTAAATCAAGTTAATTGAAAAAAATTGAAATAATAATGATTATAAAATAGTCACTATTTTCTTGTGTAGTACTTTGTATGCGCATCTCAGTGTGTAATATAAGAGTTCGTCTCACACTGTTCATATGAAGGAGATCAAAACCTTGTTTTTTTAACTGCTGAATTCAATACACTTGGAGATATTTGAAATATATTGAGGAAGATTGAATTTCAACAGGTTTGGAGCCTAAGATGATACGGTACAAATAGTTTGTGGGTAAAAGAATAAATAGAAGAAAAAAATGAATAAGACTCTGTTGAGTACCTTCTATTATGCTAACCTGAAGGCTAGTTGCAATTATGTTTTAAAAGACAGGGGTGTTAGTGGGGGCATTTTAGTTGTTACGGGACAAGGTGTAAGCCCCTCGATATAAAACAAATATAAGAAATATACTTATTAAGAGATAAAAATAAGAGTTCATACTCATTCAATTTCAAAACAAGTCTTCTAGGACTAAAATCTTTAAGATATTGGCATACATTCACCACAAGAAAGTACAAACATATAGAAATAAGTAAATCTGTTTGAGCCAAAAAATAAACTAGTCATGCTCAATTGATCTCAATCATTGAATGCTATTTATTCTTCAAGTTCATCCTCAGAATCTTTTTGTTCTTATTCTTCACCAATAGTAGTGCCCGAATCACCCCGTGGTGCGAAAATAAGTTCTCGGGCATAAAAGGCGTGCCGGGGTATATGCTCCCCTCGATGGGTTGGGGCGAGAGGCCTGGCCCAGAATTTAAAACTATGCTTGCAACAAGCTAAGCTGTGAACTTTTTTATTCTAAGTGAGTGTACGAATTTATAAGATAATTCATAATTTTAAAATCTTGGGAGTCAAAAATGTCAGCAGGATTTAGGAATATATATTAGCGAATTTAGTGTAAGTTAAAATCATACTAAAAAAAAAATTTCATGTTCATACTCATGCCTTGAAACTTTTACTGGATTTCTTATATTCTAGATGCAACTCATGATCTCTCAGTAGGCATATTAGACTACGCAATTCTGTTTTGCTTAGCCTAAATGTGCTTGGTCTATTTTAGATGTTGAATAAACGAATGAATATACGATGCAGATTCTGGAATTTTTGAGCATTACAAGACGGTTAGAAATTGGTCATGAAGCTCTATTTTCTTCTGTTTTGCAAATCCATACATCCGTCTTAGTAAAAAATTGCTTATTCCATTTCAGTTACTTTAATTACTTCCCCCTGGTTGCTGTTGTTCTCAACTTAAGGAGCATCAAACCATTCAAAAGAGTATGAGGTCAGTCCCTTTACACACTACTAGTAAAGTAAATCCAAATTAAGTGATGTAAGCTACTTTTATCAAGTGGTTCTGAGCTCTTTTAACCTTGAGGTCCTGGGTTCAAGGTCTTGCATATGCTGTATGTGTGCATCTAGTGTGTGGAAAAAAAAAAAAATCCAAACTTAAGTGTCACAATTTGAAATGATTTAACTGAGTTGGATGCTTTTTAGCAGGTTAAAATTGGATCATATTACAACATTTTTATTGTTTACAATCTGAACATCTTTACTAATTTGAAAGTAATAAATTCAGCAGAAATTTATCTTTGATAAACTTGAAAGTATCCTGATGTCACAAGATGGTAAACGGCGCTGCTATTGGAGCACAACAGAGAAATTGGAGCAATACAAATACTACATAAAAGCTATTGTGGAATGTTGATAAAATAAATGAACAAGCTTATCCTTTGTGACTTAAATCTATAACTCGCAACTTTGCATAGAGTTATTCACCATAAAAAGCGCCTCATAAAATGTAGGAAATCAAAAGATTAATGTAGGTCCTTGGAATGATAAACTAATAAAGATGTTTCGTTATCATATGGACAAAAAATTATTAGAACATTTTAGAAAATGTTGCTTTACTGACATATTGTGTGTGTGTACACACTTGGCTACAGCTAGCATTTGAATGTCTAGTTTTAAGCTTAAATTCTCTTACAACACTGTAGTATCTCTAAGTGCTTAAATTCTCTTACAACACTGTAGTATCTCTAAGTGCTACGGACAAAAAGATAATTTAAGAGTGGCATATTTTGGTTGATGTGGCTAGGAAAATGTCAAACTAGTAGTTAAAGGATGATAAAGGTTTAAGATTTGGCATGAAGCTAGGCATTGAAGATCAAGTTGTTGGACATACGGAAAGAATTTTACAACTAAATGGTTGCTTGTTTGGAAGTATTTAAAATATATGTATTATAGAAATACAAAGTAAAAGAAATGTATATTATTTTGATTTTGAAAAAAATGCTTTGATTGGAAGAAAATCAAGTATAATGATAACATTAATTTTTCTTGTCGAGATGCATATAAAATGCAAACATATAGCATCTTGTAACTGCAAGGCTCATGCATATCTCTTCACAATCCTATTAACGCTAACGGTATCCTGACCACCACTGACCTCACTATATCCTATAGCCTTCTCCTTTACCTTGTCAGCATCCCATGTTTTGCCTTCTTCCTAGTTGCGAAATGCTGATCTTGTTCCCCACCCATACCTCACCCTCCTTCAAATCCCTTAATCTATTTGTCATCTCATCAAACACTAACTACGCGTAGCTCCAACTTGTATTATTGACAACTTATATCGATCTTGTGATTTAAAGTTAATTATCTTACTCCTCTTATTTTGATGAAATTGCTTTATGCACCTCCAGATGTTTGCCTCAATATGCATGCATTGAAAAAAAAATAAAAATTAGGAAAGGCCTATTTTGAAAGGGAACTTTCTTTCTTAACTTTAGTTTTGAAGTTTAGATGGGATTTATCTCTATTTGTAAATTAAATTATACCATATAAGTGACGAATGAAATAGGATTATTCCCATAATTTTAGTCTTGATACTGAAAAGAATTATCTGAACTTTGTCAATGTTCAATTATACAAAGCAATGTGTTGTTGAATGACCTATTGACATATTGATGTACTCTTGTAATCCAGGTAAGAATTAATTGTTGTTAACCATGGGTCTACTTACCATAACTAAAAGCAAAATAAAGTTATTATGTATTTTTTAAAATCATGTTGATTATAAAGAGTTGCTATCTTCATGTGTAGTACTTTTTATGCGTGTCTCAATGTGTAATATAGGGCTCAGTCCCACAGCATTCATATGAAGGAATTCAAAACATATTTCTTTTTTAATTTTTAAACTCTACATGGATATATTTGAAATATATTGAGGAAGATTGAATCTCTACAGGTTTGGAGCTTATGATGATAGGGTATAAATAATTTGTGGGTAAAAGAATAAATACAAGAAAATTGAATACGGTTCTATTGAGTATGTTATCTCGAAAGCTAGCTTCAACAAGTTGTCAAATGTTTTATTCCAAATGAATCCAGGAGTTTATGTGAGAATTCATAATCTTAAAATCTTGGGAGCCAAAACTGTCGGCAAGATTTAGGAATATATATATATATATATATATATATATATATATATATATATATATATATAAGCGAATTTAGTGAAGTTAAAAACACACTAAAAATAATAAAATTTTCATGTTCATACTCATGCTTTGGATTTTTTGCAGCTCATGATCTCTCAGATATGCATATTAGTGTCTTGCTTAGCCGAATTGTGCATCGTCTATTTTATATGTTTAACAAATGAATGAATATATGATGTCGATTTTGGAATGTTCAACCATTACAAAAGGGTTGAAATTGGTCATAATGCTCTATTTTCTTCTATTTTGCAAATTCATACATCCATCTTAGTAGATTGCTTAGTCCATTTCAGTTACTTTAATTACTTGCCTCTGGTTGCTGTTGTTCTCAACTTAAGGAGCAGTTCCAACCATTTAACAGAGTAAGAGGTCAGTCTCTTTCACATAATACTCATAAAATAAATCCAAAGTCAAGTGTCTCATATCTAAATAATTTAAATGAGTTGGGGTCTTTTTAGTAGGTTAGAGTTGGATGATCATCTTACAACATTTTTATAGTTAATCATCTGAACAATTTTACATGATTTGAAAGTACTAAATTTAGCAGAAGTTTATCTTGGATAAACTTGAAAGTATCCCGATGTTACAAAATGGGAAACAATGCTGCTATTGGAGCACAAAAGAGATGTACATATCATAGAAACTGTTGTGGACTACTTCACGTAGAGTTAGTCACCATAAAAGGTGCTTTTTACAAATTCAAGAAATTGAAAGATTGATACAGGTTCTGGAAGGATAAACTAAAAAAGATAATTCATTATAATATGGATCGGAATTCTGTATAATATCTTTGAAAATGTTGTGTTGCTTACATGTATTTGTATAAATACTTGGTTACAAATAGCATCTGAATGTCTAGTTTTAAGCTCAAGTTCTTTTACAACATTAGAGTATCTTGAAGTGCTATCGACAAAAAAGACTATTTAAGAGTGGCGTATTTTGGTTGACGTGGCTAGGAAAATGTCAAACTAGTAGGAAAATGAAAATAAAGGTTTAAGATTTGTCGTGAAGCTTGGTAGTGAAGTTTATGTTGTTGAAAATATGGTACGAATTCTTTAACATTACCGACCTACCTCTCCACATCTTATAGCCTTTCCCTTCACTTGACTCTATCTTATGTTTTGCCTCCTACCTCCTTTTATTTCCAAAAATAATGACCTTGTCTCCTCCAAGACTTCAACCTTTCTTCAAATTCCTCCACCTATTTCTCAAACATTAGCTACTCTTAGCTCCAACTTATATTGTCGTTAATAAGTCCATGCCACGGAGGATAGAACTCATCAAAAAATTTGACATCCCTTCTCTAGTCTTCACAACCCATCTTCCTCCTCTACACTCTTAGCTCGCCCAAAACAATTTCAATGAGCTAGCGCTCGACAAATTCAAAGCATTTTTCATATTAGAGAGGATTCAAGCTTGCTTTTGGGGGCAGAGATGATGACTAGTAGTTATGGTCTCGATATATCAAGTGAACATGGCTTTGGTCACAAAAGAATGACATTGGTGCATCGATGCATTTTGAATTTGCTCAATTCAGAAGACTATGGAGTTCATAGTAATTTAGGCTTTGTCGTATTCCAAATTCTTTAAAATTTCTCTATTCATTTTACATCACGCCAAATATTTAAAATGTCAGGACTCTTGCATTTGTTTCACTTTACCCTTTTAATACTTGCAACCTAACTACCCCTACATCATAAAATTGCAATTTAGCTAATTTTTTCTACTTCGGTCTAAAAAAATTTGTTAATGAGTTGATCATAAAATGTCGTGGCCTATGAATGGCAATGAACTCTTTCGTTTTTATTTTCAGGTTGATTGATATTGTAGCGAGCCTTGTATGATTTTTGTTTCTTGTATTTTGGATCATAAGGATTACATCCAAACTTGGTACTCCAGCTGAAAGAGTTTTCTATAATTGTATGGGTTTGGGATATTAAGCAACACATGCTTGATGTTTTTAGAATGGGTTTCGTGGTTCTTTATTTTTTTAATGGTACCCAAGAAGTGTGCATTCATGCGTATTGATTCCATAACAAATTGATTTTAAAAAACAAAATTATTGAATGAGTTGCTACCTGATAATTACATGCGGGCATCATTTTGATTTTGAAGCCCGAAAACTTATTTTTGAACTAGTGGATGTGACAACTCAAACTTTTAGAAGTGATACATGTCTTTAAATTTTTAGAGTTTGAGGAATTGATTTATTATATGATATATTGTTATGATAAGACGAGTTTGGATGGATATTTTATATATATAACATCATAAGATTTGTAGTGGATCTTCACACTCTTCATGAGACTCATATGTTAGAGGAATACTTGTAATGGTAATATGCATCAATATTGATTTTTGAAGATGATTTATGATAGCTATTAGACTGTTGATGATTTGTTCAATCATGATTGCTCATGTTGATAGGGTTAGGACTTGGTTGTTATTTTTTTTATTTTTAAGAACTTGTTTGGTTAGTGTATTGTGTTTTTTATTTTCTGTTTCGAAAAACAAATTAATGTGTTTTTGAAAATACTCTAAACAAATTTTTGATGCTTCAAGCATTTTTGAAAACAATCATACTTTAAGCGGTCATTTGGGATCAGTTTTGTCTTTTGTTTTTTAATTTTGTTTATGTTTTAATTAAAAATAAAATGTGTTTGACTATTTGATTAAAAGCATTATTATTTTTAAAAAAACTCAAAATACCTAAATGTTGTTTTGTAATATGTTAATTTGTTTTTAGAAATAAAAAATAAAAACATATAAAAAGCACATTAAACAAACATGTTTAAAAAAAATAAAAAATATAAGCAAAAGAGAAAAAAAGTGATCATAAGTGGCCCATAATCAAATAGTCAAAGCATATTTTGTTTCAAATCAAAACATAAATAAATAAATAAATAAATAGAAAACAAAAGTTATCCCAAACAGCCCCTTAGAATCTATGATTAGATATGTAAGATTTTGTGTTGTATGAACTATACAATAACCACTCTCCCTTTCATTTTGAGGCATGTGTTTGTTGGTGCCATTTGGTATAATATGTGATTTATGAAATCTATTGTCATACTGATGTGGAGCATATCTAGTAGAAAAAAATTTTATAACTGTAGAAAATAAAATAATAGAAGAAACTCTAAAAAGTCTTCAATTTTCTTTATACAGTAGTGGAGATATATATACATTTCCCATAGACGTTATAAAATAGGAATACAAGCAAAAAATGAGGGAAAAATAACAGGGGCTGACGATCTTTTAGGAAAGTGCATGAATTACAATTTGATGGTTATAGAGAGATACAATATGGAGCTTCGATCCATGTGTCTCAAGTTTTTTTGCTATCTAAGAGTTATAATTAAACAAATCCAACAATGCAAAGTCTTGATCTGTGTGCCTTAAATTATTTGTTATGATTGGAGCATAATTCAACGCTCCCCCTCAAATTAGATGATATAGATCAACCATTTCAAGTTTTTTTATATATTTTAAATATTGGGTTGCAAAATACTTTGGTGAATATGTTGATCAGTTGACTTCCTTTGATACTATTCTGTATTTGCATCAGTTCTTTCATCAAAAACCAACTTTTGTATTATTTTAGTTGGAGTTTCGCATGTTGCATTTTGTTATCTTGATTTTTTTTAGTATGTCCATAATATTTTTGTTGAGAGAAACAAAAATAAAATGTCCACTGATTTTTGGTTGCATGGTTTTCCGCAACCATGTCATGATCATGCAATCAATTTCTTCCCAAACAATTTTGATTTTTTGGTTTCTAGATGTAGATTTATAAGGTGTTGGATTTTGTTCTTATCTCTTTAGAAATGTCTTCACAATTTGGGACAATTTAAGGTAATTTTTTTTCTATTCAAGCGATAGTATGCTTGAAATACTTGGAATTCGTCTTTGGTCTGATTTTCACAATTATTCACAATCGTTTCTTTTGAAGGGAAGTCAAAGATCTCCGACATAGTGAATAAAAGGAGAATTTAACAAGAAAGATGGGTTAGATGTGAAAATCCTAACCTTAGAGGACAAGAACAATGGTTGCAAGTGAAAAACTTAATCTTAGAGAGTAAGAACACATGTTGGAAATGAAAACTCTAATCTTAAAGAATAAGAACAAAGGTTGGAAGTGGATACCCCAAACTTAGAGAATAGGAATAAAAATTGAAATCAATTCCTAACCTTTCTCTAATACCATGTAGAAAACAAAATAATGGAAGAAAGCCTCTAAGATCCTTCACTTTTTTTTGTACAAGAGGGAACACACACACACACACACACACACACACACACACACACACACACACATATATATGTACACATCTCTCATAGGCACTATAAATAGGAATAAAAAAATAAACGAGAGAAAAATAATAGAGGTCGACAATCCTTACAATCCGAGGGTTGTGGAGAGGCAAATCTAATGTTATCGAGTCTTGATATTTGTGTCTTAAGTTCTTGTTATCTAAGAGTCGTAAGTAAACATATCCAATGACACAAAACTTTGTCCGTGTGCCTTAAATTCTTTGTTGTGATTGGAACATAAATTTAACACTCCTCAAACTAGATAGTAAAGATTAACCATTCCGGTTTTGCTTGTGATATTTTTAAATGTTGGGTTGGAGAATCCTTTAGTGAATATGTCAACCGATTGATTTTCTTTGGTATTCTCCCGTATTTACATCAAATCTTTTGTTTTAGCTCAATTGAAGTTTCACCCGACTTACATTTTGTTATCTTGCTTTCTATCAGCATGTCCATAACATATTTTGTTGAGAGAAAAAAAAAAGGCCCACTGATTTTCGGCAGCATGGTGTTGTACAACCATGTCATGATCATGTATTCAATTTCTTCCTAAAGTAATAACTTCTATTTTTTGGGCTCTAGAGGTAGATCCACATGGTGCTGGATCTTTTCCTTTCTCTTTAGAAGGATCTTCACAATTTTGGACTATTTAAGGTAATTTCTCTAGTTCTTGCCATATTATACTTGAAGTACTTGGTATTCTTCTTTGATTTGATTTTCATCATAAATCATAGTCGATTCTTTTGAAGGAAAGTCACATAACCCCGACATAGTGAATAGAATGAGAACTTAGCAAGAAAGATATATAAGTGAAAACTCTCGCCCTATAGAATGAGAACAAAGGTTGCAAGTAAAAAGCCTAATCTTAGAGAATAAGAACAAGTGTTGGAAATGAAAACTCTAACCTTAGAGAATAAGAACAATGGTTAGAAGTGGAAACCCTAGCCTCAAAGAATAAGAATAAAGGTTAGAAGCAACACCCTAACTTCTATCTGAGACCATGTTAAAAATAAAATAATGGAAGAAACTCTCAAGAATCTTCACTTTTCTTTTGTACAATAGAGGATATATATATACATCTCTCATAGGCATTATAAAATAGGAATAAAAAAAAAAAAAGAGTGAAAAATAATAGAGGCCAACTATCCTTACAATCCGAGGGTTGTAGGGAGACAAATCTAGTGGTATAGAGTCTCGATATGTGTCTTAAGTTCTTTATTATCTGAGAGTCATAAACATATCCAACGGTACAAAGCCTCCATCCATGTTCCTTAAACTATTTGCTATAATTGCAGTAAAAATTTAACTCTCACCCTCAAACTAGACAGTATAGATCAACCATTCTATGTTTACTTATGATATTTCTAAATCTTGGGTTACAGAATCCTTTGGTGAATATGTGGACCAATTGATTTCCTTTGATATTGTCCGGTATTTAGGTCAATTCTTTTCTCTTAGTTTAGTTGGAGTTTCACACGGCTTGCATATAATTATCTTGATTTCTTTCAGTATGTCCATAACATATTTTTGTTGGGAGAAAAAAAATAAAAGACCAGCTGATTTCCAGTAGCATGGTGTTCCACAATCATGTCATGATCATGTAATCGATTTATTCCCAAAATAACAAATTTGATTTTTTAGGCCATGGAGGGTAGATCTACAAGCTGTTGGATTTTTTCCTTTCTCTTTAGAAAGGTCTTCACAAATTGGGATAATTTAAAGTAGTTTTTTTTTTTCCGTTCAAGCGATAATATGCTTTAAATACTTGAAATTCTCATTTGGTCTAATTTTAACCATTAATCATAGTTGGTTCTTTTGAAGTTAAAAAACCTTGAAATAGTGAATAAAAGGAGAATTCTACAAGAAAGATAAGGTTAAAAGTGAAAGCCATTACCTTAAAGAATAAGAACAAATGTTGGAAGTGAAAAGTCCAACCTTAGAGAATAAGAACAAAGGTTAGAAATGGAAAATTTAACTTTGGAGAATAAGAACAAATGTTGAAAGTTAAAAGCCAAACTTTAGAGGATAAGAATAAATGTTGGAAGCAACAACCTAACCTTCCTCTGATAACATGTAGAAAAAAAAAACTATCAAGGGTTTTCACTTTTCTTTGTACAAGAAGGGAGATATATATACATCTCCCAAAGGTATTATAAATTTAGAATTAATAATAGGGGCCGACAATTCTTTTGGAAAGCCTACATATTACAATCTGAGGATTATAAAGAGACGACTTGACGGTGTAGAGCCTCAATTCGTGTCTTAAGTTCTTTGTTATCCGAGAGTCATAAGTAAATAAATCTAATGGTACAAAACCTTATCCGTGTGCCTTAGATTCTTTGCTATGATTGGAGCCAAAATTCAACAAGAAATATAGTAATTTGTTGAATTTAAATGTTGGTTAGCTTTATGAAGCTTTTGATAATATTTGCTGTTTTCAAATATTCCTAATATATCTTTTGGGCACAATATTTTTCTTGTTTCGCATTACAGACCTTTTTTTAAAAAATATGTTATAATGTATGAAAAAATTTATACGCTAAGGTTAGGACTAGGGTTAGGATTACGGTTTTGAATTTTTTCCCACTTGTTTGGGAAATAGGAGTTGTGGGACATGTAAGGGGGGAAGGGAAGGGCACGAGAGGCTTGGTTTAGATGCAGTCATCTTTCATAACTTCTACTCTAACATCAATTGTCGTGGAGGAATTCAATCTCAATGCTAATTGATGGTTTCTTGATGATCTTCTTATTATTTTTTCACACAAATAAGCATTATAATTAACTAATCTCTAATTTCAATTCAATTCCTTAAATTTAAGAGTAATGAATTGGTTTTAGAGAGGGAATTGTAGAGAGAGGTAGAGGATCGCTGCCAGGGGATGGGATCTATAATTGAAAAAAAAAAATCAGATAAGGGAATCTTGGAATAAGTGTCTGCCATGTGAGGATTTGGAGAACTCGATTACTTGCAAATCATAACAGAAGTAGGAATTTTTATTTTTTTCTTAAATTGGTACATGATAAATAATGGATCGAGGAAGACAAACGAGAGAGAACAAGAGAGAATTTTGATTCAACCATTCAAAATTTCAATTTGTAGTTGATAATCAAAATAACTAGCATTGGAATCCTTTTTTATTGAACTAAGAATAAAACCTGTTCAAATTAATTTAAAATCCATATCTAGATGAGTCCTAAAAATTTCTTTTTATTTATTTAAAATAAACATAATCTCAAAATGAATGCATTAAAACTTAATACAAAATATCAGAAATCATTCAAAAACATTAATCTTGAGGCATGCCTTACATATCACCAAGGTTAAAATTTCCTATTTCAATCAACCTGAATGACATTTACTAACTAGTACTTCATGAATCAGTTTCCTACTCTGCAAGATTCATTTTTGATGCTCCTAGCTTAAACCTAAACCTCTCTCTATTACAATTTCAGGTCAAAGAAGATGACTCCTTGTCTCTGAAATACACTCTGGAGGGCCACACAAAGCCAGTCTCCATCATAGCATGGAGTCCAGATGACTCGATGCTACTCACATGTGGCAATGAAGAACTCCTAAAACTGTGGGACGTCGATACCGGAAAGTGCAAACACACATTTAATAGTTCCACGAATCGTATAATCAGTTCTTGTGCTTGGTTTCCCGACTCCCTAAAAATAGTATGTGGCAGCATTAATCCTGATAATCGGATATTTACTTGTGATCTCAAAGGCAACGAGCTTGAAGTCTGGGAAGGGGAGAGAATGCCGAAGATCTCCGATCTCGCCGTGACGCCTGACGGTCGTCTTCTAATAAGCATATGTTTCAATAGAGAAATATGGATACGGGAGTTCCCAAGGGGGAAAGAGTGGGTCATTCCTGAGGAACATTCAATCACGTCGCTCTCTCTTTCGAGGGATGGAAGGTTTTTAATTGTCAATTTGAATAGTGAAGAGATCCATCTTTGGAATGTTGTGGATGTTTCGAGCATACCGGATACGTTCAGAGGCCACAAACAGAAGAAATATGTGATACGGTCGTGTTTTGGTGGATCGAATTGCTTGTTCATTGCCAGTGGAAGCGAGGATTCACAGGTATTCTCTAAAAAGTATTTTATTATTCTTTTAGATGAGAAAACGACCAAAATGATTCCTGACAATGTATAGGTCATTTAGTCTCGTATTTTTATTTAATCTCTGGACTCTTATTTTAACTTTTAGAAAAGTGGAATACACCTCTTCAGGCATAAGTAAGATGTCTTATATATAAAAATTGAAATTGGCTGGTATTTATGTAAATCTTCATTTTTGTTTTGTTATTGTTTATTTTCCGAAAATTAGAAAATAAACCTTAGAACTAATTTTTCAGTGCATTTACATGGGTGGGAACACAATGCTAAAATTACAAATAACTTTTGCAGATTTACATTTGGCAGCGGCACAATTCAATGCCCATACAAGTTTTGTGCGGCCATTCGATGACTGTGAACTGCGTGAGTTGGAATCCTATACGACCGCACATGCTGGCTTCTGCAAGTGACGACCGCACCATCCGGATATGGATGGCCAACAAAAAGCCGAGGAAAAATGACTAATTGTCTCAATTGGTACGTCCCATTCTGTAAATATTTTGTAATCATGCAATATAGCTTCATAAAATGTTATAAAATGTGACCAAATTATCAAAATAGTCCCTGTATTTTTTAGTAATATCCATTTTAATCCGAGTTTTTTTCATTAATACAATACTTGAAAATATTATGGATTAAAATGAAACACACCTAAAAAGTTTAGGGTCCATTTTGGAAATTTTTTTGTGTGCTTGAAATTTTGAATGCATATAACTTAAGTATTATGTGATATGATATATTGTAATCTTTTTAACTGTCTTTAGATAGTGTTTATTTTATTCTTTGATCATAATGCAAAATTGTAATGTTGATAATAGTTTTCAATAACTTTCTCAGACCTTTGATCATATATTGCACTTATTATGTGCAATAAGGAGTCTGCATTTATAAAAGTCTTATCTTGGGTATAAATGGGTCATTACTTAATTGCACATTACATAATCAAAATTCATATTACCCAAAATAGTCTAATTAGGTTAATGCTTGTAAGGTAAATGCAAAGCATATGCCAAGAGAAATAACTTACAGGATGAGCTGCTTATTTGGATCAGCCAGTCAACGTATTCGGATCAGCTACTGATCAGCAAGTTATCAGACTAAGCTGCTTATCTGGATAAGTTGCAGCTGCCCCAAACAGACCCATATCATGCAAAGCCTAAACCTTTTCAATTCAATAATTCTAAGTTCCTAAAATTTGGTCAAATGTTATAAGACATGATCAACATGGTATAAGATTAGGCAAAATGATTAAAACCAAAGTTGAACTTTGCTAATATAAACATAGTTCTTTTTTATTTACATATCTAACCCCCCAAACTTTAAGGTTTACATGCCTACAACTCATTCTTTAATATCACATTAAAAAAATATCACAATGACTTATATTTTGATGTCTATGTTTATCATGAAGGGTTATGAATGTAAATTTGATAGTTTAGATATTCAGTGTGTAAATACATACGAATTGTGATGTATGTATGTAAAATTTCCTTATATCTTTTATATGCTCTTCTTGTAGAAAAATTATTCCATTAGAAGTCTTGACGCAGTTCTGCATCATGACTCCAGTTAGGGCTTGCAACATGTACAGATCGATCCAGTCTGACTCATGCTCTTCTTTTAATCATCGACAAGTTCTTTGAAGTTGTTCAACATTTCTTACTTACAAAGCAAAATATAAGATTGACATTTTGTTAAATCCTCATGAAGTATTTTAAGTGCTCATTTGATTATCTAAATCTATTAGTTCAAATAGAGTTTTGTAGATTAATTAATAAGGATAAATTAATATAAAAAAATTCTTTAATTACTTGTCAATTAATAGTTTATTAACCCAATATAACATGATAAACTCTAATTGATTATTAAACCATAAATAATGCATTTTAGTTAATATTTAATATTAAATTTGAAGTTTTAATTTGCACAAATATATCCAATATTTTTGTTGATTATTATCAATATTGATTAGTAATTTCCTAGAAATCTTTTTACATTGTAGTTAATATTATATAACATTGTAATTAATAATTTAAATCGATTGCATTTACTAATTTAAATGTAATCAAACTTATTAAAAAATATTGATATTAATTTATTATTACTAATACTCTTTACTTTTTAGAGACGTTTACATACACACCACCCAATTCTTATATATTTACACATCCAACACTGAAGTTTGTTTTCTACGTTTGCACCCCCAAAATTTTCACCCAATTTCATATTTTTTTTATTTCTCACTCAAAAATCAAAATTCAGGATAAAGTCACAACACAAATTTCTAAATTTTATCAAAAATTTTAATAATTTGATCATGACACGTGTCAATATATCGATTAAAATGAGCGAGATTTTATCTATTTCAAGTGCTATGTATGTAATAGTTTCTAAAAATTTGCACATTTTCATATACAACTAATGTGATATATATGTAAAAATTAAAATTTATAAGGTAGATAAAAACATAGGATCGAACAATTTATGTAAAAATTTTCATAAACCCTCGTTACCCTCCTCCAAACGAGAAAATATTAGATAAATAAAATCTTGTCATGTGTTGTCACGTTTAAGTCGCGCTCTTACTGAATACAAAAATAAAAACAATATATTTTTTATTAATGCATGACTCGGCGAGAATCAGCCCATTGCTTCAAAATTTGATTGTGCTTTTTATGTGGAGTATTGAGGTGTTATTGAGGTTTATTGTGATATTGTTTGAGTTGTATTGTGACGACTATGATGTTATTGTGTTTTTTTGTTGTGCTATTGAGGTTATTTGGTGTTATTACAGTTTCATTGTGAAGTTATTGAAATGTTATTGAGGTTTATTGTAGTGCTATTTAAATGGTATTGTTGCGGCTGTAATGTTATTGCAGTTTTTTGTGGTATTATTTGAGTGGTCGCAGTTTATTTTATTTTTTTTGGCTGGTGTTATTGCAATTTTTTTAGTGTTATTGAGGCGTTATTGAGATTTATTTTGATCTTATTTAAGTGGTATTAAAGCGACTGTGGTTAGGGCTGGCAATTTGGCTCGTTGTTCGCGAACAGCTCGTGTTTGGCTCGTTAAGTAGCTCGTGTTCGGCTCCTTCATTAAGCCTAACGAGCCGAACACGAACAAATTTTTAAGCTCGAAATGTTAACGAGTCGAACATGAACAACTGTTTGTTCGCTCGTGTTCGGCTCGAATTAGCTCGAAATAAAAAAATAATCATATAATTATTTATATAATAATTTATTATATATATATTATTTATATATTAATATATTATATATATTTATATTTAAGTTTAAATCGTAATTGCTTTGCTCAAGTAACGTGGTTATACTTTCGTTTCAATTCATTTGGTCGGAGTTCGAATCCGCGCTAGACATATATTTTTCAAATTAATTTTAACGAGCCAATTTCGAAGCTGAACACGAACAAGAATATTTAATTCGAGCCAAACACGAACACACACTTTCACGAGCCATTTCGAACACAAGCCGATTTCGAGCCGAGCTAATTTCGAACGAGCCGAACACGAGCTAATTTCAATATTATTATAGTATTATTGAGGTATTATTTTGATTTTATACAGTGATATTGTGATGTTTCTATCTTCTTATTCATTACTAATGTTATTACGGCGTTATTACGATTTATTGGTGCTATTGCAACTTTTCTACCACCATTCAAGTAAAGGATTTGCTTGAAGTGAGAATTTTCATGAGATTTGGGAGATATTGCTTGTACTTGGGAGATCAAAGCAAGAAAGGATTCATTGTAAGGAAGGATTGCAGTGTAATTCAAGGGGAATCAACCCTGATGATAATCTTATAATTTTAATGATTTTTTTTTTCTTTTTTACTTTTATCAAAATGCGTAGCAAAATTTATAATAATATTAAACAAAAATTATAACATTTTTTATTTTCATATTTTATTTGATTCTGTATAGATAACGACAATTTTGAAACCCCCTTAATGTTATAAACATGTAGTGATCTGTTGAGCCTAACTTCACTGCATTCTTTCTATTTGTTGCCGAGTACTAAAGTGGGCATGAGATGATCCATTTTAAAGCCTGCAATGAACTAGTTATCAAGCAAAAAACCAAGACAATACTTGTTAGAACAGAGGTAATCTCAACAGTAATATGAACCTGCACTAAGCAAATCCCTGTGTTTAGCTTCTACTAACAAATGCAAGAGTGAGCACTGAAAATTCTGGAAAAACTTGTAGCAGACATTGAAAAGGTTCAATGGCAATACATTACTGGCGAATAGAGGCCTGGCCAGGTTAACTTCAGTCACAACAAAGCAAACAGTCTAAGGGAGTCATTTAGAAAGTATACCAATGATTAGATTCAAACCAAAACCGAACAAATAACCAGTTTGTTCATGAAGAAAAAACTCATCAAAATATCCAACAAATACAAACAGAAACAGCTGAAAAACTGCATAAAAAAGGCACGTAGTGTTTTTACTAACAGAGAAATGTTTGATTTCAAATTCGACAACTGAAAAAGTTGAAGAAGCTCAGACCCTGAAACCTCGGCTATTTCTTCTGCCTCTAGCCTTTTCGAATTTTCTTCCCTTCGAACGAACATAAGGTTTCGTGTGGCTGTGCGGAACACCAGGTGCAGGCCCAAAGTGCTTCACAGCTTCCCTAGCATTCTTAGGGCCCCGTAAAAGAACCTGTTAAACGTAATAATGATGTTTATGATGTCAGTAATTAAGTATAAATATGTAACACATCATCATTTGATCTATATAGTAGAAACATTTGTAGAGTAATGCGGCATGCATGAAAATACCAAGCCTCTGAGAGACTACACTATCAATGCATCTAACCATAACTAATTTTAAAATGTCCCGACAATTAAGATCAACATGTAAAAGAAGGAAGGAAAAAACCCACTGAATTGCCTTTCAAGGAGAACAAAATACAACATTAGTATAGATCCAGAATTTAATCAAGGCCAACTCAGATGCAACTGATAAAACAAAGGATTCCGGAGAAACATTATGCATTGAGCCACACACTTGCCAGATTTGATTCTTAGAAGAACTGAAGGGTTCTTTAGTTCTATTTAGGAACGACATTTGTAAACAAAACCTCCTATCTGTTAAAGATATTAAGGTGAATCAAATATTAATCATTATTAAAAATTTCGCAGAAGGGTCAGGATTGAAGGTAATCCAAATAATTTAAGCAAGATATGAGAACCTGCTGATTCAAAACGGCAGCTTCATTATTTTTTGATCTTTTATAATAAATTTTTTAATAATTTTACAATAGCTTCAAATTCTCTCAAGAGAAATTCAAAATTCTACAATCACAAACTTCCTAGACAACAGACCCTCGAATCAAATTAATCTCCCCTGTTCCAGTAACACCACTCGTCCCTTAATAAATCTGAATCCCAGTCATCAACCCTCCAAACACCTTCCCATAACACCAGCCCAACCGGTAACACCCTCTTTCCACACTATAAATCCAAATTCCCCCACCTCCTCAAAAACCATTTTCCCGCCAATGTTGTTATCTCCCTCCCAGTGTCATAATATTACCAAGTCACATCACTCACACCCAACCCCATCAAGAAAAGATTCCTCCTCCCCAACGTCCATATCTAAAACCGTCCTTTCCCAACATCTATAAGATCTCTCCCTAACGCTATCCCCATCAATCCTTCACACTCTATTAGTCATACCACAAAAAACAACAGGGCGTCAACCAAGGTGTCTACGGTGCAATGTGGGTGCACAAAAATTAGGATGTCTTGGAAATGTCTCAAATGGATATAATGAAGATGGTAACTTCTAGGGATGACAAGAAGGTGGCTTCAAAAGCGGAGAAAAGAAAATAGCTTCAAAGTTCATTAACAATGGTTTTTGAGTAAATGCCTCAGACGAGTAAATGCCTCAGACGGTAATCTTTCAATATATCTCAAATGGTGATGAGGATGTGTCTCATGCGCCAATAGAGGACAATGATTGCTTGTGATATCCTATATTGATTGAAGCGATTTCACTAAAGAAACCGTTGAAAGGACAATGCTCTCACCATCATCTCCCTCGTCTTTTTTAAAGATGCCCTTCCAATATCCAACACACTACTATCTATGGCATTCTCAACCTCATGGTCAACTTTGAGGTTAGCATAGGAAATTTCTTGCCTTTTACTTTCAATTGATATCTAAGTTTTTATTTTCATTCATAGAGAGCAGAAAATATGGATAAGCGTGTATTTATGTGTATTTATAACGAAACAACAGTGATAAAGGAGTCCATAAAAGAGGATGAGCATTAATGATCATGATCGTCAAATAACACGGAGAACATCAAAATAAATGGAAAATTTTACATACATACCACCCAATTCATATGCATTTACAAATCTAACCACTAAACTTTAATTTTTTACATTAACACCACCCAAATCATTCATTTGACATAAAAAATACTACTACTTTAACTTTTAAAAAGTGAAATATACCTTTTCATGCATAGGTAAGGTGACATATATTTAAGAAATAGATATTTAGGTTTAGATAAGTAATTAAATAGGAAAAGAGTGTTATGTATGTAAATTTTCCAAATAAATGTGCAGGGCAGTAAAATATCTGTTTTTATCAATAAATAAAGAATATACTGCTTTTGTAGATTGAGTTTTGTTTTCTATAACATTAGCATAAAACAACTTGTTAACAATTTAAAGATGTGTACTATGATCTAAAATGATGAGAATCATGCAATAATAATAATTTAAAAAAGTGTGCTTCACAAGATATCTTCATCCAATAGGTTTTACATTTCCAATGCAGAAATGTATTAGTCCTATTATTGGTGCATTTTGAGATCACAATGAAAAATCAAAATTTAAATTAATCTCTGTTTAAATCTAATGAAATCCTGCTTAAATATGAGTTGAATTGTACACTAGTTGTTAACAAGCAGTTAAACCACCTCACCAGTAAAGACTAATAGACCAAACAACTTAATAAGTCTAAGCAGCTTGACCACGCACTTTATGGATATTAAATTTACTTTGGCGTACACTTTTCACTATTTTAAGATTTATTCATAAAAGCATGGAATTGCAAAGGATTCTACTTTGATTGGAGTAAATTCATTACAGGTAAGATTTTTAAAATAAGATCTGACAATGAACCCAAAAAGAACCAAACTTTTAGTTGAAAGTATGACATAATAAATATTAAAATTACTTTAATATGATCAAAATAACTTATTAATGATACTTTCATCAATTCAATACAATATTATAATTCAAGATAATTCACCCTTCAATATTTTAAATATGATTTTTAATCTAAATTTTGGAATATAATTTTTTAATGATTTTCTTTATTCGTATTATAAATATTTCATTTCTAGCAAGCCAATCAAAATAAAAAAGTCAAAAACTGATCAATATAAGAAAACGCCAAATCATCAAGAACTAAAACGGTCCAACCAGTTGGGCCCTCTATTTAAAAAGCAACTTTGTTCATTAACCAAATCAAATGAAAATTGGTTGAACCAATCAAATCAACAAGTATGGCCTGATTTTTAAAACTATGATTACAAATAAAAGCATCGCGCTTCAACAGATTATTGTTACTTACAAGTGGAAAAAATCAGTAATCAATGCATTGCATTTATCAAGAAATATAGCTCAGACACGTATATCACTCCCGAGACTTTAACCTATTTAAAGCCCTCAGAATGAGCTGGGATTAAAACAGTGTCATCATTGCTAAAACATCTTTATTAGAATCATGGAATACAATACAGAAAAAGATACATAACTTCAAAAGATTAGAAGTAAAAAAATATCAAACTTATGTTCATGTAAAATAGGTTGAATAAAGCAATTGACAATTGGTTTCAATCAAGGAGCATAGCTTAATTACAAAAAACAAGCAAAACAACCAGTGCAAGTAAAACAGGAGATAAATAATAATAAATAAAATAATATAAATAAATGTAAAGTGTAAACCAACACTTAGTCCAAGGATTAACAATAATATGACAATTATGTGCCATACTACCGGAACTTGAATAACTCTCAAAATTATAATAACAATACAAAATTGCACTCAATTATAACTGTATACCTAATCAGCACAAATTCAATTACAACATTATGATACAAAAATATTTAAGAAAAAAAAGGAATTGTGATTACAACATTATTATGGGAAAATAATACAAAAAAACAATCTCATTCATCTAAATGCCTCAAAAAGCAGAAAGCTGATGCAGTTTTTTTTTTTTTAACAAAAAACAAAAACAAGGAATGGTTCCCTCAGAACAATATCAGAGTGATTCACCATAGGAGCTCAGAATTAGCATGGTTCAACTAAACATCATCAGGAACCACAACATTCGACACTATGCAAAAATACACGCCATAACCATAATCAACACAAATTCAATTACAACATTATTATAGGAAAATATTAAAAAAAAAAAGGAATTGTGCTTACAACATTATGATGGAAAAATAATACAAAAAAGCAATCTCATTCATCTAAATACCTCAAAAAGCAGAAAGCTGATGCAGTTATTTTTTTTTATTTTTTTTTTTTTAACTAAATACAAAAACAAGGAATGGTTCCCTCAGAACAATATCAAAGTGATTCACCATATGAGCTCAGAATTAGCATGGTTCAACTAAACATCATCAGGAACCAGACCATTAGACACCATGCAATAATACACATCATAACCATGACCTCTCCTAGTTACCTCAAATATCATGACACGCAAAAACTCAACTTTAAAAAATAGGTATAACTGGTTATACTTTAAACTGAGTTATATTTATCATGAAGACTTCTAAAAGAAAGGTAATTTCATTTTTGAAATGTCCTCAGTTTGGTTTCCATTCAAGTAAATGATAGCCAAACTCGACAAAACAAATATCAACAATTCAGCATCAAGGATTCTAGATCAGCATCAAACCCGGCACTTAACAAGAAATTATAAGGAGCCGCATCCATTAGCATGAAATAAAAACTAGTTTTGTGGAAGCAAACTAGCAGCAAGATCTGCTAGCCTTCTTCATCATTATAGTATAAGCTACATCCCCACAAAGTAAATACATTGTACAATTTAATATTCCAAATTAAAATGAAAATCTAACAATGAAACAAGCATCGGTGCGGAAGACAATATCAAGTATATAGTGCCTAGAAAACAAAATTAATGAGCAAATACATGAGAAAGAAGCTAAAAATCATAATTTAAACGAATAACTGAAAAAGATGATGGGAGGTTAATATGCACCGTATTCTGTCCAAGAGGCGCCCTAAGAGCAAGCTGATCGAAGGTCAGGCATTCTCCTCCTGCGTTAAGAATCCTTGCCCTAGCAGTCTCTGTGAACCTCAAAGCCGTCACCTTCATGGCTGGAATTTCATGCACCCTCTTATCGTCAGTAACAGTTCCGACTATCACCGCAATATTATTTTCCTGGCCAGAGACATCATTTCATCAAAATGAAACTATCATAACAAGGAAGAATAACAACTGTAATCATCCGACGGATCGAAAAAAGAACCTTTCCCTCCATGAATCTTACAAGCCTCCTAAGAGAGAGAGGAGGCTTATTGACCTTACTCATAAAAAGCCTTTTAAGAATCACAGCATTGAACTTACTCCCCGTCCTCCTTACCAGAAACCTGTAGAGCTGATAATATAGGAAATAATTAATCGACTCGGCGAATAATCAGAGACGTAAGACGAGACGAAGGACCGTCGGAATATGCCTTCCCTCAGATCTGATAAATTACCTTGACGAGAAGCTTGAGGTAAACATCATCGCTCTTGGGAGCGGTGCGCTTCGTCTTTTTGCTCCGTCCGCCGGCGATAAGATCGATACCCTATCCATCCAAGTGGGGCAGTTAGTTTCAATCTATATCGGGCTATGAAGAGTGCTTCCGTACTCTCCTGGGTGCAGAGATTATACATACCATTGATAGTCCCGGAGCTCCTCCTGGCTGCGGCGGCTATTCGTTTAGGGTTTACAGGAGGATGTTCTTGCTTGATTGCGGGGGCTAAGGGTTTCGGTTCGAGCCTATTTGAGGGGGAAGCGTTAGTGATGGTTTATTTATTTATTTATTTATTTATTTATTTATTATTAAATTTATTTATTTATTTATTTACTATTATTGTTATTATTTATAAAGGTTTTTTTTTTAAAGTTTCACTTAATTTAATTTAATTATTTAACTTAAACTCATCAATTCACACACTATTCGGTCAGGCTCGGAACCCTATCAATATGAGTGTCCTATCTAGATAAACTCGACGTTTTATACGCATTCGTGTGGTTCGTTTCGTCTTCCGGACAAATTCACCGATAATCATATTAATTTAACTCTGATTCGCGCGCATCACGATAAATGAAATTATTTAGTTTGACTGGATGTTTGACGAGCCAAATGTCGATCAGTACTAGCCCAAGCGACGACCAGAATTTACCAGAACGCTCACGATAGCGAGCTGCTCGTCACTTGCGTCGAAATGTTGTCTTATGGCTTTTTTAATTTTTATAATGACTCAACTTGAGTTTCAATATGTTGATTTTAATCGACTCAACTGAATTTTGAGAATTCGAAAGTGCCTATATAAAACTACCAGGAGTGAAGAAATTGCTTAAACTTATGGTCCCCATGGTAATGCTTCTCCCATGTTTAAACTTAGGGTTTTGATACATGGGGGCTCTATGTAAGATGTAAAACTAGTTTTGGTCATTAGAAAAATATAAGAAATGGGTGGTATGTATGTAAATGACCTGTATGTATGTATATATATATATATATATATATATATATATATATATATATATATATATATATATATATATATATATATATATATATATTAAAATATTAATTTTAAAATGAAATTTTAAAATGATATATATCAACCTAAAAAAATAATGTTTCAAAATTTAAAAATATATATCAATAACATATGAATAACACCTAAATAATACCGTGATAACACCACAAAATAATGCATAATCGAGGTGTTATGGTCGCAGTTTTTATGTGGTGTTGTCATTGGCGTGTTTTTGCAAAATAAAACGGTAAGACTATGCTAATAAGCCCGTTTTTTTATTCGGCGGTGCTATTGTGGTATTATTTGGCGTTGTTTTTTGGGATGTTATTTTAATGAAGCATATGTGTAATCGGCGTTGAATTTATGTATCGTGTTATTGGCGTGTTTTTTGGTGTTATTCCGGAGTTATTCGAATATTACTTCTGAGATTTTGCGGTATTATTCGAGTGTTTCCATTGTGTTTGTTGAGGTGTCATTAGAATGTTAATAGTGAGGTATTCCGATGTTATTTAAGAGGAATATAGGTGTTATTGCAGCTATTTTCTTCTGTGGTGTTATTATAGTATTATTGACATTGTGAAGCGATATTATTTGAGAGTTGCCGATGTGCTATCGTTGTTTTTTAATGCTGCGGTGTTATTGAAAGGAAATGGATGTATTATTGCGGTGTTATTTAAAAAATATTTGAATTATCATTAATTTGTATTTTTATTAATTTTTTTTCCTAATAATTGCTATGATTCATTTTATTAAATTTCTATCTGAATTTAGTATAATTTTTCCGGTTATGTAATAACAAATTGACTTAGAGTCCGTTTGGGTAGTTTATTTGGTGCGGAGGCGTTTTAAAAAACGCACCTGACTTGTTTAGGTAAAATGCGTTTTGACATCTTATGCGTTTTCAAAAAGCAGAAAACAACTTTTTAACACTGCACTTATTTAGGTGCGATGACAGCTGTCTGGCTGCGGTCTAGCTTTTCCAAAAAAATAAAATATTGTAATAATCACCGCACCTAGTTTATCAGCATATTATTTTTAATCAACTTATCAACAGATTATTAATAAGCTGCAGCGGCCCCAGATAGACCCTTAAACTCGTATACTTAATCAAGCTCAAGCACGTGTTGAAGTTCAAACTAATCGTCTGAGGGTCGAATCGACTCGTGTGAATCTCTAGGTACCTGAGGATTTATATAACTTTGATTAAGAAAATATTATACATTATATCAAAGTTTTATCTATAATTTTGCTTTGAAAATGTTAAAATAATATTAATATTAGATTAAGAAGTTGTTAATTGAATTTCAATATGCTAGATATTGAAATTTATATTTTATTTTTACATTTTAGGTGTTAGATATTTATGTGTCACATAATACATTTAAGTGTACGATTTAGGTTTTAGATATTTAAATATATAAGAATTGGGTAGTATGTATTAATTTGATTCACTTTGGCTATAATATAAGGGATATTTTTCAGAAGTTTATAACTTTAAAATCTTTAAAAATACATGTAAGTGGAGTTTCTTTTTATTTTTATTTATTTTTTTATTGAGGTATTAAAATGCATTTTAATGTTATTTAAGATTCATTTATATATTTAAACAACAAATGTTTCAAGATTTTATTAAAGATTTATTTTAATGTTATTTTGGGTCTTTAAATCATTTTTAAAATAATTGATTAAGATATTAAGTACTAAAAACTATGATTAACAGTCGTCTTATTAATGTGTTTTTGTTGTGTTATTGGTGAGTTTATGCGGTGTTTTTTTTAATGTATTTTTTGCGACGGCGTTCATGACATTATTCGTGGTGTTATTACAGTGTTATCAAGGGGTTGTTGTAGTGTTATCAGAAAAAATTCAGTGTTATTGGAGAGATCTCACGCTGTTATTAGCGCGTTTTGCTTGACTGATGTTATATACGTTGTTTTGTGGTATTAGTCGTGTGTTATTACGATATTATTAGTGTGGTCATTTTGATGTTATTTGTGAGTTTGCGCTGATGTTATTATGGTATTATTAATGGCGACATTCATGGTGTTATTTAGTGGTGTTATTTCAGTGTTATCAGAGTCGTTTGCGGTGTTATTAGAGAGATCCCGTTGTGTTATTGGTAAGCATTTTTGTGATGTTATTGGCGCATTTTTGCAGTTGGTTTTTGCATTAATTTTTTGTGTGTTGCCAACACTTTTTTGAAGTAACATAAAAAAAATTGCAATAACACTATAATAATATTAATAAAAAATAATACTATTTGAAATACCACCATAGCCGCCACAATAACACTTAAATAACACTATAATAAACCTCGATAACACAAAAAAACCTGAATAACACCGAACCGAAAAAACCGCGATATCACTCAAATAACACCATAAAAAAACTGCAATAACACCACAGCCACTGCAATACCATTAAAATAACATCATAATAAACCTCAAAACACTTAAATAACTATAAAAAAAACTATAATAACACCAAATAACACCACAATAAATCTCAATAGCTCAAAAAAAACCTTAATAATAAAAAATAACCAAAATAACTCCACAAATAACCATAATAACATTACAGTCGCCACCTCAAATAACACCACAATAAACTTCAATAATACCTCAATAATTCTATAAAAAAATAATGAAATTTTAAAGTGATTGACTAATTGCTTCCCCAGCGAGAAGGAGCGGTGAATCGCGGCGGGAGATCGCCGGCGAAGGCATCGACCGGATCGCGAAGCGCTTGTCTTCCTCCTCCATCTTCCTTTTTGTACGTCAAACTCTCGGATTTACTAAAACCGCGATTTAACAAGCCCAGTAAAATGGGGTCTTAAAAAATCCCTGAGTTTTGACTTGGATTTCTTTTACCGTTTGGTAGGATCCAAGATGAATCCAGCTTATTCATAGAAACCTTATCGCTGGGTGACGAGGCCAAGGCTTTTTACTGAGTGGCGGGGTCACTCGGCCATTACATTCGTCAACAGAAATAAGCGATTCAGTTTCGTGGTAGAGGAGAAGAATACTCCAATGCAATCTGTAGAGCGTGGTTTAAGCTTCAGTCTCCCTTCGTCCCCCTGTTCTCAAGGTTAGGCCTTGTTTTGATTGTTCAGATAATCTGATTTTCTTACTTCCAAAGTCGAATATTTGTTTTCCTGTCCAAGTGAAATGACAGAAAGTTATCTGTTAGAAAATTGAGGTATTCATCAAGTTGCTATGATTTTTTTCTTTTATTAAATCTAGTATAAATCCTTGTCCAACCATCTGTGCTGTTGGTTTCATTTAAAATGTTCTTTCTCCATGAATTGCGTTATACGAAGTCTAATGGAGATTTCGTTCGTTACAGTGAACTTTCATGGAGAATTTAGTAGGTGGCAATGATTTTAGGGTTGTTCCTTTTAATTAGTTTTCTTAAAGATGCCTTCTTTGATTGTCAATCGCATAGAGTTGTGTGGCAAATTACTGTTGTCAAATTATGCGGTTTGGAAGATGCATTGAAACAATTACATGCATCACCACTCAATTCTTATTGCATTCGCATATCTAACACCTAATCTTCAACTTGTACATATATGCTAACTTATCTATGCATGAAAATGTGTCTTTCATTTTTTTTTAAGTTAAAATAGTGGTACTTTTGATGTGATATGAAAGATTTTGATTGTAGAAATGTAAAAAGCAGATGCCTTTTGTATCATCTTTTCTTTTGACCATGTCATTGCTCATCAATGGAAGAGTGTTTCAGTGAATCTTCGACGGGCTTAAAACTTACTTTAAGGTTGACATTTGGTTAGTGAAATTGGTGATTGAAGGAGTGACACCAACTTGATCTCTTTTGTCTTGTTTTAGTTCGATTTCTCATTTTTTGTACTTTTATATGTTGATTTCTATTAGAATTTGAAGTTAGAATATGAATTATATGGTTACGGGGTTTGGATTTTGATATCTATTTAGTTTTTTTTTTCTTGTATTTGTTTTTTCAATTATATTTTCTAGTTATGAAATACTAAAAATATTAAATTCATGGGCTTAAACTCCCCGGTTGTCCCGCACCTTTGAACTCTTATGGCTCAGAGGTCTCCATTTATGGATCAATCTACAAAGTGATAAACCTGCTTGCTTATGTTGGTGTCCACCAAAGCTCGAAGGTCCCGCTTCACATGCTCACAAACTTTACCACTCATAATATATTGCCTCTCCCCACGAAGCTCCTACAACTCAAGTTCAAGTCCCTCCATACATGGAAATGTGCGCTCGACCTTTTTTTGGAAATATCACCCTCTCTCACAAGACTAGGAGATATATGACAACTCAAGCATTCTATTTGCTCCCCAACATTGAATACTTGTGGTGATATTTGTGGACTTCTTGAATGGTTACAAATGGAAGGATTCTTCCCTTTTTTGTAGGCTCCAACATATTTCCCTCCAATGGCAAGATCTATCTACATTTCTTTAGAACTAGAGCTATATAAAACAGTTAGAAATACTCTACATGCTCAATACACTTATAGAATCCTGTATTACCTTTAAGAACAATATTTATGGTTTTGGAGCTTAATGAACTTTATTCTTTCTTCACACCAACTTGTAGCGATCTCTCTACCTTGACATTTGAATCTTGACACTAATTTTTATCGCCTTATTCGAGCAATTCTACTGATTTCATGGGCCTTAAACAAATGCTTAAGCTATTTGCTATTGTGGCATTTACATATATAGCACACAATTATTATATATTTACACATCTCCCACTTAAACTTTCATTTTTATACACATAACACTCAAATCTTTAATATCACATCAAAAATAATACTATTACCATTTTGTAAAGGTGAAATAGACTTCTTCATGCAATAGGTTAAAGCACCAAAATGCTATGTGTAAATATGAATGTTTTCACGCAAGATATGTAAATACATAAGAATTATGTGCCACTTAGGTAAATTTTACTTTGTTTTTTCGTCTTGCAGTGTATTTTCTCTTCCTTCTTCAGACTTGAAACTCAGTTACTATAATGTCAGGAACTTAAAATGTGTTGCAAGAAGGTCCTATCTTTTACCTATCATGCCATTATTTGTACTTGGGGCACATTGAAATTTATCTCAAGTCATTTTTTAGTTAAAATTTTAAAGCACTTCTCGTTATTTTTATATTAAGCTTGTAAATAAATATTACCAAACATTTGGTAGCTATGATTATCGTTCATCGTCCGAGTTGATTTTCATAACAACTATAATAACAAGCCTTTATCCTACTAAGTGGGTTCGGTTACATGAATCTTTTTCATCCATTGCATCCTATTGAGTGTCATATTTCATTTAATTCTAATATATTAAGACATTTTTTTATACAATACGCCCAAGTATTTTTAAGTCTACCTCTTTCTTTATTAACATAAGTCAAATCTAAAATATTTGCTCTCCTAAATGGATTAGATGGTCGACTTTTAATGTGATCAAACCGTCTAAGACGTCTCTCTCTAATCTTCTCTGTCACTGGAGCTACACCAACCCTATTGTGGATATATTAATTTCACATTTTGTTTCAAAGTGTTAAGCCACTCATCCAACTAAGTTTTCTCATCTCAGCAACACTTAACTTTGGTTTATGCTTGACCAATATTCTGCGCCATAGAGTATTACAGGCGTCACCACATCTTATAAAACTTTTCTTTCAGACTACAATGTACTTTTCTATCACACAATAGACCCGATGCATTCATCCACTTCAACCGACCAACTTGAATTATGCTGATAACATCCCCATCTATATTACCAGCAATTTGAATAATAGACACGAGATATCTAAAACGTTCACACCATTTAATGATTTGATCGCCTATAGTTACAACTCTGGCATTAGAGTTACTACTACTAAAATTACATTCAATGCATTCAGTTTTAAATTTACTCAAACGAAGGCCTTCAAACTCCAATTTCAACCTCTATAATTCAAGATTTTTTTTTCAACTTTTTCTCTAATCTTATCCACGAGAAAATATCATCAACGAAAGCATACACTAAGGTACATTCTTCTGTAAATGCCCGGTAAGAGCATCCATAACTAAAGCAAAAAATGTGGGATCAATCCTTCTTCTGTTTGAACACAAGTAACGGCTCAAGTATACATCTCTTCAATGACATAAATATAACTCATATCAATACGTTTCTTCATCCAAATTTATTTTCATATTATAAGTTATTTTTGAACATTTTTGTTTTTCCTAGAATAAAGGTAGCAGCTGATCATCGACATTTGGAGCTCAATCATGGCTTCCATTTTCTTCCAAGGGATAAGAAGCAACTACTTGATGTTATACTCATTATCTCACCTTAGCAGAATACAAACCTCTGTTTACTGCACATTACGAAGGTCACAAAACCAGACAAAGCTACAGAAAGGGAGCTTCCAAGTACAACAAAAAATCGAACAAACATCTTCTCAAACCATTTCAAGAAAATCACTCGAACAAAATCCAAAAGATTATGAAGCAATAATCGGCATAGAGACGCATGTTCAGTTATCGACAATGACGAAAGCATTTTGCAGCTGTGCTTATCTCTACGGTTCTCCGCCTAACAGCGCAATTTGCCCAGTTTGCATGGGTCTCCCTGGAACTTTACCAGTTTTAAATTCAAAGGTTGTGGAGTTTGCTGTAAAATTAGCTCTTGGGCTTAATTGTGAGTTATCTGTGACCTCCAAGTTTGACAGGAAACAATACTTCTATCCTGACCTGCCTAAAGGCTACCAAATATCACAATTTGACATTCCCATCGCAACAAAAGGGTTTATTGATTTGGATCTTCCTGTAGAGTTTGGCGGCGGGCACAAGAGATTTGGAATAACAAGGGTTCATATGGAAGAAGATGCTGGAAAGTTGATCCACTCTGATAGTGGGAGTTCCCAGGTATGGTTAAAATTTGAGAAGAGTGTAAAAATGGTCCACTAACTCTTTCTAGGGGATCATTTTAATCCCATAGTCTTAAAAAGTGCCAATTTAGTCCAAAATTATTTTAAGAGGGGTTGAAGTAGTCCTCTATAGGGATTATTTCAGCCTATTTTAAAGAGTCCGGGCACTAATTTGAAATTTCTATATGGAAAAAAGATGCAGGAAAGTTGATCCACTCTGATAGTCTGATAAGTGGGAGTTATTCCTAGGTAGGGCTAAAATTAGAGAAATGCATCAAAATGCTCTTGTGACTCTCTGTACGGTGTAATTTTAATCCTAGAATCTAAAAAGTGCTAAACTTGTCCCTAAACTCTTTTAAGGAGATACTATTTCAGCTCCTATTGAAAGAGTATGACGATTAATTTGATATTTTTCTAGATTATGGGACAAAAAGAGCCCATTGCAAACAGTCAAGGGACTATTTGACACTTCACTCATTAAAATTGTTATTTTTATTTCGTCGACATTTTAAAATGTAACAACTTTAACAATTTTATGACGTTAATGTATGGTGCACTTAAAATTGTTATTTCAATTACTGCTGTCTAGGTGGATCTTAATAGAGCAGGAGTGCCTTTGCTAGAGATTGTTTCAGAACCTGATATGAGAAACGGTGTGGAAGCCGCCGAGTATGCAGCTGAGTTACAGAGGCTTGTTAGATATCTTGGGGTGAGCAATGGAAATATGCAGGAAGGTTCCCTTCGTTGTGATGTAAATGTTTCGGTTAGACCGAGGGGTCAATTAGAATTCGGGACGAAGGTATTTAATCTCTTATCTTATTTTCTTGTGTATATTAAAAAAAAAAGTTATATTAAAATTAGGGGCATCTACATACATTCCGCCCAATTCCTGTGTATTTACGTATCAAACTCCTTAACCTTGCTTTTTTACATTTATACCGTCCAAATCTTTTTTATCACATAAATATTTACTATTTTAACTTTTAAAATATGAAATACACCTTGTCATGCATAGGTAAGGCGACATATATGTAAAAATTGAAATTTAGGTGTAGATATATAAATACATGAGAAGTGAGTGATATGTATGTGAATCATCCTAAAAATTATTCTATTTGCTTGTAATGCTAGCGTTGAATCCAAATCTATATGGGATACACACCCACGAAATATAATGTAGAAGAAGGGGAAAGTGCAGAGAGAGCATATTAATGAACGATAGAATTGTGTAACCTTTATTCATGAAATGTACCTCCTATTTACAGATTTGAGAGTGTTTACATTAAATTATGTACCTCTAGTAAAGTAGTATCAATAGGGTATTTTGGGTAGTATACATGAATAAAATTGGGAGCCTGAGAAGACGCCCGACTGGGTATATAACAGAGCGACCGTTATCTATGAGCCGACATACTAATCCAAGAAGATTGTCTTATCTGGGCGGGTTGTCTTATCCGCCTGGTTTGTCAGGAGAACCCTTCGGTATGAACCATGCGAAGGGTTAGATCGAGGTACGTTTTGGATGGGTTGGTGACAGTTGCTCGGTTGGGTTGGATGTCGCTTGGTCGGGCTGGTTGTCGCTTATGTCGGCGGAATATGTGTAAGCTCATGGGCTAATCCTGGTGGGCCCTGGCTTGCCACATCATCTTTACTATTGTGAGTTGGATTTCTTTGAGCATATTTTTGATATACAATTAGGTTTTGGTTATGAACATATGCAAAACATCATTAAGTATCTTTATTATATCATATGTTGTTGTTGCTGCAATATAAAATATCTCATAATCTCTCATCTGAATAAAATAGCACTGGCGATAAATTTACATTTTTTTTTTTTCTGAGGGTTTGGTTTATGATTTGTGTTCGAGGCTCGGCTAGCCAAATCTTTAGGGGCGGGCAGTTTGGCATCACTTTAATTTTTTATTTTTATTTTCCTTTGTTTATATTTTAATTTGAATTAAAATATGTTTCATCGAGCTACTTATTTCTAAAAACACTTAAAATGTTTTTTACGTGATTTGAGTGTTTTTAAAAACAAGTTGATTTATTTTTTTTAAAATAAGAGCATATAGAAATTATAGTAGCAAAACATATTTAGAAAAAAAAAAGAAAAACAAAAATAGGAATAAAAAACGATTCCAAACGGACCATTAGTATGATTCTCTTTATCTGATTGATTTTTCTTTTAAATAATGCTCTGGCAACTCCTTCCCACAAGTTATAAATTACAAGTTCACCTTTTTTTGACAGGTTGAGATCAAGAACATGAACTCATTTTCTGCAATGAACAAAGCAATTGATTATGAGATATCCAGACAAGTTCTTCTCCATAGTCAAGGTCAAAGTGATCAGATTGTGCAGGAAACTCGACTTTGGGAAGAGAGCTATCAGGTATAATAATCTAATTATTTGTTTGATTTAGGTTCGGCTGACAAAGTTTCCAATATTTGTGCTTATTTCTGGGCTGACTCTTCTTATGATAGAAAACAGTAACAATGCGCAAAAAAGAAGGGCTTGCCGATTATAGATATTTCCCCGAGCCTGATCTTCCTGAAGTTATCCTCGACAATGGTTATATAGAAAATATTCGCGGTTCACTTCCCGAACTTCCAGAAGCGAAGCGTAGGCGCTACGAGAAGATGGGCTTAAGCATGCAAGATGTGCTCTTTCTTGCCAATGATGTGACTGTAAGTGAACATTTCCCAATTAAACTTGAAGATTTTGATAGGGGTGAGCATATCGTCGGTTTGGATGTAATGGTTCTCAAATTGGTCAAGCCGATTATAACCGAAATCCAAAATATTGAACCAATCAAAATTTTGATAAAACTGAACCAAAATTATTATGTTTAAATTGTTCAGGTATGAGCACACCGAAATTTAATTGTTAGTAGGTTTTGTTATTAACGAATGTCAAGAATTACATATCTTACACGTAATCTTAATTTGATTTTATGAATCATTCGTTTAATTTCAAAATTTTAAATTGTTGGTTATTTCTGTTATATGAAAATTAAAACTGAGCCAATAACCGAAAAGTGAATATTGTAAAACCAAAAACCAAAATGCTTCTTTGGTTTTTCGGTTTTAATGCACGCCTGTAGATTTTGATAATAGATTGTGATTTGAGGTTTTCACAATAAATTTATTGAATCTAGGTGGCGAAATTTTTTGATTCTACTCTTGAAAATGGAGCTGAAGCGAAGTTGGCGGCGAATTGGATAATGGGTGATATCTCGGCTTATCTCAAAAATGAGCATCTTTCAATTGACGAGGTTAAGTTGAGACCGCAGGAGCTTGCCATGCTTATCGCTTCAATAAAAGATGGAATAATAAGTGGCAAGATTGGAAAAGAGGTATGTTTTCTACTCTTTTTTGGGACAATTCAAGTACTAATTTTCTTAGAATATACTTTTTTTGGTTGTTGGTATTTATCTTGCTTGCCTTGCCTCACATCCACCTAAGCATTCTCGTCTCAGCAACACTTTATTTTATGCTTCTCTTTTAAAGACCATCTTCTAAAATTTTCCTTTTAAGTCTAAGTGGTCCTTTTAGTCTATTTTTTTTGAACTTTCCTATGATTTTTTGCTGCAACGCTACCTTGTTTGACAATTAACTCCATAAAGCTTTCCTTAGATTAGTAAGATTTTAATTCCTTAATCATAAAGCTTAATTCATGTGCGGATGCTTTTCCAGTAACAAACTGATTTTTTTTTTCCTTGTTTACATTGACTATGTATATGTGTTATACATTCAAAAAATGAGTACATTGAAAATACTCTCGTCTATAGAAGTGTCAAATTAGTTTCTAAACCATTTAAGTTAGAACATATGACTATTTCAGGTCATATTAAAAGAGTTTGGAGACTAAATTAGCATTTTTATAGACATGAGACTTGAATGATTTTCTGTAAAGAATCAGGGGACTATTTTAACACTTTTTTCTTCAAAAAAATATATGGAGGAAGAATTGCCCTACTATAAATGTATTTTTTATCTCAACGTAAAGGAAATTAGTTGTTGAAGCTCACATTCATGTTAAATATCTTTTCAATGGGTTTATTTTTATAATTTCGCAAAAGTGAGATCTCCAAAATCTGACTATGTAATAATACTAATAAAGTGCCAAAATAGTCCACGACTATTTACATGTAGCAGTTTTAGCCCCTCGGTTTATAAGAATGTCAAATAGTCCCTAGATTCTTTAAATTAAGATTAAAATGGTCCTCATGAAATACTATTAGAGCTCATTTTGAAATAGTCTGGAATTATTTTGGCACTTCTATAAATTTTGGGAATAAAACGACCCCATGTAAATAGTCTGGCACCATTTTAGCACTCTACTCTCCAAAGTTCTTTATGGCGCTTAACACCACACTTAAAAGAAATTCCACAGCCAACTTGAATATAAGATTGAAAATAGAAATCTAAAGTTTTATTAATAAAAAAAATTTAAATAAAATTTTATTTATATATTTTCATCTCCAAGTTATTTGATAAAATTGCATAATATTAATTCTTATTCGATTTACTTAATTCAAAGTTCAAATTTCAATTATTTGCATAAAAACCATGCCATAGGAAGAAGAAACAACCTAAATTCAAAATCCTTGTCTTCTAATTTTCAGTAATTTTCTTGAATTTAAAAAAAAAAACTGCATATATTTTGCTCCCATATTTTTATAGTTTAATTTTGATTTTTCATAACAGATACTTCTTGAGCTCATATCCAAAGGAGGAACTGTCAAAGAAATAATCGAAGAAAAGGATCTTGTTCAGGTAAAGTTAATTTCAGCCATGTTTCAGAAACTAATTACATTTGTTTGCAGAACCTACCAGTGCTGAGAATCCCAAAAAAAGGGGCATTTACATACATCCACACCTAAATTTTACTTTTTACATTTATACCGCCCAAATCTTTCGTATCGCATCAAAAATACCATTCATTTTAACTTTTAAACAGTAAACATGGGGGTGAGCTGGTATAAATGTAAAAGTTAAAGTTTAGGTTACATAGGAATGGAGTTGGTATGTATTTCAAAAGATTGAGATAAATTCTGATAGGTTTTGTTCTTTAAATTGGAAATTGTAGATAGCAGATGCAGGTGCTATTGAAGCCATGGTGGATAAGATTCTTGAGGAAAATCCCAAGCAGCTGCAACAGTATCTCGGAGGGAAGACTAAGCTGCAGGGCTTTTTTGCTGGCCAGGTTTTGTTCTTTACAGCTCATATCTGGGCTGCAATTTTACATGACAATTCTTATATGTTTATATATCTAACACCTAAAACATTCATATTTACGGAAAAATTTTGATGTCCGGACTCCGGACGTAGCTTTAGGTGATGCCGCTACGTGTTCTACGTTGTGGAGGTTATTGGAGGGTTATTGAAGTGAAACTGCGTAGGTTATTAGGGGATTATTGAGAGATTATCGGGGGGTTATTGCGGGGTTATTTAAGTGAAACCGCGAAGGTTATTGGGGGATTATTTCAGAGGTTATTGCAAATAGTTATTGAGGTGGAACCGCAGAGGTTATTTCGGGGTTATTGTGGGGGTTATTGCAGAGAGTTATTAGAGTGAAGCTGCAGAGATTATTGGAGGTTGTTGGGGGGTTATTGATGAGTTATTGCGGCATTATTGGAGTTAATACCCTAATAACCCCCCAATAATCTCTCAATAACCCTCTAAATCATCCGCAGTTCCACTACAATAACATCAACGGTTCTACTTCAATATTTTTTAAGATGGGTCCGATATAACACACATTACGGTGTATTACTGAGAGTCCGCGCATAGATCTCTATATGGAGTCCGGACAGAAAATTTTCCCCATATTTACATGTATACCACGCAAAACATTTATCACGTCAAAAATACCATCACTATCCTTTTAAATAGTAAAATACACATTTTTCATGTATAGATTTATGATAACGAATTATATGAGTGCAACTATCAAACTTTTGGTGTTAGCTATGTAAATACATGAGATTGTGTGGTATTTATGTAAATTTCCCTCTTTCCTTTCCTTTTTTTTTAATTTTTTTATTATTAAGCTGATAGAAGAATATTTCAGGTCATGAAGGAGTCAAAGGGAAAGGCAAATCCAGCGCTCTTGAACAAGATTCTTTCAGAAAAATTGAAAGCCAGGAGTTTATGAAGAGAAATGGGCATTTTTTTATATATGTCCGCTTTTATTTATTTATTTATATATTTAGTGAAGCTTAGAGAGGGTTCATGTTTCAGAAATGCAGATACAAGAAGGTGCTTTTGATAATTAATGTAAATTATTTTTCAGAATTTCATTTAATAATATGGGGCATTTTGCAGACATGCCACACAATTTCTATGTATTTACATATCTAAAACTTAAACTATATCTTTTTTTACATTTATACCTGGTTTCTAAAGCTCTCACAAATGCGAAATTTGGAGCATACATTAATATAATGGAAGATTTATATACATAGAACTCAACTTTTATGTATTTACATATGTAATGACTAAATGTCAATTTTTACATATATACCTATGCTTGAAAAGTTTTAATTTGCTTTTCAAAAGTTGATAGGAAGACTTGCACACATAACACTAGAGGTATAAACAAACCAAACACAAATAAACGGAGCTTGTGTTCGTGTTCGTGTTTGGTTCGTTTGAAATTTAGATTCTGTTTGGCGCAGCTGTAACTTATTAATAATCTGCTGATAAGTTGATTAAAAATAATCTGCTGATAGGCTAGGTGCGGTGACTATTACAATTTTTTTTTTTTTTGATGTTCAGATTGCAGTCAGAAAGGTGTCACCACACCTAGATAGGTGCGGTGTGAAAAAGCTGTTTTCTACGTTTTAAAAATGCATAAGCTGCCAAAACGCATTTTACCCGAACAGGTCAGGTGCGTTTTCAAAACGCCACCACACCAAATAAGCTGCCTCAAACGGACCCTTAATTTGTTTGAAATAAGCTCACGTTTGAAATTGTTCGTGAAGTCATTGTTCGTGTTCGTTTCTTAACAAATGAATTGAACACGAGCCGAATACGAGCAATTCGCGAACGACAGACCAATTTGACAATCCTAATATTAATATATATATATATATATATATATATATATATATATATATATATATATATATATATATATAATATATTATATTAATTATATAACTTATATTATATAAATACGTAATATTTATATCAATATATTACTAATATAATATATTAATATATTATTATTAATAATTTATTATATATTATAATTTATAAAATTAAAATTTTTAAAATATCATAAATTTTTTATATATAATTATTTTTAATTATTTTATATTTCAAACAATAACAATTCAAACACGAACGAACGCATCACTGTTCATATTTTATTCGTTTAACTATCCAAACGAAAAAAAATTATTCGTGTTTGTCTCATTTATTTATCAAACATAAACCAAACATGAACTATTCACGAACAACGAGCTTTTTTGACAACCCTGTATAACACTCAATTTCTATGCATCAACATGTCTAACACAATCACATATACATAGATACACGCACACATCTTTTCCATGCATGTAATTCACTTTCTGTAAGTTTAAAAATGATATTTTTGGTGACATGAGAGACATGAGTGGGTATAAATGTAAAAAAAAAAGTTAAAGCTTATGTACTAGAACTGTAAAATACATTGGAATTGGGCGGTATATATGTAAATGCCCCAAAGTGATATTTTTTTACATGATGTTAAAGACTTGGTATAAATGTAAAAAGTGCAATTTCTCAATAATATTTTTCATAAATATATCAAACTGCATAACAAATTAAAAATAGCAAGAACAAATGAGCAGCAAAGTTGATTAAAACACTAAAAAAGACCCCAAAAATGTTCAAAATTGCAAATGCTTCTAAAATTGAAATAGTTCTATAAAAAAAGGGCTGGGAATGAAAAGATAGGAAGGTTTCATGACATTCAGTAGCCACCCTTGAGGTCATTAACAACATCATAAGGAATTGGTGTCACTGTTTCTAATGTGGCTCCCTCAACCATGAAGCCAGGTTTAGGTCCCGCGGGTTGCCTCTTCGTGCTGATAATCTCGCCACGAGATTTGGCCTCTGCCTTGAGCTCGTCATTTTTCTTCTTTCTAAGACGGAAATCTTCAGCGCACCTCGAAGGCTGCACGTGCTCGACACGAACGTGGATGCGCTTCTTGATGATTCTGTTTCTCACCTGATCATACAAAAGTCGAACGGATTATTGATCCCATGAGCTTATTTAGATAATTCATGTGTATTTTAATTATTAGATTTGTGCGTTGTGTTTCATTAATTATTATGGTGTCTTAAATAATTCTTAATGGTAGAGAAAGAACAAGCCTTACTATAATAGAAAGATCTAGCATATACTCAAATACAAGTATTACAAGGCAATAAGATTTAAAAATAATCACGAGGCTTAGCACAATCGAAATAACTGAAGAAGTTCACATCTTAAGATGTAATGCTTAGATAACAATAGTCCTAATTGGGCTGCAATAAATGCTAATAATGTTTGACAATTAACCGTGATCAATAGTTTCAAGTTCTTTTCACGAGCGCTAATTTAGTTCACAACTTTCTCTCATTCCCTCTTTTAAAAAATTAGACTTTATTTATAGATTTATAGAAGAGATACTTTGATAAAATTATCCAAAATCTTAAAATATTCCATCCGACGATTCATGTTGATTTCTTTGATCACAAATCACTCTTTTAACATTTATGTGCCATAACGATCTTAAAATTGAATGATCTTAAGCTTGTTGGATACTACTAATTCAATCATTTAATTCAACTACAACCATGCCAAATTCCATGATCATTTAGACCTTCAATTAATACTTTCAAAGATTATAATTATACTTCTAGTGTTTGATTTGGACTCATTCGCATTCAATAAGATTACCTTTGATGTTGCTAGGTTTATCTTGTTGAGGTATTTAATTTGACTATAAATTTGTTTAAATTAAAGCTCATATGAACATGAATTTCAATATGAAATTGATTTCATTCAAGAAGAATTAAAATTTGTTCATGATCAAGTAAATCATTTAATGACATCAATTATAAACATTTTAAATACAAATTATATCATTATAGTAATCGTCGGTGATAGCCTTCATCATCATCAAAGTCATGAAAGATTTTAGAAGAAGATATTCTCTAGTAGAATTTGACATTGACTTGGACTTCCAAAGGGTGCCCTTATCCACAAAACAAAATGAGGGTGCACTTCAGAGGAGAAAGAAGTTGTAGATGATTTATCCACCACCTCGTGAAAGAACGAGTGATTGATAATGGAATCATTAAAGAAATGTTGCTTTGTGTGGAAATAGGCAAGTTTGAGCCAAACCACATTAATATCCATGTCCATTTTCTATTAAATTATTCGCATTATTATTTATTTCGCTTAAATACTGATTTTCTGTATAATTAAATAATCAAGTTACATTGTTGTAGAAATATTTATAGCGAGCCTCATCGCTTCACATTGTTCACTAACATTTCATCATGCATCATAACCATTAGCATCATATTTGCATAATCAACTAAATTTTGCTTCACATATTTGAGTGGTGATTAAATTAATGAATATTCAAATGCGTATGTACCAAGTAACCTTTATACTAGTGCTCTAACTTGCTCTATAGACATATCCATCATTATTCATTACAAATATAACAAAAACATATTGTAACTTTATAGTTTGTACAACTGACTAGATCCCATACAATTACATCATTCACACAAGCTTCATATTAACATACATAACATTATATTGTTAATAAAAATGTTTCGTTTAACTTTTCATTTATGCTCTATTGTGCATGCTAAATAGTTATTTACATTATTTCATTGTATCGTATATCTCTTCTGCTATTATATGGGATTGGATGTGTTGATTTCAAAAAGAAATTGTAAAATTCAAAAAAAGTGCACATCTAATTCTTTACTTTATTATGTGTACCTTAAACTAAAAAAGCAATCAAAGTTTTAGTTAATTTATATTCAATCTAAATCTAACACAGATCCAGATGAGTAATAAATCATCAGTAGAAATAAATAATCTGCGCAGTTAAGTTGAAATTCATTTTTTATGCTTGCAATCTTCAATCCTTATAACCCAAGGATAAAAATATTTGGGGCATTAACATACATGCCATCCAACTCTTTTCATTTATGCTCTATATATATATTTGAAATCTAAAGGCTAAATTTTGCTTTTTTACATTTATACCGCACAAATCTTTCATATCATATCCAAAAAATCACTATTTTAACTTTAAAAAAGAGAAATACACCTTTTCATTCATAAGTAAGGTGGCATATATAAAAAAATTCAAGTGTAGGTATACATTAGAATTGTCTGGCATGCAAGCAAAACTTCCAAAGATTAATCTGAAAAGAGAAACAAATCCTAGAATTATGCAAAATATGCTACCCATGTAGCTGGAATGCTTAAATGCGAACAAGCAGGCAAGTTTGGAACAGTAATATTTAAAAATAAAATTGCGAGCCATGTTCAAATTCTGAACAAGGATATTCTGAACAAGGATACTGAAGAATAAAATCAATAAATGAGACTAGGCAGCATTAGAGGTTCTCAGCACTGCAGAAAAAATGAAAACAGAAGTGGATATAGATAGCCGCAACCAAAGAAAAATATGGGTATTGGCCGATTTCTCACATCTACAAATTAGAATATAACAATACTTTTGAAATTCTTTACACACAAATTGCATTCAATACGTTTTACGAATAATGGATTTATTTAGCCACAACAAAAACTCTCTATATATGTCAAAAAACATGCCTGTAACTAACCAAGTGAATCCCCCCAAAGATTCAGCTACATATAACATAGTTCTTCATGCCTACTATGAGATCCCCCATCACAATTATCTACATGTATAAAACAAAAATAATTTGCTGATAATTCGTTCACGCCTACTAATTCATTCATCCGTAGAAAAACTAACATCCGGAACTACTCCCATCAAACAACCAGGCAAAATAACCAAAAACAAAGCAAAGCAGCGTAACCACGGAGCTATGTTCAGAAAGAAAACGAAAAATAATACCAAGAATACATGATCTAGAAGATTGAGACGCATTAAACATTATTTAAACAATAAAACCATGGAAGCAGATCGATCATAAGTATACAAAGAAGGAGATCACCTGTTTGTTGATCTCGACTCCAATAGCCCTCTTGGTTACGTTCCACACTTTCCCAGTCCTTCCATGGTAGAACTTATGAGGCATCCCTTTGTGTATGGCGGCATTAACCTTGACATCAACGTAGTCTCCGATCTTGTAGGTTCGAAGATACGTTGTGAGAGGAATATAGCCCTTCTTCCTGAAGGGCCTCGCGAAAAGATCGCGAGTTCGCGAACGAAGACCGTGCCCCGCCGGCATCTTTCACCGCCGCCGCTGCTGCGATCTGTGACGAAAGAGGGGGAATGACTGATTGCAGGGTCTAGGGTTTGGATTCTTAAATATAGTAACCGAGATGGAGCAGAAGGTCGAAAAAGCCCGCAGATGGATCTCTAATTACAAGTGCTGTTGCCTTCTGGCCCTTCTTAACTCAGTAGTGAGTTGGCTCGGTTCGTCTGAATTGAGTTCGATAACCTAATAAGCTAACTCATTAGCTCTTGAACCCGCTTGATTAAAAAAATATATATTAATATAAAAGTGTTGAATCCCACATTATCCCGTTAAATCATGCCCAAGAGATAGAGTGTTGGATAGATAAGAGGAATTGAGAAAAAATATAAAGTACATTATAACACAAGTTTTTTTTTAACAGATTTAGTAGTCCCTTTTTGAAAAAAAAAAGACTAGCCAATTTATATATTATAGGGAGTGTTCATCTCGTGTAGCTCCTGAATCTGATCCCTGTGGTCTATGGATATCATCACCATAGCCTACATGACGCACACTCGTACAGCTCCCGATTACGACATTTGTGGTCTATGAACGTCGTCATAACTCACCACTACAGCCTACATAATCAACTACGGCCTACAGAGTTCATAGATTGTGCAGCTCCCGACTTTCGACCCTCGCATCCCATGGATGTCATCATAACCCAATATTACGACCTACATGACCAACAACACCCTACGTGGTTCACAGCTCATGTGGCTCCTGACTTAGGCATCTGTGACCTACGGACATTATCATAGCTCAACACTATGACCTACGCGTTCAATTACGACTTATGTGATTCACAACTAGTGCAACTCTCGACTCCAACTCCTGCATCTTGTGAATGTCATCGCGGCTCACCGTTACAACCTATGCGACCAATTACGATATGCGTGGCTCACAACTCCTACAGCTTCCTAATACGACCTTTATGGCCAAATGATGCTCTTGAAGCAACCATTCACGAACCAAATGGCTATCTACAACCTATGCGACAATATGGCACTACAAAAACCATCTTCATAATTCACGTTAGAGTATTGCTTCCATAGCAATCAACTACGACTCTTGTAGCCTGCTATCATTGTGAACCAATTCATTACAATCAGTCTGTCACTATTGTCGATGAACCACTATTGCACACTTGCAATGATCATCGTTGAAAATTTGTATTCCTCAATTTAGAAGAAGAGTTGATCTGTGTACTTACTATTCATAGTGGATTATATCAACATGATTGGATCGAAGTATCTCGAAACAGTACGTCTATGTAAAGAATCCCTACATAAGTCATGCGTAATTAGAGCACCAAAAAGAAAAAAAAAATTTCTGGGCTCAAGAGTCTTCTAAAAGAACATATTCCTCTAGAAAATTACATCTTAAAGCATACTCAAAATACTCCCGATAAAAGAAGTTTCGTTTGTATTATCATAAACTTGGAGAATAGACCATCAAATGATGGTTATTTCAACGAGGACTATCTCACCGCCTCGGGAGTTTATACCGGACCACATGGGAGAGCGCGAATCCCTCACATCCACAAGTGGACGCACGCCGATAAGCAAGGCTTGAAGAAATAACCAGATTGACTTAACAAGAACATTCTATGCGTTAAAACTCACCAGGTTGTGAGGGCAGACCGTCAATCACCATATCCCAAAAGAGCATGTCATCTATTAGTAATAGGGGCTGTCAAGAAGACATCAATGAAGTTGTAAAGGACGATAGGGCTCAAAGGGGCTCAACAAATGAAGGGGAAGGTAAGCCCAAAAGGTAGAGGTAGCCGAGTTAGGGTATCACACACTCGTCATCCCAATCCACTATGACCATAAGTTTACTTAGTTGTGAATGTATTCGACCTAACACATCTAGAGATCCCCTGTCAGTAATCCGTGAATTGTGTTATCCACAGGGGATCTCGATAGCCCTAAGGTCAAATGAAGAAAACTTTATCCTATGACTTCCAGGTGTAGCTCTACGAGATGAGACTTATACCCTCCGAAGTGGATGTCAGTAGGAATACAGGAGAAAGGGAGATCCACCTACAAAGCTGAAAACACTCCAATCAAAAGGAATTACACCCGTTTCAGTCAAGATCCTTCTAACACCCCTAGCCTTTTTATATAGCTTGTGATATAGATGCAATGCAACCCATTTTAAATCAAGCTTTCTGAGGAGAACTCTTCACGATCAAGCAAATGACAACCAAAGGGGTGTCATAATATGCTCGATCATTTGATTTCACTGTTCCATCAATGTGAACCACTAGAGCAAATGATGAGATCCCACAAAATCTTGTCACTCATAGGATTTTTGAGCTGGGGGTAAATGGGAACACTCATATTCATAGGGGGATGTCCTCGAACGGCTTTCTAGACTAAAAACTTTCTCTAAGCACAATAAAACATAGTCCTTAATCCTCTACTAATCTAGACCTACGGATCTTGGAAAGAAAAAATTGAAAGTTGAGAGGATTATACCATTGTGGTGATTGTTCTGGAAGAAGCTGTTTTCGTCATTCTTTTTCTCTTTTTTTATTTTAAAAGGAGTCGCCAGCTTGTCAATCGTCGTATACTTCCCCTATTCGAGAAAATCTCCCTCCCGAATCAAATAAGTGATTCGAAGAGGAGAGGAACCGAATAAGAAGGGACATACGACAAAAACGACAAAACAAGAGAAAAGAAAAACATGGAGAGTCTACGTTCGATAAAACCTCGCAAGGATAAGTCGAGCATGTCCGCCCAAACAAGATCGGGCGGAGGCACCTCGAACCAATATCCGCGAAAGAAGTATCTACGTAGACTACCCATAACCGGAGAGTCGAGTGTGTGTACCGTTGCGGGGTCAAGAGCACTCCTGGAGGAACGTATTCCTACTGGTTAATTACATCTTGGGGATACCCAAGAATACTCTCGATAAAAGGAGCTTCGCTTTATATTATCATAGACCTGGGGTATAGGCAATCAAAGGGAGATTATTCCGTGTGGGAAAGTCTCGATGCTTCAAAGCTCTCGCTAAGCCATCAGGTAGAGAGTGAGTCTCTCACATCCTAAATGGGGTCGCGGCTCATCGGCATACTGAAAACCACGGAATAACCTAAATCATCTTGACGGGGGTATCCCAACACATCAAAGCACGTCCGGGCCATAAGGGCAGAGGACAAATCGTCGTATCCCAAACGGGCGGCAGCTCATTGGCATCAGGCCGTCAAAATGATATCAACGAAGTCAAGGAGCGAAAGGGCTCGACGAGTGGTAGTCAAAGGAAGGGAAGAGTAATCCTAAAGAGGTAGAGGTAGCCAAGTCGGGGTATCACAAACCCGTCATCCAAAGCAGTAGGACCCTAAGTCTACCCGAACGTGAAGGTAGTCGACCCAACACATCCTGAGATCCCCGGTCAGCAATCCAAGAATTGCATTATCCACGGGGACCTCGGTAGCCCTAAGGTCAAAGGAAAGAAACTCTATCCTATGACTATAAGCTGGAGCTCCAAGAGATGGGTCTCACACCTGCCAAAGTGGCAAGGATGCCTCAGGAAAGAAGAGAAAGGGAGGTTCAGCTACAAAGCTGCAAACGCTCCAAACAAAAGGACTTACACCCCGTCTGGGTCGGGGAGCCTTCTAACACCCTAGGCGCACTAGACAACCACCTATAAAGGTATGCTGGGCCAGTCGATTGGAGAAGCACGTGGACTCCTCCTCGGGACATGCAAATATGAATGCGATTATCTAGAGCGGTCCTTAAGTAATGTGGAGGCCCTATTAGTATGAATCGGGTGATAGCCATGTAATGCAACCCATTTAAAATCCGGCCCGAAGGCCATGCAAGAAAGTAAAAGTGCATATTTTAAAATCTTGAATATTTTAATCCTAAAATTTATTTATCTTGAATATTTTATTAGGACTTTTTAAACATATAAAGTTTACAATTTTAGGGTCCTTAAAGAGCCTAAATGATATCGTGAAATCCCAGATCACAGAAAGAACAAGGAAAACACATGCAGGCATGCAAATATGCAATAAAAGCAAGAAAGAAAACACTCCATAATAAAATAAAAGAGGCCAAAATGCCGCTGGACCGGCAACATAATCCAGAAAAAGAAAAATGCGGCCGGACTCCGCATATACATGCCCGATCCTAATTCTATACATCAATATAAAAATGCAGAATTAAGATACGGGGCACGAGCATCTGCTCCTAGTCCCCTCCACGTGGTTCCCGCGCAAAACGCCTCGGAACCCGTGCCCGTATCTTATTTCTGCTACATGACTCTCCTAGACTCTAAAAGTACAAAGGAAAAATAAAAAGACTCAATCCTGCATGAAAACAAGTGTTAGCGGGAAAGCTCACATGCAAATTACGTATAATGAGCCATGCTTTATAAATGGGGGAGCTAATAGCACTTCGCAAATAAAAATGTCGAAATCATCACATGCTCCCCCCATAGCGGTACTCGTGTGTGTGTATAAATAAGCATGGCTCCTCGAGAAAAGCGCCCTAACACACTACCATACATATGAAGCATGCAATCACATCACAGGCAAAGTGCGGAAGAAAGATACCGGCTGGGGCAACCAATCCATCAAAGAACAATAGCCAGGCATCAAAAAGACTACCTAGCAACCTAAGTCCTAGCCTAGCACACCATCTAACGAAAGTGCACAAACCTAGTGCCTAAGTGCAGGGTAAGTCTGGGTATAGTATGACTTTGACGGGGTCGCCATACCGGCCCCGACCTAAAGATCCGAAGGATCTAAAGGGCGTCACGAAGAGGGGTGACACAAGTTAGATCCAATGGATCCTTAGCACAATCATACTTGTGCCGATCTCGATGACTTAACTAGCATTGCTCATTGGGATCAACCCAACAAGCAATGCTCGTTAAGGCATCGCGACCGACACGGGGTCACTCTCCTAACGAGTAGGACGAGCCATCGAGGAATGGGTAAGCAAACGATCATGCAAGAAGCCCACATTGCGATTGCTCGACCGAAGTACGAAACAATCACAACGGGCACCCAAAAGGGCAAGCACTCATATCATGCAAAATGCAAAGATGCTACATGCAAAGAGGATGCACCAAAGCGGTGAGGGTGAGTATACCGTGAAAGCAGTGACTCAGAAAAGAGCGGACATGCCGTGAAGGCAGCGGCCCAAAGGATGGGTATGCCAAGGAGGCAGTGACCCGAAGGTGGGCATGCCGTAGTGGCAGCGGCCCGGAGGTGGGCATGTCGTAGCGGCAGCGGCCCGAGCAAATGAGTATGTCGAGGAGGCAGTGACTCGGAGGTGGAATAATTCTCACTAGGGAGAATCATAAAAGTGCGGTGCAAATGCAAATGCAAATGCAAATGCAAAAAAAAAAAAAAAACAGAATAAGGTGCAACATGCAACCAGACCAACATGCACATGCCAGAAAACATGCAATAAAATGCAAAAGCATACAAACATGAGTGATCGGTCGACCGGACCGTGGTGGCTGGTCAGACCAAAGAAATGGGTGGGTTAGTTCGGGGTAACCAATCCGACCCTAAAGGATAGGTGATCGACTTGGGACAGTCGATCGAACCTAATCGAGGATCGGGGATCGGCCCAGGACAGCCGATCGACCCGAAGTGCTCATGCGAACATGCATACAATGCAACAAATGACCAAATGCAAAAATGCAACAAGATGATCCATGCACATGCGATGAAACCCAAACGGTCGACGACACGTCGAACTCGTCCTAACGACCTCACATAGGTGCCTAGTGGTCGACTCACTTGGATCCGCGGCATCGTCGCCTCCGGCCTTCGGCGTGGCAATGAGAGGGTTTCCCCCTCCGATTTCTCGTAGGGGAAACTCGCCACCGTTCGCAGGGCGGACTAGCTACAAAGCTTTTCCCGCTCTACGAACACCCCGATCTTATAGGACGGACTAGCTACAAAGCTTTTCCCGTCCTCTAAGATCGAACTCAACTAATCCCTCCAAGGGAGATTAGGAGCGCCGTAACCGTGGGAAATTGGGATTCCAACCCGGCGGGATTAAGATCTAAAGCTCGAACGTGGAAATCGCTAGGCTACGAATAGGAATCGCCAACGCACAAGATTCCTAACCCATAGCTCACTCTCAGGTAAATTAACGATCCATCACATAGGCGGCTCGACCGGTCGACACATGTCGTCCGGCACCTCCACCCCACGTGGGCGATCGAACCCACACGCCTAGACCGGACTAAACCTAGGGTCGGCTAAGGGATAAGAAAATCTCACCGCCGCGAAGGTTGAAGACGCGTTCTCTTTATGCTGAAGAAGAGCCCACGTTTCCGGCGAACCGCCGGTGTTCGTTCCACGTGCCGACACACCTCGCAATGAATCATGCAACGAGGAAAATACGACACAATGAGGGCAAGAGACACACCTCGCAACAAAACCACGCAAACAAGGGAGGAATACGTGAGGTATGCAAAGTACCCGACACAAAACAAAATTAAATAAAAAAATAAAAAAAATATCATATAAAAATACACAACCGAAACATACCTTCACGATGAGAGGTTGAATGCATTTCGATACACCACGGTGTTGTCGCTGCCCCGACGGCGACAAGGATCTCCTGCGAGGCGGAGGATGCTCGCGACGGTGACTTCATTGACAGAAACTTCGCCGGCAGGAGAGGAAACCGACGAAGAAAAAGCTTCCCCGCCAAAAGTTAATGGAAGAGCGAGGGTTCCGAAATCTCGATATGGATCTATGCGAGGGAGAGCTAAAACCACCGGGATCTGGATGCCCGTGCCGAGGAAGACCGACGAGATGTCGCCGAGAAGGCTGGCTGCTCGTGCGAAGAAACGACGCCGGCACGGAGGAAGATCGAAAGCTCAGCCAAAATAACCCCTTTGTAGCAGCTCCGGCGGAGGGAATACCGGCGGTAGGGCTTACGCCGACGAGGAGCCCCGGCCGGCGATCTCTGAGCAAAAGAGGTGGCTGTATCGTGAAAGATGAGGCTAAGAAGCAAAATGCCGCGAGCTGAAGAAAAGGGGCTGCCGACGCTGGAGGAGACTCCGGCGGTCGGCGAAGATGGTTCGCCGGAGAGGCTCGCCGACCGGAGAGGTCACCTGGAAGTGCCGTGCGAAGAGCGGCGCTAGTGGTTCGACGCTAGTGGAGTTCGAGCCGCGAGGGTTTCGTGCGATAGATCGGGCTGGGGGAGAGGTTAGGCGTAGGTTTTATAATATAATATAATAATATTATTATTATAATAATAATGATAATAATAATATTATTATTATAATTATCCTCCGCGTTCTTTTAGCACGTACACGTCGTCGCAGCGAAGTAAATGTCCCTCTTGGCTAAAATCGACGTTCCGGACTCAACGGCGCGGTCGGTTTTGTCATTCGGGGTAGTTCGGGGCCGCTCGGGCCACTTTTTAGCAAATGAGCCAAAAAGAATAATTCGCATATTTTAAGCCGGCCCGCCACGTCGTAGCAAAATGAACGTCCTCCGTAGGTAAAATCGACGTTCCGGACACAATCGTGTGATCCGTTTCGTCTTCCGGAGTCGTTCGAGTGACTCTCTGACGATCGGGCTAAAAACGATAATTTGCACAATTTTTACCCCGCCCGCAAAGCCGCAGCAAAATAAACGTCCTCCCTAGGTAATATCGATGTCCCGGATACACTCGCGTGGTCCGTTTCGTCGTTCGAGGTCATATGAACAAGCTCGCCGGTGGATGGGCCAATTTAAGTTAATTTTGCCCGCGACGCGTCGAGTAACACTTGTCGGCCCTGGTATGCTCGAATGGACTTCCCATGCATGTAATATATTAAAAAAAAATGATGCCAACAAAGGACCCCCAACAAGTGTGGTGTGCCGCTGAGATACAGTGCACTTGTTGGAAGCATCCTTAAAGGAGAGTATTTCTTGGTAGTCAATGTGACATCCCAAGAAAAGAGTAAAAGAAACCTCGACCAGGCCAGATAAACTGGACATGGTATGGTCGAGGATGCGGCTAACTTGTCGTGACCGGTCAATCGCCAGAAATAGGTTCAGAGGCCGTAAAGGCATAACCTAAAAGGGGTGGTTCAGAGGCCGTAATGGCATAACCACAATACTAGGTTCAGAGGCCGTAAAGGCTTAACCTAGGGGGGTGGTTCAGAGGCCGTAGATGCATAACCACAAAGAATCCCAACCAGGCCAGAAAAACTGGGCAGGGTATGGTTGGGGGTGGTGGTCGAGAATCGAAGCTAACCGTCCACCGCGAGCTCGACCGGAGCCAAATAAACTGGACATAGTATGGCTGAGAAAAGATTTGCCTGACCTCATTTGAAACGGCAATGTCGATCTGTCTGACCTCATTCGAAACAACAGAATCGATAAAAAAATCTCGTACCTGACCACATTTGAAATGGTAGGAGAGAAAGGACCCAGCCAGGCCAGATAAACTGGACATGTTTGGCTGGGGGTTTGCCTGACCTCATTCGAAACGGCAATATCGATCTGTTTGACCTCATTCGAAACAACAGAATCGATGAAAACCCCATACCTGACCGCATTCGAAACAAGAGAGGAGAAAACCCAGATCATCTCGTGCGACCGGATCTTCCGTTATGTTTCCCCGAAAGAGACCCCGATTGCGAATCTAACTGATCTCCTTGAGACGAAACACCCAGCACTTTAATCAGGTGGCTATAAAGCACAACATATCCTGATCAGAGGTGGCGATCAAACCCGTAAGTATAAAGTATGGTTGTCCCAAAAGAAGAAAGAGAGAGGTGTGGTTTAGAGGCCATGAAGGCATGACCAAACATAGTGGTTCAGGGGCCATAAAGGCATAACCACAAAATAGGTTCAGAGGCCTTAAAGGCGTAACCTAGGGGTGGGTTCAGAGGCCGTAGAGGCATGACCCAAGGAAAGTCTGAAGAAGAGATACTCTCATAAATGAACCGGCCCAAAAGGGACATATGGTCTGAGAAGTATCGAAAGGCTAATGAGCGTGATACGACAATATGTCCTCATAAGAGCTGACTAGAACGCCATATAGCTCGAGAGGTGTCGTATCAAACGACTACATAGCCAAAAAAAAAAAGTCGAAAGACAGGATGTCCTCGTAACAGAGCCGACTAAACTGTCATATGGCTTGAGGAACATGGCTAGAAAGCCAAAAGCGTCCGGAGACGAGATACTCTCGTAAATGAACCGGCCCAAAAGGGACTGTCGGCACTATTTTTAGGTTATGTGTTTTATTTTGAAAAGGGAGTCGCCTACGGAAATTGTCGGCGAATTTTTAATTTAATTTAAATAAATAATTTGAAAAGTAGTATTTTATTTTGAAAATAATTTTAAATTTGAAAATTTTAAAATATGAAATCAAACCGATCTCACATCCCGAATAGTTTATATAAACGAGCACCGCATCACAAACCGTGTATCTATCCCGAAGAATAGACACACCGCTTGATGATGGGGCTCGATTAAATAAACTAGAAAGGTTTGTGACATCCGTTTGGTCCGCGAACCAATTTTATAAGCCGACAAATTCCCCGCTTAATATGAAACTATTAAACAGGGTTTATATTACTCAGGTTCTTTAAAATTCCCTATAAGGGCAAGCCCCTATAGTTAATTACATCTTAAGTGACGGGAATCACCTAAGAAAACTCTCGATAATAATCAATAATTCTGCTCTCAAGAATTTCAAAGTTTAAGTTTTCAAAGGATTGAATTTTGGAAATTTCAATAGGGAATGGATCAAATTTAGAACATTTTTATTTTGGAAATTCAAAGGAAGAAAAGTAGAGAAATTATGGATTCGAAGTGAACTTCGATAATTTCCCGACTACCCTATTGTTTCGCTTCGAATTTAGGAAAGTCCTAATGTTTATTTAATGTTTTAATCTTGCCAATTTTAATTAATTAGTGGCTTATATTTATATGATAGAATCATACAAATTGCTTGAAGATATGAGGGTTTATGTCGTATCGACGACTACCTCGGAATCCTAAGACCGGTTAGGGTTTAATTTGCAATGCAAATGCCTAACGAAGAGTCGAGGATTTATGTTGCACTAGTGCAAACTACCTCGAAGTCCTATGGCTTCGTTATTTAATTCTAAGAAAGTTTTGTCGAAGTAGGTTCAAGTTTTGTCGACGACGATGGCCGTGTCGCCCACCATGCTCCAAACTCCTTGTTGTTGCAGAGGTTTAGTTTTAGAAATCATAAATCAAGAGATGAGAGAAGTGTTCTGGTTTAGAGAAGTCTTAATTTCCAAGTGTTTTTTTGTGTTTTAATTAAAACAAATCTTAAAGTTCGATTATAACGACACCGGCTAAGATCCCACGGCTCCATCCTTCCGCATCATTATTTTTATCGGATTCACTTAGTCCGTATGAATTTGCTAAACTCAATCGAATGAGTTCCACACTTTCATTTAGCACCGTGGAAATCCCGTTAAGAACACGTAGGTTACATCATCCGAGGTATTCCCGATCATCCAACAAGACGTTTTAATTTAGTTGTAATTGTAGTTTTGTGTTCTGTTTCGCGATTAAATTTCGAGTTGTCTTATATCTTCGAAATGTCGTGGAGGTGAATTTTATCTTCGTAGTGTCTTTTAATTTAGTTATGGGTTTCAGCTTTGGTTTCGTCCTAAAGGTGTCGGTTTTCATGCAACCGTTGTTTATCATGCAAGAAAAATAAAGTGCATTTGCAATAGTAATAAACCGCAATAAAATAAAAGCGTACCCGGAGGGTCTTCCCGTCATTCCAAGCTGCACTTAAAACACAATTAGAATATTTAAGCAAGTTCCTAGGTAAAGCTAAGGGAAAGGTTTATGGTTTTCTACCAAGTTCCTAATCCTATAGCTAGTCATTTCCTATGACGTCTGTGTTCTCATGTTTTTAGTTTGAGGACGATTTTCTTCATCGTAGAATAACTAAGTTCAATCGTTCTTATAAATATCCTAACATATTGAGGAAGTGCTTAAGAAGAATCTTAAACATCTTTTCAATATTTCTAGGATTGTTTTAAGTCCAAGAGAATTTAGTTATATAAATGAATTGATCGTCCGAGATTTTTAATTTTTTGTTAACTTGCTCAGATGAACTAGGACATTCGAATATCCTATAAGTGAAGTAGCATTTCATTTTAATGTTCTATTTAGGAGTTATGATAACTAAAGCTCCTAAGGGCAAAATGATATTTAATGATTTGTGATTCAAATTTAAGTTCAAATTAATGATTTAAGTTTCGAATAGTGTTCAAGTTATTTTAGCATTTATTTCTTCATGTCTTAAGTGAGGTTATTTAATTCAATTTAATTTAATTTAATTTAATTTAATTTAATTCAATTTAATTCAATTTAGTTTGATTTGATTTAATTTAATTCAATTCAATTTAGTTTATTTAATTTCTTAATTTAATTTAATTTAATTTTTAATTTAATTTAATTTAATTTAATTTAATTTATTTAATTTAATTTAATTTAACTTTTAATCTTAATTTAATTTAATTTAATTTTAATTTAATTTACTTAATTTAATTTAATTTTTAATTTAATTTAATTTAATTTTAATTGAAATTTTTTTGAAAGAGTTTAATGATTTAATTTTAGTTTAATGATTAAGTCTTTTAATATTTTAAATTTGAGTTATCATTTTAATTAAGAGTTGAATATTAATGGGATGATTAAATTTAGGGATTTTTAAATTAAAGAATAAATCTCTTCCTAATAATATCCCTATTTTAATAATTCCAATTTTATTATTCTTCCAAATTCAATTAATTATTTAATTAAGGTTTAATCATTTTAAATTACTTAATGGGTTTCTACCCTTCAATTATTTAAATTTCAATCATCCAAATCAGATTAGGATCAAATATTTTACTTGTTAATTTTTATTAAACCTAAAGTTTTAATTAAGGGTTAAAATTTTAATTACCATTTTGCCCTTTAAGCCTAATAATTTCATAACTCACTAAATTGAACTCAAATGAACTTGAAATTTTTATGTGACTTCACTTATGTGTCAATAAAGACATGAGAGGAGAAAATGTGATTTTTCTGTATTTAATTTATTTATATAATTATTTTTTTTGTAGAAAATAGAAATTTCCAAGGAAAATTCAATAATATGACCAAGGGAAAGTTTCTGTCCTTAATAAAATTAGGGGACATTCCTAATGACAAGAGGACCACTTGGACCAAATTTTGTAATTTTTTGAATTATATTTTATTTATTAGAATTATTTTAAGTTCTGGAGTATTAATTAATTTAAAAATAAAATAAATGTTGAAAAATAAATTTTATAATTTTTAAAATTCTCTCTGATATCAAGGATTCCAGAGAACCAAACTTCACAATTTTCTGACTTTTTCTTGATTTATTATAATTATTTTGGTGAAAATGCTAGAAAATATATTTTTTTAATTTTAAAATTACCCTAGAGCTTTAAAAAATTAATATCTCACTAAATAGACCTAGGAAAAATATGGGACTTGTTCCTAAGTGATTAAAATTCAAAATATGACATTTTGGTGAATTTTATTATTTTTGTGATTTTTATTATTTTTTAATTATTGAAAATATTAAAATAATATTAAAAATCAACTTTTTAGAAAATTGAAATTTTAATTTTCTTAAACTCCCCTGATATCAGAGAGACTCCAAAACCAATTTGGTGAATTTTTGAAAGATATTTTGAAAGTTATGAATTTTTAAAGTTTAAAATGACTAAGTCGGCTTAATCAACCCAATTAATGGAGCTAACCAAGTCCAATTGACCTCAAATTTTTATGATGGGTTCCTCTGATCCTAAAGGTCAGTGGAGAATTGATTTCAAGTCAATTTGATCTATAGTTAACTCTAATTAATTAGAGATCTATTTTGGGTGTTTAAGCCAATTAGGGTTAATCTAAGTGAATTAACCCAAATCCTATTTTTCCTAGTGGTTCTCTCGGTCATATGGAACATCACCAAATTTTCCTAGAATTTATTTTACAACATGCTAATTTTTGGAATTAAAATACTTAAAATAGCAACATGCATTTGAAAAATCAATAACTTTTCATAGGGATGGCCTCCGACTTTGGAAAATTCGAGGAATGTTCCCAAATTCGGAGGCTTCAAAAGCCCTATGGTCTCATGCCATGGTGAATTGTATGAATGCATGGAGAATTAAATGTATGCAGAGAGTAAATAAATTACTAAAAATAAAATACCTGGACAAAATCGAATGATTTCTTTTCCACATTATTCTCCTCTCGTTCACCGAGCAAGAGGGTATTTTTATTTTATTTTTGTGATTTTTCTACACAGAGATATGAATTTTCCAAGTTTAGGGAATTAAATAAATAGGAAAATACCCTATTTTTCTATTTATCCACGCGCGCCGCGTCAACCTCGGCAGCCTCCGAATGCACATGCGGCGCGCTCCCATTCGACGCCGCCATCCGAGTCGGCAACCCGGGCCCCGCGGTTCTCGTACCGTCTCCCGGTCCGACGCCACCCGAGCCGTCCGTCCGCGCGTGTATTAAATGGACGCGCATCCGTTCATCGTCCCCAAGTGTCCTCACCCGAGAGCCGTCCACACTAAATCCTTAAGATCTCACTCGATACTCAACAGATTTTTATGTTCTTATGCTCTATGGATTCGTCTTCAAGAGACGAACACATCTATACGGTTATCATGCATCGAAATTAAGGCATTTGAAATGGAGAATCTCCGAAGCTCGGGATGAAGAATTAATTCATACCTTAGCTCGAGAGGTGAAGCCTCGATCGGAGATGCTCGGCACGTTCGTTGGAGCCTGCAGGAGGCTAGGGATGAAGCCCTGGGATGCGGTGAATCGCTCAGGTGTGATTTCCACCAAAGCCGATCACAACCTTTGGAGTCCGGAACAACCTGGGTGACCCGGAGATGGGGCTTTTGCCGGTGGACACCTTCCCTCGACTCCGGTGCGGGTGTAGGACCAATCAATTTGGGGATTGGCTCGCCGTGGAGAAGTGTCCTGGTTTTGGGTGAAATTTCAACTCGAAATCGAGCTCGCAGCAGAAGAAATGGCAGGGGGATCTCACCTGGGGATCAAGTGCTCGTGTGTGGGGAGGAGTCCGGAACAATTTTGCGCGAGTTTCGAGAAGGTCCGGTTCGGCACTCCTCATGGCCGAGAAGGTGAGGGGTTTGAATAGGAGATGTCGGAGGGCCTCCCGGGGAGTCGAGGGCTGGGATCAGCTGCTCTCGGCATGTGAAGAACAGCCATGGTGGCCACTAGGCATGGGGCGGCTCGACAAGGGAGAATTCCAAAGTTCGGCTCATCCCAAGGTTTCGACCATGGTGTTTTCCGGCGGCCTGGTGGCCGGCCGGCTGTGCATTGGTCACCATCTTGTTCGTGTGGGTCGTGGCCGGGGTTTAGTGTAGCAATCGGCAAATGCCATGTGTAAAAGGCTTGGATTAGAATGGAATGGGAGAGGGCTTATTTTGGCTCAAATTGGTCAACCCCTCCACTTGGGCTAGGTGCACCACCCAAGGCTTGGTTTTGGTCGAGGGAAAAGTGATTTGGCTCAAGCATAATCAGTAGGGTCAAGTCACCATCCAAGCACAATTAGGCATAAGCATGGTTAAGGGGAATCATGGGAGTGGTTAATCACCTTTAGGAATTAAGGAAAGAGCCTCCTCCTTTTGCCCAAAATGGCATGGTGACATGTAAAGAGGCTCTCATGGCTTGCATATGGCTTGTGCATGGCTCCATGGCTCCATTCGGCTTGGGAAAAGGTCGGGTCAATTTCATAAAAATGGGTTTTAAGAATTTTGGATATTTTGGTGTGAATTTGTATGGGGCTTGATTTGGAATTGTTTGATGATGGAATTATAACTTAGGGAATGGCTTTGATTAAATGGATGGCAAATGGAAATGTCATGTGGGCTTTAGTGGCCAAATTTGGGCTCATTGAAATGGTTTTAGATGGGCTTTTAAATGGTTTAGGAAAGTGGGCTTTTGAATTTTAAAATGGATTTTTGGGATGAAATTTTGGTAAAGGCTTGGGCCAAATAATTGTTGAGTTTGGTTTAGGGATGCTTCATGAGTGGTTTGAAACAAATTTGAGGTGATTTGGGTTTGAATCGGGTTGGATATGGCTTTTGGTAAAGAGGCTAAAGTGGGCCAAAATGAGCTACCATGGGCCAAAGTTGGGCTAGAGTTGAAATTGATGTAAAATTAATGTTGGGAAATGTTTTTGGGAGTGTTTCAAAGAGGTTTTGGCTTTGGTTGGGTTTTGATTTTGGGGTTTGGGCTCATTCTGGGCTAGGTTTAGGTTTAGGTCAAAATTGGGCCTTTTGATTTTGGGTTGAATTTGAGTGGGGTTTGGGTCTAAATTTTGAGCAAATCATGTTAGTGTTTTGTTCATGGGGATGTTAAGAAAGGTTTGGAAAAGATTTGGGGTTAATTGGAGTTGAATTGGGTGAGTTTGGGTTAGGTTTGGGTCATAGGTCCAAATTGGGCTTTAAGGCCAAAAGTGAAATTGGATCCCAATGCCAATCAAATTGGGCTTGGATTTGGTCTAGATTGGTGTTGGGGATGTTGAATTGAAGTTTAGAATTGAATTGGACCAAAATTGGGGTCAATTGGGTAGATTTGGTTTGACATTGGGTTTACTTTGGGTTAAAATGGGTCAAATTGGGGGTTTTGATAAAAGTGGGGTAAATTGACAAAATTGGCCCATGGTGTAGTTGAACAAAATGAAATTGGGAATATTTGGGATTTTCTGGAATTTTCTGGGAATTTTCTGAATTTTTGGATTTTTGGGTCAAAAGGGGTATTTTGGAATTTTTGGCATTTTTGGTTATGGATGATCAATTTAAGTGATGTGGAAATGTTTGAGATTGATTTTGGAGAAATTTGGGTGATTTGGAAATTTTTGAGAAATTTGGCTATTCGAGCTTTGGGTAGGCTGGCGGGTGTTGGGTCCCGTGGGTCAAAAATTGAAAATTTGGAAAATTGAAGATTGGGTGGATGTAAGTGGAATGAAATCATTTTTGTTGAGCCATGAAGCCATATCAAGCCCACATGAGCCATGAAGAGACTCATTTGAGGCATTCACTATGTTGTTCCTAACCCTCTTAACTGTGGCTTAGGGGTTAAGGACCATCCATGTGAATCACTTACATGAGTCGGAAGTTAAGTTGGGTAAGGGTGTGTTTTTAGGAAGTGTGTGAAAGTGTAGTGCATAGGTGTAGTGTATGTGTAAGTCAGCCCTTTACTGCACCGAGCCACCTGTAGGCGGTCCTAAGGCCAAAGAGTCCTATAGGAACTCATCCTTTAAACTTCCACATTTGATTTCAACCCTCTAGGTGATTAGGGGTCTATAGTCAAGTTTGTGGAGTTTGCAGGGAGTTAAGAAGTGGTTTGAATTTCTAAAAGGTGGGTCCCAATTCTAGTCCTCTAAGATAGTCAAAGGAAAAGCCTAAGGCTAGATCCTAAGTACTAAAGAGAAGAAGAGAAGACCTCATCAAAAATGAGGTCAACAGGGACATGTGGTTCGAGAAGTATCGAAAGGCTAATGAGCCGGATATGACAATATATTCTCATAAGAGCTGACTAGAGCGTCATATAGCTCGAGAAATGTCATAACAAACGACTACGGAGCCAAAATGTCAAAGGATGAGATGTCCTCGTAACAGAGCCGACCAAAGTGTCACGTGGCTCAAGAAACATCAAAGTATATGGCTATGTAAAGCCGAAGAAAGCTCTCATAAGAGAACTAGCCAGAATGGTCATGCAGTTCGAGAGACCTAAAAGCCAAATGGCTGTGAAACCCGATGTGCCTCATAATGAGGCCTTATCATCAAGGATCGGCCAAGTGAAGGCAATAGTACCATTTATCTGAACATCAAATGATCAGAAGGTATGTAACCCGATCGAGGTAGTCTAGGAAATATGTATCCTGACTATACATCAAGTAGAGTAGGAGGTATGTATCCTACTTCTCATATCAAATGGCACAGGAGGTACGTATCTTGATCGAATGTATCAGAAAGGACAAGAGTTATGTATCTCGCCTACAGATCAAACTAGCAGCCATAAGGTAAAAATAACCTGAGGCAAGATGCTCAAAGTATAGTCGGTGTCAAAGCACTCCGAAAGAACATGGATCGGTGTTAAAATCGATATGAGATGTGACTCGACGTGGTGGATAGAACCAACCGAAGTAGCCAAAAATATCAAATAGGACAGGGGAGGTATCCTGCCTATGCATCAAATGAGCGACCATATGGCTAAAATAGCCTGAGGTATCGTGCTTAGAGTATATGCTGGATGCATGGAGCGATCCAACTAAACATGGATCGGCGGTAAAGCCGATGCAACATGTTACTCGATGTGGCAGACAGAACTAACCAAATAATCGAAAGAATTAACGGGGTTAGGCAACTGAAATGGTCTAACCAATAAAGTGGTTTTATGTAAGCACTAGCGAGACAAATCTCGTAGGGGATTCTCCCATTTAGCAAATAATTATGCTGGGAGGCATCAAATATCCCGGTGTAGACATGGATCAACTGAGCGACTGATACAACATGTCATTCAATGAGGCGGACCAAACTAACCAAGCCAATCGAAATATCATCGAGATGGACTCACAAGTCCAAATGTAGAGTGCTTTAAGCAAGCACTAGCTAAATAAGTCTCGCTAAAAGGGTCCTCAGAACTAGCGAAGTAGCTATCGCTGAGGAGAGCTCAACTGGTATCTCCTGCGAGAACCTCCTGTGAGAACTGGCTAAGACAATTCTCATCAGGGAAAATATCGGGTTAAATGTCATGCATCAAAAGTGCAACTGACAAGGGACATAGATCGAATAGAGAATAGACAAAGTCTAAAATCGATACAACATGTCGCTCCAATAAGGCAATGAAAATTGACCGAGTCAGGCATATCAAAGAGGGTGGATTGTCAAAACATACCAACCCTATACGATACTGCTACCGGAAATTTGGTAGAATGAATTCCACTGGGGAATTACCACAGTATCCAAGAGTGGTTGGTAAAAAAAATATAGCATTCCAACCGCATGGGTGCATGGATCTCAAACCAACAAAAAAAAAATATCCTCCTAGGAAGGAAAATGCCACACTCATTTGAAATGAGCGGGAGACTCTAATTCGAACCCACACAGGGTGCTCGACCGAATAGAGGAATCGAGGAAAGAAGTATGGCTTTCCCGCACAAAAGAGGCATCAATCGAACTCGACCTCGGTCGGCCGAGACACCTTAGAAAGGTTGGGTAAAATAGAGCGAACCAACCAAATGATATTTAGCCGGAAGACCAAAACATATCCCTTAAGAGGGAATACACCACACTCATCCGAAGTGAGTGGGCCCAAGCATATTCGTAAAAAGTGCTCGGCTCGGACCCTATGTAGAATGGGTAACCGAACAAGAATGCTAGGAAAGGGCATGACTTTCCCGCATAAGGCAACTATCAATCGAAATTGACTCTTGTCAATCGAGATATTGCGAAGGTTAGCTAAGCAAGGCATGATAACCATAATTGCAAGATATGATAACCATAAAGCTATGCTCAAATCCTCCAAAAAGAGGGTATCTTCCACTCTCACTGTGACGAGAAGGACGAATGTATCTACCACACTCATTTATGATGGGTGTGACACCCTTGCTCGGGTCCGCTCGAAGCGAGGAACCGAAGAGAAAAGATAAGAGAAGTACTTGGCTTCTCTTACACCGATCATCGGTCGCGCCGTGTATAAGCCGCTCGTAAGACTTCCACTTTATCCGTTTAGCAATTCGAAGATCGGCTTTAAGAGATGCACAAGACCTCTCTTACTTGCAATGAAGCAAAGGAATGGGTGGGTGTACGGTATGTCGTACAACATGCCCACAAAGAAGGCTAGTCAACTTCCGAAGGAAGGACTGTCAGGAACCCGAAGGTCAACACATAAAGTGTACAAGAAGGTGGGTAAAAAGCCCACAAGATGGCAAGCCTTTCTTCCGAAGGAAGGGCCATCGGACCCAGAGGGTCGCCACATGGTACGTAAGGGTGGTGGGTGAAGAGTCCACACACAAAAAGGAGAGTCAACTTCCAAGGAAGGACTGCCGGACCCAGAGGGTAGACACATAAAGCGTAAAGATGGTGGGTGAAGAGCCCACAAGATGACAAGCCTTTCATCCAAAGCAAGGGCCGCCGTACCTAGAGGGTCGACGCATAAAGCATAAAGATGGTGGGTAGAGAGCCCACAAGATGGCAAACCTTTCTTCCAAAGGAAGGGTCGCCAGACCCAGAGGGTTGACACATAGTGCATAAGGGTGGTGGGTGAAGAGTCCACACACAAAAAGAGAGTCAACTTCCAAGGAAGGACTGTCGGACCCAGAGGGTCAACACATCAAGCGTGATATAATGTGGGTGTACGGTATGTCGTACAACATGCCCACAAAGCTATTGAGAGTCTTCCATGCCATTTATATTTTTTCATTGGCATTAAATATTTTTTTTTTATTCCCAACATAAGTCGTTATGGGGAACGATTTGGCGTGACATGCCAACTCAATCTGGTAAGTGGAGCTCTCAAGTAAGCATCCTAGACTCATGACCAGATATACCATGCAAAATATGAGATTTGCAAAATTCAGGTCCAGGTGGGATTTTCCTTAAGTACTATTCCCTAGTCCCTGTCCTTTAATTATTTTCACCGTTAGCCTAGATAGGCCTCATCATTCGTATCCGGGTGTGTTAAGAGAAAATGTTTTCATTTTGGAGATGTCTTTAAATCCATTACTAATTTATTAGTCATCCCAATGTCACTTAAGCAATCATCTGAACCTTAATATTCTAAGGATCTTACCAGGAGAATTTTGAAATCAAAAGGTTCTTTATATCGAAATTTTTGATTTCCCACTCACCTCAAGCTTCTTCTCAGGAGTGTTGATCATTTTTTTTTCAATCTTTTTTTCTTTTTTTTTTATTTTGAAGCCTTTCACACTTTTTTTTTTATCTCTCCTGAGAATTACTATATATGGTGAGCTTCTTTTGGTTATAAAGTAATTTATTCTGACTCAAAAATCTCCTGAAGAAAGATTCTTAGAATTTTATGGTACATTACTTGTCAAGCTTCCATCGGTCTTGCTGAATGGAAAAGTAAGAGATCTAAATAGTCTCTGAAACTACTCACATCTCAATGACACCCATCTAGTCACTCTGAGGTGTTCTCAGAACTTAGGTGAAAGTTCATTAAAGTAAGGGATTCGGTCATCAAGACATAATTCAAATCCCCTAAACCATGAAGATCAGCAAATCCTAAGAAGGTGCATACATGGTCTGGCTTAAACCCATCCTCAGGATCTATCATAGATTCAACCTCAAGAAACATCGAAGGAAAATCCAAGATAAGATCAACTAAGGAGCACGAGTTCCTTTCGGAAGCGTCTCAACGGCATCTGTAAATGGAGCCGAAATATCAAGAGGTACAGGGATAAGAAGCCACTGCCTCTTGGTCAAGGTATATCTCGGCTAGATAAGCAGCGAGGTCTAACCGGTAGTGTCGGATATCGAGCTATCACGACGAGTCATGGACTGATTTATCATGACAAAGTACTTTAATCAGTTCAACATGAATATTGACAAGGTGATAAGAATCAACCAAGTCAAACAAAATATCCACGAGGTTGGATATAGGAGATGAATCCATCTCACAGTGATGCTTTCTCACCAAGAACAGACTAAAAAGTCAATAAGATTCTAGATGGGTGAGGCACCAAATCCTAATCAGGTTCAAAGTAGACTGACTAAATAAAATGCTAGACAAATAAGTTGGTCTTAGCAAAGAAATGCTCTCATCAACAGCTTAGCCAAAAGGCAAACATAGCTCAAACTGAATGAGGCACTCTCAAATAGCTCAGGAGATGTGCATCACAGCTAAACATGGATCGACTAAGACTAGCAAAATGGTCTAGTCAATACAACATGTTATCAACAAAAGATTTTTTTGGGATGTCCCCCAATCGAAGTATAAAACTTCAACTATAGCCTTGCTTAATAAATGAAAGAGATCGAATAAAGCACTCTTCAAAGCAAAGGCGAGTAAACCCCTCGCCGTCAAATGTAGAAAGTCATTCTACATGCAGCGTCAAACTATCAAGAGACATGGTGGCAAGAATTTGTCTAACCCAATGGATATTCGCCGAAGGACGACGATCAACTTTTGTCCCAAAAAAAGGTGAGAATCGACGGGGTATGCCCCGGATCTCCCTTTATCGACATAGGACAAATTCATCTAGCGCGATGAAAAGGAAGCCACAAAATTTTCCTCGTGATTTCAGTGAAAAAGTTAGCACATCAAATATGGGCAAAAGCCACTCCAACATGATCATCAGTGATACCTGGCACAACATCTGTTAAGTGGCACTAAATACCGCACCAAGGGTTCCATGCAACACCTCGGCAGGTCTCATGGCCTGCACAACAGATGGCAAACATCCAGATCTTGTAGTGGACTGAGAAGTATATCTCAGTCTCCTACTATAAGGATCGTTGGGTATGGTAAGTAGAGGAGTTCTTCCACAACATGCTCAGATGTTTCGGAGATCTAAGCAAGGAACTCATCTTAAGAAATTAGACCCTATCCTCTCAAAGAGGAAACTAGAATCTCAACAGGTAAAGAGACTCGCGGCTAAGTCGACCACTATGGTTGCAGCGAGCACTGTTCCTATTCTTCCGGACGCCCTCGCCTAATGTAGGGACAGGCGAGACCTCAGAGAAACCAGAACAACTGGGGCTGGGACAATCGTCAAACCAGCAAAAACATTTCCACTTAAAGAGGAAGATGCTCCTACGATCTTCTAAGTCAGAGAACTCGTGGTAGCAACAACAGTACGGACTGCAATGTGAGAATGACTTGCATCCGGAGGAGGGAAGAATCCCAAGCAAACCAAACTGGAGTGTAGTCCACATAACCAGACAGAGGAGAGAAAATGATTTTCAGCTAATGGAATTTGGGCATTATCCTGTGCTGAATCGGAAACAAGTCATGGCGGGGACATGGTCCACATCGCCAGAAGATGAAGAGGTGATTCTCAGCCGACGGGATTTAGCACCATCCCGGGCCAGAACCAAAACAAGCCATGACGTCGACATGGTCCACAACGTCGGAGGACGAGAAATGTGATTCTCAACCTTCAAGATTTAAGCATAAATCTTGGGCCGGAACCAAAATAAATCACGGCGGGGACCCAGTCCACACCGCCAGAGGACAGTATCATAACTGGTAACTCTAGCACTCTTACATAATGCAACATCCGTGAGGATGGAAATCCTAAACATATGGAAGGACTAAAATAGAGGCTAGTAAGCAGGAAAGAGCATTATAGCGTATCGCCATCTGACACTAGTCCTTTCCTTAAGGGAAAAGTAACACCAATGCGGGTTGCTACAACGAAAGTAGTACCACATGCACAACTCCTTTTCAAAGGGGGGCACGTAGCAAATGTCCAATGAGGACGTGGTCCGCGCAACGGGGACAGTAGCAAAATGTCTCAAAGGGCGTAGGATTACGTATGGTAACCCCACAGGGGTGCTCGAAAGAACTGAAGGTTATGACACCCTCAGGAGCACAAAAAAAAAACGCTCGGGGAGAGGGGAAAGAGTTCTCCCTGGCGGCAACGATCGTGTCCACCTTCCTGCTCTTCCGCATAGCGGGGCAAAAAGGGACAACGATCAAAAGTAAGGAAATGTTATGAAACCAATCACAAACTACAACGACATCGATGCATGCGATAATGCTGCAACCGAAATGTCGAGGGTGAGAGAAGGGATAGAATGCATCGAGTTGCTACCCCCAAGCAATCGACACATGGACTGAAAACTAAGGTCTCACCAAAGGCTCAACTGTGACTCGAATGAAGAGAACCAGGTCACGATAATATGAGCGAAACTCCAAGTATGGAGAGAGGCTATAACCTCAGGAAAAGCGAAACTCCAAGTATGGAGAGAGAGACTCTTCCCCAGCGGAGTCGCCAGTTTGTTTTTCTCTCATTCTTTTTCTCTTTTTTTATTTTAAAAGGAGTCGCCAGCTTGTCAATCGTCGTATACTTCCCATATTCGAGCAAATCTCCCTCCCGAATCAAATAAGTGATTCGAAGAGGAGAGGAACCGAATAAGAAGGGACATACGACAAAAACGACAAAACAAGAGAAAAGAAAAACATGGAGAGTCTACGTTCGATAAAACCTCGCAAGGATAAGTCAAGCATGTCCGCCCAAACAAGATCGGGCGGAGGCACCTCGAACCAATATCCGCGAAAGAAGTATCTACGTAGACTACCCATAACCGGAGAGTCAAGTGTGTGTACCGTTCGGGGTCGAGAGCACTCCTGGAGGAACGTATTCCTACCGGTTAATTACATCTTGGGGGATACCCAAGAATACTCTCGATAAAAGAAGCTTCGCTTTATATTATCATAGACCTGGGGTATAGGCAATCAAAGGGAGATTATTCCGTGTGGGAAAGTCTCGATGCTTCAAAGCTCTCGCTAAGCCATCAGGTAGAGAGTGAGTCTCTCACATCCTAAATGGGGTCGCGGCTCATCGGCATACTGAAAACCACGGAATAACCTAAATCATCTTGACGGGGGTATCCCAACACATCAAAGCACGTCCGGGCCATAAGGGTAGAGGACAAATCGTCGTATCCCAAACGGGCGGCAGCTCATTGGCATCAGGCCGTCAAAATGATATCAACGAAGTCAAGGAGCGAAAGGGCTCAACAGGGGTAGTCAAAGGAAGGGAAGAGTAATCCTAAAGAGGTAGAGGTAGCCAAGTCGGGGTATCACAAACCCGTCATCCAAAGCAGTAGGACCCTAAGTCTACCCGAACGTGAAGGTAGTCGACCCAACACATCCTGAGATCCCGGTCAGCAATCCAAGAATTGCATTATCCACGGGGACCTCGGTAGCCCTAAGGTCAAAGAAAAGAAACTCTATCCTATGACTATAAGTCGGAGCTCCAAGAGATGGGTCTCACACCTGCCAAAGTGGAAAGGATGCCTCGAGAAAGAAGAGAAATAGAGGTTCAGCTACAAAGCCGCAAACGCTCCAAACAAAAGGACTTACACCCCGTCTGGGTCGGGGAGCCTTCTAACACCCTAGGCGCACTAGACAACCACCTATAAAGGTATGTCGGGCCAGTCAGGTTGGAGAAGCATGGGGACTCCTCCTCGGGACATGCAAATATGAATGCAGTTATCTAGAGCGGTCCTTAAGTAATGTGGAGGCCCTATTAGTATGAATCGGGTGATAGCCATGCAATGCAACCCATTTAAAATCCGGCCCGAAGGCCATGCAAGAAAGTAAAAGTGCATATTTTAAAATCTTGAATATTTTAATCCTAAAATTTATTTATCTTGAATATTTTATTAGGACTTTTTAAACATATAAAGTTTACAATTTTAGGGTCCTTAAAGAGCCTAAATGATATCGTGAAATCCCAGATCACAGAAAGAACAAGGAAAACACATGCAGGCATGCAAATATGCAATAAAAGCAAGAAAGAAAACACTCCATAATAAAATAAAAGAGGCCAAAATGCCGCTGGACCGGCAACATAATCCAGAAAAAGAAAAATGCGGCCGGACTCCGCATATACATGCCCGGTCCTAATTCTATACATCAATATAAAAATGCAGAATTAAGATACGGGGCACGAGCATCTGCTCCTAGTCCCCTCCACGTGGTTCCCGCACAAAACGCATCGGAACCCGTGCCCGTATCTTATTTCTGCTACATGACTCTCCTAGACTCTAAAAGTACAAAGGAAAAATAAAAAGACTCAATCCTGCATGAAAACAAGTGTTAGCGGGAAAGCTCACATGCAAATTACGTATAATGAGCCATGCTTTATAAATGGGGGAGCTAATAGCACCTGCAAATAAAAATGTCAGAAATCATCACATGCTCCCCCCATAGCGGTACCTGTGTGTGTGTATAAATAATCATGGCTCCCTGCAGAAAAGCGCCCTAACACACTACCATACATATGAAACATGCAATCACATCACAGGCAAAGTGCAGAAGAAAGATACCTGGCTAGGGCAACCAATCCATCAAAGAACAATAGCCAGGCATCAAAAAGACTACCTAGCAACCTAAGTCCTAGCCTAGCACACCATCTAACGAAAGTGCACAAACCTAGTGCCTAAGTGCGGGGTAAGTCTGGGTATAGTATGACTTTGACGGGGTCGCCATACCGGCCCCAACCTAAAGATCCGAAGGATCTAAAGGGCGTCACGAAGAGGGGTGACACAAGTTAGATCCAATGGATCCTTAGCACAATCATACTTGTGCCGATCTCGATGACTTAACTAGCATTGCTCATTGGGATCAACCCAACAAGCAATGCTCGTTAAGGCATCGCGACCGACACGGGGTCACTCTCCTAACGAGTAGGACAAGCCATCGAGGAATGGGTAAGCAAACAGTCATGCAAGAAGCCCACATTGTGACTGCTCGACCGAAGTACGAAACAATCACAACGGGCACCCAAAAGGGCAAGCACTCATATCATGCAAAATGCAAAGATGCTACATGCAAAGAGGATGCACCAAAGCGGTGAGGGTGAGTATACCGTGAAAGCAGTGACTCGAAAAGAGCGGACATGCCGTGAAGGCAACGGCCCAAAGGATGGGTATGCCAAGGAGGCAGTGACCCGAAGGTGGGCATGCCGTAGTGGCGGCGGCCCTGGAGGTGGGCATGTCGTAGCGGCAGCGGCCCGAGCAAATGAGTATGCCGAGGAGGCAGTGACTCGGAGGTGGAATAATTCTCACTAGGGAGAATCATAAAAGTGCGGTGCAAATGCAAATGCAAATGCAAATGCAAAAAAAAAAAAAAAACAGAATAAGGTGCAACATGCAACCAGACCAACATGCACATGCCAGAAAACATGCAATAAAATGCAAAAGCATACAAACATGAGTGATCGGTCGACCGGACCGTGGTGGTTGGTCGGACCAAAGAAATGGGTGGGTTAGTTCGGGGTAACCAATCCGACCCTAAAGGATAGGTGATCGACTTGGGACAGTCGATCGAACCTAACTGAGGATCGGGGATCGGCCCAGGACAGCCGATCGACCCGAAGTGCTCATGCGAACATGCATACAATGCAACAAATGACCAAATGCAAAAATGCAACAAGATGATCCATGCACATGCGATGAAACCCAAACGGTCGACGACACGTCGAACTCGTCCTAACGACCTCACATAGGTGCCTAGGGTTGACTCACTTGGATCTGCGGCATCGCCGCCTCCAGCTTTGGCGTGGCTATGTAGAGGGTTTCCCCCCCGATTTCTCGTAGGGAAACTCGCCACCGTTCGCGAGGCGGACTAGCTACAAAGCTTTTCCCGCTCTACGAACACCCCGATCTTATAGGACGGACTAGCTACAAAGCTTTTCCCGTCCTCTAAGATCGAACTCAACTAATCCCTCCAAGGGAGATTAGGAGCGCCAGAACCGTGGGAAATTGAGATTCCAACCCAGCAGGATTAAGATCTAAAGCTCAGAACAGGGAAATCGCTAGGCTACGAATAGGAATTGGCCAACGCACAAGATTCCTAACCTATAGCTCACTCTAGGTAAATCAACGATCCATCACATAGGCAGCTCGACCGGTCGACACATGTCGTCCGGCACCTCCACCCCACGTGGGCGATCGAACCCACACGCCTAGACCGGACTAAACCTAGGGTCGGCTAAGGGATAAGAAAATCTCACCGCCGCGAAGGTTGAAGACGCGTTCTCTTTATGCTGAAGAAGAGCCCACGTTTCCGGCGAACCGCCGGTGTTCGTTCCACGTGCCGACACGCCTCGCAATGAATCATGCAACGAGGAAAATACGACACAATGAGGGCAAGAGACACACCTCGCAACAAAACCACGCAAACAAGGGAGGAATACGTGAGGTATGCAAAGTACCCGACACAAAACAAAATTAAATAAAAAAATAAAAAAAATATCATATAAAAATACACAACCAAAACATACCTTCACGATGAGAGGTTGAATGCATTTCGATACACCACGGTGTTGTCGCTGCCCCGACGGCGACAAGGATCTCCTGCGAGGCGGAGGATGCTCGCGACGGTGACTTCATTGACAGAAACTTCGCCGGCAGGAGAGGAAACCGACGAAGAAAAAGCTTCCCCGCCAAAAGTTAATGGAAGAGCGAGGGTTCCGAAATCTCGATATGGATCTATGCGAGGGAGAGCTAAAACCACCGGGATCTGGATGCCCGTGCCGAGGAAGGCCGGCGAGATGTCGCCGAGAAGGCTGGCTGCTCGTGCGAAGAAACGACGCCGGCACGGAGGAAGATCGAAAGCTCAGCCAAAATAACCCCTTTGTAGCAGCTCCGGCGGAGGGGAATACCGGCGGTAGGGCTTACGCCGACGAGGAGCCCCGGCCGGCGATCTCTGAGCAAAAGAGGTGGCTGTATCGTGAAAGATGAGGCTAAGAAGCAAAATGCCGCGAGCTGAAGAAAAGGGGCTGCCGACGCTGGAGGAGACTCCGGCGGTCGGCGAAGATGGTTCGCCGGAGAGGCTCGCCGACCGGAGAGGTCACTGGAAGTGCCGTGCGAAGAGCGGCGCTAGGGTTCGACGCTAGGGAGTTCGGCTGCGAGGGTTTCGTGCGATAGATCGGGCTGGGGGAGAGGTTAGGCGTAGGTTTTATAATATAATATAATAATATTATTATTATAATAATAATGATAATAATAATATTATTTTTATAATTATCCTCCGCGTTCTTTTAGCACGTACACGTCGTCGCAGCGAAGTAAATGTCCCTCTTGGCTAAAATCGACGTTCCGGACTCAACGGCGCGGTCGGTTTTGTCATTCGGGGTAGTTCGGGGCCGCTCGGGCCACTTTTTGAGCAAATGAGCCAAAAAAGAATAATTCGCATATTTTAAGCCGGCTCGCCACGTCGTAGCAAAATGAACGTCCTCCGTAGGTAAAATCGACGTTCCGGACACAATCGTGTGATCCGTTTCGTCGTCCGGAGTCGTTCGAGAGACTCTCTGACGATCGGGCTAAAAACGATAATTTGCACATTTTTACCCCGCCCGCAAAGCCGCAGCAAAATAAACGTTCTCCCTAGGTAATATCGATGTCCCGGATACACTCGCGTGGTCCGTTTCGTCGTTCGAGGTCATATGAACAAGCTCGCCGGTGGATGGGCCAATTTAAGTTAATTTTGCCCGCGACGCGTCGAGTAACACTTGTCGGCCTTGGTATGCTCGAATGGACTTCCCATGCATGTAATATATTAAAAAAAAATGATGCCAACAGAAGCTCTCATAATGGTTGGAGAGGCGGGTGAATTTGATATTCTCTAGGGAATGATGAAGGTCTCCCAGTGAGGGGACGCCAACGACGTCATGAACTCCGGCAAAGGTCCTTCTCCCAAGAAGGATGAAGCTCTTCTCAAGAAGAAGATTCCGACAAGGCTCCGAGCAAGAAACCTTATCTTCACTCTATTTTCTCCGACGAAATCGCAGCCGAAAAAGAAAAAGATGCAGCTGAAGTTGAAAAAATTATGCAGAATAGGAAGTAGCAGTAGAAGAACAAGAATGGAAGGAGAACTTCCCAAAGCATCAAATTCTTCTTAAGGACTCTCCGCCATCGGCACACCAGCTTTTTTGCTCTCCTCCTCTCAAATAAAATTTCTAATATTATCTTCCTCTACTCAATGAATGGCTCTCCCAGTTATCCCCAACCAATGGGCTTTATCCTTGGTTAGTGGGGAAGAAATGACCCCTTACCCCATATTGGAACATCCCAGTTGAGCACAGGTGCCAAATATGGCACAGGACCAATCCATGGCTAATTTATGACGGTTAGACGATGTGTTGCCGAAAAAATAGGATCGTCTCGTGAACGGGCTAGTAACATAGCCATGCACGAAAAGGTTGCGTAATTACGCCACCCCGCTCTGTCTAGTCGATATGGTTACGCCAACCTCCGGCTTGGTCACACAGATAGACTCAAATTGAATAGGTAGGGGACGACCTATCGTGGCCACGTGCGAAATTGGCGTGATCTTGCTACAAGATAGGCATGCTCACGCCCAATTTAGGCGTGGTCACAGCGGGCCTTGTTGGACTGGGCCTCCTGTTCGAGAGGTCTTACACCACATTCGAACCAGAGAGACCCACGTTAAAATGATGTCCTAGACTCATCCATGCTATCAACTTCGCAATCTGGGGTCATCTGAATGATGTTTTGTTGACTCGTAAGCCTAATCATGACCCATTTTGCTTATACCGTGTCAAACAAAATCCGTCAGTCCGACTGAAGCCGTCTGACGAACATTATGTTGATTAGCCTTCGTCTTAGTGAAAACCATACCCCAACAGAGCACTTTTGATCGCATGCCAGAGGATTGAAATCAAATGTCTTGAGCTATGGGAGGTTGTGCACGCTTAAAACACACTCTATGATCATTCAGGCATACACCATACTCTCCTGACATCAAAAGATAATGCCAACAGTTCCATCAATTTTATGAGTTAAATTCAGATTTGATAAACCCGATTGTGAGATAGATTTATTCATCGTCCGCGATCTGTTTCATCAAAGACTGAATTTGATAAATTCAAATTTCTCAGATTTGATAAATCCTGTTGGACATAAATCTAAGTTGCCCAAAACTATCTATATCAATTTTAATGTTTAAACCCACAATGTTATGACGAAACACGATCAAAATATCATTAAAAATACAAGTTGTAGTAATAAATTTGAACTGACAACTTTAGAGTCTTTATGTTACATGTACAAATCATTAGAAAAATAGCCATACTATTTCATAGCCAAATTATTTCATCCAAACCAAAAACTAATTCAGGCTCAATCAAGCAAAGCACTATAAGACTATATAAGCTTAGTGACATTTACATGCACACCACACAATTCTTACATATTTATATATATAACAATTAGTTTTTTAACCTTACATCCAATATATCATAATTATTAATTTTTTAAAAGTGAAATATAATTTTGGTGCATAGATTTAAGGGCTCGTTTGGGGCAGCTTAGGCTGTGTTTTTGAAAACGACGCTTAATCGTTTGATTCGCACGTTTTTGAAAACGCTGTCTTCCGCGTTTAGGTTTTTTAGGCTAAACGTAGACTAGGGGTCGACCCCTGCGGTCGACCCGCGGGCAGCTTTTTAAGATAAGCTGTTTATTCTGAAATGCACAAGCTGCCCCAAACAGACCCTAAGACTCCGACATACTATAGGCAGAAATATCAAAATTTGAGGGTTAAATAAATAAATGCATAAGATTTATGCAGGATGTATGCAAAAATACATCTATTAAATACAAGGCACTGCCTTAATTCCACCCATATTTTTGTATTTAAATATCTAACATACCAAAGTCTTTCATAACACATAAAAATGATCACTAATATATAAAAATTGAAGTTTGGGATAGATTTGTAAATACATTATAATTGACTCATATGAATGTTATGATTTGAGTAAATATTAGTGGTATAATTCGTGTTACAAGTAGGATTGTTAACGATCCAATTCAAAATACGCGTAGGTCCGCTTAAAATCAACTCGAATAGATTATGTAGCTCATAATCAACTTGTGGCTCGTTACATTCGATTTCGAGTCAACTCTGCTCGAAATTGAATCGAGCTCGATCTGATTCAAAATTGAAGCAAACTGACTCAATTGAGTTATTTGAGCTCGTTTCAGCTCAAAATCAACTCAAAATCGACTGAAATCAATTAGATCCAACTTAAAATTTTGGATCCATTTCACGAATTGAAATCATTTTGTGACTCGTTATATTAAATTTTATTTATATAATTTTTATAAATAAAAAATATCTCGAGCCATCAAAATTGGATGCTGTTTGGCTCATAAATATATTTTAATCTTCGAGCTAAATTAACAACCCTTAACTATAAAACTGCTTTTTGCAACGCGCCGCAGAATGCGACAAAGCTGCTTTTTGTTTTTTTAAACACTATTTTCTAAAAGTTGAAGAAGCAATTTTCTTTAAAAAAATTTGGCCCCCGATGAAAATCGATTTCTTGATTTCCACGAGGCCAAACCTCCGCCATTTCGCTCTGCTGGGGAGAGCTCCTCCCAGCGCCGGCAGCCGCCGCCCCTTCTCCGGCAAACGGCAGCTTCCGCCTCCATCTTGAATTGCTTCCCGCGAGTTTCTGCTTCTGCAGAACTGCAATCCCGCTTTGAACTGATCAAAACCGCCGGCAAAGGGTTCTGTATCAAGCCTCCTCTGTGGAAAATCAAGCACACACCATATCTCTTGACGTTAGGTCGACCAGAAACAGTTCAGACAGTCCGTTCTTGTTTGATTCGGTCTTCAAGGTTTCATCATCTTGTCCATGTTTGCTTCTGATTTGTTTTTTTTGTTTTGTTTTGTTTTGTTTTGTTAGCACACCTCATTTTCTACATAATCTGGTTGCGGGATTTTTCTTTTGGAATTTTATTATTTTTTTAATTTGAAAAGACCATGGTTGTACATATCAGAATGTGCGCATTCTTCGAATTCTGGTAAGAGTCGTGCTTATATTTTAACCAAGCAAATTCTTGAATCTAATGATGCATATAAAGGATTTTCGTTTGATTGTCCCTTTGTTGCTGTTGATGATGTTGGTGGTTGTAGCTGATAGCGAAAGTGTGGTTGGAAAAGCTAGGGATGATTGAAAGTGGTGAGGGGGAGGCCTAGTGGTGGCTTGAATGGCTGCGGCAGCAAGGGAGGCGAATTCTTGAAAGTGGCAATAGAGAAGACTGTAGAAAAAACAACAATGATAGCTTTTTGGCGGCAGCTGCAGCAATGGAGGGCGTCTAGGAGCGAGGTGGGGAGGATGTGGAAGGGAATTGAGAAGATAATCATCATCTTAGGAGAGAGATACAACGAGAGCAACACCTAAACCGTCTGATACAATTCTTGAAGGGAGCTCACGGATGAAGGTGGCTGTCCTAAACAAAGTCATGGCAAAAAACTCCAATTTAAACCCTAATCCCACACATATTAGGAAACAACAAGAAAGGAATGAGATGAAAGGAAGAAAATTGTTAAAAAATACTAAGAAATTGACAACAACCCGCACTACTTAGCTCTATGTTGTTCGCACGAACCTGCGCACTTGTTTGGTTCGACTCTTGTAGTAGTATTGTAGTCCAAAAACGAGGCTTTCGATAGCTATCACGTCACTCTTTCGGGATTGGAGAGCTTCAACCTTATATGTTGAAGTTTCGCTCTTCATATCGGTCAGGTCAGCCTCGTTGAAGGTAGAGACAATATTGCAAGCTCCAGGTAAGTCAATCACGCAAACATTGTCATTCCAAAGCATCTGATTGAATAAATATTCATCCACCTTTGGTACCACGTAAGTTGGAGCTCGGCGTGCAAGCCAAATCTCAAGCAAGTAAATCTATAATCTATTTCTCTCGCTGCTCGTTCTCAGCTAGATGCATCTAATAGACAAGTATGTAGGGAATAATCAACTCTAGGATGAAATCTAAAGTAGGATGGATCACACTAAAGCATATTCACTCATGCGAGGCATTTTTTTATCTGATAGGGCCTGGATCCCATTACAGATTTTTCTTCTCCACCAAGCTCTAAAGATAATTTCTAAAGTTGTGTTTCATCTCTTATGTATGACCATCTGTTGATGAGTGCATTGTTGGACTGAATCTAATATCCAAATAACTCCATATAATATTCCAAAAGGGGCATAAAAGACCCTCATCTTTGACATGCAATCAAATTTGCCTCTTAAAACTTCTTTTAAAAGTTAAGTTCAATTTTTTCATCTCGTTTCATATTGTTAAGTTTACAAGCTTTTGGACCATGAGTATGACATGAAAAGCTAGGCTATGAGAATCTTGATTAGATTTTATTATAAAATAAAAGCTAATATGACTTGAGTTGTTCAAAATACATCAAAGTATCTTAAACTCATCCTTTGACTCTCTATGTATAGAGTGATGCGGACCTATCGGGAGTCTCATTTCTGAGATCCCTACTACAATACTGCTATATGAGTCGAACCGAGCACTTGCTTTGATTCACATGAATAGCACAAAGCCAAAGTAAGTAGCCCATTCTCGATTCCTTTCTAATTTTTAGCAAGTTTTCTTCATTCCTTTTCATTCAGTTCTAGTCATTTCCTATATATGCGTAACATTTGGGTTTAGATTAGAGTTTTTTGGCGTGACTTTGTTTAGGACAGTCGTCGACGTCCATTTACTCCCTTTGAGGGTTGTATTCAAGGGTTTGGGTGGTGCTCAAGTTGTATCCCTCTCCCAAGGTATTGATTATCTTTCAGATACCCTTCCACATCCTCCCCATCTCACTCTCAATCGCCTTCCATTGTTGCATCTGCCCCGAACAACCATCATTGTTGTTTTTCTGTAGTCGCCCCACCGACCAGAATTCGCATCCCTCGATGTCGCATCTTGTGAGTGAAGATATTAATACATTATTGCATATCTTATTGGTCATTCACAAGTAAATTTTTTTCTTCTCTATATACACTTATCAACTCTTCGTGATTCTCAATATCAACAAATTATTTTGCCACTCTTTTATTAATTGCATATATTTGGATTTATCAATCCAAAAGATACATTTTGTTAAATAATTTTCATGCTAGAAATGGATGTTTGATGTGTGTGGAAGGTTCATAGTGGTAGCTTTTCATGTCATACCCGTGGTCCAAAAGCCTGTACAAGATGAAAAAATCAAACTTAACTACTAAAAGAAGTTTTAAGAGGCAAACTTGATTAAAACTTATTTTGTACTTCCGAGAAAAAAAAATTCATATACATGTAATTATAAATGATGAGAATAGGATTGAATAGTAGAAGGTTGTAAATTTTTTCTTTTTAATCTATCAATAAAGGTTAAAATAAATAAAAATAATAAAAAATAAAAAGATTAAAAAAAATTAAATTTACTAAAACACAATAGAAGAACACCACCACATATAATAGAAAAAAAAAATGATATTATTGAAGAATTTGCTCATGTGGTTATAACCCAATAAGCACGCAAATATAACTTATAATGAAAATGTTTGTAACAAGTGAGTTTGATGATTCAAACATCGCAAGCTACTATTATTTATTAAAATATAAACAACAATGTATTAGAGCATTTAGCACGAGCAATATTTAAAATATTATTTTAACATTGAAAAAGTGTCATATGATTTCAAATAACCTACAATACTATCATGCTTATTGTCATCTATACAATAAACATATCAATAAATATACTTGTATACCAACATCTATGTGCTATTGTATCAAATTCATTTAAATAAGCTTTTGTATGACTCCAGAGTATATATATATATATATATATATATATATATATATATAATTGATTTATTATAATATTTTGAAATTAGGAAATGTAAACCACAATCTTAAGAATATTCAGTATTTATTTTTAGGGCTAGTCGACACCCTGCTAGTCATTATTAAAAAGATTTTATTCTAACATACATCTTTCTGAACAAAATTATATAATCTCTATATATTTCATCATCAAATTTTAAGTTGATATTGTACAATCAGTATGGCAATTGCAAGCTTTATAACAAGGCATGATTTGCATAAACATAATTTTAAAAAATTCAATAGAAGCAATTTCTTGAAAGTAGTAGATATTGCCATTACATAAATCATTCTAATATTCAAGAATTTGTGCAGTAATATATCAAATATATCAAATAGTAGATATTTTCTATGTTATCTGATATTGCAATATGGATATAAAGAGTATTTATGGGCATATGTATAACAAATAATTGAAAATAAAGTTGGTTTGATAACTTTCAAATAGTTAGAAGCTTATTTCAAAGTAATAAAAATATTATTTATAACAATGGAGGGTAAATTTATCCTTTGATAAATAAGAGCTAATTATCTCTAAACGAGTTATATAAAATTCCAAATTCAATTGAGATCTACTAAATTTCACTAAGCAAAGGTACTACATGAAGTGAACCTTAACCAATTATAAGTACGTAATTAAATGCATTAAGACTAATTATTTAACTAATATATGTATATCTTGTTGGGTAATGTGGAGATCCGGTCCACATTGATTTAATTAGTTTCCTAATTAAAAATCCCAGCTATTGCTCACCTACCCTTCCACCTACCGCACACCTACCATATCCCACCTACCTCCCACCTACCACTCTCTTGATTTCTATAAATAGCCTCTTTCGGCTTAGAGAAAGAGTGCCAAGCAAGAACAAAGCAAGGGCCAAGCTAAGTCCTCTAAGAGAGAAATAGAGGAAGAGAGAAAGAGAGGAAGGGAGAGAAGAAAATAAAAATTTTCTTGTAAACGTCGAGGCGCTCGACAGTGTATTTCCTCGAAGTAATAAATTCCTCTGCGGCTCTGTGGACGTAGGCAAGTTTGCCGAACCACGTAAATCTGTGTGTCGCTCTGGTGTTTGTTTTTCTGCGTGCAATTTTTCTCTTTCCATTATTCACTTTATTGTCGTCGTTTTTCACAACAATTGGTATCAGACCTTTGGGTTCGGATCTAAGGAAAAACGATGGGCGAAGACGAAGTGATGACATCGGGGATCGAGAAATTCAATGACACATTTTGCTTACTGGAGGATGCAGATAGAGGACTACCTCTATGGAAAGAAACCTCATCTTCCGTTACTGGGAAAGCGACCAGAAAGGATGGACGAGGCGAAATTGAATCTGTTGGATCGGCAGGTTCTGGGGGTTATACGATTAATCCTGTCGAGATCGGTTGCCCACAATTTCATCAAGGAAAAGACTACTGCAGATCTCATGACGGATTTATTAAATACGTATGAAAAGTCATCGGCGAATAACAAGGTGCACTTAATGAAAGAGTTATTCAACTTGAAGATGGCGGAAGGTGTGTCTGTTGCTCAGCACCTGAATGATTTCAACACTATCACAAATAAATTGTCATTTGTTGAAATTGATTTTGATGATAAGATACGTGCGTTGATATTGTTGGTTTCATTGCCAAATAGCTGGAAAATCATGAGGATGACAGTTAGCAGCGTTGCAGGTAAATCTAAACTGAAATATGATGATATTCATGATTTGATTTTGACTGAAGAGGTGCACAAGAAAGATTTTGACGAGACCTCGGGTTCGAGTTCAACACTGATTGTTGATTCCAGTGTGAGATCACAATAGAGGAACTCAAACAGAGGAAAATCAAAATCAAAATCTTGTCAGCAGACAACTTGCTAGAATTGTGGCAAGGTTGGCCACATAAAAAAGAACTGTAGGAATCCTAAGAAGAAGAAGAATGATGATGCTAATGTTGGTGACAGTTCACAGTTCTGTTGATGACTGGATATTGGATTTAGGTGCTTCTTTCCATACATCTTCCCACCGGGAGTTGATGCGAAATTATGTTGCAGGCGACTTTGGGAAGGTATATCTGACTGAAGGAAAGCTCTGGATGTGGTGGGGATGGGAGACGTTGATATTGCACTCCTTAACAAGAGCAAATGGACTTTGCAGAAGGTTAGACACGTTTCTGAGTTGAAGAAAAACCTTATCTCTGTTAGGCAGCTCAATGAGGGTGGTCATTCGGTAGTGTTCTCAGATAGCACCTGAAAGGTTACCAAAAAAGCATTAGTACTGGCTCGGGGTAAGAAAATTGACTCACTATATATGACTACTGCTTTACTAAACACTGTTGCTACTACAGTTGCAGAGAGCACGAGAGTTCTGTGGCATCGTAGACTTGGACACATGCATCAGAGGTGCATTATGGAGAAATAGAAGAAGGTCAATTTCTTGAAAAGTGGCAGAGCGCCAAATGCAGGAAAACCAGACCTTGTACAAACAAATGGTGGAGAGTCACAGAGCTATGAAAAATCTTGCAAGATGAAAATTCGAGCAAGTGGGAGCTGACCATGAAGGAGGAGATTGATTCCCTTCTGGAAAATCATACTTGGGAGCAGACATAACTTCCACCAAGGAAGAAGACATTGCACAATAAGTGGGTGTACCGGGTGAAGACTGCTCTTGGTGACAGTAAGAGGTACGAGACTGAACTTATTGAAAAGAGCTTTCAGCAGGTGCATGATAATGCTCATGCAGTGGGAGTTGTAAACAAATACAAGAGTAACCCAAGAAAGAGCTTGGTGGTATAAGGCTACGTCGACAGTGATATGTCAACTGAGGGTGTTACTCGTGTGAAACTGAAGTTGTGCTCCACTTCAGCTGGTCTTCTGGCATGAAGACGGGGGCTTTGAGTTGCAGAGGTGGAGGATATCATGTTTGAGGAAAATGTCGGTACAATTAGTAGATTATGCAGCCAGCAGGTGATGCAGTCAGTGTCCTAGTCTTCAAGTGGGAGAATTATTGGGTAATGTGGAGACCCGGTCCACATTGATTTAATTAGCTTTCTAATTAAGAATCCCAACTACCGCAAACCTACCCTTCCACCTACTGCTCACCTACCATATCCCACCTACCGCTCACCTACCTCTCGCCTACCTCCCACCTACCTCCCACCTACCACTCTTTTGATTTCTATAAATAACCTCTTTCAAAGATGAGAAAGAGTTCCAAGCATAAACAAAGAAAGGGTCAAGCTAAGTCTTCTAAGAGAGAAAGAGAGAAAGAGAGGAAGAGAGAGAAAAAAATAGAGATTTTCTTGTAAACGTCGTGGCGCTCGACGGTGTAATTACTCGAAGTAATAAATTCCTCTGCGGCTCCGTGGACGTAGGCAAATTTGTCGAACCACGTAAATCTGTGTGTCACTCTGATGTTTGTTTTTATGCGTGCAATTTTTCTCGTTCCATTATTCACTTTATTGTCATCGTTTTTCACAACATATCTTAGTCAAGCTTAAGTGATACCATTCTAGGGCTCCTAAAAGATGTTTAAGAAGTAATTCTAGTGGAGCGGTGATTGGAGAGTAGCGGGGGAACGAGAATACGCAAGGTCAATGAGATTTGGAAGAGGATAGGGGGTGAAATATGTTGGGCAGGAGATTCGAGTGGTTTAGAGACTATCCAGACTTACAACAACAGTCGAACAATGAAATGATAAAGAATAGGTAGCGAGGACGATTGATAACCTTTTCATAGGTAAATTACAAATACACCACTTGCAAAAGGAAAATGATACATTACTCGTTTTGGTAGAAATTAGAGATAGATTCTCTAAGACCTACAACCAAAGCCAAATGTCTCTCAAAATTGAAAAACCAAACATATAAATACTGTCATGCTAGAAAGAAGCCTTAATTATAAATAAATAAATAAGAAATAAGTTATAAAAGGTAAAATATATATCTGAATTTGATAACAAATGAAAATAGTTGGTTCAACACTCCTGCAATCACATAACTCCCCTAATTCTTCGTCATCACGGTGTCAAATCGCGGTATTCCATGATTCCACAGGACTCTTTGATCTCGGATTGCAAAATTCCTAGTTCTGGAGCTCTTTGCGTTATTCTCTTCGACTTGGACAGCTTTCTTCTCTGGAAGCTTCTAAAAATAGATTTATCAGCACATCAAAGCCATTGCACTGTTATAATTGGGGGAGCCTCACCACAAAGCCTATGTTCACATCCAACCAATATAACTTTGAAACATGTACGTCCTTTCAAAGTCTTTCATGACAGAATAAATAGCCATTCTGTTTTAGCACAACCAGAGTTGGAATTGCACATAGAGGAATATTCTCATGAAATCTCGAGTAATTATATCCGTAACCTTTTTCTCCAACTCTTCCTGCTTGATAGGACACAACCGATAAACAAATCTATTTGAAGGAGCTGACTCTGAAATGAAATCTATAACATACCGAACCACCTCAGTGATAGTCACCCAAAAGATAAATTATTAGTTAAGATACCAACATCTCAATAGGGGCCGTCCCTTTCCTCGGAATCACTATCTTATAGGACAACCAATGTTAGTCTTATTAGTGTCTCTCTCATAAGCTCAGCTTGAATCACTAGCGTCTCTCCCTCATCGACTGCAAGCTGATACTCCTCTTTGATATCTTCATTCTTTCCTGTGTCACTGTCAATTATTTCAATTGCCCCGTACTTAGTGAAAGAGAACATGCTCCAATTTGGTCAATTTGACATAATGTGACCAAAATCACGACACTTGAAGTATTTTCTTGTTGGGGTGGATTTTAGAGTGCTGGCGGTTTCCATCCTTTCTCTCCTTTTGATTAGTTTCTCCTTGGGTGGGTTTGGCTTGGGTGCTCTATTGGAGTAGCTTGGTGCTCAAATTGATGAGCTCTGTTTGAAGGATAGTGTGGACTAAATAATGATGTGTTGCCTCTCCACTTCAGGGCTAAGGTTTGGACATCATGTAATATCCAATAGGGTTGTAACTGTACCAATTACCAATTGTTATTTTTAATCCCCCCCTTCTCCTCAAACTTCATTAGCATATAACTGCTCAAACTTAGTGATGTACTCATTTATTGAGAGATATTACTGTTGTAAGTGGTAAAATCTCAAAAACATATCCTGTCTTTAATGTGTTGGTATGCACTTGCGCTGCATCTCCCTTTTCATCTTAGATTAGATAATTTTTTTTTTTACTTTCTTTTTCACGCTGGCGTAAACACTTCAAATCTCCCACCATAAGGAAGCATTATTTATTAACTTAATGGGGCTGCGGCTAACTTTATACTTTGGTCATGTGAAACGTTGTTGTACTTAAAGACCCGTTCCACTATCTGTAGGCACCCAATGAACTAGTTTAGACCCATACAACTGTCAAAATTGAATAAACCAGATTTCTCTCAAAATACTAATTTCTTCTCTAATATTCAATGTCAAATCATTGGTGTATTGATTCTTCATCACCTGGAAGCTTTTTGGTGGAAGGGTTTTACTTCATCCACCTGATCTGATGAGTCGGCGTTGTGGCTATGCATGATTTGTTTTGGTTGTCTCCTCCCAAAGATGACAAGTCTTTGTTGCAATCGAAGCAATTTTCACTATATATGCTCCATTGTGATCGCTTGAACAATTCGTTGAGGGTTCGTCCTTGACACCATGATTTTTCATTCTTCCAATAAAAGTTTTGACGGAAAGCAAAAATGAGTTCTAAGGTTAGGGTTAGGTGGGTGATGTAGGAATTTTTTTTGTGAGTCAAAGATTGGTCGAGTGTTTTGGATTTTGGTGGTAGTATCGAGGTAGATATTTTGTGGAGGTAGGAAGGATGTATTTTATAGTTTAGGATTAGGGCTAAAAATTATGGCAGGAATGGTTAGGGTATTGGATTGGTTGAAGATTTAGGTTATGGATTTTTTTGGTAGTGTAGGAATGATAAATCCCTAAATATTTTGGGTTTGTCTAGCTCTGATATTAGATGATACCATTTTGGGGCTCTCAGAAGGTGTTTAGGAAGTAGATCTAGTGAGGAGGTGATTGGGGAATAGCGAGGGAATGAGAATATGCAGGTTCTATGAGATTTGGAAGATGATAGGGGGTGAAATCTGCTATTCGGCAGTGGATTTGAGCGGCTCGGTAGCTATCCGGGCTAAACAGAATGGTCATATGGAGAAGCAGCGAAGTATGGGCGATGAGGATCCACAATATGCTCCTGGGCATTAGGGCAGAAATCAATGATAGAATATCTAAAACATACAAACAAAGCGAGAAGTCCCTCAAAACAGAAAGATCAAGCATATAAATAGTCTTCTATTAGAAAAAAATCCTAATTAGAAGTAAATAAATAGGAAATAAGCTATAAAATGGAAAATATATCTCTGAACTTTATAACAACATGAATTTAGTCGGTTTTGTATTCCCATGATCGTGCACTCTCCTGATTTCGCAACACCTAGGCGCCCGGATCGCAAGCTTCTACGACTACTTAGGATTCTGTGATCCTAGATATCATTTAGTTATTACAAAGAACTAATCTATCTTATAATCCAAAACATGGTATCTCTAAAGTGATTTAAATAGAATTTAAACAGAATTAATCTAACCTAATTAAAAAATAATAACATGTTTTAATCTACTATAAATTTAAGCAATTAAACTCCCTTTATCAAATCTTGGGGAGGGATGGAACTATAGTTTATATGAAATATAACAAAGAGGGATGAGACAATATATATGGAGGAAGAGTGAAAATGATAATTAAAGCCGGAGGAGAAGGAAAATTGGATTAGAGGGAGGAAAAGAAGATGACTTACATTGTGATGACTTTTGATCAAGGAAGAAGGCAATGGTGGGACCTCCTTGTTGTTTGTGCTTGGTTGAATATGGAGAAGAGGATGGGGGGGTTGCGACTTGGGAAAAAGATATCAAGGAGAGGGCTTGCAACTTAGATCTCTCTGTCAAAGGAAGCTCGACGACTATCGAGATATGGCGAGGGCGAGGAGTGTGATGAGTGAGAGTTTGTTCCTTTTAAATCCAAAGTTAAAGCGATGGCAGACACATTATAGAATGTTAGATATAGAGCATAGATGGGTGCTCACAAAATTTTCATTTGAGTTGATTGGTTTGTGGTTTAGACAAATCGGGTAAAATGAGGGGTTGATGATAGGCCAGATTCGGTCTTTTAAATATTATGTTTGGAAAGAATTTTGTCTTTAAATTTATATTTTAGTTTTAGAATAGTTGGGGTATTTTTCGTCCATCTCTTCTTTTGCTTTTTCTGTTGCTTCTCAGTACATTTTTTTCAATAGTAATCTAAGTGAATAGAACAACGACAAGTGTGACAACGTCCACAACTCAAAATATGTTTTGATACATCATAATTCAGATTTTTTTTTTTTTGACTGATAGAGACTCAAATTAAATTTTTTTAGAATCATCATGCATATAGCATTGTGATAAAAATACGTGAAAAATAGTGTGCACTCATCCAAGTTTTGATGGTAAAGAACACTGCCAACTCTCTTGAACACCTTAAAGTACTAATTTAATAGGGTCGAAGCTTTCCACTTTTGCTAAATTATATAACTCTGTGCTTAGGTGAAACCTTGAAAAGACATGATCCACAGCCTCAAATTTGATTTTTTTCTTTTTTTATGCTTAGGGTCAAACTATCTCTCTAATGCTCTTAAATTGAATGTAATCATGCCTGAATCTAATGGATCTTCTTATTCGCTTGATCAACTTATTAAGATTTTAAGAGTCTTTTCTTGCTAACCTAAAACAAATACAAAAGAGACGTACAATTTCTTTCATAAAAAACTTGTATGATGACATGCCAATACTAGCTTGAAAATTATTATTATATGCAAGCTTCACTTGCAAAATGTAATATGCTCAATTACATATGAAATCAAGAATATTTTCTGTCATCAGATCTTCTAATATCTGAATAGTATGCCCTGATTGGTAGTTTGCCTGATAATGAAATGCAATGCTCTAACTTTATCTCATATATGAAGCCTCTAGTGCTTTCTTCAATAATTTAGAAGTAAATCTTTAATCATGATTGGAAATAATAATGATTGGAATTTCATGCAATTGAATAATTTCTAGCTCTTAAATGACCATCCAAGCTGTTTAGTTTAAATTTTTCATGAAATTTAACTTCATGTATCTTTCTTCACCAGCACTAGACCCCCTATACTTGGTGGAATTATCAATTAGTTTAGGAAAATACACATTGATGCTGGAAAAATCTTTAACAAATTTCTATCAATAGACAACTAGATTATCAAAAAGAAAAAGAAAAAAAAAACAATAATGTTGTTTGTGTTGCCTGGTTTTGACCAATCTATTATTACCCATTATTAGAATTATTAGTTTCATTGACAATATGCAAAACTTTTCTGTGGAGACTTTACCCAAAAGCTTATTCTCCTAAACAATTTTCAACGTTTCTCGGAGATGTTGATTATACATATCTTCACTCTTAGAAATATCATCAACGAATACAATTTCAAAATATTTTAAACAAGTCTGAAGAATATTTTTATCATATCCATGAAAGCTAAATTAACTATAATCAATCCAAATGACATTATCAAAAACTCATACTGCCATATCTTAATTAAAAAATAGTCTCTGGCACATCATCAATTTTGATCTTCAACTGACAGTGCACAAACTAAATGTTAATATTAAAATACATGGATGAACTATGTAACTTATCAAATTAAATCATCTTTATCAGTAGATATTTATTCTTCAAGGTCATCTGATTTAAGTTTAATTAATTAAGGCATAATTTCATCCTATCATCTTTTTTCCTCACAGGCAGTTACCCAAGATGAAATTTTTAGTTTGATAATCCCTTGTCTAATAATTCTTGTAGTTGAATCGTGAGTTATTAGAGCTAATATTAGCCATGTGAAATGCTTGGAACTCAAAGCAATACTTGTCATTGGATCTTTGGTGAACTCAATCACACGATCAGGTAACACACATTATTTTAAACATGATAAAATATCAAAAAATTATAACTAAAAATATCACTGAATATGAAAAATTATTGGATTGAAAGATAGATCATCATAATAATGAAAACAACTAAAGTGACACTCAGGTTTGAGTATTCAATGCTTCAGTCAGTAGTTTTAGTAAATTTTTTGGAAGCTGTACTTACTAAGTCATTTGAAAATTTGATAAGCACATTGTGAGCGTTGAATAACATTATTTATTGTCTTAATCATTTAACAGCTCAAGATCCAGAAAAAATTTAATACCTAATAGTTTATGTAGTGCTTGATCATAATTTAGAGAAAATAGTATCAATTCCATGACCATTGTTTTATAAGCAAAAAGAGATATGACAGCAAAGAACTTCTGTATGAAGTTTCAAGTAAATTAGTTAAGCCCTCAATCAAAGCAACAAATTAGCATCACAATGCAGGTTGAGCAGAAATCAACTCGGAAGATCAATTCAGAGACATTTATGATCGATTATGTGTGATTTGGAATGACAGGAAAATACTCTAAAGATGTAAGCGTTGCATATCATGTCAATTCAGTCAAATCACTCACATCACAAGATTCATTTAAAAATTAATTGCCAACTTTGAAAAAGAAGCCAACTTACCAAAAAAGATGGGCATAAAATAATTAAGTGCTGCATAAGTTTTACAAAGAAAGTGACCTTTTATTATTCGAAAAAGCCTCTGTTAGAATATAAAAGAAAATAGATAAAATGAAAGACACATATCTCATAAAACATTTTTTTTTTTGAAGTAAAATCTCATCTAACTTGCAGGAGGATGAACCATTTGATGCAGCTGGCATGCTCCAAAAATTTTAACATAATGAAGATGTACTTCTCAGTGAATTAAGTAATACAATTATAAATTTGGCACCTCAATGAATTGGCTTGTTGGAGGAGATGCCACAAACTCAATATAGCAACTTCATCCTTTAAATGATCTACTTCTCAACAAACATTCCTGATGGTTTTATTTGATGGAGTATTAAGACAACTAGACAAAATTTCAAAAATTTCTACATATATAAACTTCTCAGTTTTTTAAAAAATAGAATTTCAGTAAATTGCTCTATAATTTTTGTATTTCAGATTCAACACAGACTTGAAGGGCGAGTGCCATCTCCTTTAGAGATTTAAAATCTATCGAGTATTAATATGCATAAGAAGATTTAAACTCATTTTATTTTTAATTCTCTCCATTACTCTAATGCATAGGAAGATTTAGAAAGTGAAAAGTCTCCAATTTGCCATGGAACTTGCAAGAGAGTTCAACAAAGGGAGTTTTTCCTTGAAGATCTCCCCCTCAACTTTGGACTTTTGAGGGCTACTCAAGTATTTGAACAACTAGCACTCAATGAGAATTTTACAATAAGCAATGGTAATTTGCTACATAAATTTATTTGTATTATTCAAATATAATAATCCATATAGCATTGCACTTGACCTATAACCTATAAATGCAGGGTTAGTGTGGATTAGGCCGGGATTAAATTTGGTTACATCAACTTGTATCTTTCAACATCAATTTAATCTGGATTCTTAGAGCTTATCCGTCTTTGTTTTCTTTTAAGCCTGACCTGTACTCACTAATAAAGTTCTGATGCTACTCATAAATAAATTGGTATCTAATCACAATCTCATTTATGATGATTCTTTGTTATTTATGATTGAGAGGTGACTCTCAGATTAAAAAAGAAAAAATGTGCCAAAATAATTCCCTGACTGTTTACATGGAGTCATTTTAGTCACAGAGTTTATAAAAAATATCAAATTCGTCCTCAGATTGGGACTACTTCAGCCCATGATAAAATAGTCTAGCGACTAAATCTATACTTTTACAGATTCGGGGTTAAAATGACCCATCTGCAAAGGGTAGGAGAACTATTTTGAAACTTATCTCCAAAATGCAAATATTTTTTACTCTTACTCTTCTGATAGATTTTATTAGATTTTTTTCTAAAATAAGTGCCACTAATGGGCAGAAATGAATGCCCAACCCAAAAGGAGGGCAGCAGCAGAGAGTGGGGAAGCAAGTGGCGGGATCGACCCAGGCCTCTCAACTTTGATTGGAAATGGAGAAGATTTAGGCCCAATTGTTAGGCATGCCTTCGAAGTTGGCAAACCAGAGGCGCTCTTGCACCAGCTTCGGAGCATCGTTAAGAAGAAGGAAGTTGAAATAGAAGAGCTTTGCAAACTCCACTATGAGGACTTCATACTTGCAGTCGACGAGCTTCGTGGTGTGTTGGTGGATGCTGATGAGCTCAAAAGCATGTTAGCAAATGAAAACCTCAGTCTTCAAGACGTTGCAAGTTCTCTTCTTCTAAAGCTTGAGGACCTCCTTGAACTTTACTCTATCAAAAAAAATGTCACTGAGGCCCTTAGAAAGCTGAAAATTTGCATTCAAGTTTCAAATTTATGTCATAAGTGCAATAAACATATATCAGATAACAAGTTTGTCCCAGCTTTAAAAACTCTGGACATGATTGAGAATGATCATCTCTCAAATGTTCCCATAAAGTTACTTCGAAAGGTGATTGAGAAGCAAATTCCAGCAATAAAAACACACATTGAAAAGAAAGTTTGCAGTGAATTTAATGAGTGGCTCGTGCAAATAAGAAGCATGTCGAAGAATATTGGGCAATTAGCCATTGCACAAGCTGCCTCTGCCCGCCAAAGAGATGAGGAAATGCGTGCCCGACAACGGGAAGCTGAAGAGCAGAGCCGTTCCGGTCTCGTGGAGTGTGTGTACTCATTAGACATTGAACAGCTCGATGAAGACTCAGTACTCGAATTTGATCTTACTCCCGTATACCGCGCACACCATATACACACTTGTCTTGGTATCGAGGAGAAGTTCCACGAATACTATTACAAGAACAGATTAATGCAGCTCAAATTGGACCTAGAGATCTCAACTTCGCAGCCATTTCTTGAATCCCACCAGCCTTTTTTCACTCAGATTGCCGGTTTTTTCATTGTGGAGGACCGTGTTCTTCGCACCGCAGGAGGTTTGCTATCTGATACTCAGGTGGAAACTCTTTGGGACACAGCTCTGGCAACCATAACATCAATTCTAGAGTATCAGTTTACCCGCATGGATGCTGCAAGCCATCTTCTTCTCATCAAGGACTTCGTTACATTGTTATGCTCAACCCTAAAGCATTATGGTTACCGTTTGACGCCATTGCTCGAGGTTCTCGATAACACCAGAGACAAGTATCATGAACTCCTCCTCAATGAATGCCGGAAACAGCTGACCAACATCCTTGCGAACGACTCTTATGAACAAATGGTGATTCGGAAGGAATACGAATACAAAATGAATGTTGCCGCATTCAATCTTCAAACTTCAGATATAACACCTGCTTTTCCATATGTGGCCTCCTTCTCCTCTTCCATTCCTGATGTTTGCCGTATAATTCGCTCCTTCATCAATGACTCAGTGAGTTACTTATCGTTCGGAGCCCATATGAATTTCTACGATGTCGTGAAAAAGTATGTGGACAAGCTCCTGATCGACGTGCTCAACGAAACACTCCTCAACATTATTCATGGCGGCACATTAAGTGCATGGCAGGCAATGCAAATCGCTGCTAACATTTCTGTTCTGGAGCGAGCTTGTGATCTCTTCCATTGGCAGGTTGCACAGCGCTGCGGCGTGCCAGTTCGCCTTTTCAATAGGCCTCATGCTGGTTTCGCTGCGAAGGCCGTGTTGAAGGCCTCGCAGAACGCGGCTTATAACGCGCTGCTGAACGAGGTGAACACGAAGTTGGATGAATTCTATTTTCTCATGAATAATTTTAACTGGATTGCTGATGATCCTCCACAGAATGTGAGTGATTATATGAATGAGATTATAATCTACCTTGACAAATTGATATCTACAGCCCAGCAGATTTTACCGTCGGAAGCCCTTTATAAACTTGGTATCTCTTCATTTGAACATATCTCTGACTCCATTGTTGCAGCTTTCTTAAATGATAATGTTAAGAGATTTACAGTTAGTGCTGTTATGGGAATCGATAATGACTTGAAGGCACTCGAAGTGTTTGCAGAAGAAAGATATGAGAGCACGGGGTTGTGCGATTTGAGCAAAAACCGGAGTTTAAAGGATTGTTTGTTGGAATCCAGACAACTGGTTAACCTTCTTCTAAGTAACCAAGCTGAGAACTTTCTGAATCCTGTAATAAGACAGAAGAATTATGGTGCTCTGGACTATAAAAAGGTGGCCAGTATATGTGATAAATTTAAGGATTCTCCTGATAGAATTTTTGGAAGTTTGTCAAGCAGAAACACTAAGCCGAATGCTAGGCAGAAGTCCATGGACATGTTGAAGAAAAGGCTGAAGGACTTCAACTGAACCTGGATTGAGCTGTTTGTTTCGTTCGCTCGCTACGGTATTCTTCTTTTCTTTTCAATTTTGTCGCCTTCAATCTGTATTTTTTCGCCGTATGTCGCGCGACTTGTTCATATTCGTATTTTTCTTGTACACAATTAAGTTTTCTAATGGTTGGTTCTAAGAAATTTATGTTCTTTCAGCTGTTTTCATTTCAGTTTCTTTAACTGCTTCATGATTTGAAAATTTTGAACTGTTTTTCTGAATTCTCCTATGGTGCCATATTGCAAACGTTTTATTTGTTATTGGAATTGTTTGTCCCCTGATTTATGTGAAAATGCTAATAATTGAGTAATTTTTCAAATTAATGTGCTAAAATACTGAACTTAAAAAAGTGGGGTCCATCAATCAGTAATTGACGAGTAAGCTTCTTCCACGTGTTAAGGACTGACACGTGGCTAATGCAGCCCGCATTTTTACTGCTATGTCGGCAGTCGACATCTTTTTGGTCAGCCAGTCAAACCCAAAAATTTCAATGGAAATAAAATTTTTTTTTAATGGGTTGCATTAATGGTCCTTCAATAAGAATGAGCCACGTGTATTCATTCACGGTCAACTCTGACCTGATATGGTTGACTGAAATATCTGTTGAAAATTCTCTTGAGAGTATATTATGTATTCGAATTTCGCGTATAATTTTATTATATATTATTGTACAATATTTATATAATAATTTACAATATTACTATGTACACAATCTGAATGTATCCAAACTTAGCACTTTGAGTTCTATTGATTTATTTTGGAAAGATTTACATATATACCACTCTTATCTTTGCATGAAAATGTGCATTTCACTTTTTAGGAGTTTAAATGATGATATTTTTTATAGGATATGAAAAGATTTGGAGGGTATGAATAAAAAAAATAAAGTTTAGATAGTAGATGTGCAAAAACATAGAATTGGTTGGTATGTATCTAAATTCCCCATTTTATTATCATTGCATGATGTTTCTAGTTTTAGAAATTATAAATTGAAGGGTTTTAATTAAGAAAATACACGTTGATAATTGATTATTCATGGGGTGTTCAACTAAAATATGTTCAGAGTATATGTTGTAAGTCTCCTGAGGTTGGGGGTTCGAATCCCCTTCTGACGATGGGTCATTTTATGGTGGGTGGTCTTCGAATCGTTAGACATATTAGAAGTGACTGGAGGCTCGTATAATAACATCTGACCATTCCTTTTAAAAAAATAAATAATTGGCTGAGGTCACCATTAGATGAAGTCGCCAAATTACTGAGTTTACTCTTTATTAATTTTTTTGATTTTTTTGGGTACCTCTAAAGATTGACGGAGAATATACTATTTTGATGACATGTCATGTTAATAATGACACCAATTTATCACTTTAATAATAACATTGATTGGACTATGATATGTACCAACATAGATTACAACATATAAATATGAGTAGGTCTTCAATATTTAAGGGTTAGCTTCTTCCCTCATTTCTCTTACCTTCAAATTGCTCTATTCAATTAGAAACAACTTATCATCAAAATCGTGATCATAAATGCTTCGGATTTAGCATCCGTAACTATCGCCGTTACCAAGTTTCGTTGGATAACTAACTAAGACAACATTAGCGTGGATTTTTTCGTCCGCCCCAAGTCGATGCAAATTTGTGTCACCTATTACTAATGCAAATCCGCGTCGATTACTGTCTAAAGCAAATGTACGTCGGATTACTGTCGACAAATATCGAACAGTACTTTCCAGCTTTATGGGTTGTGTCTAACTTTCTGATGCTATTCGAACGAAACTTGTGAAAAAAATTGCAATGTAATTATTAGATTGTTGACATAAAATTTTGATGTCACGTACAAGGGGTGTCTATTTAAACAACACGAGATTGTCTCCAGCTTCTCACCGTCCAAACCATCCAATTGGACCTCCTGGTACATGCCCCGAGCACGAGATCAGGACTAGTATCGACTTCCTACCCGAAAAAAATTACTGTAAGTTGGTGTTAGCCTTGACTTTAAACATGTTTTACGTCCACTTTGATGTTGAGAGACCCAACTCTATCAATCCAGACTCTTTTGCGGCCATGGGTAGTCATCAGGATTCACCACACACATGTTGGAGATTTACATGCACACTACAATTCTTACATATTTATATATATAACAATTAGTTTTTTAACATTACATCCAATATATCATAATTATTAATTTTTAAAAGTGAAATATAATTTTGGTGCATAGATTTAAGGAGCTTCGTTTGGGGCGGCTTGGGGTGTGTTTTTGAAAACGACGGCTGTCGTTTGATCGCACGTTTTTTTGAAAACGACTGTCTTCATGTTGGGTTTTTAGGCTAAACGTAGGCTTGGGAGGTCGACACTGCGGTCGGCCCGTGAAACATTTTTTTTTTTAAAGATAAATTTCATTTTATTACGAAATGCGCAAATTTCTTTGAAAACGGTACTAAGACTCCGACATCTTATAGGCAGAAATATCAAAATTTGAGGGTCCATCAAATAAATGCATAAGATTTATGCAGGATGTATGCAAAAATACATCTATTAAATACAAGGCACTGCCTTAATTCACCCATATTTTTGTATTTAAATATCTAACATCAAAGTCTTTCGTAACACATAAAAATGATCACTAATATATAAAAATTGAAGTTTAGGATAGATTTGTAAATACATTATAATTGACTCATATGAATGTTATGATTTGAGTAAATGTGAGTGGTATAATTAGGTATTCTGGTAAGTTGTTAGCGATCACGATTCAAAATGCAGCGTAGAATCAAGCTTAAAATCGGCTTCGAATAGATTATGTAGCTCATAATCAACTTGTGGCTTTCGTTACATTAGATTTAATTGACTTCTGCTGAAAATTGAATCGAGCTTCGATCTGATTCAAAGTGAAGCAAACTGACTCGATTGAGTTATTTGAGCTCGTTTCAGCGCAAAATCAACTCAAAATAAGCTGAAATCAATAGATCAACTTAAAATTTTGGATCCGTTTAAATTAATCATTTTGTGACTCGTTATATTAAATTTTATTTATATGGTACATAAAATAAAAATTATCTCCAGTATCAAAATTGGTCTTTGCTGGCTCATAAATATATTTTAATCTTCGAGCTAAATTAACAGCCCTTAACTATAAACTGCTTTTTGCAACGCGCCGCAGAATGCGACAAAGCTGCTTTTTGTTGCAAGCACTATTTTCTAAAAAGTTGAAGAAGCAATTTTCTTTAAAAAATTTGGCCCCCATTAATCGATTTCTTGATTTCCGGAGGCCAAACCTCCGCCATTTCGCTCTGCTGGGGAGAGCTCCTCCCGGCACCGGCAGCCGCCTCCTTCTCCGGCAAACGGCAGCTTCCGCCTCCATCTTGAATTGCTTCCCGCGAGTTTCTGCTTCTGCAGAACTTTGCAATCCCGCTTTTAACTGATCAAAACCGCCGGCAAAGGGTTTATCAAGCCTCCTCTGTGGAAAATCAAGCACACACCATATCTCTTGACGTTAGGTCGACCAGAAACAGTTCGAACCAGTCCGTTCTTGTTTGAGATTCAGTCTTCAAAGGTTTCATCATCTTGTCATGTTTGCTTCTGATTTGTTTTTTTTGTTTTGTTTGTTTTGTTTTGCTTTTACCTCATTTTCTTCATAATCTGGTTGCGGGATTTTTCTTTTGGAATTTTATTATTTTTTTAATTTGAAAAGACCATGGTTGTACATATCAGAATGTGCGCATTCTTCGAATTCTGGTAAGAGTCGTGTATATTTTAACCAAGCAAATTCTTGAATCTAATGATGCATATAAAGGATTTTCGTTTGATTGTCCCTTTGTTGCTGTTGATGATGTTGGTGGTTGTAGCTGATAGCGAAAAGTGTGGTTGGAAAAGCTAGGGATGATTGAAAGTGGTGAGGGGAGGCCTAGTGGTGGCAGATAGCTGCGGCAATAAAGGAGGCAATTCTTGAAAGTGGCAATAGAAGACTGTAGAAAAAACAGCAATGGGAGGAAGTAGGCTTTTTGGCTGGCAGCTGCAGCAATGGAGGGCGTCTAGGAGCGAGGTGGGGAGGATGTGGAAGGTGAGAAGATAATCGTCGCTCTTGGGAGAGAGATACAGCAGAGAGCAACACCTAAACCGTCTGATACAATTCTTGAAGGGAGCTCACGGATGAAGGTGGCTGTCCTAAACAAAGTCATGGCAAAAACTCCAATTTAAACCCTAATCCCACACATATTAGGAAACAACAAGAAAGGAATGAGATGAAAGGAAGAAAATTGTTAAAAAATACTAAGAAATTGACAACAACCCGCACTACTTAGCTCTATGTTGACAGCACGAATATGTAACACCAATTGTTTGGTTCGACTCTTGTAGTAGTATTGTAGTCAAAAACGAGGCTTTCGATAGCTATCACGTCACTCTTTCGGGATTGGAGAGCTTCAACCTTGTTAAGTTTCGCTCTTCATATCGGTCAGGTCGGCCCTGCGTTGAAGGTAGAGCAGTATTGCGAGCTCGAGTAAGTCGATGGCATGACATTGTCGTTTCAAACATACGATTGAATAAATATTCATCCACCTTTGGTACCACGTAAGTTGGAGCTCGGCGTGCAAGCCAAATCTCAAGCAAGTAAATCTATAATCTATTTCTCTCGCTGCTGTTCTCGGCTAGATGCATCTAATAGACAAGTATGTAGGGAATAATCAACTCTAGGATGAAATCTAAAGTAGGATGGATCACACTAAAGCATATTCACTCATGCGAGGCATTTTTTTATACGATAGGGCCTGGATCCCATTACAGATTTTTCTTCTCCACCAAGCTCTAAAGATAATTTCCTAAAGTTGTGTTTCATCTCTTATGTATGACCATGTTTGTTGATGAGTGCATTGTTAGATGTTGAATCTAATATCCAAATAACTCCATATAATATTCCAAAAGGGGCATAAAGACCAATATCATCTTTGACATGCAATCAAATTTGCCTCTTAAAACTTCTTTTAAAAGTTAAGTTCAATTTTTTCATCTCGTTTCATATTGTTAAGTTTACAAGCTTTTTGGACCATGAGTATGACATGAAAAGCTAGGCTATGAGAATCTTGATTAGATTTTATTATAAAATAAAAGCTAATATGACTTGAGTTGTTCAAAATACATCAAAGTATCTTAAACTCATCCTTTGACTCTCTATGTATAGAGTGATGCGGACACATATCGAGTCTCATTTAAGGATCCTACTACAATCTTTGCTATATGAGTCGAACCGGTACTTGCTTTGATTCCATGAATAGCACAAAGCCAGTAAGTAGCCCATTCTCGATTCCTTTCTAATTTTTAGCAAGTTTTCTTCATTCCTTTTCATTCGATTTCTAGTCATTTCCTATATATGCGTAACATTTGGGTTTAGATTAGGAGTTTTGGCGTGACTTTGTTTAGGACGGTCGTCGACGTCGGGTTTACTCCGCTTTGAGGGTTGTATTCGAGGTTTGGGTGGTGCGAGTTGTATCCTCTCCCTGGTATTGATTATCTTTCGAGATACCCTTCCACATCCTCCCATCTCACTCTCAATCGCCTTCCATTGTTGCATGTTGCCCCGAACAACCATCATTGTTGTTTTTAAACAGTATTGCAGACGAGAATTCGCATCCCTCGATGTCGCATCTTGTGAGTGAAGATATTAAACACATTATTGCATATCTTATTGGTCCATTCTAAAGTAAATTTTTTCTTCTCTATATACACTTATCAACTCTTCGTGATTCTCAATATCAACAAATTATTTTGCCACTCTTTTATTAATTGCATATGTTGGATTTATCAATCCAAAAGATACATTTTGTTAAATAATTTTCATACTAGAAATGGATGTTTGATGTGTGTGGAAGGTTCATAGTGGTAGCTTTTCATGTCATACCCGTGGTCCAAAAGCCTGTACAAGATGAAAAAATCAAACTTAACTACTAAAAGAAGTTTTAAGAGGCAAACTTGATTAAAACTTATTTGTACTTCCGAGAAAAAAAATTCATATACATGTAATTATAAATGATGAGAATAGGATTGAATAGTAGAAGGTTGTAAATTTTTTTCTTTTTAATCTATCAATAAAGGTTAAAATAAATAAAATAATAAAATAAAAGATTAAAAAAAAAAATCAAATTTACTCAAACACAATAGAAGAACACCACTACATAAACTAGAAAACAAATGATATTATTGAAGAATTTGCTCATGTGGTTGCTATAACCCAATAAGCACGCAAATATAACTTATAATGAAAATGTTTGTAACAAGTGAGTTTGATGATTCAAACATCGCAAGCTACTATTATTTATTAAAATATAAACAACAATGTATTGACATTTAGCACGAGCAATATTTTAAATATTATTTTAACATTGAAAAAGTGTCATATGATTTCAAATAACCTACAATACTATCATGCTTGTGTCATCTATACAATAAACATATCAATAAATATACTTGTATACCAACATCTATGTGCTATTGTATCAAATTCATTTAAATAAGCTTTTGTATGACTCCAGAGTATATATATATATATATATATATATATATATATATATAATTGATTTATTATAATATTTTGAAATTAGGAAATGTAAACCACAATCTTAAGAATATTCAGTATTTATTTTTAGGGCTAGTCGACACCCTGCTAGTCATTATTAAAGATTTTATTCTAACATACATCTTTCTGAACAAAATTATATAATCTCTATATATTTCATCATCAAATTTTAATTGATATTGTACAATCAGTATGACAATTGCAAGCTTTATAACAAGGCATGATTTGCATAAACATAATTTTAAAAACTAATGAAGCAATTTCTTGAAAGTAGTAGATATTGCCATTACATAAATCATTCTAATATTCAAGAATTTGTGCAGTAATATATCAAATATATCAAATAGTAGATATTTTCTATGTTATCTGATATTGCAATATGGATATAAAAAGAGTATTTATGGGCATATGTATAACAAATAATTGAAAATAAAGTTGGTTTGATAACTTTCAAATAGTTAGAAGCTTATTTCAAAGTAATAAAAATATTATTTATAACAATGGAGGGTAAATTTATCCTTTGATAAATGAAATTTAATTATCTACAACGAGTTATATAAAATTTAATTGATTGAGATACTTAAATTTCAACATGAGTACTATATCGTGAACCTTAGCGATTATAAGTACGTAATTAAATGCATTAAAGGCCAATTATTTAACTAATATATGTATATCTTGTTGGGTAATGTGGAATCAGAGTGCACATTGATTTAATTAGTTTTCTAATTAAAAATCCAATTTGTGCTCACTGCCGCTTACTACGCACCTGCGTATCAGCTCGCCATGTGGCTACCTGCGGTTTACATAAATGGCATATTTCGGCTTAGAGAAAAGTCTTAGAAATGTGAGGGAAACAACGAGGGGCGGTAGTCATAAGAGAGAAATAGAGGAAGAAGAGGAAGGAGAGAGAAAATAAAAATTTTGCGCAACGTCGGGCGCTCGTCGGTGTGTATTCCTCGAGTAATAAATTATCGCTCTGTGGACGTAGGCGAGTTTGCCGAACCACGTAAATACGTATTATTCGCTACGGTGTTCTGTTTTTGCGTGCAATTTTTCTCTTTAGTATTCACTTTATTGTCGTCGTTTTTCCTGTGATTGGTATCGAGCTTTGGGTTCGGATCTAGGAAAACGATGGGCGAAGACGAAGTGATGACATCGGGGATCGAGAGTTGACGGCACTTCTTGGAGGATGCGGATAGGGTACCTGCATGGAAGAAACCTCGTCTTCCCGTTACTTTGGGAAGCGACCGAAAGGATGGACGGCGAGTGGACTCTGTTGGATCGGAGTTCACAGGGGTTATACGATTAATCCTGTCGAGATCGGTTGCCCTGAATTTCGTGAGGAAAAGTACTGCAGGATCTGCATGACGGATTTATTAAATGCGTATGAAAAGTCGTAGGCGAATATGAGTGCGGCAATGAAAGAGTTATTGACTTGAAGATGGCGGAAGGTGTGTGTTAGCAAACCTGCAGATGATTTGACCTTATCCTGAAATAAATTGTCGTTTGTTGAAATTGATTTTGATGATAAGATACGTGCGTTGATATTGTTGGTTTGTTCTTACAGAATATTTGGAAAATCATGAGGATGTGATTAAACGGCGTTACACGGAGTAAATCCCCAAGGCGAAAATGCAGTGATGTTATTGATTTGATTTTGGCGAAGAGGTCATGAAAGATTTTGACGAGACCTCGGGTTCGAGTTCAACAGCGGTGTTGATTCCGGTGTGAGATCACTGATAGAGGAATTTCAAGCAGAGGAAAATCAAATCAAAATCTTGTCGGCGAATGACTTGCTAGAATTGTGTAGAGGTTAGTATAAAAAAGAGCTGTAGGAATCACAAGAAGAAGAAGAATGATGATCTTAATGTTAGTGACGATTCAAGCGCGGTTAAATTGATATTTGGATATTGGATTTAGGTCTTCTTTAGCCCATCTTCCTTAGGAGTTGATGCGAAATTATGTTGCGAGCGACTTTGGGAAGGTATATCGGCGAAGGAAAGCTCTGGATGTGGTGGGGATGGGAGACGTTGATATTGCACTTAACAAGAAGCGGGAAATGGAGCACGGGGAGTTAGACACGTTTCGAGTTGAAGAAAAACCTTATCTCACATTAGGCGGCTCGATGAGGGTGGTCGTTCGGTAGTGTTCTCGGATAGCGCGCGAAGGTTACAACGTGTCTTGGCTCGGGGGAGTAAGAAAATTGACCTTTATATATGGCTAACTGCTTTCTGCCCAAGCTCTTGTTATTTCTTCTGAGTTGCGAGAACGAGTTCTGTGGCATCGTAGACTTGGACACATCATCGGAGGTGCGTTATGGGGAAATAGAAGAAGGTCGATTTCTTGAAAAGTGGCGGAGCGCCAAATGCGGGAAAACCGGACCTTGTCTCGAGCAAATGGTGGAGGAGAGTCGCGAGCTATGAAAATGCGCGAGATCGAAAATTCGAGCGAGTGGGAGGCGGCAATGAAGGAGGAGAGATTGATTAAATACCGGGAAAATCATGCTTGAGATGGAACAAGCACGGGAAGAAGACGTTCTTGATAAGTGGGTGTACGGGTGAAGGCTATGCTCTTGAGTGACGATAGAGGTACGGGCGGAGCTTATTGAAAAGAGCTTCCGGCGGGTGCATGATAATGCTCGTACGTGGGAGTTGTAAACAAATACGAGTAACCCCGAGGAAAAGGCTTGGTGGTATAAGGCTACGTCGACGGTGATATGTCGGCGAGGGTGTTACTGCGTGGCGAGTTGTGCTCCACTTCGAGACGTGCTTGGCATGAAGACGGGGGGCTGAGTTGCGGTGGAGGATATCATGTTTGAGGAAAATGTCGGAGTACAATTAGTAGATTATGCGGCCGGCGGGTGATACGTCCGGTGTCTGGTCTTGAAGTGGGAAATTATTGGGTAATGTGGAGACCGGTCACATTGATTTAATTAGCTTTCTAATTAAGAATCATTCTGTCGCCTGCCGCCTTTCTTGCTCCTCTATATCACCTCTTAGCTCGCTCTGCTCTCGCACTGCCTCCGCCTCTGTCACCTACCGCTCTTTTGATTTACATAAATAGCATAACATTTGTGAAAGAGTTCGGCATAAACAAAGAAGGTGTTAAGTCTTCTAAGAGAGAAAGAGAGAAAGAGAGGAAGAGAGAAAAATAGAGATTTTCTTGTAAACGTCGTGGCGCTCGACGGTGTAATTACTTTCAGTAATAAATTCCTCTGTGACTCAGTGGACGTGACGAATTTGTCGAACCACGTAAATCTGTGTGTCACTGCGATGTTTGTTTTTATGCGTGCGATTTTTACCGTTCCGTTATTCACTTTATTGTCATCGTTTTTATCTTAGTCGAGCTTAAGTGATACCATTACTAGGGCTCCTAAAAGATGTTTAAGAAGTAATTCTAGTGGAGCGGTGATTGGAGAGTAGCGGGGGAACGAGAATACGCAAGGTCGATGAGATTTGGAAGAGGATAGGGGTGAAATATGTTGGGCGGGAGATTCGAGTGGTTTAGAGACTATCCGGACTTACAACAACGATCGAACAATGAAATGATAAAGAATAGGTAGCGAGAGGATTCATAACTTTTTCATAGGTAAATTACAAATACACCACTTGCAAAAGGAAAATGATACATCACTCATTTTGGTAGAAATTAGAGATAGAATCTATGAGACCTACGACCAAAGCCAAATGTCTCTCAAAACTAAAAAACCAAACATAGAAATACTCTCATGCTAGAAAGAAACCTTAATTAGAAATAAAGAAATAAGAAATAAGTTATAAAATGTAAAATATATATCTGAATTTGATAACAAATGAAAATAGTTGGTTCAACACTCCTGCAATCACATAACTCCCCTAATTCTTCGTCATCACGGTGTCAAATCGCGGTATTCCATGATTCCACGAGGACTCTTTGATCTCGGATTGCAAAATTCCTAGTTCAGGAGCTCTTTGCGTTATTCTCTTCGACTTGGACAGCTTTCTTCTCTGGAAGCTTCTAAAAATAGATTTATCGGCACATCAAAGCCATTGCACAATTATAATTGGGGGAGCCTCACCACAAAGCCTATGTTCACATCCAACCAATATAACTTTGAAACATGTACGTCCTTTCAAAGTCTTTCATGATGTGAATAAATAGCCATTCTGTTTTAGCACAACCAGAGTTGGAATTGCACATAGAGGAATATTCTCATGAAATCTCGAGTAATTATATCTGTAACATTTTTCTCCAACTCTTCCAGCTCGATAGGACACATCCGATAAACAAATTTATTTGAAGGAGCTGACTCTGGAATGAAATCTATAACATACTGAACCACCTCAGTGATAGTCACCCAAAAGATAAATTATTAGTTAAGATACCAACATCTCAATAGGGGCCGTCCCTTTCCTCGGAATCACTATCTTATAGGACAACCAATGTTAGTCTTATTAGTGTCTCTCTCATAAGCTCAGTTTGAATCACTTAGCGTCTCTCCTCATCGACTGCAGTGATACTCCTCTTTGACATCTTCATTCTTTCCTGTGCCGCTGTCAATTATTTCAATCGCCCCTTAGTGAAAGAGAACATTCTCCAATTTGGTCAATTTGACATAATGTGACCAAAATAATGACACTTGAAGTATTTTCTTGTTGGGATGGATTTTAGAGTGTTGGCGGTTTCCGTCCTTTCTCTCCTTTTGATTAGTTTCTCCTTGGGTGGGTTTGGCTTGGATGCCCTATTGGAGTAGCTTGGTGCTCAAATTGATGAGCTCTGTTTGAAGGATAGTGTGGACTAAATAATGATGAGTTGCCTCTCCACTTCGGGGCTAAGGTTTGGACATCATGTAATATCCAATAGGGTTGTAAGCTCGTACCAATTACCAATTGTTATTTTTAATCCCCCCCTTCTCCTCGAACTTCATTAGCATATAACTGCTCAAACTTAGTGATGTACTCATTTATTGAGAGATATTACTGTTGTAAGTGGTAAAATCTCAAAAACATATCCTGTCTTTAATGTGTTGGTATGCACTTGCGCTGCATCTCCCTTTTCATCTTAGATTAGATAATTTTTTTTTTACTTTCTTTTCTCACGTTGGCGTAAACACTTCAAATCTCCCACCATAAGGAAGCATTATTTATTAACTTAATGGGGCTGCGACTAACTTTATACTTTGGTCATGTGAAACGTCATTGTACTTAAAAACCCTTTCCTCTATCTGTAGGCACCCAATGAACTAGTTTAGACCCATACAACTGTCAAAATTGAATAAACCAGATTTCTCTCAAAATACTAATTTCTTCTCTAATATTCAATGTCAAATCATTGGTGTATTGATTCTTCATCACTGGAAGCTTTTTAGTGGAAGGGTTTTACTTCATCCACCTGATCTGATGAGTCGGCGTTGTGGCTATGCATGATTTGTTTTGGTTGTCTCCTCCCAAAGATGACAAGTCTTTGTTGCAATCGAAGCAATTTTCACTATATATGCTCCATTGTGATCGCTTGAACAATTCGTTGAGGGTTCGTCCTTGACACCATGATTTTTCATTCTTCCAATAAAAGTTTTGACGGAAAGCAAAAATGAGTTCTAAGGTTAGGGTTAGGTGGGTGATGTAGGAATTTTTTTTGTGAGTCAAAGATTGGTCGAGTGTTTTGGATTTTGGTGGTAGTATCGAGGTAGATATTTTGTGGAGGTAGGAAGGATGGATTTTTATAGTTTAGGATTAGGGCTAAAAATTATGGCAGGAATGTTTAGGGTATTGGATTGGTTGAAGATTTAGGTTATGGATTTTTTGGTAGTGTAGGAATGATAAATCCCTAAATATTTTGGGTTTGTCTAGCTCTGATATTAGATGATATGATTTTGGGGCTCTCAGAAGGTGTTTAGGAAGTAGATGGAGTGAGGAGGTGATTGGGGAATAGCGAGGGAACGAGAATATGCAGGTTCTATGAGATTTGGAAGATATAGGGGGTGAAATCTACTACTCGGCAGCGGATTCGAGCGGCTCGGTAACTATCCGGGCTAAACAGAATGGTTAGATGGAGAAGCAGCAAAGTATGGGCGATGAGGATGCACGATATGTTCCTAGGCATTAGGGTAGAAATCAATGATAGAATCTCTATAACATAGAAGAAACAAAGCAAGAAGTCCGTCAAAACAGAAAGATCAAACATATAAATAGTCTTCTATTAGAAAGAAACCCTAATTAGAAGTAAATAAATAGGAAATAAGCTATAAAATGGAAAATATATCTCTGAACTTGATAACGACATGAATTTAGTCGGTTTTGTATTCCCATGATAGTGCACTCTCCTGATTTCACAACACCTAGGCGCCCGGATCGCGAGCTTCCACGACTACTTAGGATTCTGCAATCCTAGATATCATTTAGTTATTACAAAGAAATAATCTATCTTGTAATCCAAAATACGATATCTCTGAAGTGATTTAAATATAATTAATTTAACCTAATAAAAAATAATAACATGTTTTAATCTACTATAAATTTAAGCAATTAAACTCCCTTTATCAAATCTTGGGGAGGGATGGAACTATAGTTTATATGAAATATAACAAAGAGGGATGAGACGATATATATGAAGAGTGAAAATGATAATTAAAGTCGGAGGAGAAGGAAAATTGGATTAGAGGGAGGAAAAGAAGATGACTTACATTGTGCCGACTTCTGATCAAGGAAGAAGGCAATGGTGAGACCTCCTTGTTGTTTATGCTTGGTTGAATATGGAGAAGAGGATGGGGGTTTGCGACTTGGGAAAAAGATATCAAGGAGAGGGCTTGCAACTTAGATCTCTCTGTCAAAGGAGGCTCGATGACTATCGAGATATTGCGAGGGCGAGGAGTGTGATGAATTAGAGTTTGTTCCTTTTAAATCCATAGTTAAAGCGATGACAGACACATTATAGAATGTTAGATATAGAGCATAGATGGGTGCTCACAAAATTTTCATTTGAGTTGATTGGTTTGTGGTTTAGACAAATCGGGTAAAATGAGGGGTTGATGATAGGCCAGATTCGGTCTTTTAAATATTATGTTTGGAAAAATTTTGTCTTTAAATTTATATTTTAGTTGTAGAATAGTTGGGGTATTTTCCGGCCATTTCTTCTTTTGCTTTTTGTGTTGCTTCTCGCTATATTTTTTTTAATAGTAATCTAAGTGAATAGAACAACGACAAGTGTGACAACGTCCACAACTCAAAATATGCTTTGATACATCATAATTCAGATTTTTTTTTTGACTGAATAGAGACTCAAATTAAATATTTTGAGAATCATCATGCATATAGCATTGTGATAAAAATACGTGAAAAATAGTGTGCACTCATCCAAGTTTTGATGGTAAAGAACACTGCCAACTCTCTTGAACACCTTAAAGTACTAATTTAATAGGGTCGAAGCTTTCCACTTTTGCTAAATCATATAACTCTGCTTAGGTGAAACCTTGAAAAGACATGATCCACAGCCTCAAATTTGATTTTTTTTCTTTTTTTATGCTCAGGGTCAAACTCTCTCTCTAATGCTCTTAAATTGAATGTAATCATGCCTGAATCTAATGGATCTTCTTAGTCGCTTGATCAACTTATTAAGATTTTAGGTGTCTTTTCTTGCTAACCTAAAACAAATACAAAAGAGACCTACAATTTCTTTCATAAAAAACTTGTATGATGACATGCCAATACTAGCTTGAAAATTATATTATATGCAAGCTTCACTAGCAAAATGTAATGTTCTCAATTACATTTGAAATCAAGAATATTTTCTGTCATCAGATCTTCTAATATCTGAATAGTATGCCCTGATTGGTAGTTTGCCTGATAATGAAATGCAATGCTCTAACTTTATCTCATATATGAAGCCTCTAGTGCTTTCTTCAATAATTTAGAAGTAAATCTTTAATCATGATTGGAAATAATAATGATTGGAATTTCATGCAATTGAATAATTTCTAGCTCTTAAATGACCATCCAAGCTGTTTAGTTTAAATTTTTCATGAAATTTAACTTCATGTATCTTTCTTCACCAGCACTAGACCCCCTATACTTGGTGGAATTATCAATTAGTTTAGGAAAATACACATTGATGCTGGAAAAATCTTTAACAAATTTCTATCAATAGACAACTAGATTATAAAAAAGAAAAAGAAAAAAAAAAAGCAATAACGTTGTTTGTGTTGCCTGGTTTTGACCAATCTATTATTACCCATTATTAGAATTATTAGTTTCATTGACAATATGCAAAACTTTTCTGTGGAGACTTTACCCAAAAGCTTATTCTCCTAAACAATTTTCAACGTTTCTCGGAGATGTTGATTATACATATCTTCACTCTTAGAGTAGATCAAAATATCATCAACGAATACAATTTCAAAATATTTTAAACAAGTGTGAAGAATATTTTTATCATATCCATGAAAGCTAAATTAACAATAATCAATCCAAATGACATTATCAAAAACTCATACTGCCATATCTTAATTAAAAAATAGTCTCAGGCACATCATCAATTTTGATCTTCAACTGACAGTGCACAAACTAAATGTTAATATTAAAATACATGGATGAGCTATGTAACTTTTCAAATTAAATCATCTTTATCAGTAGATATTTATTCTTCAAGGTCATCTTATTTAAGTTTAATTAATTAAGGCATAATTTCATCCTTTCGTCTTTTTTCTTCACAGGCAGTTACCCAAGATGAAATTTTTAGTTTGATAATCCCTTGTCTAATAATTCTTGTAGTTGAATCGTGAGTTATTAGAGCTAATATTAGCCATGTGAAATGCTTGGAACTCAAAGCAATACTTGTCATTGGATCTTTGGTGAACTCAATCACACGATCAGGTAACACACATTATTTTAAACATGATAAAATATCAAAAAATTATAACTAAAAATATCACTGAATATGAAAAATTATTGGATTGAAAGATAGATCATCATAATAATGAAAACAACTAAAGTGACACTCAGGTTTGAGTATTCAATGCTTCAGTCAGTAGTTTTAGTAAATTTTTTGGAAGCTGTACTTACTAAGTCATTTGAAAATTTGATAAGCACATTGTGAGCGTTGAATAACATTATTTATTGTCTTAATCATTTAACAGCTCAAGATCCAGAAAAAATTTAATACCTAATAGTTTATGTAGTGCTTGATCATAATTTAGAGAAAATAGTATCAATTCCATGACCATTGTTTTATAAGCAAAAAGAGATATGACAGCAAAGAACTTCTGTATGAAGTTTCAAGTAAATTAGTTAAGCCCTCAATCAAAGCAACAAATTAGCATCACAATGCAGGTTGAGCAGAAATCAACTCGGAAGATCAATTCAGAGACATTTATGATCGATTATGTGTGATTTGGAATGACAGGAAAATACTCTAAAGATGTAAGCGTTGCATATCATGTCAATTCAGTCAAATCACTCACATCACAAGATTCATTTAAAAATTAATTGCCAACTTTGAAAAAGAAGCCAACTTACCAAAAAAGATGGGCATAAAATAATTAAGTGCTGCATAAGTTTTACAAAGAAAGTGACCTTTTATTATTCGAAAAAGCCTCTGTTAGAATATAAAAGAAAATAGATAAAATGAAAGACACATATCTCATAAAACATTTTTTTTTTTGAAGGAAAATCTCATTTAACTTGCAGGAGGATGAACCATTTGATGCAGCTGGCATGCTCCAAAAATTTTAACATAATAAAGATGTACTTCTCAGTGAATTAAGTAATACAATTATAAATTTGGCACCTCAATGAATTGGCTTGTTGGAGGAGATGCCACAAACTCAATATAGCAACTTCATCCTTTAAATGATCTACTTCTCAACAAACATTCCTGATGGTTTTATTTGATGGAGTATTAAGACAACTAGACAAAATTTCAAAAATTTCTACATATATAAACTTCTCAGTTTTTTAAAAAATAGAATTTCAGTAAATTGCTCTATAATTTTTGTATTTCAGAGTCAACACAGACTTGAAGGGCGAGTGCCATCACCTTTAGAGATTTAAAATCTATCGAGTATTAATATGCATAAGAAGATTTAAACTCATTGTATTTTTAATTCTCTCCATTACTCTAATGCATAGGAAGATTTAGAAAGATAGTGAAAAGTCTCCAATTTGCCATGGAACTTGCAAGAGAGTTCAACAAAGGGAGTTTTTCCTTGAAGATCTCCCCTCAACTTTGGACTTTTGAGGGCTACTCAAGTATTTGAACAACTAGCACTCAATGAGAATTTTACAATAAGCAATGGTAATTTGCTACATAAATTTATTTGTATTATTCAAATAAAATAATCCATATAGCATTGCACTTGACCTATAACCTATAAATGCAGGGTTAGTGTGGATTAGCCCGGGATTAAATTTGGTTACATCAACTTGTATCTTTCAACATCAATTTAATCTGGATTCTTAGAGCTTATCCGTCTTTGTTCTCTTTTAAGCCTGACCTGTACTCACTAATAAAGTTCTGATGCTACTCATAAATAAATTGGTATCTAATCACAATCTCATTTATGATGATTCTTTGTTATTTGTGATTGAGAGGTGACTCTCAGATTAAAAAAGAAAAAATGTGCCAAAATAATTCCCTGACTGTTTACATGGAGTCATTTTAGTCACAGAGTTTATAAAAATATCAAATTCGTCCTCAGATTGGGACTACTTCAGCCCATGATAAAATAGTCTAGCGACTAAATCTATACTTTTATAGATTCGGGGGTTAAAATGACCCATCTGCAAAGGGTAGGAGAGCTATTTTGAAACTTATCTCCAAAATGCAAATATTTTTTACTTTTACTCTTCTGATAGATTTTATTAGATTTTTTTCTAAAATAAGTGCCACTAATTGGCAGAAATGAATGCCCAACCCAAAAGGAGGGCAGCAGCAGAGAGTGGGGAAGCAAGTGGGGGGATCGACCCAGGCCTCTCAACTTTGATTGGAAATGGAGAAGATTTAGGCCCAATTGTTAGGCATGCCTTCGAAGTTGGCAAACCAGAGGCGCTCTTGCACCAGCTTCGGAGCATCGTTAAGAAGAAGGAAGTTGAAATAGAAGAGCTTTGCAAACTCCACTATGAGGACTTCATACTTGCAGTCGACGAGCTTCGTGGTGTGTTGGTGGATGCTGATGAGCTCAAAAGCATGTTAGCAAATGAAAACCTCAGTCTTCAAGACGTTGCAAGTTCTCTTCTTCTAAAGCTTGAGGACCTCCTTGAACTTTACTCTATCAAAAAAAATGTCACTGAGGCCCTTAGAAAGCTGAAAATTTGCATTCAAGTTTCAAATTTATGTCATAAGTGCAATAAACATATATCAGATAACAAGTTTGTCCCAGCTTTAAAAACTCTGGACATGATTGAGAATGATCATCTCTCAAATGTTCCCATAAAGTTACTTCGAAAGGTGATTGAGAAGCAAATTCCAGCAATAAAAACACACATTGAAAAGAAAGTTTGCAGTGAATTTAATGAGTGGCTCGTGCAAATAAGAAGCATGTCGAAGAATATTGGGCAATTAGCCATTGCACAAGCTGCCTCTGCCCGCCAAAGAGATGAGGAAATGCGTGCCCGACAACGGGAAGCTGAAGAGCAGAGCCGTTCCGGTCTCGTGGAGTGTGTGTACTCATTAGACATTGAACAGCTCGATGAAGACTCAGTACTCGAATTTGATCTTACTCCCGTATACCGCGCACACCATATACACACTTGTCTTGGTATCGAGGAGAAGTTCCACGAATACTATTACAAGAACAGATTAATGCAGCTCAAATTGGACCTAGAGATCTCAACTTCGCAGCCATTTCTTGAATCCCACCAGCCTTTTTTCACTCAGATTGCCGGTTTTTTCATTGTGGAGGACCGTGTTCTTCGCACCGCAGGAGGTTTGCTATCTGATACTCAGGTGGAAACTCTTTGGGACACAGCTCTGGCAACCATAACATCAATTCTAGAGTATCAGTTTACCCGCATGGATGCTGCAAGCCATCTTCTTCTCATCAAGGACTTCGTTACATTGTTATGCTCAACCCTAAAGCATTATGGCTACCGTTTGACGCCATTGCTCGAGGTTCTCGATAACACCAGAGACAAGTATCATGAACTCCTCCTCAATGAATGCCGGAAACAACTGACCAACATCCTTGCGAACGACTCTTATGAACAAATGGTGATTCGGAAGGAATACGAATACAAAATGAATGTTGCCGCATTCAATCTTCAAACTTCAGATATAACACCTGCTTTTCCATATGTGGCCTCCTTCTCCTCTTCCATTCCTGATGTTTGCCGTATAATTCGCTCCTTCATCAATGACTCAGTGAGTTACTTATCGTTCGGAGCCCATATGAATTTCTACGATGTCGTGAAAAAGTATGTGGACAAGCTCCTGATCGACGTGCTCAACGAAACACTCCTCAACATTATTCATGGCGGCACATTAAGTGCATGGCAGGCAATGCAAATCGCTGCTAACATTTCTGTTCTGGAGCGAGCTTGTGATCTCTTCCATTGGCAGGTTGCACAGCGCTGCGGCGTGCCAGTTCGCCTTTTCAATAGGCCTCATGCTGGTTTCGCTGCGAAGGCCGTGTTGAAGGCCTCGCAGAACGCGGCTTATAACGCGCTGCTGAACGAGGTGAACACGAAGTTGGATGAATTCTATTTTCTCATGAATAATTTTAACTGGATTGCTGATGATCCTCCACAGAATGTGAGTGATTATATGAATGAGATTATAATCTACCTTGACAAATTGATATCTACAGCCCAGCAGATTTTACCATCGGAAGCCCTTTATAAACTCTGTATCTCTTCATTTGAACATATCTCTGACTCCATTGTTGCAGCTTTTTTAAATGATAATGTTAAGAGATTTACAGTTAGTGCTGTTATGGGAATCGATAATGACTTGAAGGCACTTGAAGTGTTTGCAGAAGAAAGATATGAGAGCACGGGGTTGTGCGATTTGAGCAAAAACCGGAGTTTAAAGGATTGTTTGTTGGAATCCAGACAACTGGTTAACCTTCTTCTAAGTAACCAAGCTGAGAACTTTCTGAATCCTGTAATAAGACAGAAGAATTATGGTGCTCTGGACTATAAAAAGGTGGCCACTATATGTGATAAATTTAAGGATTCTCCTGATAGAATTTTTGGAAGTTTGTCAAGCAGAAACACTAAGCCGAATGCTAGGCAGAAGTCCATGGACATGTTGAAGAAAAGGCTGAAGGACTTCAACTGAACCTGGATTGAGCTGTTTGTTTCGTTCGTTCGCTACGGTATTTTTCTTTTCTTTTCAATTTTGTCGCCTTCAATCTGTATTTTTTCGCTTTATGTCGCGCGACTTGTTCATATTCGTATTTTTCTTGTACACAATTAAGTTTTCTAATGGTTGGTTCTAAGAAATTTATGATGTTCTTTCAGCTGTTTTCATTTTAGTTTCTTTAACTGCTTCATGATTTGAAAATTTTGAACTGCTTTTCTGAATTCTCCTATGTTTGCTATATTGCAAATGTTTTATTTGTTATTGGAGTTGTTTGTCTTCTGTTTTATGTGAAAATGCTTGCTGTAGTAATCAAATTAATGTGCTAAATATTGAACTAAAAAAAGTGGGGTCCATCAATCAGTAATTGACGAGTAAACTTCTTCCACGTGTAAAGAGACTGACACGTGGCTAATGCAGCCCACATTTTTACGGCTATGTCGGCAGTCGACATCTTTTTGGTCAGCCAGTCAAACCCAAAAATTTCAATGAAAAAAAAATAATAATAAATTTAGTGTGCTGCATTAATGGTCCTCCAATAAAAATGAGCCACGTGTATTCATTCACGGTCAACTTTGACCTTATGTGGCTGACTGAAATATCTGGTGAAAATTCTATTAATATTATAGGATATGAAAGATTTGGAGGGCATGAATATAAAAAAAGTAAAGTTTAGATATTAGATATGCAAATACATAGAATTGGTTGGTATGTATGTGAATTCCCCATTTTAGTATCTCTGCATGATGTTTCTAGTTCTAGAAATTATGACTTGATGGGTTTTAATTAAGAAAATACGCGGCAAAGTAAAATGTTGATAATTGATTATTCAAGAGGCGTGCGACTAAAATATGTTCATAGTATATGTTGTAAGTCTCCTGAGGTTGGGGGTTCGAATCCCCTTCTGACGATGGTCATTTTATGGAGGGTGGTCTTCGAATCGTTAGACATATTAGAAGTAGTTGGAGAACTTCGTATAATAACATCCGACCATTCCTTTTAAAAAAATAAATAATTGGCTGAGGTCACCATTAGATGAAGTCGCCAAATTACTGAGTTTACTCTTCATTAATTTTTTTGATTTTTTTTGGTACCTCTAAAGATTGACGGAGAATATACTATTTTGATGATATGTCATGTTAATAATGACACCAATTTATCACTTTAATAATAACATTGATTGGACTATGATATGTACCAATATAGATTACAACATATAAATATGAGTAGGTCTTCAATATTTAAGGGTTAGCTTCTTCCCTCATTTCTCTTACCTTCAAATTGCTCTATTCAACTAGAAACAATTTATCATCAAAATCGTTGTCATAAATGTATTAGCGTTGGCCATTATGTCGTACATTTTCTTGCTTCGGATTTAGCATCCGTAACTATCGACGTTACCAAGTTTCGTTGGATAACTAACTAAGACAACATTAGCGTGGATTTTTGCGTCCGCCCCAAGTCGATGCAAATTTGTGTCACCTATTAATGACGCAAATCCGCGTCGATTACTGTCTAAAGCAAATGTACATTGGATTATTGTCGACAAATATTGATCAGTACTTTCCAACTTTGTGGGTTGCGTCCGACTTTCTGACGCTGGATGAAACCTGTGAAAAAAATTGCAATGTAATGATTAGATTGTTGGCATAAATTTTGATGTCATGTACAAGGGGCATCCATTTAAACAACACGAGATCGTCTCCGGCTTCTCACCGTCCAAGCCATCCAATTGGACCTCCTGGTACATGCCCCGAGCACGAGATTAGGACTAGTACCGACTTCCTACCCGAAAAAATTTACTGTAAGTTGGTGTTAGCCTTGACTTCAAACATGTTTTACGTCCACTTTGATGTTGAGAGACCCAACTCTATCAATCCAGACTCTTTTGCGACCAAGGGTAGTTGTCAGGATTCACCACACACATGTTGGAGACATTCGGGTTCAAACTGATTTCGAGTGCTTATTAAGTGTGTGCTAAGTTTTATAAGTGTAACCTATGATTCCTACTCATTAAGCTAAGTCTCCTTCGTAAATAGCAATGTTTCAAATGCCATATAAGTGCGTGCTAAGTTTTATAATTAGCAATGCTTCGAACGCTATATGAGTAAAGATGCATTCTTACACAGCTTCTGCACAGAAACTTCATATGCAATTATATAAAAAGCGAGGTTGTTTTTACATTCTTTCCTCAAAGAATCTTCAAAGCATACTTCCTCAAGAAAACAAACAATGTGCATATTTCACAAATCTCCCCTATTATGGGGGCATATATATAAAGTCAAATTTCCATCTCATAAACATATTGTAAATAAGTTTTACATTAAAAATATAATTGTTGTCAAGTTCTATGAACCGAAGAGCCATCAATGTCAACATATTTTAAGCAATCACTTTCGTCATTGTATTGAATCTGATGGACTTATAAGCATATTTTAAATAAGGGAAAACGGCGATTGCGATGGGTAGAGGGATTCCAAGGCAAGGCAATGAGAATATGATAAAAAATTTACAAACATACCAATCAATTTTGTTGTATTTACATATCTAACTTCTAGGCTTTACTTGTGATATTTGTACTGCCATAAGGGTTAGATATGTAAATATATAAGAAATAAGTGGTATAAATACAAAACAAAACAAAACAACCCCTTGAATATTATAGCATATAGTTTGCCTTGGAAGAACAGAAGAGAAATAAAGAAAGCTTTTTTGCTATGGATTTTTATCTAAATAATATTCGCCCTGAAAAAATAATAATAATAATGAGCATTTACATATATACCACATAAGTATTATATATTTATATGTCTAACATCTATCTTGCGATAGTCCCTCCTTCTGTTAGGTTACAAAGAGAATGCATTAAATACATTTTCACTGAGATGACACAGAGAAGGGATATGTTTTAGCGAAAACTGGTACTCGACATTTGTTACTTATTAGATGGTATTAGACATTTGGTACTCGAAAATTAGGTCTATAAAAGGAGAAAATATTACATCAGGTCTCCGCACGTAGAGCTACGTGCGGAGTCCAGTGAAATCACGCAACGTGACGCGTGACAAAAAAAAAGTCTGATAATGTAGGGAATATTCCCCTCGTGTTATTCTGCGTTATTCATATGTTATTGTGTATTATTCAGGTGTATTGTGTGTTATTTATGTGTTATTTTGTTCTGAGAATATTCTTGGTGTTATAACACAATGATACATGAATAACACATGAATAACACATAATAAAACATGAATAACGCGGAATAATACGGGGGGAATATTCCCTGTGTTACCGGGCAATTTTTTTTTCTGTCATGCGGCACGTGGTGCGATTTCATTGGACTCCGCACGTAACTCTACGTGCGGAGTCCTGATGTAATATTTTTTCCTAAATAAGAGGGAAATATTAGGTCTGGACTCTGTTCATATGGAGTCCGAACCTAATATCACCTCTGAAAAAAGTGGGTTGTTTGGGCCCCTAGCATCTTCTCCGGCCCGTAGTTCTCCTCAAACATAGCATCTTTTAAGTACCATAATGACTATTTTGTAGTGTGCAAGCGCAAATATCAAACTTTGGCTGTTTGATATGCATATTCATCAGAATTGTGTTATATATATGTAAATTTCCCAGATAATAATATCAATAAACCCACTCTTATGTATATCTACAAGTCTAATGTCTACATTTTACTTCTTACATTTATACCTTCAAAATACATCATATCATATAGAAAACACTATTATATTTTACGTGAAAAGTGTGAAATACTTTTTCATGCATAGATAAGGTCGCATATATAATTAAAAGTTGAAGTTTAGTCGGTAGATATGTAAATACATAAGAATTGAATTGTATAAATGTAACTCTTCCTAATAATAATAGTAATAATAAGTTAAAAAAAGACATATTTTGTATTTTGCATGGCTTGCATGTTGTGTCCTTATTGCAAATGACAAATCTTTCCAATTTTCTTTGGATTATTGCAAATCTAGTTATGATAGTGGCCGGTGATGTATAATATAATGCTTAGGGTGTGGGCAAGAGAAGATTAGATTCACATGTAATAATAATTTAGTTAGCATAACATCTTGTTCAAATTAATATATACACAAGATAACATTGACCAATAATTGATATCATCATTAGATTTGAAAAAAAATTAAGAGGAATATGTATAACTTAAGAAAATTTTAAGAGGAAAATGTTAAGAAAAGCCATTAAGATCAATCTACCTTAGAGAATCCCTATGGCCTAGAAAATAATAACATTTATAAAAAAATATGTTCAACTCAAAGATAACATTGTACCGTTTATTATTATAATCCAAAGTTTCTTATCAAAGTTCTCAACTACATCAGATTCCACCAATACTCAAGCCATAGAAAGATAAGACATGATGCTAAAAAAAACACACACACACACACAATGGGTTAATTGTAAGAGGAAATGTGCTTAAAAAACTAGCAAATAGATGCACTTGTAGAGATAAAAAAGTTATCAAAATAGGGTCAAAATTAGGTTCATTATTGAGGTCAAACTATGATAAACATTTTAGTATTTTTCATAAAGAAACTTTTCAAGGATGATGGATCCATATACAAAAAATAAAGTTTATTTTTTCATTCCTTCCTCTTTTTATTTTTGAAGGAGTCGTCAGTTTATCTATCGTTGTATACTTCATTTTCTGAATAAATCTCTCTTCTGGATCATGCGAATGATCAGGAGAAGAGAGGAACATGAAAAGTGGGACATACGACAAAGGCGAACAAAGAAGAGAAAAAATGTGGAAAACTACCGAGCGGCAAACCTCGCTAGGATAGATTAAGCATATATGCCGGAACGAAATTGAACCGAAATAGCTTGTGCCAAATATCTATGAAAGAATGCCTATGAAAGTACCCACAACTAGAGATTTAGGTGTGTTTGTCTGTTTTCGGGTCCAAAGTGCTCTCAAAAGGACGTATCCCACTTGGTTAATTACATCTCGAGGGTTGCCCAAGAATGCTCTTGATCCAATGTGTTTTTCATACATTTAAAGTGACCACTAGCAGATGGCTATCAATGGGCAATTATTTCTTAGGAGAATGCTCTAATGCTTTTAAAGCTCCCACTAAGTCATGGGATGGAGAATGAGTCTCTCATGGTCCTGCATGGGTAACTGACTCATTGACATACGGAGGCTGCGAAACAACTGAATCATCCTGACAGGGAATTGGGATATATCAAAGGACATTCAGCTAATAAGAGCAGAAGACAAATCAACGTATTGCAAACGCACGAAAGCTCATCGGTAAAGATGATATCAACGAAAGTAAAAGGAATTATAAGGCTCAACAAGGGTAGTCAAAGGAAGGGAGGAATAATCCTTAGAAGGTGGAGGTAGCTGGGTTAGGGTACCGTAGCTGGGTTAGGGTACCACAGACCTATCATCTCAAGCCACTGAGATTCTAAGTCTACCTGGTCATGAAGGTAATTAACACAACACATATGAAGATCCTTGGCCAACAATCCATGAATTGCATCGTATGCGGGGACCTCAGTAGCCCTAAGGTCAAAGGAAGAAAACTCTATCCTACGACTATCTGGTGGAGTTGCAAGTGGTGGGACTTGTACCCACCAATGTGGTGAGGATGTCGTTGGAAAGGAAGAGAATGGGAGGTTTAGCTATAAAGCTGGAAACACTCACAACAAAGGACTCACTCTGTCTGGGTTAGGGAGCCGCTAATGGCTTATGCGCACTAGAAAACCATTGAAGTATAAATCAATGCTGGGTCATTCGGTTGGAAAAGTACAGAGACTTCTTCTCGAGACATGCAAAATGATGTAGTTATCTAGAGCTGTCCTTAGATATTGTTCAGACCCTATTAATTATGACTTGGGTGAGAGCCATGCTGTGCAATCTGTTTAAAATCCAGCCCAAAGGCCATGCAGAAAAATAAAAGCAAGTTTTTGAAAGTCCTCACAATTTTAATCCTAAAATTTTAATTATCTCAATCTTTTTTTATTAGAATTTTTAGTAGAAAATTTATAATTTTAAGATTCTTAATGATCCTAGATTATAACATTCGTAGCATCCTAAAGCAATCAAAAATAAAAAAGAGAAAATAGTTTAAGCATGCAAACATGCAAGAAAGTCAGTAAATAAGTCAAACATAATGAAAGGCCGGTGCCGCTGGGTCGGCAACATATTCCAAAAAAAAAAGGTGGCCATGCACCGCATAGGTACACGTCCGGTCCTCATTCTATACATAAATGAGATTTAGAATTAAGGTATGAGACACAAGCCTATTGCTTCTATTCCATGTCACGTGGTTTCGTTCGTCTGGCCCCTCAGAACCCATGTCTGTCCCTTATTTCTAATACAAGACTCTCCTAGGACTCTAAAAATACAGAAGAAAAAGAGAAAAAAAGGACTCAATCTACATGAAAATAATGTTAGTGGGAAAACCAACAAATAACAACCTTTAATGATCTATGCCTTTTTATCGAGGGAGCTATAACATCCGTAAACAAGGGGCTAGTAGGAATCATCACATGCTCCCTCTTTAATGGTACCTGTGTGTGTGCATATATTGACACAGCTCCCTACAAAAAAATGACCTAATATACTACCATGCATATCTAAATTAGTAAACAAACAAGCACACCAAAAGCGCAAAAAGTGATGCCTGGCTAGGGAGACCAAAACAATAGAGAACTATAGCTACAAAATCAAAAAGACTATATGACATCATTGTTCTTGGCCTAGCACACAATCTAACATAGTGTACTAACACAATATATAAGTGAGTGTAGGGTTATGTTAGTGGGCTGATGTACATTTTGATTGGGTCTCCGACCCCTTCCTAAGGAAAAAAGGAATCCAAGAGGTCACTATATGCAAATTTTGTAAAAAAAAGTGACCTCATATAAGGTCTAAAGTAGGGATGCAAATAGTTTCAAAATAGATTTTTGAAAACATGATGTATAAATTTATAAAAATGTACATTTTTATACTTTAAAAATAGGCTCTAAGGAAAGAAAAGACTAAGTGACACCCATTAGACCCATTGGAACCTTAACACAACATATGCGTGCTAGTCTAGGTGCGATAGCTAGTATTGCCCATCGAGACATCCTCGCGAGCAATACTAGCTACCGTGTTGTGACTAACAAGGATTCACTCAGCTAATGAGACAGTTTCTTCATTGAGATGATTGGGAATGCACATGCAGATGTAAAATGGTCCAACGTGCAGTAACCACCTCATAGAAGCTTAAGCGATCACGAGATAGTATTCATCACAAGTATACTATGGCACATACTAGCGACGAATATGCTAATAGTGCAAAAATGAACATGTAAGACACATAGCACTAAAGGTATTGTGTTTGGTTGCATAGGGTACATGACGTCACCAATAACGTCAAACACACAAGCAAATGACAACACATATAAGGTACGGTGCACTATGCAAGTAAACAGACATACACATGCTTTCTGGGAAGGAACGTGCTCGTGACAGTGTAAGGTGTTCTCATGGGATAACGAACATTTGTTAGTAGTAAACAATGGTTTATACCAATGACAAATGCGCCGACACTGCAGTAGTGTGCATTACATGTCAAACAACTAAACTTCAATTTTTACATACATTCCACTCAATTCATATGTATCACATATCTAAAACCCAAAATTCAATTTTTATATACAAACTACACGATTCTTATGTACATATCTAGCACATAAATTACAAAATTTACACAATTCTTATGTATTATATATCTAACACGTAAACTTCAACTTGTACACAAAAATCAGACAAATCAAGAAAAATAAGAATAGGGAAGGCACTAAATTAAAACCTAAGCTCAGATAGGAAGAATACCAGCCGGAGCCACGAAATCGCTGGTGCAAGCTCCACAAAGTCTTCAAACGCTCGGTAGAAGAATAATCATCGCCAGAGCCCTAAACCAATCGAGCAAAAGAAACACAAATGAGACTCAACAGTGCGGGATCAGAATTTTCAGGTATATGCGTTGGATTTGAGCCTGTGTTTGCATACGCAAATTAAAAGTCCGCGCTGGCTACACCGTCCATCCGAACCGTCGACGCCAACAAACCCTAAATCTCGAGCAGACTTATCTGCATGATAAAGCATCCTCACACAGAAGACTCAGTCAAACACAATTTAATTCAAAAAGATATGAACAAAATCACATTCAACAACCATTTTATTATTTATTTATTTATTTATTTATTATTACACGTGTAATTTATTAGTGATACACATTTTTAACAGAAGTAATAAAGTCCCATTTACGTCTCCCCCTGCAAATATTCTCACCTTCCAAATCATATAAAAACCATATAACTCTTTCAGAGTATCTATACAAAAAAAGTAGATAAGAGATTCCTCTAAATAGCTCAACTCTTCTTCCTTCTTCCTCCTCCTCTTCATCCACCATGGCCTCAAGCTCCAGCAAAGAAGAAGACATGGCTGTCGACTCCTCCAACCTCTCCATCTGCGTTGAGAGAAAGCCACCAGAGTCACGCTTAGCTGAGCTGGGGATCAAATCTTGGCCTAAGTAAGCTTGCTCTGTCTCTTCCTCTCCTCACATTTTTTCATATATGTCTCACCTACTTTGTTCTTCTTCTTGCTGTTATTTTTGGTGCTGAACAGATGGGGTTGTCCTCCTGGAAAATTCCCTCTCAAGTATGATGCAAAGGAGACATGTTATCTTCTCAAGGGGAAGGTGAGGGCATACATCAAGGGATCATCTGAGTATGTGGAGTTTGGATCTGGAGATCTGGTGTCCTTTCCCAAGGGCTTGAGTTGCACTTGGGATGTCTCTGTTGCTGTCGACAAGCACTATAAGTTTGATTCTAATTAGTGTTTTCTCCTCCTTTCTCTCTTCTTCTTCTTCTTCTTCTTCCTCTTCTTCTTCTTCTTCCTCTGTGTTAATTCATGGCTGTAATATTTCTTCAGTTTGTAGTAAAAATTGTTACGAATTATCTTTGAGGGGTTTGAGGTTGGGAAAAAATTTGCATTCGGAGACCGGACGCAGCGCAACGTCCGATTTATCGAGTTACTTGGATGTTATACAGAGAGTTTTTTCTGTGTAACATCTGTGTAATCTCCATGTAACTTCTCTGTTATTTTGAAGATATATAGAGAGTACATGCATATGTGGTCGCCTCTTACTAGTAGATGTACGCGCGCTGCATCCGATCTCCGAACATAAATTTTTTCCTTGGGTATTAAATGAGAGGGGAGGATTTGGTTTGGAGAGTGCTTTCGGTCTGATTTGTCAGTCAACAAACAGGTAATGGTCAAAAGGGAAGCTGTTCAAAATATCTTATTTAATGCTTTGAAAGCTCCCATGAATGCTACTTTTGACCAATTTGATTTGTTTAGAAGGAGAGAAAAAGGAAAATGGTTATTTGACAATCTAATAGTCCAAAAATGTTGTCAGGATTGATGGATGGATAAATTTTGACATGTTTTTATTTGTATTATCATTTAAAGAATCATAATATTTTTTAGATGCCAACCATATATATTTATTGATTAGTGATAGAGAATTCGCCCTGAATTATTGGTTTAGTATAGCACGAGAATCCAACACACACTCAAATAATAAAAGTGAGACTGAAAATTTTACGAGGAAAACTCATAAAGAGAAAAAAGTTATGGGGTATAGGTCACTTGAAGGGGACCACAATGAGCTAGTAATAACGTATGTAAGAAATGATTACATAGTTCTCGAGGTACATAGATCATGGTCATGTATAAAATAGCTCGTCGCCCCATGGAAGGGAGTGATCGTAGCAGGAACAAATTGATGAAGTTTGGTTCACCGTCTTCGAGGTTAGCACGATGTTTGAGATGATGCACTATTTTGTAGGATACTTCATTACTCTGCTGCGTCAGTTCTTACTTCATACGGTGCATCGTCGCTCCGCTACACAGATCTCGACACTGTAATGAGATTCACCGCAATGAGTGGATGGCGGCTGTCGGTGGTCAATTGTGGCTAGTAGGTGGTGGTTGATAATGGTCAGCAATTGTCGGAGTGGGTGGTATTTGTCAGATTATCAGAGTAGAAGCGGTGTTGGGGTTTTGCTCCTTCTCTAAGCTCCGATCTTCTTCTAGCTCATGATCTAGGTCCACTCGTAAGGGGAGGCATGGCTCTATTTATAGTGCCTAGGAGATGTCTCTCTGCAAATAAGGAAGGAAGTCGGATCACTCCATCATACAACTCAGAGATTTCCTCTATTAGACAACGTTCGATGAATATTTTAGTGCCTTAGTGATGTTACAATTCAATAATCTTAGGATCGTTAGATTTAACTCGTCGAGACGCTCAATTTAACTATAAGTCTATCAGGTTTGAATCCATTTAACCTTCCAACTATGCAATGAAAGCTTTTAAAAGTGATTTAAGGCTTGAGTTGTGATTGATTGGACTCGGATTAGACCAATTTTGATATCATTTGGTCTGTCTTGTCAAGCAAATTCGTTTGACTATAAGTTTACTTAATCAAAGTTTTAGATGACCTTTAGTTGAAGTTTAAACTTTTTTTGCTAAAAAATTGCTCTGAGATTTGATGCGCCATCAACAAATTGGTACGAATCTCGATGCATGACACAGATCTCGAGATAATATTTTGAGCAAGAAACGTTGAAATTTTGATAAACAGTCTTTTAGAGCTTCGATTTCAGCAAACTTATAGTCAAACTGACTGGCTCGACGAGAGGAACACAATGACATCAAAGTTAGACAAATCTAAGTCAAATCAAGCTTTGATCAAGTAAGACAAAATCGCTGATGTAAGCTCCACAAAGTCTTCAGTCGCTCAGTGGAAGAATACTCATCGCCGGAGCCCTAAACCAATCGAACAATAGAAACAAAAATGAGACTAAATTGTGCGGGATCAGAATTTTCAGGTCCGCGTGTTTGATTTGCATCTGTGTTTGCCGACGTAAATTACAAGTTAGCGCCGACTACACCGATCGAACCGTTGCCGCCATTAAGTAATTATATTACGTCAAAAATTTCTCGACGCAACTGTCGACCCAAATTAAAAGCCATCCTACATCAATTTCAATGGAAGAGAATCTGTCAAAAAGATTATACAACCATTTCTTCAACACAAAAGTCTCAGTCAAACACAATTTTAATCAAATAGATATGAATAAATCACATTCAACAACCATTTTATTATTTTTTTTTGTATTTTTCATTACACATGTAATTTGTTAGGGATATGACTACGTTCATCAGGTTTGAATCTATTCAACCTTCCAATGATGCAATAAAAGCTTTTAAAAGTGATTCAAGACTTGAGTTGGGATTGATTTGTCTTAGATTTGATTAATTTTGATATCATTTGATTTGTCTTGTGGAGCCAATCAGTTTGACTATAAATTTATTGAATCAGAGTTCTAGATAACATTTAATTGAAGTTTGAGCATTTTTTACTAAAAATTACTTTGAGATTCATGTTGTACCTTGAGATTCGTATCAAATGATAAAATTTGTTGATGATGTATCAATTGCTCCCAAATTTTCGGACGAATAACTTCATCATCCGATAAAATCAAAATTTGGAACACTTTATTTTTTACTTTTTATATTTGTATGTATGTATGTATGTATGTATATATATATATATATATATATATATATATATATATATATATATATATATATATATATATATATGTATTTATGTACATATATATGTATGTATATATATGTGTGTGTGTGTGTGTGTGTGTGTGTGTGTGTATATATGTGTATGTATGTATTTATATCTATATGTATGTATGTATTTATATATATGTATACATATATATATATATATATATATATACATATATATATGTATACGTGTATATATATATACATACATATATATATATACATACATACATATATATATATATATATATATATATATATATATAATATATATATATATATATATATATATATATATGTATTAATAATAAAAATAAAATCTTGACGACCTCGTTGGCTAGGGTGTTTTGGCCCCGCCCTGTTACCCCACCTTTCAGTCCCACCTTTCACATGTAAATGTTATTATTTTCATAGGTCGAGTCCGGGTTGATGTGGATCTTTGCCGCATCGAAATGGGTCTAACTTGTTAACGTGTTGGAACCAAGTCGTACTAGATGATGTGATGGAACTGGGTTGTTTCAGGTTAATGTCTCAAAATAGGGTCTTATCATGCCATGCCGGGTCTACCTAGTTAGATCGTGTCATGTGTTCAACGGGTTGTCTTGTTGGAACAATTTCATTGTCTTGGGCCATGTCAGCGATCCAACGAGTGTGATCAGATGGTGGGCAACGATTGGATTAAACGACGAAGTGAAGTAGGTCATACCGTCAAGCCATGGACACAATCAACGGGACACTGATCGGATGGTGGCAGTAGATCATGGGGTTGTGGATCCAATTTTGGGTATTCGTTTAAGTGGGATTGCGAGTGAAGATTCATCAGTGCCACAGATCGCACGAGCAGGTCATTGGATCCATGCGTGCATGTGGAGATCGACTTCGTTTGGGCAGTTGACACGGATCGTGCGCCAGCATCGTGGATCGCGTGGGTAGTCTGTTGGATCTTCTTGGGCAGGCACAGACCAGTTTTGATCGGGAGACAAACATTGTCTTGGTAGGATCCAAGTGTGCTTACCTAAAACATGATCTTTTTTGGTAATTTTTTTGTTCTTTTGAGTCGATAAATAAGCTAAAAAGAGGAGAGTGAATTTGGAGAATGTTAACCTACGTTTGTGAGATGAACAAACCCAAAAAAAAAGTGGAGTCTCCTAGCCTATTTTTGCTCAATCAACGGAGCTCTTAATGGATTTGCAGCTGCCTACCTCAGAGTCTAACCTATTTTTTTGCGAATAATAGTGCTCCTCTTTTTGTGTTTCGAGATGTTAATGTCCGAGGAACCTTGCTCGCCTGAAAATTAGAGGAAGTGTCAACTTCTTGAAGAGGGGATATCAAACCTAACGAATCGTGACCTAATTTCGTTCTGATAGAAGTATTCTGAGTGATATGGTGGTGAAGTTATCAAACCAACTGACCAACTATATTCTCCTCCTCTAGGAAATGTTGCTATTTAAGAGGCGACTTTACGAGCCAGCCTACAATTTCTGCTAGTGCTCATGCATTTTGAAGGCCGTTGGATTTTGCATTACACAGCTCTTTTGTTGGACAACGACAATCATCATCACATTGACCGTCAATTTTAAGAAACATGGATCAAAGTTGATGCCAAAGATTATAGTTCAATTGGATGGATTTTCTAGCAGCATACTTGGCTGCATATCATTCAAGAACAAGATATTGGATCATTGTAAGAAGAATCTCGTGAGATAGTGGTTCATAAGATCTTTCATTGTGTCAAATGTCTTGAGATATTGAGAAAAATAGGGAAATTTTAGCAATTGTCTATCTCCCTCCAAAGCATCGAGGATGAAAAACTGCAAATGTTGGAATTTCGGGACCTCAAGAAGATATAGTTCGAGGAGCAATACATCTATGAATCTGTAAGTCGGGAATTTCTATTCAAGGTCAGACTCTCCTTCCATCCCGAGCAATCGTTTGCAGTGATGTTGAAGAAATATCACCCTAGGCCGGCTCCCGCGACACCCCGAAGTGGCCCTTACCAATCAGTGATCGTGAGATACTTTCTTGAAAGCAGCGTAAAAGGAGCAAAGGGGTGAGGAAGCCTTTGCTTAGTCCTTTGAAGATTAATATCGCATAGCTGGTGTTCTTTAATGATGACGAGGACTATAATCCTTCGTGCTTCTTTTTGTGACAATGATGAATTATATTTTCCTTTCATTCTATAGTAGATATGAGATGTTGTTTAGTTTCTGATTCATAAGGAGGCTATCGTGAGAAAAAAATTGTCATTGACTTGTGACCTACACTTGGTTGTGTATCTGTGGTTGCAAGTTGGAGTGCTGTGTGTTTATGACTCTATATGGAAGGGGTTGGGTGCAGTTAACCTATGACTTTTAATATATTTGGGATTGTGCATCGGAGCGAGGCTAGATAATATTTTTCCATAAGGAAGAGTTCAGACTGAATCTTGCTGGGATTGATCATGCTCTAACTAAGACATATCTAAAGTTACGTGTTTCTTGAGACAATAGCTTCATTTGGGTTGTAAGCAAAGTGTTACATTCCCTAAAGGTGTTATATATATTGAAGAAATGGAAAATCATATCCATTAAATAGATCGTGAGTACATTGACATTGCTGGCAAAATAACACAGATAATAGAACAATGCAAAATGCAAATACAATAACTGAGTAAAGAATAACATACAACACTAACCATGATTGATGTAACTATTAAGAAAAGAAATTATATTAACACGGATAAGGACTGAAGGCTACATAACGGGAGTACTGTTACTCAGAGATGCACCTAGTTCAACGCCCCAGCGGACTCAACAGCCTACACAATGGAGGGTGAACGCCCATTTTTGGGATTTATTGTAAGAATTTAATAGTTAAAAGAACATATGGCCCTTCAATTAACATCTCAAAGTTTCTAATGACAATATAAATCATTCATTTGGGATTTATTTCACTTCGATATTCAATTAATTTCAAGTCCATTAAAATCAAAATGTAAATTAAATGATCCTAAAAATCCTAATATTATTTTTTGGGTGATATATCAATTATTATTTCCTTATTTATTATTTGAAGGAAATAAATTTGAGCTAAAAGATGAATTTTAAAGAGGAAATAAATCTACAAATTTAGCTTAAAAAAAGAAATTGATATTTATATCATAAGAAATTAGAGATCATAATGGCCTGAGCTCAAATTAATTGGTTTGCTGATGTTGGCTTAAATTTATTACCTTAAATTCTTTATTTTATTGAGATTCGTGCACATGATCGTCACATGATAGCTAATTAATCCTCATCATTCGGACTTCCTTCATATAATTTAGGCGCATTTATATATACATCACTCACATATTTCATATCACAAAAAAATATCATTATTTTAATTCAGAATGAAAATAAAATATATATTTCCATGAATTGATAAGAAAATATATATGTATAAGTCGAGTAAAGTTGATGGGTGCTGGAAAATTCGCGGCGGTAGAGTAATGGATTATCATCTTAATGTTGCACGATATTTCAGCACACACTCAGGTGAAAGAAAATAAATCGTTGTAATACAAAAAGTTTTTACGTGAAAAAAAATGTAAAAGAAAAAAAATCATGGGGTCTGACTCAGTTATAAAAAACCACTATTAGTTTTAGATTTGACATTTATTCGACTTTCCAAAATGTGTCCAAAAAATTTTCAAAATGGATTTAATGGCTTGATCGGGGCTTGATTTGATTTGTCTCAGACTAATTTTGGTAACATTGGGTTCTTCTTGTCGAGCTGGTCAGTTTCATTATAAGTTTGCTGAGATTAGAGTTCAGGATGAGTTTTATCTAGATTTGAATATCTCTTGCTGAGAAGATTGCTTCGAGATTTGTATCGTTCTTTAAGATTCGTGTTAGATGGTCAAAATTTCTTGGTGGCATATCAAAAGTGTTGTAATAGTTTCTGACTATTTACATGAGTCTGTTTCAGTCCCAAAATTTATAGAAGTGTCAAAATAGTCAGTCCACAACTAATTTAACACTGAGCTCTTATAGCCCTTCATAGAGATTATTTCAGCTCAATTTAAAGTTTATGTGGACTATTTTGACACTTCTATAAATCTTAGGACTGAAACGAGAACTATTTTGACAGATCATAAAAATTGAAATTTAGGTGTAGATATGTAAATACATAGGAATAAAATGGTATGTATGTAAATCTTCCTCATTTTTTAACTATAAGAAAATTTGTCACTAATATATATTTATGAGGGTAACTTTGTAATTGATTGCGTCATTTGAAGTAATTAATTAATTGTTTATAAGATGGTTGAATAGTAAGCGTTGAGAACCTACGCAATATGTGAATATTCTATGCAATTGGGATTCTTTGATAAATGATATGTCTGTACATGTGGTGTTATGAAAATTTGCGCGGAGTAAAACAAAAATCGACACAAATCAGAAGAACACAAAGATTTAACGAGGTTCGGCAAAGAATTGCCTACGTCCTCGGGAACGAGCCAACGAATTTCACTATTCAGAGGAGTTACATATCCAGAGGATTACACATTTATTTATAGAAAAAACGCATGGATAAATTTCAAATACGCTCTCGCTCCCCCCAACCCACTAACTTCCAAGAGACATTCCTTTTCACCATGAGTCACGCCTCTTCACCAAGAAACTCCCTCCATAGATATGAGCCATACCTAACAATTCTCCACCTTGGTGAATATCTAAGCACCTGGAGAAATGCTTCACCCTGTGATATATGCCTACCAAACAAATCTCCACCTTAGCAAATATCCAGCCCCTTAGGAGAAATACATCTAACAATCTCCACCTTTGTGAATATCCAGTTCATTAGGAGAAAATCTCCACCTTGCGAATATCCAACTCTTTAGGAGAAATAGATCATGGAGTTTCTTACACCAAGTAGGTCGGGCAACCAAACCATCTAACCCCAGCTGGTCAAAGTTCCCGCCGCATTTCCATCATATGTTCCAACAGAGCGATCTCCACCAAAGAATCGTACTCCCCAACAATTTATGGGATGTTACCTCGCAGCGATCTTCCCTTTCATCACAGCCGCTGCACCCTTAACACCTCGATGGTTTCCCTATCCTCATCCGCCTTAGGAATGAAACCAATTATGTGTAGAGTGCCCAAGAAATCAAATTCTTTTTCAACTTCGGAACACGCCCGACATCACATAACGTTCGACAGCTGCCATCATACATCCGAATTCCGACTTTACCAAGCACTCAAGCAATATCGTAACGTTTATTATCACCTAAATAGATCGAACTAGAATCGATAACCTCGTATGAAGAAAACCACTCCCCGTTCGGTCGTTATGTGATGAGAACATCCCGAATCAAGAATCCATCCATCCTTTAACCGAGTTGTTGTAATCGAAAGTGCATCACTATCACCGTAATCCGTATCACTCCGTACCATATTCGCAGCCTCCGGAAGATACATTACGAGTATCCTTCGAGCATTAGACAATCTCTCCTCATATGTCCCAGCTTCTGCACTTAAAGCAACAAATCTTCTTGCCTTTAAGCTTCGACCTTCTAGAATTCTCCTTCGCCTCCTTACTTTCACGATCCCGATTACTCCTTAACATATAAACAATTACCATTAGAGCTTTCCTCTCGCATTCCGCTTCCGCCGGTCGTGAGCCAACAATGCCGCAAGAATCTCATCAATTTTAATCGTTTCTTTCCCATATGTAGCAGTAGTCACCGGATGCTCATAAGAAGAGCAACGAACACAAAAGAATCATCGCTCGGTCTTCATCCTCAATATTCACATCAAGCTCGTGCTGGATCCACGATTATTCGATCGAAGACATTCAAGTGTTGTGACAAATCGCATCTCGCTCGCATCTTCAGCCCCATACAACCTTTGCTTCGTATACAATTTATTCGTCGCAGATTTCGGACATAAACCGAGATTCCAATTTCTTCCATACTTCTCCCGAGATTTCGCATTCATAACACGATACATAATCTCATCTCGCCGTACATAAACGTATGCGTACCTACCGCTCAAGTTCGTAACTCTTCTCAATCTTCATCTTCCATATTATCGTGCTTCGTAGCCTCGCAAAGCCTTCAAAATTCCCCGTCGTGCCAACAAATCTTTTACTCTTGTTTCGCCACAATCCGAGCTCCTGGCTCCATCGAACTTCACTATCTCGAATTTCGCTCCCGTACATCGCCATCCGAATTTAATCCCGAACCGTATTTTCCTACCTCGCTTCGAAAAACAAAAGAAAAATACTCCACAAATAAATTCAAAGAAACCCGAAAATTTTCCCCGCCAACGCAAGAACTTTCCCGCGATTCTCCCGCGATTCGTGAATCAAATTTTCCACACAAAAGACAATTCCCGTTCGTACCAAGAACCTCGGCGCCAATCGCAGCTTCCGCGAGCCACGAATCCCTTCGCACTCGCTCGCCACCCGCACCCCGCCGAACTCCACCTCGTCGCAAAATCTCCCGCGACGAACCCGCGAATTTAACTGGTTGAACACCTCAATTTCCAGCAAAACGAGGCTCCTGCTCGCGGTGGACAACCTCTGTTTCCCGCGGATTGTTGAACCGGCTGAACTCCTCTGCAAGAATTTTTTTTTTTTAAAAAATTTCCTCCGCACAATGATTCCTTGATTCCACAGAAAATCAGGAATTAATTCCCTTCACTGCGCCTTCAGGAATAAAATTTCCTATCCGTTTAATTGCTCTTAATTGTCAGCAATTAAATCTCCTTAATTCCTGATTTGCAGTTAATTGCCAGTAATTAAGCAGCAGTTAAGCAGTTAAATCTCCTTAATTCCGCAACTGTTGCTTCCCACTTGGTTAGCAATTCCTCTCCGCAAGTCCTTCCTTTGTCGCGATCTGCTGCCTTCTGCCCCGAACCGTCGCGCCACTTCCCGCAGGAACCGTCTGCGAACTGCCTGGAACCGCCACCTCACGACCGGAGCGTCCCACCTCTGTGCCGCGAACCGTTCCCGCCCGGATCGCGACCCGCGCCGCTCATCTGCGCACCTCGCGTCTGCTGCCGTGAACTCCGAAGACCGCTGTGAACTGCTCGAGCCTCAACTCCGTCGGTGGCACACTGCAGGACCTCTCTGCCTCTGCTCCTCGCGAACCGAAGAAGCCGCTACTGTTTCTGTTCGCAAATCCCTGGGCCGAGCTTCCATCCACGAAAACTTCCTCGCCTGGCCGAGTGATGTGATCCAAGCCTGCTTCCGCGACCTGCTCCGCCAACTGGAACCAAACCTTCCTGCTTCCGCCGCGACGACTTTGCAGCAGACCCGCGACAAGCCTGGGTTCCTCCCTATTGTCGGGCCTGGAACCGAGTCGCGCGAAGACCTGTCGATGCCGCAGACTCCCTCGCACGCCTTTAGAACTCCGCCTGTGACGACCGGGAACTACCGCTCCACGCCAAACTCCCGCCTAGAACACCACAATTCTTCTAACCTCGAACGCAAATCTTCTTTTCTTCTCCGATTTCCGCCGTCGATCTTCTCCCGTGCCTCGAACGACGCTCCGATACTGGCATAGTGCGAAAATTTACACGGAAAGAAACAAGCAATCAACACAAATCGAAAAACACAAAGATTTAACGAGGTTCGGCAAATAATCGCCTACGTCCTCGGAGCGAGCCGACCGAATTTCACTATTCGTATGAGTTACATATCCAGTAGTGATTACACATCTATTTATAGTAAAAACCCATGGATAAATTACAAATACGCTCTCGCTCCCCCCAACCCACTAACTTCCAAGAGACACTCCTTTTCACCAGGAGTCACGCCTCTTCACCAATAAACTCCCTCCATAGATATGAGCCATACCTAATATGTGGCAGATCCTGATTTAAGTCCTGATGTAAAATTCCATTAGAACTTATAATGCAATATTTTTTCCAACAATTTAGAATGAATTCAATGGGTGAATTGATAATTAATAATTATAGAAAATACTAATATCATTATAATTTAGATGATGTTCGTCATCGCCGACTAAACCAATGCTATCAGACGTTAAAAAGGCCAACGCTAACCATCAATAGCAACGGTTAAACATATCATTAACACTAATTTCAATAATTGTTCTTTCCGCTAAGGTGGTCTACACTATTGTCAAATAGTTATAATGTCAATCGTTAACATATAAATTATTGCATTTCATGACTAAATAATAATGACAATCGTCGTCGACATAAATGATAATACTCACGCTCGCCATTATCAATAGCATTAAAGGCCACCATCACCAATGAGGTCGATGTTCGCTATCTCTTGAAACCAATGATAACACCCAATATTTCCATCAAAGGTTAACATACTCATCATTATTGATAACCACGATGTCCGCTATCACTAGTTACACAAACATCTATCAGTAAAGCCAAGACTTTCGCTCGTCTTAACTGTCAAGGTTAATGTTTATCACCGTTAAAAGGGTATCCATCTATGTTACTGCCAAGATCAATGCCTATCATCCTCATCACCAGCCCTCACCTTTTATAAGAAAAAAAAAACGGTATAATCATTGAATTTCTCTTTATGACAAATTTGACCTCTCAAAGCTCTCTATGCTTTTGTTTCCAAATCTTGCAACCGTGCTAGGATTTACTTTATTCACTGAAATGCATCGACAAACTTGTGTATGTTCCTGTTGGTTGTTGTGCACTTGATGATGTGTAGAATTCCCCTTATCGTCGAATAATTATCAAAATAGTATTAAATTAGGAATTATATATAAACGGGAAGTATGAATGCTTTAAAAAATAATCATATCATACCCCCATGAAGCAATCCGGTAATAAACATAATGAGGTAGCACATGGGGAGAGATTTTCGACTTCAACTGTCAACAGCTCTTTCTCCTTACCTGTGATATAAATATACAAAAAGTTAAAAGCAACATTATGATGATCATAACTGAGAAGTTGTCAAAAATAAGTAGCAATTGTAATTTTCACGTTCGGTTTTCTTCCTTTTCTCCAAACGACCTTTTAACCTGAAATTAGAAACACCCTTTGGTCGTATCTTTGCCGGGTCTTTTAGATTCACATTGGATTCTTTCTTTTCAATCTCTTTTTTTCTTTTTTGCTAATCTTATGATTGATTTCAGGTGATTTCCCGATTAAAATGGAGTCAACATTATCCGATAATTTTTTCAAGAACTCCAACATGTATTGTTCGTCCTCTTGATTGCCTTGAGCCTTCGAGCTTATTTGATTTGAATATTTGTGGACATGTTTTCAAAAAATAAGCCTGCTAGAGGAACCACTTTGCACCTGCAAATCCTTGAATGGACTATAACCCTTTCCGAAATAGAAGTCTTTCTCAGCACCAAAAGACCATCATATGAGGAGATATTTATCTGGAATCTTACTTATATTTTCATGGCTCGTGACTTTAATGCAATGAACACATAATAAACTCATCATCTTAAAATTTTGACAACTGCAACTTATAACAAATGTTACTTTATCAAATTTAACTATCTAATTTTTAGTTGTTCACTTACTATGCAAATTTCTAATATAATATTATGTAGAACTAGGATCAGATAAATTTATAGCATGACCACTTACCCCATTTAGAAAAAGTTCTTCAAATAATGACTACATCTTTCTTCAATAAAATGAAGCAGCTTGTCTCAGCATAGGACTGTTTTTAACAGCCGGTACAGTTGTAGATTGAGCGCATCTGAAATCTTCATCATTCTCATTTTGTCTCCATGTTGACATGACACTTTCATTTCTAAAAAAACAATCAATGACAGAGCTTGTAGATTTGGAGATACCATGACATATATTATCTATGGACCCACTTCGTTGTGTGAATAAGATTCTTAATCCAAATATACATTTATTAAAGGTTGTTGACACTTTCTGCCTGATGTAGTAGAGCGCACGTAGCCAAACATTATTGTGTAGATGCCCTCTATCAAGTATATCAGCCCAAGTTTGCTCAAACTCTTCTTTTGAGTCACATTTGCTCATACATGTGTAAGAAAAAGATCATTTACTATTTTATTACTAATTGAACGATGTACCTTTGAAGGTAATTTCTTACATATGTGTCACCGGCATAATCTATGACGAGTATGAGGAAATGCATCTTCTATAATCTCTCTATTGATTGAACTTGATCAGTAAATATTGTTAATTGATGCTTCTCGTTCATTAAATGAAGAAATGTTTTAAAAAACAACAAGAAGGAATTATTTATCTCGTATGATTAAAACTCTATTCTAAAGAGGACGTTATGTCACTAATGGTTAATCCCAACTAAAGGTGCACAAACTAAATTATATTTATTCAATCAATAACTTGTATCAATACTTTTGACATCCCCAAAGCAATCATAGTCGACTCTCGACATGCCATCACTTCAAGAAAGCTCATCAACATACCGATATCATCAATCTGGAAGTCCCTTGCAAACATACTATCTGAAGCTTCCCTTTCTGGTAACAGTTATATTAAAGCATTAATGTTGTTATTTTCAACTCTTGATTATCTCTTCTTTTGAATACAATTTTACGCATCGCTTTTTAAGAAACGTAATTTCTGTACTCCATCAACTTCCGTGGCAAGAAAGTTGAATGCATCGGTACCTCCAATCGCTTCTTCTGTCGTCGATTTAAGTACATACAAACATAAGATTTAGAAGATATTATTGAGGTGGTATTAGAGTGTTATTGAGAGTTTTGTGATATGATATTATCAGGAAGTACTAATGTGGTATTAGGATGGTATTGGGTGTTATTGTGTGGTATTGATGTGGTATTGGGGGTTTTATGCCAAGATATTATTGGTTTGGTGTTGAAGTGGTATCAGGGTGGTGTTGGAGTGATATTAATGTGGTATTGAAGTGATATTGACGTGGTATTGAGAGTTTTGTGTCAAAATATTATTGGGGTGGTATTAGTGTGGTATTGAGGTGGTATTTAACATTTGTGCTAAGTTATTATTAGGGTGGTATTGCTGTGGTATTAGGAGTTTTGTGCTAAGATATTATTGGTGTGGTATTGGAGTGGTATTGGTGCAGTAATGATATAGTATTGACGTGGTATTGGGGGTTTTGTGCTAACATATTATTGGGGTGATATTGGTGCGGTATTGGGGTGTTATTGGGGTGATATTGATGTAATATTGATATGTATTTGGGGTTTTGTGCCAAGATATTATTGGGGTAGTGTTGAGGTATTATTGAAGTGGTATTGTTGTGTTATTGATGTCATATCGATGTGATATTGAGGTGGTACTGGGGGTTTTGTGCCAGAAAATTATTGGGGTGGCATTGACGTAGTATTGATATGGTATTGGGATTTTTGTGCCAATATATTATTGGGGTTGGTATTGGAGTGGATTGATGTGATATTGATGTGACATTGAGATGGTATTAGAGATTTAGTGCTAGGATATTATTGATGTGATATTGGAGTGGTATTAAGGGTTTTGTGATAGTATATTATAGGGGTGGTATTGAGATGGTATTGATGTGGTATTGGGGCTTTTGTGTCATTATATTCTTAGGGTGGTATTGGGGGTGATATTGGTGTGATATTAATGTGTTATTGGGGGCTTTAAAGCAAGATATTATTGGAGTGGTAATGGTGTGATATTAAGGTGATATTAGTTGATATTGATATGATATTGATGTAGTATTGATGTGATATTGGGGGTTTTGTGCCAATATATTAGGTATTGATGTGGTATTGAGTTGGTATCAAAACCCCTATTGCTCTTAGCCGCCCTCCGTCGCCGTCGGTCGCCTGTCGTCATTAATCACTGCCACTATTTGCCGGCATGAACTCCTACAGTCGCTCGTTGCTGCCATCGGGTGTCGACTGCTGCAAGCACCATCACAACCCACCGCCCGCCGCAGTCGTCCGCCTCCCACAGCCTCCGTCCACCACTCGTTGCCTCCCTTGCCACCCACTACTCACAGTCGCCATTGTCGTAGCTATAACCCGCCGACCATCGCAAGCAGCAATCGCAACATGCGGCCCTCTGCCCACAACCTCCGTCCACCGCTCACCTTCTCCCTTGCCCCCCTAGCACCCCAAAAGCCGATCGTTACCGCTACTCGTCAATCACCGCCCATCGCTTGCCGCTACTCGCTGCCTTTTACCCAAATAAATACATTATTTTCAGCTTGCTTCAAATCAAACAAACAAACAAAAAAAACAAGTCCTACATTTATTTTACAGTGAACCAAAAACTCGAAAGTATTTAAACTACATTGTAATCATAATACTCTGTAAATCTTTGACGTTACATTTTATTTTTAGCAAACTAAAACCGCTCTAATTATTGTGGTAAAAGAAATTAAATCATGTAATATCAACAAAAATATATATATATTTAACCTGCAGAAGACTATAAGCAAAAAACAAAACAGTATAAATGATTTCAAAACTCATCAATATTTCGGATCAAGCCTTAAATAAGAGTGACGTGGGGAGACGGAGAGAGAGAGGGAGAGAGAGTGGAAAATAAAATCTATAAAATATGAAAAATTATTATGTCCGGACTCCGAACTTAGAGATAAGTCCGGAGTCCAATAAAATCACGTTCTATGGACTGATAGAAAAAAAAAACAGTCAGTAACATCGTGAAATATTCTCCCTATGTTATTTTTTGTTATTCAAGTGTTATTGCGGTGATATTAATGTGTTATTGTGTTTTGGGAATATTCTCGGTGTTATAATAACACAATAACACATTAATATCACCGCAATAACACCTGAATAATGCAAAATAACACAGGAGGAGTATTTCACTGTGTTACTGACTGATTTATTTTATTTTTCTTGTCATATTACAGGGCGTGATTTTATTAGCCTCCGGACGTATCTCTACGTCCGTCCGGACAAAAAAAATCTTTCATAAAATATACCGCAATTTTTTTAACCGGAGAATTGTCTCAGCGTTGAATACAGAATCCCCGCAGAACTGAGATTCCGGTGATCCGCAACCCCGTTACACTACACCGCACGCCATCTTTGCTCCAAAGATTCCCTCATCATCTGACTCATCTGACCGTTCATTCAAAATAAGCACACGGCCCAATTCGCAGCTACCATTTTTCTCATAAATCACTGCGGAGTACCAAACCCCGACAGCATGCGTACATTCGTCACTTCCCCTTATTTTCCCGCCTATAAAAGTTCGCGAGCTCTCGCTTCGCCTTCTGCACCTTTTCTCTTCCAACAATGGCGGACCAAACATGCTCGGTCTCTAACCTCTCAGCTCTTCTGTCCACCGGCGGATCAACGAACTCCACGGCGGCGGCGCAGTATATCTGTTCGCAGCTGCAGACGGCAGCGCTGATTACCGCGGACATAACCACTGCGGTGGACATGACCTTTCTTCTCTTCTCAACCTATCTCGTCTTCGCCATGCAGCTTGGCTTTGCGATGCTCTGTGCAGGATCAGTCCGCGCCAAGAATACCCTAAACATCATGCTCACTAACGTCCTCGATGCTGCCGCCGGAGCCCTGTTTTACTACCTCTTCGGCTTCGCGTTCGCTTTCGGATCCCCATCGAACGGATTCATCGGCCACCATTTCTTCGCCCTCAAATCCGTCCCTTCCCCTGGTTTTGATTACCCCTATTTCCTCTTCCAATGGGCCTTTGCTATAGCGGCCGCCGGCATCACATCCGGATCCATTGCCGAGCGTACCCAATTCGTGTCGTACCTGATCTACTCCTCTTTCCTCACCGGCTTCGTCTACCCTATTGTCTCTCACTGGTTTTGGTCCGCAGACGGCTGGGCCTCAGCGAGCCGCAATCCAGGTGATTCTCTTCTATTCGGCTCCGGCGTGATCGATTTCGCGGGATCCGGGGTAGTACACATGGTCGGCGGCATCGCCGGTCTCTGGGCCGCGTTAATCGAAGGTCCCCGCATCGGTCGATTCGATCACAACGGCCGACCCGTCCCCCTCCGCGGCCACAGCGCCACTCTCATCGTCCTCGGCTCGTTCATGCTCTGGTTCGGTTGGTACGGCTTCAATCCCGGTTCCTTCATCACTATTGCGAAATCGTACGGCCCGATCGGTTCTCCAGTTCACGGACAATGGTCCGCCATCGGCCGCACGGCCGTCACCACCACCATCGCCGGCTGCACGTCCGCTCTCACCACTCTTTTCGCCAAACGGTTTCAGACAGGACACTGGAACGTGATAGATGTTTGTAACGGGTTGTTGGGCGGGTTTGCAGCAATCACCGCCGGGTGTGCGGTGGTTGAACCCTGGGCCGCCGTGATCTGCGGCTTCGTGGCGGCATGGGTTCTCATCGGATTCAACCTTCTCGCCGCGAGATTCCAGTACGATGATCCCCTCGAGGCCGCTCAACTTCACGGCGGATGCGGTTCGTGGGGGGTTCTCTTCACGGGGCTATTTGCCAAGAAGGAATATGTGGAGGAAGCGTATCCGGGGAGGCCGGGGAGGCCGTACGGGCTGTTCATGGGCGGCGGAGGAAGGCTTCTTGCGGCTAACGTTGTGCAGATGTTGGTGATTGCTGGGTGGGTGAGCGTGACGATGGGTACTATATTCTATGTGCTGCATAGGATGGGGTTGCTCAGAATCTCAGCGGAGGACGAGTTGGCCGGACTGGATGTTACGAACCACGGCGGCGCCGCTTATGTTTACTTTGAGGAGGAATCGGGCGGCGGTGGAAGCCATGGGGGGTTCATGATGAAGGTGAATTCGCGGGTGGATCCGCGGCTCAGTCCATTGTCTCCAAATGAGATTTAGCTACGCCGCCCCAGTATGGTATGTATCTTGTGGTCTGTATATAACTTTAGTATAGTATGGAGAATATGGCGCCGGATGAGTTTTCTAATTTTCTTTTGTGTTTTAACAACTTGTTAAACGTAATACCTCAGCGTGATGAGTGCTTTATTTGGTTATTAGCATGCGAGAAGCTGTGAGGTGCTGCCATGGGTTACCTAATCAAATGAATTAAAAAGGACATATTAGGTGTTGATTTTATTTTCTTATTTTCTTTTTTTGCAGTAACGTTGGAATCTTATTATATTATAATGGTTACATAAGCATGAACAAAAACTAAAAGTAATGTTGATTTTAAATAAGAAGCATTAAGATTTTATTAAATTATAGAAAGTACAAAATTTGAACCAAAAGGATCACCTTCAAACCTCTCTTATCTTGTATGCTAAGGATGTGTTTGGGACAGACTGAACGATTAAGCTGTTTGAACTAGCTATTGTGTAACGACTGTGTGAAGAAGCTGTTGTGTGAAGCTGTGTGTTTGTTTAGTCAGTTCAATTGTGTTACAACTATTTATGAAATGAAAATATTTTTGCCTCCATATCATTGTGTTGTTTGTAAGAAAGTCATTCTAAACTTAATAACTCGTATATGGAAATAGAAATTGCATTCAAAAGTAGAAGTGACATCTCACTTAACAGTGAATAATATAACAATCAAAATATATATTGATGCGTGCTGGAAAATTCGCGGCGGTAGAGTAGACTGGATTATCGTCTTACATAATATACGAAAATTTAAGACACACATACGTATGAAAAATAAGTGGTGACGACTCCGTAAGTTTTTACGTGAAAACCCTTAAAGTGAAAAATCACGGGCTCGGCGCACTTGCGAGAATCCACTATTGATCGATGTTACAGAAATTCTCCGTCCTCACGTACGAGAGAGATTAATAATGTATTTCAGACTACAATGTCAACTGACGGCGTTTGGTTGGTGGTGATTGACAATGATTGGAGGAGTTCCACGGTGACGGAGGTCGTCGGTGGCAGAGATCGACGGAGGTCGTCGGTGACGGAGATCGACAGTGACGGAGGTCGACGGAGACGAAGGTCGACGGCGACGGAGGCCGACAATGACGGAGGTCGACGAAGGTCGGCGGCGGTCGACGGAGGTTGGCGGTAGTCGACGGCGGTCGGTGGTGGTGCTAAGCAGCAGCTTCTCCTCAAGGCTTCAGACTCTCTATCTAGGCTTCCACTCCCCCTCATGTGAGGATTGGGGTCTATTTATAGTGTTTTGGATGCAATTAATGCAGCCAGTTTGATCGGACAGTCCAGAGGGCTTCCCCTGATCAGACAACGTTTAAGAGGTATTTGATGGCCATAACGATGTCAGATTTGAGTGATCTTAGGCTCGTTGGATTCGTCTTGTCGAGACACTCAGATTCGAGTATAGGCTTGCTAGTTTGGACATTTGTTTGAGCTTCCAAATGTGTCTGAAAATCCTTTAAGAATGGGTTAATGACTTTATCTGAGCTTGATTTGACTCGGATTGGACTAGCTTTTATATCATTAGGTTCGTCTCATCGAGCTGGTCAGTTTGACTATAAGTTTGCTGAAATCGAAGCTCTGGATGATTTTTTATCAAGATTTAAACGATTCTTGCTCAAAGAATTGCACTGAGATTCGTGTCGTGCCTCAAAATTAGTGCTGGATAATGAAAATTTGTTGTTGTTGTATCATATATATATATATATAAAAGAAAAACAACTAATATTTGAACTTGTGTCTAAAATTGTCACCACAATATCACCATAACCCAACACCAATACACCATAACAATATAAATAATAAAGAGGTATATTGTGCGATTGAATGTGTCTCAAGTTATTCTAAGATAACAATAATTGAAGCATAATTTCTCCCAAAAAATAAAGCAACACCAACAGAGAACATCAAATCCATAAACCAATATTATTTAACTTCCTCACACTCCCAATAAAGAACACCAACCCCAAAAAACCAACAATACCAAAGAATAAACCCTAGAATACCAACAATACTAACCATAGAAAGCATAACTTCTCTCAAAGAATAAATCCTAGAAACCAACAATACCAACCATAGAAAACATAACTTCTCCCAAAGAGTAAACTAACGCCAACGGAGAGCACCAAATCTATACTAGTATAGAGAAACACAAAGCAGACGAAACATCATAGAAAACCACATATGAATGTTCCCAAGAGCTCCAAATCAATGATAAATATATGAAAAGTTTTAGGGTAGAGATCTCCAAACCAACACAGATGAAAATGCAAATAATCAAGCCACATATACATATCTTATCATAAAATTACAGGACCAACCTAATATCAATCTAAGCTGAGATGGGAGTATGAAGATCGAATCTAGCTTAAGCTTGATCAGACAAAGAGATAAGAGGAACGATGATCAAAGGTACCAACATGGAGATGTGGCACATCGGAAGAGACGAGCTCGAGTTAAGGCTGAAAGCTTCGCTTGACTGGGCACTCCATAACAAGGGTAGCGGGGAAGAGGAAGAGTAATGTAAGTAATATCCCTTCGAAGAAATGTCAATCTCAATTGTTAACACATGGCGGGATATACAGTGTAAAACTCGTGTTTAACGAAACATCGCGAAAATGATTTATTTAAACAATGAAAACATGGGTGGCGAGTAGCGCCGCAGTCCCAAACTGCAGTAAGTCAGGAATAAGTGTTACAAGTAATTTTTATATTTAGATTACCTAAGTCAAAAATGAATAATAAAGCTTTAAGATGCTTGTTTTAAAATACATAAAAAGTGGAACAATAAATGTATAAGGAGTGCACATTAATTGCTTAGAAAAAGTTGAATTTGTGGTGTGTATGTGTTAGATTTCGATTTGTTTGTAAGCTTTTCTAAATATTTATAAAACAAAAGATTTGAGAAGAACCATAAAAATGAGAAGAAATGCATGAGTAGAGAAGAAAAAATCCACTATACTGCTTAGAAAATTCATGGGTGAGAATCTCAAAAGTCTCTTTACTAAATAAAAAGTCCAAAAGGGTGAAAAAAAGTATTTGACCCTCTTTGATGTCCCCTATTTATAGGATAAGATATGAGGTTTGAAGCGCTCCAAAGATAGTTATAGGATGAGTTGTACATGTAATAAATACATAAAAACTACAAATAAGTAGAAGCAGGCAACATGCATAGACACGGAATTGGTCGTCAAGTCATAAAAATGTCACTAGGTTTTCAGATATTGGTCGGGTGTGATCCTTCAGGGCAATTGGTCTTTTAGGCCTATTGGAATATGGTGAGTAATTATCATCATCTCTTAAAAGAGTGTGGGTCGATGTCGAAGCTTAGAATGAATTGATATAATGATGATACTTAGTAAGTTCCATCAGGGAAAACGAAAGAGTCAAGTGAGATGCCTCTAAGCCTTTTGAATATGTTTCTTTCTAATCAACATGAGAGTCTGCCTCTTGTTTAGTGCACATACAGCTTACATTTAACCATATCTCTGATGTGAATGAAATATTTGATGAATACTTAATTCTTGTTTTTACATATTTTATGATGTTATGCGTGAGGAATGTATTTCGACTTACCTTTTGCTGGTTTGAGGTTGTTTAAAAATGAAGAAGGAGACAAATTAGAGCGAATAATATGAATAGGTGAACCAGTGCACCCACACTGCCTTCACAGTGCGCCCGCGCAGCCTCAAGGCGCCCACGCTAACTTTTCAGCACAATCACGCTATCAATGAAAGAGTTTAAAGCAGCCACGACATCCATATCAAGACCTGGTGCGCCTATGCTGGCCTAGCTGTGCACCCGCACCCAGACATTGAATCAATTTTGAAAAATATTCTTTCCTTTGTCGAGCTTCCCTTATATATCTAGTTCATTTTGAGCAGTTAAAGGCTGGAGCTAGAGTGGTTTTTGGGTGAGAGAGAGTTCTCCTGTAAGGTTTTCTTCCTTACTTTAATTTAAAACCTTAGAGTCTATTTTCATTCCGTTTATCCTTTCATTTCTTGTTGTTCTTGAGAGATTATTGTATGAGAGAGAGATTTTCTGATGTTGTAGAGAGGATAAATCATTATTGTAAGTTTTACATTTATTTGTTTCTTGGAACAATGACTTGTATTGATTTTTTTTAGTGGTTCTTTCCGTCATGAGTGGCTAAATCATTTTTCGTGTCTTTGTAATGTAGGGTTAGTGGGTTTTCTATGATTTTTTGAGATGTTTCCCATGTAAAGTTTTCCGAGCGCATGTATTTAAGTTATTGGTTAACATTTATATTTCATTTATTCCTGATCTGGCCAATTAGAAAGTTAAAATCTTTCATGAACTATGACTTATGTTTGACGCATAGTGGAACAAATATGCTAACCATAAAATTCTGATAGAATAAACATTCTAACTAGGGTTTTGTAACCTAGATAAGGGACCAGAAGAAATCTTGGGAAATGTCATGGGGTTAAGTAAAATTTAACGTCATGGGTTTCTGATTCTTCTTTTGATCTAGGCATAGGCTTAAGAAGAAATCTTATTCCTAGTTGACAAGTATCACATAGGAAAACATTTAGGAAAAACACGAACTCCCATGATATCTACAAAGGCACGAGCTCGTCTCTCTTGAAGAATACTAGGTTTCTTTCTGCTTTTGGTTTTTGGTTTTCTGAGATCACGTTTATAATCTGTTTGTTGTAGGATTTTAGGAAATCACTATTGTGTTGTGATCACGCCAAGCTAGGCTTACAAACTTAATAAAGTAGAGATTTTTCTGTCAAAATAATCGTCAGCGTTTTCCTCGTAGGATCGATATGCGAACACTGATACAACATATTACTTAAACACGTATACTTATATTATTGACCGACTTGCCTCGCGACAACTTTTTGGCCACTAACTCCTTCAAACACAAATAGAAAGTTCATCAACAATGATAGACTCGTTTGGCGAGTCTATCACAGACTTGGCCTAACGGGTTCTTCTCATTGTTATCCTTCTGGGTGATTTGACCTTCAAGGTGTATAGTATAGAACTTCATTTTCCGACTTAGATTAAAAATGCAGAGCACTTGTGAGTAGCTTGAGTGCTTGGATGAAGTGCCTATACAAGTTTGTGTGATTCTCGAAGAAATACAATAATTATTTGGCCAGAAGATTTAGTAGGCCTTATTGTTGAGTACATTGGAGTAAGATCGTGACAACTTAAATTAATCCTTCTATTTTAGTCACTAACTTTGAGTATAATCTAATGAACGGAGAGTTGACTTGGTCCGAATTTAGTCTGAGTTATGATCATCTTCAAAAATTCATTGTTGGTAATATTCTTATGAAAATTTTACCAAAATTTTGGAGGAATAAGATTTTTTTTTCCTAAAAACTAATGTTTAAGGAGGTGAAGATAGGTTTATATCATTAGATGATGAATAAGATTGGTAGATTTGAGATTTTTTCTATGGAACAAATTCTTAAAATGAACTTGTAAAAGAGGCAATGATTCCTTGATTAAACTAATTATCGAGCCAATGTCTTCTCAAATTGTACTAAGAGTTGAGCTAGCGACTCTTCAGAACAAATCAATAATCAAGCCAGAGACTTCTCAAAATGAACTAGGGATTGAACCAACAAATTTTCATATTTTTCTTATAGGGGAAGTTGTCCAAGAATTAGTGACTAATGTTGGAGGAAATGAAAAAGAACAATCGGAGATAAAATGAAATTAGATGAGATTTAAAAATCGATTGTAAAATGTTAATTGTGGTAAAAGATACGAACGATTTGATAAAAATTAAAGAAATGGAGAAGAAAAATGACGTCTTTGTACATATTGAAGGCTTGCTTGATAATAATTAATGGTGTGGGTCTTTTTTTTTTTTGTGAATAGGAGAAAGTAAGTGATCCTTATGTTAATCAACAATCATGCATAAAACAAAGAATGATCGTCTTCTCATGATCTCCTTTCTTCTTTATCCACTATGATAGACTTGCTATTGTTTATCCATCTTTATTGGCAATTAATCATGTACTGATGAAGAGAGTTAGTAATGGAGAAAATTATTATGTCATGTCAACCACTCGTCCGGACAACAACGATGATCTGGCCACATCACAATGCATTTCGCATGTTTGGATCGTAGCTGATGTCCGCACGTATGGACACCTGACGTAATAATTTATCCAATAATAGGCAACCAATGTATAAACCTCTCCTCTCTCGATCTTCGTCTCCTCTCTCAACTGTTGAGATAATGGCCTACTCGATAATGCCTTAAACCATATGTTTTTGCTAGAAGTGATTGAACTTCTGCAACCTGAAGAGGCTTACACTCCATCTTCTCATCTTCTTTGAATGTTATGAATTCTTCTCCTCTCACCTACACTAAACATTGGCCAAAAAGTTGAAACTTTAAATCATTTTCCTATGTTATCTTCTCCCTCCCTCTCTCTCTCTCTCTCTCTCTCTCTCTCTCTCTCTCTCTCTCTCTCTCTCTCTCTCTCTCTCTCTCGTGCTCTAGCTCACTTGTAGATCAAACTACACCCGCGCACAACTAAGTCGTACACTGTTGTACTTGTAATTGTACGCATATTATTTACTGTTGAGTTCTAACTCTTTGGACACAATTCATATAACGATAGAGAATGACAGCACAGAGCTGCAAGATGTGATAAAAAGCTATAAGATGTGACATGACATTATGTATCTTTGTATAATTATATGTACTTATTATTTATTTATTTTCAAATATTGTACTAATGTGAAAGGACACCATAAGATTGATAAAGACATGTCAATTATTTAAACAAATGATGACTCTCTTTTCAAACAGGCTACTCTTGTCTCGTTTTTTCTCTCTTCTCCTCAATGCTACCAGATTTTGGGCATAAAACACGAATATTTTTGGATTGAACATACAGTAACATGCGGTAAAAATGGATTGATATATTGAATCAAAAGTCATGCAAAAAGATCTCTAAAAGATAGCAAAGATCATACCATAGGAAATTTTATTAGAGGATACAATATTCTCTATCCTTAACTATTTCTTTTTTTACCATTAACATTTCCTTAATTATGACCACTACTCATTGAAACAGTCCAACTAGTCGCCAAAAAAAAAAGACAATTTCTTACAAAAACACATGAGTTTCGACACTTTCTTATACAAAAATTAAGTTCACTGTTAATGCTCAAAACTCTCTCTAATACAGTGCAATTTATATGATTTTCTTCATTTTCTTCATAATGGATTTCTTGTGGTGTGACTCAGTGATTTTTTTCTATTCTCGTGTTTTTCCTCATTAAAGCTTAAATTTTTATGTGTTTTGTATCATTTTCTTGTTTTATGTGTTTATATTCAAAGTTTTATTTCGAAGCTCTCAAATCAATTTTTGTAATTCCATCCACTTCTCTCGCTAACACCAAAGTCAGCTCGAAATAGGCACCATTGATAGCAAGCTCTTTGCACATTCCGTTCAAGAGTTACATACTGCATAGATTTTCACTCTATATGCCTTGTCAAGGATAAAATATTACATCCGAACAATGGCTATAATCTATCGGATGTCACTTTTTTCTTCTCGTCTGTTTCTTTTAGTGGATCGCAGTTGTTGTCTAAACAGCTTACGTTCGGACTCCTAACGTAATAGTTTTTCCACGTCCTGTGGGAAGATTCACTCAAAGAACTCAATATTACTAAACTAAGAGAAACTTTTACATGACATTAAAATTTTAAGATAAAATTTTAACTTATTCTGAATATTATAAAAATAGTTTGACGTATAAAATAAAGTTCAGGTTGACTTTATGAAACACATAAACTTTATTAATATCATAGTGATCTAATTTTTGTGGTTCTGATGGTGTTGGGTGGCATCAAATGATGATATCTTATGATATTATCATTTTATATTTTTTTTAGTAAGACAGTTGTGATTTAAATCACCTTGGAAGACTTATTTTTTCTGTCCTTCATTTAATTCAAATTAGTGGCAATGAATATATATTGAACTCTGTGATGAAAGAATTAGTAAAATTTAATGTCATATCATATAAAAATATCAATAATTTGATGAATCTATCATAATTAGGAACTTGGTCTCAGTGTAAAGGCTAGAGAAAATCTTTTAAATGAAGTTAAACATTCTCAATGAAAGCTTGTTTCTTAGCTTTTAGTAAGCTATAGGATAAAGAGAAGAGACAGTGAGAGATCTCTTCCCGAAAGTAGTAGGCGCATTTTATATCCTTATTCATGCAACTCTTAAATAGCATTCACGTTTGTCTGTCCTCGAGTGATGTCTTTATATCGCGGTCTTCAACTCTCTAGGAGCAATTATGGAGAGTGGGGAAAGTTACTTCGGCAAGGAAACTTGGCAGGTCACTTCGACAAGTAAACTTGACAGGTCACGCAAGTGAGCTTGACAAATAAGCTCGACAAGTGAGTTTGAACGTGACCGAGTCTTTTATTAAAAAAGAAGGTTTGGTCTTTCAATTCTATGAAATCCGTCATCCTCATGAGAGCCATATATGAGTATACAAAATGAAGATCATATTCTAAAAAAATTCAAAATATTTTTGAAATTACTTGAATTTTATTCAAACCACCATTTGAAGTTAGGTCAGACTATCATTGAGAGATAGATTCAAATATACTTTAAATAAGGTTTGAATATAATTTGAAATGACTCTTTAAGGGTTCAAATTAAGTTCAAATAAGTCTCACATGGGATTTGAATAAATTTCAATGATGAGTTCTATAAGATGTGAACAAATCAAAGAAGGTTCTAAGAGATTCAATCATGCTACAATGATTTCTTACTTAAGGTTCCAAGATATTTCACTCTAGTTTATTTAGTATTTAATCATCATTTTTTAGGTTTATAATTTATAATTTGTATGGTATTCAATCATCTTCTGAAGATTATTTAATTTTGAATTAATTATGGAATATACATTAGTTGATATAATAAAGAGTGTCATCACAAGAACTATGACACAATGAAGTGGCAATCATTATTGATGAGTGCTAGAAAATTTGCGGCAGTAGAGTAGTACATCATCATTTTAGCTTGGTGTGAAGATATAACGCACACTGAAAAAAGAGAAAGCAAGTAATAATGACACCATAAATTTTTATGTGGAAAATCCGGAAAGGGGAAAATTATGGTACTTGACCCAGCTGAAGAGTTTCACTACAAAATGATGGTTACAGTTATTACTGCTTGTCTCACAAACATGAAAGGGTCACAAGGTTTCCCAAGTTACAATGTTGTGCTGATGAATTTGTTGTGAGGAACGGGCGGCCATCATTGGCGATTGGTGGCGTCCAATTGATAGTGATCGATAGTGGTTGGCGGTGATTGACGGCGGTCAACGGTGGTCGACAGGGGTTGGTAGTGATCGACGACGGTCGGCAATGGTCAACGGAGATTGGTGGTGATTGAAAACTGTTAGTCGTGGTCGACGGAGATCAATGGTGATCAATGGCGGTCATCGGTGGTAGACGACGATCGATGAAAGACGATGATGGATGAAATTCGGCAACAGACGGCAGTGGTCGACGGTTGTTAGTGGTGGTAGGCGGCGATGACGGTCGACGGTGGTGGTGCTGCACTTCAGCTTCTTCTCAATGCTTCTAACACTTCCTCAAATCTCTCTCTCCTCTCCCTCATGAAAGAATATAGTGTTATGGGTACAATTAATGCAATAATATGAACAACTTTGATCAGATTGTCTGGAAAGCTTCTTTCTATCGGACGTTGTTTGATAGACATTTTGTACCTTAATGATGTCAGAATTGAGCGATCTTAGGCTTGTTGAATTTGTCTCACTAAGACACTTGATTCGATTATAAGCTTACCAGATTGAACATTTGTTCTACCTTCCACATATTATCGGAAAGGTTTTAAGTGTGGTTTACTGACTTGATTTGAGCTTTATTTGAATCGGATTGGACCAATTTTGATATCATTTAGTTCATCTCGTTGAATCAGTTAGTTTGACTTTATGTTTGCTGAATTCAGAGTCTTAGTGACTTTTAATCGAAGTTTGAATATTATTTGCTCAACTTGTTGCCTTGAGATCCGTGTGATGTCTCATGATTCATGCAAATATTAAAATTTTGTTGCAGGTGTATTAGTTCCCCTCTTATTATTGTGCGAGGCCAATCTCTTCTTCTTAAAATATCAAAATCTAGAGCACTAAATTTTTTATCATATATATAACTCTTATGAGTTTTATAAGAACAATTAGACACATTTAAATTTAATAAACTAACCAAAGCTCAGTTGGCACGATAATTTTTTTTTCTTTCTTTGATGCCTTGGGTTCGAATCCTCCTTATGTAAAATACAATAATAATAAAAAATATTTATTTTTATATCTTGTGTTTTCCCCCAAATTACTCGAACTGCTCATTATGTGTGTTCATGGCCTCGTCCACAATGTTTTGGGCATCAACACAATTGACAAGGTCAAGATAAAATTGAACTGTCTCCGACATCAATGATGTAGTAGAAGAGTCTTGGGCGGAGCCTCTCAATGAAGAAAACTCTCAATAATTCTGGATCCAGTCCCGAAATTTGACGGGCTTCAGCTGAAAACTGTGGAAGTAGTTCTGAGTAACCTCATTCACTTTGGCGAATTCCCGAGAGATGAGATGAATCATTAATGATTTGTCGGTTTGTCATGTACAGTTGCGCGATTAGACTGACAAGCTGGTTAAAGATGTTTCTAGTGCCCCTGGTAGAGAGTAGAACCAGGTGCAAGATTAACCTTTAGAAATTTTCGGGAATACTTGACACAGAAGTGCATCTGAGGCATGCTGAATGTGCATGATTGTTCGATAGTGAATTTGCTCATAGGGGTCAGTTGTTCATTCGTAGGTGTCGATGTTCAAAAGCTTAAGGCCTGTTGGTATGAGATGTTGGAGGACCGCATTCGCAGAGGCAGAATATTCATGGACATTACGGCGAATGGGGAAGCAATCTTTTTCTCTAGTTGGTACTCTTCCCAGACAAGGCGTCATAACTCATTACAAGTGGTATCATCTGGAATGGCAGCAAGGCATGGCGGTGCTAGATGAGTTGTGCAAAATGGATGAGTAGAGCTTGTAGTATCTAAGTGTTCAACATCACGAACTGGCAGAGGAAGTGTTCCTTCTTAGAAAGGGGGGCCGGCACATGTTCCTCTGAGCAGTGTGTTTCGCATATGTCGCTAAGTTAGTGGAAAACGAACTCCATCTAATGGGGTGGGCAGCGGTTGTTGAGCCCCAAATAGGAGTTGTAAGATATTTAGTTTAGACTCCTCCATTCTACTCAAGCAGACTTCCAGAGAAGGACCCGGCACTCCTTCGCCGACAATATAACGTTTCTCATGGAGGGAAGATGAAGAGGCGTGTCGCCCTTGGCTTCGTGATTGCTCCTTAGAACGATGGGTGTTGGAACGGGATGCTCCGTTGTAATGAATATTATATATGATGGCCATGTAGTGAGGCTAGCAAGTACTTCAGTGGTGGAATTGAAGTTCCCACAAATGACGTCAAACTAATGTGTACTAGAAAATTCATCTCAAAAAAGTAGTAACTTATCATCTTAGTGTGGTATGAAGTTTCAACACGTACTCAAAAAAGAGAAAACAACTAATAATGACACTAAAATTTTTTACGTGGAATACTCGAAATGGGAAAAACAATGGGGTCGGACCCAGCTAAAGAGTTCCACTATTAAAAGCTGATTAAAGTTGCAAAAACTTATTCCATAGGCGAAAATGGGTTACTAAGTGATTGACGAATGTCGGCGGTGGTCGACGAAGGTTAGTAGTGTTCGAAGGCGGTCATTGGTGGTCGACGGCGATCAGCGAAGGTCGGGGTGGTCGACGAAGGTTAGTGGTGGCCAACGACAGTCTATTGTGGTAGTGATAGACTTCAACTCCTTCTGAAAGCTTCAAGCTCTTCCTCATATCGCAAACTCTCCTCCCCTCATGAAAAGGGTGAGGCTCTATTTATAGTTTTCTGAGTGCAATTAATGCAGGAATATGAACCACTTTGATCGGACTGAGAGCTTCCTTCGATCACATAATATTTGATGGATATTTGAATGCCTTAATGATGTCGGAATTGAGCGGTCTTTATGCTTGTTGGATTTGTCTCGCCAAGATTCCCGATTTAACTATAAGCTTACCATATTCGACATTTGTTAAACCTTCCAAATATGCTCAGAAAGCTTCCAAGAGTGGTTTGATGACTTGATCTGAGCTTGGTTTGACTCAGATTGAACTAATTTTGGTATCATTCGGCCTGTTTCATTGAGCCGGTCAGTTTGATTGTAAGTTTGTTGAAATCGGAGCTCTGATGATCTTTTAATCGAAATTTGAATGTTCTTTGCTCAACTTATTGCCTCGAGACCCATGTGATGTCTTGAATTCATGCAGATAATGTAATTTTGTTGATGGCGTAATAATTATACTAAATTAACGTAGTTATAAATACAAGCACAATAGTTTGAGAATATCATATAAAAAATGTTCTACACAAGTGAATATAATCACAACAGATTTAAATAATAATAATAATAATAATAAAGCATTGTATAATTAAATACAATCATAATAATTAGAACATTATAGATAATTTTTTTATGCAATTGAATTGCCTCTTCTATGTCTAGAGTTAATGCTTTAATATTAAATAATGATGAATCCTAACTTTGATCATATTTATATCACTATAAAGTGCCCAAATCTTTGGTCAATGAGCATATTTGAGACAAATGCATATGATTGTATTTTTATGAAGTACAAATTTCATATATATATATATATATATATATATGTGTGTGTGTGTGTGTGTGTGTGTGTGTGTGAAGTCTGTCTTGTTGGTTGTCTCATTGGGTTCTACCACTACCTCCTCCTCATGCTTTCAATGCTTTTTCTGTTTTGGATATACTTTGCCTGCTACAGGTTTATCCTTTGCCTGCTTCCAGGAATCTTATTTGGATGCTCTGACTGTCTTTTCACCCCATCTTACTGGGTTTTTGGACTGGATCTTTTCTATGTTGTTGTTAATGTTCTGTTCTGCAGGGCTGCCTTTTTGGGGATTTTTTTTTCTGTTTTGGATTTCCTTTTACTGCTGCAGGTTGCTACTTGGATTTTCTTTTGATGACTCAAGATGACACTTGCTTTTTGGACATCTGTTTGGGTTTTGCCACTACCTCCTCATGCTTTCAATGCTTTTCTGTCTTGGATATCCTTTGCCTGCTGCAGGTTTTCACATCCCTGTGGACCATGGAGGACTGAAGATGGACAGTGGTCTTTTGTGTTCTTTATGTTTTGTTTTGAGATTTCTCATTTTTATACTTGTATATTTTATATGCTTGTATTATTTTGGAGAATTTCTTGTGTGTGTTGTACTGTGGATGGTGGAACCCTAGGGGTGAGTACTATGTATTTTATTTGGTGTTTTTGTAGTGGGGATCCACCACCCCCTCAATTCTGTACTCAATTTTTTTTATATTAACACGTAGGGAGTCATAAGTGCTCTTTTCCCAAATATATATATATAAAGTCATTAAGTTGAACAATCAAATTTATTTAGAAAGAAATTCTTAATAAAATTGTCTATAATCAAAATGATCATTTTAGCATTGATTTTCATGACACATTTTGACACTTATCAATATAAAATTTAGTAATAATGGCTGTATTTTTGTTTTTAACATTCAACACCATAATGTCATTAGTTTTGAATAGTATATTAGTTTCTCCATCATGCTCCAAACATTTAAACACATATTAAGATAACTCAAATGAGTCACTTCTATAAATTCAAAATAAAGTTCGTGTTATGATAAAATATTGTTCAAACAAAAATTTAACTTTGCTCGGATTTGGATGAACCTCAACTAACCTTGTTCAAAGTCGTTAGATCATTGTGTTAATGTTTTAACATGTTTCATTCTAGTATGATGTAATAACACGTTGTATAATGTCCCTCGTGATTTAAAAATCAATGTGTGAATAATGCTTCAAGCATTGGAAAAAAAGATTATATTAAAAGTTTTGATGCATCAGGACTCCAATCATTATCTCTCATGTGTATGGTTCAGCCCCCCTAGTTAAATAAATTAAATATTTAATAATGGTGGAGCCGGACTATACACGTGACAGACAATAATTTTTACATCAAAGACTCCTGATGTAATATTTTTTTCCAAACATAGATTATGAAAACATAACGCTGTCGTTGTTGGTCCCAAGCCTGAATGTGAAAAGTGGAGGGTTGCGTTAGGTAGTCGACAGCCAGTGTAAAACTTATCGAAAAAAATCATGACATGAATCATTTTTTATCATTGTGTAACTGCTAGGGCATCCCCTGTAAGCGACGCGCTGTATGGCCTGTATACAGTCGAAAGTGTGCAAGGGCCGCTACACCGACCCCCGGGTGTAGTGTCAAATAAGCAAGGGTTCCCACATTACGGACGGATGCGGGTAAAGAAGTTACTCCATGAAACTAGTATTAGGATAGGATCTTGGAATATAGGTACTCTCAATGGTAAAATAATGGAATTGGTTGATATTATGATTCATAGAAAGATAAATATCTTATGTATTCAAGAAACTAAATAGGTCGGAGAAAAAGCTGAGGAGACTGATAACTTAGGTTTTAAACTATGGTATTATAGGTAAGAGTCGTACTAGAAATGGTGTAGGCGTAATTATAGATAAGTGTTTGAAAGATAATGTTGTAAAAATTAATAGAGTTGGAGATAAAATTATAGCACTTAAGATTATTATTGATGCTAAGATTTTTAATATTATAAGTGCTTATGCTCCTCAAGTAGGTTTAGATATATGTTCTAAAGATAAATTCTAAAAAGATTTAGAAGACTTAATACATACGTCTTGAAGAAAAAAAATTTATTGGAGGAGATTTAAATGGACATGTCGGTAGAGTGATAGAAGATTTTAAAAATATTCATGGTGGCTATGGTTATGGAGCGATTAATGAAAAATGTAGATTTTACTTTAGCGTATGATATGTTTTACTCTTTATTACTAATACTTTATTCAACAAAAGAGATTAGCATCTTATTACTTATAAGAATAGATCTAATAAAACACAAATTTATTATTTTCTTATGAGTAGACGAGATCTTCGAGATTGTAAGGATTGTAAGGTCATTCCAAGTGAGGAATTAAGTACCCAACATCGATTATTAGTTTTAGATTTTAAGATAAAAAGTTGTAAAATAAAAAATAGTAGGATTCAACATCGTAGAATTAGATGGGGATACCTAAAAGACACAAATAAAATTACTTTTATGAGTAAATTTCAAGATTTAAACATTTGAGATGTTCATGAAGATATAAATTCTACGTGGGAAAAAGTAATTAATATTATTAAATAAGTGACAAAAGATGTATTCGAATAATCAAAAGAGAAAGGTTCAATAAATAAAAATAGTTGGTGGTGAAATAATAACGTGCAAGAAAAGATAATATATAAGAAGTTATGTTATAAAAATTAGTTTAAATATAAAACCTTAGAGAACTGGGAAAAATATAAAACGGCCCGCAGAGAATCTAAAAGAATAATCTGTGACATTAAAAATTATGCTATTAGTGATTTTTATAACATATTAGATACTAAGAAGGGTGAAAAATATATGTATAAACTAGTCAAATAAAGAAAAAAGAAAAGTAAAGATTTAACTCAAGTAAAGTTTATTAAATATGAAAATCAAAAAGTGTTTTTCTTAGAAAAATATATTCAACATAGGTGGGTGAGTTATTTTAATAAACTTTTTAATGAAGATTCTGAAAATACCATCGACCTTAGTGATATTACTATCATTAATAATAATAAAACATTTCATTTTTATTATCGCATTAGTAGAAAAGAATTTGAGGAGACTTTAAAGAAAACCAAGGGTGGAAAGTCTGTAGGACCTGATGATATCCAGTTGAAGTGTGGAAATGTTTTGGTGATTTGGTGGTTTCTTGGCTTACTAAAAAATTTAATATTATTTTAAAAACTAAAAAGATGCTTGAGAAGTGGAGGAAGAGTATTTTGGTCCCCATTTTTAAGAATAAAGAGGATGCACAAGAGCGTGCAAATTATAGAGGAATTAAATTGATGTGTCATACTTTAAAATTATGGGAGAGGGTAATTGAACATAAGTTAAGACGTATTACTAAGGTTTCTCATAATCAGTTTGGATTTATGCTGGGCAGGTCTACTATGGAAGCTATACATTTTTTGAGAGGTTTGATGGAGAAGTACAGAAATAATAAGGAGGATCAACATTTGATTTTTATGGATTTAGAGAAAGCTTACGATAAGGTTCCTAGAGATGTTCTTCGGAGAGTCCTTGAGAAGAAATGTGTTGATATGACTTATATTCAAGTCATTAAAGATATGTATACTATAGTTGTTACATGTGTTCGAACTGAAGGAGGATTTACTAAATATTTTACTATTTTTGTTGGTTTACATCAGGGATCGGCTTTAAGCCCATATCTTTTTGCTTTATTTATCGATGATCTTACTGGACATTTACAAGAGGATGTACCTTGGTGTATGCTTTTTGCTGATGATATCCTCCTCATGGATAAGACGAGAGAAAAGCTCACGAAAAACTTGAATTATGGAGGTCTACATTGGAGTCTAAAGGTCTTCGTTTGAGTATAACTAAAAATGAATACATGGAGTGTAATTTTAGTAATAGTAGCTCTAGTGACAGAGGTGTAACTTTGGGTGATCAAATTATTAAAAAGTGTGAAAGATTTAGATATCTCGAGTCCATTGTTCAAAGCGATGTTGATATAGATGGTGATGTTAATAATAGAATTCAGGTCAGTTGGTTGAAGTGGAGAAATGCGTCCAAACTATTGTGTGATAGAAAAGCATCTCTTAGACTGAAAGGAAAATTTTATAAGATGGTGGTGAGATCTGCAATGCTCTATGGCTGAATGTTGGACTTTAAAAGAGAAGCATAATGCTAAGTTAAGTGTTGCCGAGATGAGAATGATTAGGTGGATGAGTGGCTTTACACTTAGAGACAAAATGCGAAATGAATATATATGTAATAGGGTTAGTGTTACACTAGTGACAAACAAAATTAGAGAGTCGCCTTAGATGGTTTCGTCACATTAAACGTCGACCATTTGATGATCCGATTAGGAGAGTAGATGTTTTAGATTCAACTTACTTTAGGAAAGACAAAGGAAGACCTAGGAAGACTCGGGCTTATTACATAAAAAATGATCTTAATTTATTAAAATTAAATGAAAATTTGACACTAAATAAGGCACAATGGAGAAAAAGGATTCATGTAACCGGTCCCACTTAATGGGATTAAGGCCTTATTGTTGTCATTGTATAGATTATGAAAACATAAAATATAGCTAATCTAAAATACTTAATCAAAAATGGAGATAAAAATCGTAGAATCATCACTCATAAACAATAATATAAAAGAGAGTTAGACCAACTTAAAATTCTAAAATCTAATTATATAATATTTTAGTCCTCTTTTTAGACATTTTGATTAAAATAGATTTTCACATATATATTTTCTTAAAAAAGAAAAAAATGATTATATTTATCCAATTATCATAAAAAAATAAAAACCTTATTTATCCAATTCACTCATTTCCCCTACCAAAAAAAAAAAAGAAAAAATGGTGTCCATCTTCAACCCTCTTGAACCCTAATTTCTCATAATATCCATCTTTTTTTTTTTAAATACCGATTCCAAATGCAAAACCCTACTCCGGAAATTTCTACGCCTTTAAAACGCCCGCCGCTTCGCCGTCTCCACCGGCCCTCACACCCTCCATCATCTTCTCCACCTTCGCATCGAACTTCCATTTCCTTCCTCTTCGAGGCCGCTCTTTATGGTCTCTTCCACCTCCATGATTTCATGTCACGCCCATCGCTGGATCCAACCCCGTCGCATCCTTTCGGTCCTCCATGCTCTGGGTCTACGAGCTTAAACCAGAACGCATGTCTTGATTCTCTCGTGTTTTTATTTCGTTCGCCTTGTTTCTCTGTAGAAGCCGTCGGTTGTTTCTTTTCCGCTTTTTGTTTTTTTGCTTCCCGCTTTTCTATGCCGTGGAGATGAAGCCTTTGAGCGATGAAGCAGCATATGATTTATGAGAGGCGGCGGATCGTTGGGAAACGCGGCGAGGAAGACGAGGGTGCGGTATCGGCAGAGGCAGAGGCAGAGGCGGCGGCGGAAATTGGGTCGAGAGTTTTTCCCTTGCAGACGCCGACTGCGGCGATGCTGACGGTCGCAAGGAAATCATCGACGAGGGTTTTTGTGCCCAGAAAGGCAATAACGGACAAGCGGCCCTGGAAAGGAAGTTATTACACGAGACTTATCCGGTCAGGGAAGCACCTCCATCTTTCTGAGCCTGTGGAGAAGGCTAGAGACTACGATTCTGGCGAATTGAATGATTTACGATTGTTGGAAAGTGGGGAGAAAGCGGAGAGTAGGTTGGGTGAGGGGATTGAGCAGGAGTTAGATGGGAATGAAGTGGGTGCGGCGGTGTTCCAGGAGCTCGGAAAGAAGTTTGAGAATGTTTATAGCCGAAAGCGCCAGAGAATTCCGTCAGTTAGGTGGATTGGTTTGGACTCATCTTCTTCAGATGGTGGAGCGGAACCCAGCGATCCACGATTCAGGGTTGTGTTTTCTAGAAAACGGAAGAAGAAGAAACTAGAGGTGGGGAATGGTTTTGGTGAAGTAAGAGGTGGTCAGACTGGAGAGGGTGAATATTTATTCAGAGCTGGAGTAATACACGATCGTCTGCAGGTCAGAAAGTTCAACAGGAAGGACCTGGACACCATCGACATTAGTGATTGTGAATTATGGACTAGTTGTAGTGAACATTTATTGCTAGTTGTGCTTTTAGAATCTTCGTCTAATGACATTTTACTTAGGTTTCGGAAATTTCTTATTTCTGTCATCAGCTGGATGAGGAAGACAAGGGTGAGTCTACGCTACCTTACTGCATTTCTTCTATCTGAACCGATGTGCAGTACTTTTTCACGTAACGGCATCCGTTTCCTGCCTCTTGCGGATCGTAATAGTGTAAGATTTCATCATCTACAAAATTCACCTTTATGCTTAATTAGTTCTTTCCTTTAGTTCTACAACCTTATTATCTAATTCCTAATTATTTATCTTTGTTTTTCCTCAGAAATTTCTTCTTGGGAGTTCTATTTCTAATTTTGGGACCTGCAAGATTTACAGCTCAAGGGAATCTCTTCCCCTGACATCTCTAAATTTTCTTGCACTGCCTTCCTTTTTTACAAGCTTGCATTTGGAGTTTCTTCTTCGTTCCCAACATCTCTCTCCTGCTCTTTCAACATATCTCACGGGCTTGAACAAGAAACAAAAGCTGGATATACGTGGCCATGATGGTGTTTCTTATGTTCATTCGGAGACGGATTTTTCAGGAACTTCGCCTTCTGTTACTGCAATTCCTGCTGTCAATAGGAACTTACCCAGTGCTGCTGGAACTTCTGCAGTTGTTGCACAAAGTATGCATGCTTCTAAGTTAAGGAAACTCCATAGGAGGAGAAGCTTTTCGAGACAATCAAAAACTCACAAATTTTCTTCAGTGGACTGCCTCAGTACCTTGAGCTCTAGTGAGAACGGTGCTCAAACTTTGGTGGATCCTCTCCTTGTGAATCATGCTGAAACTTTTGATGGGCCATTTGTCTCTTCTTTTGATAAACTCAGCCCTACTTCATCTCAATCAAAACTTGTGGAACTTGGTAAAAGGAACCATGGTGAGCAGATGAAGGAGATAAAGGCTGCACTTTCTGATATTAAGCAGAACATTGATTCAGTTCAATGCAAAGCAAATATCTTGGTCACTGCTGGTGATAGATGCTGGAGAGAAAAAGGAGCTGAAGTTTTGTTGGAATTGTCTGGTTCAGGTGAGTGGTGCTTGGCAGTGAAGATCGGAAACAATTTAAGGTACCTTCACAGACCTCAGGATATAAAGTATACTCTAAACCGTTTTAATCATGCATATATGTGGATTGGTGAGGATGGCTGGAGACTTGAGTTTTGTGAAAAGTGGGACTGGCTGACTTTTAAGGAACTGCATGCAGAGTGTCGCCAGCGCAATAACGTCCCAAAAGAGGATCTTTCTGTAAAATTTATACCTGTGCCAGTGTTTATGGATATTCCTGCTTATGAGGATGATACTGTATCTATTTTTGAGCGACCCGAACAGTATATCCGTATGAAACATGATGATGAAATTTTACGAGCTACAGTGAGTGAAGTTCCCTATTACGATATGGATTCAGGAGATGAGGAGTGGTTGAAGCAGCACAATTCTAGTAACTCTATTTTACAGAATGGTCCCTCATCTTGTCTATTGGAGGACGCTTTTGAAAGATTGATATTCACATTTGAAAAGAATGCATATTATAGTTCTAATGTGATATCTTTTGAAAGTGAACCAAATAATCATGAAGAATTAGGTTCTAGAGATATGGTAGCGGGTGTCTATGATTACTGGTTGAAGAAGAGGAAACAAAAGCGTGCTCCTTTGGTTAGGGTTTTCCAGGTAATAATGTTGTGCATGATTTTGTTTCCCCCACAAATATATGTCTTTAAATATTCAGTGTGTTGCTTGCATAATGGGTTTATCCGCTATCTGGAAGTTAGAAGCGTTCCAATTGATCTTTTATCCCTCAGTTTATATATATTTTCATAGTTGTACTGCGTCTTGCATGCATATTGTAATTTTCTGGTGTTTTGCAAGTTATTTTTTATTCATACAACCAAATTGATAAAGTACTGCATGCCTAGTTAGTTTAATTAGCTTATTTAGCAAAGCATACCCATGAAAGTTTTATTTTATTATGCCTGCACCCACATGCCCCTATATCCCTTCATTTCCTATAATTTGTGGTATGAATTGGGGCTGCCTGTGAAACTCAAGCTGTTATAATTCATAGGTGCTGCTGCTAATGATTCTCTGTAATCTTTTTTTACTTCTCTCGCCTTTTTTTTTTTGAGAAGATTTACATACATACCACTTATATCTCATGCATTTGCATATATAACACCCAAACTCCAATTTTTACATATATGCTGCCTTACCTATCCATGGAAATTTGTATTTCACTTCTTAAAAGTTAAAAGAGTGGTATTTTTTATGTGATATGAAAGATTTGGGTGGTATAAACGTAAAAAGTAAAGTTAGTGTTAGATATATAAATACATAATAATTGGGTGGTATGTATGTAAATGGTCTTTTTTTTTCAATTTAATTTTTGTTGTGCTTATTGTTGGGATAAATGATTCTTAAAATGCCCATTTCATTGAGCAGTGCTATTTTTTTTCCTGTTTTGAATGGATCCAAGGGCTAAGTTTATGATAATTTGTATGGCTCTTGCTGTTGTTCCTTTTGATTATGATGTGGTATTGTTTTGCTTTTTTTTCTCTTTGTCCAAGTTTAATAAGGTAAAGCTACTGATTGAGTTGTACTGATGGATGCAAAAGAAATACAGATTCTCATTCCACTTATTGGTTTTGCTTTGGTCGTGATATGATGGCTATGCCTTTAAAATTGTGAAAGACAAGACATGATTTTCATTCTGTTGTTATAAGGAACCTTCTAATTGTAGAGCTATGTTCAAAATTGTTCTGAAAAGTCAATTCTATTGAGAATTTTTTGCTCTAGCAAATGAACAATTCATCTTTCATCTTTTGAACTCTTTTATCTTAATTCAAAATTTGAACCTTCTGGTGGTATGTTGATATTTTAGTTGAAGACAAGCTGTTGCTGTTTATAGCCATTGCAGTGAAAGCAGGCTTTGCTTCACCCTTCTCATTTGGGATAAACTAATAAAAGCTGGAATGAAATGCTAGAGGCAGTTGTAAAACATTTGGTAAACATTTCTTACTTTTGGCATACCTGTGAACTCCGATAGTTCACCCAAAATGGAGCGATAAATTTCGACTAAATAAACTATACAGCATTACAAATTTCATTTATCTCTAATTGAATATTGCATGTAAAACGTCTTTAAATACAAAGAAATAGTGTGCGCATTACTTCAATTTATTGCAATCTATATTTCTACTGCAAGAAATGCAGAAGGTGTTCTTTGGTGTAGTTACAACTTAGTGCGTGAAACTAACGTAAATTGGCGATTAATCAGCTTCATATTCTACAGTTTGACATCTCTTTTACGAAGATAGAGACGTCTTTATCCTGCTTCTCTAGCAAAGTGAAGAATTTCTGCATATATTTTTTCCTGTTTTACTTCATTAAACTTTTGAAAGAGCTTGATGAGCAAGTTTTATGTATTTTCTTATTTTACAGTTTGGCATTTCTTACTTTTTATTTCCTTCCCTTCTTTTTCTTTGATCGTTCTTTCTATTGTTGTTGTTGTTGTTGTTGTTGTTGTTGTTGTTGTTCTTTCTATTATTAAAATTACTTGAAATGTTATTTTAATAGTAGTACCTCTAGTGACAAAAGTGTAATTCAGGTGATCAAATTATTAAAAGATGTGAACGTTTTAGATATCTTGGGTCTATTGTTCAAAGCAATGGTGATATAGATGAGGATCTCAATAGTAGAATTCATGTTGGTTGAAGTGGAGGAATGTTGCGGGCCTATTATGTGATAGAAAAGTACGGCTTAGACTAGAAGGAAAATTTTATACGATGGTGGTGAGACCTGCAATGCTCTATGGTGTTGAATGTTGGCCTTTAAAAGAGAAGCATAATACTAAGTTAAGTGTTGTCGAGATGAGAATGATTATGTGGATGAGTGGCTTTACACTTACGGCCTGTTTGGTGCAGCTTAAAAGTGCAGTAACATTTTTGAAAATGTCGCATTCCTGTTTGGATCGCACTTATGGCCTGCTTATTTGAAAACCGAGTTTACATTTTGTAATATACGCAGCCCGCGGGCCTTTTTTTCGTCAGCGTTTTCGGCTTTGTAATGTTCGCATATGGGATAAAATTACTTCCATGACCCTCCCCGCATTCATTCACATCTCCTTTACCCTTCTCGTTCGCAGCTTCTAAACCTGCCGAAGGAAGCCACTGCTACTCATTCTTGCAGAAGGAAGCCCCACCGAAGGAAGCTGTTCGTACCTCTCATCCCTTTCCTTTGTCGAAGGAAGTCGCTCGTACCTCCTCACTCCCTCTTCTTTGATTCCTTCGCCTTCTTAGCTAGCTCTAGTCGCAATTGCACCGCACATTTTTCGGGTATGGGAGGAGGAAGGGGAAGGTAGGCGATGGTTTTAGGTGAAACTAGGAGACGGGGAAGCCAAGTAGACGAGGTTTTACGGCGAGCAGAGGAGAAAGGAGAAGATAGGTTTTCAGATTTAATAAAATTTTATTTAAGTTATTTTTAATAATTTAAGTGATATATATATATATATATATATATATATATATATATATATATATATAAAGCTAATTGTAGTTATAGAAACTTATGTGTTACTACATTTGTTATTATTTAACAGAAAATGAATTACTTATTAAAATTTAAGTAATTTGATAAAATTACAATTAATTAATAATTAGTCTAATAAATAACTAATCAATGATTGATTAATGAATAAAACTATTGCTTGATAAATATTTAGTTGGATAAATTTTATTAATGATTAATTAGTTTAGTAAATATTTAATTAGTTATTAACATAATTAAAAATAAACTTTAAATCAATTTTAATAAAACTTAAATTTGCCAATTAGATTTACATAATTTTTATTTATATATTTAACACTACTTATACGATGTCTGTTTGCCACATAATTTTTTTTTATTTATATATTTAACACTGAGTTCACTATTTTTAGTATATCGAATGTGTTCCCATTATATTACTGCTGCAAACAGCTCCACTGCGTGTGGCCAAAATGATCATTTTTCTACAAACAGCTGCAAATTAACTGTTTTCAAACTGTAGAAATCAAACAGCTTGACAATTTATTCAGTTCAAGGGTAGAATGGTTATTTATCCACAATCAGCTGCAAATCAGCTGTTTTCTAAACGCTCAAACCAAACAGTCATACAACTTATCAAATCAGCTACTGATCAGCAGCTTATTAGGATAAAATGCTTATTTGGATAAGTTGGATAAGCTGCAGCTGCCCCAAACAGACCCTTAGACAAAATGTGAAATGAATATATCCGTGATATGGTTGGTGTAGCTGCAGTGAAAGACAAAATTAGAGAGAGTCGCCTTAGATGATTTGGTTACATTAAATGTCGACCATCCGATGATCTGATTAGGAGAATAGATGTTTTTGATTCGACTTATGTTAAGAAAGTCAGAGGTAGACCTAGGAAGACTTGGGCTTATTGTATAAAAAATGATCTTAATTTATTAAAATTAAATGAAAATATGACACTAAATAGGATGCAATGGAGAAAAATGATTCATGTAGCCAACCCCACTTAGTGGGATTAAGGCTTTGTTGTTGTTGTTGTTGTTGTTCTTTCAATGTTTAATTTCTTTAAAATATGAGTATTTTTTGGTTGATATCACAAGGAGAAATGTTTCATGCAAATTTATGCAAGCTTATGTTGCATTTATTGTGGTTTATTATTGTAGATAAAGTCGGTTTGATTTATTTGAATTGTGACATGTGACATCTAATGGTCATATATGCTGAAAAATCTCATCTTCTTAATTTTTTTTATCTTTTTTGTTTATAGGACATTCTTTCTTATACCGTTGAATTATTGATATTTATTTATTATTATTATGAGTTTCATTTTTAACTATTGCACTCCCTTGCACGAGTCTGTTTTATGGCAAGCTTTTCCCAATTAACAAACATGACATTCAACAATGATCTCCAGGAATAGATTCCAGTTCTCAGAACTCCCCAAACGGACTGCCACCGTCATTTAAGCATGATATTTTGGTAGCTAGTTCGGAATTAGATATTTAAATTGTCAATCGGTGGTTCACATCACTTAGGCTGTTCAATTTGCAAAAACTTGGGTGCGTTTTTTTTAATATTTAACAAGGAGTGTGATATTTTACCATGCTATTAGATTATTGGGAATTTACATACGTAGTATAAAATTCTCATGTATTTACGTATCTCACACCTAAACTTTCATATTTACATACATGACACTTTGGTGCTTTAAATTTATGCATGGAATAGTGTGTTTCATTTTATAAAGTGGTTACAGTGTTTTATTGATGTGATAATAAGTGCTAACGAGTGTAAACATAAAAGTTTAGGTGTGCTATATGTAAATACATAAGAATCATAAGCTATGTATGTAAATTTCCTTATATTATGTGACGAAAACTACATACTGTTTAGTTAGCTTATTCTGATAAGGTCCCTTTTTTCTCACTAAGAATTGTTGGAGATGCTTTTGCTGATTATACACTCCTTCCAGGTGTCTCCTGTTTTCCCGCACTACTTTTGACGTGCAGTTACATGTTTTGTGTTCATGTCTTGTTCCATTAAACGAATGGAATTTTACTTGCATACCACACAATTCTAATGCATTTACAAATCTTACACCCAAAGTTTGATATTTACCCTCTCAGCGTGTCATAAACCTATGCATAAAAAGGTGTATTTCACATTTAAATGATATTGATGGTGTTATTCTTTATGTGATGATGTTGAATGTTGTGCATGTAAATGTCAATGTTTAGGTGCTAGATATGTAAATACATAAGAATTGTGGGGGTATTTATGTAAATGCCCTTTTTAATTAAACTCTGTTTCAGTCCTTTTTTTGTCCTTTTTTTTTTTCCTGGAACGACCTTCTTATACTTGATGCTTCTCTTTTGGCAGTTTGTCAATCAAAATATAACGTAAATTTTCTGATAAGCAGGGTTTATCTATGAGGAAACCACAATTGATGCAAAGACAAGTTCTTCGAAAGAGGAGATCTTTTAAAAGAATACGAAGTCAAATTGGCCGAGGAAAGCCTGTCTTCGGATTTGATTGTATGTGTTTTTCGCTCGTCTTTTTTTTTTTTTTATTTTTGATTTTTAATGCCAGCATGTCTTGCCATAAATTCAAAGTTTTAAAAAATGAAATACTCCTTTTAATGCATGGGTAAGGTGGTATATGTGCAAAAAAATTGTAGTTTAGGTGTTAGATATGTAAATAAATAGGAATTGACTGGTATTTATGTAAATCTTTCTTTTATTTTCCCCTCGATTTCAGCAACCGTCATCATTCTTACTTGCTGATTTATGATTTCCCCTTTTGCTGCTAAACGAATTATGGGCAGCTGAACATTGGGCACTCAAATTAGATGTTTTTAACCGATTCCATTCTAATAGTCCATGATAGATAAAGAGTTTAATAGTTTGATCTCACATTAGAATGCTTGTCATTTATAAGAACTATGCATTGGATTAGTCAATTGTTTCAATCTAAATTTCTTGTCAATGCTGATTTAAGCAACAGGTCTTTTAACTGTTACTGGCTAATTGGTACATTCTCAATCAAACCTACATCATACAATCCAAACAATAAATAATGTGCTGTCTTTTGATTCACACATGTATATGTTCTTTTAGTTATTATGTTTGCATCAATGAAATGGTTAGAGATGCATCATCTTCTAACAACGAAGCTGAAGTGGGTGCCGCGAATTGCTGTTTTTACTTTTATTTATTTATTTATTTTGGTGTAAATTTATACTGGAATTCAATCTACATAAACTCTCCTAGTGGCATCATTTTTTCCATTATTTGGTTTGATTTTTTTTAGGAATATTTACATACATACCACTTAGATCTTCTGTATTTACATATCTAACACCAAAACTTTAATTTTTACATATCTACCATGTTATGCATGAAAATGTACATTTCACTTTTTAAATGTTTAACAGTTGTTTCCTGTATGCGATATGAAAGATTTTGTTGGTATAAATGTAAAAAATTGAGTTGAACTGTTAGGAAAGTAAATACATAGGAACTGGATGGTATAATAGCTTAACTAATCAATCTTTCTCTCTTCTCCAGCCAAGGCCAAAGATGATGCCAAAGCAGAGGCTCTCCACAAAGTCCATGAAGCCGAAAAAGCTTGGCGCCGCTCCATCGAAGTCGCCATTCCGTTGCGCCGAAGAGCTCAGCTCCTGATGCAAAATGCCGATCTCGCAGCCTATAAATCCTTGATGGCTCTAAGGATTTCAGAAGCTCTTCGATCAATGCCACCAGAAGCTGCTTCTTCCATTCTCGACTCTTTGACAGAAGAAATTTAAAGTCATTGCATCTCTGCCATGCTGTCACCAAACTGAAGAATTCTGAAAAAAGCTTGCTCTTTTGGAGATGAGGTGAGAACATTTCAATCACGTAGCTGTAATTTTGTACAAAAGTTTAGCTAATTTGTAGATCTTTGTATTTTATTGTCCTGATGTGACAATAGATGTAGAACATTTTTTTTTTTTATGATTTTACTCCTATGGAGATGAGAATAGAAAATGGAGAAAGGAAAATATGGGGTGTATTCATTACTTCCTATATTTCATCTGCCTTTGTATGACTTGTAAAAAGAAAACAATTTTGTGAGGATATTTGGTATAATTTGGTTAGACTGGCTTTTGATGAGATCAATTTTTTGCTTTGAGATTCATGTTATATATATATATATATATTCTAAGGAAATCGGTATTTAGTAGACCACAGTTCGACTACAAATACCGATTTTTCATGTGTTTATCCGGCCGTCCACGCCTCGGTAGGGATCGAACCCGGGACCTTCGGGGAGCTTACGGTGAACCCCAACCAAACCACTGAGCCATGTGCTGCGGCGTGCGTGCGCGCGCACACAGATATATATATATATATATATATATATATATATATATATATATATATATATATATATATATATATAAATTTTGATTTTAACTCTTGTGGAAATAAATTCAAAGATTGCCTATAAAACTTGCTTGGGGGTCTATTTGCTTTATTGGAAAAATTAATGCAATGTAAAAAAAGTCTATTTTATATAAAAAGGAGATTTTATAAGGATCAATTTACTCTTGTTTAATTTCTCTCTCTCTCTCTCTCTCTCTCTCTCTCTCTCTCTCTCTCTCTCTCTACAACTTCATGTCTATATGGTCATCAAATCATCTCTCATCACAAGTATCTTTATCATCATCATGACATGACCTCTGCAAAATAGCAATCAATAATCACAAGTATTTTTTATTATCATGACCTTCACAACATAGCTAGGGTTTCCATGTGTCCTCCCTCCATCATCCAATCACTCTCTCTCTACATCCTATATGGTCATCAAATCATATCTAATCATAAATATTTCTATCATCATGGCCTTTGCAACATAGCTAAGGTTTCTATGTATCACCCCTCCATCATCCAATCTTTCTCTCTCTACATCTTCATGTCTATATGGTCATCAAATCATCCCTAATCACAAGTGTTTTTATCATCATGACCTTTGCAACATTGCTAGGGTTTCTATGTGTTCTCTCTCCATCATCCAATCCCTCACTCTCCCCTCCCTCTCTCTCTCTCTCTCTCTCTCTCTCTCGATAACTATCTACTCTCTCTCTCTACATCTTGTCTATATGGTCATCTAATCATCTCTAATCATAACTATTTTTATCATCATGAGATTTGCAACCTTAATAATCACATAATTGAAATAAGTCAATTTGACTAGTTTCCCAATAACATCCCTACAAACTTGATTTTAATTAATACTAAATTATATTTACAGATCTAACCCTCTTCTTAAATGTGAATTCCAATCCAAACCATTGTGTGTATTGTAACATCACCATAATCAACGGTATCAATACATACGCGTGAATAACACGAGAATAACGCGGAATAACACGAGAATATTCGTGTTCATGTTCGACAATACTATCCGCAATAACACATGTAATAACGCTCGTCTAACATAACTAAGCGAAAGAATATTCCGTGTTATTCGGCTCATCAACAATCGACACTAACTCAGCGAAGTAACACGCGAATATTCGCTCAGTGTTATTACAACGTGTTATTGCACATTATCATGAGAAATCGATCAGCGATTCCACGTGTTATCCATGTTGATATGAGCATCAGCACGTACTATACTATGTGCGTAGTCTATGATGTAATATATTCACCCTACTACTCTCATCTCTACGTCTTCTTGTCTATATGATCATCTAATCATCTCTAATCATAACTATTTTTATCATCATGACATTTGCAACCTAATAATCACAAATTGAAATAATTCAATTTGACTAGTTTCCCAATAACATCCCTACAAACTTGATTTTTTAATTAATATTGAATTATATTTACAGATCTAACCCTCTTCTAAAATGTGAATTCCAATCCAAACCTTTTGAGATGCATCACCTAACCCTTAGTAGCATTAATCATATTGGGGCATCTACATACATACCACCCCATTTCTATGCATTTTAAATATCAAACCCCTAAAATTTGTGTTTTACATCCATACCCCTCAAATTCTACATATCACATCAAACATCATTTTTTTATTATTTTTAGAAATTGAAATGTGCTTTTTCGTTCATAGGAGGATGGACATATATGCAAAAATTGAAATGTTAGATGTGTAAATACATAGGAATTGATTGGTATATATGTAAATTTCTCATAAATCAAATTTACATGTTTCACCAACAATCCTTGCAGCTGCAAACCCCCTCATAGAACCTATGATATCTATTCACATCCCTCACCACAATCTCCCTCCCCACCGTTCTGCTCACATACTTGAAGAATTCATGGCAGTCCCCACAAATTCTCAAATTCTTTATCACCCTCAACGCCGGCCTCCCCTCCGCCGCCGACGTGACTCCGCCGACGCCGCCAAGCAGGCCCATGGCCAACGCCAACCTCTCACTATGCTCCCAAACCCCCTCCCCTCCCTTCTCCTCGTACCCCAATTTCCCTGTTTCCCTCTCCAATTCCCTCACTTTGTCATATATCTCCGACGATCTCTCGTGCCGGCGATCTCCGGCGATGAAAACGTGCACCCTGCCGGCGACCTCAATCCAGCTTCTCCCTCCTTCCTTCCTCACACCCTGATCCCTCATGCTCGTCCAAAGCTTCGCCATCTCCCCCTTCCTCCCTAAAAAAGAATAGATTTTGGCGAGCATGACGTATGCAGAATCGTCTCGCGGATCGAACTCCAGGAGTCGGGCCGCCGCTCTCCGGCCAACTTCGGCGTTCCTGTGAACCATACAGGCGGAGAGGATCGTCCGCCACACCGCGGCGTCGGGCTCGAATGGCATCGCGTGAGCGAGTCGCTCGGCCTCATCGAGCCGCCCAGCACGCGCCATTGCTCCCAGCAAGCAGGAATAGTGCTCCAGCTTCGGTTCCACGCTGTGAACCGCACGCATCGCGTTCAGCCAGCTCTCGGTTTCTTCCACCATGCCGGAGTTGCTGTAAGCGGCGAGTATGGCGAGGAAAGTGTAGTCGTCGGGAAGGAGATTTTGTCGGAGCATTTCGTCGAACATTTGTTGGGCGCAGGTCGCATCGCCCTGCTGGGCGTAGGTGGAGAGCAACGCGTTCCATGAGATGAGGTTAGCATTTCCGGCGAAGTATAGTTCGTCGAATGATCGGCGGGCGTCGGGAACGACGCCGGACTTACCGTAGGCGTCGAGCAAAGCGGTGCCGACGATGGGATTGGGGTGGAGGCCGGAGACGAAGGAGTGGGAGTGGAAGATGCGGGTTTGGTCGAGGGCGGCGGACTCAGCGGCGGCGCGAATGGCGGAGGAGATGCTGTAGATGGTGGAGGAGAGGCCGCGGGAGTGCATTTGGTGGAAAAAGGAGAGGGATTGGGCGGAGCGGTGGTTGTGAGCGAGGGCGGCGATGATTGCGGAGAAGCAGACGTGGTCCGGGTGGGGGATTTCGTCGAACGCCTTGAGTGCGTGGGTGGGGAAGCGGTTTTTAGAGTAGAAACTGATGAGGGAGCTGGCGGAGAAGGGGAGGGAGGAGAGGGAGAGCTTGAGGGAGAGGGAGTGGAGCTGGAGGCCGAGGGGGAGGTGGAGGGAAGAGGAAGAGAGGATTTTGAGGAGGGAGGAGATGGTGGACTGGGTGGGGAGGGAGGGGCGGCGGAGCATGGAGAGGAAGAGAGAAGCGGCGGAGGGAGGGTCGCCGGAGAGAGAGGAGATGGCGGATGTCCATGATGCGGAGTTGGGGGGGACGGGGAGACGGTGGAAGAGATGGAGGGCGTCGGCAATGGTGGACGGGGAACGAGAGTAGAGGGAGATTAGTTGGTTGTCTTGGAATCTAGCGGTGGCGGAGGAGGCGGTGCTGCTGCTGGATTTGATTAGCTGGGCGTGAAGGCGAGCAGGGTCCGGCACGGCGGCGGTGGTCGCCGGCATTGGGTGTTTGGGACTTGTGCGGGGAGAAGGCTTGCATTGGGAACAATTTTATAGGACTAAAATATACATATTGTAGAACCTATACTTGTTTATATTTATTGATTAGAATTGGTCATATTATAAATTGTTTTTAAATTAGAGCTGTCAAAAAAAAAAAATAATTGTTGCCATATCTTTAATGTTCGACTCTTTAAGTAGCTCGCGTTTAAATTATTAGTTAAGCAAGTGAGTCAAACCCGAAGAAATTTTTTAAGCTCGAATTATAAATGAGTCGAACACGAATAATCCTTTATTTAATCATTTTTTACTATTTTTATCTCGAAATTCAAAAATTACATATCTTATTTGTATTTCACTAATTAATTTAAACTAGCTGATTACGAGTTGAAGCACGAACATACTGTTCACAACAATTTCAAACATGATTAATTTTGAATGGGTCAAATACGAGCTAAGCCCAAGCTCATTCAAGCTAGGCTCATTTACAAAGCTTCTCACATATATATATATATATATATCAGCCAATTTCTACGAATTTACATATCTAATATCTAAACTTCAATTTTTGTGTGCCTATCATCTTAGAAAAAATGCATTTCAATTCTTAAATGTTAAAATTTTGATATGTTTAATATAATATTAAAAAAATTTTAGTGGTACAAATATAATAAAATTTTACTATCAAATATACTAAGAAAATACATAAGAATTGTATATGACTCATTATAATGATATATTTATGAGATCCTTTTTTTTTAATTACATACGTCCTCTACATACCGCATTACTTTTACAATAACATATCAATTACGTAAAATATATCTACTCTGCTAATCGGATCATAATATGATCGACATTTAATATGACCAAACCATCTAAGTCGACTCTCTCTAATTTTATCCATCATTGGAGCTACACCGACCTTATCAAATTTCGCATTTTGTCTCTACGCATAAAGCCACTCATCATCCTAATCATTCTCATATCGGCAATACTTAGTTTTATGCTTCTCTTTTAAAGGCCAACATTCCATCTTATAAAATTTTCCATTCATGTGCTAAATATATATAATTATCCAAAAACCAAAAGGCAAGATTCACTAATGAATCATTTTAAATAAACCATTATTCATTTCCCTGTAAACAACTAAAAACATTCTTAAAACACTGCACAGCAATTTCAATATGGTAAAGCAAAAAAAGGAACCGATCAAACTCAAAACCCACAACTACAGTTTTAGATATAGATGACAAATAATACACCCATCATAAACAACATAAACTCTGGAACAAATAAACCAACCCTGAAAAGGCTCAGACTTTGGCGGAGATACTGAATGCCAGTAATCTCCCCTTTGTTTCACCAAATGAGGGAGCCTCTCGACGGCGGGCACCCGGCGGCGGCGTGTCCGCCGTCACCATTTTACAAGAGAAGATCTCAGGAAGCTAAAGCCTCGGAATGGTTGCCGCTGTTCTTGGAGAAGTGATTTCCCAGTAGACCTCTTTCTTGACGAGGCAACCGTGCGATGTAACCGTTGCCTCTCGGTCTGTCGAGGCCGCCGCCCCTGACGCTAAATGAGCGGCCGCCAAACCGGCCCCTCGGGGCCTCCAAATAGTAGCCGCCCCTTCCTCTACCCCTTCCTATTAAGAATTCAAAGTTGGATGGAAAACATATTAAAACTGAAATGATGCTGAAAGATGCTGAAAATTTAAAAATCTGGTGTAAAAGGTAAGAGGTAGGTGCATTTACATATATCTTTACATATATCTATACATATATCTATACATATACATATATATATATATATATATATATATATATATATATATATATATATATAACTCCCAATGCTGATATGTACTCACAAATCTAATGCGTAGATTGCACCACTTCAAAAAGTGAAATACACCTTTTTGTGGCATGTATGCAAAAATTGAATCTTAGGTGTTAGATATGTAAATAGGAATTCAGTGGTATGATTGTAAATCTACCAAAAAATCAAAAATCAGATGGAAATTGTAAAATTTAGAGGCAATTACATACATACCACCCAATACCCATGTATTTAAATATCTGACACCGAAACTTTACTTTTTTTACATTTATACCACCCAAATGATTGATTGCACAAAAAATAGCACCACTTTTAACTTGTAAAAAGTGAAATACGTCTTTTTAGGCATAGGTAAGGTGGCATGCATGTTAAAACTGAAATGTAGGTGTTATATATGTAAATACATAATAATTGAATCGTATGTATGTAAATCTTCCTAAAATTCTATGAGATTATTGAGCTTACTTCCACCTCGAGATGGACCACTGTTAGGTCTCCTGCCCTCCACATGAATCATCCTCCCATTAAGCTGCACCGGAGTAGCCTACAGAGCAGATTTAAATAGCATTAAAATTGGACTGCCGCATTGGGGAAAATATTAAGTCCGGTGTTCGGCCTCTTGAAATGCAAGGTGATGTGGCCAGATAATCACTGTCGTGTGGACGTGCAGTTAACCAGAGATAAAAATTTTCAGCCTCAATGGCCTCAAAAACTAATTTAAAACATGAAAAGAGCTTTCCAATACGTACGTACGTACGTATGTATGTATATGTGTGTGTGTGTGTGTTGGAACAAAACCAGAATACATCTTATTGATACAAAGACAGATATATATACCCATTATAGGATTAACATAAAAGGAAAAAATTAAACTCGGGGTATGATAGAAAGGGAAAGAAATAAAACTGAATATAATAGAAGAAGAAAGGAAATCAAATGAAATAACTCAGAATAATCAGAATTAAATAATGGCTATTACTAGTCATTAAAATATTCTAATTCTCCCACTCAAGTTGAGGCATAAATGTTAGTCAATGTTCCACTTGGACTTGAAATCATCAGAGTGTCCAAGGAAGATTCTTTGTGAGGGTATATGTTTGTTGGCTACTGGATGGCACAAACGGAACGCAAATTTTCCCAGATTCAAGTTTTTCCTCAATGAAGTGCCGATCAATCTCAACGTGCTTGGTGCGAACATGTTGTACTTTATTGGGAGCATTAACACTGCCTTGTTATATCAAAACAACTATAAGGGAACGGAGACTAACATACGTAGTTCTCGAAGCACGATTTGCAACAAGAGAGCCTCACAAATTCCTAGTGACATGGATCAAAATTCTGCTTCAGCACTGCTCCGGGCAACCACAAACTATTTTTTGCTTTTTTACGTGACCAGAATTACCCACACAAAAGAGCAATACCCCGAGATAAATTGCCGATAACGGAAGAATCCAACCCAATTAACATCTGACAAAACAACAATATTGTGAGAGGTGTGGTGAGAAAAATACATACATGAGCACAGTGTGGCTTTTAAATAGTAAAAAATCAGGTGGACAGCTTGGAGATTGTTCTCATATGGGTCCTGCATGAATTAACTATCCAATTGTGTGGCATATGTCGGGCGTCTATGGGCAATGTATATGAGTTTCCCACAAGGAGCTGATAGTGAGTTTTGTTTACAGAAACCGCCTTGGGAACATTAGGAAGTTCTTCATTTGGATCTATAGGCATAGCTATTGTTTTGCATAGAAGAAGATTGTTCTCCATCTAAAGGTAAATGAGATATTTCCGATGAGATAGACGAATGCCCTGAGATGATGGAGCAACTTCTTGATGATTCTTTCGTGTACAAGTGGATTCATGGGGACATATGACTCTTTGGTGGTAGGAGAGATGGGTGGAACAAAAGGCAGGTTCCTCGATGGTAGGTGACGTGGGGGGAACATCCACAGGATTAGGGTAACGAACAGTATCCAAGAACTCTAGCTGCCCCTCACGTGAGGCCGAGTTAGAAAAGTAGCGAACACATTCAAAAAAGGAGACATCGGCACTCACATAGACCTTATTTGTGCTAGGTTCAAGACACTGATACCTCTTTTGAGTGGCAAAATATCCTAGAAAAACATATTTTATGGACCTGAGATCAAGTTTACTCCGAGTTGGGATTGTGTTCCGAACAAAGGCTGTGCACCCAAAAATTTTGGGGTCTAGAGTGGAACGATCTAAAGACGAATAAAGGGGTACACAAGTTGTAAATTTTTTAGGGGACTCGATGAGAGAAGTGGCGGTAAGAATGACATCATTCCAGAAACATGTCGGGACACTAGAGTGAAACATAATAGAGCGGGTAACGTCGAGATGTCGGTTTTGTCTCGGCAACCCTATTTTGTTGAAGGGTGTCAGGACAAGAATATGATGGAGGATGTCCCTACTTACCAAGAATTTTCCTAATATAGAGTTAAAAAATCCATGACAATTTTCAGTTTGAATGACTTATAGAGGAGTTTTGAAAATGCTCAAAATGAAGGTGTAGAGGTTTTTGAAAGTGACAGCAGATTCAAATTTATCTTTTAAAATATAGACTCATGTCATCCGAGTGTAGTTATCAATCAAAGTAAGCAATCATCATTTATTAGTGTAGCTAGGGGTGAGAGATATCCCCCATAAGTTACTGTGAAAAAGAGAGAAATGATCGAAAAGGGTGTAATTGTGAGGTGGATAAGAGACACGATGATGTTTAGCTAAGTGACAGGTTTCACATTTAAAATTAGAAGGATTTTTATTTGTAAACAGCAACAGATACAATTGCTTTAGACAAACAACAGTGAAACAACATAGTAGGACAATCAACGAATTGAGATAAACTACAACTATCGAGTGAAGTGTCCACATTCTACGCGTTTTCCTCTTGGAAGAAGTAGAGCCTGTCAACCCGCTTAGCAATTTCAAACATCCTCCTCGAGCAACAATCCTGAAAGACACAAATATCAGAGGAATATTGAGCAACACAATTAATGTCATATGTCAGCTTAATGATAAATAAAATATTACATTTCAGTAGAGGTACAAATAACACAAATTCCTGAATTATGTTTGTTGTTAAAACAACGAACCCTTTACCAACAAAAGAACTATGAGACCCATAAGCAATTTTAATTGTATATTTCTCTGAACAAGGATAGTATATTGATAAGTCTTGAGAGCTTTCAGCCATGTGATCTATTGCACCTGAATCAATGATCCATGAACTAGAAGGGGCAAAAGATGTGAGTGTCATAGAATTGATGCCTTGACGAACGTGGGACGTTGACGGGACTTAAGAGAGCAGGTTGGATTCAGGCATCTTGATTAGTTGCTTCATTTGATTCTTAAGAGAATTGGAGGATTCTAGATTGTTTTTAGTAGAAGTCGGTTGTACCGTGTTGGATTCAGATGTCGTGGTGAGACCCTTGGCAGTGGCAGATTTGGTTGAAGGTTTGAATGTAGGTTTTCCGTTGAGCTTCCAACACTTATCACAACTGTGGTTGGGATTGTGGCAATGATCACATGCAGGATGACTAACCCGAGGTTGAGAACTATTAGATATTAAGGCGGATGCCTCGACCGACGTAGTAGAAGCACCAAGCACTGGCTCTTTTCGTGATGAATCTAAGTGAAAGAAACGCGAGTAGAACGAAGAGTGTCCTGACCAAGGATACGTCCTCATACTTCGTCGAGATCTTTGTCGAGACCTGCTAGAAATTGAAACATATTGGTCATTTTCTACAATTTTTTGGAAGAGTTATATCAACTAAAGATTCCCAAATGTAGGCATAATATAGGTCACATTCCATCCATAATGCAACTCGATCATTGTAGTACTGGGTCACGGTCCTGGATTCTTGTTTTTCTTCACGGATTTTCTTAGACACTTTATAAAGTTTGCTGGAATTTCCTACATTCGAGTAGGTATCACGAGTTGTCGTCTAGAAGGCACTAGCGGAAGGAACATATATGATTGGTCAATCGAAGTCTCTATGAAGTTGATCAATCAAGATTGACCATGGAATTCTCCACTTCCTAAGCTCCGTACACCGGATCAGTATTTGCAGGTTCACATATCATACCAGTTAGATCACCATATTTTCCACGTCCATTGATGAATAAAGGCACTGATTGGGACCATTGGAGAAAGTTGTTGACATTTAACTAAAGGGGTTATGATCAAAAAGTTCATGTTGTTTTCTTGTCCTCCGGTTTGCATACGGACGGAGTTTGGAATTTGATCCGCCAGTGGACTCAAGAGCCCCTTCCAATCACGGTTCATCACTTAAGGAGTCTGACATGATCCCAACTGAGCCAAATGAAATGTTGAGTAGATGGGACATTGGAAGCTTCCGGTATAGATATGCCTGTCCTGGAAAAGTTTTAGTGTGACTGAGCCCTCAGTTAACTGAAATATAAGCAATGGCGTGCAGAATAGAGGAACCCTGGTGAATCTGGAGGAAGAACGAGCTCTTAGGAAGAACGAACAGTAGTTAGGAGGAAGTCACTTGGCGCAGGGAGGCCAAATGGGAGGTTTTGGAGGATTATCCGATGACTGGGAAAAAAGCAAATGCTTATATTGCTAGAAGAATCGCCAGAGGAAGCTGACAGAGGAATCATGTGCTTATATTGCCAGAGAAATCGCCAGAAGAAGACGGAAAAGTTGTTGGGCTCAGCAGCATAATTGGGATCAGTTGTTGGAATCGTCAAAAGAAGACGGAGATGTTGTTGGGGTCAGTTGCTAAAAATGATAGAGGAAGCAAATAATGGAGCAACGTTTCTTGGCAGGAGAAGGCAGATCTGAACAGGGAGAAAATAAATCTGGATAGACCAGCAGAGCAAGAAAATTCTCAGCAGCCTGATTAGGACCATGGCTCTAATACTATGTTGGAATGGAATCAATTACGTATATTTGATACAAAGAGAGGTATATATACCCATTACAGAATCAACTAAAAAGGAAAAAATTAAACTCGGGAAAGAAACAAAACTGAATATAATAGAAAAAGGAAGGAAAATAAAGCAAAATAACTCAGAATAATCAGAATTAAATAATGGATGTTACTAGCCCTTAAAATATTCTAATAAAACATATACAGGGTCATTTTCATACATAACACCCAAGAGGAAAAAAAAGCCATCCAAATCTATCATATCACATTAAATATTTATAACCTTTAAAAATTGAAATACACATTTCCATGTCTAGGTAAGGTGGCATGTATGTTAAAATCAAGTTCAGGTGTTAGATATGTAAATACATAGGAATTGAAGGTATGTATGTAAATCTTCCATATATATATTAAAAGAATTTGCAAATTTATTCCAAAGCTACCCTGATTAGTGATGAAAAGCAAAAATTAACAAACCTTCAATGCTTTCTGAACAGCAACTGCATCTTCAAATTCTATGAAGGCATAGAAAACACCGGCCTCCTAGAAATAACGAAAAAAAAAAAAATAGCTGATTTATGAAGAAAGATACACTATAGAGAGAAAGGTAGGGCATGCACCAGCAAGATGAAGAGATCAAAATAAGGGGCATATACATAGATACCATCCAATTCTTATGCATTTACATATCTAACACCTAAAAAGTACCCTTTACATTTATAACACCCAAATCTTTCATAACACATTAAAAATACCACCTGTTTAACTTTTAAAAGGTAAAATAGACATTATCATGCATAGGTAAGGTGGCATGCATGTAAAAATTGAAGTTTTGGTGTTACATATGTAAATATATAGGAATTGAGTGGCATGATGTAAATCTTCCTGATATTAATATGGACTGATTAAGAGAACCAATAGATCAACCATAATATAACTAGAAATTATCCAAAAAAAATTTCGCAAAAGAGTAGATACCTATATATAAAAAACTCCACAGAATTTAGAATGAGGATTCGTAATTAGAGCCTATATATAGAGGAGACGATGACAATTATTGATGCATGTAAGTTCGGAGAAAATTACCTTCCGGCTTCGAATGGTAACACCGTCAGGCTTGATTCTACCAAAGTTCCTGAACTCTTGCTCAAGGTCAAAAGTAGATATGCTTGCAGGCAGGTTTCCGACATAAACAGATTTTGATTCGCCTGCAGGGAAAAAAAAAGAGTATTTACATACATACGACCCAATTCTTATGTATTTACATATCTAACACCTAAAATTTTACTTTTTATATTTACACCACTCAAGTATATCATATCACATAAAAAATATCACTATTTTAACTTCTAAAAAGGAAATGCACATTTTCAGGCATAGATAAGGTGGCATACAAGTAAAAATTGAACGTTAGTCATTAGATATGTAAATACATAGGAATTAATTGATATGTATGAAATCTTCCAAAAAAAAATCTTAAAATATCAAATACATAGAAAGGAATGAAAGGTAAATTAAGTAAATCCTAGAATATCTTCCCCTTACAGCAAGCTAAAAAACCAGTTTTAAAAATAATAATGAAGAGTTTGAGAAAATAGAGACATTTATAAGTCACAAGTAAAAATATATCCGAATACGGCTGAAGGGGGTGTTAAACTGTCATATGATCGAAAAGAGAACGTTGAAAATTTCATAACGGTCATCCTTGGGTGCAAAAGCCAAAGCTTCTTCGACGGCTTTAATTAAGTAGATGATTAAATGGAGGCTTATATAAATTATTTTTAGTATCAAAGAATGTCTAAAGATTTTACATCATCCTTAACCACCAAAAATGCCACATTAACCATCATTCAAGATAGACATCGGCTCCATGGTCCAAACAAGCACCAACAACTGCTATTTTCATGAAGCACAACTCCAGACACTTGGAAATTCCCATTTTTGTTTTGAAACTATTGGATAATTTTTCTTTTGTAATTTTATTTCCATATTTATTTCTTCTGCTAGAATTATAGCTCTTAAGATTATTGTTGACAACAAAATTTTTAATATTATAAATGTTTATGCTCCTCAAATAGGTTTAGATATAGGGACTAAAGAGAAATTATGAAATGACTTAGAAAACTTAATACAAATGATACCTCTCGAAGAAAGAATTTTTATTAGAGGAGATTTAAATGGACATGTCGGTAATGTTGTAGAAGATTTCAGAACTATTCATAGTGTCTACGGTTTTGGAGTAACTAATGAAGAAGGTACAGCCATTTTAGATTTTGTTTTAGCGTATGATTTTGTTATTATCAATACTTTATTCAAGAAAAGAGATGAGCATCTTATTACATATAAGAATGGATCTAATATAACACAAATTAATTATTTTTTATGAGAAGAAGAGATCGTCGATATTGTAAAGATTATAAGGTCATTCCAAGTGAGGCCTTGAGTACCCAAACATCGATTATTAGTTCTACATTTTAAGATGAAGAAATGTAATATAAAGAATACAAGGTCTAACTATCGTATAATTAGATGGAGGAACCTAAAAGACATATATAAGATTACTTTTATGAGTAAGATTCAAGATTTCAAAATCTATGAGGTTCATGAATAAACAAATGCTATGTGGGATAAAGTAACAGACATTATTAAACAAATAGCAAAAGATGTGCTCGGAGAAGCAAAAGAAAAATTTTTTGTAAATAAAAATAGATGGTGGTGGAATAATAATGTGCAAGAAAAGATTAAATATAAGAAGTTATGTTATAAAAATTAGTTTAAATGTAAAAGTTTAGAGAACTGGGATAAATATCAAACGCCCCGTATGGAGTCTAAAAGATCAATTTGTGACTCTAAGAATTCTGTTTTTAGTGATTTTTATAATAGATTAGATACCAAGGAGGGTGAAAAATATATGTATAAACTAGCTAAACAAAGAGAAAGGAAAAGTAAAGATTTAACTCAAGTTAAGTGTATTAAAGATGAAAATCAAAAAGTGTTTTTCTTAAAAAATATATTCAACATACGTGGGTGAGTTATTTTGACAAACTTTTTAATGAAGTTTCTGAAAATACGATCGACCTTAGTGATCTTAATATCTTTAATAGTAATAAAACGTTTCATGTTTACCATCGCATAAGTAAAAGAGAAGTTGAGGAAGCTTTAAAGAAAACCAGGGTTGGAAAGTCTGTAGAACCTTATGATATCCCAATAGAAGTGTTGAAATATTTAGGAGAATTGGAAATTTCTTGGCTTACCAAACTCTTTAACATTATTTTAAAAACTAAAAAGATGTCTGAGGAGTGGAGGAAGAGAATATTGAACACCATTTTTAAGAATAAGGGGGATGCACAAAAGTGTGCAAATTATAAAGGAATTAAGTTGATGTGTAATACTTTAAAATTATGGGAGAGGGTAATTGAACATAGGTTAAGACGTATTACAAAGATTTCTAATAATAAATTTGGATTTGTACCGGGCAAGTCTACTATGGAAGCTATACATTTATTGAGCGGTTTAATGGAGAAGTTCAGAGATAATAAGGAGGATCTACATTTGATTTTTATTGATTTAGAAAAAGCTTATGATAAGGTTCTAAGAGATATATCCTTTGGAGAGTTCTTGAGAAGAAAGGTGTTGATATGACTTATATTCAAATCATTAAAGATATGTATACTAGAGTTGTTACTTGTGTTCAAACTGAAGGAGGATTGACAAAATATTTTCCTATTTTTGTTGGATTACATCAGGGATCGGCTTTAAGCCCATATCTTTTTGCTTTAGTTATGGATGGTCTTACTGGTTATTTACATGAGGATGTACATTGGTGTATGCTTTTTGCTGATGATATCCTTCTCGTGGATAAGACGAGAGAAAAAGCCCAGGAAAAACTTGAATTATGGAGGTCTACACTGGAGTCTAAAGAGCTTCATTTGAGTATAACTAAAATTGAATACATTGAATGTAATTTTAGTAGTAGTAGCTCTAGTGACAGCAGTGTAACTTTGGGTGATCAAATTATTAAAAGGTGTGAACGATTTAAATATATCGGGCTTGTTATTCAAAGCAATGGTGATATAGATGGGATTGTTAATAGTAGAATTCAAGTTGGTCGGCTGAAGTGGAGGAATGTTTCGGGCCTTTTGTGTGATAGAAAAGTACCACTTAGACTGAAAGAAAAATTTTATAAGACAGGGGTGAGACCTGCAATGCTCTATGGCGTTGAACGTTGGCCTTTAAAAGAGAGGTGTAATATTAAGTTAAGTGTTGCCGAGATGAGAATGATTAGGTGGATGAGTAGCTTTACACTTAGAGACAAAATGCGAAATGATTATATCCGTGATAGGGTTGGTGTAGCTCCTGTGGCGGACAAAATTAGAGAGAGTTGTCTTAGATGGTTTGGTCACATTCAACGTCGATCATCTGACTATCCGATTAGAAGAGTAGATGTTTTAGAGTCGACTTATATTAAGAAAGGCAGAGGTAGACCGAGGAATACTTGGGCTAATTGTATAAAAAATGATCTTAATATAATAGAACTAACTGAGAATATGATTCTAAATAGGACAATGGAGAAAAAGGATTCATGTAGCAGACCACACGTAGTGGGATTAAGACTTTGTTGTTGTTGTATTTATTTCTTCTGATATGATGGTGAGACCTGCAATGCTTTATAACGCAGAATGTTGACCTATAAAAGAGAAGCATATAACTAAGTTAAATGTTGCTGAGATGAGAAAGCTTAGCTGGATGAGTGGCTTGAATCTTGGAGACAAAATGCAAAACATATATATCCGTGTGAAAAGGTTGGTGTAACTCCAGTGGCAGACAAGATAGAGAGAGTCGTCTTAGATGGTTTGGCCACATTAAACGTCAACCATATGATAATTCGGTTAGGAGAGTGGATGTTTTAGATTCGACTTATGTTAAGAGATGTAAAGGTAGACCAAAAAGGACTTGGGCATGTTGTATAAAAAATCATCTTAATTTTTTAGAATCTAGTGAAAATATGGCACTCAATAGGACACAATGGAGAAGAAAAGATTCATGTGGCCGACAAGCTTGTGTTGGATTTACTTCTAATATGTTAAACCACTGATATAGTAAACTTGATTTTTATTAAAAATTGATAGGTTGGAAATTTGATATTTTGAAAAATAATTCTTGTATTTTTTTATATTATTTATTCCAAATTCATGCTAAAATTCTTAGATTTCTAAAGATTAATATTTGCTTGTTTTCAGTAGTAAAAAAAAAAAAAAAAAATGGGGCTTGAGTGACAACTAGAAATTGGTGATTACTCAAATTTTCATGCATGAAAGCATATCACATAAAATTATATGCTACATAAGTTGGGAATCCAAAACCTTTTTCATTGTTGTTCTTGTTCTTGGATTTAGCTTAGTGTTTGTACTATCACATCAATCACCTTTATGCTTGGACTTTTCCTTTGTGAGATGCATAGTTTGTATCTTTATTTTGACTTTATTCAATTTGTAATTCTGATGAAGATGGTCATAGTGCCGAGTTTAACACTAAAAAGAAAAGAGGTCAAACTTTAAATTACTAGCGCATCAATTACTTATGTGACCTATTTAGCATTTTTCAAGTTCCGATATTCATATCTGATTCATAACCTGCAAAATAGTCTTACTCTTTAGTATAATCAGCTTCCACCTAAGTAAATCTAATATTTAGTTGTACTCGAACATAGAAGAATATGGCAACAAGTTAGTGGTACTGAAAATGAAAAAAATCAAAAAAGAGAAGTCGAGTTAACCTTCTAGGAAATCGATGAATGAAATCTTCCATAAGAATTAAGTGGTATGTATGTAAATCTTCCACTAAAAACGCAGGAGCATCATCAACTAGAGAAACATCATCGAAATAACTGATAGGCAAGTTCCATGTACTAAAATGAGAGAAATTGGAAAATAGAGACAAGTAAACTACCTTCATCTTCAAAAGCAAATGTTTCATCTGGTAAGTCTGCGTTGGACTTATCAGGCAAAGAAGAAATGGCGGCTTGAACCTGTTGCTGAGTTGCCGGCTGTGAATGATGCCAGTCTGATAAATTAGGAGCTGTCCTGTTCACAGATGTCACTTGTGGTGCAACTTGAGCTTTTGTAGTTCGTAGCTGTTGAATTTAACGTAATTTCATAATTGAATATAGAGGGTTTACATGCATATCACCCAATTCCTAGTATTGACATACATAACACCAAAATTTTACTTTATACATTTATATCACCCAAATCCATCGTATCACATCAAAAATACCACCATTTTTAAAAAAACAAATACACCTTCTCATGCATAGATAAGGTGGTTTGTATATAAAAATTGAAGTATGCATTAGATATGTACATATATCGAAATTGAGTGGAATGTATGTAAATCTTCCTTGAATATATTGATTAAAGATCTCCGGCATTTAAAAACACCGACAGAAGTAAAATCAGGGGAATTAAAAGCTGCACATACGATGGATGCATATGAAAGCTTTGGCCGTTCCTCAGCAGGCTCCTCCTCAATAATGGCTGGATACTGCACAATGTTTTGCACAGTCGAAACTGAACCACCGACCAGCTCTATGGGAGTTTCATCAGTAGTTTCGTTGGGACCCGGCGTTTGAATTGGATGTCCAGGAACACTGTAATTGTCAAGTTGGTTATTTTCATCAGCAGGTACAGGTGAAGAGATAAAATCTCTTGTTGGGATATCTTCCCCAAGCATATAGCTAGACACTGCACTAAATAATTCAAAGCTCAGAACAATTACAGAAGACTTTAATAAGATTAAACAAAAAAACAGAGGAAATTATTGCATCTGCACGTGCATTTATTGAAAACAAAACAGACATATTCTACAATAATATACTTATGGCCTATCTACAAGAAATGAAATATTGCACGTGCATACAAAAATGCCTAAGTTAAACAATAAGATTCATAAACGGTATGAGATACCTGTCCCAAGTTACCAAAAGAATGGCTGAACAAGAGAAAAAGAAAGAGTAAGAAAAGAACCGAATAACATAGGGACTTGAAATAAAGAACATAAAAGTTGAGGAAAAACACGGAGGGTGAGCAAAAAAAAAAGACCTAATGAAAAGCATCAAAATCAGCAGTAATAAAGAGACAAAAAAATCTAGATTCCAATCAGCAAAATTCATCTGAAAGAGACGAATCAATTCAAAGCAATACAAACGAAAGTAAAGTGTCAAAATGATCCCCTAACTATTTACATGGGGCCATTTTAGCCTCAGGCTCTATAAAAGTGTCAAATTAGTCTCCAAATTCTTTTAAAGTGGATGAAATAATCCTCCCTTTAAAGAGACTAGAGACTATCTCATTACATATTAAAAAAGTTTGGAAATGACACTTTTATATACTCTAGAACTAAAATGACCCATTGCCAAGAGTCAAGAGACCATTTTGGTACTTTTCTCAATGAGAAAACAGCAATCAAAGTAATTCCAAAGGAGAAAACATGCAACATGGCTTCAATAGCTCGCTAACTAATCTCAGCGAGTCATAGAAAGAGCCAGTTGCCGATGCATGAAGGTAGTAGGAAGAGACATGAAATCATAAAAGAATACGGAAAAATCTCGATCAAAGGTGTAATAGCAGAAAGATTGATAAATATAGCTAAATGTCGTGTTATTAGAAGCACAATTTGACTAACATATAACAAGGTTTATTTTACCTGGATCATGTAAATGATTGAATGTATCTAATCTCGTGTCATAATTCAATGCATCTAATTTTGTATCATAATCGGTAGGCATTAAAATTGCTGCTGGGGGCTGATGAACTTGTTCCTCTTCAAGAAGGAGAAAGATATCATTAAGAACAAAGTATCCCTTCGCTTGTGGAGCAAGGAAGAAGGTCTCAACAAATTTCCTCCTGAAAATAAAGTCTTTCACTTGCACAAAACCTGTCACATTCACCAAAACTCCTCCACCCCAGGATTCAAGTGAATGAGCAGCTAGTATCTCAATCTCAGTGAAATTTAGCCTGACAATGAGATTATGAATTTCCTGGATAATTATAACATGTCAGTCAATCATAACAACTTATCCATATCCGCCAATATTAAATTAAAATTTTAAAAAATAAGAACAAATCTAATCCCAAAATTGCAAAGAAAACAATGGTTTGCATAGGCAAAAATTAAAAACAGATAAGAATATGCTTGATATGTGATGGAGAATGAACGGCTAAATAAGAAAGCGAAACCCATAACAAATAATGACAATCAGCGAATAAATGGAGCATCCATTTCAAAATAAGTGGATTTGCCAAAGTACTGGGTAAAAAGAAACTGCACACAAAACAAACAAACTCCAGAAAAGAACAAAAAATGCACCACAAGAGTTGATAAATCAACATTTCAGACCATTAAATCAATTGAACTCATAGAAAGGTAAATTAATTTAGATTACAAACTTTAAAAAATAAATTTAGATTGTAAAAGCCAACTAAAATTTAAACTCCCATTGAAAGGTAAGATTACATGTAGATATGAAATATGAAAATTCACCAAAGAATTTACATTGTGATTAACTTAGATTTTTCTATACCATAATAGATCCATCTGATTGCCGACCTCAAAAAAGAATTTTTAAGAAAAGGTAGTACCATAAACGTGAATTCGCATTGGCTTTAGAGACTTAAATCCAATGCTAAGAACGATCTTAAAAACCAAATAGCAAAGGAAAAGTAGTGTTTTTTTCCCCAAAAAAACAGAATCAGCATCATTATTAATCTTATCGCAAATATTTAGAGTTGGTTTTATGAACCCTCATTATACTCATTTTACTTGGTGCCCCAGTGGATGTTAAATCCAATCTTAGCAAATCAATTTGAACTTTCATTAATATAACCATAAGTTACCCCTTTCCATTCATAATCCGTCAAACCACCCTTTGTGTAAATCATGTCCAAACCACCCAGTTTATTTTCAACCACCTCACCTTCAAAAAATACTACTCCCTCCATCAATCCAATATCCTGCAAATCTTCACCATAAAATCATCTAAATCTTGTAATTTTACTCCCTCCATCAATCCAATATCCTGCAAATCTTCACCATAAAATCATCTAAATCTTGTAATTTTTGTCATGTTCAACTTACCTAATTTTTTTCTACCCGCACTTAAATTTATGTAGCATAATCAACTAAATTACAACCTTATAAAATTTAATTTAGCTTGCATTTGTTTCGGTGTTACGCTCTGTGTTCTGAACCGAATCTGAAAATTCACGTGTTTGAATCGCGCGGTCGAATCGACCTCCGTTCTGCACGAACTCCATTTTATTTTAGATCACGACAACAAAAGCCACACCGCATCCCGCATTTCATTTTTATTTTTGCCTTATTTACCTAGAGCCTCACGTTCGCGCCCTTACCCTCTAAAATTCACGCAAAGCTGGAGGATGAGTTTCTATCGAGAAGATCTCGAGAACGAGGGGAGTTGCTAGGTGCCCTAGTTCTCTCTTCCGCGGAGCCGCACATTGCTCTAGTTCGAGCCCTAGTACTCTCCATCGCAGGGGAGGCTCGTTGTCCTGTCGAATTCATGGCGACAGAAAAGTTGAAGAAATTGAGATCAGCCTTGGATGCTAAATGGGATACCTATCTTGATCTCACCGTCTGCCACGTCGCCTACTTCTCCTTCTCTTTAATGTTATTTTGCTTCTATACATCAACAATTAGCTGAAATGTTATTTTTCATTGATGGTCTTATGAGTTGATATGATGATCTTAAAATCGTTTAAATTGCAAGTCTAAAGCTTCCGAACTTCCACCTAAACTAGTATGATTAAAGATTGAATTATACAAATACTCACTTTTTATAATGAAGATTTATACACAAAACACTTTATAAATTTAAACGTGTATGATTATGTATCATTGAGTGTTGAGAATTTATGCATCGAAAATACATGTGAGTTCTATATAATATCTATAGATGGGTATTTCAGGCATTTGTCTACATATAACCCTTTCAAAATTGTATTTTCAGACCTACTGTTTCTGAAACACCAGCTTTTGAACATCAAATTTTCCACAACATCTTTTAAACTGAGAGTCAAAACAAATGCACCCTTAATTGTCATCACATAATACTTCTATGTCATTTGTTCATTTTTACAACCAATACTTAGATTTAGAAGTTATAGCCTTATCCATTTCCACATTCTTCTACTTAATAGATGACATATAATTAATCACCACAATTAGATATCACTTTATCAAACCAACTAAAATTGTAATATCATATATTTAGTCCTTTGTTCAATTGATTGTAAACTCTCATCATCAAAATATTCTCTCCATTATTCCATCTTTTCACTTATTTCAATGGATGCCTTTAGTTAGAATTATGCCATTTACAAAGGCATTCTCTAAAACATCTCATTTTCAAACATCATTTATAATACCTAAAACGATATTAACACAATGTTGATCCTTAATGCACTATTTGTGTACTTAGAACCACTTTGGCAACTCCAAAAATCATAATAATAGTCAACAATCCGTCATGCATATCTTTGTTAACTTCAACAAATCTTTAATTAAGATGTTTTTACAAATTATTTCTTATGATGCATGATTATGTCTTCTTATGATAAATAAAAAATATATAAAAATCATGTCTCCTATTTATTATTTCTACTAATTGCCCAAATACAAAATCACTGTATAAGTCCAAATTGTTTCTTCAAGAATAACATGACTTTATAAGCATATGTTCCATTATCCTATAACTTCTTCATAAAATTCATATGTTTGATTCATGCAAAATTAACAATCTTGAATATCTACTATATTCTTAATTTTCAGAGTCTAAATGTGTTTCTTCACTAAGGTATGATTTGCTTCTACGCCATGCTAAATCATTTAAGCAAAATTCTAGTTATCATATTTCATATTAGATTTGGCCCGCTTAAAGAATTTCAATTTGCATTGCTTAGCAACTAACGTTGAAATATAATAATTTATGACCTTTGAAATTCTATCATATTCTACTAATGTAATTATTTTTAAATCACTTTCCATACTCCTAAAATATAAAACCATATCTGCTATATAATAGTTTTAAAAGTTTCCTCACAAACATCGCACAATCGTTGAAAAAAAAAAAATCTTCTAAAGTTTGAAAGTTATATGATGGATTGGGGGGCTCCAATCTAAAAAAGAAATTAAGTTCTTCTCTCGTTTCTTAAGATCTGCATTCACTATTATAATATCATAAACTACTGCAAAATCAAATACAGCTTCTCTCATTAGATTTATGCCCATATCACATACCTAACTCGAATCCCCTTATATATCATACTACAATCGATATATCCCAACTAAAAATCTGTATTTGATTTAAGACATTAAATATAACAAAGCTGAACTTAAAATTTAATACATTGTGAGGTTGCAATTAAAAAACCCGAGGTATGGATAAATATTATCTGCAAACAGTAAATGATTTAGATTATGAAAAATTAATGTGAACTGAAAAAATGAGAAAATCTATCCTAGTAACATAATTAGATCCTACTTGGTTGCATTTTACAAGTAGGGACGCTAAATACTACATATGTCAATGTTTTTATCTAAACTTATCTTATCAAGGAAATTTAAGAAAGAAAATCTCCAGACAAGGGATCAGTTTTTTTCTGTAATAACTTTATAATATGATTAAAAAAATCATTTGCATTAAGAAAAATAATCCAACATCCATGTTTTTTTTACAATAAATGGAATCATTTCTATTTTGCACAGGGATTGTTGCAAGTTAAAATCTACTTAAGCACATTACAATAACCATTGCGGCCTAACTTTGTGTAAGTTGAACTGTTGTTAACCTGTAAAGGGGATAAGTAATGGTGAAATGTATGCTAAAATTAATGAAAAGAACTAAAATTTGAATTTTGCTGATGCTAGGATATTCCCAAAAAATAACAGATCACAGCCCAACCAAATTTAATAGTTGTATATGTTTATCTTGAAATTATAAATAAAACAATCAAAATTAATAATTGCCCTAAGACGAAGTGAATTTTGAAAAAATAAGAAATTATTAATATTTTAAGATAGGACAGTGAAATCAAAATTATTTGATTGAGTCAGCCCTAATATGAAATAAGATAAGTAGTTCTATTAAAAAGATTGCAATCTAAGTTTTAAGATTCTACACAAAGATCTCGATAAATAAATCATAGACCGATAAAGAAACCAGTTGGCAGTGCATAAACTTTTTAATAAAGAATTTATTCTTATAAAGAATAGCGAAGACAAAAAATTATTAAGGTATATGATAATAATAAGAAAGCTAGAAGTTTTGAGAAGAATATAATGAGAAAAACAAAAGCTCTAATTATTGATGATTTATCAAATAACCTACGTTCAAACAAAAGAAAAAAAGAGATAGATTAAAAATAGCGATAATAGTACATAACCGAATGAAGATCCATTTGAGGTGGCTGGTTGTAAAAATAGTTGTATAATTTTTATATGAAAAATATATTTCTTAAAGCTGATATGGGTATTACAGACTTTTTTATTTTGAAAATTTTGAACATCAGTTTTCTTACAGCTAACACACTGACAGAATTAACTGAAATAGTTGATTCTCACTATTAGATAATTTTAATTAGTTAAAATGAAAAATGGGTGTGTCAAACACCCTAAAAGGTTAATAAAAAGAACTCCCCAAACCCTAAAAGACTTTTAAATACATTGGGAGAAAGGATAGTAAAATCTTAGTTAAAAATAAAATAAATTAAAGAAAAATGATAATTTAGAAAAACTTAATGAACAAAGAAAAAAGGAATTATAGATTGAATCAATAAAGAGTGAAATGAAGTTAGTTTTGCAAAAAGTGCATAAAAAATCTTCTAAATTCATATAAGGTATCAATTAAAATTAAGAAAGTTGTGGAGGTTGTAGTTGTTTTGTTGACAAATAATTTCCAAAAAGATATGAAGAAAAATCAAATTAGAGAAGCAATATTTGGATATCAACATTTAAAAATAAAAGAAATGGCCTACATTGTGCCAGCAATAAATAAATCAAACTTATGAGACATACAATAAAGATATAGAAGAGTATAAAACATTAAAATTATGAAATTTTAGAAAATTAATTTATTTTCATGCCATAAAAATCTACAATGTAAGTAATTTTTGTGCTAAGCCAATTAATTAAAAATTATACAAAGCGGGGGTTTCATATAATTATTATCAATTTTTAAAAAGCGTATGATTAGGTTCCATGATAGCTACTTGTGTGTATTAAGATAGAATGGTGGGCTAAAAGTACGTTGAAATTAAAGATATGCATGATAAAGTGCTAACATTAAAGTAGTTGTGAATGACCAAAGATATTCAAAATATTGTTAGATTACATCAAAAATAGGATTGAGTCCATACATTTTGTATTAATTATGGAGATACTTATAAAATATATTCACAATGAGGTGCCTTAATGTATGTATGTTCTTCTGCAAATGGCATAACTCGAATAAGATTGACATGCTAAAATAAGTAGGAGAGCAAAAATTAAGGATCTATAATTTTAGTAGGTTAGAAGTTAATAATTATTAATAAAAGAAAATTGAGAATAAAAAACGATAGATATAATGTATTAGATTTAATCATGCTGGATCTACTCTATGAAATAATGAAGACAAATATGAAAATAACTTCTAGAGTTGAGGGTACAGAATTAAACTGGAAAAGTTTTTAGAAGTATTATGCAAGAAAGAATTTCATGGAGATATAAAATAAAACTTTTATTAATTATGTCAACAATGTTATATGGATCAGAGTGTTGAATGGTAAAAACAATCATTGATTGCTAAAGTTAAGATAACAATGAAAATGTTAAAATGAAAGTGTGAGAAAATAAAAAAGGATAAATTAAGAAATAATGATATTAGAGAACAATTGGACCGGCATCTATCGAGGAAAAGGCAACTAGCAATAGATTTAGGTAGTTTGAACATGTAGAATAGAAGGTAAAAATGTACCTACTACGGTAAAAAAAATTAGTGCAAAAGAATTAATCAAGAGAAGAAATAGAACTAAAGTGACATGAAGAGTAGTAGTTCAATATAATTCATGAGTAATGCTTGGTAAACTATACATACTAAGCTTATTTTCCTATTTACATATATTTTTTTAATCAAAATCCTTTCAGAAAAAATCTGGAATTGAAGTATTTATAAAATAAAGTCGGATTGTTTTAAGCTGCTGTTACTGCTTATTAGTTGATTTGAATATCTTTCTTTATTCTGAATATCTTTACTTATCCAGCAATTTAGTATTTATTTCAAAACTATTATGTTGAATGAACTTATTTTATAGAATATGCTGAGAAACATTTAAATAATTTTCAGATTAAAGATGATAATGTGTGATGCTGAATAACTCTTCAACCAGCATATATGGAGTCAACTAACCAAGTGCTTGTGCCAGATAGATTCTTCAAGCTAAATCTAATAGCTTCTTGAAATGTGCTATTTCATTAATGAATTAACAAATTTAGAGCTCCTTCAAGTGTTACTTGGTCCTTTATCATTCTTTGTATTTTTACTGGAAAAGTCCTCGTTTCAGTAAATCTCTCCTTACACTAGAGCTCGTCTTCATAGGTGCAACCATCTCACATATAATGGTCTTCACTCGCTCTCAATGCCGCCAAACACCTCCAGCACTCCACCCTGCTACTGCAGGCCCCCCCTACAGCTACCCTGCTATTGTAGCCCCTCATTAGTCCACCTGCTGCTGCCGCAGCCACTCACCAATCCACTTGCTGCTGACGCAATCTCCCACCCGCCACCCACCAGCTGTCATGCCGATGTTCACCACTTTCGTTCTCACCCTAGGGTGTCACCACTTTCGTCCTCACCCTAGGGTGTCTTTTATATTTGTGTTGCTATTTTCATATTACAAGTGTCTTTGTTTGTAATTCTCTTTAAATTTCAGTGATAACATCTTCATTTTTAATGTCATTTCGGCTAACGATCATTTGGTATCAAAACTAGCTAAAACCATAGCTCTATCCTAAAATTTCTTAGCATCCGCCTTACCCCTCCACAAAAATTTTCTTTAATATTCCCAAACCATAGAGACATTTTTGACCAAACCCTAATTTTCTCTTGCTCATTTTCAAAATCAGCTACCCAAATTAATTTTCCTATACCTTCAATTATTCTCAAACACACTCTATCACCTCCCAACCTTAACCCCTAACCATGCCACCAACGAGATACATGACCAAGCCTACCCAGGAAGAGATATAACGAGAGATTCATCAAGTACAGCGGAAGCTTACGGACATAGAGGATGAAACTCAAGGGGAAATTAACATTGATTGTGACAGGGAAAGTCAAAGGGGCGAAAGAGATGATAATTTTAACCCCTTCCATAGGGAGGGTTTCAGTGATGAAGAAGACAGTCCACAACACTTTGGAATCCAATATAAGAGGAGGTCGATAGAGGAGGACACATGAACTTCAACATAAATGTGGATCTACCAGAGCTCGATGGAGATGTGGATCCAGACGACTTTATTGAATGACTACAATCAGTTGAAAAGATCATTGAGTACAAAGAGGTGCCAGAAGATAAAGAATGAAGCTTGTAATTATCAAATTGAGAAAGAGTGTATCCTTCTACTGGGAAAATTTGCAGAGGCAAAGAAAAAGAGAATACAATGACAAGATAACCAAGTGAGAGAAGATGAAGGCGATGCAGAAAAAATAACTACCTCCTCACTATCACCAAAATAAGTTTCTAAGACTCCACCTGCAGCAGAGACACCTAGTAGAGGAGTTCAGGGCGTAGTTTGATCACTTGCAGATAAAGGGTGAGTTGGTCGAGTCATAGGAACGCACCAAAGCCCATTATCAGGGGATCTGAAACCCGTTATCAACAACGTAGTGCAGTTGCAGTCTTATTGGTCACTAGGAGATGTCAGACATTCCCCATGAGGTGGAGAGATAACAAAAACATAACAGACAACTACCACTAGTCGGGTAGTCACCCACAGTTGAAGATACGTTAGCAGGAGGGCGTCTCAGGGAGCTGAGAAAACATGTTTGGATAAGAACAGAGCCACCGCGAGTGAGAAGCCCGTGAGAAGCCCGAGAAAAGTAGTGCGCCTAATATAATAGTTCCCACCCGAAAATGCTTTTAGATTCCATGGATTTGGTTACAACGCCTCATGTTGTCGGACGTGCCGATTCATACCTTTTACTGAGCAGGATGTCGTAGAAGAGATTAGCGATGAGGAGGCGGCAGATTAGCGATGAGGAGGCGGCACAAGAATAATGTGAGCTGTATCAACTTCCACCAGATGAGGGTGATATACTCGCGGTTCAACAAGTTCTGCTGACAGAGGATACAATGGATCTGCAACGCTTCGCCACAACATATTCTAGACCCATTGCATCAAGAATGGAAAGGTATGTAGTCTCATTATTGATGAAACGAGCAGTAAGAACATGGCATTTGCGCAGATAGTGGAGAATTTTGTTCTCATGACTCAGACGAATTCCCAGACGTACGCTCTGACATTGCTGAAGAAGAAGAACAGGGTCAGCATTGACTGAAAATGCCAAATGGAGTTTTCGATTGTAAATCAGATGCAGTATCATGTATGATGTAACGTGGTACCCATGGATACCTCCCATCTCTTTTTGGGGAGACATTGGCAATTTGACTGTAGGTTATAGCATGACATATTCAGAAACACCACTCCTTCACCAATGAGGGGAAGCACATTGTCCTTTCTTCGACAGAGCCAGAGATCACAGGTGTCGTTGCCCGTAGAGCAATGTCAGTTGGACCAATTTTGGTGACAACAGAGGATGATAAGTTTGAGACATTGAATCCATGCATGGGACAGTCACAACATAGAGCATTTCAAGACATCGCGATCGATACTTTACCGTCATGGTCGCCACCATTTGGGGAGGTTCATGTTAGATTGAGCCGATTTAACATTATATTGGGAGGGAAATCTTGGATTATATTGGGAGGATCCAGCGGTATACGCATGACACGCAGACCCGACTCAGCTCAGCAGGGGACCCCGAAAAGGGTGGATTGATATGGATGTATGCTCGCAAGTGGGCAAAAATCCCTAAGCGTTTTGGGGGACGGTGCAGTCACCGGTGAGATCCAAGTGCTTCTCAGATCACAGTAGAATTGTTAGCCCCGGGAGCATGCAGCAATCGTGCCAACGTCCTCGAGCAACGAGAAGCTTAGAGGAATGAGGGCTAAGTTCTCCCAAAGTCGGGAGAGTGATGCGGGGCTACTGAAAGGAGGCCAACGCAATTGGGAAGGCTGGACCGATTCAGGGATGGAGGTAGGGAGTCGGTTATTTGGCTTAGGATTGCCGCCCAAGTCCTCCTTATTGTCTACTATTATAAATGTGTCATTTGCTTTGTTTAGAGATAATTTTGATTGAGTTTTCTTTTTCGGAACTCTCCAAAGATCTCTTGGAACCCTATTGTAAGCTTTTTCTAAATCAATAAAACCATATGTAGATCATCCTTACTCTCTTTGTATTTCTCCATCAAACCTATCAATAAATATATAGCTTCCACAGTAGACTTACCCAGCATAAATCCAAACTGACTATTAGAAATCTTTGTATCACATCTTAACCTGTGTTCAATTGTTCTCTCCCATAAATTTAATGTATAACACATTAACTTAAGTTAACTACACTTTGACACTCTTGCGCATCCCCTTTATGCTTATAAAAATGGGACCAAAATATGCTTCCTCCACTCCTCAGGAATCATTTTAGTGTTTAAAACAATATTCAAAAAGTTTAGTAAGCCAAGAAATTCCAAGTCTTCTAAATATTTTCACACTTCTATTGGGTTAGGTCCAACCGATTTTTCACCCTTGATTTTCTTTAAAGTCTCCTCAACTTTCTTTTCACTAGTGTGACGATAAAAATAAAAAACTTATTATTATTAATGATATTAAGATCACTAAGATAGATCGTATTTTCAAAACTTCATTGAAAAGTTTATCAAACTATCTCATCCACCAATGTCAAATATCTTCCTAATAAAAAACACTTTTTTATTTTAATTATTAATATTTTACTTTTATTTTCACTTTAGTTGGCTAGTTTATACATATATCATTCATTATTTTTAGTCTCTAATATATCATAAAGGTCGCTAAAAGCGGAATTCTTATAACCACAAATTATTCACTTAGTCTCTATACAGTTCACCATATATTTTTTCTCAGTTCTCTAAGTTTGACATTTAAAATGAGTTTTAATAACAAAATTTCTTATATTTTATCTTTTCTTATTATTATTTCTTCACTAACTATTTTTATTTATAAAGATTTTTCATTTTAATATTTCAACTATATATTTTGTCACTTGTTTAATAGTGTTTGTTAATTTATCCCACACAGAATTAGTTTTTCATGAACATCGCAACTATTTAAATCTCGAAGTTTACTTATAAAGATAATTTTTTTGGTCTTTTAGGTGTTTGCATTGAATTTTATGATAATATTTCGTTGTATTTTTTTATCTTTGAGCTTATAATCTTAAAATTAAGAACTAATAATCAATGCTCAGTACTTAAATTTTTATTTGGAATGATCTTCCAATTTTTACATTATTGACCATCTCTTATTCTCATAAGAAAATAATCAATTTGTGTTTTATTATATCCATTCTTATAAATAATAACATGTTGATCCCTTTAGTCAAATAAATATCAGCAATAATAAAATCATAAGCTAAAGTAAAATTTAATATGGTTTTTACATTCTTCATTAATCACTCCAAAACCGTAGTCACCATGAATATTTTTAAAATCTTCTACCACGCTACCAACATGTCTATTTAAATCTCCTCCAATAAAAATTATTTATTTAAATGTATCATTTGGATTAATTTTTCTATGCCATTCCAAAATATTTATGTTAAATTTACATCTAAAAGTACTTAAGGAGCACAAGCAATTATAACATTAAAAATCTTATAATCAATAATAATTTTGATATTTATAATTATATCTCCAATTTTATTTTTTTTACAATATTATTTTTTAAACTTTTATCCTTGCAAATAAACACTTCAACTAAATTTTACAAAAGCTGGCATCCTCTATATCACGTCCACAATACTTGTGGGAAACATAATGCTTTGGCAAGTCCTGAAATGTGCACCTCCAAAAAAGTAGTTGATGTGATCTATGATGATCAGCAATTAAGTTCATTGGTATCTAATTAGCAAGGTTCATCTTCATCTATATGAATCCGGACGAGTTATCTTAAACTTTGTTGTAAGTATGCCTCCACAATCTTTATAGAAATGAATTTAACAAGTGTATTTGGAGCTTCTCAAGTCTTTGTGGCAAAGGAGTTTCATAATTACTCTCCGAGATGCATGCCATGCAAATTGTTGTAGCAGAGGTTGGGGCAATGAAATCATATTATTGCTTGTAGATAATGGAATCAAAAGATCCATCTTCATAAATTTTAACTCAAGGAGATGTCCTTGTAGATCATTCAAAGAATTCTATGAATAATTTTATTCAAACATTATTCCAATTGACTTAACTACCTAGCGGTGACAAACTATCATTATTCACTATAGGGGAGTTCTCTATTTCCCCATGATGCTCCATTGATTAATTTCTTATCTTAGACATCTTTCCATTCTCACTGCACCTAAGACAATTTTAAATCTAAAACTATCCAAGGCAATGCTAAACCATACAAAAAAGCAAGGAACAAGCTTTACAAATAAGAGAATAGATATAAGCAAAGAGATAAAGTGAGGTTTTATGACTTCATTAGATCTCCACTAGAAAGTATAAATTAATGTGATTTGTGTAAATTAGAATTTCTTAGAATGTTGGTCGAGGTCCAATGATATATGATATATGATAAGTTATATTTGGGTAATACAAGTAAGAAAAAAAAGAAAAAACCACTTATTGTAAAATGAATAAATCTAAGTAGCTCGTATCTATCTAATTATATAGATAATTATAAACAATCTTTCGAATAAAGGACCAGATCTTTGCAAGATAATTCCTTGATGAAATACTAGCAAATTCACTATGAGCATTTGTGTCTATTTTATATGCTTAAGTGACTTCATTTGACGAATTGATAAGCAAATTTATGTAATCCTGGGACAGAGTTCCCAATATATGAGCCATTTATCGTTGACAACATAAATTGAAGAGTTTGTTATCAAGTTCATAATTTTTGGAATCTTCAATCGTGGCAAATTAATGCAATTGATTGGCAACATGCTTGAATCAACTTTATAGTGATAGAAAGACTTGATTAGATTGACCCATGTGACATTGGACGTGCGCCTAACTTTTTACAATTTCGAGTAATATAAAAGGATTTACTATGCCAATGAAATGCTAGGAGTTCAGTTTATCAACTATCAACAAGCATTTGGTTTAGGACTCTCTAGTCGGGCGGAACTGCATGCAACTAAAATGAATAGTTGAATAGGTTGCCTCATGATAGCCTTATTTCCCGTAGAAGTGAATTTGTTTTTCTTTTTTATATTAATAACTGCATTTCAAAGCAAAACATTTAAAGGAAAACTTTGCATCGACATAAGCAATTTTAAGCTAGACAAACTACAAATAACGTCAACAGAGAAAATTCAGAAATGTAAATGCATACAACCAAACAGATACATGATACTAGAACAATTCTCTCGACAAGGAAAATGAAGCTAAATTCAGCTTACCGCCATCCCTGAAGCCCTCTCACTTGTATCACCATCATATCGTATCATCGTGCTCGCATCTGTATAGAACTGGTGAACCAAACTCGGCGTTCGTTGTAGAAAGGGATAGTACTGCCCCAGAAAGAAAGACCCAACCTAAAAGAGCAAGCAGTAAATTTATTGTGGAGAACTAAACCGCAACCAAAATCACGGGAAACGAGGAAAGCAAGATCCCTTTCTCCTTCCCATAATTCAACTACCTGAACGGCACTGACTTGCCCCGGAAACGCAGACGCCATTGTCACCCCTCCCAAAGAGCATGCAAGGAGATGAACCCAAAGCCCCGACCCCGTGAGCCCTTCCCTCCTCCCGAATCCCTAGATCCAAATCACTGCCCAAAAAATCGGCAGCCCGGAGCCGAGATCCACGCCCTGAAACCGAATCGATCCGTTATTCCGATTATAATAACAGAAAAGCTCAAGGAGACCTCGGATTCCTCTGACGATGGCTTTCCTCTTCCTTTTCTTCGATGCTTTAATGGCTTCCCTTTCTCTATTTTCCCTTTCCACTTTCTTCGACCTCCCCACGAACGCTACGATCTTCGAGATAAGGGCTATTTAAACCTTGCCAGCGCGACGGCAACTGTAATGTACGATCGATGCGTATTTATAGAGCCATTGATGTAGCTTTCCGAGTTATATTCGTTTTGAGAAATAATTGTTGTGGATTTAGGAATTCCATTTTCACCCGCTTTTATTCTTAACGGCCAAATGTCAAATGATAGCACTGGTCTCCCTCCCCTGGCGCTTTTTAAGTCCGGACTCAGAGATGTTGTTTGCATTCGGAATCGAGTGACGGAGCGTCACGTGGTAAGTGAATCCGTCATCATATACTGGCATTGACTAATGTTAATGGTGGCGGGGTCCACTTGCCATGTGGCACTCAGTCACTGGACTCCGGATGCATCCGAAGTCCATACTTAAAATTTTACCTCATCCCACACTTCTAATGGCAGCACAAGTACTCATCAAATTGATAAATAGCATTATTTATCCCCGATATTACCCTCCCCCTCTCCCCCTCTATTTGGCTATGTTGTAGGGGTTAGGATAAATTAAGAGTCCTTCTTATCTCTCCTCCATTGGGCTTTATTGTTGTCTCCTCTTTTTATACGTACAAGCTCATGTTAGATTGATTAATCATTTTCATCATTTCTACGTCATTAATGATAATCATATACTCATTTGGCGATGTACCACACACGTAATAATGCAGCTTAAATTTATGACATCTAAGCCAATGACAAATTGTCTCAATCTTTTCCTTCAACAAATGTGATGTCATAATATCTTTTTGAAATGTATTCTTTTTTTTTTCTGCCCTCATATATTTTTCTAGCTTGATTTTTAACTTGGCCACTGTATTTTCCATATTTAGACACGATTAACAAATATGTGTTCTTATCTACCATTAAAGTCATTCTAGCAATCAGACCTGCAAGTTAGCTTAAAAACTCAATTTGGTGGATCAATCCTGCAAAAAAAAAAAAAACACACATACACACACACAATATAGTAAAAAATTGTACTACTAAGAGCAATATCAATACAAAAAGAGAATTGGCCCACTTACACATCATTACAAATAATGAATTCAAAAACTATATGATTTGTACATAAATTAATAAAAATGATATTATAGTTCATTTAATCTATTTTTTCTTCTTTTGAATTATTTGAAAGATATATTTGAAAACTTTACTTTAGTTAGTTCCACATTACATTCTGAGTATAATGATTTAAGGGTGATGTTATACTACTCAAACAAATCCTACTTGAAAATTAAAATAGCAATTTCATAATTATTGTCATAATATATGCACATAGATAAAAAAAAAAAGTGCCTCCATAAACACAACACTGTAAGACATGAGAATGAATAAAAGATCACATAGAATTATTTAGGGATAAGGGAAAACTGGGAGCTCAACTCAAGAACTTGATTAAGTGCAGTGTAAAGACATATGAAAGGAGCTACAAGAAACTATATTTTAAAGTACAACGTTACAAAAACAAAAGATCTATCAAATATAATAGAGTAAAAGCCTACAAGCTGCAAAGGATTTAGAACAGTGCTTGAAGGTTAAATGGTTAAGCGAAGTACCAAAAAGTATTAGCTGGATATTGGGTACCAAAGAAGTTCAGCTAGATAGTGAGATCTTTATCAAAAGGTTGCTACATCTGGTCGATGAAAAAAAAAGGCTTTCATAAAAAACCTGAAGCAAAATATTCAAAAAGAGATCAAGAATTCCTCGGAAAATACCTTTCATGACAAAACGACCAATGAAACTGAACAACTCCAATAGAGATCAATGAGTCGATTAATGATTTCAATGTTGGATGATTGTTGATGGCAAAATGTGGGCCATTCATAAAGTTTATGAGAAATGCACATATTAAAAAATGATGAAGAGAGAGTGTGAGAGAATGTTATAAACAAATGGACTCCTATAGAGCAGGGCAAGGAAGGAGAAGGGCGGTTGAGCTTTTCACTTCTTGTCAATTGAGGAGGATTGGTGAACAGAGTAGGGCAAGGACAACAGATTGCCTGTGCGACCTTCGGATTGTCGTGAAATAGGATGGGAGCGCTAAGCAGGGAGTGACCTTCGTGATTGGAGCAAGACCGGAGCACAATAATGTGTGAACTACGAAAATTTTAATGGAGGGCTCACGGAATGCCCACGAGAGTGCAACAACTGTAAAATAAACTTTTACTGTGTTGAATATGTAAATATCAATGTCTGTTATGCTATGTTTATTAAAATTCCAAAAAAAGAGCCACGAGGGTTCTTCATAAGCATCTCTAGAATGTGCAATTTTGACTATAAAATTATGAATAGAAAATGGGCTCAAGTCTGACACGAGTTTGCTTTGATCGGTCAAAGCTCAAATAAATTATATTATTATTTGTTACATATTTAAAAAAAGTAGAATGAATATGTCATTTGTCAATATCATCCATTTTTTCTGAATATAACTAACCATGATATCATTTGTCCACTAATCTTTGATTTTATTCTATAATAATCATGGGAGAAAAATTTATTTCTACGCTTGATATGTGAGTATTGAAATATGATTATTGATATATGGGTATTGAAAAACAATACTCGTATTTCTATACTGAGAATTTGCTTGGACTTTGAGGAACTATGGAAGGGTAGTATATGAATATTGTTTCCATGTATCTCTAAGAATTTTTCTTATACTTCTTTCTTAAATGCATGTTCTGATGTTAGCAATTACTAATTTGTTTGTTATTTCCTCTCCCTCAATCTACATGAACATTTTGGGGGGAGAAATTTTAGCACTGGTTTCATTTTTTATTTCATTTGAAAGTTTTTAACCATTAGAAATGCATATTTTTTTAGGCAAACTCGAAGAGTGCATAACATATAAGTTACCTGCATCAATTATTCCTCATAATCAATCAAGAAAAGTTATGTAAATATAGATATTTGAGTGTTGTTTCTTCCTATCTCTGAGTATTTTTCTTTGGACTTAGTTTTTAAATATTTGTTCTCATGATAATATTTGTCAATTTGTTTGTTATTTCCTCATCTCTAGTGTACAAAAACATTTTTGGGGGAGAAATTTGAGCACTGGTTTCATTTATTTTTGGTTGAAAGCTTTTTACTATTGGAAATGCATTTTGAGATAAATTGAAGATTACATGATAAATAAGTTAATAACATCATTTTTTTCCCTCTTGATCAATCAGGAGAAGTTATGGATGGATAAATATATGAGTATTGTTTATCTACATATCTGAGAGTTATTCTTGGACTTGTTTTTTAAATGACTTCTCTCATGTTAGCAATTGTCAATTAGCCTGTTATTTCCTCATCTTCGGTCTACATAAGCATTTTGGGGAGAGAAATTTGAGCACTGAAAATGCATAAATTTTAAGCAAACCTAAAAGTTTTAATGCCATATAAGTTAGCAATCGGGGAATGTTATACAATTATTATTTATAGCATTGATGGAAAATAACTATTTGTCAATTTTAAAATTGGCAAGTAACTTTTTCCACAGATACTACTTGTTGTTAGATAACACGTACAAGTGTTAGTATGAATGGAAAAAAATGGTGATTATGGATGGAGTCTTCTTTGATTAAGAGATATCTCTGAGCTCTAATGATTCGTTCGAGGACCTAATTTGGCTAGTGTGATTGAGTTAGAGAAAAATGCTTGTTGATAACTTATCTTGCATAAGACCTTTAAATTTGTGTCGTAACATATGCATTTCCAAATGATATAAATATTTCAAATAAAAGAAAAAATTGAACATTTTCTCAAAGTTCTCCTCCTGAATGTTCCTCTACATTGAAGAAGGTGTAAGTGCAAACAAATTGGCAATTACTAGCATGAGAATAAACATATAAAAAATAAGTTAAAAAAAAATTCTCAGAGAAACAAAACAATAGTTTTCATATATCTATCATTCCATAACTTTTCATAAATGATCATGAGGAAAAATATATGCTACTAACGTATTGTCATGGTTATTAAGATTTATATGATCTTATTGCTTTGGATGGTTTGTGGAAACGTTGGTTCATTATTTTCCTTTATAGCGATGCTTGACACATTTCACTTTTATTGTTAATTGTTTTGTAGAGAAATGATGGAATAAAATAAAATGAAATGCTCAATCGATTACTAACTGTGAATTGAAAAAAAATGGCTCTACAACTTCGATGTGGATATTGCTTGGTCTTTATGCCTAAAGTACACAATTGGTGGTCTTTGATGGACGCTTTTTGATATCATGAATTTAATTTTGAGCTCTACATTTAAATCCTCCTTACCATATTTGTTTTCTCTCAAAGTATTGTTTATTTACATGCAAAATATTGTTGTTCCAACATGATTTCTTATTTATTGATATATCATATGGGTAAACAAAAGAGGTGGGATATATGCTATTTAGGATAAGGAGACAAAGATATTTTCCTGTGATTTATGCTCGAGGGAAGTAGAGAATAACATAGACTGACCACACTACAAAAAGGAAAGTTGACAAAATATCACGAAACACTTTCAATAAAAATAAATGGGATCTACTTAAAAATTATTGAATGTTATGGAAGGACCTAAAGAGAGATCCTACTACTTTAGGTGGGACACTATTACAAAAACAGTTGATGCACCAGAGGAGTGGTGACAAGAGAAGATTTCAGTAACTAGAAAATCTTATATTCAATAGTAATTAATTTAAATTTTATTATTAAAAAGCGAGCCTATGAATTATAGGACTTGCCGCATGAAAAAAATTAAACTTGATGGTATTGACCCGGAGTTGGAGGAGAAGCTAGATATTATGCTCCTCGGTGTTGTAGAAACAAGCATCAATGTCTAGGTTACAACATAGTAGCCCACCTCGAATTTGGGTGATTTCAAATGTGCTCATTCTAATGACATCCACAAGAAACGGAAAGGTGAAAGGGAGCTGAGGGAGTCCAGTTAGTCCAAATGTCCTGCACCCTCGTCACATAAATTAAAAAAGAAAACTAAAGTTGGGGAAGATGTCACAACTGGTAACAAACAACACCAGTATCACATCTGGTGCCCGCACAACTATGCATGCATACCTAGCTATGACAGGAGTTTTCAAGCTACTCAAATATATTCCATAGATTTTTGATAACATGCTTCTCTACTTATTTGTCGTAGAACTTCTTGTGGACCAAAATAAGTGGGAGACTTTCTCTACACTGCTAATGGAATGAATGATTCCTTACCTTTGTTATTTCTTAAGAGTTAGACTGGTTAGATGACATGCCCTTCAAATTTGTTTTATTTGTTGCTATATAAAGTTGTTTTTTTGTAATAATTAACATTTCCAACGTGAACTACGACTTGTTTCAACTGTTTCAGGCATTTCAGTATTTGTGGATTTACATATCTATGTTGCTTTCATTATGCACAATTTAAGCATTTTCCTGCTAGTTAAATAACTTGTACTTTTTAAACAAGTTAAATAAACTTCTTTCAGACAAATTGAACCACCAAATGAAGAGGTGATTATATTAAGCAACTATTATTACCAACACAATTTGTCCAATTCATGAGAATTATCAAAGAATTTTGAGTAAGACACCTTATGTGTCACCGTTATCAGTGGGTGACAAATGGAATGTCAAACTAATGGATCAACGCATGATTCAAAACACGTTCCAAATGTCGAAACTATATAATTTGTTTTACTGAATAAATTGCAATCCAAATATGATTTACATGGATATTCATGATTTACATCCCGAGAAGTTATAGTCATCATACTTTCATTATGTCACATAATGAACTATTCATGTTGCTTTTGAGTGTTTTTAACACTTTAAATAGACAATCAACATGTATTTTCACATCGGGGTGAACTCTCGTTGAAAATGTGTGCAGACATTGTCAAACCATTGGACCCATCTTTTGGAGAAACACCTAAAAAATTCCACAACGATCTCAGATACATGTCATTTTTTGAGCTATTCACTTTTCTATGTATTATAACATTAATGCGGAAAAGAAAATTTATTAACAACCTATGTTGAAACACTTTTTTTTCAAAAAAAAATGCATTAGCAGAAAAGATCACATATATTAGAAGATATGACTTGTTGCACAAAATATATTAGCAGTTTGTAATTTTAACATATATTTTCTATTTGTGTTGGTTGGCCGTAAATGGAGTGCACACGATAGTAAAATTTTTAAATTTGTAACCAGACGGTGTTTATACGAATTCTTGATGCATTCTCAAGGTTAGTACATTTTAGCCATCACTACAGTATTCCCATTTGAGCTACTCCACCAATGTTGTCATTATTCAGAAAAATATTACATAGTCAATTCGAGATATCCATTGCAACAAGATTATTTGAAGTCATTTCCCAACGTGAAGTATCACCTTTATGATTTTGAGCATGACACCCAAGTGATTAAAGGGAGGAATGAACTCTTCACAAAAGACACTAGTTATTGCGGAGTGTGATCGAGAGAACATTTAGTTTATGAAAGAGGAAGTGGGTCATACTCCGAGATATGCCTAGATATTCTTTCAAAAAATAGGTGAAGATAGTTGTTGCAACAATAATGCTCTATAATTTTATACGGAGACATTCATCCCAATATGATATCAATTTTAGGGTCTTACATGAAGATCCTACCTACATGCCCGAGGAATATAACCAACATTAGGTTGGACCTTCATTACTTGAAGAAGACTTTAGCACGAATAAGTACAACAGTCTTGAAGGAGAAGACATCCAGGAGATGATACAACTAAGAAAGAAGATTAAAGATGTTTTGATGAATGCAATAACCGTACTAATGTAGCATCATCTACTTTTTTTGTTGTTGATGATTCAAATTTCAGCGGTACATTAGTTCTTTCAATGTATGTTTTGAAATATTTGTAGCAATCTGTATTGTAGCTTACTTTATATTTCCCAAAAACTTTTTATTTGTAATTTTAAGACTACTTTTTTAAAATATTCCTTGAAGGGTATATCTATTTATTTTTGTTAATTCGAGCTACGGTGTTTTTATAATAACAGAAAATATGTTCAAGAGCATTGGGTAATTTGAAAGTCTTGCTCAGCCATTATGGTGAGAGGTGTGTTTAGTACCAATCATGAAGAGAAAACAGCTACGAAATAATATTTTACTCTGGTTTTATAAACAAGAGTCTTTCAGGCTGAAAACTTTTTTCCGTTTAGTTGATGACACTGATGAGTTTCCTCCTGACCGTAATCTGAAGAGAAGAGTTGCTGGTATGGAGACGTGATTGTCCTGAAGACTTGATCATCAGGGCTTGAACCAAAGTGATTTTTCAGTTATTTAGTCGTAATTATTCTGAAAATTGCACTTATTCAAATATATTACATTTATAAAGGCAAAACAAACATTATAGTTAGAAACAACAACATCACAAAAAATCCCACAAACAGACTCCAGCTTCTTCATCAATAGCTTTTTGACATCTCATGTCAGGAAGTAACATTACAACAACTTCTTTGAAAAGCAGCAGCTTCCCTAAACACACCCAAAATGATCATTAACATAATAAGCATTATTCTAAGATATTGTTGATATAATCTAGTTCTTAGTATAATAAAAAAGTCATATTTGGTTAATTTTCTCATTAAGAATTATTTTAAAATGGCAACACACTTATTTTTGCATGAAGAATTCATTCAAGGTCTGTTTGGGGCAGTTGTAGTTGTTTGAAAAAGCAGTTGTGAAGTTGTTGAAGAAGAAGTTGATGTTTAAAAAACTGTGATGGCTATTACATTTTTTTTTAAAAAAATCTTACTACAGTTTTATAGCAGCCACCGCAGGTGGCCAAGTTTAGCGAGGAAACGTAGCTCTTAGCTGCATCTTTTTGACAACGCAGACAAAAAACTATTTTGTCAAACAGAAAAAACTACAGTGTGAAACCGCACCGCCGTCCCAAACACACTATTATATTTTATATAAAATTTTTGCTCTTTGTCGTTTGTACATTTAACATGTTCCTTATTGTAGGCCATACATTTTCTACGATAAATTTTAAATACTTTACACTATATTTAAAATATTTGAAATAAGGGGCATTTACACACATACACAATAGTAGTTATGTATTTATATCTAACTACTAAACTTTCATATTTACATGCATAACCTCAAGTCACTTATATCACATCAATTTAACTTTTATTTTATCTTTAAAAGTGAAACACATATTTTCAAGCATAAATTTTTTACATCAATGATACAAATATAAACATAAAAGTTTAAGTGTTAGATATCGATACATCATCAAAAATTTATTTTAATCATACACGACTCTCTGAACAAATCAAATAATAAATATTTCAAATTCAATTCAAAATCATCCAGGGACCCAATTCCTTTAAGCTTACTGTCAAATTGACTGTCTAAACAAGGCTAGCCTAATAAAACCAAAATTAGTTTGATTCGGGTCCAAGCCCAAATCAAGCCATTAAGGCACAATTAAAGTCTTTGATATCATTCAAACAATCAAATACTCATAGAATACCATGTGATCAAAGAGATCACTCTGATCCTATGGAATGATCCTGATTCATATAGTATTTACAGAAGACATCACTAAAAAACTCTATAAATAGACCTTTACTTTATGAAATGAAACCAGGGCTTTGAACATATAAGAGAAAGTTGAAGAAAGTCTAAGCTCTTGAGGGTTTTTAAGCTCTACCACTATCGGACCATCATCGTTGTCGCCTGGCCACCACCGTCAATCAATTGCGGTAGCTGTCGTAAGACTGCCATTGCTTAGCCACTGCCTCCTAGTTGTTGCCACCACTGGACGACCATCACCACTGCGCCGCCACCATAGTCAAGTGGCCGTCGACGCAATATCACAATCATTGACTCATTGTCTCCGCCACCATCGGACCAACATTGCCCGGCCACCAATGAGCCATCGCTAGACCATCATTTTTGTCATCAACCACCAAAGTTGTTGTAGAATCACTGTTGATCAGCCTCCACCGTTGTTGAAATCTGACCATTGTAATTGGGCTAACGTCGTCGCAGGTCCATCACCGGACCAACATTGTCATTGCCTGGCCACCATCGTCAAGCCGCCGTTGCTGCCTGGCCATAACCATTGAATCACCTCCTCTGCTGAACCACATATCTTCGACCACCTTAGTCGAGTCATTGCCACAAACAAACCATTGCCACTGTTGCCCGACCACCGCCATCCAACTGCCACCACCGTTGAGCCACTACTACCAGACCATAGTCAGATCACTATTGTCTGGCCACCATCGTCACCACCAGACCACTGTTGTCTGACTACCACGATAATCAGTCAAATATTGCTCGACTTCCAAATCATTAAGGCTGAACCACTGCAGTCACTACCAGACTACCACCGTCACCACCTTAGACCTCTATCGTCTGACCATCGCCGTCGCCGTCGCTGCCATTACCGCAAATGTTGGCATCAAACTTTCTGACACTCAACCTCTACAACCACTTTTTTTTTCACAGTAGCCAGGTCACCACCACTTCATCAATATTTTCTACCACTTCCTTTACAAATGGTCACATCCCACAAACACAATATCGCTTCTGACTATTCAAGTGCTGATAACAAGTTTTGCAACTTACATTTACATGGTGTAATCAATTCAACTGCGTCGTACCCCGTACTTTTTGCCGTTCAGATTCCCACATAAAAAAACTTAAACAGTCTTACTTGTATAAGTCGTATATTCTTACAACACTAAGACATTAATATATCAACCCACAACCTTAAATCTAATAGCACACAATAAACATGTAAATACATAAGAATTATATGGTAGGTATATAAATCTTTCCTAAAATAGTTATACATGTTGTTACAAATTTAGAATAATCCCATATTTTTACTAATTGGTTATCTTTTACTTTATGCACGACAACACAACTCCCAATGAACGGTTAAAAGTTCATTACCCATTTTATTTCTCCCGAGTTTTTCCCCCTTCCCTCAGGCTTCTGCTTCGACGGTGAGAGGCAGTTCGGAAGCTCTCACGAGGCGGAATTTTTTCTCCACTCAATCTCCCTCTTTCTGTCGCAGTTTTCTTACGGAGATAAGGGCAGAACACAGCGAGGAATCCTCCACGCTTCTTCGTCTCCTTGCCTCTGCTTAATTGGGTTTGTGCTATCGGTAAGATTTCGAGGTGCTCATCTCGATCCAGTGCTCGTTTTAATCTTTTGGGTGCTGCTATTCTTTCGAGAACCATTTAGGAGTTCTTTGTACTGTTGCTGGATTTGAAAATCGAAGAAAATTTTCCGGTTTCTGCTGCATAAGGATTTTGAATTGCCATTGGCATCAGGTTCTACCTGTTCGATTTTATGGGAAGGGAAGGGAGGTTTGGGAATCAATTTTAAAGTTACGTTTTTCTCGTGTTGTTTTTGAATCAGAGAAGATCTTTGTTGTTTAGTTTTGGGTTTGTTTCGTTTTGGTTTACGTTAGGAGTAGATGTGGTGTAACCCGTAGGGAGGTTACTAGGGTTTCATTTTTTTAAGCGCGTATTTGTGTTGCCTTTGATTCTGTAGCTTTATAAGGTGCCATGTTCGCCTAGGCTTTTTTGTTCTTATTCTTTCCTGCAGCTAAGGAAGAGTTTTATTATTGTTTATTTTTTCACTCAGATTTTGCGTCAAGGAATCTGTAACCATTAATTTGAGGAGTAAGCAGGTCTATTTTTTATTAATTTTTTTTAGTTTATCGTTTAACTTTAATCTCTTAGGTTCCCTTTCATTCGAGTGAATTATGTTGCATTGTTGAATCTTATTCAAGCGTTTTTCTTGTAAAGAATACTGAAATATCGAGAGCATAAAATCTGAAAAGAAAAAAAAAGAACTGAGCTATCCCTGCTGTGGAAGGATCAAGAGTTGTTAATGAATTCTGTGTCATATTTCAGTTTTTGGTTCCTTCATAGAAAGGATGCAATTATTCAATTCATGGATATGCTTGAATAAACATATTACTGTGACTAAATTGCAGATGAAACTTTTTTTTTCATGAGGTATGGCTAGGTCTAGCTTCCTTATTTTCAAAATGCCCAAGTAGGTCTTTTTGGTATATTATAATAAAAACAGTCCATTTTTTTAGGATTATATATTCAACTGCCCTAATGTTTTTAAAATTTTCCATTTCTTCAAAGTTGCATCTGGCTGCTATTAGAATTTGGAGATAATTACATGCATGCACTCGAAACTTTGCTATTTATTAAACTAGCACCCAAGTAATTTTTCTGACTATCAAACCGGTGCATTTGTGATTGACACAATCAAACCATTGGGAATTTGATAAAAGTGAAAAATATGAATTTCGGTTTTATTTTGATCTTGATAGTTGAGTGAGAATTTGAAAAGCAGATGAAAGAGAGTGCTAGTTTTGTAAATAGCAAAATTTTGAGTGCTTTGTATGTCTTGCACCTAAAATTTATTTTCCAAGGGAGAAATAGAAGAAGTGAGCGCGAGTGGGAGGGAGAAGTGATTGTAGTTAGCCAATCCTCATGCCAAACCATGGGGTTGGTGTTGTGTTTTAGGCTAATGAGTTCCCCTCGAATTTTTCATACCTATCTGCACTTATCAAGAATAGCAAGCTTAAGAAGGAGAACTTTACTAATTTAATTTTTCTAAAGATCAATGTCTTAGTTTTTTTTCTTACAAAGGATAAAGTTTTCATATTAATAGGCTTCTATGGTATGTTTGCACCCTATATACAAATCAATGATGAAAATGAGGGGCTTTTTCTAATTTATCTGTTTTTTTTTTCTCTTATAGGCAATGTTTCTTTTTATTTCAACTAATGAAATTATATATCAAGCAAATGCTGCCTTGCTTATATTTCACAAACCAGGAATAAGGTTTTTCTCGAGGCCATTACAGGTGCTACTTTGTTTGACTGCAATGTTATGCAAAGATTTGTTGCACCTAGTTGCTAGGGGTGTGTGATATTTGGTCAAAACCGAAAAACTGAATCGAACCAAGCAAGTTTAGATTGCATAATGTAGTGGTCAATTTACTTAAGAAGAGTAGGATTAGCATATTAAATTAGCCATCATGGAATATTCAATCAAAGAACTGGTTTGATCATTTTAAAATAGCAATGAACTATACGCACTTATAAAAAATATCAGGTAAATGCTTCCTTGCTTATCCTCACAAAGTTGGAATAAGGTTTTTCTTTAGGCCATTACAGGTGCTACTTTATTTGGCTGCAATGTTATACCACATATCAGCTCATTCCATTTATGCCCTACCTTTCTTCTGCTTTGATAGGTATGGTCGCCTTGTGATTTAATTTTTACGGTGTAGTTTTGTTGCTTCCTTGCTACTAGGGGTGTGTGTTATTTGGTCAAAATTGAAAAACTGAATTGAACCAAACAATTTGGTTGATTCGGTTTGTTTTCAAGAATGTATTTCATTTTTTTTTGGTCTTTAAAACCTCGATATTCTTTTTTTTATTATTTGTTTGGTTTTAATTTTCATTTAACCAACCAAACCAAAAAATTTAAAAATTGAAAAAATAAAAAACTGAAAAATTCAAAATTAAATGGAGGGTTCATGAAATTAAATTGATATTATACATGTAAGATATGTAATTCTTAATGTTTGCTCATAATCAAACTCGAACTAAAAACTAAATTTTGGTATGTTCATAATTAAATCGTTTAAACTGAATTAAATTTCGGTTTGGTAGGTTAAGTTTATCAAAATTTTGATTGGTTTGATTTTTTTTATTTCGGGGATTGTTTAACCGATTTGAAGACAGGTCCATATAAACCGACTAAATGCTCACCCCATAGCTGCTATTTATTGATAGAAACTTTTTTCATTCTTTTCTTTTGACTTAATACAATTATCGGCAGTATATTTGGCAGAATGTCTGTGCCAAAGCTTACCATCAATTAATTTTCAATATTCTCTATTATGGTAGTAGTAACTTCCTGATTTTCAATGCCATTAGAGGTACTATAGATTGCAGGTTTTTTGAATTCGTGACAATGACGCTGATTAAGTTTCAGTACTCCCTATTTTGATAGTAGTAACGTCTTGTTATTTTAAAAAATATGCCCCTCATGGACATTTTTTCAAAAAACTGGTTTTATTTTTTATTTTTTTAATTTATTAGTTTTTCCATAAATTTTGCATAATGGTGACTGCAGTTAATGGGTGTAAAGTGGACGACAAGCCAAATACAATAAACAAATAATCTATATCATAGCATGGAATGGAAGCACAATCCACTCTTTCTTCTAGCAAGTCCGTCATGAAGCAAATCTGCAGCTCTGGAGTTTCAGCTGTTATATCATCATCTCTACCTACTCAGCCCAGTTTATTTGAGGAGAGGTTACCTGAACCGCTTTCTATTGCGCCGCAGCAAACACCTTTAGTCTCTAATAGTGGGGTTATGGAACCTTTATCCTCATCAGCTTCTGAATTCTCCTCAGATCTTCATTACTTCGCTGTTGCCCCTCAAGTGAGATACCCTAATGGTGCCCCATTTATTGCTACATCACCAACCTGTGGAATGCCCGTGCCTTCGGTCCAAACTTCGGCGAGTAATTATCCTTTAGAGGCTACAGGAATCTCTTGGGTTCCAGAATCCATTCAGGATATTTTTAGTTATCCTGATAATTTGAATATTGGGAGCAGCCAACTTCAGAACAGTTCCATTAATAATCAAATCCAGAACAGTGTTATTACTGCTTCTGATGACCTAGCTAAGCAAAATGAATGGTGGGATTTGAGCAGCGAGGAATGGAAGGATCTTCTGAATGACCCAGTTGGACCAGAAACTCAGCCAAAGGTGTCTGTTCTCTCTTTTCTTGTCTTTAACGTGTCAGTGGGTTATAAGAAGCCATAATGATACTTATAGAATTATGGTTTTACATCTCCGTTTTGTTCTTTCTATCTATAATTGCAGTTATTATAGATATATGCAGCTTAAATTTTGAATACTTATGTTTACTAGTGAGAATATATTCTCCTCTTCTTGGGACATTTACATACATAGCACACAATTCTTATCCATTTACATATTTCACGCCTAAACTTTTATGTTTACACACATAGCACTAAGATATTTAATATCACAGCAAAATAGAACTATTACTACTTTTTAAAAGTGAAAATGTGGCTTTTCTTGCTCTGGCTTTTCATGCTCAGGGTTTAAAGCACCAAAGTGCACTGTATGTAAACATGAAAGTTTAGGTGTGAGATATGTAAATACATAAGAATTGTGTGCTACTTATGTAGATTTCCCTTTCCTTTATTTATTATTTAGGACTCACAAGAAAATAGTAGACATATGGTTTTGATTACTTACGGAAATCATTTATATTTTGAAGGCTGTGTATCAAGCAACCCAAGTGGCTTATTTAAATCCGTCGACCCAACAAGTGCATGTTCATCAGCAGGTACCTTTGCATTCTGGGGAGCGGTGCATTATGAGTAGCCCATCACCTTCAATCAATGGAGCACCACCTAAGCCACGCATGCGGTGGACCCCAGAACTCCATGAACGCTTTGTAGATGCTGTTAAACAGCTCGGAGGAAGCGAAAGTAAGTGGGTTCAACCTTGGGCCAAAAAAAAGTTAAATAAAAACCTTTGGCACTTGTTTGCTTGCCTGTCATTTTTCTGACCCTTGTCATTTTTCTGACCTTTTACCATTCTTTTATAAAAGAGGCCACTCCTAAAGGTGTTCTGAAGCTTATGAAGGTGGAAGGATTGACTATATACCATGTGAAAAGCCACCTCCAGGTTTGTAGCTTTTGTAGGAAAAACTGTAGCTTTCTGAGGCTCCATCATTGAATTATTTTATGTTGCAGAAGTATAGAACAGCTCGGTACCGGCCAGATTCATTAGAAGGTTAATCAAAGCTGGCATTCCTTTATTTTTTGCTTTTGATCTCCAATTTCTTTCTGCTCTATAGTTCTATTGTATTTTTTATTTTTATTTTTTGCAATTTTAATGCACAATAATAATTGTGCTAAAATTTTCAAATTATTGAGTACTTTGGTCTTGAAGTCTGAATTTACCTTTTTCTTTCATGGAGTTCAGAAAAGAAGATATATTCTCTTGATGAGAAGGCATCATTGGACCTGAAAACGTAAGTTTTTTTTTCTCTGTTTTGCCATATATATTTCCAGATTGTAACCTTGATGATCTCATATGAACAGTAGTCATTGCATAACCTCATTCCCTCCCAACTAATCTTTATTAATATATAAGTAATGTTTATATTGATTGATGGACTTAGTTGGCTTCATAATTTATTGTTGAATTCTTTCAAAAACTTGCCATGATTGGGGTTTAGGGTTAGAAAAATAAGCAATTGGTCCCATGCTTTCATTTGCCAATCCTGAATTTGCTATGATACATCCCATTTTTTGCATTTCTAGAAAGTGATGCAGCACATCTTTTGAGTTTGCAGTTTTATAGTGCAAATTATGATGAGATGCACAAGTCAAATATATTAAGGTTAAATTTGTAGTTCACAAACTTTTGATGAAATTTAGAACACATATAAAATTGACCTACAAGGATAATTTAATGATCATCCAGTTAGAAGTTTTATGAGAAATTCAGATCATGAGAAGCTACAATCTGACCAAACGTTGCATCAGTATTAAAAATGCAGATTGTCTAAGGTTTAACAAAATTCAACCACACATGCAAATCAATTATTAAAACATAGAAAATAAGAATGCCAAGGAATGAAATCACCAATTATTAATCCAGGCCTCTAGCTGTTACAAAGAAGATTTCACTCAAAATTCTTGTAGTTACCACTTGTTCCACACTGGAAGAATTCACAAATAACCGGCCTACCTGAAGAGGAAATAGGAATTTGTATTAATTATATGATTGAATTTTTACATGACTCAGTGGTCTTATGTATAATCAAACGACCCACAATTCGAAGCTTTCCGATGAAAAATAAATCCCATACAAGGTGACTTTCTCAAAACACAGGTCAGATTCCAGCAAATGCGGAATTGCTAGTTTTAAATCTACAATCAGAATTGCATAAACATTGGAAATAGCTATAATGAAGATTTAAAATCAGATTAACGAATCCTGCGAAATTTCAGTCGGCAGCATGACTTGACTTGGGAATTCGGAAGAGCAACTCTGCCAGAGCTTGGAAGGCTAGCGAGATGTCATTTTTTGGGTTATCTTTACAGATTTGCCTTCAATATTAGATCTTGATATGTCCGTGGATTATGTAGGATCCAGCTAACCCAAGGGAAGTTGGGATGGTTAAGTGAAATTAAGATTAAAAGATAAAAAAGTAAAAACTTGAACCCTTGGATCTCCCCAAAATTCTCTATTTATAGCTGGAGACTTGGGTTCCCGGGCGTTGCCAAAAAGCTATTAGATGTAATATAAACTCAAATTTGGATTAAACTTTGTAATTGGCTGTCGGTGGTAATAATCGTTGGGTCCCCTCAAAGTGTTGGCTGAGTGCTTTCTAGATATGGAAGACTATTTGGGTTGGTCGGTTTGGCTGATTTATTGCTAGAGTTCTCCTCGAGCCTTTGTTGATGGTTCTCCTCTATTCGGCATGTGAGCTCATCTAGTCCTGGCTGGTTGATGCCTTGAACTTGGCTTGGCAAATGAGTCCAGACTGATCTGTGAGTCTATTGATGAACCGATTGGCATGTTCATCTTGAGCTCTGTCCTAGTAGGTCTCCTCGAAACCTGCTCAGCAAGTTTCCCTGAAACCTGGCTGTCATGTTCATCTCGAGCTTGGCTGGCGAACCTGCATGGAACTTGACTGGCAAGTTTGTCTCCTTTTACTTTTTGAGTTAATCCACTCCTACTTGCATACAATCATCATAATTATTAGCAATTTTCCGATTAGTTAGGTTCAATATCATCAATCATTTTTTTATTTTTAATTTGGTCTTGGTGAGCCTTGTATAAGATGTTAAACCTATTATTCATAAATAATATTTATCAACTTCTATTCGTTTCATATTATATTAATTTTTTTTACTTTTTAATCCATTGATACCAATGTAATCAATGCACACAATCGACACATTTTTCTACTTTTTGTTGCACATTTTGAAACCATTTAATCTGATCAACTCACCTGAAATGCGTATTTTCATTACTAGCATACGCATATACCAGAAAAAAGAAGAAGCAAAAAAAAAAAAAAAAAAAAAAAAAAACTATTAGATGAAAATGAATATCAGTTGACCTTTCACTTTCTTTTGATCAGCAGTGGAATGGAGCTTACAGAAGCCTTGCGTTTGCAGATGGAGGTTCAGAAACGACTTCACGAACAACTCGAGGTATACTGTTCAATCTAAATTTCATCAATTTTTATATAAATTTCACTTTAATTTTGGTAGTCTACTTTAGTCTATTCACTTGACCACTTGTTCTCTTACATTGTGTAAATGCATTACTTACTGTATCTTTTTTGTAGGAGGTCTTGCTTCTTTCTTTTATTAGAGCATTTACATACGTACTTCCAAATTCTTATGTATTTATCTACATCTAAATTTTGCCATTTACATTTATACCACCCAAATCTTTCATATCAAATAAAAATACTACCATTTTAACTTGAAAGGGAAATACATTTTCTATATGTATTGTTAAGGTGGTTTGTATAAAAGTTTTTTGCTTTAGAGATGTAAATACATAGAAATCAAGTGGTATATATATGTGTAAATCTTCTTTTTTTTTTTTTTTTTTTTTTTTTTTAGGCGGTGTTTGGCTGTAAGTTAGATTTATGTTAAATAGGATTTAGTAAATTTAGTAAATCCGATAAATTTAGATTTATCAAATGTATTGTGCGACGAAGATGGAGCTTGTGAACGACGACGGAATCAAGCTGCCTCGCAATTTGATTAGTAAATCCGGATTTATGTCATAAAAGAGACAGAACGTGAAAACCAAAAAGTCGGAACGCGAGAAAATTTGATTTAACGAAGCATAGGATTTAATTTTCATTGTTTTAGTGTTTGGCTAGATTTTAATTAAATTCATGGCTAAATCCCATTAATAATAGGCGACCAAACACCGCCTAAACTCTACTATTATATAATTATTTGATTCTAATTCATCCTCCCAAGTTTTATTTTCTTCTAACCTTATAATCTTCCCTACCTTCCAACTCTATTTAACTCTTCAGATTCAGAGGAACCTGCAACTACGAATTGAAGAACAAGGGAGGTGTCTCCAGATGATGTTTGAACAGCAATACAAAGTTGGACTGGATAAGCTCAAGCCGCCGGCTTCTGATCAAGATGAGCAAGCCGCCGAATATTGCTGCACAACACCACCCTCTCCTAAAAGTTCAGCCTTTGAGAAAGAGAGGGATGAGAAAGGAAATCCCTCTTCCACCACCATTGCTACAGAGGTAAAGCTTACAGCGGTGGCCGGTCAGCAGAGGGCGGAGGACAATGGCTTTCTTAGATCAGAGCCTCCCGACGACAAGCATACCGAAGGTGATCTTAATGAGCATATGACTGAATGATGGACGAGTAGCTGGGGACGAGGAGATGATCAGTAAATTGGCAATAGAGTTTCCTTCTCAGAAGATGAAATGGTTAAAACTTGATGTTTATGATGGCCTCTTCTTGTTTTAGTGAAATGATAGTGGTCTTTTTATTCTTTTCATATTTTTTGAAAGAAGTATTTGTAAAATAATTTTTCTGTGGTGGATGCAAGTGTTTTATAGCAAGTGATTTTGTTTTTCTTCTCTAAATCATGTTTTATTAACCTTTTTCGGGCAAGTGAGCGCTCAAATCTTGTGTTGTCAAAAATTGACTTGACATGTCAACACGATTCGAACTTGGCTCGAAAATTTTGAGTTGGGGATGACCTAAATATTTTTCGACTCGGATTCGGGTTAGAGAATTCGATAGTGAAATTAACTTGTTTATTATGAATCCATCCTAAAATTTAATCATGACTCAAATAAGCACTAAATTCGGGTCGAGTTCGGGTTAGCGAGTCGGTTCGGGTTGGGTTTGTGTATTTTTAACTCATTTGTTATTCGGGTCGGGTCATTGTCGCTTCGGAGCTGAATCTAACCTCGCTAACTTGAATCTACATCCATATTCAAACCTGACACTGATGTTTTTCGTTCTGTTTTTATCAGAATGTTGCATATTCGAGCGCTTTTCTATAAAACTTATAATGATGAGATTCAAAATGACGAGATTCGATTGTTGATATGTAAACCTTAGGGAAGTGACAAAGTTATCTTGTTGTTACCAATTTTTAATTCTCTATATTTGTGGCCTTCTATGGAATGCAAGTGGCAACTAATATGGATAAAAATGGGCAATTGTTTAACTAGGGGTGTCAATTGCGGTGTGCGGGTCAAGTTTGGGTCTGATTTAAAATTGTGATAACCTAAATATGTATGATTTGAATCTGACTTGAATATTATACGGGTTAAAAATCTCATCCCGAACTCTCGACTAGGAATACAAATAACTTGAATCTACCTGTTGACTGAGAATTAAGCTCAAAGATTGTTAATCGCTTGAAAATTAGTTCAAACTTGAGCTTGGATAAAAAAGAACGAGCTGAGCTACGAGCCAAACCCTTAGTCAAACATTTTTTTATTCCATTTCGAGCACAGAGTCACATCAAATCTATCAACTTGCAATCATGACATGTAAATGATACATATTTATATCATATGGTGGAACCTCACAGATGATTTACATGCGGGCTTAACTCTAAACCCTTTTCATTCCCAACAACTCCCCCATTTCGTTTCATCGGCGCCTCTGCAGTCTGTGGTATGCCATCTCCCCTTCATGAAATCCTTAACCCTAGGTGGGGAAGCATGCCTCCGAAGTTTCAAAGAGGCCTCACAGGTTCGGCGGTTTCGGTGGCTCTTGCCTAATCTCCTTCTCTCCAACATCACCACTTTTTGCTCTAATCAACAACTTCCTTCTCTCAATCTCACAATTTTCATTTCATATTGCCATTTGTTTGATCTTTATTGCATTCTAATAAATGTTTATATGTTTCTTGGGTTTACAATAAGAAAAATTCTATCTTTGTTGTTGTTGAAATTCTTATGTTTGTTATCATTAAACTAATTGGTTTATACATCCGCTGCATTTGGTGTTGAGTGTTGAACAAGACGAAGGAGAAACTTGTGTATGTGTTAAAATAGTATTTGATTTTATTTATTATTATTGAATCAATCATTGATTTGGCAAAAATTTAAAATTTTTTGATATTTTTTTAAATAAATTTTGTTATTATAATGGAGTGATAAATTGCATTGAACCTAAATAGGTCAAGAATAGACAATGCATTGCTAAGTTATGAGCTTTTGACTAAATGAGATATTTTTTGTTGATTTCCCCTTATTTCGATTATAGCATACTAACACGTTCTCAGTTATCATATGTTGGTCGTTCGTTGGTTTCCCATTATACTCCGTGATTTATGCTTATGAGTCTATTACTTATTGAATGTTAATTATCAATGTACAATTTTTTCTCAATCTTTTTTTTTTGGCTCAAATATGTAACGAGTAAAATATGTTTTTGTTTGGGGATAATGATCCTTATGTTATTGGTTGGCCGACTTTTGGATGATATTTGTTATTGTCAAATATGCATTGTTACTGTAAATGCAACTAGGTTACTATTTTTGGTTGAAAAGAATTGCTATAAATGTATATTTGTATAATTATGTTGGAACTTGAGAAGTTATGCCTATTTGTATATTGGTATCCCCTTATTTCATTTATTATTGTCCGTTGGCCCATTGCCCGTGCAATATTCTCGTATCATGTGTATATGCATTTAACAAACTGATCGGAACACATATGAGTATGTGTGATTTTCATACATTTATGTGTTTTGAGGTGCATTTACACAAGCCCAAAATGCATATAAAATTTTCAAAGTACACACAAAAATTTCAATACCATACATGAGAAATAATTATTAAATTCATGCAAATACAAAAAATTTCTAACTTGAATACTTGTTCATATATTTGAGTCACTGAGATGTGTGCAAGGATTCACTTTAAGCCCCTCAAATATGAAGAAATATTACATCAGGACAATCCACATAAAGTTATGTGTGGAGTTAAATCGATGGTAGCCACGTGGAATCCCAGCCCCACTAAGAAAAAGACGGAAAATTATACACCCGAACCTAACTTGACCGAAACTCGACTAATGTACCCGTAACACCGCGGAATAACACCTGAATAATACATAATAACACATCAACACCACCACAATAACACTTGAATACCGTGAAATAACACGTGAGAATATTCTTGATGTTATAATAACACAATAACACATCAAAAACACCACAATAACATTTGAATAACACGAAATAACATGGGGGAATATTCCTGGTAATGCGGAATAACACAGAAGAATATTCCTGATATTATAATAACACAACAACACATCAATAACACTTGAATAACACAAAATAACACGCGGGGGGGGGGGGGGGGAGAATATTATCGGTGTTACAAGAATATTCTTCCGTGGTGTTAGGGAATATTCCCCGTAATATTATACCATGATGTTAGGAAATATCTCCCGTGTCATTCCGCAGTATTACGGGAATATTCTCCCTCGTGTTATTCCACATTATTCAGGTGTTATTGTGATGGCCTTGATGTATTATTATAACACTGTGAATATTTCCCGTGCTATTCTACATTATTCAAGTGTTATTGTGGTAGTATTAATGTGTATTGTGCATTATTCATATGTTATTCCGCGGTATTACAGAAATATTCCCGGTGTTATGCGCGTGCGGGAATATTGGTCGGGTTTCGGTCGGGCCAAGTTCGCACGTATAATTTTTTGTCTTTTTCTTAGCGGGGCCGAGATTCCACGTGATTATCAGCGATTGGACTCCGCACGTAACTCTACGTGCATAGTCCTGATGTAATATTTCTTCCCTCAAATACTATCAAGATACATTAGTTATAAATTTTTCTAGTGCATATTAAATGTTGAGACATACTCATATATAACCCTAATTTGAGTACTCAAACGGTTTCATAAATCCAGATTTACAAAATAAAGCCACAGATTTCATAAATCCAGATTTCTCAGATTTTCACTTTAAATTTCGAATTTACAAAATCCCACGAATCATTGAATTTAACTTCGCTGGCTTGGATTTAAGATTATTAGGATTCAATAAATTCATTGCCAAACAATTCTTAATATTTAACATATTCAGTATTTAATAAATTCGAATTTAACAGATTTATTAAGATGGTATTTGGACGCTTCTTCGATTTACGTTAAATAAAATTTAGTAACAAATCGATTTTATCCTAAGTCCTAATAATTTAATCTCCATCTTTTCGTTTTGCAAGACAATAACTTAGGGTCCGTTTGGCACAGATTATTTGCTGCTGTGCATTTTGAAAATGCAGGCGGAGGAGTGTGGGGTGCGTTTCACGACAATCTGTGAAAAATTTCTAATATATACGGCCGTGGGTTGGGCTGTCAAAACGGCTCGTTGTTCGCGAACAGCTCGTGTTCAGCTCGTAAAGAAGCTCTCGTTAGGCTCGTTCGCTAAGTTAATAAGCCTTAACAAGTTGAACACAAACAAAGATTTATTCGTTCATGTTCGGCTCGTTTTGACTCGAAATAATATTCATCAATTTTATATATATATATATATATATATATATATATATATATATATATATATATTTTGATGAACAATATTTTTTAAAAATTTAAAAGATTTATAATCAATTAAAATTATTAATTAAGTAGATAGAATAAAAATTATTAAATTAGATTTAAATAATGTTTTAATGTAAACAATAATTCTTCAATATTGCCCTAACCCTTAACAACTTATGGTTACATAATTAGGGTTGTCAAAACGCTTTTTGTTCATGAACAGCTCGTATTCGGCTCGCTAAGCAAACGAGCCGAACACGAGCTGAGCCTGGCCTCGCTCGTGTTCGACTCGTTTACACCCCTAGCTGTGGGTTCGACCCTGCGGCCTGCATTCGTGTGAAATATTTTACGGGGCTGCTCTATTGCGCTTCGTCCGCCCCCTCGTCCCTTCTCAAAGAGAAGAGTTGCAGAGTAGAAAAAGATCAAAGGATATGCTTGCTCGTCACTTGCCGCACAATGCCTCGCTCGTCCTCCCAGGCCGAAGCCTTGCCTACATAACTCTCGCTCTCCTGGTTTCACCCAAAACCATCACCTTCGTGAATGAAACCTCACAATACAATCACGATTAGAGCTAGTTGGGAAGTCCACGATGGGATCACGTCATGCAAAGACGAGCGATACTCTCATCTTTCTCATCCTTCCGCTCCGCTCCTACCAAAAACCATAAGGAAAGGTAAGCCTGTTCGCACCCACAAGAAATGCATGAGCATTTTTTAAATTATTTGTATGAATGCTTGAGTGTTATTTTAAATTATATGTATGAATCTCCTTATGTAATGGTTGCAATTCTCTCCCAGAATTTTGTTTGAAACAGTAAATCCCAAATTGATTGATTTTTAAAAATGCAATTATCAAATTATAAATTTAGGAATTTTAAAATCAAACATAAATAACTCAAACTTCATCGATTTTATAACATGATTCATTTTGATTATTTATTAAATATGATTATTTTTTTTGAATATTTTATCTTTAGGTTTTATCTTATTTTTTGTACTGTTCTGAAGTCATTTTTTTACTTGTCGAGTGTAAAATATATTGTTTTGACAGTTTTGTCGCAAATAACATTACTGTATAGAGACAAAATTATTATTTATTTAGAAATAGCTACAAATTAACTATTTTTCAAAGGTACAAACTAAATAATCAATAACTTTAACTTATTTGATTATTTTCCTGGAGAAAATATTACATCAGGACTCCACACGTAGAGCTACGTGCGGAGTCCAGTAAAATCGCGTCAGGTGTCGCGTGAAAAAAAAAAAAGTCTGATAACGCAGAGATATTCCCTCTGTGTTATTTCGTGTTTTTCAGACATTATTGTGTATTATTCAGATGTTATTATATGTTATTCAAGTGTTATTTTATTCTGAGAATATTCACGGTGTTATAATAACACAATAACACATGAATAACACACAATAATACCTGAATAACGCAGAGTAACACGGGAGAAATATTCTCTGTATTACAAGAAAATTTTTTTTTCTATCACGTGCCATATGACATGATTTCAGTGAAGTCCGCACGTAGCTGTGCCTACATGTGGAGTCGTGATAGTCCTAATGTAATATTTTTAAATTTTACTCAGCTTATTGTCCTACCGAAACAGAAGCAGCGTTTACTACCAAATGAGAAGCAGGGTTTAGAGAGGAACGAGGGTATCTTTGTGTGAGTTGAGCAAAAAGAGAGGTAGGGGATCACAAGCTGGTTTGCTGCAGAAGAGATGGGAACAATGACGGTTTAGGTGTTGCTGTGAAGGCGAAAGCGGCGCGGAGGGGATTGCTGGCGGTTTCGGCGACGAAGGTAGCACCGGGTGCAGGTAGGAGAGCGAGCGAATGGCCTGCAAGCAATGGGATCAGGTGGGCTAGGCAAAGACAAAAAACAAGGGAATGAGGCAAAAGGGGGCCTGCACTTTGAGGGCGTTAGATGGATTGCTCGAGCTAGAGAGTGTTTGAGGATTAGGAAAGGGGAATACAAGAGGTGAACAGTGGATCTATAGGGCATAGCAAGTTGGTTCGAGGCTGAGAGGAGAAAGTAGAGAAGGCTCTGGGTGTTGGACTTTAGGGTTTAGGGAAAGAGGCTTAGTTGGGGTTTCCAGCGTGAGCTGAGGTAATCTGAAGAAGGGTTTAAGAGCGGACGGGCAGACCTGCTGTGGACGAGACCTAATGGCGGCCAGGCAGCCTTCAGACCGGTAATTAGGGGATCGAAAACTGGTAAGAGGATCTCAAAATTGACATTTGTATTATTATCCTTTATTACTATTTTCTTATGAAATCTAATTATAAAGGATATTTATCAAAGTTATTTATAAGTTAAATTTTTTTTCTTTATACTTGATTCAATTTGTATATATATTAATCTTTCATTCTTGCAAAATTCATGATTTGCGCGCCTTGAATCACGTCATTGGCCTCTTGCATAGGCAAACTTTATGTTTTGCATTCGTGCATAGATTATGGAGATATGTGTACCTATGAGGTAAATTTGGCGCTTGGAACTAATCTGCACAATCAATTTTGCGATCGAGTATTGTTCGCGTGATCTTGATGATCGTGAAAGTAATTCAATCTCGAGTCACATGTTATACATTGTAATTCATTATTTTGACTAGGATCATCATGAAAGATATCTTTTTGGTAAAATTTGATGTTTCATACTTAAAGACAAAAGTTATTTCTTGAATGGTTGCTTGGGCAATTTCGGCGGTGTTTTGAAGGAAATTAAGCTCGATAAACAATTTTAGTGATGTCAAATTCCATTATTCATGAATTCAAACTTAATGCTAGAAATTCCGATCATAGTCAAACCAAGTTGAGTCTATACCACCCAATATTTCATTGCATGCTCTATGGCTTGATCTTACTCTTGTTTTAGCACACATTCCATAATAACATATACAAATGTGTCAACAACCCCATGGTTGCCCATACAGCAATCCTGGTGGGAGCAACATCATAATGGCAAGACCATCATCAACGGAAAAAGGCCAGTTGCAGAAAATGCAGAGTGGCGGAGAAGGCAACAGAGCCCTCATCATCATCCATACAAAAGGTAGAGAACAAAAATTTAAAAACTCCATGTAGCCATATTGCAAACCTATTGTGCTGAAGAAAATATCCAGAGAATCATTAGACGGAGAGTTACGAGAGCTCTCAACAACAATGTAGGTGAGAAGAAACTATGTAGAAAACCATCAAGCAAGTTTGCATTGAACTCCATGATGGATGGTAGAATGGTGGTTGAAAATTTTGGGGTTTTCCTATCAAATCTCTTAGAATTTCTTTCCTTCCAAATCAAATATACCAAGCCACAGATAGTGAGAAGGCAATAATATTTTGATTTTGTCTATCTCTAAGGAGTGTCATTTACGTAGGAGAGAAATTGATGGGGAGTGGGCCTTAAAAGAAAAAAAATATTAGCAATTGACAATTATGTAATAAGGATGCTACAAGTGAAGTCATTAAAAAAATAAGCGTCTGACAAATTCAATACTCAGGTGACAAAAATCACAAATAGGATTTATGTGGATCGCCCTGATATTGAGAACACATGCAGTTTTTAAGTCTTTCACAAAACATGACCAAGTAAAAGTAGAAAATCCTGTTGCATAATGCTTGTATCAAATCATGTGATGCTGGTGTACAATAAATGTAAAGTTATAAAATTAAATCATGTAATTTTCGAAAGATTAGAATTTTTTTCATAATACCAAACCATTGTCATGTGTATATATTATGATTCGGGTCTATTTAGGGCAGCTGCAGCGGTTTGAAAAAACAGTTGTGAAGCTGCTGCTAAAAAAGATACAATGACTATTACAAATTTATTTTCAAAAAAGTCACACCGCACCTCTTTGACAACCACCACACTTTAACAAGTTAGGTTGAAAAAAAATAATTTTCTATCATATAAATTTCTAGAAAATAACAAGAAAACAGTTCCACAAACAAAGATGTGGTGGCAGTCTGAAAAGCAAAGCAACCCGAAAACTGTCTCAAACGGACTCTAAAATAGACCTGACAATGCCAACTTCCAGTGGAAGATCAATATCTCCTAAATGACTATTAATGAATCTTATTAAGGGAGAGTAGGGAGGTCAGTTTAAAATATATAAAATTATATGCCCAACGATATCAACCGAATACTTCCCATAAAGACAGGGATCCCAAAAAAGATTAATATTATTGCCATTAGAAATGCTATGAGATATATAATGCTTGATAAGATGAATGAGTTTGCATATGTATTTCCAGAAACTTTTGCCAAATAAGGTCGCCACAAGGAGTAGAATATTTTTTCTTTCAACCAAACAAATAACAGGCTGGAAGAATTGAGAATTCTTCAAATAATGGAGCATTTATTAGCATAAGTGAGGTTGTGGAGGGCAAACCAGGACCCCTATAAGCTTTAGGTTTACAGGATCTGTACCAAGAGATAAGATGGCAACTTTTTAGCTTCAATATCGTTGTGAAAAATGAATCTTAAGCAACACCTATTAATAAACTTTAGGCAAGCTTTAGGCATGTTTGAAGACCTGATCCAATAGGAGAAAGTGCTCCATATAGAGCTGAAGATGACCAACAACGAAAATATATTTGCTTTCTATCCATCTAAAATAGACATCAATTTATTTAACGAAGGTTGAAAATTAGGTAAGTGGAGCTGCATTGTAGACATGGGGATTCCTATATAAGTAAATTCAGAATAGATATGAGAATATTGATAATGCAGCCTAGAGAGCCTTGATTGCTAGTATTTGGGGAGAAGGTAAGAAAACTTTGTCATAATTGATATGTAAGCTTGAAGCTTTACCAAAAATAATAGGAATAAATTTGAGCCTTTTGATATTTTTTGTATTTTTCTTCCCAAAAGTGATAAGATCATCTACATATAGTAAATAAGATAAATGGATACTACTAAGATCAATTTTCTCAAAAAGTAGAAATGAATCTTATCTCGAAAAATTAGAGAGAACATTCATCACAATGCAAAATAAATAGTAAGGCATTACCCGAAGAAAACGAGCCTTTATTACGAACCAAATGAGGAATAACAAAAGAAACTTTTGTAGAAAGCTCATCATCTGAAAGTTCTGAATTAGATGAGGTGGTAGAAGTTCAATTGATGAATAGTAAGGTATTACCTCTATCACCAAAAAAGGGTTCATTAAATAAAGATAAATGAAAAGATATTGTGGTCAATGAAGATGTTCTTCTTAAAGACCTGAAGAAGAAATCAACTTTAAGAAGACCCATTGATTACAACATTTTGTCGCATCTGAGAAAGATCTCTGAACGACTTAGTGTGTCTGAGGCTCTCTTGATGTCGAATGAGCTCCGAGAAACATTGATTCAAGCTCTCAAAGCGTCGGGAAAATATGAGTCAAATTTTGATCAAAGATGCATGACAGATATTCTGCAAGCCCAGGATGTTCCCTTCGATCACATTTTCTGAGGAATATCTCTTACTTGGGACATCAGAGCATAATTACCCATTATACGTTTCGACAGATTGTAATGGTACAAAGATAAATAGAAGCTCGATCTATCCAGGTTCCGCCGTAAATTTGATGAGCTTGAAAGTGTTAAGATGGTTGTATTTTGAATCAGCCATTTAGGGCATGAAAAGTTGATGATTATGGTTTCAATGAAAAAGGCCAGAAGACTTTAGGATCTTTAGTACCGTCACTCAAATTCAGTCAACTATATATGGAAGCTAATTTTCATATAATTGATTGTGATACTTCATTTAAAGCTCTCCTTAGCTGGTCGTGGATCAATGAGCCCATGAACTATACATCATTGTATAAAGTATCTAAGGGATGGAGAATAAATCACGATAGCTGGTAACATTCGATCATTTTTTGTTCACAAAGCTATGCAAAATATTTTATGCCAAAGCCAAATGCTGCATAGTCTCCTAAAAATATGGAATCAACCTCCAAGGCTGCAAAGCAACTTAAAGAGAAGAAAAAGAAAAGCAAGGTAGAAAACAGAAGGCAATATCAGCTTCTTCCAAAATGAAGTAATTTTCTGCTAAGTTGAATAGGGTCATTCCCCATATAGGAGTGATACATAAGAGGAAGAGGATACTCCTATCAAGTCTAATGAAGTATGTGGGCCTTCAATGAAATTAAAGAACCATTTTGATTATCTCGATGAAGACTATCAGAATGAATCAACTTATGAAAGCAAAGCTCAATGGGTTTATTCAATGAGAATGACCAAATTGTCGATATCAAATGGTCCACTTACACTAATTCCAGTCTCTTCTCATTATTTTAAGGAAGTCACTCCTCGTGAAGTGCATGTCACTGAAGAATTGAAGGCATTTTATATACCCTCATTGTTTATAAGTAATACACCAAAGACTTATATAAGTCTGAGGATTATCAATGTCAAGAGCTCGATTAGCCCGTACAGTGACCTGAGCCTGAAGAAATGATCTCTATCAGAATGTTTAAGTACTATCCTCCTAGAATTCGAAGGAAGATGCAAAAGCTAGGTGTTCAAGTTGGGGGCACTAAACAACAAGCTAATATTTCAAAAAGATTTGGAATCCAAGAAGCTCGCATGCATCTGGTGATGAAAATAGATGCACAACTAAAGATCTTGGATTTATTCAGTGATGAAATTCTGGAAAGCCAATATGTTATGCGATAACATAGAATGAGATTGATGCCAAAGATGAAGATGGAGAAAATATGTATGGAGTCAATTCTACAAATGATTAAGATGTAGATGCCAAAATTTCTCCAGAAGAGATGGAAGATGTTGGGCAAAACAACTGCTATGGATGAATTGAAGAAAGTTGTCCTGGAAACTGAAGATGACCCTCGCCCAACTTTCGTCATTGCACTTCTGCCTGAAGATAAAATTGAAGAAATAAAAACATTGCGTTGTAAACTTAGAGACTGCTTCGCCTGGTCATATGTTGAAACGCCCAACTTATCCCTTGATGTAGCAATTCATAAGCTAGCCATCAATCCAGATGCAAAACTTGTTAAACAAGCTCCACAGAGGATGAAACTTGAAATTGAAGAACATTTTGGTGATTGCTAAAACCAAGAAGCTTATTGAAGCAAGCTTCATACTAGAAGAGAAGTATGCTGATTGGATAGTCAATATTGTGCCTGTGAAAAAGAATGATCAAATTCGCGTCGGTATTGATTTTTCAAGATCTCAAGCAGGTGTGTCTAAGGATGATTTTCTGCTCCTTGACCTGACCCGCAATTGTGTATTTTTAATCTCCAAAATATTGCCAAAAACTTATCCCAAATTATATTTAGCAGCTAATTTGAATAAATGTAATGATTTAAAAAATGTATAATAAATTTTCACACTAAGGGTAATATGCAAGTATACATATCGTTTCAAATAATATATGATTTTCCTTAAAAACCTCAGTATCGATCCTACGGGGAAAACTGTAACTCTTAAAATAGACTTGCAAAATTTCTACCTAAATTGCGGATAAAATTAATAAGAGAACAATGTCAATATGTTTGCAAAAAGTTACTTCTAAATTTAAACATAAATTAACAACTAAGTTTAAAAGTTTAATAAAGTAAACTAACGAGTTTGGATATTATGAAAAAAATCTTTCTCCTTGCAAAGATGTTAACCTATGTAGGATTTAAATGACTAAAAATAAGATGATGTATTGTGACAAATAGAAGCATTCCTATTCTTTACTCCCCCTCCCTGTGCTAGCAAACAACATTGGCTAATTTAGGGTTTTTCACCAATTATAGTAGTAGTGACGAAGTAGATTCTGACATCTCACTTTCAGATTACCCATTGTACCATCTCTATAGAACCTACTAGGGACCCTTACAATCCAAACTGTAAACCAAATTGATAAAATAATCTAGTCTGTCACCCTAGAAAAATCAATTCTACGCCCATCAAAACCTATCTCACTATTTATTTGCACTTCCCCTTAGGTGATCGCAAACTTATCTCTCTGTGATGGAATTTAGTAATTTCTTCATTTTCTTAAAATATATTTTCAAACTTCACGTAACAAAATGAATTTAGAAATAATTTAATGTAGAATTTTTTGGCCTTTTTAAAAGGAACTTTTATCCAACTACAAAACCATAGCTTACGTTTCAATTCTTGATAAATAATAAGCTCTTTTCCTAGAAAACACAACAAAGTTTTACACTATTCCTTATTATTGATGCTTTAAATGTTTTTCATATCATAAAATAATAATATTTCCTCACTATAAAGCAATATGCAAATAGTAATAGCATAAATTATGCTTGCATGTGGCACATAATAAAATGGATAAAAGAAAATGTTCAAAATGTAATAAAGGCGTCTTATACATGCATCTTCTAGCACACATTTTCAACAAAATAATTTATCATCATAAACTCTTATGCTTGTCTTAATGCCATAGAATATTAGCATATACTTAGTAACACTATTACTTATATCTTATATCACTTATTCATAGACTCCATAACTCATTGCTCAGGAAGCAGTGGAAGGAAACCATGTCGAAGTGCTGCTGTCCAAATTTCCTCCACTGGAAGCACAGTCTCACCGCATTCATGTACACCGTATCCCTCTAATCCATGAATTATTCCAGCAATACGCCATGCACTAATTACTCTCCGTGGCAGCCAATTCTGCATTGTTATTTAAACTTGGCAGTCAAATATGTAATTTTAATGAAACTAAATTGAATACTGTAACAATGTTTTTGTTTGGACCAAAGTAAAGAAAGGGAAAATTTTGCCATTACAATTACCTCACAAGAGTGCATGTTTTGTAATTCATTTGGAATTTTCATGGCTGGAGTGTTGTAATAAAGGCAATCTTTTCTAACTTTTTTTGGTGGAAAATGTGAAAATGGAATGAAGGTTGTTCCATTTTGTGCCTTCCTTTGTTCTGCATCATCCATACCATCTCCAACCAACCAAACCTAAAAAAAAAAAAAAGAAATTCTTTGAATTTATTTCAATTTATTATTCTAGTGCAAGCACAAAAGCCATGCAACTATGATAATCTTTAATGAAAATTGAATTCATTAAATTCATATGGTTAAAGAGCAAGTGGATTAGCTTTTAGTGTTATATTATCAAATAAAGAAAGAAAACAAAATCTGAATGTATGCAAAGTCTAACTTCTAATGAAAAAGATTTAGGTTATAAACATGTTTAAATATCGGTAGATCTGTAATTTATTTGTCAATTTTATCAACATATATATAATTCATTATATTATTCTTTATCTAGTTCTATCAGTAAATTGCAATTATAACAGTACAGAAGAATCTCATTAAATGATTTCCATGAGAATAATTCCATAAAAATACTTGTTTTGAATGTTTATTATGATTGATATAAATTTTATGATAATTATATATTTTTCTTCATCACATATACAACTATTTTAGATAAACTGTTCTCTCTTTATAAAGGAACTCATTACCTGAGGCATATAATTGTTTGAAAGCATAAGATTGTCTTTTGTATTTCCTAGCAAGAATGGCTCAAGCATACAATAGTCATGTTTGTTTGTCATGACAACCTGTATATAATAGCATAGTTAGCAGTGATTTGCTAAAGTGTCGTTAGCAAAAATGTATACCATGAAAATATTTGGGTTTTCTATAAATTAAATTTTTTTATAATTGAATTTACCTTTACACCTTTGTTGCAGAGGCATTGCACCACTGTGCGAGCAACCTTTGATATGTTACCTATCAATAAAGTTTGTGTGGTACCTTTGGGAATGCTATTAAGAATCACAGCAGCTGCGAAGCTACTCCCATCCACAATTCTTAGTTTCAACTTTGGATACTTTTGAAGGTAAATCTCACCACTTCCATTTAGCTCTTTTGACTAGAAATTAAAAAAATAGTCGTATAAGTAATCTAAGTGCTCTAACTTTAGTGATAGGCTTCATAGTTATCTTTATGTTTATATTCCCTCTTTAGCTAGAGTATTTTAGACTAGGTTGAGCTATTGAGTTTCTGTCCATATGAATTACCAAATCTTAGAGCTAGTAATGTGGTGCTAATTTTTTTTTTTTTAAAAAATTTTATTTATCTAACTTAATATCAAGTTAAACATTCATCAAATTTGTAGACAAGCTCATAGTTCATGTAGAAAAAAGCTAAGACATTTTCATTTTTATATGAATAGATTAAAAGCTATCCTAAGAAGTTGGGATAAGGATGACAGTGATGTTAATTAACTATAAAAACATAAATGCAAATGCTTTAATTTGTATTAGCTAATGTATAACTAGAAAAATTTATGAGCATTTACATTGAATTCAATACCACTGAAACAAAGTTGAGGATGCAAACTCAATTATTATGATAGTGATCTTAGAAAGCAATAAGTTATTTTTGGTTATTTCTTAAAGTACACTAAAATTTTTTTTGTTCGTTTTTTCATGAATTTTGCATTATTATTATTATTATTATTATTATTATTATTATTATGTAATTACCAAGGTGAAATAGTAATACACATGCCTGGTTGAGCAATCCTAAACTCAAAACCTTAACTTCCTTGGCATCAGCCTCTACAATGGTCTTTTCAATCAAATCATTGATAGCTTCTTTCTCCATTGATAAGCCATACTACGCATAGAAAATGCAAGTTGTTTAGAAATATCATAAAAGTATATTATCATTCAAAGGAAAGGTGATTTTCATACTTGGAATTTGTATCTTGGTATGACCCATGTTTGCATTTTGATATCCTTCAATTTATTTCTTTCAACAACAAAGGAAGAATTGTAAAACCATGTGAGTACCATAGATAACCATGCCATCGGCCACATCATCAAGTCATGCCACTTGGTCTTGTATGGTTTAGAAGCCCAAGATGCAATCCCTAGCCGTAGATGATATATTGATTGCAAGGTGGTCGGATGTGTAAGGTGAACAACATCTATTATCTCTTTCTTTCCTTTCAATGAAATTTCATAAAGTTCATCTGATGATTTATCAAATGTGTTGTACAAATAGTCGTAAAATGGCATGAATAAGGAGTAATTAGTCCGAAATTGTGTATGATGGAGTGAATGAAAACTGCATCAAAAGAATTATTCCCTCGTAAATAATGAATCAAGCAAAACAATTATCATAATATGGTATTTTATCATAGGAAACTGAACATAGCTCATGTCTTAAGACTCCTACTCAGTTTATTCCTTACACAAAGATTTACTATGTGATAAGGACGAGCACTTACGAGGGAGTGTACATGAGGTATTTCAATGGTGGAAAGGCTGAGAATAACCACTTTGGAACCAATTCAAAGTTGCAATGTCCCATATTGTTCATAAAGTCAATGTAGAAAATATATCCTATTATTTGTGCCATCGAAGCTGTTCTAGTAAAGATTGTGGACAGAATTGGCGTAGCAAATAACATAAAGTAGACAATGTGCTCTGCAAATGGATGAATAACAGCTGCAATTAACATTAAAAGCAAATATTAGATATATACTTGCATGAACTAGAACTTATGATTCTTACTCTATAATTTCAAAATTTATCAAACTTGCATGTTAAGAGTGGTAGGTATGTTCTCTCTATAGCTCTTAGATACTTATGTGGATCAGCTAAACAGGCCAAGTCTTTGGTATTTTTATTTTTTTATTTTTGCCATTATTATTATTATTTTTTTATAATTTAAATGGTATTGGATTGCTAGCTTGATGCTGCTTTGCTTTTTAATATTGAAGTTGTTTCAAATTTTCATGTTAATGCATAAGAAATTTATAAATCATGAATGAATAGGCTTAAAAATGAAATACATATTTTGGTTGGCTATAGGTAAGAGGAGTATTTGTTTACATACATTGGAAAGTTTTAATATCTCAACCAAAATATGCAAATTTTCATTGAAATAAATATTACTATTTGTTTGCCTTTTTTCTTCTAAAAGAAAAGTAGGCATTATATTCACACTCAAAACTTCTAAACCTAACTAAACCTATAACAAGAAATAGTGATTTCTTGTGAGCTCGAACAAAATATGCTAATATGATGGGCTAGTCGGCTGTTGTGTCCATACAAAAATGTAACATGAATATCTTTTCGAGTAGAAAGAAGGCTCAAGCCCAACACCTCATGCTTTTTCATTTTATTTCTAACTAATATGTTGCTCTTTCAAGCACAACGTAACATAAATGTTGAAAAAATAAGACTAATAAAATTTCATAATTTACATACTTAAATTGAAATTATAAAAAATACGTATGAAATAAATTAAAATTACCAAATTACAATTTTCTCTTAAATTTGATTAATTTATATCATTTATAAATGATAATAAAATGGTCAATTATAAAAATAAACCTTAAAATAATGAATTGTTAGAAATGGTATATTTGCCTAAATTTGCAATAGAGCAATAACGTGGTCCCTATTTAGAACCTGATCCAGTATTGAAATATTTCTTTTTTTACCATGACTCAAAATTCTTAATGCCTAATTTAAAACAAAAAAAAAAAAGAAAAGAAAAAGTCAGCTATTTATATCAAAGCTTTGCCCTATCTCGTGGAAAAATAAAAAAAGCATGCATGATCTAAAAAGAGTTATTTCCAACCACCACAATTAATACACAAAACTCAAAATAAGATGAGAGCTTCAACTGAAATTTAGTCCCCTCATTCATATGTTAAGAAGAGAAGTTCTCTCTCTCTCTCTCTCTCTCTCTCTCTCTCTCTCTCTCTCTCTCTGTTTGTCTGTCTATCTATTTGTGTCTGTATGTATGTATCTATTATATGCATGTATCCATGTGTATATGTATGTATATATGTGTGTATATAGATTTATTAGAACTATAAAATAAATGTGGAGAAAATTTAGCCAAAAAAGAACTAGGGTCTAAAGTTTACAAATGGCTCATAAAATATTTAGTTATGAAAGCTCAACTTAATGGGTCTAGTTGAACATTTATTGCCTCATAACTCCTGTTAATACATATGGGGTATGTTTTTGCTCTTAAAATATCTAGTAATTAAAGCTGGTGAATGGTTCCGCCCCTTTCCACTCAATTCTTATCTATTCATATATTTAACAACTAAACTTCAATTTCTACATATATGCTTATGCTTGAAATCGTGTATTTCTCTTTAGAGTTAAACAACTATTTTTTTGATGTGGCATGAAAGATTTTATTGGTATAAATGTAAAATGCCCAAGTGTATGTGCTAAATATATACATATGAATTGGGTGATATCTATGTAAATGCCCCAAATAATGCATGCATGAGGCTCTCTCTATTTAGAAGTAACACAAAATTAAAATTACAAAAAAAAAAAAAAAAAAAACAATAACTCAAAAATTTACAGAACTTACAAGTGATTGGTTCGGTGACAATAGAGGCATGGTGGTGAGAATGGTAGCGGGAGTATAGAAAATGATGATGCAGTGCCCGATGAAACCAATAGTATAAGAACTCAACAGGTCCAGCATGCAATAAAATGGTTATAATGAACCCCTTGAAGTTCCATAAAGAAACATGTTTAGCAGCAGGGATCAGATGATAGATCACATATAAGATAATCCCATTAAAAAGTATCTGATCATCCCTGAAATCAGCATTAATGATATTAAATTTTTACATAAATATCACTAATTAGTTCTTATGTATTTACATATATATTTAACAACTAAAGTTAACTTTTTACATGTATGTCACCTTACTCATGCACGAAACAATGTGCTAATTTCACTTTTTCAAAGCTATAACAGTGGTTTTTTCGATGTGATATATATGAAAGATTTGGGTGACAAATATAAGGTGTTAGATATGCAAATGCAAAGAAATTGGATGGCATGTTTGTAAATGTCTATAATGATATCTAAAACCTAAACTTTAATCTTTACATAAATGCCACCTTAACTATGCATGAAAAATTGTATTTCACTTTTTTTTTTAAATTTAAAGTAGTTGTATTTTTTATGTGATATGAAAGATTTGTGCGGTATAAATGTAAAGTACAATTTATGTGTTAGCTTGATATGCAAATACAAAGGAATTGGATGGTATGTTTGTAAATGTCTGTAATGATATTCTAATATGTTGCACACCTTTTGAAAGGTAAGTGTGGTTGTGTTTGTTCTTTAACTAGGAAGTCTTTAAAATTTCAAATTTTTTAAAGTCAAGTTATGGTGAGGAAATTCAATTTTCTTGTATTGTATGCAAATTAAAACCATCTGATTATATATATATATATATACATATACATATATATACACATATATATACATAGATGTGTATATATATACATAGATGTATATATATACATATATGTGTATATACCCATGGATGTATATATATATATATATATATACATATATATACATAGATATGTATATATATGTGTATATATATACATATATATACATAGATGTATATATATGTGTATATATATACATAGGTGTATATATATATACATAGATGTCTATATATATACGTAGATGTATATATGTGTTTGTGTTTGTGCGCATGCGCGCGTGCATATATATACATGGATGTATATCAAGTATGTGTGTGTGTTTGTGCGCATGCACGGGTGCATATATATACATGGATGTATATCTTTGTGTGTATATATGTGTATATATATCTAGATGTATGTGTGTGTGTGTGTAATTTAAATATAATAAAAAAATGCCAATCTACTTTTTTTCCTTCATACACTTTAATTAGAAAATAATATTTTAGAGAATATTAATGTGCCATCCGGATGTCGGAAAACGGCGTGAATTGCACCATGCCCTTTCCACAACTACGTGATATTTTCCCATTCTTCACCCAAAATATTAGAACTTTCTCTTTTTTTTTTAGTAGGAGCTACCAAAAAAAAAAAAAAAAAAAAAAACCTGAAGAAAAAAATGAATATTTAGGTAATTACCCGATCAATTATTATGTATTTACATATATATCATACAATTGAACTCTAATTTTTACATGCATGTCATCTTACTTAAGCATAAAAAGGCGCACTTCACTCTTTAAAATTTAAAATGGTGGCATTTTTGATTTGATATGAAGGATTTGAGTGGTGTAAATGTGAAAAGTAAGGTTTAGATGTCAGATATGTAAGTAGATAAGAATTAGGTGGTATGTATATGTAAATACTCCTAAAAGTTATTTATTTATTTATTGCCTTCTGGGATTACTTTGCTAATTCCGATTTTGCATTGCTAAACTTTTTATATGAAATAAAGCCCAAATTATAATTTATTATAAGAAAAGTATAGCTTAATATAATTAACAAAACCTGCATATTATGGCTCACCAGTTCCTCTCACGATCAACTTGCTCAAAATCTATACTTTTGTCAACAATCCGATGAGGACTTGTTGCAGTTTTGAAGCGAGAGATGCTGATCCATATCTGACTGTGTAGCATTCTTAGCAGAAGTGAAGGGATGACCATACTATAAAATATGGGGATATCCTTCAGATCCTTCGTTGCAAGCAGGTAGAGAGTAGCGCCGCCCATGGAGCTATAACCAGGTACTGCATCGTAACAAGAAATTTTACATAATACATTTTAGTTCCAAGTATAATTTTTAAGGTTTTTTACAAGCAGACCACAAAATATTTACGTATTTACATTTATGAAATTCAAAGTTTGATATTTAAACTTATAACGTTTTGGTGTCATAAGTTTATGATGATGATGATAATGATATTTTTGATGTGATGTTAAAGATTTGAGTGATATGCATGCAAACATGAATGTTTAGATGTTAGATATCAAAGGGTATGTTTGAGCATGAGGCTCTGCTCCGTTGCGTTGCAAAGAACAACAACAAAATCTTTCGCCTTTGTTTGGTTCTTTCCGTCTTCATGAGTTGCATCGACTACACAGGTATTTCTCTTCCTTTTCAGAATGTGAGATCTTCAAGGCTTCAGCCCTTGCTTTGGAACTTTCCTCAAAGGTAAAATGTCGCAGTATTTATGTAAATGTCCCAAAGATAAAAGAGATAAATTAGTTGTTATACATGTATTTGAATATTCGAAAAACATTAAACTTAATGTTAAGAAAATAATTTGATCCAGGTATTATCTATCTTTTGCTTCTGGCTACAGTATTTTTTATTTTTTAAAATCCTTCTTTTGAATTTATCTTATCATTTTAACTCAAACTGCGTGCAAGTATTCTGTCATAATTTTTCTTCTCCTCACTTCAATGTTGTAAATAAAAACAAAAAAATTATTACAAAAAGGAAAAAAAATGTTACACGTGATCCATCTTGTAAATAAAAAATAAAAAAATCAAGCGGGTTCATCATTCTCTATAATAGCGAGATTTTGATCTGACATCCGAATTTTGTTTTTATTTTGGGTACTTTTTCTTTCTTTTTAAACAAAACTTGCTCGGTTTAAATTCATGGAGTCAGAATTTATAACATCATGTATCTTCATTATTTGCAAAAATACCAACCCAGAAAATCCAAAGCTTAGTAGAAAAAATGGTTGTTGGGCTATATATTACCTTGAAGTTTCCAAGCTTCTGCCATGGCCACTCTGTGAGCAATCCTGGTCTTGAAGCCATGAACCTCTCCCAAGCTCTCTATTCTTTCAGCTACTGCAACTATGAGCACTTTCTTCCATGTGGTCTATTTAAAGATGGAGGAAAAACTGAAAAAAAGATTTTTTTTTGAGCATTTACATGCATACCCTACAATTCTTATGTATTTACACATCAAACACTTAAACCTTCATATTTACATATATATCCTACTCATTCCCTTCATGCAAAATCCAAATTATCACTATCATTATCTTTTGAACAATAAGCAACACATTTTTACACGTAAGTTTATGACACCGAAGTGTTGTAAGTGTAATAATCTAATTATGGGGGTTAGATATGTCAAGTCATAAGAATTATAATGCATGTACCTGGCGCGTAGGCGCAACTCTCTCTGTCGGCTGGGCAGAGCACCTGACACCAATGCGCCAATATGTGGCGCCAAGGCGCCACATTCTTTGTTCCTCCAATGGGGTTTGGCGCCTAAGCACCAAGATCAGGCGCCATGGAGCCATAGAGTAGCGCCTTGGCGCTAGTTCAAATCCAAGCTCCAATGCTCCATTCTCTTTGTTTCGCTCTATTTTTTGCTCCAGCTTGCTCCATTTGCTTTACCTATTATACATGCAATGAAAAACATGAAAATACCTTCCATTAAAGTGCAACACCGTAAAAAATAAGTAATAAATATAAAAGGAAAATTAGCACGTTTGAATGACATGACAAAAATCCTCCAAACTTAAATATTACTCGTCCTCAATTATTATTATAATTTTTAAAACTTATTGATTTGAGATAATGTGTTTCTTTAGGGCTTCCTATAATTTTACTCCTAAAAATATTATAGTGCAATCTAGGGGAAATTTAGTAAATAGGGCTAGAACAAAAGTATCAGAGTATTTAATATTCAACATAGGAAACCTGATTTTCTATTTACTTGAAATCAAATTGTAATTTGTCAAACATAGGATTCCTAGAAAGTAGTAAAGACAAAATTTAAACCTCTCCAAACTAAGCTTTAACTAATACAAAAAATAATCAAGCTTAAGATTGTAATTAAGTTTTTCTCATTAAAAAAATTGAAGTGAAACCAATGTTTAATTATGCATCCCTTCAAGCTTATCCTAACTTTTCATTTTTTCTATTTATATTTTTCTTTGATTTTGTTTTTTTTAAGGATCATTTTCAATTCTTTTTTTTTTTTGCTTTTTCTATGTGAGGATTAGTATTTCTGGATCGTTCTTTAATGATTTTGAATTTTACTGTCCTTCTCTTGAAGTTAAAAACTTATCACTTTCTCTTGAAAATAGTTAGTATTAATTTAAAAATAAGTTTAATAGAGGCTAAATTCATTCCGTCTTCTTGAGTTGCATCAACTACATGTATTTCTCTTCCTTTTCAGAATGTGAGATCTTCATGGCTTCAGCCCTTGCTTTTGAACTTTCCTCAAAGGTAAAATGTTGCAGTATTTATGTAAATGTCCCAAAGATAAAAGAGATAAATTAGTTGTAATACATGTATTTGAATATTCGAAAAACATTAAACTTTATATTAAGAAAATAATTTGATCCAGGTATTATCTATCTTTTGCTTCTGGCTACAGTATTTTTTATTTTTTTAAATCCTTCTTTTGAATTTATCTTCTCATTTTAACTCAAACTGCGTGCAAATATTCTGTCATAATTTTTCTTCTCCTCACTTCAATGTTGTAAATGAAAACAAAAAAGTTCTTACAAAAAGGAAAAAAAAAATGTTACGCGTGATCCATCTTGTAAATAAAAAACTAAATAAATCAAGCGGGTCCATCATTCTCTATAATAGCGAGATTTAGGTCTGACATCCGAATTTTTTTTTTATTTTGGGTAATTTGTCTTTCTTTTTAAACATACCTTGCTCGGTTTAAACTCATGGAATCAGAATTTATAACATCCTGTATCTTCATTATTTGCAAAAATACCAACCCAGAAAATCAAAAGCTTGGTTGAAAAAATGGTAGTTGGGCTATATATTACCTTGAAGTTTCCAAGCTTCTGCCATGGCCACTCTGTGAGCAATCCTGGTCTTGAAGCCATGAACCTCTCCCAAGCTCTCTATTCTTTCAGCCACTGCAACTATGAGCACTTTCTTCCATGTGGTCTATTTAAAGATGGAGGAAAAACTGAAAAAAAGATTTTTTTTGGAGCATTTACATGCATACCCTACAATTCTTATGTATTTACACATCAAACACTTAAACCTTTATATTTACATATATATCCTACTCAAGCCCTTCATGCAACATCTAAACTATCACTATCATTATCTTTTGAACAATGAGCAACACATTTTTACACGTAAGTTTATGACACCGAAGTGTTGTAAGTGTAATAATCTAATTTTGGGGTTTAGATATGTCAAGTCATAAGAACTATAATGCATGTACCTGGCGCCTAGGTGCAACTCTTTCTGTTGGCTGGGCAGAACACCTGACACCAATGCGCCAATATGTGGCGCCTAGGCGCCACCTTCTCTGTTGCTCCGATGGGGTTTCGCGCCTAAGCGCCAAGATCAGGCGCCATGGAGTCATAGAGCGGCGCTTTGGCGCCAGTTCAACTCCAAGCTCCAATGCTCCATTCTCTTTGTTTCGCTCTATTTTTCGCTCCAGTTTGCTCCATTTGCTTTACCTATTATACATGCAATGAAAAACATGAAAATATCTTCCATTAAAGTGCAATATCATAAAAAATAAGTAATAAATATAGAAGAAAAATTAACACGTTTGAATGACATGTCAAAAATCCTCCAAACTTAAATATTACTTGTCATCAAGTATTATTATAATTTTTAGAACTTATTGATTTGAGGTAATGTGTTTCTTCAGGGCTTCCTATAATTTTACTCCTAAAAATATTATAGTGCGATCTAGGGGGAATTTAGTAAATAGGGTTAGAACTAAAGTATCAGAGTATTTAATATTCAACATAGGAAACCTGATTTTCTATTTACTTGAAATCAAATTGTAATTTTTCAAACATAGGATTCCTAGAAAGTATTAAAGACAGAATTTAAACCTCCATGGTAAGCTTTAACTAATACAAAAAATAATCAAGCTTAAGATTGTAATTAAGTTTTTCTCATTAAAAAAATTGAAGTGAAACCAATGTTTAATTATGCATCCCCTCAAGCTTATCCTAACTTTTCATTTTTTTCTATTTATATTTTTCTTTGATTTTGTTTTTTTTAAGGATCATTTTCAATTCTTTTTTTTTTTTGCTTTTTCTATGTGAGGATTAGTATTTCTGGATCGTTCTTTAATGATTTTGAATTTTACTGTCCTTCTCTTGAAGTTAAAAACTTATCACTTTCTCTTGAAAATAGTTAGTATTAATTTAAAAATAAGTTTAATAGAGGCTAAATTCATTCCGTCTTCTTGAGTTGCATCGACTACAACATGTATTTCTCTTCCTTTTCAGAATGTGAGATCTTCATGGCTTCAGCCCTTGCTTTTGAACTTTCCTCAAAGGTAAAATGTTGCAGTATTTATGTAAATGTCCCAAAGATAAAAGAGATAAATTAGTTGTAATACATGTATTTGAATATTCGAAAAACATTAAACTTTATGTTAAGAAAATAATTTGATCCAGGTATTATCTATCTTTTGCTTCTGGCTACGGTATTTTTTATTTTTTAAAATCCCTCTTTTGAATTTATCTTATCATTTTAACTCGAACTGCGTGCAAATATTCTGTCATAATTTTTCTTCTCCTCACTTCAATGTTGTAAATGAAAACAAAAAATTTATTACAAAAAGGAAAAAAAATGTTACACGTGATAAATCTTGTAAATTAAAAAAAAAAAAAATCAAGCGGGTCCATCATTCTCTTTAATAGCGAGATTTAGATCTGACATCCGAATTTTTTTTTTTATTTTGTTATTTTGGGTATCTTTCTTTTTAAACAAAACTTGCTCGGTTTAAACTCATGGAGTCAGAATTTATAACATCATGTATCTTCATTATTTGCAAAAATACCAACCCAGAAAATCCAAAGCTTAGTAGAAAAAATGGTTGTTGGGCTATATATTACCTTGAAGTTTCCAAGCTTCTGCCATGGCCACTCTGTGAGCAATCCTGGTCTTGAAGCCATGAACCTCTCCCAAGCTCTCTATTCTTACAGCCACTGAGCACTTTCTTCGATGTGGTCTATTTAAAGATGGAGGAAAAACTGAAAGAAAGATTTTTTTGGGGCATTTACATGCATGCCCTACAATTCTTATGTATTTACACATCAAACACTTAAATTTTCATATTTACATATATATCCTACTCAAGCTCTTCACGTAACATCAAAATTATCACTATATTTATATTTTGAACAATGAGCAGCACATTTTTAGCACATTTTTAGCACATAAGTTTATGACACCAAAGTGTTGTGAGTATAATAATCTAACTTTGGGGGTTAGATATGTCAAGTCATAAGAATTATAATGCATGTACTTGGTGCCTAGGCGCAACTCCCTCTGTCGGTTGGGTAGAACACTTGACGCCAATGTGACAATATGTGGCGCCTAGGCGGCACTTTCTCTGTTGCTTCGACGGGGTTTGGCGCTTAAGCGCCAATGTCAGGCGTCATGGAGCCATAGAGTGGCGCCTTGGCGCCAGTTCAACTCCAAGCTCCAATGCTCCATTCTCTCCGTTTCGCTTTATTTTTCACTCCAATTTGCTCCATTTGCTTTACCTATTATACATGCAATGAAAAATATGAAAATACCTTCCATTAAAGTGTAATATTATCAAAAATAAGTAATAAATGTAAAAGGAAAATTAACACGTTTGAATGACATGTCAATAATCATCCAAACTTAAATATTACTTGTCCTCAAGTATTACTATAATTTTTAAAACTTATTGATTTGAGGTAATGTGTTTCTTCAGGGCTTCTTATAATTTTACTTCTAAAAATATTATAGTGCAATCTAGGGGAACTTTTAGCAAATAGGACTAGAACTAAAGTATCTGAGTATTTACTATTCAACTTAGGAAACCTAATTTTCTATTTACTTAAAATCAAATTGTAATTTGTCAAACATAGGATTCCTAAAAAGTATTAAAGACATAATTTAAACCTCTCTATGCTAAGCTTTGACTAATATAAAAAATAATCAAAATTAAGATTGTAATTAAGTTTTCTCATTAAGAAAATTCAAGTGAAACTAATTTTTAATTATGCATACCCTCAAGCTTATCCTAACTTTTCATTTTTTCTATTTATCTTTTTCTTTGATTTTATTTTTTTTTCTGAGGATCATTTTCAATTTTTTTTTTTTTTTGCTTTTTCTATGTGAGGATTAGTATATCTGGATTGATCTTTATGATTTTAAATTTCACTATCCTTCTCTTGAAGTTAAAAACTTATCACATTCTCTTAAAAATAGTTAGTATTGGTTTAAAAATAAGTTTAATAGAAGCTAAATTCATATGAAGTATAAATCCAGGAATTTTAGTTTTTCAAAGATACAAATTATTTTTAGCATTAGAAAATCATTTTCCTATAATTTCCTACTAAATATCTTAACTTTAGGGCAATCCTATTTTTCTAAAATCTCAACTAAATTCTCTATTACACTCCCAAAATTAAAACTATAGTTCCCTAAAGGTAACAATACTATCCTTAAGTCATTTTTAAAATAATATTAATTTAAAAGGTTAATTTATTGAGCATAAATAAAGTTTAATTTTAAAAATTTTCTTTTACCCCCCCCCCTCCCCCCAACTTATGTTTTTAAAACATGTATAGAATTAATTTGCAGGAATATACAGAGAAAAAAAAAAATCTACTTACATTTATCAGAAAAAGTGCAGGTAAATGTAGAAAAGATAACATGCATCAGTACATGTACATAAATAAATTTCAACTCAACAGTTTTAACATGAAATTGCTAAATAAAAATAAACTACAGGTAATCACATCATTCCAACAAATGCAGAAAAGAAACAGTCCAGTACAAATGTCCAGCACGCACAAAATACATGTAGACATCTAGAGGTAACTAATAAAGCATAAGTAAATACAACCACTACAACCTATATGAAAATAACTCCTACTCTTACTCCTCTCCATCATCATCATCATCATCATCATCGTCCTCCTCCTTAGGTTTTTGCCGCTCAAATGTCTGATATTGAGGATATGTTGGAAACTCTACTAGATTATGACCACCTGCATATTATGCCTTCTAAGAACTTCTATCAAAAACCTATGGAACCCAGATTCATATTCTCTGTTATGGATTTCCAAATTTCCCAAAAATTCCACAGCATTAGATATTTGTTCTTGCATATAAAAAAAATAATCTTCTAATTTCTCCAAACGATCACTAATATAATCCAAGGTGGCAGGAGGGAGAGTAGAAGCATGTGAAGTAGAGGGCTCAGAAGTAGGTGGAGCACATAAGATCAACCCCCAGATTCAAATGAAGCATGCTTCAAATAGAGATTCACATTAGCCTTACTAATAGGCTTCAGTGGATGTAGTAATTCTTCCCAGCTCTGAAAACCTACACCAGGCTGCTGTCACAAAGTAAAGATGAGTGAAAGGAAGCCTAACCTTGTTTTAGTACCTTCCTTAGAAGCACTGATGATAGTCTTATAAATCAGGGAGTCATGTTGACCTCATTTTTGATGAGGTTTAATTCTTTCTCCTAGAGCCTAGGATCTAGCCTTTGGACTCACCTATTTGACCATCGTAGAAGACTAGTGACGAGACCCACTATTTTAGAAAACTCAAACTATCTCTTGACTCTTTTTGTGAAGCCTCATATGTGTGATTCCAAGAACTCAATTCTTAGTTGCAAGGGCTAAGAACCAGCATGTGGAGGCACAAAGAGTGTTCCCGTAGGGTTTAAAAGCTTTAGGACACCCTTTATGACTTTCGTACATTTGCGCCGCAAATCGATGAACTTGTCCAAACGATCTCGGATGACAGAACGGACTGCGCCGGTGCGTCCGGAACGTCGATTTTAGACTAGAAAGACACTCATATTGTTTGGGTTCGTTGCACGAAAAAAATGCTCGGATTATTATTTGACACGATTATCGAAATATAGTTAAACGAGACTGGATGACGAAACAGACTGCGCCGGTGCGTCCGGAGTGTCGATTTTACTTAGGAAAGACATTCACGTTGCTATGATTCCGAGAACGAATAAATCGCGCGCAAATGAATATATTTAAATAATAAAATACAATAAAATAAACAAATTAATAAAAATAACCAAAATCTTTAATTTAAACCCACGCTCATGCCTCTCCCTCGTGTGTGGCTCGGCCCCCTACTTCCCAAACTTGCCCTAGCTCGCACGCAAGCCCGCAGCTCGCCTGCCCTCCTCTTCTCAGTTATGGCTCGAGCCGAGCCCTAATTCGTGCATTTTCTGGTTCGATCGTGAACCCTAGCGCAGCTGACCGAGCCCCGATTCTCCCTCTCCTCACTCACTCCAGCCGCACATGACATTCCTTGCACGCTCGCCTCCTCGAGCCCCGCTCGACCGAACAACTCCCCACTCTCGAACCTGCCTCGTGTCTCACCCTTCTCCTTCTCGAGGTCGCATTTCCTCTTCATAAATGCTGCCTTTTCTTACCCCGTCACTTGGTTCGGCTACCTCACCGTGGTAGGTAAGACCCCCCTTTCTCGCTTGCCTATAAAAGCCCCAGTTGGGATGAGGTTTTGGTTTGTTGAAATTTTGACAAAAGAGGGGAGGTGCTACCAAAGTCGTTTCTGGGTTGTTGTAGTTGTTGACTTGGATTTTTGCCATCCTTCTTCTTCCCTCATTTCTCTAAGCTAGACAAGGTGACTCCTTCTATCTAGAAAGCATTTGGAAGTAACGGTTCTTCTCCTTTGCTCTTAGTTAAAAAAAAAAAGCAGACTTCTTCCTTCTTTGGTTGCAAGCTTGATAGGTTTGTCTGTCTACTGTTTCTTTTGCTTTTGATTAGCTTTGAAATTTCTAAGTTTTTGCAACGTCTTTTGATAGAGATGAGAAAATAGTTGTGGTTTTTTTATTTTTTTATTTTTTATTTTTTTTTTGTGCTGAAGCAATAATTACATGGCTCGGATTTTTTTTAAAGTGGGTTGGCCTTCTTATAGAAATCATAATTTATTTAAGTTAATTTTGTGCATACTAAAAAAGTTATGCGGATTAACTTAAAGATATAGGTTAGCTTAACTTGTTTTTGAACAAAGGAACACAAGCTTTGTCCAAAGAAAATGATGTGAAACACTACCATTGTATTCCATCTCATGACTATCATTTCATATACATTAAGTTTATTACCTATGTAGTTGTCATATTTTTTTTACAACTAGTCTCGCATTATCTATGTAGAGGTGACACCTTTGCAAAATTTGAAATTTTGGGATGACAGATTTGCAAAAATCTGAAACTTTATGGTGGTATATTTGCAAAATCTGAAACTTTATGGTGGTATATTTGTAAAATTTGAAACTTTATGGAGGCATACGTGCAAAATTTGAAACTTTATGGAGGCATATTTGTAAAATCTGAAATGATGGGGTAACATTTTTGCAAAATCTGAAAGTTTGAGGGGTTTATTTGAAAAATCTGAAAACTCTCATATTCAATTTGCAAAGTTTACCAATGCCCGTCATTTGGAAAGATTAAGTCTTATTTTATACGTTATCTTGATGGTTTTATCTACTGTTTGTTAGCTGATTTGGAGGGCTTTTCTTAATGTTTTTGTTCACATTTTGGACTTATATGGATGTTATTCAGAAATGTTTAAAAAACCTCTCTTTTGGGGATTGGTTTGCCTATCATTTCGAAGCATTAAATGCCATATTTTTTAGCTTATCTTGATGGTTTTACCTACTGTTTGTTAGCTGATTTGGAGGGTTTTTCTTAATGTTCTTGTGACACATTTTGGACTTATATAGATGCTATTCGGAAAGGTTTAAAATGTCTCTCTTTTGGAGATTGGTTTGCCTATAATTTGGAAGTATTACATGTCATATTTTCTAGCATATTTTGATGTTTTACCTACTATTTGTTAGTTGATTTAGAGGACTTTTCTTTATTTTTTTTGACATATTTTGAACTAATATGGATGTTATTCAGAAATGTTTAAAATGTTTCTCTCTTGGGGTTCATTTGCCTATCATTTAGAAGGATTAAATGCTATATTTTCTAGTATATCTTGAGGGCTTTGCCTACTGATTTGGAGTTGGTTTGTTAACTGATTTTGGAGGGTTTACACACTGTTTTGAGATGGGTTTTCCAGCTGATTTTGGGACATTTAAAATTGATGTTTTAGACTTACATGAGAGCTATTTGGGAAATTTAAAATTGTTATTTGGGGCAGTTTCAAGTGTTGTTTGAAGTGTTTTAAAGTGTTGTTTGTGGGCCGATTTTGGAGCGGTTTTGGCATTGCTTTTGGGTGCTTTTATTGATCGATTTGGGGGCAATTTATGCACAATTTTGTGGGTTGATTTCGGAGCAGTTTGAGTACTGTTTTAGGTATTTTTAACAATACGTTAGGTTTTGCCCACTTTTACTTTGAGTTTTGAAAGCGGGTTAGTCTCTTTTCCTCTCCCGTCTTTTTGTTGATTTTTCTTTCTTGCTAAACGGTTAAGTTAAAGGCTGAGAATTTCTGATTTAATTTTTTGGAAGACACCTATATATATCCGAGGATTAGTTGAAAAAAATACTTAATTAAGAGTATAACACCTTAAATCACTTCAAGCACAAGTTAAAGTGTAGGCTTGCTAGATTTTTAGGAGCACACCCTAAATGAGAGTCCATCTACCTAATTCTCAGTGTAGGCTTCCTAGATTTTAGGAGCAAACCCTAAGTGAGAGTCCATCTACCTAATTTTCAGTGAAGACTTCCTAGATTTAGGAGCACACACTAGGTGAGAGTTCATCCACCTAATTTTCGAATAATGAAGCTAGATACTCGATCCTAATTCATAAACTGATTAAGACATTAGACATGAGGATGCACTGAGAGGAAGTTCACGCTTCCTTAACTAAATCAATTGTGAAATTCTCATCATGACTTAACCTACAGTGAAACCCAATGCTCCGGGATTTGAGCTTGAATTTTACACTCAAATTCTCCTGGCAATTGGGGACATTCCAATGTCACATATAAATCAACTCCCCTTGGTCATTTATACATGATATTGTATTTTGTTTTATTCGTTTGTCTTTTTCCTACGATTTACCCCGAGTTTCTGTGGATCACTTAGGGTTCCGCTCGAATCTTTCATATATATGAATACGTGCTTACTTTCACTTGTTAAACTCTTTACTTTACTTTATCACTTGTATTTGCCAATGTTAACCCCATTTACAGGAACATTAATAATAATAATAATAACAGGTACCCAAAGTTTACAGTACATTTATAGTGTTTTACTGCATTTATTTTTAGTGTTTTCTTTTACTGTACATTCTTATATCATATCTTGTTTATACTTCACTGCTCTTACTTACTGTACACTTTACTGCATTTCCCTTTATGCTGCCTTTTTTTAATTTTCGGTACTTTACACTGTTTTCATTTACTACACTTTCTTATAGCATGTTTAGTTTATGTATGCTTTAAATTAACTACATAATCTTTAGGATATAGTCTGATTTAGGAGATAGACAATAGTAAATCACATACTTAACAATATTGCACACTCACATATAAAACACTAAATTTAAAACTACTATTACATGAAGCATAAAGCAAATCCTCGTGGGCATCACAATGGCGATGCAGCGAACATGGAATGACGATCTACAATAGTACAGGAAATTCCACGGCAGATAAACATTTTCCTTAGTTTAAATAACAAGTTATAGGATTTCGAGATAGTTTGCTTAGTGCAATGTAAATTCTCGCCTTGTCTTTTAGATTTTTGCACAATCATGTTGTGCAATATAAGTCCTAACACTTTTATGATACCGGGGTTGTCGTACGGTACGATGTTAATCCTCCTATCTTTCTAGGCTATTTGCTTGATCAGATATCGTGCGAATGTAAGTCATAAATTCTAAAATAAATTACAGGATTAAACAACAAAATAACATCATTTCAAAGACATAAAGCCAAATAATAGGATAGTTGAGAGGTCACTGGGGTTTTCCTCGGATCTGTGGTTTCTGCTACTCTTTTCTTCTTTGGATTCTTGAAAATATTGTTCCTACTCGAGCCATTCCCTTTTGATTTTTCCATGTCCAATCTTGAAAACCTAAACTACGAAAATTTTGAAAACAGAACCACTGATCTTAATCGAGAGTTTTCTTATGTGATTTCGGTTTTTTAAGATGTAATTAACTATAGGGGCTTGCCGCTATAGGGAACTAAGAACCCAGGTAAAATAAACCCTATATAATCCTTATATTAGGTACGGGAACTTATCGGCCTCACAAAAGGTTTCGCAGATCAAAAGAATGTCACAAAACTCTTTAGTTTAGGCGGTTAAGCCTACTATTAAGTGGTATGTATATTCTTTAGGATAGTGTATTACTTGTGGTATTACGCTCAACCATCCAAACTATCGAATATGTGAGACCCATTTGGTCTCATATATCATTTAAAATTTAAATATTATTTTCAAAATCAAAATCACTTACATATATATTAAAAATAGTTTTAAAATTAAATCCATTTTTTCAAATATTCTCCGGCCGACAAATTCTGGCGACTCTGCTGTGGATTAGTTCCTCCCTCTATCTTTGATCAGGTGATTTTGTTTTCATATATCGGTAGTGTGTCCATATCCATCGTTGGTCAGACTATCTTTTTTCCGTTGACATGCCTTGCTCATTTCTTCCATGGGCAGGTATAGTCAACTCTTTTTTGGGTCTTGGAACCTATTGTTTACTCATCCTTAAATGGAGAGGTTTCAGACTATTCAAAATCTAAAGTGGGATGGATCCTCAATATGTGTGGTAGGTTAGGAGCGGTCTGTCAAAGCGATTTCGCTGCGAAGCTGACCCACTCCAACTTTGGACCGGGTCCTACGCTTCACCCCTTTTTGGATTTGACTTGCTAAACTAAAATCCTACTCACAAAATTTTCATTTAAAACTTCTAAAACAAAAATTTCCAAATTTGTTTTAAGAAAAGAGCAAAAAAAAAAAAAAACATTTTTAAATAACATTACAAATGTGCGATCATGAAATGAATCACAAAATTAGAACAAAAGTATATAATAAAATAAGCAACATAAATAATCTGTAAAGAACGCCCAGTTCATAAGACAATTATGTTAATTTCAGTATTCGTATTGAAATTATAAGGCATTAAACACTCCTGACGCTCGAAAATCTACAATTTCCAGGAACAATGTCATCACCGAGCCTGACTTTCTTGTTCAACATGCCTACCGATCGAAACGCTCGCCACAGAACTTCAACGATCCACTTTGGGTCCGGGTTCGAAGAGTTTGAAGTGCCACTTGGAAAGGCGCTTGAAGTGATAACAAAAATGGTTGTCTCAGAGGTTCAAGAGCCGTCCTCTAAGTTTGACTTGCACAACAACCAGGATTTCCCTTCCCTTAAGATGGTGAAGATCAGTACCACCCCTGCTGCCGCCAGCAAGGTTTCTACTGCCGCCAGGATCGTCACTGCACCAGCCATTCCACCAGCAAAGGGAAAGGAAATTCTATATGAAGACAATTCAGTGGATATTTTTGCCCCTCCGTACCCTGAATTCAAAATTGGCTCTTCTTCCAAGTCTGCATTGATAACGCGATCCCATAGGAGGAACCGTAGGAGGAGGGAATTGAAGGCTCAAAGAGCAGAAGCTGCCAAGTTGGCCTCAACAGAGACAACCCCTCTGCCGGAGGCGATTGAATTGATGGAAACCTCACCTCACCTAACCTCGAGGGGAGTATGTTTCATCTCTTGTCTGCTTCCGAAGGAGAGGAGAATGTCTACCGAATTGTCGCCTCACAGCCTCGCCGTCAAAGTGAAAAGAGAAAAAAGCCCGAGTCTCTTACCCAAATTCGTTTCGTCTTCGAAAGTCTGGCCCGTAAAGAGAACTGCTCCGTTGCTGAGATCTTAATAAGGATGAGTTGTGTTGTGTCCCCTCAGATGAAGAGGCAGATATTGGAAGAATGTAAGTCTACTCAGCAACCTCATAGGCCCTCCAAGAGGGTTGAAGAGGTGCCACCACCGCGCATTTCTGCCATGCTCGGCTAGGAGATCGAGTGTTCACCAATGCCACAACTGCCGAAACCATCAACGTCAACACCACACGGCGAAAATCAGCTAAACTACGATTAGGATCAAGATTATCGCCCATAAGGGGTGGTAAGGGATTGTCCGCCGTTGTATCTGACCCGCGCATTAGGGGACATCCTTCCCTCCACCATGTTGACTCCATCAACGAGGAACCATGTCTCCAGGCATCAGTACTAAAAGGGAAGCGGTGGAGACCTAAGGCCGCCAGTCAGATACTACTGGCAAGTGCGAGAAGCCCTCATCCCGAAGAGGATCCTAAAGTCCAAAATACCAGTTGTCACATCAGGATCCAATGCAAATCAAGATGCTTGTCAAAGACCACCAGTCGATCTTAAAGTGATCAAGGGAGGTTTGATTAAAGGTAAATTGGAGAAACTTAGGCTTGAATTTCAGAATTGTTGAGGGAACAACGAAAGAATGATAAGGATAAAGATTTAAACCTGGTGGATCATATGAAAGAAGAATATGCAAAGATTCTTATCGTTGAGACCCGAGCTTCTTCATCGTTGTGCGATGCTCCACAACCTGCAGAGGACAACGCCTCTGAGGAGTTGCGAAGGGGAATGCAACTGCGAGATGAACATATCGCTCTGATGGAGAAGAAGCTAGAGGAGATGATTGTTGTCGTCACTAAACTTCAAAGCCAACCACACTCTCCAATAACTCCCTCCCCAGAAGTAAATTAACCAGAAGTTGTTCACATTTCAGAAGAGAAGAATGACCCCGCCCCTACTAGAAAAAATGAACCATCAAAGAAGGATCCTGTCCAGATCATGGTGCCAGAAAAAGACCTCAAACAAATGGTGGAAAAACAAGTGAAGGAAGCTTTAGCTCAGTCCAAAGGAGGAGCATCAGTTCTAAAAGGTAGACCATACCCGAGGAATTCGATGTTGTTCAATATCCGAAGCGTTTCGTGCCACCAACATTCAAAGTGTTTGATGGAACTGGAAATCCTCGTTAGCATGTTGCACACTTCCGAGCAAGCCGCTGCAACGCGGGGGTAGTAAAACATTGCTTTTCTATTAGTTCGTAATAGCCTTTCGGGGGTCGCTTTTGATTGGTATACCGAGTTGCTGTCGGCATATTTTTAGGTTATGTGTTTTATTTTGAAAAGGGAGTCGCCTACGGAAATTGTCGGCGAATTTTTAATTTAATTTAAATAAATAATTTGAAAAGTAGTATTTTATTTTGAAAATAATTTTAAATTTGAAAATTTTAAAATATGAAATCAAACTGATCTCACATCACGAATAGTTTATATAAACGAGCACCGCATCACAAACCAGTGTATCTATCCCGAAGAATAGACACACTTGCTTGATGATGGGGCTCGATTAAATAAACTAGAAAGGTTTGTGACATCCGTTTGGTCCGCGAACCAATTTTATAAGCCGACAAATTCCCCTGCTTAATATGAAACTATTAAACGGGGTTTATATTACTCGGGTTCTTTAAAATTCCCTATAAGGGCAAGCCACTATAGTTAATTACATCTTAAGTGACGGGAATCACCTAAGAAAACTCTCGATAATAATCAATAATTCCGCTCTCAAGAATTTCAAAGTTTAAGTTTTCAAAGGATTGAATTTTGGAAATTTCAATAGGGAATGGATCAAATTTAGAACATTTTTATTTTGGGAATTCAAAGGAAGAAAAGTAGGAGAAATTATGGATTCGAAGTGAACTTCGATAATTTCCCGACTACCCTATTGTTTGGCTTGAATTTAGGAAAGTCCTAATGTTTATTTAATGTTTTAATCTTGCCAATTTTAATTAATTAGGGCTTATATTTATATGATAGAATCATACAAATTGCCTAGAAGATATGAGGGTTTATGTCGTATCGGACGACTACCTCGGAATGCTAAGACCGGTTAGGGTTTAATTTGCAATGCAAATGCCTAACAAAGAGTTGAGGATTTATGTTGTACTAGGCAAACTACCTCGAAGTCCTATGGCTTTGTTTATTTAACTCTAAGAAAGTTTTGTTGATGTAGGTTCAAGTTTCTGCGACGACGATGGCCGTCGTTGCTCACCATGCTCCGAGCTCCTTGTTGTTGCAGAGGTTTAGTTTTAGAAATCATAAATCAAGAGATGAGAGAAGTGTTCTGGTTTAGAGAAGTCTTAATTTCCAAGTGTTTTTTTTGTGTTTTAATTAAAACAAATCTTAAAGTTGATTGTAACGACACCGGTTAAGATCCCACGGTTCCATCCTTCCGGCATCATTATTTTTATCGGATTCACTTAGTCCAGATGAATTTGCTAAACTCAACTGAATGAGTTCCACACTTTCATTTAGACCGTGGGAAATCCCGTTAGCAACACGTAGGTTACATCATCCGAGGTATTCCCGATCATCCAACAAGACGTTTTAATTTAGTTGTAATTGTAGTTTTGTGTTCGTTTGTGATTAAATTTTGAGTTGTCTTATATTTTGAAATATTGTGGAGGTGAATTTTATCTTGTAGTGTCTTTTAATTTAGTTATGGGTTTCGAGTTTTGGTTTACATCCTAAAGGTGACGGTTTTCATGCAATCGTTGTTTATCATGCAAGAAAAATAAAGTGCATTTGCAATAGAATAAACTACGATAAAATAAAAGCGTACCTGGAGGGTCTTCCCGTCATTCCAAGCTGCACTTAAAACACAATTAGAATATTTAAGCAAGTTCCTAGGTAAAGCTAAGGGAAAGGTTTAGGGTTTTCTACCGAGTTCTAATCACTATAGTTAGCCATTTCACTATGACGTACAGGTTCTCATGTTTTTAGTTTGAGGACGATTTTCTTACATCGGAGAATAACTAAGTTCGATCGTTCTTATAAATATCCTAACATATTGAGGAAGTGCTTAAGAAGAATCTTAAACATCTTTTCAATATTTCTAGGATTGTTTTAAGTCCAAGAGAATTTAGTTATATAAATGAATTGATCGTCCGAGATTTTTAATTTTTTGTTAACTTGCTCAGTGAATTAGGACATTTGAATATCCTATAAGTGAAGTAGCATTTCATTTTAATGTTCTATTTAGGAGTTATGATAACTAAAACTCCTAAGGGCAAAATGATATTTAATGATTTGTGATTCAAATTTAAGTTCAAATTAATGATTTAAGTTTGGAATAGTGTTCGAGTTATTTTAGATTTATTTCTTCATGTCTTAAGTGAGGTTATTTAATTCAATTTAATTTAATTTAATTTAATTTAATTTAATTCAATTTAATTCAATTTAGTTTGATTTGATTTAATTTAATTCAATTCAATTTAGTTTATTTAATTTCTTAATTTAATTTAATTTAATTTTTAATTTAATTTAATTTAATTTAATTTAATTTATTTAATTTAATTTAATTAATTTAATTTAATTTAATTTAACTTTTAATCTTAATTTAATTTAATTTAATTTTAATTTAATTTACTTAATTTAATTTAATTTTTAATTTAATTTAATTTAATTTTAATTGAAAAATTTTTTTTGAAAGAGTTTAATGATTTAATTTTAGTTTAATGATTAAGTCTTTTAATATTTTAAATTTGAGTTATCATTTTAATTAAGAGTTGAATATTAATGGGATGATTAAATTTAGGGATTTTTAAATTAAAGAATAAATCTCTTCCTAATAATATCCCTATTTTAATAATTCCAATTTTATTATTCTTCCAAATTCAATTAATTATTTAATTAAGGTTTAATCATTTTAAATTACTTAATGGGTTTCTACCCTTCAATTATTTAAATTTCAATCATCCAAATCAGATTAGGATCAAATATTTTACTTTTTAATTTTTATTAAACCTAAAGTTTTAATTAAGGGTTAAAATTTTAATTACCATTTTGCCCTTTAAGCCTAATAATTTCATAACTCACTAAATTGAACTCAAATGAACTTGAAATTTTTATGTGACTTCACTTATGTGTCAATAAAGACATGAGAGGAGAAAATGTGATTTTTCTGTATTTAATTTATTTATATAATTATTTTTTTGTAGAAAATAGAAATTTCCAAGGAAAATTCAATAATATGACCAAGGGAAAGTTTCTGTCCTTAATAAAATTAGGGGACATTCCTAATGACAAGAGGACCACTTGGACCAAATTTTGTAATTTTTGAATTATATTTTATTTATTAGAATTATTTTAAGTTCTGGAGTATTAATTAATTTAAAAATAAAATAAATGTTGAAAAATAAATTTTATAATTTTTAAAATTCTCTCTGATATCAAGGATTCCAGAGAACCAAACTTCACAATTTTCTGACTTTTTCTTGATTTATTATAATTATTTTGGTGAAAATGCTAGAAAATATATTTTTTAATTTTAAAATTACCCTAGAGCTTTAAAAATTAATATCTCACTAAATAGACCTAGGAAAAATATGGGACTTGTTCCTAAGTGATTAAAATTCAAAATATGACATTTTGGTGAATTTTATTATTTTTGTGATTTTTATTATTTTTTAATTATTGAAAGTATTAAAATAATATTAAAAATCAACTTTTTTAGAAAATTGAAATTTTAATTTTCTTAAACTCCCCTGATATCAGAGAGACTCCAAAACCAATTTGGTGAATTTTTGAAAGATATTTTGAAAGTTATGAATTTTTAAAGTTTAAAATGACTAAGTGGCTTAATCAACCCAATTAGTGGGGCTAACCAAGTCCAATTGACCTCAAATTTTTATGATGGGTTCCTCTGATCCTAAAGGTCAGTGGAGAATTGATTTCAAGTCAATTTGATCTATAGTTAACTCTAATTAATTAGAGATCTATTTTGGGTGTTTAAGCCGATTAGGGTTAATCTAAGTGAATTAACCCAAATCCTATTTTTCCTAGGGTTCTCTGGTCATACGGAACATCACCAAATTTTCCTAGAATTTATTTTACAACATGCTAATTTTTGGAATTAAAATACTTAAAATAGCAACATGCATTTGAAAAATCGATAACTTTTCATAGGGATGGCCTCGACTTTGGAAAATTCGGGGAATGTTCCCGAATTCGGAGGCTTCAAAGCCCTATGGTCTCATGCCATGGTGAATTGTATGAATGCATGGAGAATTAAATGTATGCAGAGAGTAAATAAATTACTAAAAATAAAATGTCTGGACAAAATTGAATGATTTCTTTTCACATTATTCTCCTCCGTTCAGCTGAGCGAGAGGGTATTTTTATTTTATTTTTGTGATTTTTCTACACGGAGATATGAATTTTCCAAGTTTAGGGAATTAAATAAATAGGAAAATACCCTATTTTTCTATTTATCCACGCGGCGCCGCGTCAACCTCGGCAGCTCCGAATGCACACGCGGCGCGCTCCCATTCGACGCCGCCATCTGAGTCAGCAACCCGGGCCCCGCGGTTCTCGTACCGTCTCCTGGTCCGACGCCACCTGAGCCGTCCGTCCGCGCGTGTATTAAATGGACGGCATCCGTTCATCGTCCCCGAGTGTCCTCGCCGAGAGCCGTCCACACTAAATCCTTAAGATCTCGCTCGATACTCAACAGATTTTTATGTTCTTATGCTCTATGGATTCGTCTTGAAGAGACGAACACATCTATACGGTTATCATGCATTGAAATTAAGGCATTTGAAATGGAGAATCTCCAGAAGCTCGGGATGAGGAATTAATTCATACCTTAGCTCTGAGAGGTGAAGCCTCGATCAGAGATGCTTGGCACGTTCGTTGGAGCTGCAGGAGGCTAGGGATGAAGCCTGGGGATGTGGTGAATTGCCTAGGTGTGATTTCCACCAAAGGCGATCACAACCTTTGGAGTGCGGAACAACCGGGTGACACGGAGATGGGGCTTTTGCTTGGTGGACACCTTCCCTTGGCTCGGTGCGGGTGTAGGACCGGTCGATTTGGGGATTGGCTCGCTGTGGAGAAGTGTCCTGGTTTTGGGTGAAATTTCGACTACGAAATCGAGCTCACGAGAGAAGAAATGGCGGGGGGATCTCACGCGGGGATCAAGTGCTCGTGTGTGGGGAGGAGTACGGAACAATTTTGGCGAGTTTCGGTAAGGTGCGGTTCGGCACTTCTCATGGCCGAGAAGGTGAGGGGTTTAAATAGGAGATGTTGGAGGGCCTCCCGGGGGGAGTTGAGGGTCGGGATCGAGCCTGCTCTTGGCATGTGAAGAACGGCCATGGTGGCCACTAGGCATGGGGCGGCTCGGCGAGGGAGAATTCCAAGTTTGGCTCCTCCCGAGGTTTCGGCCATGGTGTTTTCCGACGGCACAGTGGTGGCCGGCCGAGCATTGGTCACCATCTTGTTCGAGTGGGTCGGTGGCGGGGTTTAGTGTAGGCGATTGGCAAATGCCATGTGTAAAAGGCTTGGATTAGAATGGAATGGGAGAGGGCTTATTTTGGCTCAGAATTGGTCAACCCCTCCACTTGGGCTAGGTGCACCACCCAAGGCTTGGTTTTGGTCGAGGGAAAAGTGATTTGGCTCGAGCATAATCGGTAGGGTCGAGTCACCATCCAAGCACGATTAGGCATAAGCATGGTTAAGGGGAATCATGGGAGTGGTTAATCACCTTTAGGAATTAAGGAAAAGAGCCTCCTCCTTTTGCCCAAAATGGCATGGTGACATGTAAAGAGGCTCTCATGGCTTGCATATGGCTTGTGCATGGCTCCATGGCTCCATTTGGCTTGGGAAAAGGTTGAGTCAATTTCATAAAAATGGGTTTTAAGAATTTTGGATATTTTGGTGTGAATTTGTATGGGGCTTGATTTGGAATTGTTTGATGATGGAATTATAACTTAGGGAATGGCTTTGATTAAATGGATGGCAAATGGAAATGTCATGTGGGCTTTAGGGCCAAATTTGGGCTCATTGAAATGGTTTTAGATGGGCTTTTAAATGGTTTAGGAAAGTGGGCTTTTGAATTTTAAAATGGATTTTTGGGATGAAATTTTGGTAAAGGCTTGGGCCAAATAATTGTTGAGTTTGGTTTAGGGATGCTTCATGAGTGATTTGAAACAAATTTGAGGTGATTTGGGTTTGAATTGGGTTGGATATGGGCTTTTTGGTAAAGAGGCTAAAGTGGGCCAAAATGAGCTACCATGGGCCAAAGTTGGGCTAGAGTTGAAATTGATGTAAAATTAATGTTGGGAAATGTTTTTGGGAGTGTTTCAAAGAGGTTTTGGCTTTGGTTGGGTTTTGATTTTGGGGTTTGGGCTCATTCTGGGCTAGGTTTAGGTTTAGGTCGAAATTGGGCCTTTTGATTTTGGGTTGAATTTGAGTGGGGTTTGGGTCTAAATTTTGAGCAAATCATGTTAGTGTTTTGTTCATGGGGATGTTAAGAAAGGTTTGGAAAAGATTTGGGGTTAATTGGAGTTGAATTGGGTGAGTTTGGGTTAGGTTTGGGTCATAGGTCCAAATTGGGCTTTAAGGCCAAAAGTGAAATTGGATCCCAATGCCAATCAAATTGGGCTTGGATTTGGTCTAGATTGGTGTTGGGATGTTGAATTGAAGTTTAGAATTGAATTGGACCAGAATTTGGGTCAATTGGGTAGGTTAGGTTTGACATTGGGTTTACTTTGGGTTAAAATGGGTCAAATTGGGGGTTTTGATAAAAGTGGGGTAAATTGACAAAATTGGCCCATGGTATAGTTGAGCAAAATGAAATTGGGAATATTTGGGATTTTCTGGAATTTTCTGGGAATTTTCTGAATTTTTGGATTTTTGGGTCAAAAGGGGTATTTTGGGTATTTGGAAGGTATTGGGGGGTATTTTTGGAATTTTTGATATTTTTGGATATGGATGATCAATTTGAGTGATGTGGAAATGTTTGGGATTGATTTTGGAGAATTTTGGGTAATTTGGAAATTTTTGAGAAATTTGAACTATTCGGGGCTTTGGGTAGGTTGGCGGGTGTTGGGTCCGGAGGTCAAAAATTGAAAATTTGGAAAATTGAAGATTGGGTGGATGTAAGTGGAATGAAATCATTTTTGTTGAGCCATGAAGCCATATCAAGCCCACATGAGCCATGAAGAGACTCATTTGAGGCATTCATTATGTTGTTCCTAACCTCTTAGCCAGGCTTAGGGGTTAAGGACCATCCATGTGAATCACTTACATGAGTCGGGAAGTTAAGTTGGGTAAGGGTGTGTTTTTAGGAAGTGTGTGAAGTGTAGTGCATAGGTGTAGTGTATGTGTAAGTCAGCCCTTTACGGACCGAGCCACCTGGGCGATCCCAAGGGCCAAAGAGTCCTATGGGAACTCATCCTTTAAACTTCCACATTTGATTTCAACCCTCTAGGTGATTAGGGGTCTATAGTCAAGTTTGTGGAGTTTGCAGGGAGTTAAGAAGTGGTTTGAATTTCTAAAAGGTGGGTCCCAATTCTAGTCCTCTAAGATAGTCAAAGGAAAAGCCTAAGGCTAGATCCTAAGTACTAAAGAGAAGAAGAGAAGACCTCATCAAAAATGAGGTCAACAGTTGCCTAATGGCTTAATCAAAACCTTTGTAGAATTGGAAGACTTATTCATCAAGATGTTTGCTGAAGCACAACACCATATCAACGTCGTTGATCTTGTGGTCGAGCGACAAAAACCAAATGAGACGTTAGTCGAGTACATTCTGCGTTGGAGAAACCTGAGCATGAAATGCGAGCCACAGTTCTGAAGAGCAGCATGCAATTGAGATTTTGCTTAAGAGCATACATGGTTCGATAGCTTTCTTGCTTAAAGGATTCACCATTAAAACCTTCGAGAAGCTATCAAGGAAAGCTGCGAGTTTGCAAGAGGAAGCTAAGCAGCTCAGATTTTTAGAGAAAACTGAGAAATTGAAGCCAATGAAGACATTCGAGAAGAAGACTAGAACAATAGCAGTAGTAGATAAAGGTAAGCAGTCGATACAGATTCAATCCGAACAGTCTTGACAAAGTTACCAACGTCCGCAGCAGAACAACCAATAGCATGCCCAGCATATCCAACAAAACAATCAACAGTATGGTCAGCGACAGTTTCAACTAAGACCTTATCAGGCGGACATGGGACAAGGTTCGACCATGATAGATTGATTAAACATAAACTATTCATTCAAAAATGAGGCCGTGCCAAGATGGTTCAGAATTTAGTAAAGAAGACAGAGTTTAGATTGCCAGTACCGAAGAAGTTGGGTGAAGTCGACAAAAAGGATCATCCCATGTATTGCTCGTATCACAAATTGGTTGGGCAGGCCATAGAAAAATGTTTCAGTTTCAAAGATTGGCTTGAGAAGAATTTCAAGAATGGGAACATAACGATCCCAAATGAATATTTGAAGGAACCTGAAAGATGTTCCATCAATATGATCTCGGTTGATCCAATTGATCCTTACACAATGGATGATGGATGGAGTACAGCTTGGACCAGGTCTTCTACGAAAATATTGGATCAGATTCAAGCTGCTTCAGTACAAGCCTCCATCTCGATTCAGGAGCCTGCAAAGCCAGTATTTTCAGCTACACCAGAAAAATCGAAGAAGGAAATCATCAAGGAGAAAAGGATAGACGGTGCGAAGATTAGACTAGGGGCTGCATAATTTCGATTGGTCGTCTCAGATTTGAGGGAGAAATTCCTTGAACCGCTGACTTCGCATGATTATCTTTATATTCCTCTGAAAATTTTCAAAGAAAAGATAGTTGATTTCGACTATGTTTTTACTGTTTCTAGTAATTACGTGACTAACAACCAATCTAATTTGAACTTTGATTTCTATGATAATCCTCAAATCATACAAAACCCTAACAAACTCGTCAATATGGCTAATGAGGATGCTAACGACACGGGCTATGATAACTCAGGAAGTGAAGCGCCCAATTTTGAATTCCGAGGAGCTCCAATCGCAATTAAATTGGAACTTTCAGATTCAGAGACATTTTTAGAAGAATGGGTGACCACGTTGACAGAGAAGCCTCCGGGTCCAGTTCAGAAGATGCAAGAAATTACAGAGGTATATTTGAGAAGAGGAAAAGTGTTACCCCTAGTAATGGGTCCAGGAGTAAAGGGAAAACAAATATCTACTCATGAAGAGCCAGCTCCACCAATGGAAGAAGCACCTACCCAGGAAGAGACTGGAGGGTTGAATAACATAGTGGAATATAACGTTCTAGCTCACCTTCGGAATTTGTCAGTCAAACTAAGCATTTATGATACTCTGATCCTGTCCAAGAAGATTAGAGAAGCTTTGATCAAGGCTCTACTTGATCTGAAAATTTGCTTAGCTCAATTGGCCAGCAACGCCTTAGGTGAGGCTTATTCATTAAAGGAACAGCTCGGTGTGACCTTCACAGATGAAGACTTGTTACTTAGAACTGCTGACCATAATTGACCTTTATAGATTTCAGTTAATATCGGAAGACTCACACTCTCCAGGGTGTTAGTGGATTCAGGGGCATCAATGAACATAATGAATCTACGAACTTTAGCCTATTTAGACATTGACATCCATAGGCTTATGACCCGACCCTCAATTACGCAGTAAATTAACTTCCAAAAGATGGCCAAAAACTTGACCTGATTTATAAATAGCGGCTAGTGTACAAAATCTTAAATGATATAAAAATTAGAAAATATTTTATACACTAGGGGTACTACGCAAGTATACGTATCGTTTCAAGTAATATAGAATTTTCTTTAAAAACCCCAGTATCGATCCTACAAGGAAGTGAAGTAAGAGGTCTTTAGTCAAATTCTAGTCTACTACTAATAGTCCTTAGTTTGGAATGTCGATTAAAATTGTGTTTTATCTAGCAACTACTCATAAATACAAGAGTTAAATGTAAAAATAGTTACTATAACTAAATGCAAATAATAATTCTAAAGATAACCCTTTTTGGATGAGTTGGTTTGGAGAATTTTGAGATATTAAAAACTATTATTCTTATGTAATGAAATAGATAATGTATAGGAATGAGATGCATTTTATATTGTATGTGCCAAATAGGAGAAATCCTATTCTTTACCCTTTGGTCCAGACATAAAGAACATTGACAAATCCTATGCTTGGTTATTGAATCCGCGGCTAGGCTGGGAGGATACCGGCTCTCACTTCGGAGCTCCCACGTTCCCCTCGCCTGAGGGCTAACAATCTACACTTCAGCACTCAAACGATATGACCGAATTGAGGATTTTATCCTGTCACTCTAAAATCTCCAATTCTACGTCCGATTAATATTATTTCCCTATTTATTTGTACCAAACTCCCATAAACTTCACCATCCATGGAATTTGAATGTGGTTTGTACTTAGTTGTAGAAAGCATAACCCTCTCAGATCGTATGATTTCACAACAAATTTTAACATTACAACAATCCTTAATTGCAATGTAATTAAGTGCAAGTAAAAACCATCACATTTATAATTAAATTTACTTCTACCATGCATCACAAAATCCTAAACATGATTTCTACTCATTACAAAAGAAAAGTAAAAGGAAAATAATGGCATAATCTTCTCATGCCGCTATTTCCAAAGAAGAAGAAAATGTAAGAGAGATACGTCACAAAGCGCGAAGAAAACACAATGGAAACTTCATGTAACCAAAGTAAATCCACTAGATAAGTGTTTACAAAATTATAAGATAATAAAGAACAATACTTAGCTTTTTTCTTTTGAAAGAAAGACGAAGATCTCTCCCATAAAGTCTCCCGGCGATCCATGCAATGCTAGCGAAATCCTTTACAAATTCTCTCAAAATCTCCTCTCCAATCTCTCCAAAAGGGTAGAAATCTACATTTCTACTCCTATTCTAAAATCTCTAAACATTCTCCAAGTTTTTCTCCACTTTTCTCTCAATTCCTCTCATAAATTCGTCTCTTTTTAAAAAGGTAGAAAAATTCCCAAAGGTTGCTTAAGCACCTCTTCAAAAGGCGTTCATATTTGATGAATATGTGCTTGAACCGACCTTCTCGTCGTCGGCGGGCTTCTAGAACATGTGCTAACTGCTAAGGCTCGCCGTTGGCGAGCTCGAGGGCGCTGTTGGTGAGCTTTTCGGTCATATTTTGGCCTTCTTGGGAAAATCTCACCGTCGAAGAGATCGAGGCCGCCGTCGGCGAACAGGCTCTGCGCAGCTCCACCGTTTCGCTCCGTTTGGCTTCGTGTTAGCTCCAATTCGCCCCGTTTCAGTTGCGTTGTGTTCGTAACTGATAGCCCTACAAAATAAAAAAAAATAACTTTCTTTAAAGTGTAATCTCATTCAAAAATATGCAAGAAGTGTAAAAGAGATTAAGCATCAAAAGACTTATCGAAAGGTGTCAGGGCAGAATTTCATTTCTTGCTCGTTTTTGCTCCAAATTGCACCGTTTTTGCTTCCTTTTGCTCAAATCACCATTTCTTATACCTTAAACAAAAAAAAACAAACAAAATACCTTCCTTTAAAGTGTAATATCATCAAAAATAAGTAAAATGATATAACAAAAAGCGTATATATTTTAACGTGTCAAAATCCCCCAAACTTAACTGTTACTTGTCCTCAAGTAACACTTTTACTACATAAAAATATAACTCAAGGCAATGTACTTTTCACCTGTAAGACACTAAAATTTTTCATTTAAAAGAATATATTGGTTAGACTTCTAGAAAGAAATTCAGTAACTCGGGTTAACACTACAAGTATAAGAATATTCAGCAATCAAGTCTAAGGGTTCTAGTATTCTATTTATTTCTAGATAAACCATAATTTGTCACATTAAGAATGTCTTAAAAGACTATGTGAAAAAGAAGTTCATGCAAACTTCATTAGAGTGTAGGCCAATACTTAAATATAAATTCGGAAATGAAATCAAGTTCTCCCTTAAGGGTGACTCAAGTGAAGCCAATTTTTGATTATGCATCTCCTCGAGCTTTCTCCTCATAAATATTTTTCTTTTTTTTTCTTTCGGGATCATTTTCAATCCTTTTTTTTTCACTCTCTTTTTTTTCTTTCTTTTTTAATGAGGATTACTATATCTGGAGAGCCTGTAATGATTTTGAACTTTACTCTCCTCTTTCTAAATTCAAACTTGAAACACATCCTTACTTTATAATTAGGTATGAGCTTTATTATTCATCATAGTCACAATCTCTTCTTAACACAATACTTAAGGTTCTTAACATTTCAAAAATACAGTTTTCTTTACTTTAAATAGTTAACTATAATCAAATTTTTTTATACCAAATATCTTATCATTATAAAATTAACCTTTATTACTAAAAACTTTCATCCAATTAAAAAGTTTTAGTTATCTCAAGTGAAGTTCAATTGCCAGAAGTTATGCTAATAATTTTTGAAAATATAATAATTGAGAACAAATAAGAGTTAATATTTTTCTTCCCCCAAAACTTAAATTTCAAAAATATTTTGCAATTAATTCCATAAACTGTAGAAGGAAGAAAAAGTAAAGGTTGAATATACTTACTAATACAACATCCTATCAAATTCATATCATGCATAATGAGGATAGAAAGATTGTAGGAGAAAGTAAAGCTAACCTAAAACATGCTTGTAATAAAATTACATTAAAAGGAAGTATTTTCACATTAAATTTTTTATTTTTCTTCCTACCCCAAACTTAATTTTTAACATATATATCATTCAGAACAGAAAATATAAGCAGGAAGAAAACAATTTAGAAATTCTATCTACCACAAATGTCTATCAAAATCATTTGCAAGCATTCATTAAGACAGAACAATATGCAGTAGAAAGTAAATCTAAACTAATTATGTCAGAATGAAATTAACTAAACCAAAGTCTAACTAGCATTGTAGGTATCAATAAGAGAATATAAAAATGTTCTTCAATACCTAAATAAAGTTGTAACACAAACATAAACACACATATGATAAATGAGGTTAATTCTTCCATTAACTCATCAGATCACATTGATTTACTTCCAATTTCTAACAGAATCACTACACTAGTAAATTAGGTACTTTAAAATGATTTTATAGATTATAATCCCAAGGATAAGATTACCCCTGATATATTGGCTCCTAAGCACCAATATCAGGCATCACCTAATCCTTATAATTAATCACCTTTCACAGTTATAAAGATAGTGTAAGATCATCCACATGGTATTCATAAAATAGGTTCATGACTCCTACCTAATGAAAGTAAAGTTAGAGAAAATAAGTTTCAAAATTGAGATAGATATATTACAATTTAAATTCATGGTATCTCTTATAAAACTCAAGTTCGGATGAGACCCGAGTTGTAGTGAACTCATCAATCCAACTACTACAAGAGAACATAAAAGTCTAACCATAGTAAGAAGTTAAGGAATCACCTCCCTCATGACACACAAAGATAAAATCAAATTACTAATAATCCAAACATCTACCAATCATCAATCAAACTGATCAATTCACTATAAAGTAAATACAATCAATCACTAACAATCATGACTCTCAAGCACAATAAATCAAAACACTCTGATAACTATGGGTTGCCTCCCATAAAGCGATTGGTTTAACGTCGTTAGCCCGACAAATGATTCCACCTGGATCAAAATTTCAATTAAGTAATCCTTGATCAATCGCCCAATCATTTTCAGATCAACGGATTCCCATAAAATCCTCAAATTGTAATTTTTCATTTAGCACTTCATTTTCAGTTGGATTTATATCATAATTCCTCGTATTTCTTTCTAGATCCAATATTCTTCTATTAATTTTCTGAAATTGCATATTAATATCATCCTTGAAATTTAAAAGAAATGGATCTATATATGACAATTCAATATCTCCCAATTTTTGGATCAAATTCTCTTTAGATAATTCATATTCAGGATCAAATTCTTCTATGTCGCTCTTCTGTCTGAAATTATCTTCCAATTCTTTCCCTTTATAATTATTAAATGATGAAGGATCTATCTTAGTTGAGGAAATAGGTTTTTCTAATTCCTTAGGAATTTCTTCCAATGGTCTTCCAATATATTTATCTTCTTTTCTCAACTTAAACTTCTTTTGAAATTTATCCTCAAATTCTCTTCCAAGTACTAGTTCAATAATTTTATCTTGTTCATCATTCAATTTAGGTTTTTTTTGTGATTGACTCGCATCTAAAGATATAAAGACTGGTTGTGTAGATAAATTCCCTAAATAGAAAGGCTTTAAAATTGTATGGGGTACATCCATCTTAAGTTCATGAGATTTTCAAACAAATGGAATTAAAAATTTATTATTTTTGATAGCGTCCATCATTTCACACCTCTCCTGAACATACATACAATCTTCTTTAAGTAATGTTTTTGAATCATCATGAAAATCTATTTCAATCTCATCTTTTAACTTGCTCTCAAAACTTTCTTGGAAATGGTCTTTACTTAAATAATCAATTTCATCCATCCAAAAACATTCATAATCTTTTATCTCAGCTGGATACTTCATAGTCTTTAATACATTAAAAGTAACTTCCTGATCATTAATATTCATAGTAAACTCTCATTTTTGCACATCTATTATGGCTTGTCCAGTAACAAATGTAATAGATCGATCAGCTAATAGAAGGGTTACAATAGTGGGAGAAATATCAACTAAACCTAACATTCTAAATATAGATAGAGGCATCACATTAATGCTCACTATTAAACCACATAAAGCTTTTCCACATATTCTTTCTCCAATTGCACAAGGAATTGTAAAGCTACAAGGATCTTTAAGTTTCCGAGAAAAATTTTTCTCAAGTATATGCACTGCACTCCTCACTTATTGCGAATCGTCTCGTAATCCCCAAATTTCCTTTTCTTGTTTAATATATTCTTTATAAACTTTGCATAACTTGGCATTGTTCCAAAGCTTCAGTGAAAGGAATATTTATTGTTAACTTCTTAAATACTTTCGTGAACTTTGAAAATTTTTTATCCAACTCATGCTGTCTAAAACTTTAAGGAAATAGAGGTGGTGATTTTTCCAAACTGATTTTAGTTCGAGATATTAATTTTTCCAGATCCTTAGAAACATGTTCTTCAGGTCTTTTAGTTTCCTTTGTTTCTCTCACAACATTTTTCTCTTTTCTAACCACATCCTCTATCTCTCTTCCACTTTTTAATTGGACAGCTTTTATTTGTTCATTAGTGTCTCTTTAGGGTTGATCTTATTGTTGCTAGGAAGTGTTTCTTTGGGTCTATTGCTAAGTGAATTAGCAATTTGTCCCAATTGATTCTTTATGTTTCTAATCATAGCATTTTGACTTTGCAACTGGTTTCCCATTTGCAATACCACTTCTTCCATAGACATTCTTATCCTCAAATTGTTGATCATTGTTAGAGTCCAGTGGATATGAAGGTCTATAGTTTGTATTCCCCTGATTATTCCAACTTTTATTAGGATTTGCATGATTATTTTCCTATTGTTGGTTTCCACCGTCAGTAGTATGATTGCAGTTAAATTTAGGATGGTTCTCCCAACATGGGTTGTAAAAGTTAGAATATGGGTTGTTTATGGTCTTTAAAGCATCATATGATAAGTTAGAATCAATCATAGGCCCTAATGAACTTTCCTCACTTACAGGAGTAAATTGAGATTGGTTCATTCAAAATTGGTCCAACTTCCTTGATATTGCAGCAACTTGAGATACAAGAATTGCAATCGCATCAGTATCATGAACACTGGCTATATAATTATGATTTACCCTTGTAGAGGGCCATTGAAATTCATTTGTAGCTATTTTTTTAATTAATGCATATGCTTCATCAAATGGTTTTGACATTAATGATCCACTTGCGGCAGCATCAATTATAGACCTAAGGGATCCTACTAACCCATTATAAAAAGTTTGAATGATTAAACAATCAGACAGAGCATGGTGTGGACACTTTCTTAGGAGTTCCTTAAATCTTTCCCAGGCTTCGTATATTGATTCTCCTTCATACTGACAAAATGAGATAATATCGTTTCTAAGTTTAGTAGTTTTTGAAGGTGGAAAATACTTAGCTAGGAATTTTTGAGTTAACTCCTCCCAATTTTTAATAAAGCCAGGTGCTAAAGAGTATAACCACATTTTAGCCTTATCCCTTAGTGAGAAAGGAAAAAAGTTTTAGTCTAACAGCATCGTCTGACATACCATTATAATGAAATATAGCACAAAGTTCAAGAAAATTTGATAAGTGTAAATAGGGATCCTCCAAAGGAGTTCCCCCAAACTGATTGTTCTGCACCAGTTGGATAATCTCAGGATTTATTTCAAATGAATTAGCTTTTACGACAGGATTTTATATACTTAAGTGAATTTCATCTGTCGTAGGATTTACGTAATCCCTTAATGAAGTATGATGATTTTCCAAGTTATTATCTTGAAAGTTTTTCATTTCCATTTCTAGTTTTTCTAGTCCTTTCTGTATTTTTTTTTTATTTTCTTCAAACTCGGGATGATAAGGCACAAGTCCTGCAGACCCTTTGTTTCGCATACGTAACACAACAAACAATACATTAACAATTATATAAATTAAATAAAAAATATATTCAACACAACAAAACATTTCACAAACACCATATTTTTCATATAAACAATTTTTTTTGTTTTTTTTTTCACAACACTTTTTCATATAAAAACACTTTTCACACAAAAATAGTTTTTACGACACTACAGTTTTCAAGTCTAAGCCTAATTACTTCAACTAAATTCTCCTAAAGTTCTTACCGAAGCTTCCCCGGCAACGGCGCCAAAAACTTGACCCGACCCGCAATTACGCAGTAAATTAACTTCCAAAAGATGGCCAAAAACTTGACCTAATTTATAACTAGCGGCTAGTGTGCAAAATCTTAAATGATATAAAAATTAGAAAATATTTTACACACTAGAGTACTACACAAGTATACGTATCGTTTCAAGTAATATAGAGTTTTCTTTAAAAACCCCATTATCGATCCCACGAGGAAGTGAAGTAAGAGGTCTTTAGTCAAATTCTAGTCTACTACTAATAGTCCTTAGTTTGGAATGTCGATTAAAATTGTGTTTTATCTAGCAACTACTCCTAAATACAAGAGTAAAATGTAAAAATAGTAACTATAACTAAATGCAAATAATAATTCTAAAGATAACCCTTTTTGGATGAGTTGGTTTGGAGAATTTTGAGATATTAAAAACTATTATTCTTATGTAATGAAATAGATAATGTATAGGAATGAGATGCATCTGTCGGCTAATTTTTTATTTTGAAAATAATTTTAAAATTTAATTTAATGTAATATGTAAAGTATTTTATTTTGATTTTGAAAATGGTGATATATTATTTTATTTTGAAAATAACGAGACCAGATAGATCTCATATGTCAAATAGTTTAAATAGTTGAGCACGATACTACAAGTGACACATCATCCCGAAAGATGAGCGTACCACTTGTTAGTAGCCTTAACTATCTAAACTTAAAGGTTTATGACTCTATTTTGGTCTGCGTATTTTATAACTGACAAATTCCCCGTCTAATGCACGGATTAGGCGGGGTTTTAGATTAATCTGGTTCCTAATTCCCTATAGAGGCAAGCCCCTATAGTTAATTACATCTTAGGCGACCGAAATCACCTAAGAAAATTCTCGATAAGGATCATGGGCTTTGTCTTCAAGAATATCAACGTTTAGGTTTTCACGATTGGTTGTAGGAAAATCAAAGGGAATGGTTCAATGTGGAACAGTTATTTTCAGAGTTCAAAGGTATGAAAGTAGGAGATGTCGAAGATACTGAAGGAGCTTCAGTGACATCTCAAACTAACCTATGATTGGGCTTGACATCTTTGAAAGTGAAGTTGTGTTTAATATTTTAATCCTGTAAATTATTTAGATGATTTGGGATTTATATCTACATGTCATATGTAAATGACCCAAAAAAAATGAGAGGATTTATGTCGTGCCAAACGACAACCTCGGAATCCTAAACAGTTTAGGACTTATATCGTACGATATACAATCGTACTAAGTCCTAAAAGATAGTGTGAGGGTTTATGTCGTATCAAACGACAACCTCAACGCCCTATAGATGTTATTTATATCTACGAAAGTCCGATCGAAGATCCTTCATTCGTCCTCTGTCGTCTCGTCTCGGGAAAGAATAAGGATAGAAGAGAAAAGAGAAGACCATGCCTCGAACGGCCTATCCTAAGGGTATGTGCGAGGGAATAATTAAAATAAACATGTATAATAAAAAGGGAATAATCATGCCCTAAATGGCCTATCCTAGGGGTATGTACAGGTATGCAAGAGAAGCAATAATCAAAATAAACATGTGTAATAAAAAGAAACTAACCATGCCCTAGATGACCTATCCTAGGGGCAAGTATAAAAGAAAAGTATGAATACAGGTAAGTACATATACAAAAGTAAAGAGATGCATGTAATAAAGAAAGTAAATGAACTGTACAATAAAAAAAATGTGTACCTGGCCAACTCCGTCGATATCTCGGAAGCAAGCTAATAGCTACAAGCAACTATACAATCAAGTTTAGCTATAAACATATAAAAGATCAAAGTGGGGGAATAAGAATTCTATTTGAGGATAGGCTCAGTCTGTAGACTTCTTTTTATCTCGATCCCACAGGCAACCCGAAGTACTGAAGTCTGTATCAATCTCAGATAAAGTCACCAGCAAATCACCATAGAGTAGACAATCCTAATCCCTACCACTTAATTAGTGAGTGAACCAGTTTGTAGTATCTGAATTTGAGAGTGTAGTATCTGTTATCGTAGTATCTGTTACTTTACCAGTGTAATATCTGATGTCGTAGTATCTGGTCTGTGGTGTGTAATGTGTGCTAATTAGTGCATAGTGTAGTGTTTAATGGATAATGTATAGTGTATAGTATGGATAATGTATAGTGTATAGTGTGTGTTATATGTAGTGTATAGTGTATAACGTGTATGTGGTATTTAATGTGTGTTATGTATGTGTGTGATATTTGATAAGTGATATGTATGTGTGATATTTAATATGTGATGTGTATATGTAATGTTTAATATATGGTAATTATGTGTGATGTTTAATGTGTAGGGTGTGTATGATGACTTTGATAATTATATGTGTTGTGTCTGATGCGATGTATTTGATATGTCATGTTTGGTTTGATGTATTAAATGTGTTATGTATGATGTGCTATGTGTGGTATTTATGTGTAATATTTAATGTGTTGTATGTGTTCGATGTGATCTGTGTTTGTTGTGACATATGTGTGATGTGTTGTTGTGCTATGTGTGTGGCATTTGATTTGTTGTGTTGGTGTAGTATCTGTTATTGTATAGGTACAGTGTAGTATTATCGTGCAAGTGCAGTGTAGTATCTGTTGTGCAAGCGAGGTGTTTATTGTTGTACGGGTGCAGTATCTGTCGTTGTAGTATCCGTTACTGTATCAGTGTGATATCTGACGTCGTAGTATCTGTTGTCGGTTCACGGATTTCTTAAAAGTAGGGATTATAATTACCTAACTCAAAGTAAAATGGGCATCTATCTCTGATTATTGATTTTTTATTTTGTTTCAGCTATAAAAGCACAATTATTAGTCTGTGCATCATTACCTGTACCCCGCATGTCCGACTTATGCCCCCACTTTGATATTTCGTATGTATATCCAAATAAAAGAGCTCTTGTTATTTAACATGTAGAAGTGTATAAATTCCCAAGATAAGCCACATGCTAACTTTTCTTTTATCTTAACATCCATGTAATTTAATAGTTGTCACTTTTCATAATATTAGAATTTATGTATATCATAAAATAGCTAATTATCAAGCTGCGACATTCAGAAGGAAATAATTCACAATATACAGTGTAACTACTGCAACTCCTCAATTCCTAACCACGGGATAATATAAAGTTGACTGCAACTTTAAAATAATTCAGAGTAAAAAAATCTCTTAAATATCCAATTCCACGATTTGACTTCAACAATAGTCCTTTATGCAAACTCATGGTTTTATCATTTCTTAAGGAATGAACAAACACAACATCGAGGCACACATAAGATCCACACCTTCTCCATAAAGTCTACGTTATGCATATGCTTAAATAAGATTCATCATTTCACCCTTAAAAAAAAATTAGATGGTGGTATATATCAACAACTTAGATCAAAGGAACAAGTATAGCATCATCCCACCATCCAGCCGAAACAAAATAAAAAAAAATCTGCATAGCATTTTCATAATAGATAATAGGAGTAAATACCATCACAACCAAGTACTCCTATATTCAATAATGTATAATTAGTGATATGTTATTGGGTTGAAAATAAATAATCCTGATTCAGGGACTCTTAAAAAAAAGAATCCATAAAACTGAACTCAAAGTTTACTATTTGAGAGAAACCAAGAACCTTTCAGCTTTAATCCGCAGGTATACACATGCATATATATATTTTTTTAAATCTAGTTTGAACTTCAATTTATTCCAAGCGTACCACTCAGTTCTTATGCATTCACACGTTCAATTTCTAATGTATAAAATCAATCCAAATAAGTTAAAGCTTGCCCAGGTGTTCAATTCCACAAAAGCTCGGTTTTGGTAAATTACAACAAAAAAAGACAAGGCTACCATAACTCGGCTCTAGGAAAACCATCACACAAACTGCTTACATTATTTTCCCTTAAACCGTATGTATGTATATTTAAATGAGGGAGTAAGCAAAAAGATTCTGCTACATTTTGTAATCAATATCACAAAGAGACCTTCATATATACCTCTCAGTTATGCAAGGAGAATTACTCTCCACTTTTTGATGATAGAATCATGACAAGAGAGAGAGAGAACAAAAGCTTCTCTAAGATCAGCAGTGTTTAGGCCAAGGTCAGAATGTAAAAAATATATATATATATATATATATATATATATATATATATATATATATATATATATATATATATATATATATATATATAGGAATCAAGAACGTTTGAAAGCTAACCAGCATCTAGTGGGTCGAATTATCAAACATCATATAAATAAATAATTGGACAAGAAACCTTTATAGTACTTGCAAACAGAAAAAATCAAACCCCTGATGCAATGCAAGGAGTTCGTGGAGAAATTGCTTAAATAAAGGCATGATGATGTATAAAAATTTCCATCTCCGTTACAAATAATAATAAGTCATCCTCTCTCAAAAAGTATGATAAGCCTCAAAGCTTTTAAAACAGAGAACAGACATAAAGAAAAAAAAAACTTAGAGTTGAATCATGGATGTATAATATAAACCCCCAAGAACCTTCAGATTTCCGTTAGAGAACAAGAAATAATTCCATCCATGTCTGATTTTCATTATAGCTGTTTATTGATATGATTCTCTACAAGATTATTATCTAAATCACTATGCCATACATGTTTCTTGAACATGAACAGCTTAAAAAAAAAAAAAACGCATGACTAATCTATTTTCTTAAATATGGCACTTCAATGATCTCTTTAACATAATCATGAATTCCAGTTCTCTTTCGGGCAAGATAAATGAAATAATATCCAGATAGAATTCAGCTGGAAGAAGAAAATAACACCCAGATTCGACTTAGGTTTAATAGAAAATAAAGGGTTGAAAATTCTGTCTCATAACATATACTCCAAATAAACGAATAAACTTAAAATCTCATGGTTCAATCGGCATGGAAGATCATCTTTATGAACCAAAAAAATATATAAAAAAAAGATCTCATAATTCAGTTGAGCAAAAATCTCTTCAAATAGTTGCACAAGGATCATATAAATGTATCCAATGAAACCTAATACACTTAATTGAACCATATGAAGGAATATCACGTCATAAATACGCATTTCATATAACCGAAGCAAACTTCCCTATGAGTTTAAGCATAGCAATAATCAAATCATCCTAATTATCCGAAAGGACAATGCTCACATATTCTCTATTTCGAACCATGAATCAATTCAAAATCATCAGATCACTGCTGCAGTAAGCTTCTCAACTAAATATTTCTACCATGGACCAAGAATTCGGGTAACCGAAATTTAAATGGTTAAAATAGTGCAGCCTTGTAAACAAACCATCATAATCCCCGAATAGATGTATAAAATCTTGCTTACCCAATTGCAATGTATTGCAAATTCAGCAAGTAAACAGCAAAAAAAATAAAACTCACTTGTAATCAAAGAAGGAAGAAGAAAACGAAGAAGAAAGCTTACTTGCAAAAAGGTTCTAAAAGAAAATTCAAGATCCGCAAAACAGAGATTCCTCAGGTCGCACACGGAAAAAAAACGTCCCCCAAATCCTCTCTGTAAAGGGCTATTTATAGCCGAAGAAGGGGGAAGAGACTTACCGGCGGTGAGAAACAAAGCGGTGAGGAGAATCCCACAGCAAGCAAGAAAACCGGCCAAAATCGGCAAGAAGGAAGGTTACCCGACTCGTATGAGCGGGATAATTTGTTACAAGAACCTGACCGGCGGTTATTACCGGCAAGAATGTCGGTTGTGGTCGGAGGAGGGAGAGGTGACCGGGAAACCGGCTAGGAATTTCACAGATTCGGCCGCTATCGAAGAAGGAAACGGCGAGGACCGGTTAGGGCACGGGAAAGGGAAGCTGCGCGCGCGGGATAGGAGATAGTGAACAGTGCCCGTGGGATTAGGGTAAGGGATATATTTTATTATATATATAAAAAAAACATTTATTATTATATATATTTTTAATTTAAATTGGTCAATTTACGCGCAATTCGAGTCGATTCGAAATCCTATCGAATTATATGTCCTTCCCGGCTAAAATCGACGTTCCGGACGCATCGGAGCAGTCCGTTTCGTCATCCGGAGCCTTTCGGACAAATTCGCCGACGGTCGCATCAATTTAAATCAAATTTGCGCTATGTCGCAAAAATGAATTTATTTTGACCCGACCGGAGCCATCTAACGAGCAAATCGATGACCGGTCTTCGTCTAAGCGAGAACCATAGCCAAACATATTGCTCGTGGAAAAAAGTCAAACGTCTCACGCAGTGGGGTCCACCTATGGCTTTCAAATCCTTATGGGAACTCAACATGAGTTTCAAATACGTCGGCTTTTGATCGACTCAACTAAGTGTCGAGGATTTAGAGCCGTCCATATGAAACTTCGAGGAGCGAGGAAATGGCTTGAATTTCTAAATATAGTAGGTCCCAGTCTAATCCTCTAAGAGAGTCCAAAATAGGAAAATCCTAAGGCTAGATCCTAGGCTCTAAGGAGAGGGAAAAGAAAGACCTCAAAAATGAGGTCAACAACATCTAATATTGTATGTGTCAAATAGGAGCAATCATATTCTTTACTCTTTGGTCCAGACATAAAGAACATTGACTAATCCTATGCTTGATTACTGAATTTGCGGCTAGGCTGGGAGGATACCAGCTCTCACTTCGGAGCTCTCACGTTCCCCTCGCCTGAGGGCTAACAATCTACACTTCAACACTCAAACGATAGGACCGAGTTGAGGATTTTAGCCTGTCACTCTAAAATCTTCAATTCTACGTCCGATTAATATTATTTCCCTATTTATTTGCACCCAACTCCCATAAACTTCACCATCCATTGAATTTGAATGTGGTTCGTACTTAGTTGTAGAAAGCATAACCCTCTTGGATCGTATGTTGTCACAACAAATTTTAACATTACAACAGACCTTAATTGTAATGTAAATTAAGTGCAAGTAAAAACTATCACATTTATAATTAAATTTACTTCTACCATGCATCACAAAATCCTAAACATGATTTCTACTCATTACAAAAGAAAAGTAAAAGAAAAATAATGTCATAATCTTCTCATGCCGCTATTTTCAAAGAAGAAGAAAAAGTAAGAGAGATACGTTACAAAGCGCTAAGGAAACACAATGGAAACTTCATGTAACCAAAGTAAATCCACTAAATAAATGTTTACAAAATTATAAGATAATGAAGAACAATACTTAGTTTTTTCCCTTTGAAAGAAAGACAAAGATCTCTCCCAAAAAGTCTCCGGCGATCCATGCAATGCTAGCGAAATCCCTTACAAATTCTCTCAAAATCTCCTCTTTAATCTCTCCAAAATGGTAGAAATCTATATTTTTACTTCTATTCTAAAATCCCTAAACATTATCCAAGTTTTTCTCCACTTTTCTCTCAATTCCTCTCATAAATTCGTCTCTTTTTAAAGAGGTAGAAAAATTCTCAAAGGTTGCTTAAGCACCTCTTCAAAAGGCATCCATATTTGATGAATCTGTGCTTGAACCGACCTTCTCGCCGTCGGCGGGCTTCTAGAACATGGGCTAACTGTTAAGGCTCGCCATCGGCGAGCTCGAGGGCGCTGTCGGCGAGCTTTTTTGTCATATTTCGACCTTCTCGGGAAAATCTCGCCGTCGGCGAGATCGAGGCCGCCGTCGGCGAGCAGGCTCTGCGCAGCTCCACCGTTTCGCTCCGTTTGACTCCGTTTTAGCTCCAATTCGCCCCGTTTCAGTTGCGTTGTGTTCGTAACAGATAGCCCTACAAAATAAAAAAGAACAACTTTCTTTAAAGTGTAATCTCATTCAAAAATATGCAAGAAGTGTAAAGAGATTAAGCATCAAAAGACTTATCGAAAGGTGTCAAGGCAGAATTTCATTTCTTGCTCGTTTTTGCTCCAAATTGCACCGTTTTTGCTTCATTTTGCTTAAATCACCATTTATTGTACCTAAAACCAAAAAACATACGAAATACATTCCTTTAAAGTGTAATATCATAAAAAATGAGTAAAATGATAAAACAAAAAGCGTATATATTTTAGGCGTGTCAGCTTACAACCGACAAAATGATAGAGGGTTCAACCATAAAGGAGAAAGAGCTCTCGGATCCATAACATTGTCTATGAAAATTGGCGATCTATTAACAACCACAAAATTCCCTATCATTCATTCAGAACTTCTTTCAATGCCCTACTGGGTCGACCTTGGATTGACGAGTATAAGATGGTTCCTTCATCTTTGCACCAGTGCATATAGTATTTTGAAGAAGGAAAAGAACAGTGCATAAAAAGAGATTTGCAACCATTTTCAGTACACGAAATCAACATCCATGAAGACGCTACCTACTATGCTCCCATGACTCCAGAGATGTGCCAAATAAAGAGGAAGATTCAAAACTATTACAAGAGGCAGATCGTCAGATTCAAATTCAATGATCTTCTAACATTTCTCCAAAACAAGGTGGAAACTCTTTTTGTCATCACATCCGAGATTAAGGCCGGGGACGAGAATGAGGAAGAGTTAGGAAGATTGTTGAACAAAGGAGTTCGACAATCAACATTGAGTTGGAAGAAAGCTCAGAAGAAGAAAAGATTGAAAAGAATGCAATGACAATACACTAGAAGACACCGCGGTTCTAGATTTCTTTGGAAGAAGAGGAAGAAAATAATGAGTACAAGTCAATGTATGATAGGATCAACCACTACGTACAAGTCATGACCTTAACCCCGATTTGTTCTCATGAAGTCGAGGGTTTGGAGGTCAAGGAAGTACGTGGTGCAGGCATAAAACCAATAAAGTTCTGTCGTGGTTCTTCTTCTTCCAATTCTGAAATCAATGTAAATTTAGACATGATGTTTTAAATGAATTAATGGAATTACCTTCTGGCTATTATTCTCCAATTGTTCAAAAGCTTGCTCAACGTGGTTTAGTGCCTGGTTAGTTATCAAAAGACAGGTTACCCCCCTTCGGGAAATTGTGGAACACTAAAAATCGAAACTCTAAATCGAAAGAAGGCTTTTGTTTCGACACGGTAGGGCCGATCAACGATACAGAATTTTGCTTGATTGTTACTGGTGAATCGAATGAATGTTGCTTTGAAGAAAAAGTGATCCTGAAGTGTCCAAAATAGAAGATGCATTCGAAGAAGAGATCAAGTCGACGGTGAATGAATTAAAAGAAATAAATCTAGGGATCGAAGAGTGCCCTAGACCCTCTTTCATAAGTTCTTTGCTCAGGCTTTAATTTGAGATAATTTATCTGATGTTTCATCATGCCAATTTTATTATTAGGGCTTACGTTCACTTGATATTGATAATGTGAATAGCCTGAAAGATAAGATTTATGTCATATCCGATGACAACCTCGGAACCAAAGACGAGATAGGGCTTATGTTGCACGAACTGCAAATGCCTAAAGGGATAAAGTAAGCGTTTATGCTGCACTAGGCAGGATACCTCGAAGTTCTATGGCTTGTTATTTATTCTAAGGAGCTTTGTTATTGAAGATAACCGTGCTGCCCACAATACATGCTCCAAGCTCCTTGTTGTAGCAGATTTAGTTGTAGAAGTGTCAAATTGATGAGGTGAAAAAAGTGTCATGTTTTAGAAATATTTAAATTGAGGTATCTTAATATCTTATTAGGAGAATATTTAAGTTGATTATGACGACATCAGTTAGGATCTCACGGTTCCCTAATTTCGACACTATCATTTTCTTTAGATTCACTTAGTCCAGAATTCAATTAAATGAATTCAGTAATTTCATTCATACCGTGGGAAATCTCGTTAACAACCGTAGGTTGCCTCCTCCGAGGGATTTCCGATCATCCAAAGAGACGTTTTAATTTAATTTCACTTGTGATTTTGTTTTGTTTGTAATTAAAATTTTAGTTGTTTTATATTTTGATTGTTGTGGCGGTGAATTTTATCTTATTTTGTTTTAATTTTGATTTTTTGTTTTAGTTTTGCGGCTATCCTAAAAAGTTTGGTTTTTATTTTGGGTGATATTGTTATTTAACATGCAAGCTTGTAAGCAAGAAAAGTATAATGAAGAAAGTACAAGAAAAGAATGTACTACAAACTATAAAAGCCTACATGTCGAGTCTTCTCTTTCCTCCACCAGAAACATTAGTTGCAATATTCATTTATAAATTGCAGAACAATAAAGCCTATAGATAGGTTTGTCATGGGTCTACTAAGTCTTATGTCATAACTTGGTAGGTCATATTTCTTCATTTGATGAATGCTTTCCTTTAATAAGTATAATAAGTTCAGTTGTTCTACAAGATGTCTAGAAGACTTGTGAAAAGATCCAAAGAATACCTAGATATTTCACAACCCTGTTTGAACTTTCTTGAGTTCATTTAAACTTATCATACTCATTAAATGATTCATTCATTCCATACCCTTATGCTCAATGAACATTGATGTTTTGATCACCCCAAAAAGTGGGGTAATTACCACTTGATATTTTCTTTATGAGTTTTGTGAGTAAAGGCCCTTAGGGGTAAGTTAATTTATTAAGAATTTTTGCCAATATAATTTTAAAATTGGACTTGTAGTGTTTCAAAAAGTGTTTGATATTAGTAAAGACCCTTAAGACTTTAATGGGTATATTTATATTTTAGAAAAAAAGTTAAGTTGACTTTTATGATTATGATTCTTATCAAAAGATTGAATTACCATTGAACCACTGATTATGGGTTTTCAATCATTAGGTATCATTTTCATGGGATGAAACTCCTAATTTAGGATCATTTAATTTTGATTATCTTCCAAATAAATATAATTAAAGAAATTACAAGCTTATCCTTTAATATGACAAAAAAGAGATGAGTTTCTACCACTTATCCCTTCATGTGTCAAACATTTTAACATGTTCATTAAGATCATTCATTACCCATTTACCCTTTAATTAAACATAAATATTAATTAAGGCTAAATTCTTCAAATTTACAACTTTGCCCTTAAGGACTTAATACTTCATAATTAATCAAATTTAACTCAAATGACTTTGAAATTTTTATGTTATCCCACTTATGGGTCAATTAAAACATCAGAGGAGAAAATTTAATTTTTCTAAATTTTATTTAATTTTTATAATTATTTTCATGCAAAATGGGGATTTTCAAAGATAATTCAACAACTTGATCAAAACAAATTTTTTTTCTTAGAAAAATTATTGGAGGGTCACTTGGACAAGATGACCACTTTGATCAAATTTCATGATTTTTTGAATTTTAATTTAATTAATATAATTAATTTAATTTTTAGAGTATTAATTAAATATAAAATATTTTTTAATTGGAAAATTAGGTTTTATATTTTTCATTAATCTCTCTGAGGTCAAGGAATCCAAAGAAACACATTTCATATTTTTGTGATTTATATTTCAATTATTACAATTATTTTAATGGGAACATAAGAAAAATCCATTTTTAAGCTTAAAGAATTATTTTTAACCCTTTAAAATTTAATAACTTTACTTAAAAAATTAAGAAAATTATTTCAATTACTCCTAAGTGAATATGAGACAATTTAGAACATTTTCATAAATTTTATCACTTTCATGATTTTTATGAATTTTTAATTATTAAAATATTTAAAGTAGCCTTAAAAATAAAAATTTTATTTTAATTACAATTTTACTTTTCTTATATTGCTCTGATCATAAAGAACTCCCAAAACTAATTTCATAATTTTCTAGTTTGTATTTTATTTATTATAATTATTTAAATACCAAAAATATCATTTAACTTTAAAAATCCATTTTAGTGGTCAAATTAACTCCAAATGACTTCAAATTTTTTATGGGAGTTCCTCTGACCTTTAAGCACAGCGGAGAATTATTTTTAAACCATTTACATTTATATTTAATCTAATTTAATTTCCTTTTAGTTTTAGGGTTTGATGGCAATTAGAGTTATACTTAATGAGTTAAGCAAAGTTGTATTTTTTCTATGGTTCTCTGGTCATAATGAATCTACAAAAATTTACTTTGCATTTTTCTGATCAGTATTTAATTATTACAATTTTAATACCAAAACAGAGGTGATTGCCTTAAAAATTAGGGATCTTCATATAGAGAACCCCCCTGACCTTGGAAAAATCAGCGAAGATCCCTCATGACGGAGGGAGCAAAAGCCCTAAATTTCAAGCCATAGTGAAATGTACATGCAAATGGAGAATTGAAATACTAAATATTGTATTTAATTAATTAATAATCAAACATATATCAAATAACTTGAAATTATTTCCACATTGTTCTCCTTTGTTCACTGAGCAAGATGATATTTTTCTTTTATTTTTATGATTTTTATATACCAAGTTATGGATTTTTAAAGGTCCATTGATTTAATTAATTCATTTTAATCCTATTTTTCTACTTATCCGACGCGACGCCACCTCATCCTTAGTAGCTCCGAAGCGCTACGCGTCGTCTCCCCATTCGACGTCGCCATCTGACTTAGCTCCGCGCTATATGCATAACAAGTCTTTCCCGCGCGATCCCAGCCCTAGTTCGGTTAACCATTCTCGTCGCCAGAGCGCTCCTTCACATCAGATCAGGTCGCCATTAGATAAATATATATATATATATATATATATATATATATATATATATATATATATATATATATATATGTATGTATGTATATATTTGATTTTTAAAATAATGTTAAAATACTTTAAACACACTAGAAGCACTTAACACACAAGACGAACAACATGAGTTTTCCAAACTAAGTCAAATTAGTTAAACAAAGATTTCCCTGAATGAAATTAACCGTCGTATTTCCCCGACGACGTAAAATATTTGACGATTGACAACTCTACGGCATACCTAGCGATTTATGGTTTAGATATTTTAATTTCAAAAATTATATTTTATAAATTTAATCACTTCATTTTTCACTCATAATCTCTATACATCGAGTTTAAACGCGAGTGCGCGTATCGCTCAAGTAATATAAGTCTTTCTTTATGTCCCGAGTATCGAACCCACTGGGAAGTTCATAAATTTGATGAATTTAAAATAGGCACTTGCTGAATCTAGGAAATTTGAGCTAGAAATAGATTTGATTTTAAGTGAGCTAGTAATTTTACTAAACTACTACTAATCTTCTAAGTTAACTATTTAGCTAAGTACACTAAACTAAATTAAACAGAAGGTTTAAGCTAATTAGAATAAGCTAAATTATGTAGGAAGTTCAAGCTAGTTAGAGGCTCCCTTCTTTTGTAATGTAACTAGTAGCTGGTGTATGTGCAATTAAACTAGAATCCCTAATTAAAATCTGTGACAAATAGGAGCATACCTTTTCTTTACCATTTTCCAAATGCATAAAAAGACTAGGTTAACATAGAACTTGTTTCCTCGTCACCCTAGAAACCTCCTAGTTATCCCCATTAAAATCATCTCTCTATTTATTTGCACTAATAACAGGACTAATTTTTTCTTCACCCTAAAGATTAGTGTGGTAATCATTTGTTGTTTGAAGCCATAACCCTCCCGGATCTTATGGGTTCGCAACAAATTTTAACACTTCAATTGGCCAAATTGCAATATAGATGAAGCTTAGATGAAATGCCATCACATTCATAGAAGTAACATGATTCTAATTAAAGTACTCCCTACACATGCTGCTAATTCAATCACAAAAGGAGGAAGCAAAGTAAGCTACTCAGATTTCATAGAGAAAACCACAAAGCAAATCATCTTGTATAAAATAAAGTCAAATGCTATAAATTACTTCAATACAAGACAATGAAAATATAAGAAACTTATCATCTTCCCTGAGAAAAGAAGAAAATTCCAATCCAAATGTGTTCTCCTTGCAATCTCACATTAGATCCTTACAACTCTCACGGTATTCAAAGTAAAATACAGAAAAACAAAGGAAAACTCTTACTTTTTCCTTCAACTCTCTGCACTCTATCTTCTTCCTTGAACACTCCAAAGCCTTTTTCTTTAATCTGCAGTTAATCACCTAAGGAAAATGTTCTAAATCATGTAAAAAACCGCTGGACAAACCATCCAGCCAGTTTTAGCGCCTAGGCGCCATTCCCTCTATCGGCTTGGTAGAACACCTGGCGAATATGCTCCGATATGTAGTGCCTAAGCGCCAAGATCAGGCGCCATGGCGCCAAAAGCTGGCGCCTAGGTGCCAGTTCAGTTCCAAGCTCCGATGCTCCATTCGCTCTATTTCACTCTATTTTCGCTCCAGTTTTCTCCATTTGCTTTACTTATTATACCTGCAATTAAAAACATGAAAATATCTTCCATTAAAGTATAATATCGTAAAAAATAAGTAATAAATGCATAAGGAAAATTAGCACGTTTAAAGGACATGTCAGTACTGAAGAAATATTACCATGTAGGTAATCTACTTGCTGCTTGATTTGGTGCCACATAATTTATATCTATATTTATTTCTCATCATCCAAAAAAAAAAAAAAAAAAAAAATTTGTTCACCAGTCAACATCTCGGAAATATTTAAAAAGAAAGAAACTTTTTGTCTTCTTCAACAATTAAAGCAGCATTTACCAATAAATATGGGGTTGGTTGGCCGACTGAGAAGTACATGGGGCTTCATTTTATTTGGTTCATGACAACGTTGTTTTTCTTCACAATTTGGATTGCTTCCATTAATGGTAAAATTTGGTTACAGTATACATTATGTTTGGCTAGCATAATTAGTGCATGAAAATTTAAATGATAAATTTGAGATTTTTATCTGTTTCTTCTAAAAATTCATATATAGTTGTGATGAGTGGAGCTTTCATCTCTCTTTCATAGTCTTTTGTTAGGGTTCTTTACGACTGGGAAATTCAAACTAGTCTCTTTGGTATAACTTGTTTGGAGATGCTGTTATTCAAAATATTATATTGTGTATTACAAATTTTTTTCTTAAGAAGTCTCGATCATATCTTTCTGGCAGCCACCACACTTAGTCAGATCAGATTGCAAACACAACTTTAAGAAACAGACAAAAAATAGTTTTGATAAACACAAAAAGTGTGGGGCGACATCGCACCATCAATACGCCGCTGCTTTAAATGCACCGTGTAGGATTTTGCAGAAGTCCGATAAATTTCATAGTCGATATTAATCTGTTACAACAACAACTAGAACAATGTAATTAATGAAAATCATTCTTTTTCAGAATAATTAACATTGTGAAATACAGCAGCAAAGTGGGGAAAGAAAAGTGATGACGCAGAATGCTATTCATTGCTTCTTGAGTAAAGGTGGTGGTTGGATATGAGGCCATGAGATTGTGAGGGACATGATGCTAAGCCTGCATCATTTAAGTAAAGCTGGCTAGCTAGCTTTGAGGTTTGGTGCTTGGTTTTTTTCTTTGGAAGATTTACATACATACCACTTAATTTCTATGTATTTAAATATTTAACATCTAAAATTCGATAAAAAAAACCCTAAAGCACCGATGTCGGTGCAAATCCACATGTATGATGATGTTGAATGGATGTATAAACATGCGATTGTCGAGACATAATATTTTCTCCTAACCTTCAATTGATGCATACATGTTATTTTAACTATGTGGTACATTTTTATTCAACTGAACAATGAAGAGTATTACACACGATTATTTGCTAGAAGACTAGTTTGGATTGATAACAAAACAGTGAAAATTTTGAAATAGACTATAGATTTTGACCCATAGACTGGACCACCAACCATATCGATTTGGATTCGCCTCTCTGGCCTGAAATTTCATTATTTATTCAAAAAGTGTTGTACTCTATAACATTAGTCTTTGGTAAGCTAGTCAAAACAGACATTCCTATTTTTAATCTTTCACGCCCTTCAAAAGCCAGGTGCTTGTTGAAAGGGACATCACTTCAATCACTCATAAGGAAATTTAGTGAGGCTTACAACATCAAGGATATTGGAGAAAAAAATAGTTATTGAGCCTTTCCCCATGTAATGCTCTCACTGTCGTACGTTCGGCCTCTCCAATTCTCAATATCATCACCTACACCCCCATCTAAAACCAAAAAAAGCAAAGTGTTCGGTCAGATTTAGAGATCCCTCTCCTCCTAATCTTCTCTAAGTTAATGACACTCTTGATCATCACAAATATATCTCTGACCCCAATAATGGTGACCGTACCATCTAGTCCACTAGTCGACGTTGCTGTAGGTTCCTTTACCCCCGCGGGCAATCTTTCAACTACTCAGCCTCCACATAATGATCAAAATGAAGGTCCTCTTATTCCTCTTGTAGAAGATTTGTGGGTGGTGGCAGAAGATATATTTCGTACTTCACATACTTTAGAACTTATCATTGATGATGTAATGGTTGGCAATCTCGTGGTGGAATGTCTAGCCCTACGTGTGCCCTAGCTTCAATTTCAACACTCTACCCTAAGTGAGCTATCTACTGCGGCCCTACCATCTCATCAAATCGAGCATGATGTTACTGTCATTCTAGCACAAGGAGCTCATGATGTGCAACAATCTACACATGCTCGATAATCTTTAGACCATTACACTCATCAGATGAGCCAGTCTTCGAATAAGGAATGATGAGTTTACACATCCATGAAGAAGAAGAAGAAGAATAGAGGTCTACTAGAACCCAAGAACTTAATGGATGATACCTTAGTTGTTTCTGATAATGACAGGAAACTTAACCGTTTGTTAGCTGGCTCCCTACCTAGAACCAGAGGTAAGAGGTAAGGATACATTGGGTCGTTCTCATGCTTCCATTTTATGTTGAATCTGCAAGTGGTCAGAGACTATTGGAGTAGAGTTTACATGCCTAGGTTTAATTTTGTTTTTTCGGTATACATATACTTTTTTTGGGACCTTGATGTGTGTTGTATACCGAGTGCTTATGATTCCATTTTAGTCCATTTCATCCAACCCATCTGTACCTTTTCTTTCTAATATATTAGCCCTTGAGCTTAAAAAAAAAGAAAAACTATGCACGAAAAAGATGTATTCACTAACTAGTTAAAAGTTAAAAATAATGATGTTTTTGATGCGATACCAAAGATTTGGTTGGTATAAATGTAAAAATAATTTAGGTTGTAGATATGTGAATACATTAGAATTTGATGGCATTTATGTAGATATCTCATTCAGGATGATTGCGACTAAATTCAAACATGGAGAAAAATAAAGGACGGCCTAGTCACATCAAAGATAATATGGAGAAAATTAATGCTAGTATAGTCGCAAACAATCTGCACTTCACTTAGATGGATTATGAACGCACCACTTTGTCACATTGAAATCGATACAAATTAGACATGGAATAGTTAAATAAATTGCTTGGGACACTCAACTTTAATATGTGAATTTATATGTTGAACCTTCTTAGGACGTAGGGTTCCGTAATATGTGTGTGTGCATACAATTCAAAAAAAGATCGTGTCATGAGAAGAGTACTCGGTAATATGTGTGTGTGCATACAATTCAAAAGAAGATCTTGTGTCATGAGAAGAGTACTCGGAAGAGAGAGAGAGAGAAAGAGAGAGAGAGAATCATCCCGCAATTGAAGATCAAGATGAGAGCTCGAATGAGGAAGGAGATTCAAATCCTCGTATGGGGAAAAACAAGGGAAAAAATGCCCCTCATCTCCTGTCCTTTTATGCATGTCTAGGGAGAAAACTATAAACTAATTTTAATAGTACACCTCACACTATATCATTGACATTTTCCCAATATCTCGATAAGAAATTGATGACAAGGTCTTGACATATTGCCAGCTAATGTCAGAAAAAAATGGTATGGCGACTATATTCTATATCTGGGTGCATCAGCAGACGTCTTTAAATGAGAGAAGGATGAGTGTCTGTGGAGGCCATGGTGGCCTCCTCGAATTGTTGTCTGGAATGGGATAGATTTGAGGTTGTCTTCTTGAGGAAGATATGGAATGAGCATGACCCCTCACTTCGGTGGATGTGATTGATTTAGCCACTTTGAAAGGAGGGCTTAAATCGGTCATTTAACAGGTGGGCTCGACTCAATCACCTCGACAGATAAGTTCTAACCGATGAGATGGAGTTTAATTTCGAAATTCATGTATATCGGTATTTGTGTATACAATATACCTTCCCTCCTCTTGAGGTTTAAATTTTTCTTTGATAGGAGTTACACTCAACATAATTTAAGCCTAAAAAGTTATTCACCCACGCTACTCCCCTAATAAAATTTTCCTTTACTCATTTTAAAAATATTGAATTGAGGCAAAAAAGAGAAACATTTACTTAAACTCCATATGGCCGGTCGTAACTTGTGTTTGAATATCCTTTATAAATTTAGCTCGAATATTGTTAACTATTTAAAAATAGATTTTAATTTTGGCTTGGATCGAGATCGGGCCGAACTAAACGAGTCGAGCTATGAGCCAAAACATTTGATTAAATTTTTTTTTCCGAGCCGATTTCGAGCCCTACATGGATCGGCTTGAACTTATTAGAGATCGGCTTGTAGTATTGTTATATATATAAAACTATATATATGATGCTAAGTAACATTGAATATAACGAGTCACGAGCCAATTTTGAGTAGATTTCGAGTTGGTACATATCTCAGTTTGCCCCCGTAGTGTTGGTTGCATGCTAGCTGAGAAAACAAGGATGGTAATGTGGCATGAAAGACCAAAGCAACGGGATCCAACAATGGGATCACGAGGTACATAGATCGTAACTTACATTTTGCGGTGTATAGAGCCCCAAAACTCATATTTTCCTCTTCCTTCTACTTCACCGTCACGATAGCGTAGTAATTAGAGCTAACCGGGAAGGTAACGATGGGATTGTGTCGTGACCTGTGTGATATAGTTGCGACGTAACCCTTGTGCTACAGTCACACTAGCTGGGGAAGGAGAATCTGAAGGTGAGCGAAGAGTTGGGTTTCACTTCTAGGCTCATTGAACTACCTCTCCTCGAGAAGTCTCGGGTCTCAACCATCATATTTCGTTTCTCAGTGATGCCCTGCAAGGAGGGGGCACATATCTTTGTTGAAGGTTTGTCATGGGAAACCACGAAACGAGAGCTTACTGTTGTTTTTATTCAATTCGGCAAGGTTCTGAACTTGTATATTATTGTTGAAAGAGATATGTGAAGGCCTCTTGGATTTAGATTTGTGACTTTTGCTAACAGACAAGCAATGGAGGATGCTATCAGGGAGATGCACAATAAAAAGTTGAACGGTCGACAAATATCAGTCAACAAGGCCATGCCAAAGGTGGGTTCAAATGATTCAGGCTAAAGTTATACTGGTGGTGGCTACTCATTTAGTATAGCAGGTGGAGGAAATCTCTCTCCTTGTTCTAGGACTGGCTTAGATGAAAAAGAGGCTACCAGGCAAATATGATGGTAGCAAAAAACGATGGAATGATATGGGTAGTTTTTACCAATGAGAATCGCGAGTTATTGGAGATGTTGAAGAGGAAGAAGAGAGCGACATATAATGTGACTGAGGATGCATCCATCTTATCGTCATCTAAGAGGAACACTGCTTGTTATGCTCACTCAGCCAAAGTTACTCATGGTACACATGCTTTTGCTTCTATATCCGCCATAAGATCATCAGAATTGATAGTAGCATCTTGACATGTGATAGGTGCCTCTAGTAAGTTCTCTTCCTATACTTATCTAGTAGTTCCATAGAGCATTCAGACCTCTAATGGTACAATATAGCTTGTGATTGGTAAGGTTAAGTGAGGTGTTCCAACTCTATGTAATGTTTTGCATGCTCCTTGCTTTCCATTGAACCTTTATTCCATTAGTGCTATTATGCTCCAATTAAAATGTGTTGTTTCATTTGATATTCCAAATGTAATCTTCCAAGAAAAGGAATTGGCCATAGACTTAGAACTGATACATGGCATAATTGACTATAGTGCTTGAATTGAGAGATGATAGACTCAGCCTTGACAACCATGGTTGAGAATGCCGAGCAGGAGGATCTGAGAGAAGTGTAGAGTATGTTTTGCTACTACATAACAGTCACATGGGACACTCTCCATTTATTCTATTAAGTTGTTTGTATTCATCCTTGTATGAGCACTTATGCTAGTTCTGGAAAAAGGTGTCTTTATGTTTTTTATTTTGGTGCACTCAAATGTATAGAGACATTGTTCTAGCTTAAAGAATAAAAGTACTTAGAGTTTGAAGGATCTTCAAGTGAAGATATTGACTATTGAAGATGAGAATAAAAAATTGCAAAATCAGTGTGCAGAAAAAGGATTCATATGAGACTTCTACTATTACAAGCCAACTTGATACAACCCATCATATTGAAGTGGGCCATCTTGTATCGAGATCATAATAGATAAATTATTACCTAAGATTTATTTGGAAGAAATCTTACTTATCTATTTTTCTTCAAGTTTCATACACAACCCCTAATATCATCAAGTTTTGTAAAATAAATATACTCAAAATTTATTCTAATCATAGTGTTATATATCAATATATATATATATATATATATATATATATATATATATATATATATATATATATATATATATATATATATATATATATATATATATACACACACACACACACACACACACACACACACACACACACACACACACACACACACACACACACACACACACAACCAATCATGGTTTAATCTCTCTATCATAAAAAAATCTAAACATCATCATTACTGTTGAAAATAAAGATTGAAGATAGTGACATACCTTAAATTAGACTCCTTCAAACAATCCAAAATTCTCTACTCAACTTGAGTCTTACCCTTCCCTGAAACAACACGGGATTAAAGCGAGAGGAGAGCAATCGAAGCTCGGTGGACTACTCAAAATCTATTGCAATTTTTAATATTAAAAATAATAAACATATATTCGATGTAAATAAATTCGAAGATGGCAAAATATCATGTTTAATATCTATAACGATGTCAGTGAAAGAAATTATAACTATAGTAGGCATATGTTAAATAACATTATAAGCAACATGATGTCATAAATGTAGGAAAATAATATGAAAATCAAATTTAATTCTTTTTTGAATTATTTTTACATTTGCACTCGACTCCTTATATCTTCACTTGTTCATGTTTTCCCTATGTTCCTTATAATTTCACTTCCACTAATACCTCCACTTGTTCACATTTGTTCAGGCGTATTAAATGCACAGATGGTTAATTACATATGTACAAAACTCTTATAACTCCACTTGATTGCACATAATATACAATCACCCAGTCACAAACACCTGTAAATCCACCATTTTACCATTTTTAGCCCATATTTATGAAACGAAAGCATATCAATGCTAATAATTTTGACATATCAAATTTCACAATATAATGTAGAAAATGATACATACCAGTAAATACAAATAATAATATAATTTGTGGGGGAAATAAATATAAAACATTTCTTTGAGGTTTAACGCACATGTCAAAGTTTACAAAAATATTTTATAGCACAAAATACCTGTAAAAAATAAATATTTTTGTATTGATATGTCTAGTATAATTTAACCTACAACATCTAAAACGTTGTACAGTGAAAAGTTTGTAAATCTCCGTAGATCTCAATTTGTATAAAATTTTGGAAAATAGAATATTAAAATTTTACGAAAAACCAACAAAATTGAAATCCAAAGTAGGTTAACACTAGCCTACCTAAAGCTAGACAATCTCCCCAACTGGCCTAATAGACGAAATAAACTCGTTAGCCCCCGAAACTAGCTTTCTATCTCTAAACCCTCTCCTTTTCTCTCTACAACTCACGATATGGAGAAGAAAATGAAAAAAATGCATGGGATGATTTTGGTAAGTAGCTTGAGAAATGAAATACTTTAATGCTTTAAGATATTTATAATAAAAGGATTTTTTTATAAAATAAAAAAGGATATAATGGTAATTAACTGAAGTTTTATTTTCTTATTAAATGTAAACTTTATATAAATTTTTTTACATGTTTAAATAAATTACTCCAAAAATTATGAAAAATAGCCAATAAATAGAAAAAGATTTCTAAACGCACGAATACGAAATCCTTAAGAGAAAAAAATCCAACAAGAAATATTTTATTTTATCATTGTGATGCCCATAAAATTAGGTAAAAATATGCTTAATGTATAATCAAGTTTGTTGTACAATTTGAAAAATTTATTTATAAATCGAGCTTGAAATAAAACTATTAAAAATTAACGAATAAATTAAACATAAAAAGTTTCAATAATATAAAAAAAAACATGCAAGGCTTACCAGATCTCAAAATCAAGTCTCAATAAGTACACTGGTATATTACATTAACAGTCGTTACATCCATAAAAGAGATTCGTCTAAGCACCGCAGGACTGGGGTCAACATTAATGGTGTATCTCTCAGTGAAGCATCTGAAGACTTTCATTTCTTGTAAGAATGGTGTTGAAAACCAGCGGAAGATAGTGCATTCCAATGATGATGGGGATGAGGAGCATATTGAGATCAATTAGTGCTTGATCTACAAAGAATACATTTTTTTCTTTTATTTTTTTCTTACTTTTTTCTTTTATAGTAGCACACTGATTTAGGTAATATTTTATATGTTGTTATATATGAGCGTTGGTAATATGTTGATCTTGAACATTATTTATTGTGCATCTATTATTTGAACTGAAGCTTGAGCTTTGACACGATGTTGGTGAGGTCAATAAGGTCAATTTTGCTCGTTCATTGTGTTGATTTCTTATAACTTACTACTAAGAGAAGACAAATCCATTATAAGTATTGTTATGAATCCAGTATTACCTCCCAATAGAAGTATAGTGATTTTAGGCTTATGCCTTGTAAGATCTATTGAGTGTACTTATATCTTTTATGCTAGAAATCTTTTAAGTTTATTTGTTTGTACTTATATCTCCTGTGACTTATAGCCTTTTAAAATTTTTAAGTTTATTTGTCAACCAGTTACTCTGATTGAGACTTTCTAGTGATAAGAACCTTGTCCATTCTCATGTTTCTCTCTTTCCTCCTCATTCGCGAGGCAAAATATTACATTCCGACAACGAACGTAGTAGCCACATGGAAATGAATCCATTGTTTCCACGTGTAAACCAACAATAACACTAATAACACTTGTTAATAATACGAAAAGAATATTCTTTGTTATTCCCACAATAGTATTTCTGCTGAACGCAGAATATTCCTCCGTATTATTCATGATCTACAAGTACTACAGAGATTGCAACACTGCACATTCGCTATTCGCATTATCTAAATATTATACAGAATATCGATGTATTATTACGATAAGATTATAATATCAACAAATACTTAATAACCCAAAATAACAGTGAAAAATTCGTTAGTGTTATCGGCGTTATTGCAGTATTTTTAGGTGGCTGTGCACGATAACTCTTAGCTCTACTTGTCCGGCGGATAATATTTTGACCCATTCGCGAAATCTCCCGATTCTGCTCCTTCCTCCCGCTCCTCCCTATAGCGAACTCTCCCGGAGCCTCCCCTCTCGCGAAGCTTCTCCCGCCTTTTTCTCCTCCTCTCGTGACCGAGAACACTCATCCAAGCTGTGAAGCGCTCCTTTCCCTCTGAAAATCGCGAACAACTTTCAGGTTCGATCGCCTCTTCCTCTTCGAGCTCCTCCTTCTCCTCTCAAAAATCGCGAAATTTGCAGCTGCGAGAGCTCAAGGTTTGCCGTTGGTATTCGTCTTCTAATATATTCTATTTTCTCCTCGGATAATCGATTGCTTGGTCATCTTGCTTGGTTGCTCGATATTCTTGCTTGGTTGTTTGTTTGGCTGCCGAGGCCTGTTGCATGGCTTTCCTAGTCTTGTATCCTGTTGAAAGAGTTGTTACTTTTCATCCATGGAATGCTGAAGATTCTAGGACCGATGGGTAGAAGGCAGGTAGCGCACATAACACTCCAACTTTACAATTGCTTGTGTTTTATTCTCTATACATATATGATTTTTTATATACCACAATTGTGTTTTATGGAAATCTGCATTGTATATCTTTGATTCAGTAATCCTGCATGTGAAATGCTTAATTGCATTGTTAAGGTGACATCAATTCACATTTCAGTTTTAATAATAGTTTGCTTAAGCTAGATATCTCAATGATATCATGGCTCATGCTTTTGCTATTTTAATTTCTTTTAAAATAGTTATATCTATAAGTTATTTGGATGGATAACAAAGTCGCTGTAACTAAAAGAAATAAAAAAAAAAGAACTTGGACGTTCAGGCTTTCTAAGTGAAAAGCAATTCCAATGACAACTTTACTTCCAATTTGTTCTTTTTGAACTATTAATTGATTCTAAATATAGATAGGTTCATGTCGGTCGAGGAAAGTACCATCATTAGCAAAATGAGCCAGCTTTGAAACTAAAATCATATTGGTTCTGATGCTAGTTTACTTGGCAAGTGTTGTCTTTGCAGATGTCCTGCTTACTTCCGAGATATATTTCTATCAAAGCAAGCTGCCATCCTATTTTGTGACCAATTTTGGTAATGCGTGCACCCTGTTTGTTTGTTTGCAGGATTTCATTCTTTTTATTTATTCCCCAAAATTTGTAGTCCTTCAACTTAAAGCTGTAATTTGGCTTAATTTGTTGCTGAATAAGAGTACAAGCGAATCAAGCATGATCCAACCTTAACCTTTTGATACTGACCACATATTACTAAATTTCTATACATTTACACAACTAACGCCTAAGGCTCGATTTTTTCTTTATATAGGGACAATTACATACAGATCACCTGAAACATGCTATTTACAAATCTAGCACTTACGTACATCCATCTTTAAGGCTATGCATACATGCCACCCAATTCCCAGAGTTTACATATCTAAAAATATATTTCTTTACATCTATGCCACCTGAATCTTTCATACCAAATAAAAATTGCTACAATCTTGACCTTTAAATGCGGAATATGCCTCCCCCTGCATGGTTGAGGTGATATGCATACAAACATTGAAATTTGGGTGTTAAATACATAAATATATAAGAATTGAGTGGGTAAATGCCCCAAAAATCAGTCTTCACTATGGTCTTTTGAGTATGGCTTGAATTCAATAATAATAAAAAAAAAGAATTTAATTTGAAGAAAGTTGGCAGAAATCAGTTGGCTACATTAATTAAGAATAAAAATAGTAAAGAGGTTGTTTAGTTTGCAGAATTCTTCATTGGATGTCAAACGTAGAAAGTGAAAATTCCCTTTGGCATATTCCCTTCGGCAGGAAAGAGGAGTGACTGAATCTTTGAAATTGCGAGCATCAGAAATAGAACAGGAGATATAGAAATATGTTTGAGATGAGGATTTGTTAGAAGTAAAGTTTGAGGAGGCTTTAAGAGAGTTTGATAGGAATATATACCATTGCGGAGTTCAAAATAAAATATATAAATGAACTTATATCTTCCCTTTTTCTTTTTACTGAAATCATTTGCACTTGAAAATAGGGAACCAAAAGACGAGGATTATGATATTGTGTGACCTTACATAGAAGTTCTACACAACATTGGTTTGTTCAGGATCTTAAGAGATTATGTATTAGAGCTTGTAAAGATCTTCTCTCGAACTTAATTTGTTCATCAATCATATCATTGATGCAACCCCATTTCATACCTCACGATTCTATTCTCACATAACATTCCACTTTCAAATCATTGCCAAACCTCCCTCCTTATTTTTTTAATAGAAATCAGAACTTGGCATCCAGAGTTGAAGGATCATTATAAAAAGCCACGGATCTTTCAATTCTTATATATTTACACTTATAACACCAAAACAATCGTGTTTACATATCCACCACCCAATTCTTATATATTTGCATCTACAACACTTCGTTGTCTTGATCCGATGCATAAAAAGTGGTACTTCATTTTTGAAAAGTTAAAAAATATTTTTGATGTGATATTAAAAATTGGAGTGTTATATATATGTGAATATAAAAGTTTAGGCATTAAATTTGAGGTACACGGGGGCTGAGTAGCAGATCTCTGAACCCCTCTCATATACTTACCTCAACATTAGTTATAGAGGCGTCTAAATTTAATCGAAAGCATTTGTAATGTGGCAAATCAATGTTTGGCTAACTCTTTATTTGCACCTTATAGTTCTTCGTATTTGGATTTGTGAGTAAAAGATTCATGCTTATATAAGTTTGACGAGTACAAACAATGGAAGAATTACATGCTCAATACCCAACTCTTATTTGTTTGCATGTTTAACACTCAAACTCAATGCTTTACGAATGAAATGGTGCTTCTCCTTTGATCCTGCATGCTTCAACACTTCACGATAAACCTCTAAACCGCTTAGTAGGTAAATAGTAGAGGAAGGAGGGAATATGTGAAAACTATATGTTCGATGCGATGATTAGAAGACATAAGTGATATGTTTGTGCAAAATGAAAGTTCAAGTGTCAGATATATAAACACATAAGAATAGTGTGGCATGCATAGGAATTCTCCTCAAAATTTCGGCTAAGTGCTATGAAAGTAGTTAAAATGCCTTGCTTAAGCTTCTTTTGAAAATTAGAAATGTTTAAAATATGTGACAATATATGGAGCATCGAGCGGGGCTATAAGAAGAAGGTTCAGGTTGGTACGAACGATGATGAGAACACCATCTAGGTATGTGGTGAAGTGGTGCATATCCTGAACCCAAGGATATGAGGGCTCGAGATTAGCACCACTACTCTACAATACCTACTAAAGGGTTACCCTTTTGTCCTCAAAGACTGCTGGCAGTTCCAACCTAACAATATGGTTGACATGTGAATTGTCCAATGACATAAAACTAATGAAGGTATAATATGATTACTTTTATGAAAAGATACTACGCTTGTGGAAAATTTTAAACACTTCAGATCTGTAGAATTAAAGGCTTTTGAATGTCACTTTTGACCAGCTCACATGTCAGCCACACTGGCCGAGTTGAGAATTACCCTCTCTTGCATACATTGTGGGTAATCCTTTACCCTGCTATTGCGGCGGAGGGGCAACGGTGTGCGGGTGTATGGCGGTAATATTGTGGTGTTATTGACGGGGTATTGCCGTGGAACTGTGGTGTTATTGCTGCGGTGGGGCGACAGTGTTATTGCGGGTGTATTGCGGTAATATTGTGGGAAAAATGCGGCGGAATTAGGTGCTATTGGGAGGCAGTGTTATTGGAGCAAAACATGGTGGTGTTATGATGTTATTATGGTTGTATTAAGTTGTTATTAGCATAGTATTGAAGGGAAATTCGGGGACAATGGTATTATTTGGCGGCGACAATAATTATAACACTAATATAACACCTCATAGGTTACTTGAAATCCTGAAATCAGAACTTTGGTGAGTTTTTTCTTTTTTAAGAATTGTCGTGATACAATTTGAGGGATTGATTTGGTGAAAAGGAATTTGGAATATGGGTCAAAATTTGATCGGTTTTGAGATGCATTTGAATTTGGACTTGGACTATTTTGGGCTTGGGCTTGAGATTGGGTGACTTGAACTTACATTTGAATATTTTTTGATTTGTGCTTGAAATTTGGTGGGATTGGCTTTGATTTTGGACTTGAATTTAATGGCATCAAAATCAATCATGGTGAACTTCATGAGGCCTTGAATCTATCATGATGAAATTTTGGCTGGGTGAATTTTGGTTTGTAGATGAGAATTTGAGGAAAATTGAGGATTTTAGTTTGAAATAGGGGATTTTGATAATTTTGAGAAATTGGAGTTAGGAAATTGGGTGGCTTGAAGCAATTGGGCTAATTTTGTGCAAATTTGGTGATTTTGGATTTTAGTAAATTGCAAAATGAATGTAACTATATTGTGGTGTGATGCAATGTACGTGAATTGTGCATGGGGTATTGTAAGTGTGTGGTGACATGCGTATAAGTGAGATGAGTGTGTATGTAATGTAATGTATGTGAATTGTGCATGGCCAAGCCATATAGAGTTTCTCTAAGGCCTTGAGATCCTATGAGATCTCTCTTTGAGCCTCAACATGTTGGTCCTTAACTACTCGACCAAATGGTGATGATTTGAGTCCATCCATGTGAGACTTCACAAATGAGTGAGGAGGTGGTTTGAACGTCTAAGTGGGGTTGATTTCATCACTAGTCCTCTAGGATAATCAATAGGAAAGTCCTATGGCTAGATCATAGGCTCTAAGAAGAGGGAAAAGAAAACCTCAAAAATGAGGTCAACATGACCAGACACTTGTTTAAATTTTTTTTGAAGTTTGAAATATCAAAGGAGTCTTGATTTTCATATGGATATTAATAACTTGGGTTGGGGGAGTAGACATACATCAACTAAACCTTCGCAATCACGTAGGGAAATGGGTATATAAATTTCAGAAGTTCTTAATGCATAGACATATAACATTTTGAAATTTAAAATTAAGTTTTTTATTTATCGGCGGAGATTAAAAACCATCAGTGCTCCCAATTGACAATACATTAATTTTATGATAATAATTTAATTTTGCAAATCCAAAATTTTATTTTGAATTTAATATTTTCTGCAACAACTGTCATTTAAATATAAAAATTTTGGTGATCTTAATAGATTTTTGAGTTTTGAAAACTAGTGTTTGGCTTCTAAATAATGATTACATCATTCCTCATAGGAATGATATTGGATTCAATTCACTTTATTATTTGAATGTTACGCTAGCGTGATCCATTCCTAAGCTGGATCTTGTGACTCCAAACTAACTTTTTTTACCCTAAACGGCCAATCACCAAAGCCACCTTCACCTAATGAAATATCATTAGGTCTCCATTTGCAACGGTCAATTATGTGGACAAAGTTGTTGGAAATCACCATAAATCATATTAATCTGGAAAGACTAGAATACTGTAGCAAGGCCATCCACATCAAGTCACCAAAGGGATGCTACAACAAGAAGAGACTTTTTTTAAGTCATGAATGATGACAGGAATTGTCCCCAAATTTACAAAGTAGAGAAATGGACGCAGTTTCAAAACCAATCATATTGCAAGGAGAGGACTCATCCACGTTGTGACTGCTCTCAACTTTAATATGTCCTGCTTTGTATTATATTGGAACCTAAAATTCTAAAGGAACGGTTTGCATCTTATGTTTTTCTTAAATACAAGTAGAAGTTCTTTACCTAGGCAAGTCCTTATAGTTTTTTATTTTGGGGTTTTCTAAGACAAATTTTGAAAATTTCCATAATTTATTTAACTGCGCATATTTACAAGAACCACAAAAACATATGACAGTCAAGATTGACACGTTTTCTATGGCTTGATTTCCCTTACTAAAAAATGTTTGAAGTTGAATTTTCTTCTATTTAGATATTCTTGATGTTAATCTAAAGGGTTATCTGATCTCTTCAAACTATAAATAAATTTTAGAAACTAATGATTTTCTTTCTATTAAAATAATATCACAATTTTAGGATTTGAAGATGTCTACATCTTGCCTAATGATGGCATTTAGTAATTTCTTCATTTTTTTAAAATATATTTTCAAACTGCATGTAGCAAAATGAATTTAGAAATAATTTTAATGTAGAAATTTTATAGTCTTTTTAAAAGGAACTTTTATCCGGCTACCAAACCATAGCTCACATTTCATTCATTCTTGATAAATAATAAGCCCTTTTCCTTGAAAACACAACAAAGTTTTATACTATTCCTTATTATTGATGCTTTAAATGTTTTCCATATCATAAAATAATAATATTTCCTCACTATAAAGCAATATGCAAATAATAATAGCATAAAATGGATATAAGAAAATGTTCAAAATGTAATAAAGGCATCTTATACATGCATCTTCTAGCACACATTTTCAACAAAATAATTTATCATCATAAACTCTTATGCTTGTCTTAATTGCCATAGAATATTAACATACTTCCCTTCTTACCTCTTACTAACCAGCATATGATTAGTAAAAATATTATTTATATCATTATATCACTTATTGTTAGACTTCATAACTCATTTCTCAGGAAGCAGTGGAAGGAAACCTTGTCGAAGTGCTGCCGTCCAAATTTCCTCCACTTGTAGCACAGTCTCACCACATTCATGTGCACCGTATCCCTCTAATCCATGAATTATTCCAGCAATACGCCATGCACTAATTACTCTCCTTGGCAGCCAATTCTACATTATTATTTAAACTTGGTAGTCAAATATGTAATTTTAATGAAACTAAATTGAATACTGTTACAATGTTTTTGTTTGGACTAAAGTAAAGAAAGGGAAAAGATGAAACTCATGTGATTTATATGCTGACTAGGAAAATTTTTCCATTAATATTACCTCACAAGAGTGCATGTTTTGTAATTCATTTGGAATTTTCATGGCTGGAGTGTTGTAATAAAGGCAATCTTTTCTAACTTCTTTTGGTGGAAAATGTGAAAATGGAATGAAAATTGTTCCATTCTGTGCCTTCCTTTGTTCTGCATCATCCATACCATCTCCAACCAGCCAAACCTAAGAACATTAAGAAATTCTTTGAAGTTTTTTCAATTTTTTATGCTAGCGCAAGCACAAAAGCCATGCAACTATGATAATCCTTGATGAAAATTAAATTCATTAAATTGATATGGTTAAAGAGCAAGTGGATTAGCTTTTAGTGTTAAATTATCAAATAAAGAAGGAAAACAAAATCTGAACGAATGCATAACTTCTAATGAAAAAGATTTAGATTATAAACATGTTTAAATATCAGGAGATCTGTAATTAATTTGTCAATTTTATCAACATATATATATAATTCATTGTATTATTCTTTATCTAGTTGTATCAGTAAATTGCAATTATAGGAGTACAGAAGATTCTCATTAAATGATTTCCCTGAGAATAATTCCATAAAAATACTCGTTTTGAATGTTTATTATGATTGTTATAAATTTTATTATAATTATAGATTTTTCTTCAGTACATATACAATTATTTTAGATAAACTGTTCTCTCTTTATAGAGTAAAGGAACTCATTACCTGAGGCATATAATTGTTTGAAAGCATAAGTTTGTCTTTTGTATTTCCTAGCAAGAATGGCTCAAGCATATAATAGTCATGTTTGTTTGTCATCACAACCTGTATATAATAGCATAGTTAGCAGTGATTTATTTAAGTGTAGTTAACAAAAATATATACCATGAAAATATTTGGGCTTTTCTATAAATTAATTTTTTTATAATTGAGTTTACCTTTACACCTTTGTTGCAGAGGCATTGGACCACTGTGCGAGCAACTTTTGATATGTTACCTATGAATAAAATTTGTGTGGTGCCTTTGGGAATGCTATTAAGAATCGCAGCAGCAGCCAAGCTACTCCCATCCACAATTCTTAGTTTCAACTTTGGATACTTTTGAAGGTAAAGCTCACCACTTCCATTTAGCTCTTTTGACTAGAAATTAAAAAAATAATCATATAAGTAATCTAAGTGCTCTAACTTTAATGATATGCTTCATAGTGATCTTTATGTTTATATTCCCTCTTTAGCTAGAGTATTTTAGACTAGGTTGAGCTATTGAGTTTCTCTCCATATGAATTACCAAATCTTAGAGCTAGTAATGTGGTGCTAAGTTTTTTTATTTTTTAAAATTTTTAGTTATCTAACTTAATATCAAGTTATATATTAAAAGCTATCCTAAGAAGTTGGGATAAGGATGACGGTGATGTTAATTAACTATAAAAACATAAATGCAAATGCTTTAATTTGTATTAGCTAATGTATAACTAGAAAAATTTATGAGCATTTACATTGAGATCATTACCACTGAAACAAAGTTGAGGATGCAAACTCAATTATTATGATAGTGATCTTAGAAAGCAATAAGTTATTTTTGGTTATTTCTTAAAGTACACTAAAAATTTTTTTTGTTTGTTTTTTCATGAATTTTGTATTATTATTATTATGTAATTACCAAGGTGAAATAGTAATACACATGCCTGGTTGAGCAATCCTAAACTCAAAACCTTAACTCCCTTGGCATCAGCCTCTACAATGGTCTTTTCAATCAAATCATTGATAGCTTCTTTCTCCACTGATAAGCCATACTACGCATAGAAAATGCAAGTTATTTAGAAATATCATAAAACTATATTATCATTCAAAGGAAAGGTGATTTTCATACTTGGAATTTGTATCTTGGTATGACCCATGTTTGCATTTTGATATCCTTCAACTTATTTCTTTCAACAACAAAGGAAGAATTGTAAAACCATGTGAGTACCATAGATACCCACGCCATCGGCCACATCATCAAGTCATGCCACTTGGTCTTGTATGGTTTAGAAGCCAAAGTTGCAATCCCTAGCCGTAGATGATATATTGATTGCAAGGTGGTCGGATGTGTAAGGTGAACAACATCTATTATCTCTTTCTTTCCTTTCAATGAAATTTCATAAAGTTCATCTGATGATTTATCAATTGTGTTGTACAAATGGTCATAAAATGGCATGAATAAGGAGTAATTAGTCCGAAATTGTGTATGATGGAGTGAATGAAAACTGCATCAAAAGAATTATTCCCTCGTAAATAATGAATCAAGCAAAACAATTATCATAATATGGTATTTTATCATAGGAAACTGAACATAGCTCATGTCTTAAGACTCCTACTCAGTTTATTCCTTACACGAAGATTTACTATGTGATAAGGACGAGCACTTACGAGGGAGTGTACATGAGGTATTTCAATGGTGGAAGGGCTGAAAATAACCACTTTGGAACCAATTCAAAGTTGCAATGTCCCATATTGTTCATAAAGTCAATGTAGAAAAGATATCCTACTATTTGTGCCATCGAAGCTGTTCTAGTAAAGATTGTGGACAGAATTGGCGTAGCAAATAACATAAAGTAGACAATGTGCTCTGCAAATGGATGAGCAACAGCTGCAATTAACATTAAAAGCAAATATTAGATATATACTTTCATGAACTAGAACCTATGATTCTTACTCTATAATTTCAAAATTTATCAAACTTGCATGTTAAGAGTGGTAGGTATGTTCTCTCTATAGCTCTTATATACTTTTGTGGATTAGCTAAACAGGCCATGTCTTTGGTTTTTTTATTTTTTTATTTTTGTCATTATTATTATTATTATTTTGTAATTTAAATGGTATTGGATTGCTAGCTTGATGCTGCTTTGCTTTTTAATATTGAAGTTGTTTCAAATTTTCATGTTAATGTATTAGAAATTTATAAATCATGAATTAATAGGCTTAAAAATGAAATAAATATTTTGGTTGGCTATAGGTAAGAGGAGTATTTGTTTACATACATTGGAAAGTTTTAATATCTCAACCAAAATATGCAAATTATCGTTCAAATAATATTACTATTTGTTTGCCTTTTTTCTTCTAAAAGAAAAGTAGGCATTATATTCACACTCAAAACTTCTAAACCTAACTAAACCTATAACAAGAAATAGTGATTTCTTGTGAGCTCGAACAAAATATGCTAATATGATGGGCTAGTCGGCTCTTGTGTCCATAAAAAAATGTAACATAAATATCTTTTCGAGTAGAACGAAGGCTCAAGCCTGACACCTCATGCTTTTTCATTTTAATTCTAAATAAAATGTTGCTCTTTCAAGCACAACGTAACGTAAATGTTGAAAAAATAAGACTAATAAAATTTCATAATTTGCATACTTAAATTGAAATTATAAAAAATACGTATGAAATAAATTAAAATTAACAAATTACAATTTTCTCTTAAATTTGATTATTTTATAGCATTTATAAATGATAATAAAATGATCGATTATAAAAATAAACCTTAAAATAATGAATTGTTAGAAATGGTATATTTGCTTAAATTTGCAATAGACCAATAACGTGGTTTAGAACCTGATCCAATATTGAATATTTCTTTTTTTACCGTGACTCAAAATTCTTAATGCCTAATTTAAAACAAAAAAAAAAGAAAAAAAAAAAAAAAGAAAAAGTCGGCGATTTATATCAAAGCTTTGCCCTATCTCGTGGAAAAATAAAAAAGCATGCATGATCTAAAAAGGGTTATTTCCAACCATCACAATTAATACACAAAACTCAAAATAAGATGAGAGCTTCAACTGAAATTTAATCCCCTCATTCATATGTTAAGAAGAGAAGTTCTCTCTCTCTCTCTCTCTCTCTCTCTCTCTCTCTGATCTGTCTATTTGTCTGTCTATCTATCTGTGTTTGTATGTATGTATCTATATGCTTGTATCCATGTGTGTATGTATGTATGTATGTATGTGTGTATATAGATTTATTAGTACTATAAAATAAATGTGGAGAAAATTTAGCCAAAAAAGAACTAGGGTCTGAAGTTTACAAATGGCTCATAAAATAGTTAGTTATGAAAGGTCAACTTAATGGGTCTAGTTGAACATTTATTGCCTCATAACTCCTGTTAATACATATGGGGTATGTTTTTGCTCTTAAAATATCTAGTAATTAAAGCTGATGAATGGTTCCGCCCCTTTCCACTCAATTCTTATCTATTCATATATTTAACAACTAAACTTCAATTTCTACATATATGCTTATGCTTGAAAACGTGTATTTCCCTTTAGAGTTAAACTACTGTTATTTTGATGTGACATGAAATATTTTATTGGTATAAATGTAAAATGCCTAAGTGTATGTGCTAAATATATTTGTAAATACATATGAATTGGGTGATATCTATGTAAATGCCCCAAATAATGCATGCATGATGCTCTCTCTATTTAGAATTCAAGCTATTTTGAAGTAACACAAAATTAAAATTACAAAAAAATAAAACAAAACACCAAAATTTACAAAACTTACAAGTGATTGGTTCGGTGACAATAGAGGCATGGTGGTGAGAATGGTAGCGGGAGTATAGAAAATGATGATGCAGTGCTCGATGAAACCAATAGTATAAGAACTCAACAGGTCCAGCATGCAATAAAATGGTTATAATGAAGCCCTTGAAGTTCCATAAAGATACATGTTTAACAACAGGGATCAGTTGATAGCCCACATAAAAGATAATCCCATTAAAAAGTATCTGATCATCCCTGAAATCAGCATTAATAATATTAAATATTTACATACATATCACTAATTAATTCTTATGTATTTACATATACATTTAACACGTAAAGTTTAGTTTTTACATATATGTCTGCTTACTCATGCGTGAAACAATCTACTAATTTCACTTTTGTAAGTAGTATTTCCGATGTGATATATATGAAAGATTTGGGCGGTATAAATGTAAAAAGTAAATATAAGGTGTTAGATATGCAAATGCAAAGGAATTGAATGGCCTGTTTGTAAATGTCTGTAATGATATCTAAAACCTAAACTTTAATCTTTACATAAATGCCACCTTAACTATGCATGAAAAATTGTATTTCACTTTTTTTTTTAAATTTAAAGTAGTTGTATTTTTTATGTGATATGAAAGATTTGTGAGGTATAAATGTAAAGTACATTTTATGTGTTAGCTTGATATGCAAATACAAAGGAATTGGATGGTATGTTTGTAAATGTCTGTAATGATATTCTGATATGTTGCACACCTTTTGAAAGGTAAGTGTGGTTGTGTTTGTTCTTGAACTAGGAAGTCTTTAAAATTTCAAATTTTTTAAAGTCAAGTTATGGAGATGAAATTCAATTTTCTTGTATTGTATGCAAATTAAAATAATCTGATTATGGGCCCGTTTGGGGCGGCTTATTTGCGCGGTGAAGTTTTCCTACCGCGCGCGTGAATGTTTGTTTCGCGCGGTAGGGACGGCGGCAGAAATACGCGCGGCGGAATTCCTTCGTGAATCCCGACCGCGGCAAAATGCCCGCGGTCCGCGTTTGCTCTCTGCTTATTACGCGACGGCCCTTCTCTCGCGCTGCTCTCACCCGGCTTTCCTGCCTTCGCCCGATTTCTCGTTTGCAGGCGATCTCTCCCAGTCGACAGCGTCGTGGCCAGGCACCTCAAAATCTCCCTGTTTGGTTCGGCGTCTCGCTCACAGCGGGACACAAATCTGGCGGAACACAAGCCGTCGATCAAACACTGTATTCCGCTTTCTTCTCGACACCGAAGCTCACACGGTCTCCTTCCTCCCCACTATCATGTGTGTTTCGCTCGACTCCGCCTAGCGATCGTCACTGTAGCAATCCTTTGTCGTTTTTTACTTCATCAACAGAAATTCCCTTCTTCGCACTTGAAAATACAAACAAATTGAATGGTATGCATGCAGATCATTCCAAGTTTTACCGCTATTTCTCTTCTATGGGTTAGGGGATTAGAACTCTGACGGCAATGCCTTTCATGTTTAGCCAAACTCTATTCTACTGCTATTGGCTCACAATTTTTTAATGACCGATTTAAATTTTTTATGATTAGTTGGGATGACAGGTGAATTGTTGTCCTTATTAATGCATAAATTTGGACAAGGACAGTATGTTTTGTTTGCTTTTTGTACATTTTTTTTATTGGCACAAGTTTCACGAATTCTCATTTCATGAAATCACTATTTAAATTGAAGTTTACATGAGACCAATACGTTTTTTATTTACATATCTAACACCTATAATTTACATTTATATCACATAGGCATTGGATGGTATGTCTAAATGCTCCTTCACTTCACAGTCTTGACAATTCTGCCTTGGGAGGAAATATGACATCAGAAGTTAAGTTTAAATTGATAAATTAGCTTGTTTAAATTGTATATTGAAATTTGTTTAATTTTTAAATGCTTATACGTGCTCATTTAGAAGTCACTGATAACTCTTTGCAACTTTTAAGAAGTTTCTACATGAAAGAAATGGGTGAATTGCCATATAAATAGGATAGTGATTTTTATCCCCCTTAAATTTTTTAAAGGAATTGGAACATCTGTTTTTCTAAATAAAAGATCTTACTTTCTAATTGGAACATTGAAAATCTTTTTTGACTATTGCTGAATATTTGTTCTATTTCAATTGTGCGTAATTATTTAATTCCAGACAACTGTTTATTGAGTTTTGAGCTTTTTTTTACTAATTTTTTTGATGTGCAAGTTTGATTTTCTGCATCAATTTATTATGACTACTTTTTCTTGATACAAGGATTTCAAATTCTCAAAATTTTCAACATTTTCTTTCTAATAAGTTTAGAGAGGATGATTCTTGTAATTTGAGGATTTTTATTTGATTGCTGCTTCTGAGTTTGTGTTTTTCTTGAAGGTAAGTTCTTCTATTCTTCCTTCTCCCTTTCTTCTTCTTCCTCTTCTTTTTCTTCCTTTCTTAACCGCTTCATGAAATATATTCATATGGCTGATCTTTGGATAATTGAGGAATGATATGGTATTCTCAGTTAGTTCTTAATTTATAGAACATCTCAAGGACAAGATTTCTTCATTATTTTACATATAATCAGAAGGATTTCAGTGTCTTTTTCTTGAAAGCTTTTTATGCATATTAAACCCTGAATCGGTAAGGTTGTGAATCAATCCATCTTGTTTCATGTTATTATACTTTTATTTTTGAGAATATAGTTGCTTATCTGAGAAATGGTATTACATTCATACCTTACCCATGAATTGATTCAACTGAATCAATTCGTTATTGAAGGCTTCTTATTAATGATAACATCTGAACTGAAAGATTTTTTGGATTATTAAACTTCAGAATGAAGTGAGCTAGAGTTTATTCTTTAAGAGTTAACTGACTGGATTTTTTAGCTTGAAATTCTTTCTGGATATGTGAATTAACATTCCTTCTTCTTCATTCTCTTCAAAAGAATTTTGAGATTAAAGGTTCTTCTCCTCTCTCAATCATTTGAGACGAAAAATTGGGATATTCTTCTCTTCTTTTTCTTATTGCAATGGCCCAAGGATGTTAAAAAGTTCTTTACTTCTTTTTAGTTTTTTTTATATTTATCCAAATTGCCAGTCAATCTTTCTATGTCTAAATACCTACAGGTTGAATAGTTTGTATATAAACATTCATTCTAAATAGGCTGACACACTATACTTATTATTTATTAATCGTTATTGCCTTATGTTAAATTTACTTCTTTGATTGTTGGTTGAGGTGAATCAAATTATATTGGAAAATGGTTATATTTTTAATGTGATATGTAGTTGTTTTTCTGTGCTGTTTGATCTGTCGCTTCTGTCTTTATCTAATTTTCTCCTCATTCAGTTTTGTTTCAAATAAGCTGTTCTGAATAAGCTCCCCGAAACAGTCAACAGCTTTCAGGGGCAGTTTGGTCATTAATCCAACAACATGCTATAAATAAGTCGTTTCGAATAAGCTCTCCCAAACAATAATCAGATTATTATGATAATCGCAGATTATCGAATAATCTACTATCAACAGATTATAAATAATCCACACATGCCTCAAACAGACTCTCTATATATATATATATATATATATATATATATATATATATATATATATATATCTCTGAGTGTGTGTATACATATACATATATATACACATATATATATACATAGATGTGTATATATACGTATACATAGATATGTATATGTATGTGTATATATATACATATATATACATAGATGTATATCTATGTGTATATATATACATAGGTGTATATATATATACATAGATGTCTATATATATACATAGATGTATATTTGTGTATATATATACATACATGTGTATATACATACATACATGTGTATATATATACATTGATGTATATCAAGTATGTGTGTGTGTTTGTGTGCATGCGCGCGTGCATATATATACATGGATATATATCTTTGTGTGTATATATGTGTATATATACCTAGATGTATATATGTGTGTGTGTGGGTGGGTGGGTGTGTGTGTGTGTAATTTAAATATAATAAAAAAATGTTAATCTACTTTTTTTCTTTCATATACTTTAATCAGAAAATAATATTTTAGAGAATATCAGTATGCCATCCGGATGTCGGAAAACGGCGTGAGTTGCACCATGCCCTTTGCACAGCTACGTGATATTTTCCCATTCTTCCCCCAAAATATTAGAACTTCCTCTTTTTTTTACCCAAAAAAAAAAAAAAAAAAAAAAAAACTGAAGAAAAAATGAAGATTTAAGTACTTACCCCATCAATTATTATGTATTTACATATATATCATACAATCGAACTCTAATTTTTACACGCATGTCACCTTACATAAGCATAAAAAGGCGCACTTCACTCTTTAAAATTTAAAATGGTGGTATTTTTGATTTGATATGAAGGATTTGGGTGGTGTAAATGGGAAAAGTAAGGTTTAGATGTCAGATATGTAAGTACATAAGAATTAGGTGGTATGTATATGTAAATACTCCTAAAAGTTATTTATTTATTTATTGCCTTCTGGGATTACTTTGCTAATTCCGAGTTTGCATTGCTAAACTTTTTATATGAAATAAAGCCCAAATTATAATTTATTATAAGAAAAGTATAGCTTAATATAATTAATAAAACCTGCATATTATGGCTCACCAGTTCCTCTCACGATCAACTTGCTCAAAATCTATACTTTTGTCAACAATCCGATGAGGACTTGTTGCAGTTTTGAAGCGAGAGATGCTGATCCATATCTGACTGTGTAGCATTCTTAGCAGAAGTGAAGGGATGACCATACTATAAAATATGGGGATTTCCTTCAGATCCTTCGTTGCAAGCAGGTAGAGAGTATGGGCCGCCCATGGAGCTATAACCAGGTACTGCATCATAACAAGAAATATTACATATTACATTTTAGTTCCAAGTATGATTTTTTAATGTTTTTTACATACATACCACAAAATATTAACGTATTTACATGTATGAAATTCACAAAATTTGATATTTAAACTTATAACGTTTTGGTGTCATATGTTTATGATGATGATGATAATGATATTTTTGATGTGATGTTAAAGATTTGAGTGATATGCATGCAAATATGAATGTTTAGATGTTAGATATCAAAGGGTATGTTTGAGAATGAGGCTCTGCTCCGTTGCGTTGCAAAGAAGAACAATAAAATCCTTCGCCTTTGTTTGGTTCATTCCGTCTTCATGAGTTGCATCGACTACACAGGTATTTCTCTTCCTTTTCAGAATGTAAGATCTTCAAGGCTTCGGCCCTTGCTTTTGAACTTTCCTCGAAGGTAAAATGTTGCAGTATTTATGTAAATGTCCCAAAGATAAAAGAGATAAATTAGTTGTAATACATGTATTTGAATATTCGAAAAACATGGTAAACTTCATGTTAAGAAAATAATTTGATTCAGGTATTATCTATCTTTTGCTTCTGGCTACAGTATTTTTTATTTTTTTAAGTCCTTATTATGAATTTATCTTATCATTTTAACTCAAACTGCGTGCAAATATTCTGTCATAACTTTTCTTCATCTCACTTCAATGTTGTAAATGAAAACAAAAAATTGATTACAAAAAGGAAAAAAAATGTTACACGTGATCCATCTTGTACATAAAAAAAAAAAAAAAAAAAAAAATATTTTGGGTAATTTTTCTTTCTTTTTAAGCAGACCCTTGCTCGGTTTAAACCCATGGATTCAGAATTTATAACATCCTGTATCTTCATTATTTGCAAAAATACCAATCCAGCAAATCAAAAGCTTAGTAGAAAAAATGGTAGTTGGGCTATATATTACCTTGAAGTTTCCAAGCTTCTGCCATGGCCACTCTGTGAGCAATCCTGGTCTTGAAGCCATGAACCTCTCCCAAGCTCTCTGTTCTTTCAGCCACTGCAACTATGAGCACTTTCTTCCATGTGGTCTATTTAAAGATGGAGGAAAAACTGAAAGAAAGATTTTTTTGGAGCATTTACATGCATACCCTACAATTCTTATGTAATTACACATCAAAAACTTAAATCTTCATATTTACATATATATCCTACTCAAGCCCTTCACGCAACATCAAAATTATCACTATCATTATCTTTTGAATAATGAGCAACACATTTTTACACGTAAATTTATGACACCGAAGTGTTGTAAGTGTAATAATCTAACTTTGGGGGCTAGATAAGTCAAGACATAATAATTATAATATATGTACCAGGCGCCTAGGCCCCTCACCCTTTGTTGGCATGGCAGAACACCTGGCGCCTATGCGTCAATATGTGACGCCCAAGCGCCACCTTTTTTGTTGCTTCCATGGGGTCTGGGGCCTAAGGGCCCAGATCAAGAGCCATGGAGCCATGGAGTGGCGCCTAGGCTCCAAACGCCAATTCAGCTCCAAGCTTCAATGCTCAATTCGGTCCATTTTCGCTAAATATTGCTCCATTTTCTTTACCTATTATACTTTCAATAAAAAAACATGAAAATACTTTCCATTAAATTGCAATATCGTCAAAATAAATAATAAATGTAGAAAAAAAATTAGCACGTTTAAAGGACATGTCAAAAATCTCCCAAATATAAACATTACTATTATTATAATTTTTAAAACTTTACTTATTGATTTGATGTAATATGTTTATTCAGGGCATCCTATAATTTTGCTTCCAAAAATGTTATAGTGCAATATTGGGGAAATTTTAGTAAATAGGGTTAGAACTAAAATATCAGAGTATTTAGTATTCAACCTAGGATACCTGATTTTCTATTTACTTAAAATAAAATTGTAAATTGTCAAACTTAGGATTCCTAAAAAGTATTAAAGAGAGATTTTAAACCTCTTCATGCTAAGTTTTAACTAATACAAAAAAAAAAAAAAAGCTTAAGATTGTAATTGAGTTTTTCCTATTTAAGAAAATTTAAGTGAAATTATTTTTTAATTAGGCATCTCCTCAAGCTTATCCTCACTTTTCATTTTTTTATATTTTTCTTTTTCTTTGATTTTGTTTTTTTGATTCTTTCTGGATCATTTTCAATCTTTTTTTTCTTTTTATATGTGAGAATTACTATATCTGGATTGACCTTTAATGATTTTGACTTTCTTTATCATTCTCTTAAAGTTTTTCTTTTACTTGAAAATAATTAGTATTACTTTAAAAATAAGTTTAATAGAAGCTAAATTCATATGAATTATATATACAAGCATCTTTGTTTTTCAAATATACAATTTATTTTTAGCAATAGAAAAATCATTTACCTATAGTTTCCTACTAAATATCTTAACTTTAGAGCAATCCTATTTTTCTAAAATCTCAATTAAATTCTCTATAACACCTAAAATCAAAACAATAGTGCCCTAAGGTGACACCACTATTCTCAGATCACTTTTAAAATAATATTAATTTAAAAGATAAAGTTATTGATGACAAACAAAATTTAACTTTTAAAAATTTTCTTTTTCTCACCCAAACTTATTTTTTTTAAATATGTATTGAATTAATTTGCTTGAATATACAGTGCAGAAGAAAAACTACTTACATTTATATAAAAAAAAAGTGCAAGTAGAAAAACTAACATGCATCAGTACATGTACAATAAATCCCAGCTCAATTGTTTTAACATGGAATTGCTAAGTAAAAATAAACTACAAATAATCATAGCATTCCAACAAGTGCAGAAAATAAACAATCCAATACAAATGTCCAGCATCCAGACATAATACAACCACTACAACCTATTCGAAAATAACTCTTACTCCTCTCCCTCATCATCGTCATAGTCCTTCTCTATAGGTTTGTGTTACTCAAATGTTTGATATTGAGGATATGAAAGAAACTCTACTAGATTATCATCACCCAACATATTATTCCTTCTAAGAACTTCTATCAAAGACCCATGTAACTCAGATTCATATTCTCTGTGCTGCTTATTCTGGATTTCTAAATTTCTCAAAATTTCCACAATATCAGATATCTTTTCCTGCATATAAGCAAAATCATATTCTAATTTCTCCAAACGACCAGTAATAGAATCCAAGGTGGCAGGAGGGCGAGTAGAAGCACGTAAAGTAGAGGGCCTAGAAGTAAATGGAGCATTAGAAGATCAACCCCCAGATTCAAATGCAGCTTGCTTCAAATAGAGATCCACATTAGCCTTACTAATAGGCTTCAGTGGATGCAACAATTCTTCTGAGCTCTCAAAACCTACACCAAACTGCTGACACAAAGTAAAGATGAGTGAAGGGAAGCCTAACCCTGCTGTAGTACCTCCCTTAGAAGCACTGATGATTGTCTTATAAATCAGAGATTCAATATCAATCGGTTTCATCCTTTGAATGCAATAATTTAAAGTAGCCCTCTCCTTAGTCACCTCACTCAGATTCGTAGATGGAAGGAGTCTAGAATAAATAAAATAATACCACGCCTTTGACACGACATTAATCTTTGAAGAGGAGAAGTTTACCTTGTTACCACCTCTGATTTTCCAGGCTCCTCTTCAGTTAGTTAGAAACATCATATTCTCATCTAGTTGTGTGTCAGTAGGCTCAAATTTTGTACAGAAATAGTCTGGGATGTCTTGCGTTGATGCAAGAGGGGGTCAACTCCACTATTTTCTCACTAACAAATACTGCATTATCAAAAGCATCAGGGATATTGGCGTAAAACTTTTGAACAATGAAAGTAATTACTACAAGAGTAGTATAACAGAATGTCTCCCAATGTCGACATACAATCAAATTTTCAACAGTCCCCAGGGGCTTAGAAAAATTTGCTTCACTGTGAGTTTCTTTAATACAAGAAATTCGTTGTATCTCTCTTTATAATTGCTATTAACTAATTTCTTCTTATAAAAAATACTTATTCCTTTTCGTCCTTTAGTCTTAGGAACCATGATCAAATCTAGGGAAAATCAAATATAACAAGGAATAAATCCAAATTTAGGTTGTATATGCTTCTAAATGCAAATTTATTGCAAAATATACTTTTTTCATGGATTTTCTTCTCCTTCTCCTAAGGTTTACCAAAAAAATTGAAATTTTCACAATGTAGAGAAAATCCATGGCTAAAGAAGAAAATCACAAGGTCAAAGTATGAATCTAACCGGAGAAGAATAAATTTGAAGTTTTTAAGTCCAAAATCTTCAAAAATCGTAAGGTAGAGGGAACCTTAGGAGAGCACCCACGATGGATTAGGGAGGAAGAAGACGATTGGAAAAATAAAATGGGGCTAAAACTGGTCATTTTTCGGGTTTAAAACGGGGTCCCGGTGCTAGCGCTTAGGCGCCAGATTCGGCGGCTAGGCGCTGGTTCTTATTTTTATTTTTATTTTTTTGATTTTTTTGATTTTTTGGTTTTTAAAGAGAAGGACCACGCACCAAAGGTCTCAGAAACCTAATTTGCTCGATTCAACTTCATTTTGATAATTTTATCTTCTTTTAATCCTCCCCAAACTTTCACTTGCACATAATAACACCTAAAAACACAAAATAGGAAACAAGACGGGTCATCCTCCTTCTCATCATATCTCCTTGTCTTACTTCTAATTTCTAGCGGAATCACTACCCTGATAAATTTGGTGCTTATAAGTAATTTAGTAGGTTAATCCCTTTACAAGATCATTCTGATACTTTGGTTTATGTGTTACTAAGTTGAGGAATTCTCTCGTTCCATAAGATATGCACCTCTATCATGAATAAAGATAGTGTAGGTCATCCACATGTTCATCATCAGCAAGCTCGTTAATCGACTGATGACAATAGGGTCAGCTAAAGGAAGTAATAGAATCTTGATAGACCCATCCGTAGTTCAAACCCAACATGCCCTCAGTAATTCCTCAAGTGGGTTAAGAACCGAGTCATAGTGAATTTATTAATCTGATTACTACCAGAGAACACATAAAAGCTTGCTTACACGAGAAATAAAGGAATTGCCAACTCGCTACAGACTACAATCCAATCAAACTACAACAAATATAAGCAACCACACAGAAATATAATCAATCCACACAGAAAAACTACTAATATACTAACAAACACACAAGTAAAAACATAAACACAAAAATAAACCTTGAGTTTCCTCCCAAGAAGCGTATGGTTTAATGTCCTCAACCTGACGAAACCAAGATCTTTCCTCAGTTGACCCAGCATTAAAATTTCATTAATCATAGGCTTGTTTCCACCTATATAACGTTTAAGTCTCTTTCCATTAATTTTAAAAATTCTCCCATTTTTAGGATCTTTAATATCAATAGTACCAACAGGATAAACTTTAATTACGCTAAATGACCCTGACCACCTATACTTAAGTTTTACAAGAAATAATTTTAATCTTGTATTATATAATAAAACTTCTTGTCCAAGTTCAAAATATTTTCTTAAAATCTTTCGATCATGCTAATTTTTCATCTTTTATTTATAAATTTTAGCATTTTCATATGATTAATTTCTAATCTCCTCGAGCTCATTTAAATGCAATAATCTTTTCTCAACAGTATCTTTCAAATTATAAATAAATTCCTTTACAGCCCAGTAATCTTTATGTTCTAACTCCACTGGAAAGTGATAAGTCTTTCCAAATATGAGCCTATATGGTGACATTCGTATATGAATTTTGTAAGCAGTCCTATAGGCCCATAATATATCATCCAGTCTAGCAGACCAGTCCTTTCTATTAGGATTTACAGATTTCTCTAAATTTTTTTTAATTTCTCTATTAGAGACTTCAGCTAAACCACTGGTCTGAGGATGATGAGTTTTATAAGCTGTGGCAATTCTGTGCTTAATACCAAATTTTTCTACCAATTTTTCAATTCTTTTATTTTTAAAATGGCTTCCTCCATCTGTAATAATCACTCTTGACATCCCAAATCCACTAAAAATATTTTTTTTAAGAAATTTTACAACACATTGAGCATCACAATGAGATAAAGCTATTGCTTCAATCCATTTAATAACAAAATCCATAGCTATTAAAGTATATAAGTTTATGAGAGATGATATAAATGATCCCATAAAATTAAACCACAAACATCAAAAATTTCAATTTCTAAGGTAAAGTTTAGGGGCATTTCATCTTTCTTAGAAATGTTGTCTACTATTTGACATCTATCACAAGTTTTCACATAAATATTGACATATTTAAATTAACTAGGTCAATAAAATCCATATTGTAAAATCTTATTTGCAGTTATATCGACTCCAAGTGTCTCCCAAATTTAGAATCATGACACTTCTGAATTATTTCTCTGGTTTCCTCAAAAAGTACACATATTTAAATAACTTGATCTTTACACTTTTTATATAGATATGTGTCATCCCAAAAGTAAAATTTTGCATAATGTATAAATTTCTTCCTTTAATGGCATGTCAATCCGTATGGTATAATGTCGCTGACTATAAAGTTCACTATTTTGGCATACCAAGGAATACACCACTTGGTAACAACGTTGTTTTCGTTCCCTTTTTCTTTTTTTTTAAAAGGAGTCACCGGCTTGTCTATCTTCTTATACTTCCCTTATTCGAATAAATCTCTCCCGAATCAAATATGTGATTTAAAGATGAGAGGAACCAAATAAGAATTGGAATACGACAAAGTGATAAACAAGAGAAATGAAAAACGTTGAGAGTTTACATGCGATAAATATCGCAAGGATATGTCAAGTATGTCCGCCCAAACAAGATCGGGCGGAGGCACCTTGGACCAATATCCGCAAAATAAGTATATACATAAACTACCCATAACTAGAGAGTCCAGTGTATGTACTTGTTCTGGGGTTAGGAGCACTCCCTGAGGAACATATTTCTACTGGTTAATTACATATTGGGAGATACCCAAGAATACTCTTGATAAAATGAGTTTTATTTTATATTATCATGAACCTAGGTATAGGTCATCAAAGGAAGGTCGATCAGTGTGGGAACGCCATGATGCTTCAAAGCTCTTACTAAGTTATTGGGCAGAGAACAAGTATCCCAAATCCCGAATGGGTGGCGGCTTGTCGGCATACGGAGCCCACGAAATAATCTAAATCATCTTAATGGGGGCATCCCAACACGTCAAAGCATGTCCGGGCCATAAGGATAGATGAAAAATCTTCTTATCTCAAACGGGTGACAGCTCATCAGCATTGAGCCATCAAGACGATATCAACGGAGTCAAGGAGCGAACGTAATCGACAGGGGTAGTCAAAAGTAGGGGGGAGTAGTCCTAAGGGGTAGAGGTAGCCAAGTGTGGGTACAAGGACCCATCATCCTAAGCCATCAGGGCCTTGAGTGTACCTGGTTATGAAGAAAGTCGACCCAACAAGTCCTAAGATCCCTGGTCAGCAATCCATGAGTTGTGTTATCCATGAGGACCTCAGTAGCACTAAGGTCAGAGGAAAGAAACTCTATCATATGTCTATGAGCTGGAGCTCTAAGAGGTGGGACTTATGCCCGCCGAAGTGGCAAGGATGTCTTAGAAAAGAAGAGAAGTGGAGGTTCCGCTACAAAGCTGGAAACAACTCCGAATAATGACCCGTCTGGGTCGGGGAGCCTTCTAACACCTTATACTTTCTAGACAACCACCTATATATAAAACGTATGCTTGGTCAGTAGGGTTGGAGAAGCACGGTGGCTCCTCCTCGGGACATGCATAATATGATGCAATTACCTAGAGTGTTCCTTAAGCATTGTGGAGGTCCTGTTAAATGACTTGGGTTATGGCCATGCTATGTAACCTATTTAAAATCTAGCCCGAATGCCATGCAGGGAAGTAAAAGTGTTGCTTTTAAAGTCATGAATTTTTTAATCCTAAAACTTCATTTATCTTGAAAATTTTATTAGGATTTTTAAGTAGAAAAATTAGGAATTTAAGTCCTAAAGAGACTATATTGTGTGAAATCCTAGGTCACATAAAGAAACAAGGAAAGCATCCTAACATGCATGCATGGAATAAGGCAGAAAAATAAGTCAAATAAAATAAATAAGGCCGGTCGGTGCTGCTAGGTCAACAACATATCCCAGAAAAGAAAAAAAAAGGTCGGACTCCGCATATACATGCTCGGTCCTAGTATATACATTAATATGAAATGCAAAATTAAGATACATGACACGAGCATCTTCTCCTGGTCCTCTCCACGTGGTTCCCGCGTCAGAGCTTCAGAACCCGTGCCTGTATCTTATATATGCTACAGGACTCTCCTAGACTCTAAAAGTACATAGAAAAGGAAAAACTCAATTCTGCATGAGAACAAATGTTAGCGGGAAAGCCCCACATGCAACATATATAACGAGGTGTGCCTTATGAGTGGGAGAGACGAATAGCACAACAAAAGGGTTAGAAATCATCACATGCTCCCCAGTAACGGTACCTGTGTGTGTGTGTGCATATAGAGGCACAATTCTCAATAGAAGAACGCCCTAATACGCTACCATAAATATCAAGCATTCAGTCACAACAAAAACATAAAACAAAAAATCATGCCTTGTTAGGGCAACTAATCCAGCAGAGAACGATAGCCAGCCATCAAAAAGACTACCTAGCATCTTAGATCCTAACCTAGCACACCATCTAACGAAAAGTGTCATTGCACAGGGTCAAGTCTTTGACTATCGTATGACTTTGATGGGGTCGCCACACCGGCCCCATCATAAGGATCCAAGTGATATAAAAAATGTCACAAGAAGAGGGGTAACATTTTAAAATAAGTTGCCTCACATATGGCATAACTTATATAGTTTTAAAAGTAGGTGTTTATACGTATAATAACAAAAATATCTATTTTATGTTTTTAAATTAGCGGACCTATGATGCGGGTCCGTAACACATATGAAGTACGTTAGAGTCCTTGGATCCTTAGCAGAGTCATACATGTTTATTGCTTGTGATACAGAAACTCACACTACTTGTGGAGGTATTCTCATGGGCAACGCTCGTTTGAGTATATCTACCATCAAACGAGTCACTCTCCTAACGAGTAGGACAATCCATTGAGGCGAATGAGCAAGCATACATACACGCAAGAAGCCCACATTGTGACTGCTCAACTGAAGTATGAAGCAAATCACAACGGGCGCACAAAAGGGCGAACACACATCATGCAAATGAGTGCAAGGATGCTACATGCAACATGACACACACAAACGGGATGTACCTGTAAAACAAACTACCTCTAAGAGGAACTACAACTGCCCATGGTCCCGGGGCGTCATGCGACCAGTAGACACTTAATCAATTATCTCCGTCCTAAAAAACTCATCTTATTTTCCTTTAGTTGGATGCTTCATTGAGTTTAATACATTAAAGGTAAGTTCCTGATCATTAACTCTCATGGCTAACTCACATTTTTGTACATCTATCATTGCTCCTCCAGTAACAAGCAAAGTTCTCCCTAATAATTAGTATTTCTTATCTTCCTCCATTATCTAATACAATGAAATCAACATGGAAGACAAATTTATCTACTTTAACACTTAAGTCTTCTGTAACCCCTTTTGGATAAGTGATCGAACGATCAGTTAACTGAAGGGTAACAGTAGAGGGAGAAATATCTCATAAGCCTAACATTCTAGAAATAGTTAATGACATGAGTTTAATACTTGCTCCTAAATCACATAAAGCTTTTCCACATAATCTTTCTCCTATAGCACTGAGAATAGTAAAGCTACCAAGATCTTTAAGTTTTTGAGGAAGTTTTTTCTGAATTATTGCACTGCACTCTTCACTCAACGTAACAGTTTCGTAATCTCTAAACTTATTTTTCTTATTCAATGTCATTTATAAATTTTACATGGCTGGGCATTTATTCCAGTGCTTCAGCGAAAGAAATGTTATTTGTTAACGTTGACCTCACTTTTGGGTGAGGATTTTGGGTCTTTCCTTTAGTTACTAGGAGCTAGCCTTAGGACATTCCTAATGACTATCTTAGCATCTTAGAAAGGGTACCCACCTTCTCCTTAGACATTTCAACCAAATCTTTATTCTCTATATTAGTTCTATATGTGATCAATAATTTTAATACAGAGATTAAAGATTACATAAGGGAACTCGGATGAGAATTCCTTTAGGACCTATGGACCATAGGAAAGCCTTGCACTGTTCCATACACTACACCTTCTTGGACTTCAATACATTACATCATCATTCATAATCCTCATAATCATCATAAATATTGCATTTTCATGATCATAACATTGTAATCATTGTACCCATGGGGCTGACCAAAATTATTTGAACCTAATTTCCCCTAAATACCTCATTTAAACATTTTAAAATTTCAAAATTCCCCAAAGCAACCATTGAATCTCCAAATCCACTTCAAACCATTTGATATTATCATGCAAACCCTTTGAAACCCAAAAATTTGCAAGAATACACAATTTTTCCAAAAATTACCAAAATACCCCTAGACCCCCTAAAAAACCCAATTTCCTAAAATTTCCTAGAGTCACCAATAAGTCCTAAAAATGACACTAAATCATTCCTTATGTCTTACTGAGAATTTTGACTGTAAACTTTCTATACTTTCGGACAACTTTTTGGCACATCGGTATCGAAATAACAGATATTACAAAACGCTCCGAGGTTCATAAAACCTTCCACATTTGTTGAAAATGACCCCGAACAATGTCGTTTGATTCCAAATTTCCTATTGAACCACCTCGAACCTTTAAATCATCTTTTTGACCACTTTGACCAAAATTGACCAAAATTACCAAAATGCCCTTTTGACTTGATTTTTGACCTGTTTAGCCAAATCAACCCAAATTGAACGCAAACGACCTCCGATTAATCCAAAATTTTGGCCATTGAATGTTAAAATCCTATTTTACCTAAAAATACATAATTTTGGTCTTGCCCAGGGTCATATCATGATGATCATATGACAAATATATTTTTATAGACTTTTTGCACATATCTTGATCACATTCATTCATGCATCAGTTGAAGTCCAAATCAGATCAAATTTGGTGTGGTTATGTTTTATGATGTTCTTAACATCATTGTTTAAGAATTTGATCGATCACATCATGAGTTGATATACTTCATGTTCAAAGCTCTATTTTCAGGCCTCCTTATGCATGGCATATTAATATTCAAATTTCTTCAAAATCATGTCAAATTCATCATGGTTAGTGCTTAGGATATTTCTAACACAATTTTACATTTTTTTGGCCAATCAGATCGCCAATTCATAGACCTCATGTTCAAATTTCACCCCTCTCGGTGGGATTTTGAAATCTCATTAAATCATCCTTTTTTTTGTATCAAATGATCTCAAATTTGCATGAAACTTGTACCAATCATATTTTATATCATTTTAAACATCTTCATTCAAAAATTTTGACAAAATTGGACCATTCATTTTTTCATGAAAATTGCCCCTCTCATATGACCCACTTTGAAATTATTCCCTCGTAAATGCATATGATTAAAGTCGAAAATCATGTTAATCTTCATCCTTATAATAATTTACATCTTCATAAATGTTCTCATTCAAAGATTCAAGCATTTTGATTAGCATTTTTTCCACATTGGCATCTTGATGCATAATGAGTTCAAATTGACGTGTCACACAATCCACATATATTTTCCTACCAAATTAATTTGTAATTGTTCCCCAACATTTCTAATCATAAAATACATCTTTATGAATACTTGCATTCAAAATTTCAGTCCATCTGACATCAATTTAATGAATTTTGCATTTCATGCATGTGACCATGTACACTTCACCACCCATGCACCTCTTGAACCCAAATTCATGCATTTGAGCTATCCTTTGGGCTTGATTTTGTAGCTTACTTTTCCAGCAATGTTAGGAAGCATTCACCCATTGAAAATTCCATCATTAGATCTAAGCATGGGTTACTTATGCTAAGCCATCTTTGACCATACCCCTCCCACTTGCTTTTGTCTTCTAGCCCATGTAATCATGATTTTTTTTTGAGGCGTCACCCTCTCATGAGTCCACTTCATTTCTCCATGTTTTTCTGGAGACTTTGGCTCCTAATCCATGCCAAATCAGCAGCCATTTCATGCTTAAACTAAGATTAATTATGGGGAGGCATAGGAGGAGTTTATCACTTAGATTTGATTGGACAAGCTAGCCACAACTTGCCAAACTCTAGCCCACCCTATCCCCTGCCTCCTGACTCCACCTCCACCATAAGCCAACCAAATGCTTCCATCTCAGCCCCCTGTCCACATCAGCTAACTTCACCTCTACCTGCACCCCTTGAGCAAAGTTGTGCTCATTGACCTGAGGAACACAATCAGCACCACCTCCCTCGCCGGAAACCACTACCGTCGCCGAAAAACCCATTTGATGCTCACAGCCACCCCCACATTCTAGCCAAAAACTTCCACCAAAACTTCATTCAAACCATCCCATTAGCCTCCTTAGGTTCTTAGGAGACTAAAACACTCATTTTCAATAGCTCTCACAGTTGTTAACGTCTCCTCAAAGCGAAGCCGAGCCAACTTCGGCAAACTTCCAATCTGACGCAGACACTGTAAGGACTTGGATACATTCAAGGAAGTCCATTTACTCAATCATAATCGAGGACAAACCTCTTAGGCTCAGGTATGCATCCTAAATAAAAAAGATAATCCTAAGCTATCCTCCATTCCAGATCAAAAAGTAGATCACAAAACACCTAACTATTTGTATGGATGTGATCTACTATTCGAGCTGAACAAAACGAGCCCAAGAACTCGAAATTTGGTTGAGAATCAGCGGAGAACGAGCTCCGAGAAGTTTCAGCCATCCAAACCATTCGTTCGCGTGATCAGGGCAGGAGGAAGAAGACAGTGGCGCTGATTTATGTTTTTTTAATTATTTCGTATTTTTTGAATCCCAGAAAATTAGCTTAACCTCAAAATTACATAACGTTTCATAGAAAACTTCAAAAGACAAATTGAAAAATGATGTAGAGTTAGAAAAATGAGAAGAAGTTTTTAAAATTAAAATCACAATTTTTCAGTAAGTAAATATTTTTAAATTAATCTTTTAAGTTCTGAGGTATTTAAATCATAAAAATTAAAATATAAATGAGAAAAATATGAAATTTGGCAGAGTTATTAAATGGTATTAGGGGAATTTTCTCTCATTTTTTCCAGGTCATTTTAATGTCTCTACATTTGTGTTTTGATTTTTGAATGAATTAACCTATTTATTTAAATTAAAAAAATTAAAAATTTATGAAAATTGCAAAAACTATTCCTAATTATATTTTTGAATATAAAAAGATATTTAAACATTTTTTAAATCAGTTTAAAATACTTTTTATAATTAAAAAAATATTAATTGGGGTTTAAGTTTAATTTAGTCTGGGTTAGCCTAACTCGAGTCCAACCCAAGCCCGACCTAGCCAATTCTCTTTAAGTCTAGTTCAACAAGATTACAGACCTGGTTAGCCAACCCAAGGGTTGAGTCAATCACCCACTAAGTTCAATTTTAGTTATTTAGGGTTTTAGGCTAGCCAGTCTTTAGCCCGAGTCTAGCCTGGGTAAACTTAACATTTATATGAGACCAATTATAGGAGTCGATTCATCCTGAACTTAAGATTTGAGTCATCCTAAATTATAATATTAGTTAACTTAAACCTTAGGTTAATTAAGCTTAAACCAATAAGATTAGTTAACATAAATCCTAGGTTAGTTAACCTAAACCAATAAGATTAGTTAACCTAAACTTTAGCTTAGTTAACCCTAACCAATAGGATTAGTTAACCTAAACTTTAGGTTAGTTAAGCTTAAACAATAGGATTAGCCAAGCCTAAACCTTAGGTTAGTTAACCCTAAACCAATAGGATTAGCTAAGCCTAAACTTTAGGTTAGTTAAACCTAAACCAATAGGATTAGTTAACCTAAACCTTATGTTAGTTATGCCTAAATTAATAGGATTAGTTAACCTAAACCTTAGGTTAGTTAAGCCTAAACTAATAGGATTAGCTAAGCATAAAACTTAGGTTAGTTAACCTTAAACCAATAGGATTAGCTAAGCCTAAACTTTAGGTTAGTTAAACCTAAACTAATAGGATTAGCTAGGCCTAAACCTTAGGTTAGTTAACCCTAAACCAATAGGATTAGCTAGGCCTAAACTTTAGGTTAGTTAAATCTAAATCAATAGGATTAGTTAACATAAACCAATAGGATTAGCTAAGCCTAAACCAATAGGATTAGCTAAGCCTAAACCTTAGGTTAGTTAACCCTAAACAAATAGGATTAGCTAAGCCTAAACTTCAGGTTAGTTAAACCTAAACCAATAGGATTAGTTAACCTAAACCTTAGGTTAGTTAAGCCTAAACCAATAGGATTAGCTAAGCCTAAACCTTAGGTTAATTAACCCTAAACCAATATGATTAGCAGCCTAAACTTTAGGTTAGTTAAACCTAAACCATATGTTAGTTAAGTCTAAACCAATAGGATTAGCTAAGCCTAAACCTTTGGTTAGTTAACCCTAAACTAATAAAATTAGCTAAGCCTAAACTTTAGGTTCGTTAAACCTAAACCAATAGGATTAGTTAACCTAAACCTTAGGTTAGTTAAGCCTAAACCAATAGGATTAGCTAAGTCTAAACCTTATGTTAGTTAACCCTAAACCAATAGGATTAGCTAAGCCTAAACTTTAGGTTAGTTAAACCTAAACCAATAGGATTAGTTAACTTAAACTTTAGGTTAGTTAACCCTAAACCAATAGCATTAGCTAAGCCTAAACCTTAGGTCAGTTAACCCTAAACTAATATGATTAGTTAGCCTAAACCCCATGCTAGTTAACCCTAATCCAACCCTAATCTTTAGGTAAAACAAACTTAAGTCATAGCTTTATCTTAAGCTAAGCCTGCTCTAAACCTTAGGTTAGAACTTAACCCATAGGTTAAACATGGTAGAACCTTTTAGGTATAACCTTAAAACTTAAGTTAAACCTAAACCCGTTAATTAAAATATCAACTATTAATCATAAAATACATCGGGATGGGTAAAATTCACATGAAACACATTAAAACTTAAACTAAACTAAACACAACAAGGCTTTGAAGCATGGCTTTGTAGGTTAAGTCAGCTACTAAGTCGTCAACTTCACATAAATAATAACAAGTGAACAAAAATAACTAAAATAAAACACTTAAAATCCCACAATAAGATATAAACAACCTAAAACATTTAACCCTAAAATCGATAAAGTAATTCAAGGATTAACTAAATCTTAATCACAAAGATTACATAATGCAACCTTAACCCCTTTGATTATAGTTTACGAAGATTTCTTGGATGATGCATTCTGAGGATGTTGACAGGAATCTTCCGGTCCTGTTGGGCAACCACCTTTCGGACTAAGTAAACTAGGGCACCCGGCGACCTGGGACGACAGAGCCGTTGACAGCTTGACCGGGTTACCACTAATTAAATAATTAAAATTTAATAATAATTTTATAAAATATCTTTCTTTGTTTACTTATTACTTGATGTATCTTAATGCATGATTTTATTGCATTTATCAAACATAGAACACATGTGTTAAGGACAAATAATGAAAGAATAAAAGTTGTTTAGATTAGGGAGAACCTAGAAATCATAACACTAGGGAATTACTTAGCTTAAGTGAACTTAGTCTTGGCCTAGGTTTGAACTATACCTCCACCATCCTTTAATTAATTTACTATAAAGTTATCGAAACAAATAAAACTTTTAACAATAAGATTGGAGGACCTGAAGACTTGAAGACACTTCAACAAGGAACTTGGAGTAGACTTCGTGGGTAGTTCGTTCAAAACATTTCTTTAGTTTAAAATAACAATCCTTAGGATTCCAAGGCTATCTTTTATGACATAAAACATCTCTCTTTGTTAGGCTCCTGCATAGTCCCGATATGCAGCATGTCCTAACTTGTTTTAGGATTCTGAGGTAGTCACTCGACGTAAAACCTCCTATCTTTTTAGGCTTTTTGTGTAAATCATCATTATACAAATCTAAGCCCTAATTAAAAAAACTGGCAGGATTTAATGTAAATTAATATCATCCTAAATTGAGCCAAATATTAGGATAGTTTGGGGGATTACCAAGAGCCTATTTTTGGATCTTTAATCTCCCCTACTTTTCTTCCTTTGATTCTTAAAAAAAAATTCTCACATTTGAACCAATCCCTATTAGAAATTTCACAATCATGTTCGTTGAAAACCCTTCCTTTTGAATTCATGAAAATAAAATATTCCTGATTTTTATTGAGAGTTTTCTTAAGTGACCCGCTCGCTTATGATGTAATTAACTATTGGGCCTTGCCCTTATAGGAACATAAAAGAACCCATACTTAAAATAAGCCCTATTTGACTCCCATATCAAATAGGGGAATCTGTCGGTCATCATGTAAACTTGCAAATCAAACGGAATTTATTTATTTCTATAATTTATTTAATTGAGCTTATCGTAAAGTAGTGTATTACCTTTCAGGGTGGTACATTACTCGTGGTCAGCTCGATTATTTAAACTGCAGGAATCAATGGGATCAGTTTGACCCCATTTTCTTCAAATTAAAATACCTACTTTCTAAATACTATATATTACACTAAATTAAACAGCATCCAGCCGTATGGCGACCGAAAAATTTTGGCGACTCCGCTGGGGATTAATTCCTCTCTCCGTATTAATCAGAAATAATTGTTTTTCATATATCGGTAATGTGTCCATTTCCCTCTTCGACTAAATTACCATTCTTTTCTGTTGGTTTACTTTGTCCATTTCTTTCTTGGATGAGTATAACCAACTCTTTCGAATTTCCTAACTTTTGGTTTAAACGTCCTAAACTAAGAGTTCAGGGATCCTTTTGGTTTTCATTTTCTTTTGTGGGGTCGGAGCCCCGATATGTGTGATGGTGAATTATATTCACCAAAACAATATTTCATATCTTTGATTTCGGATTGGGTCTGAATATTACACTACATCTAATCACTTTAGGGCTAATATGCTTTTAGCCAGATTAAACCCAATTCTTCACACTTATTTTGCCAGTTTGTTTTTATACATTAATTACAATTTGGCATAAACTTCAATTTACTTTAATCATAAATTCTGCCCAGTAAACAGACATTCCTTACCACTTTTAGTAAAGGATTAGGCTGTTTCTGACGTTCCGACCTTGAATTGACACTGACAATGTCGACTCCAAAGTTGTTGTTTAGCTTTGCAAACAGTTCACCTTATGACGAGGCTACACTTAGCCAGGGATCCATGCTCAAGTTTGGGTCTGATTTGATGAAGTTGAGGTGTTTTTAGAAAAGGTTCCGTGTGTTGTTTTCAAGTTGATCCCTTCTAAAATAGTTAAGCCTGCTGCCCGATTTGACTTGAACTGTCAGCAAGTTTGGGTCTGCTTGTTCAACCAGTTGTTTTACCAATCGCTAAGATAGATGCTCCATCCACTGCTAGACTTTCTACTTTCGACAAGGGAAAGAGAATAGTTCGGGGGCCGGAAACTGAAATATTTGTTGCTCCTTTTGTGTTCGAGGTTGGATCTAGTTCACGATCCATGCCTCTAACACGGTATCGAGAAAACTTCGTAAGGCAGCTAAAGCTGAAGCTGCAAATGTTACCTCTGATGACATATCTCTCCAGCCAAAAGAAGTGGAAGTGTTTGAAACCTCTCCCCTTCTTAGAGGGAGTAGATTTCACCCACTTTCTGCTGCTCCCGCTGAAGAAAGTGCCCATAGAATTGCCGCAGCATTTCCACGACTTCACAGACAGAGTAGGGTGAGAGAGAGAATATCTCCCCTTGCTCGAGTTCGAGCAGTATTTGAGAAGCTAGCAAAGGAAGAGCGTTGCAATGTCGCTGAGCTGGTGAAGAGGATGGGATGTACCATCTCATCGAGAATGAAAGCTGAGATCCTGAGACGCCCGAAGAGATTTTAGAAATTCCAGAAGACATTTGTGCCCCGTGTATCTGCTAAACTCCGTTTAGGACCTCGGGTTGACACGGTTTCAGTTCCCGTTACCACTACTGAACCACTTAAGAGCAGAATACCAGTCAAATCCTGGTTAGGTCCTAGGATTCAGCCTGCCGTAGTACAAAAGAAGTCCTTTAGAGATTCTTACGATAAAAAGGCTTCTACTACGAGGTCTAGATTACTTGATGGGGAACATACCTCTTCCTAGGATTCCGTTGATGTCAATGGGACACCCCGTCCCCATACATCTCTAAGGAAGAAGGTTTGGATTCCCAAAGTTTCTAGACCAGCTTCTTCGGTAGAGATGGAGGACCATTTTACAAGAGAGAAGGACGAGTCCGATAGCTCGACCAATTCCGCTATAATTTTCCCGACTGTAGAGATAAAGGAGGGACAGTTACAGCAGACTCCGCTTGATATCAAACCAGCTGAAGAGTACTTAATCAAGGCTAGAATGGACAAGTTACGAACTGACTTAAGCAAGCTTGCCAAAGAGAGAGGAATCAGCGACGCCGATACAGATTCTGATGAAGAATCCATGGAAATTAACATGGTTGACACGAGAGCTCAAGCAACCTCACGAGAAATTCAACCTTCAGATGAAGAAGATACTGAGACAGACTCTCATAGAGCAGTTCACACTCGGGATGAGCAGATCATCAGATTGGAGAAAAGAATGGAAGAGGTGCTTGCTGTAATCGCTATGCTGTCTGCACGGTCTCCGACTCCAATAGCTGTAGAGGTGCATCCACCAGAAATAGTACATATCAAGGACGACAGAAGGGATGCTACCTCTACTAATAAAGAGAAAGAGCCCAAAAGGAACTCCGTCCACAGCTCAGTACCTAAACCTGCCTCCACGTACTCCGCTTAATCTTAATATTATAACAAATGTATAATATATTCAATAATTGCAAAGTTACCTTTATCAACGCAAGTATACGTATCGCTCAAGTAATTCATGACTCTAGTGGAGTTGTGGATATTGATCCCACAGGGATATTTTAGAGGCTACGGACTAGGATTATAGAAACCAATACAGAACCACAACTTGTAAATCGAATTGCCTATATGTCACTAATAAGCAATCGTAAATAAAATGCAATTTTAACAAACTAATTCTACTAACAATTAACTACTTCTACTAATAAAGTGAGGTTTAATATTTAAGCAAGCATCCTTCTCTTTTGTTAAGAAATTTAAGTGAATGGATAATTAGAATTAGTTAAAAAACTGTGTTGTGCCAAATAGGAAGATACCTATTCTTTACCCTTTGGTCCAGGCATAAAGAACATTGACTAATCCTATGCTCGGTTACTGAATCTGTGGCTAGGCTGGGAGGATACTGGCTCTCACTTCGGAGCTCCCACGTTTCGCTCGCCCGAGGGCTAACATCTACACTTCAGCACCCAAACGATATGACCGAATTGAGGATTTAGTCTGTCACTCTAAAATCTTCAATTCTATGCCCGATAAATAATATTTCCCTATTTATTTGCACTTTACTTTCAAGGACTTTGACCTCCCTGAATCTAGGATGTAATCTTCACTTTAGTTGTTAAACTCAACATATTTTAACTAATCAATTGGCAAGATTGAAAGTAAATTAAGTTTGAAGTGTGAAGATTATCACAACTCCATATCATTCTCTTGGCACAACTAATTCAAATCACCATTTCACAAAAATCTCAAAACAAGGAGAAAGACAGAGAAACTACTCAGATTTCATGGAGAGGATACGATAAAACTTGGATTTCATATATAAAAACAAAGTTATACAAACTAAAATAAGTAAATACAACTTATCTCGAATTCCTCCCCAAGAAAAACCCTTGAAGTTTCTCCGAATATCTTCCTTTCTTTACAACACACTGAATTCTCATTTGAAGCGGTAAGAAGGAAGAAATCTCTCACTTCCCTTCCACTCTTATAGTCTCTCGAAGAATTCCTCACAAAAAACACTAAATAGACTCACTCTCTAATACTCTAATGGAACCACCAACACTATGAAAACACTTTAACACACTCCTATACTCTTTATACACTTGATGGACACGTGGTAGACACTTTTTTCGGCCTCCATATGTTTCTTTTAAAGTAATTGAAGAGTTTCCAAGAGTTACCCAAGCATCCTTTCAAAAATCATCCACATTCAATGCACCTTGTGAGAGAACCGACTTTCTCGACGTCGGCGGCCTCGATCTCGCCGTCGGCGAGCTTCTAGAATACTTGGCTTTTGGACTCTCTCTCTTAAGGCCCGCTGTCGGCGGCCTCGATCTCACCGTCGGCAACCTCCCTTGTAATATATTTCTGAACTCTCGGGAAGAATCCACCGTCACCTTCGATCTCGTCGTTGGCGTGTTCGATCTCGTAGTCGGCGCCCTAGATCAAATCTTCATATTTTGGTCCATTTTGCTCCAAATTCGCTCTTTTTTGCTTTTTTTTCTCTCCAATGTCCATAAATTTGCATATCTGCAACAAAACATAAAAAATACATTTCTCTAAAGTGCAATATTATTAAAATCAATATAAAATAGGCATGAAAATCTTAACATATTTTCAGTAGGTCAAAATCCCCCAAACTTAACTATTACTTGTCATCATGTAATTTTTAGTACTACATAAAAGTTATAATTTATTGTAGTAAAGTTTTGATTCAGAAAAACTATAATTTCGATTTAAATAAATATCATAGTAAGATTTCTTAGAAAGATTTCAAGTAATTAGATTAATTCTGTAGAATTAAGACTATCTAGTCATCAAGTCTAAGAGTTCTAGTTTTCTATTCATTTCAAGAATGACTATATGTTGCAATATCAATTCACTTAGAATATCCAGATGATAGAAAATTCATGAGGATACTACTAGTAAAAATATAACTTCATAAATATAAGTTCAGAAATGTATTTTGTTTTCTCTTTTAGGTTAATCTAAGTGAAGCCAAATTTTGATAAGACATCTCCTCATGCTTCTAACTTACTTTTCTTTCTTTTCTTTTCTTTTCTTTTTGGATTGCTTTTCAAACCTTTCTTTATTTTTTTTTCTTTTTCAAGTGAAGATTACTATATCTGGATAGCCTGTTAATAATTTTGAACTTCACTCTCCTTTTCCTAAATTTGAAACAAAACATTTATTTACCTTATATGTAATCATAGTATTTAAATCATTGAGCCCCAATCTTTTCTTTCTCAACTAAATTCCTAAGATTCTTAATATTTCAAAATATAGTTTTCTTTACTTTAAATAGTTAACTATAGTCTTATCCCCTTATACTAAATATCTTAACTTACAAAATTAATTTTTATTACCAAAAATATTTCCTTGATTCTTCTACAATATTTAAATAAAGTCTAAATATAGTTAACTGAATTAAATTTTATCACAACAATCATATTTATAAATTTTTGAAGATATTTTAATTGAGAACACAACAGTTAATATTTTTCTCCCCCCCAAACTTAAAGTTTTCAATAATAGAAATAGTACAGGGTGGAAAGAAAAATTCTAAATATAAATCATACCTTTGCACTTTAGACATTTTTGTCTTTCTGAAATTTTGCAGGTTCTTCTTGAAAATTTTTAACTTCAACTGACATGTAAGAATAGGAATTTTTCTACACATATAACATATTAGAAAATTTACTGGGTTAATGAAATTTTGAAATAAGTATATAAAACAAAACATTTAACAACAACTATTATACTACACAGTACAATACCAAGTAACATTTACATTTCACAACACAATAACACACTCTACTATATTTAACTTAAAGTTCACAATTACAATTACAATCACAATCCATCAAAATCATCCATAAATGAAATACAAACTACAAAAAAAAAATATATATCTCAGAAAATAATACAGTACACAGAATACAAACAATGGAATAAAAGTACTACAACAAAATACACATACATCACATCACAAATTCAAGATCAGACATCAAAATCCCATATTATGTCTTCATCTCCCTGGTCAGTCGGTGGATTGGGTTGATAATGAGTATATCGAGGGCATTTAGGAAAGGTAACATCAGACTCACCTCTGTAGTGTCTAGCCTGAGCATCATAACAAGCAATCTCAAAATCAGAGTGCCGCTGAAGATACTCACTATTATGATTGTGTCTCCGCTCTAATCCTTCAATCCTTTGATCTATTCTTTCAAGTCTTTAATCTAACTTTTCAAAACTTTTTCGCTGCAGGGTCATCACATTCATCAAATCATAAAGAGTAGGGGAGCTAGGCAGGAGGGTCATAGCTAGTAGAGGGGATATCTCTACTGGTAGAAGGTGCCTTACTCCTACTCCAAGATCTCCATTCCTCATGGGATTCGTAAGTCTTCAAATTAGCTTTACTAATGAGTTTCATAAGGTGCACCCATTCTTTATTATCTCTAGCTTCCACTCCAGATAATTGGCAAAGTGCATAAATGAGACCAAGATGTCCTAGTCCTCCACTTGATTCACTCTTTGCTGTCACCAAAATATTTTTATAAATAATATTACCCACATTTATACTTCTATTGTTCTGAATACAGAAATTCAGAACCGCTCTATCTCTTGATACTTCACTATGATGGTAGGTAGGTAGCAAAGTAGAATAAATGAAATAATGCTATGCTTTAGCTGTGGCATTCATCATGGAAAGAGGGAAGTTTATCCGTTTACGCTATTTCATTTTCCAATTCCCTTTCCCATCAGTGAGAAATTCAATGACATCGTCTAACAGACCTTCCATAGTTCCAAATGTTTCATACTTGCTAGAATAATAATTGTGAAGTTCGTAAAAGGAATTAATGCGGGCAACATTAAAATCAACAGAAAAACCTCTTACTTTGACAGGCTCGTCTTCAATTGAGTCAGATTGGAATAGAACTCTTTTACAACTTCGACAGCAGCTTTGTTTGTAGCGTAGCAAAAGTTTTCCCAATTTCTTTCTCTGATAACTCACTCTACTTCTCCTCCATGATTATAAAAAACTTGATCTTGAATACATTTCTTTTCTTGGAAGATTGAAGTGTACCTTGATTGGGCTTTTGCATTTATAAATCGTGCCTCATCAAACTCAAGTCGCCTCTTTTATTGTGGAGCCATTTGTTCAATCTATAAAATTCACAAAAATCTAAACTAAACTCCAAAATAATGATAAAATGACTTCCAAAGGTAACTTTAAGAGTTCTAAATTAAGTTCCATGAATTTCTTCTAAGCCTTTTCTCCACTTTTTCAATTTTCTCGAAATTCTTAAATGTAGAAGAAATTGATGGTGAAAATTAAAAAAATTTACATAGGAGGGAAGCTCTAACCAAGTGATGATCAAATATGGTGTTAAAATGCGTTGAAATAGCCCTAAATCCAAGATCTCTCAAGCCCTACGTCGAAGTTTTCGGTAAATAAGGGAAGAAGACGATGAATAGTGGTGGTTGACTGGTCAAAATCACGGTTAAAAGGTATTTTTTTGGGATCTTACCGTCAGTGGGGTCATTCGCGCTGTCAGCGAGCTTAATAGGATTAAATATCCATAATCTCGGGAAAAACACGCTGTCGTCGGCCTCGAGCGCGCCTTCGTCGAGATTCTTAAATTTTGATTATTTTTAAAATTTTTGCGATTTCGATCAATTTCAAGCCTCGTCAACATCCATTCGATTATTTTAAACATAAATTTAAAGTGAATAAATGATGTATTAACACAAATAAACATTCACAATACAAAACATCACAATTATATATAAAATCCAAGCGTTACAATACACATTACATAACACACATAAGTAGGTATTTTCTCAACCTAAATTCGTCAAATCAGCATCGCAATCCAAACCACAACACTCTAAACACTGAAAATAAACATTTCAAACATAATCTCAACTATACTGAGATAAAAAAGCAAACATAGAAAGCAAAACAAACAAATATAGTTTAAATCAAGTCCAACATAAAGAAACATACAAAGTAAAGCAATTCTACTACTACTCTGATTCAGTGCTAGTTTCTCCTCTGATATCACCCATCGCTTGAGCATGCACATAAAGGTTATAGAAGGGTTGGAATAAGAATTCTTCAGTTGAATCTTCTTCTATCCATCCCATCTTTCTCATTAATCGTATTAAACTTCCTACGAAATGTCCAGTATGATCAAAATGTTCTTTCATCCTCCAATCAATGTGATCAAAGAAATCAGAGATACTGTTAATTGTACTTGTTAAATTTTGTACCTCTTTCTCCAGTTTCTTGATTTTGTGCAAGATATTCATCGTCTTGTCCGCTACTAGAGGTCGAATAAAATTTGAGTTCTGCGATGATTGATCCATAATAGCGCCCATCTCCTTCTCCTCTTCATTTGCTGGGAACACTCTGGTTGGTTCTAAAGGTTTCCAAGGTAGCAGTTTCTTTTCCCAAATCTCGTATGGAACTTGAAACAGACTGCATAATGAGAAAATTGTTGAAGGATGTCTAAGCCTCTGAGTTGATCCTTGAACGATCAGGCTCATAACAGACGTCACAATTATTGATCCAATATCAATTGACCATCTCATTTGAATGCAATAATTCAATATAGCACTTTCTTTGGTAACTTTACCGATTTTCATCGTCGGTAATAACTTCGCAGAAATGAAAAAGTGCCAATGTTTCGATATGGGATTTAAAAGTGTAGCAGAAAAACTGACATACCCGTTTTCTCTAACTTCCCAGTCTTCAGTTTCGTCCGTCAAATATTGGTAGATTTCATTCATCAGATTTCTCGTTGGGACGAAATTAGAATAATGGCAGACAGGAATGTTCTCAAGCATATACAATTCATTAATACGTCCAGAATTAAACATGATCCACCTACCTCGCACATAGACGCTTCCTCGGTTGATTCCATGCAAATTGGCATAAAACTCTTTCACCATGGGAACGACTACTGCAGCAGTAGTGTAGCAAAATACTTCCCATCGTCACCGTACAATCATTTCTTCAATCGTTGTCAAAGGATTGCTTAATCCTCGACTCACAAAATCTCTTTCTTTAATTTGCCTCCTCTTTGACAACACCTTGTTGAATAGTCATTGTGCCTCAGCACTGATGAATTTTCTCCGGTTGAACACTTGAAATCTAGGGTAATCTACTGAATTGGAATCCATTAGGGAAGAATTCAAGGGAGTTTCCATTCGTTTTTGAGAAATGGAGAGTTTTTGAATCGTCAATTGAAGTTTAGAGGGAATTAATTTGCCTAAAACCGCCAAAAACCACCATTTTAAACTCAAAAAACTGTCCACTCGCCGATCTCGCTGTCGGCGGCCTCGATGGCGCTGTCGGCGGCCTCGATGGCGCTGTCGGTGGCCTCGATGGTGCTGTCGGCGAGCTTTGTGCAATTTCCAGGGCTCTCGGGAAAAACTCACTGTCGGCGGCGTCGACCGCGCCGCTGCGCCCAAGGCAAAATTTGTACAAAAACACCGTGGTCTGAATACGTTCCAAAATTTTCTCTATGGTTCCAAATTCTATGATGATCAAAGGGTAAATACAAGCAGTATAATTCAATACTACCACAAACTAATGATAAATTCAAACAAACACACAACAAATAATGATAACTATGGGTTGCCTTCCATAAAGCGCTTGGTTTAATATCGTCAGCCCGACCTATTCAGGTGTTATTCAGGTTGACTGAGCATTAAAACCTCTTTAAAATTCTGTCTTTTACCCTCAAAATATGGTTTTAATCTATGTCCATTTACTTTAAATCTATTCCCAGTCTTTGGATCTTCAATTTCAACAGCTCCGTAAGTATAAACCTGAGTCACGGTAAAGGGTCCTAACCAACGAGACTTGAATTTCCTAAAAAATAACTTCAGCCTTGTATTGTAAAGCAAAACTTCTTGTCCCGGTTCAAAGTTCTTCTGGTTAATCTTCCGATCATGCCTTAACTTCAGTTTTTCCTTATAAATTCTGTCGTTATCATAAGATTCATTTCTTAATTCTTTCAATTCATTCATTTGTAACAATCTCTTCTCACCAGCATTTTTCAAATTATAATTGAATTCTTTAATCACCCAATATGCTTTATGCTCTAATTCTACTGGTAAGTGACAAGTTTTTCCAAAAATGAGTCTGTAAGGAGTCATTCCAATAGGAGTTTTATAAGCAGTTCTGTATGCCCATAACACAGTATCCAATCTCGCAGACCAATCTAATATACAAGGATTTACAGTCTTTTCTAGAATTCGTTTAATCTCTCGATTAGAACTTCAGATAATCCACTGGTCTGAGGATGATAAGCAGTAGAGATTCTATGAATAATATTAAACTTCTTTACCAATCTCTGAATATATTTTTTCCTAAAATGGTATCCTCCGTCAGTGATAATCACTCTTGGCATACTGTATCTTGTGAAAATATTTTTCATTAAGAATCTTGAAACACTTTTAGCATCATAACGAGGTACAGCTTGTGCTTCAATCCACTTTGATACATAATCAACTGCAATCAAAATATATAAGTTTCCAAACGAAGGAATAAATGGTCCCATGAAATCTAATCCCAAACATAAAAAATCTCAACTTCTAGCATGAAATTCAGAGACATTTCATTTCTTCTAGATATATTACCTACTCGTTGACATCTATCACAAGTTTTGATATATCTGTAAACATCTCAAAAGAGAGTATGCCAATAAAATCCAGCTTGCAAAATTTTATGTGCAGTTTTATCAACACCAAAATGTCCTCCAAATTCAGAATCATGGCATTTTTGAATAATCAGTTCATTTTCTTCATAAGGCACACATCTCCTAATAATAAGATCGTTACATTACTTATATAAATATGATTCATCTCAAAAATATGCTTTTTCATCATGAATGAATTTTTTCTGTTGCTGTAGTGTTAGCATAGGTGACAAAATATCACTTACTATATACTTAACTATATCAGCATACCAATGTATTTTCCACTCATTAATATTTTAAAGTTGTTCATCAGGGAAACTGTCTGTAATTTCATTGTCGGTGTCAGATAATTTGTGATATTCTAGTCTCGACAAATGATCAGCAATTTGATCATCAGATCTCTTTCTATCAATCATCACAAAACCGAATTCTTGCATCAAAAGTATTCATCTGATTAATCTTGGTTTAGTATCCTTCTTTTGCATCAGATATTTAATAGCAAAGTGATCAATATGCACAATACATTTAGTTCCAATTAAATAAGATCTGAATTTGTCAAAAGCATACACAATAGCCAGTAACTTTTTTTTAGTAACCGTATAATTAATTTGAACATCGTTAAGAGTTATACTAGCGTAGTATATAACTTTAAAAATTTTATCATATCTTTATCCAAGAACAACTCCAATAACATAATCACTAGCATCACACATTAATTCAAATGGTTTCTCCCAGTCAGGTGAAACTATTATAGGTGCTGAGCTTTTCCTTTAATAACTCAAAGGCATTCAAGCAGTCTTTAGTAAATTCAAATTTCTTGTACTTTTCTAAAAGTTGGCATAGAGGTTTGGTAATTTTTGAAAAATCATTAATATAACGCCTGTAAAAACCAGCATGTCCAAGAAAACTTCTTACCCCTTTCACTGTAGTAGGAGGTGGTAGTTTAACTATAATTTAAATTTTTACAAGGTCTACTTCCATGCCATTTTCTGAAATTTTATGCCCTGATACGATTCCTCCTGCAACCATAAATTGACATTTCTTCCAATTTAGAACTAAATTAGTTCTCTCGCATAGCTCTAAAACTTTTTCAAGATGATTTAAGCATGCGTCAAATGATGTTCCAAATACAGAGAAATCATCCATAAATACTTCTATTCCTTCATCAATTAACTTACTAAATATAGACATCATACATCTCTGGAATGTCGCAGGTGCATTACATAATCCGAAAGACATTCTTCGAAAAGAAAAAGTTCCATAAGGACTAGTAAATGTAGTTTTCTCTTGATCCTCAGGAGCAATAGGAATTTGGTGGTAACCGGTATATCCATCCAGAAAGCAGTAGTACTTGTGTCCAGCAAGCCTATCCAACATTTGGTCTAGAAAAGGAAGAGGAAAATGATCTTTTCTAGTGACAACATTTAATATTCAATAGTCAATACAAATACGCCATCCAGTAACTTGTTTGATAGGTATTAATTCATTATTCTCATTTTCTTAAACAGTTACTCCTCATTTCTTAGGAACACAATGAATTGGGCTTACCCAAGTACTATCCGAAATAGGATATATAATTCCAGCATCTAACCATTTTAAAATCTCTTTTTTAACTACTTCTTTCACAATAGGGTTCAGTCTCCTTTGTGGATCAATTCTTGGTTTATATTTATCGTTTAATAAAATTCTGTGCATACAAATCAAATGACTAATTCCCTTTATATCAGTCAAAGTCCAACCAAAAGCTTTTTGTATTTTTTTAATGTATCCATTAATTTTTGTTCTTGAATTTCATTTAAGTCTGAGGATACAATTACTGGTAATGTTGAAAAATCTCCTAAAAATACATACTTCAAATGATTTAGAAGGGTCTTTAATTCAAGTTCAGAGGGTTTTATAATAGATGGAATTAAGATTTCGTTTTCTGGTGCTGTTGAATCGAGCATTTCAAATTGTTCCTGAATAAAATCAGCTTCTTTGTTATCAGTTTCATCATATTTATCTTTTTCAATATCTTCATTTTCTTCAAATTTTTCTTTGAAATATTCTTTTCTCAAATAATCACATATATACATTCTAAAACATTCATCATCTTTTTCTATTGAAGGATATTTCATTGACTTTGAGATGTTAAAGGTCACTTCCTGATCATTTACTCTCATAGTCAATTCTCCTTTTTGAACATTTATCATGGCTCTTCCTGTAGCTAGGAATGGTCTTCCTAAAATGATAGGTATATCCTTATCTTCTTCCATATCTAAAATGATAAAGTCCACAATAAAGATAAATTTATCAACCTTAACTAGAACATCTTCTACAACTCCTTTAGGATGTGTAATAGATCAATCAACTAACTGTAGAGTTACAGAAGTTGGTGCAGTCTCTCATATTCCTAACCTTTTAAAAGTTGATAGAGGCATCAAATTTATTTTAGCTCCCAAATCACATAATGCTCGTCCATAAAATTTTTCACCAATAGCACACAAGATAGTAAAACTACTAGGATCTTTAAGTTTTACAGGAAGCTTTTTTTGAATTATATCATTGTACTCTTCACTGAGTGCAACAATCTCATGATCTAGTAACTTTCTCTTTTTGTTGAGTATATCCTTCATAAATTTTACATAATCAGGCATTTGTTCCAAAACTTCAACAAAGAAATATTGATTGACAATTTTTTTAAAATGTCTAAGAATTTAGCAATTCTTTTTCCTTTGTCTTGTTGCTTTTGTCTTTAAGGAAATGATGGTGGTGGTCTTTCAACAGTAATTTTCATGGATTTCAGAGGAAAATCAGGATATAAACTTTCATTTTCTCTTTCAGTTTCTACTTTTTCCTTTTCAACTACAGTTTCTTTTTAAGCCATTGTTTCCAACTCTTTTCCACTTCTTAATTAAATAGCATTGATCTGTTATTTTCCTTGATCTTTAGGATTTACTTCAACATTTCTAGGTAAAGTTCCAACAGGTCTATTGCTTAGTGCAGTAGCAATTTGCCCTAATTGGTTTTCTATGTTTTTAATAACGTACTCCTTGATTTTGTAACTGATTTCCCATATTCAAAACTAGTTCTTCCATAGATAACTTCTTCTCCTTAAATTGTGAATTATTATAAAAGCCTAGTAGATTAGAAGGTCTATAATTGGAATTACCTTAATTGTTTACATTTCCTAATGGGTTTACAGGATTGTTCCCCCACTGAGAATTAACAGGATTAGCATTACCTTGGTTATTCCAATTAAAGCTTGGATGATTCTTCCAACATGAATTATAATAGTTTGAATAAGGGTTATTTTGTCTATTATTTATCAAACTTAAAGTTTCATATGAAGATTGTGCATCTACAATTTGTCCTAATGAATTTTCTTCTAGCACTGGAGGTGTTTGAGTACGATTCATTCCGTATTGATCTATTTTCTTTGAAAGAGCAGCAATTTGAGAAACTATCATAGTTAAAGCATCTGGATCATGAATACTGGCTACGTTCTTAGGATTTACCCTTTCACTGGGCCATTGAAAATTATTAGTAGTCATTTCTTCGATTAAAGCATAAGCTTCTTCAAAAGGTTTAGCCATTAGTGATCCACCAGCAGTAGCTTCAATGATAGATTTAAGAGTTCCTACTAATCCATTATAAAAAGTTTGAATAATTAAACAATCTGGTAAAGTATGATGTGGGCATCTTTTAAGAATATCTTTAAATCTTTCCCAAGATTCATATATCGATTCTCACTCATACTGACTGAAAAGATGTGATATCGTTTCTAAGTTTAGCAGTCTTAGATGGTGAAAAATATTTAGATAAGAATTTTTGTGAAAGTTCCCCCCAAGTTTTAATAGATCCAGGTGCTAACGAATTTAACCAAGACTTAGGCTTGTCCCTTAGTGAAAAAGGAAAAAGTCTAAGTCTGACAGCATCATCAGACACTGTCATATTTAAAAGTAGCACAAAGTTCTAGAAAACTTGTAAGAATAAGTTAGGATTTTCGTTTGAAGTTCTGCCAAATTGATTTTTTTGTACCATTTGGATAATTGCAGGTTTAAGCTCAAATGAATTAGGAGCTACATCTGGATTTTGGATAGTTAAGTGAATTTCATCAAATATAGGGTTAGCGTAATCTCTTAGTGGTCTAGATTGATGTTCATTTTCTATTCTTTGGTTGTTTACGTTGTTTTCCATTGATTCAGAATTTCTATATTCTTTTCTCAGTTTTCTAATTCTCCTAACAGTGCGTTCTAATTCCGAATCATAGGGTATAAGATTTTCAGGTCTAAATTTTTGCATACAATCGAAATCAGTACACAAAAAACAGTTCACTAAATACGATAATAAGTTTCAAATTCTATAATTTTTTTTTCTAATAGTCCTAATTTGTCTGTTACTCTATATATGTTATATATATCTATCCCCGACAACGACGCCAAAAACTTGAACCGGCCTCTGCGTACTTCACTTAAACTTAAATATTGTAACAAGTGTATAATATATTCAATAATTACAGAGTTACCTTTATCAACGAAAGTATACGTATCGCTCAAGTAATACAGGGCTCTAGTGGAGTTATGGATATCGATCCCACAGGGATATTTTAGAGGCTACGAGCTAGGATTATAGAAACCAATTCAGAATCACAACTTGTAAATCAAATTGCCTATTGTCGGCATATTTTTATAGGTTGAGTGTTTAATTTAAATTTATATATATATATATATATATATATATATATATATATATATTGAAAAGTAGCATTTTAAATTTTTGAAAAATAGTTTTAAGTTTGAAAAATTTTAAGATATGAAATCAAACCGATCTCACACCTCGAAAAGTTCATATAAACGAGTACCACATCACCAACCGTGCATCTATCCCGAGGAATAGACACGCTGCTTGATAATGGGGCTCAATTAAATAAACTAGTAGATTTGTGACATCCGTTTGGTCTGCGAACCAATTTTATAAGCCGACAAGTTCCTCGCTTAATATAAAGGAATTAAGCGCAGTTTATATTACTCGGGTTCTTAAAGTTCCCTATAAGGGCAAGCCCCTATAGTTAATTACATCCTAAATGACGGGAATCATTTAAGAAAACTCTCGATAATGATCAGTGGTTTTGCTCTCAAGAATTTCAAAGTTTAAGATTTCAAACAAATTGGATTTTAGAGATTTCAATAGGGATTGGATCAAACTTGGAACAGTTATTTCAGGAGTCCAAAGGAAGAGAAATAGGGGATGTCACAGACCTGAAGCGAACTTCGGTGACTTCCCGACTATCCTATTGTTTGGCTTCAATTTGAGAGTTTATTTAATGTTTCAATCCTGCAAATTTTAGATAATTAGGACTTTTATTTATATGACATAATCATACAAATAGCCTCGAAGATATGAGGGTTTATGTCGTACCAAACGACTACCTCGGAGTCCTAAGACCGGTAGGGCTAAATTTGCATAACATGATTATGCAAATGCCTAACAAAAAGCTGAGGATTTATGTTGCACGAGGCAAACTACCTCGAAATCCTATGGCTTGGTTATATAATTCTAAGAAAGGTTTTGCTGAAGTAGACACAAATTTTGTTGATGAAGATGGTCGTGCTGCCCACCGTGCTCCAAGCTCCTTATTGTTGCAGATGTTTGGTTTTAGAAGGTGACAATAAAAAGATGAGAGAAGTGTTTTGGTTTAGAAAGGTTGAAAATTTAGATGGCTTAGTATTTTAATTAAAACAAATCTTAAATTGATTAAGCAGAACCGATTAAGATCCCACGGTTCCGTCATCCCGACACCACTATTTTCATTGGATTCACTTAGTCTAAATGAATTTGCTAAACCCAACTGAATGAGCTCCACACTTTCATTTAGACCGTGGGAAATCTCGTTAGTAACACGTGGGTTGCATCATCCGAGGGATTCCCGATCATCCAATGAGACGTTTTAATTTTAGTTGTAATTGCAGTTTTATTTTTGTTCGTGATTAAATTTTGAGTTGTTTAAACATACTGGGTTTGATCATTTTCATGCATTTATAAGTACAAAAAAGTAAGACATTTAATAAATTCCTAAATGTAAATTGCAGTAAACTTAAAGGCGTACCTGGTGGGCACTCCCGTCATTTTCACCTGCACTTAAAACACATGTTAAGGCATTTATATATTTGCAGCAAATACCTAGGTAAAGCTAAGGGAAGGTTCTGGTTGTTTACCAAAATCCTAATCTTATTGCTAGTCAATTCCTATGACATATAGGTTCTTGTGTTTTGTTAAAGATGATTTTCTTCATCAAAGAAGAATGAAGTCTCACTGTTCTTTTAAAACATGCCATCAAGTTAGAGAAGTGCTTAGAACTTAATTCTGAACATATTCCTAAACATTTTAGGGACTATTTTGAGTTCAGTTAGTTTCATTGTGGTGATGAATCAATCACCCAGGTTTAGTTTGAATTTTGACTCTTGCTCAGTGAATTAGAATGTTTGATTATCCTTGTGAGTAAGGTGAGATTTTCATTTAATGCTTCATTTAAGAATTATGATAATGAAAGTCTTTAGGGGCAAATTAATTCATTAAAGATTCAACCATTCTTAATTTAAAGTTTGAATTAATGGTTTAAAGTGATTTAATTTAGTTATAAAATTTTGATCGGTCCTTTTCAAATGTTTTAAATTATTTTAAGTTTGAAAAAGTGTTCAAATTGTTTAATTCAGTTAAGTTTTATTATTTCAGATGGTCTTAACTTTTTAGTTTCATTTTGATTTAATTTTTTTTAATTATAATCTTGTAATTATGAATTATTCCATATTAGCTTTAATGTTTTAAATTTTTTTTTAATTTAAGTTTCAAACAACTTCAGACTAATTTTAATGTGTTAAAGTATTCCAATTTAGCCTTAATATTTTGAACTTATTTTAATTTAAGTTTTAGACAATTTCTAGTTAATTTCTTTTAATGTCTTTAGTTTAATCATAAGATATTTAAAAATTGTTCCTTTCTTAAAATATTAATTTCGATCATCATTTTAGAGTTCCATTAATTGATATTTAAATAATGTTTGATCAAATTATTGATTAAAGGTTCAAATTAGAATTCTCTTGTATTACATCCCTTAATCTCAATCATTCAAGCTTTAATTAATCTTCCAAATTTCATGTGATTTAATTAATGTTTCTTCTTTAATGTTTAATGTGGTTTGATGAGTTTCTACCACTTAAATTCCCTATGTTTCAATCATCCAAAATAAAGTTAGGATCAAAGATTTACCCTCCCTTTGGTTAAGCCTAAAAATTAACTAAGGTTAAAGTCTTTTAATTACCTTAATGCCCTCTTAACCCTATTCATCTCATAATTCATCAAATTAAGCTCAAATGAACTTAAAATTTTTATTCACCTCACCCACATGTCAATTAAGACATTAGAGGAGAAAATGTGATTTTTCAATTTTTAATTTAATTTATATAATTATTTTAATAGAAAATAAGGATTTTCAATGAAAATTTCATGGCATGACCAAGAAGAAGTTTCTATCCTTAGGAAAATTATGGGAGGTTCCTACTGACCAGAGGACCACTTGGACTAATTTTGGTGAGTTTTTTGAATTATATTTTATTTATTATAATTATTTTAAGTTTTGGAGTATTAATTAATTATAAAATAAAATTAGAGTGGAAAAATGGGTTTTATATTTTTCTTAAATCTCTCTTATCCCAAAGAGCTCAGAGAAACAAATTTTATATTTTTCTGATTTTTCTTTAAATTTTTAGAATTAATTTAGTGAAAAGGATGAAAAATTCATTTTTTAACATTAAAAATTGCCTTAAGCCTTTGAAATTCAATATCTTTGTTTTGGGACTTAAGAAAAATATTTGGTTGATTCCTAAGTGATTAGGGGACCAAATATGACATTTTTATGAATTTTAATGTTTTAGTGATTTTTTATAATTTTTTAATTATTAAAATATTAAAAGTTAGGTTAAAAATGAAGTTTTTAGAAAAAAATCCAATTTTAATTTTCTTAGACTCCTATGATATCAGAGAGTCCCCAAAATCAATTTGGTGAAGTTTTAAAATATATTTTGAGTTTTATGAATTTTTTAAAATTAAGTTTGGCTATGTTACTTAGAAAATCCATTTAATGGGTTAAACCATTTTTAATTAATTTCAAACTTTTTATGGGGGTTCCTATTATCCTATGTGACAGTGGAAAATTAATTTCAAGTTATTTTGATTTTTAATTTGCCTTAATTAATTCAATGTTGATTTTGGGTTAAGTGAACCATTAGGGTTATTTATAATGTTTTAATTCATGAGATAATTTCATTGGGTTCCTTTAGTCATAGGGAACCTATCTTAATTTTCTTAGAATTTTCCAAACAATATACTAATTATTGGAATTAAAATACCAAAACAGGCATAAAAACTTAAAAAATAGATAACTTGTCATGGACATAGTCTCTGGCCTTAGAAAATTCAATGAATGTTTCCAAGATCAGAGGCTACAAAAGCCTTATGGTCTCATGTCATAGTGAATTTTTGTGTGTGAGTGGAGAATTAAAATACTCAGATCAGTATTAAAATCATTAAATATTAAATACTCAACCAAATAACTTGATTTCTTTTTTACATTATTCTCCTCTGTTCACTGAGTAAGAGGGTATTTTTCTTTTAATTTTGTGATTTTTCTACACAAAGATATGGATTTTTAAAGTTATTGGTATTTAATTAAATCAGAAAATAGGTAATTTCCTACTTAAGTGACGTGGCACCACGACAACCTACGGCGGCTCCGAAGCTCCACTCGGCTCCTTTTGATTTGGCACCGCCATCCACCTCAGCACTACGCGGCTTCGCGGTCTCGTCCCGTTTCCTGATCTGGCGTGATCTGAGCCGTCCATCCGGTACACGCGCCATCCAACGGTCCCGCATCATCGTCCCAACTGGTGTGAGCCGAGAACAGTCCACCTTCTAGCCATAATATCTCGCTCGATACTTAACCAAATTAAGTGCAGTTTCTTCCTACATGCTCGTCTAACCTAGAGGATTCTATCCATACGGATAACATGCATTGAAAACAAGCAGAACAAAATGGAGAATCCGTGGAAGCTCGGGAAGAAGGAGAGCTCAATACCTTTACTCTGAGGAGTGAAGCATCGATCAGAGGTGCTCGACACGTTCGTTGGAGTCCCAGGAGGCTACGGACTGAGGCTCTTACTTTGGTGAATCATCTAGGTATGACTTCATCCAAGTCTGATTTGGAGCTCTGACCGATAGAACAAATGGGTGGCCTGGTGAGGGGGCTTTCACTGGGGAACTTCCTCTCTACCTCTGGTGAAGGTGTGGGAGAAGTTAATTTTGTTTCTGTGGAGTTTCTGAGGTTGTCCTGTTTTTTGGCCTGAGATTAAGCTCTGAAATTGAGCTCAACCAGTGGGGATTAGGGCAGGAGGGCTGTGAAGTTCTTCTTCTCTAGACTGGGAGAGAGTTTGGGAGTGATCTGGGGAGGTTCTGTGAGAAAATTTTTCAACCCTTTTAACATGGCCGAGAGGAGTGGATTATATGGCCAGGGCCTTATGGCTGAGTCAGGGCTCAATTGAGAGGTGGATTCCATTGCTTAGGTGGAGGGCAGTGGAGCTCCAAAGTCAACTTTGGCTGAGGTGGCCAATTGGGGGAGTTTGGGTGTGCATAGGCTAGTGGTGGCTCTTAGTTTTGACCCCCTCCGGTGACTAGGTCGTCCGACAAGGACAGGGGAGCTGGCCTCAAGTTAGATGAGTCAGGCGGCAGGGTTTAAATGTGATTAACCAGCCAAGGGACATATTTGGGGTGAGGCAAAAGGAGGATTTATCTACTTAAAGGAAGAGATCCCTTAAAATGGGGGACCCTTGGTCGATGGCTCACTTAGCTTGGGCTAGGTGGATCTAGGGTGGTTCCTAGAGTTCAAATGGTGGTTGTGAAAAGGTTGGTTTAGCCACATTTGGTTCAAATTGGTTAGGTTAGGTCATGGGTTCAAATTGGCTCACTTGGGTTTAGGTTGGGCTAACTTAGGTTTGGGTTTGATTTGAGTCCAAGTGTCTTAGGCAACATTATGTAAATGATTGCCATAAAGAACTTTCATGAAGACATGAAAAGGTTTTGAGTTCAATTGATAGGTCAATTTGATGGATTTTGAGATATTGGTTAATTTGGGCAAGGTTGGATGAACTTGGTCCAAGTTAGGTTAAGGTGAGGTTTAGACCCAATTTAAAGTTTCAAATGGTTTAGGGGAATGTATTGAAGAGTTCCCAACATCAATTGGGAGGAAATTTTAGGATTAGGCCAATCAATTTGGTAGATTTAGGGCATGTGTTCAATTTAAGTTAAAATGGGGTATTTTGGATTTCAAGTGGATTTAGACTAGGCTTGGGCTCAAATTGGGATAATTAAATGTTGTATGGGTTTCATGGTAATGCCATGGAAGGTTTAGGATTGAAATTTGGGGGGGGGGGGGGAAGGTTGACATTAGGTTAATTGGGGTATCTGGATTAATTAGGCAAATTTGGGGGTCATGGATTTCAAATGGAATTGAACTCAAATGTTAATCAATTTGGACTTGGATTTGGTTTAGATTGGTATTGAGGATGTTGAATTAAAGTTTAAAATTGAAATTGGGCAAAATTGAGGTCAAATGGGTTGGTTTGGTTTGACATTGGGTCCATTTAGGTTAAACAATGGGTTAAATTGGGGATTTTAATAAAATTGGGCCAAATTGGCAAAATTAGGTTATGGTGTAGTTGAACAAAATGAAATTGGGAATATTTAGAATTTTCTGGGGATTTTTGGAATTTTTGGATTTTTGGGCCAAAAGGGTATTTTAGGGTATTTGGAGGTTATTTAGAAGGGTATTGGGGTATTTTGGTGGATTTAAGAGGTGGGAATTGTTTTAAAATGATTGTTAGGATTTTTGGGAATTTTTGGTAATTTTAGGGAAATTTTAGAGAGTTTTGTGGTTGTAGGGGTAATTTGGGTAATTTTAGACAGGCTTGAGGACCCAATGTCAAAACTAGAAATTTTGGCAAAAAAGGAATTTGATTATGGTTGGGAGGGTGGAAAAGCTTAGAGTGAGCCATGGACCAAGAAATTTCCATTTTGAACATCTCATATGTATTGTTCCTAACCTTCTTAGCCTAGGAGCTAGGGGTTTGGACTTATCCACATGAGTGCTCCAATGAACCAAGAGTCAAGATTGGGTAGGGATGGTTCAGGGTTTAGGATGGGTAGGAGTGTAGTGTGTGTAAACTAGTCCCCACCAAGACCAGGCCACCCAGGGCAGTCCTAAGGCTTGAACATCCTATAGGAATTCATCATTGTCTTCCTGCATATTGGTCCTAACCTTCCAACTGATATGGAGGTTGATGAGCATCCATGTAGGATTCCAAAGAGAGTCAAGATTTGGTTTGAATTTCTAAATGGTGGGTTCCATCTCTAGTCTTCTAGGATAGTCAAGGAGAAGTCCTATGGTTGGATCCTAAACACTAAGAGGAAAGAAAAGACCTCACCAAAAATGAGGTCAACACCTATCGTCACTAATAAGCAATTGTAAATAAAATGCAATTTTAACAAACTAATTCTACTAATAATTAACTACTTCTACTAATAAAGTGAGGTTTAATATATATAAAAGCAAGAATCCTTCTCCTTTGTTAAGAAATTTAAGTGAATGTATAATTAGAATTAGTTTAAAACTGTGTTGTGTCAAATAAGAGCATACCTATTCTTTTCTCTTTGGTCCAGGCATAAAGAACATTGACTAATCCTATGCTTGGTTACTGAATCTGCGGCTAGGCTGGGAGGATACCGACTCTCACTTCGGATTCCCATGTTTCCCTCACCTGAGGGCTAACATCTACACTTCAGCACTGAAAAAAAAATGTATTAAGAAATTCATACCAAGTTTATGTTAACTTTTGATGATATTGCACTTTAAAGAAAGGTATTTTCTATGTTTTATTGCAGGATTGAAGATTTATAGATAATGGAGCAAAAAGATGAGAAAATGAGCAAATCTGGAACAAAAAGGACTAAAAAAGACAAAAATTGAACTAGGCCGCGACGGCGAGGAATAGGCCGCCGACGGCGTGTTTTTCCAGAGAGCATTTGAATATATTATAATGGAGCCCACTGACGGCGAGATCGAGCCCACCGACAGCGAGCCTGAGCAGTTGGCCTATGTTCTAGAAGCCCGCCGACAGTGTCATCGAGCCCACTGACGGCGAGAAGGTCGGTTCAAGCAAGAAATATTGAATCTAGATGCTTTTTGAAGAGGTGCTTAAGCAACCTTTGGAAATATTTCTCCCTCTTTAAATAGAGTCCTTTTAGTGTCTTTGGTGTGTCGTTGGAGTGTCCTTTTAGAGTCCTTTTGGTGTCGTTGGTGTGTCCTTTTTGAGTGTATTTAGTGTGTAAGTGTGTTCTAGAGAGTATAATAGTGAGTTTAGTTGAGTGTGTTGTACAAGAAGGAAGAGTTAGAGGAACTTCAAGGAGTTTGCTTGGGGAGAAAATTTGAGATAATTTTTGTTTATTGTTTTATAACTTTAATTTTATATGAAATCTAAGTTTTGTGTTATTCTTCTTATGCATTCTGAGTAGTCATCTCTATCTTTCTCCTTGTTTTTGAGATTTTGTGAAATGGAAAATTGAATTAGTTGTGCCTAAAATATTAAATAAAAACTGTGATAATCTTTTTACTTAAATCTTAATTTACTTTCAATTTGGCCAATTGAACTGTTAAAATATGTTGATTTCACAACTAAAGTAAAAATTACATCCAAATTTAGGGAAAGAAAAATCCTTGAAGGGAGGGTGCAAATAAATAGGGAAATATTATTTATCGGGCGTAGAATTGGATATTTTAGAGTGACAGACTAAAATCTTCAATTCAGTCCTATCTTTTGGGTGCTGAAGTGTAGATGTTAGCCCTTGGGCGAGGGGAACGTGGGAGCTCCGAAGTGAGAGCCGGTATCCTCCTAGCCTAGCCGCAGATTCAGTAACCAAGCTTAGGATTAGTCAATATTCTTTATGCCTGAACCAAAGGGTAAAGAATATGAATGCTCCTATTTGGCACAATATAATTCTAACTAATTTAATTATCCATTCACTTAATTTTCTTAACAAGGGGAGAGATACTTTTCTGAATTGCAATCTTCCATTCAAAAATTAGTAGTAGAATTTAGTATAAGTGTTCTTTATTTCCATATACTAGATAGTAATTGCAACTGCGATAATTAGTTCATAATCTCTAACTTCTCTGTGGGATCGATATCTAGGACTCCATTAGAGCCCTGTATTACTTGAACGATACGTATACTTGCGTTGATAAAGAGGTAACTTTGCTATTATTGAATATTATTTTTTTGTTATCACTTATATTGTTACATAACATAACTCCCTCCTGTCAAGCACCCAAATGATAGGACCAAATTAAGGATTTTAGTCTGTCACTCTAAAGTCTCCAATTCTACGCCCGATAAATAATATTTCCCTATTTATTTGCACCCTACTTTCAAGGACTTTGACCTCCCTGAATCTCGGATGTAATCTTCACTTTAGTTGTTAAACTAAACATATTTTAACAAATCAATTGGCCATATTGAAAGTAAATTAAGTTTGAAGTGAAAATATTATCACAACTTCTTTAACATTCTCTTGGCACAACTAATTCAAATCACCATTTCACAAAATTCTCAAAACAAGGAGAAATACAGAGAAACTACTCAGATTTCATGGAGAAGATACGATAAAACTTGGATTTCATATATAAAAACAAAGTTATACAAACTAAAATAAGTAAATACAACTTATCTCGAATTCCTCCTCATGCAAATTCCTTGACGTTCCTCTGAATATCTTTCTTTCTTTACAGCACTCTGAATTCTCCTTCAAAGCGGCAAGGAGGAAGAAATATCTCACTTCCCTTCCACTCTTACAGTCTCTCGAAGTATTCCTCACAAATAACACTAAATAGACTCACTCTCTAATACTCTAATGGAACCACCAACACTATAAAAACACTTTAACACACTCCTAGACTCTTTAGACACTTGATGGACACGTGGTGGACACTTTTTTTGGCCTCCATATGTTTCTTTTAAAGTAATTGAAGAGTTTCCAAGAGTTACCCAAGCTTACTTTCAAAAATCATCCACATTCAATGCACCTTGTGAGAGAACCGACTTTCTCGCCGTCGGTGGCCTCGATCTCACCGTCGGTGGGCTTCTAGAATACTTGGCTTTTGGACTCTCCTTTTTAAGGCCCGTGTCGGCTGCCTCGATCTCGCCGTCGGTGACCTCCCTTGTAATATATTTCTGAACTCTCGGGAAAAAATCCGTTGTTGGCGCCTTCGATCTCGTCGTCGGTGCCCTAGATCAAATCTTCATATTTTGGTTCTTTTTGCTCCAAATTCGCTTTTTTTTGCATTTTTTCGCTCCAATGTCCATAAATTTGCATACCTGTAACGAAACATCAAAAATACCTTTCTTTAAAGTGTAATATCATCAAAATCAATATAAAATAGGCATGAAAATCTTTACATATTTTCAGTAGGTCAAGCAGCAGAAGCCCAATGAGACACTTGTGGATTACCTCTTAAGGTGGAGAATCCTAAGCATGAAATGTGAATCACAAATCGACGAGAAACACGCAATTGAAATAGTACTTGAAAATATTCATGGAAAGATTGGTTTCTTGCTTAAGGGACTAACCATCAAGAATTTTGAGAAGCTCCTTGCTAAGGCTGCTAGACTGCAGGTGGAGGTTAAACATGCAAATGAAGAGGAGTCTGAAAGACTGAAGTCAGGAAAGATACCAGAGAGGAAGTCTGGTACAGTGGTAGCGGTAGAAAAGGTAAACAATTGATGCAATCTGGACAGAACATCCTTATCAGCATCCAATGCAGTTTGATCGACAACACAGCTCAAAGCTCAGTCAAACCAGTCAGCAGTTATACCAGCAAAACCGAGCAGATGGAGGACAGGATCCATCTATGGCCGAGCAGCCGAACAGAGTGTACTCTTTCATAAATGAAGCAGTAGCAGTATTATTCTAAAACCTGGTCAAGAAGCCATAATTCAGATTATCGGAACCAAAGAAGCCAGAAGAAGTTTATAGGAAGAATCACCCTAGATATCATCCATATCATAGATTCCTTAGGCACACCATTCAAGCTTGTATCAGCTTCAAGGAGTGGCTCGAAAAAATTTTAAGAATGGTAACATATCGATCTTGGAAGAATTTGTTAAGGAAACTTGTAAAGTGTTCTATCAATAAAATTCTGGTTGATCCAGTTGTTCCATTCTACTCCTACTATATTGATGAGAGATCAATCACAGAGTTCCAAAATTCTCCTTGTCAGAGGGGGAAAATGAAATTAATCTCCTAATAGCAAAAGCTTGTCACTTTAGTGGACTTAGACTGGGTCCTAAAAATTTTCAAAAAATATTAAAATGTGATTAAAATACGAGTAATTGATTAGGGATATCAAGGGTCTTTTAATCTTCCGTCATGTGATTGGATCCTTACTTTCAATTGACTTGTAATATCAAAGACTTCGTCTTAAGAAACATGTTAGAATTGTTAAACAGGGGCGTTCAGACATTCAAAACCATTAAAATATGTTCTGCCAGAAGTGGTAATTCTAAAAAAACTGGCTAGTAAATAAAATAAAAAGTGAACGTGCAATAATCCTTCTGAGGAGAAGATTGAGGTAAGCATACAATCAAAAATTGGAGTCTAAGTCTGCACATTCAAAATCATTAACATATGTTTCACCAGATATTGTAATCCTTGAAAAAAAGAAAAGGAAATAAAAATGGCTCCCTGGGAAAAAAAACATGAGGTGGACGAACAATCAAGAATTGGTGTCTGAGTCCTCTCCTGGTTCTTGAAACTTGATGTGTCATCTTAAGAAAAGTCTTTGATATTATGTTCAGAAGAATGTTAAGCGATCTTAAGTCTTTTGGTCGATTATTAACGGGCCTTAAAATATCTTTGGGAAATAAAAAATGTTTTGATCACATAGTCTTAGGGTTTAAAGCCCATTTAGGCCCAGAAAGGGGAAGTTTAAGGTGGAAGACTATGCTATTAACAGTTAATGGAAATTCGACTCTGAAGTCATATTCTGCAGCATCATGAAGAATTCAACTCCAAGAACAATTCAAAGAATGTCAAAGTGATTTTTCAAATACAATGCAAACAACCTCTAAGAAGTCAGATCAGTAATAAGGAAGTCAATGTCATCAAGATCAGGGCCACATTATCCTTACGTGAAGCTCAACACTCTGGTAAAGAGAACACCGTGAATGAATTTTGAAAGGCCATTCAATGAAGTCAGTGATAATAAAGAAAAACTACTACTTTAGTGACAATTACTACAACATCAACTATAATAAAACTACAAAGTTGCAACCTTTTCAGCCGATGCAGCATACCTTTGTGTATACTCAAGGGAACCTTTCCAATAATATCTAGGATGAGGAGCTACTCTTATTGGTGCTTTGGAGGGAGATATGCGTCGTGACGTCTTGAAAACAATAGCTCATTTCATAGAAACGTGCATACGATCGTTGTCTGTGACAGGGTCCAAAACTTAAAAATTATAATGAACCTTAAAAAAAACATCATCAAAAATAAAATTTGACACATCACATTTTTCTACGCCTTCACAAATGTTTTGAAAATCCAAATACTTACAATAAAAGTGAAATCTTTCAAAATGATTGAAAAACACTCTAAGCACAAAACAAACTAACAAAACCATAGTTTTCTACAAATTGTTCTCTATCGATTTCTGGTCTTTGTCACCATAAACTTTTCACATTTGCATATATCTCACATTTCCTACAAATCTCTGCTATTTTGCAAACTTCTACAAATTTCATAAACTCTCTGCAAAACCTCACAATCACTACAAATTACACAGCAATCTGAGCAATCTTAGCAATCTCAGCACTCAGCAACTTAGGATAAGCTCCATAGCCTCATCTTTTCTCAGCACCTGCGGTAGGTTTTATAGCCATATCCTTTCTCAGCACCTAGGATGAGCTTCATAGCCTCATCCTTTCTTAGCACCTGGGGTAGGCTTCATAGCCTTATCCTTCCTCAGCACCTGGGTTAGGCTTTACAGCCTTATCCTTTCTCAACACCTATGATGGGCTTTATAGCCTCATCCTTCTCAATACTGCGGATAGGCTTCGTCCTCATCCTTCCTACACTGGATAGGTGTAAGACCTCCAGATTTGTTGAGGTATCTGATTCCTACGATTTTCTTCAGGATAAGGGAGTGAACCAACAATGTACCTGATTCCTTCCTACATTGGATAGTTGTAAGACCTCCAGGTTTGTTGAGGCATCTGATTCCTACGATTTTCTTCTGGACAAGGGAGTAAACCAACAAGGTACCCGATTCCTTCCTGCACTGGATAGGTGTAAGACCTCCAGGTTTGTTGAGGCATCCGATTCCTACGATTTTCTTCAGGATAAGGGAGTAAACCAACACGGTACCTGATTCCTTCCTACTCTGGATAGGTCTAAGAACTCCAGGTTTGTTGAAGTATCTGATTCCTACAATTTTCTTCTAGATAAGGGAGTAAACCAACAAGGTACCTGATTCCTTCCTACACTGGATAGGTGTAAGACCTCCAGGTTCTGTTGAGGCATCTGATTCCTACAACTTTCTTCTTGATAAGGGAGTAAACCAATAAGGTACCAGATTCCTTCCTACATTGGATAGGTGTAAGACCTCAAGGTTTGTTGAGGTATCTGACTTCTATAATTTTCTTCTAGATAAGGGAGTAAACCAACAAGGTACCTGATTCCTTCCTACACTGGATAGGTGTAAGATCTTCACGTTCTGTTGAGGCATCTGATTCCTACAACTTTTTTTAGGATAAGGGAGTAAACCAACAAGGTACCTGATTCCTTCCTGCATTAGATAGGTGTAAGACCTTCAAGTTTGTTGAGGCATCTGATTGAGGCTACACCTCTCAGACAAAGGTATTGAACTCTCTCCCCAAGCCGAGCTCGGGTTTGGTCTACATGCTTATGCACTATATTTCATACCGTATAAACCGTACAAATATGTTCATTATGTCTAGATGTGTCTATAGGATCAACCCCGAAGTGATTTAGTTGAGTCTAGGTTGAGATATTAAGGTTAAAAAGCAGACAACTCTCGGGTTACACCAGATGGGGACGAAGACGCGAAGTCGTTGGATCTAGCGTGTCTTGGATGGACGACTCAAATGGCGTTGGACGATCTCTCGGTGCATATAGCGTGGGCCGAGTCAGCAGCTACGTGGATGGCAGTGTCAAATGGCGGAGCGACGCATGGTCATTCGGAGCGCCATAGGATGAGGTTGCGGTCGCGTGTTTAAGTAGGAAAATATGGATATTTTGTATTTATTTAATTCAGTAAACTTTAAAATGTATAACTTGGTGTAGAAAAATCAAAAATATAAAATTAAAATTCCCTGTTGCTTAGTGAACATGAAAGAGTAACGTGGAAATAAAATTAGGGTTATTTGACTTATATTTACTTTTAAATTAATTAAATACAGTAAACCTTTTTTAAATCATAACTTAGCATAAACATTTCACCATGACATGAGGTTTGAAGGGCTTAAAGGCTTTATGGTTAGGGATATTCCCTGATTTTTCGAAGGTCAGAGTCCCTAATTTTTAAGTTAATCTCCTTTGTTTTGGTTTAAAAATTATAATAATTAAAATATAAATCATAAAAATGTAAAATTTGTTTGGATAGGTTCACTGGACCCAAAGAAAAATACCAAATGATTTTAAATAATTTAAAATGACATTAATGGAAATTAACTCACTAAAATCATTTAAAAATTAAATAATTAAAATATAAATGGAAAAAATCATAAATCATTCCACACTGTGAATAATAAACATAGGAGTTCCCCATAAAAATTTGAAGTTAATTTGCCCACTAAAATGAATTTTTCAAGTTAAATGACATTGTAGCATTAAAGCAATTATAATAATTAAAATATAAGTTAAAAAAATATGAAATTGGTTTTGGGAGTTTCTTATGATCAGAAGAGCTTATCAAAAAATAAAATGGTAATAAAATAAATACTTCACTTTTAAACCCATTCTTAATATTTAAATAATTAAAAAATCATTTAAAATAATTAATAAAATAAAAAATCACTAAAATGTAAAAATACACAAAAATGTCACATTTAGTATCCTGATCACTTGGGAGTAATTAAAATAACTTTCCTAATTTTCTAAATAAATTTATTAATTTATAAAGGCTTAAATTGGATTTTCCTTAATTTTCCACTAAAATAATTCCAATAATTAAAATATAAATCACAAAATATGAAACTTGTTTCTCTAGGTTTCTTAACGTCATTGGGATTTAAGGAAAATATAAAACTTAATTTTCAACAAAAATAATATTTTATATTTAATTAATAATCAAAACCAACAAATAATTCTTATAATTAAAATAAAACTAAAAAAATCATAAAAATTGGTATAAGTGGTCATTTGACCAAGTGGAACCTCCAATAATTTTCTTAAGGGCAGATAATTTGTTTTGGTTAAGTTATTGAATTAGCATTAAAAATTCCTATTTTTGCATATAAATAATTATAAAAAATAATAAATTCAGAAAAATAACATTTTTCTCATCTGATGTTTTAATTGACCCTTAAGTCGGGTAACATAATAGTTTCAAAATCATGTGAGTTAAATTTAATGAATTATGAAGTGATAAGGTCTTAAGGGTAAAATGATAATTTTAGGAATTAAGCCTAAATTAATGTTTAGGCCTAATCAAGGGTAAATGAGCAATTTATGAATATAAATTGACATGTCTAGATGATTGAAAAATAAGGGCTTAAATGGTAGAAACCATTTTCTCACTTTCCTACAATAAGGGTAAAATTATAATTTTCTTAATTGTTATATTCAGAAGATGAGTGAGTTAGAAGATACTACGGTAAGGGATTTAGTCTTGGAAGATAATAATTCATCAATTTAGAACCCCTTGTCAATTGTTTAATGTTAATTCAATGGTCCACTGTGAATCAAACAACTTATAACTTAACATTCCTAAAATTGCAATTTTACCCATTAGATCTTAAGGGCTTAGTAGTGAACTAGGCTTAATCTACTTTGGACTAATGAGATTTAGAAAAGGAAATATAATCAATCTTAAAAATCTTTGAAACACTACAAACCCAACCCTAGATTAATTGGCTAAAATTCTTAATAAATCAATTCGCCCTTAAGGGCCCTCACTCACATAATTCATAGATGAAACATCATATGATAGTTACCCTACATAAGGGATAATTAAAACATCAAGGTTCACTGAGCATAAGGGAATAATGTGGATAAGTTAATTAACACTATAATAAGTTCAAATGAACTCGAGATGATTCAAAAGGAGTTGTGAAATGCCTAGGGTATTCCCCAGACCTTTTCACAAGTCTTTGGAATATCTTGGAGGGCAACTGAACTTATTGTACTTTGATAAAGAAAAGCATCCTATGCACGAACAAATAGGGATCCACCAAGTTATGACATAAGACTCAGTAAGCATACTTTAAACCTATACTTCCTGCTTTTCTTTCATGCAACTTTAATTCCCTACAAAAAATTATATATACAATGCCAATACTGACATTTCAGCTGGAGTGCGAGAAGAGGACTGGTAAACTTTTACAGTTTACAGTACTTTATTTTCCTGCGTTTACTTTACTGTATTTTCCTGCCTATAAAACTTGTATGTCAAAACTGAAACATTTAGTATAGCTACAAAACCAAAACTCAAAACCAAAAATCAACTCTCAACTAACAAAAATATAAGACAACTCAAAATTTAATCACAAACAGAATAAAACACAACAATTGCAACTTAATTAAAATGTCTTTTTAAATGACTGTGAATCCCTCGGATGAGGTAACCTACGGTTGCTGACGAGATTTCTCACGGTCTGAATGAAAGTATTTAATTAATTTATTTGAATTTGGTAAATTCATCTGGACTAAGTGAATCCAAAGAAAATAGTGGTGTCGGAATGAGGGAACCGTGGGATCCTAATCGGTGTCGTTATAATCAACTTAAGTTTCCCCCCTAATAAGACACGTGACTTTAAAATTGACACATTAGAAAACTTAAAATCTAAACCATGGTACTTCTCTCAACCCCGTACATTTGACACTTCTAAAACTTAACCTACTGCGACGAGGAGCTTGGAGCATACACTGAGGACAACGATCTAGAATAACAATGATTTACAACAACAAACCTGCCTCAGAAATGAACAACAAACCATAGGACTTCGAGGTAGTTTGTCTAGTGCGACATAAACCATCTCTTTGTCTCTTTAGGCCTTTGCACCTCATACAATATAAGCACTAACTCGTCTTAGATTCCTGAGATTGTCGTTCGGTATGACATAAATCATCCTATCTTTCAGGCTATTTGTATGATCAAAACCATGCAAATGTAAGCCTTAAATAAATAAAATTGGCAGGATGAAACATCAAATAATCTCTTCTAAATTGAAGGCAAACCATATGATAGGTTGGGAGGTCTCTGAGGTTCGTCTTAAGATCTGTGACTTCCTCTACTCATTTTCCTTTGGATTCCGAAAATAAAATTTTCCAAATTTGCACCCTTCCCTATTGACATTCCCCTACACATTACCTTGAAAATCCTACCTTTTGGAAGTCATGTAAACAATAGTTCCTGATCAAATTCGAGAGTTTTTTAAGTGACTATAGACTTTTAAGATGTATTTAACTATAGGGTTTTCCCTTAAGAAAACTTTAGGAACCCAACTTAATATAAATCATATCTAGTTACTTCATATTAGATAGAAGAATTTGTCGTTCCACATAAATGGTTCGCAGACCAAACAGATGTCTTGGATTCTTTAGTTTATCTGATCAAGCCTAACCACCAAGCAATGTATCTGTTCTTCAGGATAGATACATGACTTGTGGTGTAGTGTTTGATTATTTAAACTATCGCATGTATGAAATCAGTTTGATTTCATATTTTCAAAATTAAAATGATATTTTCCCAAATTCTACACACACACACACACACACACACATTAAACTTAAAACAATTTGATGATCAACAGACATATGTTATGAAAGGCAGAGGTAGACCTAGGAAGACTTGGGCTTATTGTATAAAAATAATCTTAATTTATTAGAACTAAATGAAAATATGGCACTAAATAGGATGCAATGGAGGAGAAGGATTCATGTAGCCGACCCCACTTAGTGGGATTAAGGCTTTGTTATTTTTGTTGTTGTTATTAAAATCTGAAGGATATGAAGGTCAATAGTTCATACTACTCTGATTGTTCCAGTTTCCTAAAGGGTTCGCTTGATTGTTTACCCATTGTTGGTTTCCATCATCAGAATTATTGTTACAGTTAAATTTAGGGTGGTTATTCCAACATAGGTTATAATAGTTGGACTACGGGTTGTTGGGTCTATTGTTAAGTGTATTCAAAATCTCAAATGAAGTTGATTGAGAATCAATAATTTGTCATAATGAGTTTTCCTCAATTACTGAAGGTGTTTGAGGTAAGCTCATTCCGAATAGGTCTAGCTTCCTAGATATTGTTGCAACATGAGAAGCAAGAAATGAAATCACACATGAGTCATGAACACTAGTTACTTTTATAGGATTTACCCTTTCATAGGGACATTGAAAGTTATTTATCATCATCTTCAATTAAAGAATATGCTTCATAAATGACTTCGACATAAGTGAACCACCAACAACAGCGTTAATAATAGATATCAGCGATCCTAATAATCCATAATAAAATGTATGAATTATTAACCAATCGGACAGAGTGTGATGTGGACACTTCCTAAGGAGTTATTTAAATCGTTCTCATGCTTCATATATTGATTCACCTTCATACTAGAAAAAAGAAGTAATATCATTTCTAAGTTTAGCAGTTTTTTAATGTGAAAAATACTTAGCTAAGAATTTTTGAGCTAAATCACCCCAGGTTCTGATAGATCCAGGTGCTAAAGAGTTTAACCACATTTTGGCTTTATCCTTGAGTCTAACAATGTCATTTGACACACCATCTTACTTAAATTAGTACATAATTCTAGAAAACTAGCTAGATGTAAGTTTGGATCTTCAGATGGAGTTCCCCCAAACTGGTTGTTTTGCACCATTTGAATAATAGCAGATTTCAACTTAAATGACTTAGCTGCTACATCAAGAGTATGTATACTAAGGTGAATTTCATCTGTCGTAGGGTTTGCGTAGTCCCTTAACGGTCTATGTACGTGATGAGGTTAGTTTTCAGCTGTTTGATTTTCTAAGTTGTTATGTGATATATTCATCTTTCCCACTACAAGTTGTTGAGATCCTTTCTGTTTTTAATTTTTCTAATAGTTCTTCTAATTCAGAATCATATGACACGAGTCCTATAGATCTTGAACTGCACATACACCAATAAAACTTAATAATAAAGTTAAAATAAAACAAACAAAACACTAAATACCAGGATATTCAGATAGTTTCAGTTACTAATTTTACTAAAGTACGTTCTACTCCTTTAACACAATTAACAAACACAATACTAAATGTTATAACAAAAGTTCAAATGCAATAAAGAATCCCCCTCTTTTGTTATGTTAATGTGTTGATTTAGTGACATAGATCAGTGATGCAACAATATTGTGCCAAATAGGAGCATTCCTATTATTTACCCTCTTTCGAGTGATATAAAGAACATTGGCTAATCCTACGTTCAGTTCCTAAATATGTGGTTAAACTGGTAGGATACTGGCTGTGACTTCAGAGCTCCCACTTCCCTTCGCCTGAAGGCTAACTCTCACTTCAGTTTCCAAACCATAGGACAGAATTGTGGATTTCAGTCTGTCACTCTAAAATCTCCAATTTCACGCCCATCAAAACATATTTCCCTATTTATTTGCACCTAACCCCCATGAACTACGTCACTCATTCATAGACGTTGAATGTGACCTTCACTTTTGTTGTAGAACTCATAGTCCTTTCGGAATGTATGTTTCACAATAGGTTTTAACAATTCAATTGGTCAGATTAAAAAGTAAATTAAGTTCAAAGTGAAAAGGTCATCATAATTTCACCATAATAAATTGACACATTATTTTCATATCAAAACATCAACATTTCACATGTAAAGGAGGAAGAAAAAGAAATCTACTCAAGACTCATGAGAAAAATATGACGAAAAACGGATTTTATATATAAAAGCAACGTCATACAAACCAAGAGAAGTAAATACAATTTATCTCAATTTCTTCCCCAAGCGAATCTCTCGAAATTCTTTTGACTCTCTTCTTTCTTCATGACAGCACACAATTCTCTTCTTAAGATGAGTAAGGGAGAAGAAATCTCTCACTTTTCCTCTCATCCTACACTCCGTAGGAGAGAACACACACTAAACCCTAGACACTCTAATGGACTCCCTACTCTCCACGCTCAAGAACATTGAAAAGACACACCAAACTCTCCAAAACTCATTAAATTTAGGCTCCAAAACAGTTTAAATTCGGATGTAACCGACTTCCCAAAGAGTTCTCTTAAACACCCCTCCAAAATTTGGCCAAATACATTGAATCTGGTTTGAATCACGATCGAGCATGGTCGGCGCTGGATAGGGCGCCATCCGACGCTATTTTCCGTCGTTATGCCCAAATCTTCTGTAAAATGGCGCGGTCTGACGCTGGTGACAGCGCCATCCAGCGCTCTAGGTTAACATAGGCATTAAAAAGTACATGCATGAAATCATGAAAAATACTCTTCTTTAAAGTGCAATATCATAAAAAATAGGTATGAAATATGCATTAAAAAGTTATCAAGTTTTCAATTGATCAATATCCCTCTCAACAAGAATCCTTGCAACATAAGGCCTAGATAGGTTGAAGGTGGGTATGCCCAATTTCATAGGTCTCCCTAATGCAGCTCCAATAGTATAGAGGACTCGGTGATTAAAGTAGTGCAATTTTAAACCGGATAGTTTAAACCAAATTGGAACTATAAGAGGTTCTTGGCTAGGGTCAAATTTAGGAGATCGCTTGAGCTATTTCATATATTTCCCATCAATTGTCATACGCTTCTTAGAAAATATTTTGCCATCGCCATCTTCAATAATTGTATCATCACATGTCTTCCATCAAAGAGACCAACCTTCCAATCTCCCAATAGTTTGAAATCTTCAAAAGCTTTTCGAATGAATTTCATTTTATGATGTCCCGGCTGGAACTTCCCAATGAGAGTAAATTTGCACTTTTCAGCCAGGTTGGAAACTTTAACATTAGAGAAACTTATAATTAGTTTGCCACTCTTCCTACTAGCCTTCTTGATGAGGTTACAGTCCCCCCTTGCCTTCAAATGATTCATGGTAAACCTAAGGGAAGACTAGATTATCCACTGATCTCACAGAGCCAACCCCTAATCCAACTATATCAACATAAGAAGTCCTCCAAGGATTAAAACTGAAGCAGTTGAGAGTTGAGGGGGAATAGAAGGCATAAAAACTAAACGTGAGACAAAAGTAGATGAACGAGACAAGATGAGAACCGAAGGACTCAAACAAGCAATATGTTCAAAGAAGATGCACGCGTACGAGCAGCCGAAAGACGAACGATGGCTTGAAATGGAAACAACCACACAAGCGGTCCTAGTAGATGAGAGGAATGATGAACGACGCCCTAATCCAGTCACAAAAAAAATAAGAAGCTTCGAACATAGCATGTAAGGCCACACTGTGTAAATGAAAATGAAGAAGCTGTTCCGAGGAGCAGAAAGAAACTAGACGTGCATTCGATCTTCCGAAGCCGAAGCCCTAGATCTAGTAACCATTCTCGTCACCAGAGCGCTCTTTCACGTCAGATCGGGCCGCCTTTATATATATATATATATATATATATATATATATAGATTTTTAAAATAATTTTAAAATACTTTAAACACACTACAAGAACTTAAAACACAAAAACAACAACAATACAAGTTTTCCAAACTAAGTCAAATTGGTTTAACAAAGATTTTCCTATGTCAAATTAACCACCGCACTTCCCGTGCAACGGCGCCAAAAACTTGACCGATGGTAACCCTACGGTATACCTAGTGATTTGGGTTTAATATATTATAATTTCAAAAATTCTATTTTATAAATTTAATCATTTAATTTTTGCACTCCTAATATCTATACACCAGGTATAAATGTACGTGCACGTATCACTCAATTAATATAAGATTTTCTTTATGTTTAGAGTATCGAAACCACTGAAAAGTTCGTAAATTTGAAGAATTTAAAATAGGCTCTTGCTGAATCTAGGAAATCTTAGCTAGTAAATAGATTCCATTTTAAGTAAGCTAGTAATTTTACTAAACTATTACTAATCTTCTAAGTTAACTAGTCAGCTAAGTACTCTAAACTAAATTAAACGGAAGGTTTAAGATAATTAGACTAAGCTAAATTTTAAGTAGGAAGGTCAAGCTAAGTAAAGGTTCCCTTATTTTGTAATCTAAGTAGTAGCTAGTGTATGTGCAATTAAACTAGAATCCCTAATTAAAATCTGTGATAAATAGGAGCATCTATTTTCTTTATCATTTTCCAAGTGCATAAAGAAACTAGGTTAACATAGGAATTTTTTCCGCCTATGACACTAGAAAACTCTTAGTTATCCCCACTAAAATAATCTCTCTATCTATTTGCACTAAACCTTGGACTATTTTTTCTTCACTGTAAAGAATAGTGTGGTAATCACTAGTTATTTGAAGCCATAGCCCTCCCAGATCTTATGGGTTCACAACGAATTTTAACGTTACAACTGTCGAAATTGCAATATAAATAAAGTTCAAATGATATAACATCACATTCATAGAAGTAACATGATTCTGATTAAAGTGCTCCCTACACATGTTGCTAATTCATCACAAAAGGAAGGAAGCAAGTAAACTACTCAGATTTCTTGGAGAATACCATAAAGCAAATCATCATGTACGAAAATAAAGTCAAATACTATAAACTACTTCAATACAAGTCAATGGAAATACAAGAAACTTGTCGTCTTCCCTGAGAAATGAAGAAATTTTCAATCCAAATGTGTTCTCCTTCATATCTCACAGTAGATCCATACAACTCCCAAAATATTCAAAGTAATATATAGAAAAACAAAGGAAAACTCTTTCTTTTTCTTTCAACTCATTGCACTCTATCTTCTTCCTTGAACTCTCGAAAGCCTTCATCTTTCGTCTAAAATGAATATGCCAAGAAGGCTCCAAATCGTGTGAAAAGTTGCTAGAAAATCCATCCAGACAGTTCTGGCTCCTAGGCGCCACTGCCTCTATCAGCTGGGCAGAACACCTAGAGCCTATGTGCCAATATGTGGCGCTTAGGTGCCACCTTCTCTCCTACTTCCACGGGGTCTAGCGCCTAAGTGCCAAGCTTGGGCTCCATGGGGCCAATTCAGCTCCAATACTCAATTCGCTCCGTTTCACTCCATTTTCACTATAGTTTGCTCCATTTTCTTTTCCAATTAAACATGCAATAAAAAACATGAAAATACCTTTCATTAAAGTATAATATCGTAAAAAATAAGTAATAAATATAGAAGAAAAATTAGAACGTTTAAAGGACATGTCAGTATCAAAGAAATATTACCATGTAGGTAATCTGCCCGCTGTTTGATTTGGTGCCACATAATTTATATCTATATTTATTTCTCATTGTTGACCTCATTTTTGATGAGGTATTCTCTTCTCCTTTTAGTACTTAGGATCTAGCCTTAGGCTTTTCCTTTGACTATCCTAGAAGGCTAGAAATGGAATCCACCACTTAAAAATTCAAACTACTTCTTAACTCCCTGCAAACCCCGCAAGCTTGATTGTAAACCCTTAATCACCTAGAGGGTTGAGATCAAATGTGGAAGTTTAAAGGATGAGTTCCCTATAGGACTCTTTGGCCTTAAGATCACCCTGGGTGGCATGGTTTGATGAGAGCTGACTTGCACGTACACTACATTCTCACACACACATCCTGAAAACTACATATATACCCAACTTGATCTCCTAACTCATGTAGGTAATTCACATGGATGGACCTTAACCCCTAAGCCCCTAGCTAAGAAGGTTAGGAACAACATAGTGAATGCCTCAAATGAGTCCTTTCATGACTCATATGAGCTTATCATGGCTTCATGGCTCAACCAAAATGATTCTATTTCACTCACACTTGCTTAATTTTCATTTTTCCAAAATTTCAATTTTTGACCCCCGGGGCCCCGGACCCACCTAGCCTACCAAAAAAAATCCTTGAAACTACCCAAAACCACCAAAATTTCCAAATCACCCAAAACTTTTCCAAAATCAACGTTGAACATTTCCCAAACATTCAAACTGATCATACATAACCAAAAATACCAAAATTTCCAAAAATACCCCCTAATACCCTCCAAATTACTAAAATGCCCCTCTTGACCCAAAAATTCAAAAATTCCAAAAATTCCCAGAAAATTCCAGGAAAAATACCAAATATTCCCAATTTCATTTTGTTCAACTACACCATGGGCCAATTTTGCCAATTTACTCCACTTTTACCAAAACCCCCAATTTGACCCATTTTAAACCCAAGTGAACCCAATGTCAAACCAAACCACCCCAATTGACCTCAATTTTGATCCAATTCAATTCTAAACTTCAATTCAACATCCCAAATATAAATTTAGACCAAATCTAAGTCCAATTTGATTGACATTTTAGCTCAATTTCAATTTGAGGCCTAAGGCCCAATTTTGGCCCATGACCTAAACCTAGCTCAAACTAACCCAATTCAACCCCAATTGGTCCCAAACCTTTTTTAAATCTTCCCTAACATCTCCACAAACAAAAAACTAACATAGTTTGCCCAAAATTTATACCTAAACCTTACTCAAATTAAACCCAAACCCAAAATTCCCTAAATAGGCCTAAATCCACCATGAACCCAAATAGGCCTAAATCCCAACATCAAAGCCCAACCAAGGTTGAAAACTCCGCGTGGCCTTTACTCTGCGTGGCCTTTCGGAGTTGCCGAGGATGGCATGGCGCCGCGTGGATAAGTAGGAAATTAGGGCTATTTTCTATTTATTTAATTACCAGAACTTCAAAAATCCATATCTTTGCATAGAAAAATCACAAAAAATAAAATAAAAATTCCCTCTTCCTCAATGAACTGAGGAGAATAATGTGGAAAGAAATCAAGTCATTTCATCAAGTATTTTAATTTTAATGATTTATTTACTCTCTGCAGTAATTTAATTCTTCATTTGCATAGGTAATTCACCATGGCATGAGACCATGGGGCTTTTGAAGCCTCTGAACTTGGGAACATTCCATGAATTTTCCAAGGTCAGAGGCCATCCCTATGAGAAGTTATTGATTTTCCAAGTTCATGTTGCTATTTTGAGTATTTTAATTCCAATAATTAGCATGCTGAGAAATAAATTCTAGGAAAATTTGGTGATGTTTCTTATGACCAGAGGAACCTAGGAAAAATAGGTTTTGAGTTAATTCACATGGAACAACCCTAATTGGCCTAAACACCCAAAATTGAACTTTAATTAATTAGGGTTAATTACACATAAAATTAACTTGAAAACAATTCTTCACTGATCTTTAGGATCAGAGGAACATCACATAAAAATTTGAAATAAATTGGACTTGATTAACCCCACCAAATAGATTGATTAAGCCACATAAGCAAGATTAAACTTTAAAAATTCATAACTCACAAAATACTTTTCAAAAATTCACAAAAATAGTTTTGGGGCTTCTCTGACATTAGAGGAACTTAGGAAAATTAAAATTGTAATTTTCTAAAAAAGTTAATTTTTATCATTATTTTAATATTTTAATAATTAAAAAATAATAAAAATCATAAAAATATTAAAAATTACCAAAATGACACATTTTGAATTTTAATCACCTAGGAACAAACCAAATATTTTTCTTAAGTCTCTAGGGTAAGATATTGAATTTTAAAGTCTTAAAACAATTTTTGAATTAAAAAAATGATTTTCTTTAACATTTCCACTAAAATAATTTTAATAAATCAAAGAAAAATCAGAAAAATATAAAGTTTAGTTCTCTGATTTTCCTGAGGTTAGAGAGATTTGTAAAAAATATAAAATCCATTTTTCAACTTTTATTTCTTTTTTAATTAATTAATACTCCAAAACTCAAAATAATTCTAATAAATAAAATATAATTCAAAAAATCACCAAAATTGGTCCAAGTGGTCCTGTAGTCATTAGGGACATTTCATAATTTTCTTAAGGACAGAAACATTTCCTTGGTCATGTTATTGAATTTTCCTTGAAAACCCCTATTTTCCATTAGAAATAATTACATAAATAAATTAAATACAGAAAAACCACATTTTCTCCTCTAATGTCTTAATTGACATGTGAGTGAGGTTACATAAAAATTTCAAGTTCATTTGAGCTTATTTTAATGAGTTATAGAATTATTAAGCTTGAAGGGCAAAAGGGTAATTAAAAAATTTCAACTCTTAATTAAAATTTTAGGATTAATCAAAAAGGGGAGGGTAAAATATTTGATTTTAAGCTGATTTTGGATGATTGAAACTTAAGTGATTGAGGGTAGAAACCTACTAACCATTTCAAATATAATTAAAATAAAACTTTAATTAATTAATTAATTGAAATTTTGGAAGAGTAATAGAAATCGTAATTATTAAAGTAGGGATATTATTAAGAGGATATTTATTCTTTAATCTATGAATCCCTAAATTAATCACTTCAATAATATTTAATTCTTAACTAAAAGGATAATCCTAACTTAAAATTTAAAATGCTAAACAATTTAACAATTAAATTAAATTAAATTTAAGATGTTGAGATTAAATTAAATCAAAATCTAAATTAAGTTAACACCTTAACAATTAAATTAAATCATATTTAATATATTAAGATAAAATTAAAATTAAATCAAATTATGTTGAATTAAAATTAAATTAAAATTAAATTAAATCAAATTAAATTAAAATTAAATTAAATCAAATTAAATTAAAATTTAAATTAAATTAAATTAAACTAAATTATATTAAATTAAATCAAATTAAATTAAATTAAATTAAATTAAATTAAACTTAAATTAAATTAAAATTAAATTGAATTAAAATCATTTAACAACACACCTAAATAAAATCATTAAGAGTTAAACCAAACACTTAAAGTAGGTTTAAAACATAAAGGTTAAATCTGAGATATAACATCATTTAAAACGTAAAGATTTAAATTAAATCTAAAAAAAAGACTTGAACACTATTCCAAACTTAAACTTTTTTTTATAATTAAGTCAAAATTAAAATTAAATCATTAAGTTTAAATCATTAAAATACTTAATAAGTTGTTTTGCCCTTTTTAAAGCTCTTATTATTATAACTCTTAAATGAAGCATCAAGTGAAGTGTTACTTCACTTATAGGACATTCAAATGTCCTAGTTCACCGAGCAAGAGAACAAAACTTAAACCCCTGGATGATTAATTCACCTGTGCAACTAAATTTACTTGGACTCAAAACAATCCGAGAAATATTAAAAAGATGTTTAGGATACGCCCTAAGCACTTCCTCAATATGACAGGATGTTTTAGAAGAACAATTGAATCTAGTTGTTCTTTGATGAAGAAAATCATCCTTAAACCAAACCAAGAACCTAGACTCATAGGAGATGACTAGCAATAGGATTAGGAATTTGGTAGACAACCAAAACCCTTCCCTTAGCTTTACCTAAGTATCTGTTGAAATATTTAAATGCCTTAACATGTGCTTTAAGTGCAGCTTGGGATGACGAGAAGACCCTCCTAGCACGCTTTTATTTTATTGCAATTTACTTACATGCATTGTGTTGTTTCTTGCATGATAAACAAGACTGTTGTATGAAAACCAAAACCTTTAGGATAGTCCCTAAACTGAAACCAAAACTAAATTAAAAAGTCATTACAAGATAAAATTCACCGCCACAACATTCCAAAATATAAAACAACTCAAAATTTAATCACAAACAGAACAACAAAACTACACTTATAACTAAATTAAAACGTCTCGTTGAATGATCGGGAATACCTCGGATGATGTAACCCACGTGTTGCTAACGAGATTTCCCACGCCTAAATGAAAGTGTGGAATTCATTTAGTCGAGTTTAGCAAATTCATCTGGACTAAGTGAATTCAATGAAAATAACGGTGTCGGGATGACGGAACCGTGGGATCTTAATCGGTTCTGTTTAAACCACTTTAAGATTTGTTTTAATTAAAATATTAAAAACACTTGGATTTTAAGATCTTCTCTAAACCAAAACACTTCTCTCATCTCTTGATTTATGACTTCTAAAACTAAACCTCTACAACAACAAGGAGCTTGGAGCACAGTGGGCAGCACGGCCATCGTCATCAGCAAAACTCGGATCTGCTTCAGCAAACCTTTCTTAGAATTAAATAACAAATCCATAGGACTTCGAGGTAGTTTGCCTAGTGCAACACAAATCCTCAACTCTTCGTTAGGCATTTGCATGATCATGTCATGTAAATTAAGCTCTAACTGGTCTTAGGACTCCGAGGTGGTTGTTTGGTACGACATAAACCCTCACATTTTCGAGGCTACTTGCATGACTGCGTCATGCAAATATAAGTCCTAATTAATTAAAATTGGCACGATTGAAACATTAAATAAACTCCTAAATTGAAGCCAAATAATAGGATAGTTTGGGAAGTTGCCAAGATTCTTCTTGGATCCTCAACTTCTCCTACTTCTCTTCCTTTGGACTCTTAAAATAAATTGTTCCAAATTTGATCAATTCCCTATTGAAAATTCTAAAATCCAATCCTTTGAAAACCTTAAACTTTGAAATTCTTGAGAGCAAAACCACTAATCATTATCGAGAGTTTTCTTAAATGATTCCCGTCATTTAAGATGTAATTAACTATGGGGTTTGCCTTTATAGAGAACTTTAAGAACACGAGTAATATAAACTCTGCTTAATTCATTTATATTAAGCAGGGGAACTTGTCGGCTTATAAAATTGGTTTGCAGACCAAACTGATGTCACAGATCTTCTAGTTTATTTAATCGAGCCCCATTATCAAGTAGTGTGTCTATTCCTCGGGATAAATACATGGTTTGTGGTGCGGTGCTCGTTTATATAAACTATTTGGGATGTGAGATCGGTTTGATTTCATATATTAAAACATTCAAATTTAAAATTACTTTCAAAATCAAATGTTATCTTTTAAAACTGTATATATATATTTAAATTAAATTTAAAATTAACAATTCACCGACAACTTCTGTAGGCGACCCCTTTTTTTAAAATACAACACATAACCTAAAAATTTGCCGACAATTTCTGGTGACTCCGCTGGGGATTAGTCCCTCTCTCCATTTTGATTAGATGGTTTTTCTTTCATAAATCGGTGGTGAGTCCATATCCCTAATGGACCAAAACTACCATTCTTCCGTTGGAATACCCCGTTCATTTCTGTCTTGAACGAGTATAGCCAACTCCTCTCGGATTTAGGAGCCACTGTTTAGACACCCTTAAACAGAGAGGTTCCGAGATCCTTTTACCTCTTTTCTGAGGTGGGGTGGACCCCCAATAGGTGTTAGTTTAAGAGCGGTCCTTCGAGTCGAGAAGTCTTGCATAAGACTTTCTCTTCCTTTTTGATTCTGAATCGAATCCTTTACCTTTTCTATACTTTTAAACATTTCATTCCTAATAAACAAATCCTCTAATAAACGACTCTTTTGATGAATAAATCCTTTTAAAATCACAAATACACTAAGATAAATGAAAATGTGTTCGGACTCTTTCTTTTTTTGTCCTAAACTTTGTGACAAAAGGAAGCATAATTCGGAACTAATACACGGAATCTGCCTTGCAGAAAATGGCTGCCCCAAAGCTAATCTTCTCCTTCACCAATGGAATGGACTTCGCCGTTTACAAGGATGAACTGCCCGACAATGGGATCATCCGTTTCGGACAAGGATTTGGCAACACAGATGTTAAGTTCGCTGACGTCACTTTATTCACACTAATGGACAAAGTGTCAGAAACTTAAGAGCCCGTGATTGAGTTCAACCTGAAGTCGGCTCAAGAATTCCCTCCCCTGCAAAGGGTTCCAGCTGAGAGGAGAACTACTGTTCGTAGGACTGTTGTCTCTACCCCCACTGGTCTAGTCATCTCTGCTCCTACCCAGACTTCCGCCAAACTAAAGGGGAAGGAAATCCAAGTCTGTGATGAGCCTGTCACCGTGGAGGGTACAGATTTCGCTACAATACCATCTATTTTTGAGATTGGGTCCAGTTCAAGAGTTGCACCCCTAACTCGGACTCAAAGGAGAAATAGAAGCGAAAGATCTCCAAGAAAGCTAGTAGCCGCCGAAGTTGCTTTTCTAGAAGAAATTCCTGAAGAAAGAGAAGAACTGCCTGAGTATATACCTCTGTTGGAAGGGAGTAGGTTTCACCCCCTCTCTGCCGCATCAAATGAAGAAGATGTTCGTAGGATCACCACCGCATTACCCCGACCTGCATACTACAACAATTACAAGAGGAAAAGGGATAAGACTACGTCATTGGCTCGGCTGCAAGTTGTTATAGAAAGACTGACAAAGAAAGAAAGATGCCTTGTGTCAGAAATCTTAAGAATGATAGGACGGGTGCCAGCTAAATCCCGCCTCGGACCGCGAATAGGGCCTGTCGCTGCCACAGAGAAACCAAAGAAGAAGATAAAAGCCAGTCCACCCGTTGTTGTATCGGGTCTACAAATTAGGGAGGATACCACCTTTCAGCATATAGCCGATAGACCATCCGGTCCTAGGCTTCCGGCTGCAAGGAGAATGGTATGGCAACCTACTACTGGCGAACTAAGACCAAAATAATGTCCTGAGAAGAAAAGTCTCGTCAGGAGACTTGAATCAGAAGAAAGTGCTACCGCAATAAAGGGGACTCCCGGGAAGGAAGTTCAACAACCGTCACGAGACAACTGCGAGACCGTGCGAAAAGGGCCACTAGAGGATGCCATGGACGAGTTAAGGACCGACATCCGACGGTTAGCAAAAGAAAGAGAAGAAGAATTAGGAGACGAAATCGACTCATCGTAGTTCATGGACGAGGAGTATGTCGAGATCAACATGGTCGAGACACGAGCATCGTCGACTTCGCAAGGTGCTCCGGCAACTGCGGAAAGAGATGAACCAGAAGTGTTGAGAGCACAGCTTCGGGAAAGAGATGATACAATTTCCCAGATGGCAAAGAGGATGGAAGAGATGGCTGCTGACTTAGCCATTCTCCAGAGTCAGGCCTAGCCTCAGAAAGAGACACCCACAGAAATTATCCATATTGCAGATGGAGGAAAAGAGATCACATCTATCAACGGAGACGAACTACCAAAGAAGGATTCTACACAAAGCATGATTCCAGAAAAGAACACTAAAAACATGGTAGAACAGCAAGTGCGAGAAGCCTTAGCACAATCCAAGAGTGGAGCATCTATTCAGACGGGTAGACCTTACCTCGAAGAGTTTGATGCAGTCCAATACCCGAAAGGGTTCGTACCACCTCTGTTTAAGACTTTTGATGGAACAGGAAACCCTCGGTAGCATGTCGCACATTTTCGTGCTAGTTGCTGCAATGCCGGTGGGAGCGACGCTTACTCTTCCACCGGCTCGTCGGCAGCTTGTCGTGGATCGCCTTCGACCGGTACGCGGAATTGTCGAACGGCTCGGTGAAGACTTTTCGAATCGGAGAATCTCTTCGTTAAACGATTTGTCGGGGCTCAACACCACATCACTATCAGTGATCAAGTGGTGGAGCAACAAAAGCCGAACGAGACTTTAGTGGATTATATACTTCGATGAAGAAACTTAAGCATGAAGTGTGAACCGCAACTTCAATAACAACATGCAGTCGACATCCTACTTAAAAGTATCCATGGCCCGATAACACTTCTCCTTAAAGGATTTACAATCAAGACTTTCGAGAAGTTGCTTAGCAAGGCCGGGAGCTTGCAAGAAGAAGCAAAGCAGTTAAGTTTCGCGGACAAGAACGATAAGCAGAAGCCTGTGAAAACATTCGAAAAGAAATCTGGAATTGTCGCGGCATGAGATAAGGGCAAGCAGCCAATGCAGATACCGCCAGAGCGACCTCAGCCTAGTTACCAACCACCACAAAGCTATCAGCAACCTCAGCAGGGCTATCAGCAGCCTTGTCCGAGCTATCAGTCATCTCAGCATTATAAACAACCGCCTCGTTCATCGCGTACCTTAAGAGAACTTCTAAATAAAGAATATCCATTCAAAACTGAAACAGTAGCAAAGATGTTCCACAGCTTAATGAAGACACCGGATTTTCAGCTGCCATAGCCCAAGAAGCCGGAGGAAGTCAATAAGAAAGATCATCTGAACTATTGCCCTTACCACCAGATGCTTGGACACAAGATAGAAGATTGCATCACTTTCAAGAGTTGGCTTGATGACAATCTTCGAAAAGGGAACATAACGATCCCAAAGGAATACATGAAGGAACCCCAGAAGGGAGGTTCCGTCAATGTTGTTTAAACGGATCCCATTGTTCTGATGGACCCTTACACGACCGATGATGGATGGAGTACTCGTCCGGACAAAATCATCGAAGAAAATTTTGGATCACATCCAGGCCGCTTCGGTACGTGCTTCAACTTAGAGTTTGAAACCTGTCGAGCCTGCACTATCACTTGCGATTGAAAAACCGCCTCAGAAGGAGGAGAAGATCGTGGAAGAAAAGAACACTGAGGCTCCGAAGGGTAGACTAGGGGCTGCTTATCCTAGGATGGTTGTTTCCGATTTGGGGGAGAAATCCCTCGAACTCCCGACTCGTATGATTATTTGCTCGCCCCGGTGGGATCTTATAATGATAAGGGTTATGGCGTTGGCTACGTTTTGACTATTTCTAACGATTACGTAACTAGCGACAATCGACTTAATCGGGATCTCGATTCCAATACAAATAACGATTCTCAAATCATACACAACCTCGATGACCACGACGAAGAAGGTGTTCACAAAGGAGGCTACCAAAGCTCAACAAGCAACGAGTCCATTTGTGAATTCTGAGGGGCTTCGATCACGATAGAATTAGAACCATCAGACACCGAAGCAACTTCAGAAGAGCCAATTGTTCCAATTCAAGAGGATACACCGGCAGATTCAACACCGAATTCAGAAGAGATAACTAAAGTAAATTTAAGAAGCGAAAAAATTCTACCCCCGAGAATGGGTCCAAAGGATAAAGGAAAACAGGTGGTTTCTCCGGAAGAGCCAACCCCGGCAGAGAAATTGCCCATTTGGGAAGAAACCGAGGAACATGGTAATAAAGTGGACTATAATGTGCTAGCCCATCTCAGGAAGCTACCAGCTAAACTAAGCATATACGACGCTCTGATCCTGTCAAAGGAGATGAGGGAGGCTCTGATCAAGGCTTTACTTGATCCAGAGATCTGTTTAGCTCAAATGGCCGGTAATTCCTTTGACAAGCTTTGCTCGTTAAAAGAATAGCGAGGTGTTACCTTCACTGACAATGATCTATTACTGGGAACAGCATATTACAACCGACAGTTATACATTTTAGTCACTATTGGAAGCTTTACGCTCTCCAGAGTGTTGGTTGATCCGGGAGCATCAATCAACATAATGAATCTTCGGACGCTGGCATATTTGGAAATTGATGCTCGCGAGCTTGAAGTAGACAAGATGCTATTAAGAGGCTTCAATCAAAAAGGAGAAAGAGCTCTTGGATCGATAACACTACTAATGAAGAACAGTGATTTAGCAAAGACAACCGCAAAATTCCACATAATCGATTCCGAAACATCGTTCAACGCTCTACTGGGTCGACCGTGGATCCATGAAAACCGGATGGTACCGTCGTCTCTGCACCAGTGCATAAAGTATTACGAAGGAGGGGAACAGTGTATCAAAGGTGACTTGCAACCATTCTCCGTACACGAGATTGAAATTCATGAAGATGCGGCCTACTACTCGCCCCCAAAGAAATCAATCTTTTCCAAAAATACCATACCAAATGAAGCAAAAGAAATCCGAGACGATGAAGAACCTGAAGTTCTAGTTCAACAGTTACTCACCACTCCCTTACGGCGAGATGGTGAAGATTTCTCCAGAACTAGCACCCGAGGTCGAGGCCGGGGACGAGGATGTGGAAGAAATGTTGGAACAAGTTGGACAGAAGAAACGGGTCATCGATGTTGATCGGGAGAACGGTTCCGAAGAAGAAGAAGAAATTAAGAAAGAAGCAAGAATAATAAATCGAAGAAACCACAGTTCAAGATCTCTCTCAAAGATGAAAGGAATGAAGAATACAAATCAATGTACGAGAAGATTAACCATCATGTACATACTATGACCCTGACCCCGATCCATTCTAATAAGATCGAGGGTATGGTGGTCAAGGAAGTGCATGGTGGTGGTACTAAGCCAATCAAGTTTTACCGTGGTGCTTCTTCTTCCAATAATGAAAAAGATGTACAATCTGAAGATGTTACTTCTTCCGAATTAATGGAATTACCTTTTGAGTGGTACTCTCCCTGTGTTCAAAATTTAATTCAACGTGGTGTCTTACCTCGACAATGGACAAAAGGCCGATCACAACACTTTGAAAAATTATGGAATAATGTCGGTCGGCCTCTCAATTCAAAACATGGTTTCGGATTCGACACAGTAGGATCAGTTGACGATACGGGATTTTGCTTGGTTGTCACTTGCGAACCTAATAAAGACTGCTTGGAAGCTTCAGAAGATCTCGAAGATCTACCAATCGGAGATGCTCCATCAGAATTCGAGGAAGAAATCAAATCTACAATGGACGAGTTAACGGAAGTTAACTTAGGTACTAGCGAAGAGCCCGAGCCTACCTTTGTTAGCTCCTTACTCAATAAAGAAGATTCCGAGGAAATAATCAAGCTACTAATGGAATTCAAGGATTGTTTTGCTTGGAGTTACGATGAAATGCCGTGATTAGCTCCGAAGTCGCAGCTTCACAAGTTAGGAGTAGATCCTACTTCGTTCCGATCGACAAGCTCCCTGAAGAATGCGTCTAGAAATCGAGCAACAAGTAATACCGAAGTTAAGAAGCTAATAGACGCTAATTTGTCCGTGAAGAACAATACCCTACTTGGTTAGCCAATGTGGTACCGATCGTAAAGAAGAATGGTCGGATCGAATCTGCGTAGACTTCAGAGATTTAAATAAAGCATGTCCAAAAGACGAATTTTCACTACCAATCCCAGAACTAATGATCGATATTGCTTCAACACATGAAATATTTTCATTCATGGATGGATCATCAGGATACAACCAGATAAAGATGGCACCAGAAGACGAAAAACTCACGGCATTCAGAACGCCGATTGGAGTGTATTGCTACACAGTAATGTCATTCGGACTAAAGAACGCAGGAGCAACATACCAAAGAGAGATAATGAAGATTTTTGATGATCTCATTCACAACCAAGTCGAGTGCTACATGGATGATGTGGTCATCAAAAGCAAACTGAAGGAAGATCGCCTATATGATTTGAGAATTGTTTTCGAACGACTAAGACAATACAACCTTAAGATGAATCCCTTAAAATGCGCCTTCGGCGTCACCTCCAGGAAATTCTTAGGATTTGTTGTCCGACATCGCGGGATTGAAATTGATCCAGAAAAGATTAAAGCTATCTTAGAAATGCCACCTCCTAAAATCTTGAAACAACTACGATCCTTTCAAGGAAAGTTGGCATATCTTCGACGCTTTATATCGAATTTGTCAGGAAGGTGTCAGCCTTTTTCTGTTTTGGTTAAGAAGAATGCCAAGTTTACTTGGGACTCCAAATGTCAACATGCCTTCGATGACATCAAACAATACTTAATGACACCTCCTATCTTAGCAGCCCCAGTCTCAGGTAGACCGTTGATACTTTATACCGCAGCTTTTAGACGACTCCCTGGAGCCCCGCTACCTAGGTCAATGATGAGGGAAAAGAAAATGCTCTCTACTACTTAAGCCATCGTTTAATTCCGACGGAAGTAAAGTATCCTCCTATTGAGAAGCACTGCTTGGCCCTAATCTTCGCCGCACAGAAGCTCGGGCATTACATGTTTTCTCATAAGGTCAACCTTATTTCGAGAGTTAATCCGTTGCAATACTTGATGACCCGACCTACGCTCTCTGGTAGACTTGCCAGGTGGTCGATGATACTATTGCAATTTGACATAACTTTTGTTCCTCTTCGCGCCGTAAAGGGACAAGTTCTAGCTGACTTCCTTGCAGCACACCCTTTACCGGCAGATTCGCCTCTCGACGACGATTTGCCTGACTAGCAGATAATGAGCCTAGAAGACACTGATAATCGACGTTGGGAACTATACTTCGACGGTGCGTCCTCAACATAGAAGAACAAAGAATTGCAAACGATAGTGCCCGGTAAGGCAGGAATCGGACTAATCTTTATAGCACCGAAGCGGGGGATGTTAAGATACTCCTACCACTTAACAAAACCATGCACAAACAACGAGGCGAAATACGAAGCCTTCATAATAGGACTGGAACTAACCATTCAAATGGGAATAACGGACATCAACATCTACGGAGATTCTCAGTTGATCATTCAACAAATCGTCGGACAGTACAGGATTCTGAAGCCATGACTCGAGCAGTACTTTCAGTACGCCATGAAGTTGTTGGAACAAATTCCAAATGTAACAATCTACAAGATTCCCAGAAAATAAAATGCTCTTGCAGATGCGTTAGCTCGCCTTGCAAAAGAATTTTCCTGCTTACAAGATGAGTCAGTTGAAGTGTCAGTTCAAGGACGACAGGTCCTATCACAGCTCGACATGGATACAATACACAAATCAGAAAAAGCAGAAGAAACAATTACATCAGTGATAGAAAATACAAAAGATTGGCGACAACCATTAATAGACTACCTGCGAATAGGAATCCTGCCCGACGATAAGTCGATAGCCCATCAAATCAAGAAAAGAACTCTGTCTTACACATTAATAAACAATACATTATACAGAAGGTCTTTTGATCAGATGTGGCTAAGATATCTGAGCGGGTCTGAGGCTCGTGAAATCGTTAAAGAAGTACATTCAGGACTTTGTAGCGCTCATCAGTCGGGTCCGAAAATGAAAATGAAGATTAAAAGACAAGGGTACTACTGGCCCTCAATGATGACCGACCGTATGAAAGTTGCCAAAAGTTGTCACCGATGCCAAGTGCACGGAGTGGTTCTACACCAACCTCCAAATGTGCTACATCCGACAATCGCGTCGTGGCCGTTAGAGTGTTGGGGCACAGATATAGTGGGTCCGATAGAACCGCCTTCTTCAAGAGGACATCGCTTCATCCTTGCAGCTACAAACTACTTTTCTAAATGGGCAGAAGCTATACCACTCAGGGAAGTAAAGGCACACCACGTGCTACAGTTTTTCAAGAACCAAGTCGTCTACCGTTTCGGGGTACCGCGCAGGATCATTTCAGAAAATGGGTTTGCATTCAAAAGTACAAAGATCAATAATTTTGTCAGAAGACACGGGATCGATTGGCGATACTCAACGATCTACTACCCAAGAGCAAACCTGTCGGCCGAGGCTTTTAATAAAACTCTCGTTCAAATTTTAAAGAAAACTTTGGACGACAACAAGAGAAATTGGCATGAGAAGTTGTTAGAAGCCTTATGGGCCTACAGGACGACTTTTAGGACTCCTACTCAGTCTACGCCTTACGCTTTAGTGTACGGGTCCGAGGCAGTGTTACCATTGGAAGTCCAGCTTCCATCACTCAGAATCGCAGTTGCAGAAAAGATTACTATAGAAGAAAATGCCAGACTACGACTGGAAGAATTGGAAAGCTTGGAAAGGAAAAGACTTTCCGCACAGCAGAATTTGGAACTGTATCAAGCCAAGATGATCCAGGCCCATGATAAACTGGTCCGCCCAAGAACTTTCAAAATTGGTGACTTAGTTGTTGTTCTCAGAAGACCTATTCTTGCACATAGCAAGATAGGTGGTAAATTTGAACCAACATGGGAAGGGTCGTTCGTGGTCGAGACAGTCTACTCAGGAGGTTCCTACCAACTGGTGAATTGCCGTGGAGAACAACCCATGCTTCCAATCAATGGGTGATATATAAAGAAGTATTATGCAACCTGATGTTTCGAAGGGTGGCCTCTAAAGTAGAATCTTATCCCTAGAAACACGGGTGAAGTGATCACTTTGCGACTGGGTCCGAACCCAAAACAAAATAAAATGGATGATATAAAAAAAAATCTTATCAATAAAAACAAATGTTAAAAAGAAATATGGGAAACCATAATAATAAAATGTCAAATCCTTCCTTTCAAATCAAATCTTGTTCCTAATCTTTTTTTCACTCCTTTTCCTACTCATGTTTAAATTTTAAAAGAAAATATGAAAAAAAAACTTTTCATTAATAAATATTTTCTTCATGTTTTTGTTCTTAGTACAGCCCCTGATCCTTTCCTTTTTTTTTCGCAGGGAAATGTCGAACGGACGGTTGGTTATAAACTTTAGAAATGGCGTGAGTCTAGCACTTGATGAAAAGAGGGTGAAGGATGGAGCAGTGATAGAGATTGATTCTGACTTCACACCAGTCGGCCTACAGTACGAAGAAAATGATTGGATCTCAATCGATCGAGAAGAGCTTCACAGCCAGACAGTGATGAAGATGGGTGGCCCAAGCCACCAATCCAACAACAAAAAGAGAAAGACAAACACCGAGGAGAACAAGAAAATCAAGTCAGTAGTTTCCACGGCAGAGGGCAGGCTCGTCAGCGCCGCGCCCGCAGAAATTCAAGGGGTAAGGAGAGCTACTCTCACTGCTACCCAGAGAAGGAATAAGAATCTCCGCATCCGCAAGATGTTGACTAAACTAGCAGCAGATCAACAAGAAGAGACAACTGCTACCGCCGACACACACATTTCAAAAATATCGGTTCATCAGGAACCTGAAAAGAGGAAACCAGCTCCGAGAACAACAGAAAAGATAAGGGAAACTCTAAGAAGATCAGAGGCAGAGAGACTACCACAACACTAGACAGAGCCGCCAGTGGTAAGAAACCTTGTTGGGAAGCAACCCCGGAGGATGTCCCGACAGAGACAATCCCTAAGGAGCCAAGGTATGCAGGAGAACGTGACAAGATTGAGCCATACATCCCGCAATACGTTACTAGACCTTGTCACTTGCAGATCATCCCAGAATATGAACTAGAAAAAAGCAAAATGTTGAGAAAAAGACTTTCGAATACTTTGAAAGGATTAGAGGCAAGAGAATCAACATTTTGGAAGGCCTCGAGTTACACACAGATGTATTCTCAGAGTACGAGCAGCAGCAGATTGTGGACTACATCTTAGAGCTTCAGAAGATGGGTCGAGCAGGCCGTCTGAGGGAAAAGACTTATTCAGAACCCCGGAGATGGATGCCAGGGAAAGGAAGAGTCACAATACAATGTGGATGTTGCTATAACTTCGCAGAGGACATAAAATGAAATCCACCAGGGATACTCCATCGCAGTGAGGTGGATCCAATGCCGAGGATAATTAAAAGAATGGTGAAAAGAATGATAACGTGGAGGGTACTGCCAGCAGACTGCATACCCAACAATTGCATCATCAACATTTACCAGAAGGGCGACTGCATACCTCCACACATAGACCACCAAGACTTTGTCAACCTTCTCGCACGCTTCGTTCGTCAACCAATGCAATATTATGTTCGGATCTGACCTCCGGATAGCAGGCCCAGGTAAGTTCTGAGGGCCGATGGAGATACCACTTCTGATAGGTTCTGTCATGATATTAAAAGGAAATGGAGCAGACATCGCAAAACATTGTATACCGGGAGTGCCAGTGGAGCGGATCTCTGTTACTTTTAGAAGAATGAACGACAGAAATGTGCCTTACCACTTCCAGCCAGATCCAAAATTGGAGAGTCTCCGGCCCTACGAGCTGTGAGTTACATGGGAAATAGCACACCTCCAACGCACATCCATGCGGCATTCCTGCCAAGGGTGGCTTGGAAGGTGATGTTATTACCCATGTTTCTTACTATTCAAACATGGATTTTTGACAGACGCTTTTGGATGGATCAACAAGAAGTTTACACAGTCCGTTTTGGATTTACATGGATTGTACGAGACATTAAATTTCTGAGGAAAATGTCATCATGACTAGATCAAGTTGTATGATGTACTTTCAGCAAGTTGGAATGAAAACGACTACGTCATATTTTGTCTTCACCTCTTTTTTTGTGCAAATTGACTGGGAAACGCCATTAGAATTAAATGAACTTTGAACGAAGAATAGAAGAGAAAAGAAAATAAATGAGAACTTTTCCTAAAAATCTAAATTGTAAAATGAACTTCAAATTCACATGAACACTAAATAAACAACAAATAAAAAAATATGATCGTTAAAGGACAAACAAAACGAATCTAAATCTCAAATTAAATTCCAGTCTAAATCCATCTTTTCAAATCCTCCAATTCTTCTTCAAATCAAGGTCTACTTCAGACCTCCTTTGAAACCCTCTCTCGGAATGATTTCAGAACCACGAAAAATTTTCGATTTGGTTCTGATGGCATGGATTCATACCCTTCGCCAAATAATCAAACTTTGATTGATTCTCGTGGGATGTGGAACACTTTCACATCTCATTTCAATCTCCCACTAAATCAAAATCTCCGCAATACATTTTAATTCAAAATTTTCGAGACTGGTATCTACATTCCAGTTCTCATTTCTAGATCGATAGCTACATTTCGATTCTCATCTGAATTGATACGTACATTTCAATTCAAAATGTCTGAGACTGGTACCTACATTCCAGTTCTCATTTCAAGATCGATACCTACATTTCGATTCTCATCTGAATTGATACCAACATTTCAATTCAAAATTTTCGAGACTGGTACCTACATTCCAGTTCTCATTTCGAGATCGATACCTACATTTCGATTCTCATCTAAATTGATATCTACATTTCAATTCAAAATGTCTGATACTGATACCTACATTGCAGTTCTCATTTCGAGATCGATACCTACATTTCGATTCTCATCTGAATTGATACCTACATTTCAATTCAAAATTTCTGAGACTGATACCTACATTTCAGCTCTCATTTCGAGATCGATGCCTACATTTCGATTCTCATCCGAATTGATATCTACATTTCAATTCAAAATTTTCGAGACCGGTACCTACATTCCAGTTCTCATTTTGAGATCGATACCTACATTTCGATTCTCATCTGAATTGATACCTACATTTCAATTCAAAATTTCTGAGACTGGTACCTACATTCCAGTTCTAATTTCGAGATCGATACCTAAATTTCAATTCTCTTTCGAATTGACATCTAAATTTCAATTCCAAACTTGTGAGACTGGTACCTAAATTCCAGTTCTCTTTCGAGATCAGTACCTAAATTCTGATTCTCATCCTTTTCAATCGACACTTAAACTCTGATTCTCACTCCGAGGCTGGTACCTAAATTCCAATTTGATTGACATTTGAGCCCAATTTCAATTTGAGGCCTAAGGCCCAATTTTGGCCCATGACCTAAACCTAGCTCAAACCAACCCAATTCAACCCCAATTGGTCCCAAACCTTTTCTAAATCTTCCCTAACATCTCCACAAACAAAACAATAACATAGTTTGCCCAAAATTTGGACCCAAACCTAACTCAAATTAAACCCAAACCCAAAATTCCCTAAATAGGCCTAAATCCACCATGAACCCAAATAGACCCAAATCCCAAGATCAAAGCCCAACCAAGGTTGAAAACTCTTTGTTACACTCCCATAAACATTTCTCAACATTTACTTTACATCAATTTCAACATTAGCACAACCTTAGCCCAAGTTAGTTCATTTTGATCTATTTTGACCCTATCACCAAGGCGACCCAAATTAGACTCAATTCAATTCCAAATCACCTCAAATTTGTCTCAAATCACTCATGACACATCCCTAAACCAAACCCAACATTTATTTAACATGGCCCTTTGTAAAATTTTTCATCTAAAAGCCCATTTTGAAATATAAAAGCCCATTCCCTTAAACCATTTTTAAAGCCCACCTTTACCAAATTTTAAAAGCCCAAACCCATCCTAAAGCCCACATTACAATCTCATCTCATCCTCACTCAATTAATATCACTCCCTAAGTGCTAAATCCATCATGAAAATTAAACCAAAATGGTATTATGCCAAATCCCATCAAATAACCCCAAAATTTCCAAAAATTCCTAAAACCCTTTTCCATGAAAATTGACCAAACTCTTGCCAAGCCAAATGTGAGCCATGAAGCCATGGATGGTTTGACTTTTCACCAAGCTATTAATGGCAAGGGGAGGGGGCCTTTTATAAGCTCTCACTAAACCTTTTTAACCCTTTTAATGTCTCACCCTAACCCAAAATTAACTTAAACAAAATTGATGTGGACTTCACCACACATGCGAGCTCGACCCACTCGACCTCCTCAGCCCAAAATCAGAGCCATGGGGAGATGAACCAAATCCAAAACCATGGCTTGGACCAAATCAAGCCAAAATGGACACTCCTCCATGCCACTTTGATCCAGCCCCTTTACACTTGGCAAAACTCAATTGAACCCACAGAATCAAGCCCTGACTTCCCTGAGCCTGAGGTTGACCTGACCCTGGCTGGCGAGCCACCACAGTCGCCAGAAAATGCCATGGCCGAAACCTTGGGATGAGCCAAAGTTTGGAATTCCCACCTGCTGAGTTGCCCCATGCACAATGGCCATTGCGGTACTCGTTCTTCCCTTGCCCCGAGCAGCTGGATCCAAGCCCCTAACTCCTCCTCGGAAGCCATGGACATGGCTATTTAAGCCGCCCAACCCCTCTCGGCCAAAAGGTTGGCTGAACCAAACCTTCACAGAATCCCTCCAAACTCCTCACAAAGCTTCCCTTAGCCAAGAGCAATCCATCCCCACTGTTCTCCTGCCCTAACTCCCACTGATTGAGCTCAATTTTGGAGCACAATTCACAGGCCAGAACAGGACACTCTCAAATCCTCCATCAAAATCAAATTAAACTCACCCACACCTACACAAGACCAAGAGAAGGAGTTCCCTAGTGAAAGCCCCCTCTCCAGGCCACCCATTTGTTCTAGCCTCCAAAGGTTGAAATCGGGTCTGGTGGAAATCAGTGTCTAGTAATTCCCGTGGCCGTAGACTTCATCTCGAGCTTCGCTAGGTTCAATCGAAGGTGACACAACTCTCGGATCTAAGCCACACTTCTCTGAGCAAAGGTATGAGCTCTCTCTTCTTCCCGAGCTTCTGAACATTCTCTATTTTGATTGGGTTAATTTCATGCCACATAAACCGTATGGATATGTTCGTCTCTTCAAGACGATTCCATAGAGTATAAGAACATAAAAATCCATTGAGAAACCAGTGAGATCTTAGGGTTTTAGTGTGGACGGTCACGGGTGCACACCAGTCGTAGACGATGACCAGGAGCCGTTGGATAGCGCGTGTATCGGGTGGACGGTCGAGATCAAGTCAGAAGGTGCAATGGTACGTGAACCGCGGGCCCCTGGAGAGCTGAGTCAAATGGCAGCGCCGAATCACAGCGCACCGTGTGGCCTTTCAAAGCTGCTGAGGATGGCGTGGCGCCGCATGGATAAGTAGGAAATTAAGGCTATTTTATATTTATTTAATTACCAAAACTTCAAAAATCCATATCTTTGCATAGAAAAATCACAAAAATAAAATAAAAATACCCTCTCGCTCAAGCGAACAGAGGAGAATAATGTGGAAAAGAAATCAAGTCATTTCATCAAGTATTTTATTTTTAATGATTTATTAACTCTCTGCATTAATTTAATTCTTCATTTAGCATAGGCAATTCACCATGGCATGAGACCATGTGGCTTTGAAGCCTCGGAACTAGTGGAACATTCCTCGAATTTTCCAAGGTCACAGGTCATCCCTATGAGAAGTTATTAATTTTCCAAGTTCATGTTACTCGTTTCGAGTATTTTAATTCCAATAATTAAGCATGCCGAGAAATACATTCTAGGAAAATTTAGTGATGTTTCTTATAACCAGAGGAACCTAGGAAAAATAGGTTTTGAGTTAATTCACATGGAACAACCCTAATTGGCCTAAACACCCAATATTGAACTTTAATTAATTATGGTTAATTACACATAAAATTAACTTAAAAACAATTCTCCACTGATCTTTAGGATCAGAGAACATCACATAAAAATTTGAAATCAATTGGACTTGATTAACCCCACCAAATGGATTGATTAAGCCACATAAGCAAGCTTAAACTTTAAAAATTCATAACTCACAAAATACTTTTCAAAAATTCACAAAAATGGTTTTGGGGCTTCTCTGACATTAGAGGAACTTAGGAAAATTAAAATTGTAATTTTTTAAAAAAGTTAATTTTTATCATTATTTTAATATTTTAATAATTAAAAAATAATAAAAATCATAAAAATATTAAAAATTACCAAAATGACACATTTTGAATTCTAATCACCTAGGAACAAACCAAATATTTTTCCTAAGTCTCTAGGGTAAGATATTGAATTTTAAAGTCTTAAAACATTTTTTGAATTAAAAAATGATTTTCTTTAACATTTCCACTAAAATAATTTTAATAAATCAAAGAAAAATCAGAAAAATATAAAGTTTGGTTCTCTGATTTCCCTGAGGTTAGAGAGATTTGTAAAAAATATAAAATCCATTTTTTAACTTTTATTTCTTTTTTAATTAATTAATACTCCAAAACTCAAAATAATTCTAATAAATAAAATATAATTAAAAAAATCACCAAAATTGGTCCAAGTGATCCTCTCGATCATTAGGGACATTTCATAATTTTCTTAAGGCAGAAACATTTCCTTGGTCATGTTATCGAATTTTCCTCAAAACCCCTATTTTCCATTAGAAATAATTACATAAAAAAATTAAATACAGAAAAACCACTTTTTCTCCTCTAATGTCTTAATTGACATGTGAGTGAGGTTACATAAAAATTTCAAGTTCATTTGAGCTTATTTTAATGAGTTATAAAATTATTAAGCTTGAGGGCAAAAGGGTAATTAAAAAATTTCAACTCTTAATTAAAATTTTAGGATTAATCAAAAAGGGGAGGGTAAAATATTTGATTTTAAGCTGATTTTGGATGATTGAAACTTAAGTGATCGAGGGTAGAAACCTACTAACCATTTCAAATATAATTAAAATAAAACTTTAATTAATTAATTAATCGAAATTTTGGAAGAGTAATGAAATTGGAATTATTAAAGTAGTGATATTATTAAGAGGATATTTATTCTTTAATGTATGAATGCCTAAATTAATCACTTCAATAATATTTAATTCTTAACAAAAAGGAAAATCCTAACTTAATATTTAAAATGATAAACAATTTAACAATTAAATTAAATTAAATTTAAGATGTCGAGATAAAATTAAATCAAAATCTAAATTAAGTTAACACCTTAACAATTAAATTAAATCATATTTAATATATTAAGATAAAATTAAATTTAAATCAAAATAAATTAAATTAAAATTAAATTAAATTTAAATTTAAATTTAAATTAAATTAAATTAAACTAAATTAAGTTAAATTAAATCAAATTAAATTAAATTAAATTAAATTAAACTTAAATTAAATTAAAATTAAATTGAATTAAAATCATTTAACAACACACCTAAATAAAATCATTAAGAGTTAAACCAAACACTTAAAGTAGGTTTAAAACATAAAGGTTAAATATGAGATATAACATCATTTAAAACGTAAAGATTTAAATTAAATCTAAAAAAAAGACTTGAACACTATTCCAAACTTAAACTTTTTTATAATTAAGTCAAAATTAAAATTAAATCATTAAGTTTAAATCATTAAAATACTTAATAAGTTGTTTTGCCCTTTTTAAAGCTCTTATTATTATAACTCTTAAATGAAGCATCAAGTGAAGTGTTACTTCACTTATAGGACATTAAAATGTCCTAATTCACTGTGCAAGAGAACAAAAATTAAACCCTTGGATGATTAATTCACCTGTGCAACTAAATTTACTTGGACTCAAAACAATCCCATAAATATCAAAAGTTGCTATGACTCGCTCTAAGCACTTCCTCAATATGACGGGATGTTTTAGAAGAACAATTGAATCTAGTTGTTCTTTGATGAAGAAAATCATCCTTAAACCAAACCAAGAACCTAGATGTCATAGGAGATGACTAGCAATTAGATTAGGAATTTGGTAGACAACCAAAACCCTTCCCTTAGCTTTACCTAGGTATCTGTTGAAATATTTAAATGCCTTAACATGTGTTTTAAGTGCAGCTTGGGATGACAGGAAGACCCTCCAAGTACGCTTTTATTTTATTACAATTTACTTACATGCACTGTATCACGTTTCTTGCATGATAAACAAGACTGTTGTATGAAAACCAAAACCTTTAGGATAGTCCCTGAACTGAAACCAAAACTAAATTAGAAAGTCATTGCAAGATGAAATTCACCGCCACAACATTCCAAAATATAAAATAACTCAAAATTTAATCACAAACAGAACAACAAAACTACAATTATAACTAAATTAAAACGTCTCGTTGAATGATCGGGAATATCTCGGATGATGTAACCCACGTGTTTCTAACGGGATTTCCCATAGTCTAAATGAAAGTGTGGAATTCATTCTGTTGAGTTTAGCAAATTCATATGGACTAAGTGAATTCAATGAAAATAACGGTGCCGGGATGACGGAACCGTGGGATCTTAATCAGTTCTGTTTAAACCACTTCAAGATTTGTTTTAATTAAAATATTAAAAACACTTGGATTTTAAGATCTTCTCTAAACCAAAACACTTCTCTCATCTCCCGATTTATGACTTCTAAAACTAAACCTCTACAACAATAAGGAGCTTGGAGCACAAGTGGGCGACACGCCATCGTCATCACAGAAACTCGGATCTACTTCAGCAAACCTTTCTTAGAATTAAATAACAAAGCCATAGGACTTCGAGATAGTTTGCCTAGTGCAACACAAATCCTCAACACTTCATTAGGCATTTGCATGATCATGTCATGTAAATTAAGCCCTAACTGGTCTTAGGACTCCGAGGTAGTTGTTTAGTACGACATAAACCCTCACATTTTTTAAGCAACTTGCATGACTGCGTCATGCAAATATAAGTCCTAATTAATTAAAATTGGCAGGATTGAAATATTAAATAAACTCCCAAATTGAAGCCAAACAATAGGATAGTTTGGGAAGTTGCCAAGATTCTTCTTGGATCCTCAACTTCTCCTACTTCTCTTCCTTTAGACTCTTAAAATAAATTGCTCCAAATTTGATCCATTCCCTATTGAAAATTCCAAAATCCAATCCTTTGAAACCTTAAACTTTGAAATTCTTAAGAGCAAAACCACTAATCATTATCGAGAGTTTTCTTAAATGATTCCTGTCATTTAAGATGTAAGTAACTATAGGCTGCACTTTATAGTGAACTTTACTAACCCGGTAATATAAACCTCGCTTAATTCATTTATATTAAGCGGGGAATTTGTCGGCTTATAAAATTGGTTCGCGTACCAAACGGATGTCATAGATCTTCTAGTTTATTTAATCGAGCCCCATTATCAAGCAAAGTGTGTCTATTCCTCGGGATAAATACGTGGCTCTGTGCTGCTGTGCTCGTTTATATAAACTATTCGTGATGTGAGATTGGTTTGATTTCATATCTTAAAACTTTTAAATTTAAAATTACTTTCAAAATCAAATGCTATCTTTTAAAACTATATATATATTTAAATTAAATTTAAAATTAAAAATTCGCCGACAACTTCTGTAGGCGACCCCTTTTTTTAAAATACAACACATAACCTAAAAATATGCTGACACTCATCATCCACAAAAAAAAGAAAACATTTTATTCACTAGTCAACATCTAGAAAATATTTAAAATGAAAAAGAATTTTTTCCATCTTCAATAATTAAAGCAGCAGTTATCAATAAAGATGAGGTTGGGTGGCCATTTGAGAAGCACATGGTGGCATCATTTTATTTGGTTCACGACAACACTATCTTTCTTCACAGTTTGGCTTGCTTCCATTAATGGTAAAATTTGGTTACAGTATACATTATGTTTGGCCAGCTTAATGAATGCATAAAAATTTAAATGATAATTTTGAAATTTTTATTTGTTTTTTTCTAAAAATTCAAATATAGTTGTGATGATAACCCAGATGGGGTTTGTTGGGTGGAGCTTTCATCTCTCTTTCATAGTCTTTTGTTCGGCTTCTTTATGAGTTCGAAATTCAAACTAGTCTCTTTAGTGTGGGAAAGTATTCAATTTAGACTCCACACACAAAATTGTGTGCAGTGTCCAATTAAAAACTACCGCGTGGAATTGCGGGGCCCTTTGTGATGGGGCCTGAGTCTTGCCCAAGTTCCTAAAAATTAAACCGTGTGTCGAATACCAAACTTTAGATCATTATATCGGAAGGAAAACCGTCGCCCGAGGATTGAGGATCGAGCATCGAGCACCGTCTCTTTCACCATTTGCCATCTGTTTAGGGTTTTCCATTGATTTCTTAAATCATCAAGCTTAGGGTTTAGGATTATCGTTCACCAGTCAAAGTACATTCGCCATTTCTCCTTACCAAGTAGCTTAAGAAGATAGAAGCCGAGCCTAAAAAGATGGAAATCGAAGATAATCCTATGAGAATGGAAACCAAAGAGCCGTTGAGAATGGAAACTGAAGAGCCTTCGAAAATGGAGACTGATGAGCAGAAGAAGAAAAAAACCGAAGACAATAAGAAAAAGGACATCCAATAGGGTTCATCTTGGTAATTTTTTATTTTGGTGATTGTACTTTCATTTAAAAGATTATGTTAATCGAGTTTAGAATCTCATCCATATAGTAATCGTAATAGCCACTTGAATGAGTAATAGCCGTGTTTACCTAAAATCCCAAAACAAATCATTCAGATATTTAGTTCAAACTACTGCTTTTGGGTAATATTTGAGTAGTATTTGACCGGAGCTGGGATATCATAGTAGTCTAAACTAAATATCACCACACATTCACCCAATAAATTTAATACCATAATAATACCATAGCAACACCGTAATAACCATAAGTATACCATAAGAATACCTGAATAATACCCGAACAATATTTGAATTTATTAATTAATTCCAAACTAACCCAATAAAACAACAACAACAACAAGCCTTAATCCCACTAAGTGGGTCAGCTAGATGAATCCTTTTTCTTCATTGCGTCCTATTTAGTGTCATATTTTCATTTAATTCTAATAAATTAAGATCATATTTTATACTGTTGACCTCATTTTTGAGGTCATTCTTTTCTCTCTAGAGCCTGTGATCTAGAATTTCTAGGATTTTCCTATTTCGACTCTCTTAGAGGACTAGACCGGGACCCACCGTATTTAGAAATTCGAACAATTTCCTTACTCCTTGAAGTTTCATATGGACGGCTCTAAATCCTCGAAACCTAGTTGAGTCGATTAAAAGCCGACGTATTGAAACTCTTGTTGAGTTCCGATAGGGATTTAAAAGCCATAGGTGGACCCCACTGCGTGCGACGTTTGACTTTTTGCCACGAGCAATATGTTTGGCTATGGTTCTCGCTTAGGCGAAGACGGTCATCAATTTGCTCGATAAGTGGCTCCGGTCGGGTCAAAATAAATTCATTTTTGCCACGTTGCGCAAATTTGATTTAAATTGATGCGACCGTCGGCGAACTTGTCCGAACGGCCTCGGATGACGAAACGGACCGCGTTAATGCGTCCGGACGTCTATTTTAGCCGGGAAGGACATATAACTTGATAGGGTTTCGAATCGACTCGCTTTGCGTGTAAAGTCGACGAATTTAAATGAAATAATAATAATAATTTTTTTTTTAATTATTAACAGGTGATAATAATAATAATAATAATAATAATAAACATTTTATTAAAGTATATTAACTCTTATATTTACCTAATCTCACGATCCACGGGCACTGTTCACCGTCTCTTATCTCGCGCACATGGTTTGTTTTCTCTCTTCCCGTGCCCTAACCGGGCCTCTCCGTCCCTTTCTTTGGCAGCGATCGAATTCAAGGAGTTTCCTAGCCGGTTTCACGGTCTTCTCCCCCTCCTCCGACCGCAACTGACATTCGCTGCCGGTTATAACTTCCGGTCACATTCTTGTAATGATTCTCCCGCCCAGTGAATCAGGTAACCTTCCTTGCGGTTTGTTTTGGTCGGTTCTCCTGCTAATGGTAGAGTTCTCATCACCGTCGGTCTTCACCGACGGTAGCTTCGGCAGTGAGCCTTCTTTCCCCGTCACCTATAAATATCTCTCTTCGTGAGAGAGTAGGGTTGGCTGAGATCTTCTTTTCTTAAGTTTGATTTCTCCAAGTAGTATTTCCTTTGAGAGGATTTCTGAGGTGAAAAAGGAGGAGTTTAAAGGTTGTTGATTCTTTTGAGATTTGAGATTCTCTCGTTAGTAATTGCTGTTGTGTCTCGGATTTTCTTGAGGTAAGTTCTTCTTACCTTCCTCTCTTCTTCGGCCATCTAATATGATATTTACTTTTGGATTTCTATTACGCCTTTGTCTGGAAAGTTAGGAGCTAGAGATGAAATTCTCAATTTAGAATTGGTACACTCGTGCTTGCTATCTGTTTTATCTCGAATCATTTGGATATGCAGTTCGTTGTGATCTTTTCTGTGGGAAAGAACTTGAGATGTTTTCATTATATTCGACTCACATTTTCCTTCTCTGTCGAGAAGAATGAATATAACGGGTTTTTTTTTTTTTTTTTTAAAAACATATTTCGAGAATGATTCTTGCGATTTGAGGATTCTTATTCGACTGTTTTTTTTTTTTTTTTTTTTGAGTTGGTGTTTTTCTTGAGGGAAAATTCTCCTCCTACTCTTCCTGCTCTCTTCTTCTTTCTCCTGCCCTAGTCATTTCATGAGACAGTTTCATGTAGCTGGAATGAATAACATCAAGCTTTTGTTTCTTTATAAAACAATTGCAATTTACTTTGTGATTGAGATGAGAATGGTATATGAAATTCTTGGAGGACTGCACATTAAGACCTACGGTTTCTATGAACAATTTTTTGCTTTCCCGTTCTCTTTAGTTGTCTAATATAATGTTCACTCTCATGTTGGGAGTTCTCGGTTATGAGTGGTCAGAATTGTAGTCCTTTACTATCTTGAATTGTTGAAATATACATTCTATTCTAATTCGTTTCATAAAGAAGAAATGATCCCTTGTAGATAATGCAAAGACGTCATTAGGATTTTAATTAACAGTTATATATTTGATCAGATATGGTCTACAATTTTAAATGCTTTTAAAGCCTCTCTCCCTTCTCCTAATTTGATGGTAAAAAGTTTCTTTCAGTCCAGTGAACACTTGGAGGCAAAAATATTTTTGAATGTCATTTTCTTATATGTTTTAACCATGGAATATGTAATATGAGGGGAGGTGTTGTTTATTATACTATGAGATTTAATTTGGAACAAACGTATTCTTGGACTGTTTATAAGATTAATTGATATGTACAGGTTTTATTTCATGATTATTTTGAAAATCATTCTTTGGAGATGAGATACTTGGAGTAGTATCAATTCTTATTCTGTTTGAATTTGCAGACATTCGGAGTAGTGCTTGGATTTGTGAGGCATCTTTAAATTCTTCCGAGTGTTGGAATATTTGAGCATTGTATCATATTATTAATGAGTTTGTTGCTTCGTCTCAAGAATGAATTACAGGCTCCTAAGGCATAATTGCTTAAACTACTGTTCTCGTCCCTTTTTTTTTTTTTTTGATTCCGTTGATTTGAGGGATTCTTAGTGAGCCCTTATATACAAAACTTGAGTAATTATATTTGCAGATTTGGTTAAGCCTCACCACTGGATAGTTAATTATTTCATACTTGTATAGGATCATCTATAGTATATTTGCATGTTTTGTGGTGATGGATTGGTAGTTTTTTTGCTTCACATTAGTATCTACAAGTATAACACTTCAAACATTTATATATTTACACACTTAACACCTAAATTTAAATATATGATACTTACAGATTTTTTTTTTTACATAAATCAATGTATTTACATACTTAACACTTAATATATATATATATATATATATATATATATATATATATATATATATATATATATATATATATATATATATATATATATATAATTTTCTGATTTCTTTTATAATATTTACATATATAACACTTTTGCTTTAGCCTTGTGTTGGGCGTTGTTTTGGCTTGAGCTGGCTAATTCACTATGCTCATATGGCAATTCAGATTTGACCTGTGCTTGGCTCGATTTTCAGTCTTGTGAGGGCTCAATTCTTAGTCTTGTGCTTGGTTTGATTTCAACTTTTATGATGGTTTGATTGCAGCATTGTATAAGGTTATAAATTGGAAGTGTTGTGGGAAAAACACTTTCTTTCCTTAATCTTGGTAAGAGAACAAACCGTAAATCACAACAAAGAAGATGCAAACACAAGAGCACAAACAAACAAGAGGATTTAATCTGGCTCGGTCTTTTCGACCTACGTCCACTGGAGGAATCGAAATAATTCACTAAGACAAGAAACATGAGTACTTAGCTTTACATAGATGAGCCCTCATCTTCCATGGCCTCCCTTCACATCCAAGGCCTCCAAGATGCTCTCCTCACCCTTAACAAGCTAGCCCACACTCTCGAGTTCTTTTTCACTCTTACAAAACCCACACTAAAGCCTCCCTCCTCTCATCTATTTATAGTAGATTAGATTACATTATGATATTCTATAAATACATGAGGTAAGTAACCTTTAAGCGATCGCATGGCTTCCACATGTCCACCCTTGTAGCTCCTCCATCGCATGGTCTCCACATGTCCTTTCACATGTCTTCCTTCCACCGTATGGCCTCCACATGTCCTTCCACATGTCCTCTTCTAGTGGTCTTCCATAATGAGGTGTCACCTTTCTAAAGTCAACAATGCAGCTTAAAGTAAGTAGAAATTTACAAGAGTGCCACTTACCTTATCGACTAATCAAGTCAAAACAACAAATCTCCACCTCGACCCTCAATTATGCCGGAGTAAAGTGATTCCTCCACGCGGCCCCCGAGGGCCCTCACCATGGGAAAATTTCACTAAGTCCAGTATAAGATCCGAACTTAGCTATGGGCACACTGGTGAGCATATCACAGGTGCTCTTCACTGGTATCTTCTCTACCACTATCGAGCCTTTAGCGACGACGTCCCTTACGAAATGAAGCTTCACATCTATGTGCTTGGATCTTTCATGAAATACTCGATTCCCGGTTAGGTGGATGGTGCTTGGTTGTCGCAAAACACGCTTATCACCTTTCGACGTATCCCAAGCTCTTCGACCATGCCCTTTACTCACATAGCTTTCCTTCATTGCTTCTACTACGCCGATGTATTCAGCCTCCGTTGCCGAGAGGGCCACAACCGATCGGAGGCTAGACTTCCAACCGATCGCAAGCATCGAAGACAAGCAAGATGAATCCAACAAGGACTTCTCGGTGTCAATGCTTCCCGCTAATCGAATCTACGTAACCGACTACTTTTCTTCTTCGTCTTTCTGCTTTTCAAGAGTAGCCCCAAATCGCGGTGCCTTTTAAGTATCTCGTGATCCATTTTAGTGCTTCCTAGCGAGCCCGTCCCGGGCTCGCTATGAACTCCGCTTACAATACCGACGGCGTAGGCTAAATCTGTCCGCTACAAACCATACCATACATGATGCTACCAACCCCACCGGCGTAGGGGACACCCTCCATATACCTTTTCTCCTCTTCGCCTCTCGGTGCTTCGAGAGTTCGATAGTCCGAAGTGTTGGCCAATAGATGTTGCAACCTCGCTTAGCCTCGCGCATGTTGAACCTTGTTAGAATCTTCGAATATATGACTTTTGAGACAAGATTAAGCCTACCCTTTTTCTTGTCTCTGTAATCTCCATACCTAGGATCTTTCAGAATGTCGGTCCCAGTCCTTCATGTCAAATTCGAATCGAGCATACCTTTGATCTTCTCGGACTTCCTCCTCTGCTCCCGCTCGGCTACTAACATATCATCCCCATAAAGGAGCAAGTACGTACCGATTTCACCGTCTTGCCACTTCATGTACACACAATTGTCGTAAGTCGCTTCTGACAAAACCGATCTTTAAGCATGAAATCATCAAATCGTTTCGTACTCATTGTCTCGGGCTTTGTTTCAGACCCATACAATGCCTTCTTCAGAAGCAAACTTTGTTCTTTGTCTCGTGTGTGTTGTACCCATCCGGCTGGTCCATGTAGATGGTTTCTTCAAGTTCTCCATGCAGAACGCAGTCTTAACATCTAGCCGTTCTAATTCCAAGTCAATCAACCGCTAGTGCTAAGACTATCCTAATCGAGCGTTGCTTCACCACGGCGAGAAGATTTCGTCGAAGTCAATTCCTTCAACTCCGTGTGAATCCCTTTGCAACGAGTCCGGCTTGTACTCGATCCTCTCGCATTCGGCATGCCTTCCTTCTTCTTAAAGGTCCACTCGCAACCGACTACGTGTTTGTTCGTTCGGTCGATCCACAAGTTCCCGTGCTTTGTTCTTCATCGGAGAAGTCATTTCCTCATCCATTGCCTCTTCCCACTCGTGTCTTTCCTCGCTCTTCGTGGCTTCTCAGTAGCTGCTTGGTCTCGCTTCTTATCACTTCGAAGAACACTCGCAGCAAAGGAGATCATATCCGCATGGCCATATCTCTCCGGTGTCCGATAGTTCTCCTTCGTCCGTCCCTTACCAAGCCGTAATCGTCGGATCTTCTTTCCGGTTCTCGTCACTTCGCCGGTCTTCCGCCACTTCGTCTCGATCGTTCACAATCGTCCTTCGATCGCCAAAGCTCGACGTTGTCGCAGCTCCACCTCAATTGATGAATCCTCCTTAGCGACACCGTTCATGGTAACATAGCTTTCGCATATTTCCCATTTTGGACTCATCGAATGTCACATCCCTACCGATGATGCATTTTTGTCGATCTAGGCACCAAAGTTTGTAACCTTTGGTTCCAGTGGGTATCCGATGAAGATGCACTTCAAAGCCCTCGCTTCCAAATCTTATCCTCGTCTAACGCGAGCGTATGCAGTACATCCAAAATCTTTAAGACTATCATAGTTACCTGGCATTCAGTACCACATCTCCAAAGGAGTCTTCATATCAATTACTATCGATGGGCATCTGTTGATAAGGTAGCAGGCGGTCGACACAGCCTTCGCCCTGTAAACTTTCGGGTAGACTCGCATTTAACAAGCATGCACCGCACTCTCTCAGGAGAGTCCCGTTCATCCTCTCGCCTAGCCATTCCGTCGAGGAGTGTTCCGGACCGTCTTGTGCCTCAGTGATGCCATTCCTCCCGCACAGCTCCTCAAACCGCTTCCGAACAAGCACTCCAAGCCATCGTCTGCTTCTCAAGTGCTTCAACTTTGCTCCCATCTTGTTTTCGGTGAGAGTTAACTAGCCCTCGAATCGTCGAAAGCTTCATCTTTTGTTTTTAGATAAAGACCCATACCTCCCTGTGTAGTCATCAATGATGGACATGAAGTACCTTCCTCCTCCATGAGTCCGAGTTCTAGCCGGCCCCATAGATCACCGTGTACATAATCAAGAGGTTTCTTCGATGTATGTATTCCGCATGGAGAACTTCACCCCGGTGGCCTTCCCGCACGCATTGTTCACGCACCCAGCCTGTCGACCCGATCTCCGCATAACAGTGTCTCGCTGACAATTCCTCGTAAGCCCGTTTCACTTACATGCCCCGCCTCATGTGCCATAGTCCGGATCCATCAGCTCCGATCGAACCGCATTCGAGAAGTTCCCGATCACGCTTTTCCAACTGAGGAGTATAGCCCATTCTTTCGACTCCTTTCACGACTATGAGAGAGCCCTTAGCTACTCCGATATAGCTATTCTCCGCCTCGAATGAGTATCCATTCGACTCCAGCCGTCCCTAAAGAAATCAAATTTCTTTTAAGTTCCGGGACGTACCCGACATGCCGCAAGATCCGTTCGCACTCCATCGAACATCTTTATTCCGATCGTCCCGCCGCCGATCACCTTACAAGCTTTATTGTCTCCAAGCAGAACGGATCCACCATTTGCTAGCTGTAGTGTCTCGAACCGCCTTGCGAGGACACATGTGGAAGGAGCACCCCGAGTCAAGGATCCACTCCTGCGATTCGCATTCCGCGATCACCGTAGCTTCGACTCGAATCATAGCCGTCCGAGACTATGCTCGCTTCTCCGAATCTTTGAAGCTCCCGAAAGCCTTTCTTTCTATCCGACGACTCCTTCTTAAAATGACCTTCCTCGAGCAATGGTAAGACTTGTAGGATCTCTTGAAGACCGACCTCTAACGTTTCTTCCGGACCTCGATCCGCTTCCGGTCACTTTTATATCCTTTATCGTCGATCTTCCTCTAACCATCGACCGTCTCCACCGGCTTCCTCCTTCATGTCGTGCTTCTTCCGAAGTTCTTCGGCTCGATTAATGATCGAACCTCTTCCGCAGTAATCGTTCGCGCCCTTCCATAGCAGCATCACATCCTCCGAACCTGCTCGTAGCTCTAGAATGTAGCTTGCCAACAGCAGCCGCCTCGTCCTCGTCATCCATCTCGACGTCGATGTTCTCAAGATCATCTACGATCTTGTCGAACTCCGTCTATCCGCTCCGAGACTAATTTGTCTTCGTGCATTTTGAAAAAGCATAGGTGTCGTTTCGTAAATGCTCTATTACCGCAGACTCGGTCGCAAAGTACCTCGAGTTTGGCTCCAAAGCGCTCGAGCCGTTGTCTCCCTCGACACCTCCTCGAACCTTGTCGCCCAAGCTCAAGATTATCAAACTACGAGCTTTCTCTAGCATGCCAATCTTTTCTTTCTCTGTCATGCCGACGCAGCAGTCGCTCGGCCCTCGCAAGGCTTCCGCGACACCCTACCGAACCGACAGGCTCTCATCTTTACTCTCCACAGGCCGAAGTCGTTCTTTCCCGTGAATTTCTCGATGTCGAATTTGGTGGAACCCATCGTCCCCGCCAAACACCTCTTCGTCGCGATTTCTTGGGTGTGATTCCTCCGACCAAGATGTGTCGAGATTTTCCCACGTACGGCGCCAATCGTATGCGGGAAAACACTTTCTTTCCTTAATCTTGGTAAGAGAACAAACCGCAAATCAAAACAAAGAAGATGCAAACACAAGAGCACAAACAAACAAGAGGATTTAATTGGTTCGGTCTTTTTGACCTACGTCCACGGGAGGGAATCGAAATAATTCACTAAGACAAGAAACATGAGTACTTAGCGTTACATAGATGAGCTCTGTTGGCCTCATTTTTGATGAGGTCTTCTCTTCTTCTTTTTGGTACTTAGGATCTAGCCTTAGGCTTTTCCTTTGACTATCTTAGAGGACTAGAATTGGGATCCACCATCTAGAATTTCAAACCACTTCTTAACTCCCCGCAAACTCCACAAACTCGATCGTAGACCCCTAATCACCTAGAGGGTTAAAATCAAATGTGGAAGTTTAAAGGATGAGTTCCTATAGGACTCTTTCGCCTAGATCGCTCTGGAGGTCCTGGTCTCGTGAAGGGCCGACTTACACACACACTACACTTATACACTACACTTTCACACACCTCCTAAAACCACACCCATACCTAACTCGACCTCCTCGACTCATGTAGGTGATTCACATGGATGGTCCTTAACCCCTAAGCCTTCGCTAAGAGGGCTAGGAACAACATAGCTGAATGCCTCAAACGAGTCCCTTCATGGCTCATGCGGGCTTGATATGGCTTCATGGCTCAACCAAAATGATTTCATTCCACTCAAATTCACCCAATCTTCAATTTTCTAAATTTTCAATTTTCGACCCCCGGACCCTACACCCGCCTAACCTACCCAAAGCCTTCGAAATTACCCAATTTTTTCAAAATCACCTAAATTACCCAAAATTCCTCAAAATCAATCCCAAACATTTCCACATCACTCAAATTGATCATCCATACCCAAAAATACCAAGAATTCCAAAAATACCAAGAATTCCAAAAATACCTCCCAATACCCTCCAAATACCCAAAATACCCCCCTTGACCCAAAAATCCAAAAATTCAGAAAATTCCCAGGAAATTCCAAAAAATCCAAAATATTCCCAATTTCATTTTGTTCAACTACACCATGGGCCAATTTTGTCAATTTACCCTACTTTTGTCAAAACCCCGAATTCGACCAATTTTAACCCAAAGTGAACCCAATGTCAAACCAAACCTACCCAATCGACCCCAATTTTGGTCCAATTCAATTATAAACTTCAATTCAACATCCCAAATGTCAATCTGGACCAAATTCAAGCCCAATTTTATCGACATTCGAATCCAATTTCACTTTCGACCTTAAAGACCAATTTTGACCCATGACCCAAACCTAACCCAAACTCACCCAATTCAACTCCAATTAACCCCAAATCTTTTCTAAATCCTCCTTAGCATCCCCAAAAGCAAAACACTAACATGATTTGCCCAAAATTTGGACCCAAATCCCACTCAAATTCAACCCAAAGCTAAAAGGCCCAATTTTGACCTAAACCCAAACCTAACCCAAATGAGCCCAAACCCCAAAATCAAAGCCCAACCAAAGTCAAAACCTCTTCGAAACACTCCCATAAACATTTCTCAACATTGATTTTACATCAATTTCAACCCTAGCCCAACATTGGCCCAACTTGGCCCACTTGGACCTATATTGGCCCATTCACCAAAAGAGCCCAAATTCAACCCAATTCAAACCCAAATCACCCCTAATTTGCTTCAAGTCACTCATGACACATCCATGAGCTAAACCCAACAATTATTTAGCCCAAACCTTTACCAAAATTTCATCCCAAAATCCATTTTAAAATTCAAAAGCCCATTCCCTTAAACCATTTTAAAAGCCCACATTTACCAAATTTTAAAAGCCCAAAGTCCATTACTAAGCCCACATGAAACCTTTTCTTCATCATTCCTTTGATAATCCTATTTGACCAAATTCTTAAACCATTATGAAATCAACCCATTTGTAGCATCATGACAAATCCCATCAATGGAATCCAAAGTTTTCAAAATTCCAAATAACCCTTTTCCATGCAAGTGAGCCAACCTTTTCCCAAGCCATGAGCAAGCCAAATGAAGTCATGGAGCCATGAATAAGCCATATGCAAGCTATGGGGAGCCCTTTCCACCTCACCATGCAACTTATGGCAAGAATAGGGAGCCTTTCCTAAGCCTTCACTAAACCTTTTTAACCCCATTCATGATACACTTTAACCAAAATTGGCCACCTCACCTTGGATGGGGACTTCACCACACATATGAGGCTGACCCAAATGATCTCACATCAGCCCAAATCAAGCCTTGGTGAGTGAACCAAGCCAAAACCATGAATTGACCCAAATCGGACCAAAAATGCTCCTTACACCCATGCCATTTAAATCCTCGACTTTACACATGGCATAACCCAATTGATTGCACCAAGATCAAGCTCAATCATGTGAGTTTTTCTCAGCAAAAACCTCGGTGAATGAACCAAGCCAACCCTCATGGCCACCCAAGCTCCACCACAACCTTCCTTATTTAAACCCCACCTCCATGACCAAGGGGAGGAGATGCAAGATTTACCTTGGGGAGACTATGCCAAATTGTTCCCAAAGCTTCTCCAAGCATTTCTAAGTTCAATCAAATCATTTCCAATCGAGGCCTCACCTCTCGACAAAGGTATCAATTTTTTTCTCCTCCAACCGAGCATGGTTTAATTTTCTCGTACTTATTCACATGTTTTAAGTATATCATCACCGTAAAGATGTGTGCTACTCAATTAGACAATCATTTTAAAAAAAAAATTCATTAAATTTCGTTGAGAATCGAGGGAGATATCAAGGTTCGAAGTCGGACGCGTTTTGAGTGAATGAACAAAGAAAGAGGAGCAAGCAGCTCGTCCGATCGTGCATGTATCCCATGGACGGCGCCGATGGAGTCGGACGGCAGCTTTATCCGTGAACAGCAACCACGCCAGCCAGAGAGCAGCGCGACACGTGTCATTCGAGCGGGAAATGCATTTTTTTTTATTTATTTTTGAACCTAAACTTTAAAAACTCATAACTTTTCATAGAAAACTCAAAAAAATAAAATAAAAATACCCTCTTGCTCACTGAAACGAGGAGAATAATGTGGAAGTGATTATATTTATTTGATGCATATTTTATTTTTAATTAATTAAATAGTGTTTTCAATCATTCAATTCTCCATGCATGTATACAACTCATCATAGCATGAGACCATAGTAGCTTAAGCCTTTGATCTCGGGAACATTCACCGAATTTTTCAAGATCATAGTGCCATCTCTATAAAGAGTTATGTATTTTCCAAGTTTATGTCACTCGTTTGTGGTATTTTAATTCCAATAATTATCATGTTGTGAAATAAAATCTAAGAAAATTTGGTAATGTTCCTTAGACCGTAGGACCCTATGAAAAATATATTTTGAGTTAACTCACTGGAATGACCCTAATCGGCTTAAACACCCAAAATAGCATCCCTAATTAATTAGAGCTAACCATACATCAAATTGACTTGAAATCAATTCTCCACTGACCTTTAGGATCAGAGGAACCCACCATAAAAATTTGAGGTCAATTGGACTTGGTTAGCTCTACTAAATGGTCGAATAAGCTCACTTAGTCATTTTAAACTTTAAAAATTCATAACTTTCAAAATATCATTCAAAAATTCACCAAATTGGTTTTGGAGCCTCTCTGATATTAGGGGAATTTAAGAAAATTAAAATTTTAATTTTCTAAAAAAGTTGATTTTTTAATATTATTTTAATATTTTAATAATTAAAAATAATAAAAATCACAAAAATAATGAAATTCACCAAAATGTCACATTTTGAATTTTAATCACTTAGGAAAAAACCCCATATTTTTCTTAGGTCTATTTAGTGAGATATTAAATTTTAAAGCTCTAGGGTAATTTTAAAATTAAAAAATGTATTTTCTAGCATTTTCACTAAAATAATTATAATAAATCATAGAAAAATCAGAAAATTGCAAAATTTAATTCTCTGATTTCCTTGATATCAGAGAGATTTTTGAAAAATATAAAATTCATTTTTCAACATTTATTTTATTTTTAAATTAATTAATATTCCAAAACTTAAAATAATTATAATAAAAATAATATAATTCAAAAAATCACCAAAATTGGTCCAAGTGGTTCTCTGGTTTTTTAGGAATGTCCCCTAATTTTCTTAAGGACAGAAACTTTCCCTTGGTCATGTTATTAAATTTTCCTTGGAAATCTCTATTTTCTACCAAAAATAATTATATAAATAAATTAAATACAGAAAAATCACATTTTCTCCTCTCATGTCTTTATTGACATATGAGTGAAGTTACATAAAAATTTCAAGTTCATTTGAGTTCAATTTAGTGAGTTATGAAATTATTAAGCTTAAAGGGTAAAGTGGTAATTAAAATTTTAATCCTTAATTAAAACTTTAGGTTTAAAAAAAATTAATAAGTAAAATATTTGATCCTAATCTGATTTGGATGATTGAAATTTAAATAATTAAAGGGTAGAAACCCATTAAACAATTTTAAAATAATTAAACCTTAATTAAATAATTGATTAAATTTGGAAGAATAATAAAATTGAAATTATTAAAATAGGGATAATATTAGGAAGAGATTTATTCTTTAATTTAAAATTCCCTAAATTAATCATCTCATTAATATTCAATTCTTAATTAAAATGATAACTCAAAATTCAAAATATTAAAAGACTTAATCATTAAACTAAAATTAAATTATTAAACTCTTTCAAAAATTTCAATTAAAATTAAAAATAAAATTAAATTAAAAATTAAATTAAATTAAGTAAATTAAATTGGATTAAATTAAATTAAATTAAATTAAAATTAAAAGTTGAATTAAATTAAAGATTAAAATAAATTAAATTAAATGAATAAATTAAATTAAATTAAATGAATAAATTAAATTAAATTAAATTAAATAAATTAAATTAAATTAAATTAAATTAAATTAAATTAAATTAAAGGAAATTAAATCAAATTAAATTAAAATTAAATCAAATCAAATTAATTTAATTTAACATCAAATCAAACTAAATCGAATTAAATCAATTAAATAAATTAAAAACTCAATTAAATTAAATTAAATTAAATTAAGTTCAATTAAATATAACATCACCAAAGACATAAAGTTAATTCAAAATAAATCTAAAATAACTCGAACACTATTCCAAATTAATTGAAATTAAACTAAATCACAAATCATTTCAATACCAATTTACCCTTTAAAGCTTTAGTTATCATAACTCCTAAACGTAATATTAAATGAAATGTTACTTCACTTATGTGACATTCAAATATCCTAGTTCACCGAGTAAGATAATAACAAAACTTAACTAAACCTCGGACGATTAATTCATTTGTGTAATCGAATTCATTTGACTTAAAACAATCCTAGAAATATCGAAAAGATGTTTAAGATTCTTCTTAAGCACTTCCTCAATATGATAGGATATTTATAAGAACAATCGAACCCAATTGTTCTTCGATGAAGAAAATCGTCTTCAAACAAAAACACAAGGAATCTAGACGTCATAGGAAATGACTAGCTATAGGATTAGGAATTTGGTAGAAAACCATAACCCTTACCTTAGCCTTTACCTAGAACTTCGCTTAAATATTCTAATTGTGTTTTAAGTGCACCTCGGGATGACGGGAAGACCCTCCAGGTACGCTTTTATTTTATTGCAATTTACTTTCGCAATTTACATTATCGCAATTTCATTAATCGCATCGCACTTACTTTTCTGCATGATAAACAATCGTTGCATGAAAACCCACACCTTTAGGATAGTCCCTAAAACCGAAACCAAAACTAAGTTAAAAGTCATTGCAAGATAAAATTCACCGCCACAACATTTTAAAATATAAAACAACTCAAAATTTAATCACAAACGAACACAAAACTACAATTACAACTAAATTAAAACGTCCTGTCGGATGATCGTGAATACCTCTGATGATGTAACCTACGTGTCGCTAACTGGATTTCCCACTGCTTAAATGAAAGTGTGGAACTCATTCAACTGAGTTTAGCAAATTCATCCGGACTAAGTGAATCCGATAAAAATAATGATGCCGAAGGATGGAACCGTGGATCTTAACCGGTGTCGTTATAATCAACTTTAAGATTTGTTTTAATTAAAATATTAAAAACACTTGGAAATTAAGATTTTCTCTAAACCAAAACACTTTTCTCATCCCCCGATTTATGACTTCTAAAATCGAACCTCTCGCAACAACAAGGAGCTCTGAGCACTGATGGGCAAAGACGGCCATCGTCATCGCGAAAACCCGAGTCTACTTCAAAGAAACTTTCCTAGAATTAAATAACAAAGCCATAGGACTTCAAGGTAGTTTTCCTAGTGCAACATAAATCCTCAACCCTTCGTTAGGCATTTGCATAGCAAATTAAGCCCTAACCGGTCTTAGATTCCGAGGTAGTCGTCCGATACGACATAAACCCTCATATCTTCGAGGCTATTTCGTATGATTCCGTCATATAAATATAAGCCCTAATTAATTAAAATTGGAGAGATTAAAACATTAAATAAACATTAGGAATTCCCGAAATTCAAAGCCTAACATTAGGATATACCGGAAGTCATCGAAGTTCACTTCGGCTCGTGACATCCCCTACTCCTCTTCCTTTCGACTCCTAAAATAAACTGTTCCAAATTCGAGCTATTCCCTATCGAAATTTCCAAAATCCAATTTTTCGAAAACCTTAAACTTCGAAATTCTTAAGAGCAAAACCACCGATCATTATCGAGAGTTTTCTTAGGTGATTCCCGTCACTTAAGAAGTAATTAACTATAGGGCTCGCCCTTATAGGGAACTTTAAGAACCCAAGTAATATAAACCTCGCTTAATTCATTTATATTAAGCATGGGAACTTGCTCGGCTTATAAAATTGGTTCGCGTACCGAACGGATGTCACAAATCTCCTAGTTTATTTAATCGAGCCCCATCATCAAGCAAGTGTGTCTATTCTTCGGGATAGTATACACGGCTTGTGGTGCGGTGCTCGTTTGTATAAACTATTCGGGATGTGAGATCGGCTTGATTTCATATCTTAAAATGTTCAAATTTAAAAATTATTTTTAAAATCAAATACTACCTTTTCAAATTATTTATTAAATTAAAAATTCGCCGACAATTTCGTAGCGACCCCTTTTCAAAACACACAACCTAAAAAATATGCCGACAATTTCGGCGACTCTGCTGGGAAAAGTTCTCTCTCCATTTTTGATCAGAGGGTTTTGCTTCATAAATCGGTAGTGAGTCCATGCCCCTAATGGACCAAACTACTATTCTTTCCGTTGGCATACCCCGCTCATTTCGTTTCGAGCGAGTATAGTCAACTCCTTTCCGGATTTTCGAGCCACCGTTTAGACACCCCTAAACGTAAAGGTTCCGAAATCCTCCTTTTGTTACCTCTCCAAAGAGGTGAGGTGGACTCCCGATAGGTGTGGTGGGTTATGATCGGTCTATCGAAGTAAATTCGATGAGAAATCAATCCCCTCAAATTTCGACTCCGGTCCTACTCTTCTTTCCTCTTCGAGTTCGACTTTTTTCGTAAACAAGTTAAACCTAAATCTCGCTCTCACAACATTCCATTTAAATTTCAACTAAAATAAAATTTCTTCAAAATTTCAAAAGCAAAATAAAACTTTAAAAAAAACACAGCAAATACACTAATAAACAATACACAAAATTTGAAATAAAAATTTACAAGGATGCCCAGTTTACAAGACGAGTGCGTTAACTTCAGCATTTCCACCGAAACCGCAAGACACAGGATGTCACCGACTTCGGGAATTCTTCAAATGACAGGACAATGTCTACACCGAAGTCGATCTTCTCTTTCACCACCGGAGAAGAATTCGCTATCAATAGAGACGAGTTGCCCGATCCGGCGCTCATTAAGTTTGGACAAGGGTTCGACAATGTCAGAAGCAATGTTCGGTGATGTGGCCGTCACGTTGATGAAGTCCGAAATAAGCAAGTTCGTTAAGCTCCGTTGTGGAGTTCAACTTCGAAGCCTCGTTACGGAATTCTCCTCCGGAAAGGATGTCGTTTGGAATGAATTCTTCTTTTGTTGTAAGGTCTCGCTACGAAAAATGTTAGGATTGCTCCCGGAGTTGTGTCCGCTTTACCGCCGGATTCACCACCGTCGTACCGTGCCGCTCCGCTAACTAAAGGAAAAGAGATTCTACACGAGGGAAAGTCGACTGGCGTTTATGACCTACCATTTTCCAGATTCAATATCGGGTCCAATTCAAAGCCCATACAACCGACAAAGGCACGTAAAAGAAGACCATCTCTTACGGATAGAGCAACAATGAGTCAACGATTAAACAAGGTATACCCATTTAAGGAAGAGTCGTTGTCGAAGATATTCCATGACTTGCTTCTAAGTTCGAAATCGAGCTACCCGAGCCAAAAAAGCCAGAGGAGGTCGGCAAGGAAGATCACCCGATGTACCGCCCATACCACCGGTTGCTCGGCCATACTATAGAAAACTGCTCAGCCTTTAAGGATCGGCTTCGAGGAGAATTTCGAAGTGGAAAGGTGGTAATACTAGAAGAATATTTAAAAGAACCTCGAAAAAAGTTCTGTAAATATGATTTCGTATGATTCAATCGACTTCTACGCGACGACACCAAAGGTCTCGGGAAATAAGTGATGTTTCTCGAAAATCTCCAACTGACCTTAAAGTCATCAAAGGAAAGTCAATCGAGGAGGCCGTGGAAAAGCTTCGAGCTAACATTGCACAACCGTCTAAAGATCGAAAAACAACATCGAAGAGGAAGATTACGAACTAGCAGATTTCATGGAAGGTGAATTCGCAGAAATCGACGTCGTCGAGACTCAATCAACATTATCCGCGAGCGACACTCCGCCTTTGGTGAAGAGAACGCCGCAGGATCGGGCAAAGGGCCATTCAACAACGATATGAACATATCAACCATTCGAAGAAGCAACTAGAAGAAGTGATGGTCGCTACGGCCACAATTCAAGGAAAGTCACAATCACCGCGAATAACACCTCCGAAACAAACCAACTAGAGACCATTAATGTTACGGATGAAAGAAGGAGTTCACCGTCGATGTACAACAGAAGAGGGATTCGGCCTCGTGGTTCAAGCATCGTAACAAGACATTAAGCAAATGGTGGAACAACAGTGAGAGAAGCCCCGGCTCGCCCAAAGAACGAACATCGATTCCGAAGGGTAGACCATACCCCGGAGAGTTTGATGTCGTTTAATATCCCGCAGGTTTCGTATCACCTCGCCTCAAGATTTTTGATGGTACCGGAAACCCCCGACAAGCATGTTGCACACTTTCGAGCAAGTTGCCGCAACGCGGGGGTAGCGATGCATTGTTGTGTCGTCAATTCGTGAATAGCCTTTCGGGGTCGCATTCGACCGGTACGCGTAGCCGCTAAATGGTTCGGTGAGAACGTTCGTAGAATTGGAAGACCTCTTTGTTAAGCGGTTCGCCGGAGCTGGACACCATATCACCATCGGTGATCTTGTGGTGGAGCGACGAAGTCAACCGAAACATTGGTAGACTACATTTTGCAACGGAGAAATTTAAGCCTGAAGTGTGAGCCACAGCTCCAGGAGCAACATGCAATTGAAATTCTCTTAAAGAGCATCCATGGACCAGTTGCATTTCTCCTCAAAGGATTCATAATTAAAACGTTCGAGAAACTACTTTGCAAAGCTGGAAGTTTGCAAGAGGAAGCCAAACAGTTGGGTTTTCCAGAAAATTCCGAAAAGCTAGAGCCGGTCAAGAGATTTGAGGAGTCTGAGACAATGGCAGTGGTGGATAAAGGCAAGCAACCAATGCAGATCCAGATTGAACGACTCTCAACAACATGCACTATCGCTAGTCGTCTCAACAAGTGGTCGCTTCGGATGGATGGAAGACGTGGTCCATCTACTGGCCAAGAAACTAAGCGCAGTATATTCTTTCAAAGATGAATCAGCAGTACGATGTTCCGAATTTGATTAAGAAGCCCGAGTTCGTATTGCTCGAGGCAAAGAAACCGACGGAAGTTAACAAGAAGAATCATCCCAACTATCGCCCATATCACGTGAATGCTTCGGGCACACCATCAAGGCCGTATCGCTTCAAAGAATGGCCGGAGAAAACTTCAAGAATGGAAGCGTAACAATCCCCGATGAATATTTGAAAGGAACTTGAAATAAGTTATATCAATATGATTTCAAAGCGATTTGTTTGCTTCAATTGGTTCCTACACAATCGACAACGGACGTGACACTTTTTGGTTTCTATTACTTTCGACGTCGAAAGAAGATATTAAGCACGATCGCATTGGTATGTACCTTCCTTCTTATCGCATCGAATGAATGACAAGGAGTTTGTTTTTGTCCAAAACTCGCTCAATGTTTGGAAAGCTTAAATTTGGATATTTTGCTAAGACTATGGTTTCGTGGAAGAATGAAATTAATGCTCTAATAATCGAGTCGTTTACTTTAAGGAATTTGACCGGGTCCTAAATTGATTTCAAAATGAAGTAGTGTGGTTGAAATACGAGTAATCGATTCGGAATATCACGAGCCTTTTAATTTCCCGCCATGCGGCCGGGTCCCGACTTTCGAATAAGTTATAATATCCCGTGATTCATGTTAAGAAACATTTTAGAATTATTAATTAGGGGAGTTTCGACATTCAAAATCTTTAACAAAAATATGCAATCGCCGTATACAAGTAATTCTCGTAAAACAAAGGAGCAAAAAAAAAGTTCCCGAGGAGAAGCTTCGAGGTGAGCACACAATCAAAAATTGGTGTCTCAATCAAGACATTCAAAATTTTTAACATGTGCTCCACCGTATATAGTAATCCTCAATAAAAAAGGAGAGCGAAAAGCTCAATAAAAAAATGAGAAAGAAAAAGAAAAAGAATGCTCCCGAGAAGAAGCTTCGAGGCAAGCATATAATCAAAAATCGGTGTCTTAATCCTCCCCCGATTAATAAAACTCGAAATACAACCTTAAGAAGTTTCCTCCGATATTATGCTTTGAAAAGAGTCAAGTGATTTTATGTCTTTTGATGGTCATTAACTCGGCTCGTAAATATCTTTGGACGGTAAAAAATATTTTAATCACATGAACATAAATTTTGAAATCTATTTAAGCCTGTGAAGAAAGAATTAAACAAATGACAACGATATTAGCAAGCTAATGTAAATTCAACCCCGAAGTTGTATCCTTCAGCGCCCAAAGAATACAACTTCAACGTCGCTCAAAGAACGTCATAGTAATTTCTCGAAGACAAGTGTAACACCCTTTACGAAATCGGTGACAAAATCAAATGACAACTCGCTACGAACAAAGCTACGGAAGTTGCAGCCTCCTAAACCGTGACGTCCTCGTAGATAACACATCTTTATAGGTGCTTGAAAGAATATAAATTCCGATAAGCAACTTAAAGAGTGAGTTATTATCTACAGCTGATGGTACCTCGAAGTACCGCGCATCGTGATGCATCGCAGACAAATTCTTGTCCTACGAAGCACCGATGTCGCACTTGTCTAAAACTCGGGTCCAAATTCTTAAAACAAATGAAACTAAATAAAACTTCGCATCAAACAAAATAAAAGTCAACATTTGAACAAAACAAAAGAACTCGCACCTCGTGAATTTTCAAAAATCTCTCGCATAACATTTCGATAAAATTCAAAGACTCGCATGAACTTCTACAAACATTCTCTCGCACTTTACAATATGTTTTCACAATCTTCGCATTCATAAATCTCAACGAATATGTTCACGTCGTGCATTCATAAAACTCGCATTCCCAAATATCAAGCAAAATCTTTCTCAAATCTCAAGCATAAGCCAAATCTCGACAAAATTCTTCATAGTCATAAAGATAAATCAAATATCAACAAAATTTTTCACAACCACTCGCATAAACCGAATCTCAAAAAAATTCCCCATGGACCTCAAGAAAATTTCCTCAATCTCCGCATAAATAAATTTCAACAAAATTCTTCGACCTCAAGCATAAGTCAGCAAAATTCTTCAATATCTCCGCATTCACCGAATCTCAAGCAGCTCTCAAGACTCGGGATAGCTTCCGTCCTACTCCTTCTCAAGAATCCTCAAGAATCTCAAGAATCCTCAAGCAATCTCAAGCAATCCTCGAAGAATCTCAAGAATCCTCAAGCAATCTCAGAATCTCAAGCAATCCTCAAGCAATCTCAAGCAATCCTCAGCATATTCTCAACGAATTCGCGAAGAATCCCCAACGAATCCTCAGCAATCTCAAAGAATCCTCGCATTCTCAGCAATCCTCGACAATCCTCAAGAATTCTAAGAATCCTCGCATTCTTAGCAATCCTCAGCGAATCTCAAGCAATTCTTAAGCATATTCTCAGCATTCGGGATAGGCTTCGCCTCATTCCCTTCTCTACAGCTCTCAACACTCGGATAAGCTTCCGCCGTACTCCCATCTCAAGACATTCTCTCGCAATTCTCGCCTCCTGGATAAGCTTCCGCCCTACTCCCTTCTCAACGAATTCTCGCACTCGGATAGTGCACAGCCCTACTCCTTTCTCAAAGAATCTCAAAATTTGATCCTCTCAAGCAAGAAATCGAAATTAAAGCACTTTGCATTTCGGATAGGCTTTGTCCTATTCTTTCTCAAGATACACATTTGGGATGAGACTCGGCCTTAATCCTTCTCAAAGATACACATATGGAATAGTTCAATCTCGCTTCCTTCTCAAAGATACAACATGCGTTCGGGTGGGCCTTAACTCTACTCTTTCTCCGCATAAAACTAAAATTGAAACTCAAATTGAAATTCAAACTCAAAATTAAAACTTGAAATAAAAAAATGAAACGAATCTAAAATCCAATCTCTTAAAATCTTGTGATTTGGAGCTCACCTCCTTTTCTTTTCCCCAGTGAGAGTTCGTGTATCTCCAGCTTTGGGAACATACCCGATACTCCCTAGCCGGAAATTCTTTTGCTCCATCCTAAGTTTGTCACTTGGACATCCGTGTTGGTTTTGCTGATCGCTTCGGTCAACACCAATACGCGCGGTGTGCTCCGTCGACTCACCACACCTATCGGGGTCCATTTGTCGACCTCATTTTCGATGAGGTCTTCTCTTCTTCTTTTAGTACTTAGGATCTAGCCTTAGGCTTTTCCTTCGACTATCTTAGAGGACTAGAATCGGGATCCACCATCTAGAATTTCAAACCACTTCTTAACTCCCCGCAAACTCCACAAACTCGACTTTAGACCCCTAATCACCTGAGAGGGTTGAAATCAAATGTGGAAGTTTAAAGGATGAGTTCCTATAGGACTCTTCGGCCTTAGACTCGCCCAGGTGGCCCGGTCCGGTGAAGGGGCCGACTTACACACACACTACACTTATACACTACACTTTCACACACCTCCTAAAACCACACCCATACCTAACTCGACCTCTCGACTCATGTAGGTGATTCACATGGATGGTCCTTAACCCCTAAGCCTTTGCTAAGAGGGTTAGGAACAACATAGTGAATGCCTCAAATGAGTCCCTTCATGGCTCATGTGGGCTTGATATGGCTTCATGTCTCAACCAAAATGATTTCATTCCACTCAAATTCACCCAATCTTCAATTTTCCAAATTTTCAATTTTCCAAATTTTCAATTTTCCAAATTTTCAATTTTCCAAATTTTCAATTTTCCAAATTTTCAATTTTCCAAATTTTCAATTTTGACCCCGACCTACACCCGCCTAACCTACCTAAAGCCCTTGAAATTACCCAAATTTTTCAAAATCACCTAAATTACCTAAAATTCCTCAAAATCAATCCCAAACATTTCCACATCACTCAAATTGATCATCCATACCCAAAAATACCAAGAATTCCAAAAATACCTCCCAATACCCTCCAAATACCCAAAATACCCCCCTTGACCCAAAAATCCAAAAATTCAGAAAATTCCCAAGAAATTCCAGAAAATCCCAAATATTCCCAATTTCATTTTGTCCAACTACACCATGGGCCAATTTTGTCAATTTACCATACTTTTGTTAAAACCCCCAATTTGACCCATTTTAACCTAAAGTGAACCCAATGTCAAACCAAACCTACCCAATTGACCCCAATTTTGGTCCAATTCAATTATAAACTTCAATTCAACATCCCAAATGTCAATCTAGACCAAATTTAAGCCCAATTTTATTGACATTTGAATCCAATTTCACTTTTGACCTTAAAGACCAATTTTGACCCATGACACAAACCTAACCCAAACTCACCCAATTCAACTCCAATTAACCCCAAATCTTTTCTAAATCCTCCTTAGCATCCCCACAAGCAAAACACTAACATGATTTGCCCAAAATTTGGACCCAAATCCCACTCAAATTCAACCCAAAGCTAAAAGACCCAATTTTGACCTAAACCCAAACCTAACCCAAATAAGCCCAAACCCCAAAATCAAAGCCCAACCAAAGTCAAAACCTCTTTAAAACACTCCCATAAACATTTCTCAACATTTATTTTACATCAATTTCAACCCTAGCCCAACATTGGCCCAACTTGGCCCACTTGGACCTATATTGGCCCATTCACCAAAAGAGCCCAAATTTAACCCAATTCAAACCCAAATCACCCCCAATTTGCTTCAAGTCACTCATGACACATCCATGAGCTAAACCCAACAATTATTTAGCCCAAGCCTTTACCAAAATTTCATCCCAAAATCCATTTTAAAATTTAAAAGCCCATTCCCTTAAACCATTTAAAAAGCCCACATTTACCAAATTTTAAAAGCCCAAAGTCCATTACCAAGCCCACATGAAACCTTTTCTTCATCATTCCTTTGATAATCCTATTTGACCAAAGTCTTAAACCATCATGAAATCAACCCATTTGTAGCATCAGGAAAAATCCCATCAATGGAATCCAAAGTTTTCAAAATTCCAAATAACCCTTTTCCATGCAAGTGAGCCAACCTTTTCCCAAGCCATGAGCAAGCCAAATGAAGTCATGGAGCCATGAATAAGCCATATGCAAGCTATGGGGAGCCCTTTCCACCTCACCATCCAACTTTTGGCAAGAAGAGGGGAGCCTTTCCTAAGCCTTCACTAAACCTTTTTAACCCCATTCATGATACACTTTAACCAAAATTGGCCACCTCACCTTGGATGGGGACTTCACCACACATATGAGGCTGACCCAAATGATCTCACATCAGCCCAAATCAAGCCTTGGTGAGTGAACCAAGCCAAAACCATGAATTGACCCAAATTGGACCAAAAATGCTCCTTACACCCATTCCATTTAAATCCTTGACTTTACACATGGCATAACCCAATTGATTGCACCAAGATCAAGCTCAATCTTGTGAGTTTTTCTCAGCAAAAAAAACCTTGGTGAATGAACCAAGCCAACCCTCATGGCCACCCAAGCTCCACCACAACCTTCCTTATTTAAACCCCACCTCCATGACCAAGGGGAGGAGATGCAAGATTTACCTTGGGGAGACTATGCCAAATTGTTCACAAAGCTTCTCCAAGCATTTCTAAGTTCAATCAAATCATTTCCAATCGAGGCCTCACCTCTCGGACAAAGGTATCAATTTTTTTCTCCTCCAACCGAGCATGTTTTAATTTTCTGTACTTATTCACATGTTTTAAGTATATCATCACCGTATAGATGTGTGCTACTCAATTAGAAGATCATTTTAAAAAAAATTAATTAAATTTCGTTGAGAATCGATGGAGATATCAAGGTTTGAAGTTGGACGGTTTTGAGTGAATAGAACAAAGAAAGAGGAGCAAGCAGCTGTCCGATCGTGCATGTATCCCACTTGACGGCGCCGATGGAGTCGGACTGCAGCTTTATCCGTGAACAGCAACCATGCCAGCCAAGAAGCAGCGCGACACGTGTCATTTGAGCGGGAAATGCATTTTTTTTATTTATTTTTGAACCTAAACTTCAAAAACTCATAACTTTTCATAGAAAACTCAAAAAAATAAAATAAAAATACCTCTCGCTCACCGAAATGAGGAGAATAATGTGGAATGATTTTATATTTATTTGATGCATATTTTATTTTTAATTAATTAAATAGTGTTTTCAATCATTCAATTCTCCATGCATGTATACAACTCATCATAGCATGAGACCATAAGAATTTTGAAGCCTTTGATCTTGGAAACATTCCCTGAATTTTTCAAGATCATAGGCCATCTCTATAAAGAGTTATGTATTTTCCAATTTTATGTCACTCGTTTGTGGTATTTTAATTCCAATAATTATCATGTTGTGAAATAAATTCTAAGAAAATTTGGTAATGTTCCTTAGACGCAGAGGACCCTATGAAAAATATATTTCGAGTTAACTCACTGAATGACCCTAATCGGCTTAAACACCCAAAAATAGATCCCTAATTAATTAGAGCTAACCATACATCAAATTGACTTAAAATCAATTCTCCACCGACCCTTAGGATCGGAGGAACCCACCATAAAAATTTGAGAGTCAATTGGACTTGGTTAGCCCTACTAAATGGGTTGAATAAGCCACTTAGTCATTTTAAACTTTAAAAATTCATAACTTTCAAAATATCTTTCAAAAATTCACCAAATTGGTTTTGAGCCTCTCCGATATTAGGGAATTTAAGAAAATTAAAATTTCAATTTTCTAAAAAAGTTAATTTTTTAATATTATTTTAATATTTTAATAATTAAAAATAATAAAAATCACAAAAATAATAAAATTCACCAAAATGTCACATTTTGAATTTTAATCACTTGGAACAAACCTCATATTTTTCTTAGGTCTATTTAGTGAGATATTAAATTTTAAAGCTCTAGGGTAATTTTAAAATTAAAAAAATGTATTTTCTAGCATTTTCACTAAAATAATTATAATAAATCATAGAAAAATCAGAAAATTGCAAAATTTGATTCTCTGATTTTCTTGATATCAGAGAGATTTTTGAAAAATATAAAATTCATTTTTCAACATTTATTTTATTTTTAAATTAATTAATATTCCAAAACTTAAAATAATTATAATAAAAATAATATAATTCAAAAAATCACCAAAATTGGTCCAAGTGGTTCTCGGTCATTAGGAATGTCCCCTAATTTTCTCGAAGGACGAAACTTTCCTTGGTCATGTTATTAAATTTTCTCGAAAATCTCTATTTTCTACCAAAAATAATTATATAAATAAATTAAATACAGAAAAATCACATTTTCTCCTCTCATGTCTTTATTGACATATGAGTGAAGTTACATAAAAATTTCAAGTTCATTTGAGTTCAATTTAGTGAGTTATGAAATTATTAAGCTTAAAGGGTAAAGTGGTAATTAAAATTTTAATCCTTAATTAAAACTTTAGGTTTAAAAAAAATTAATAAGTAAAATATTTGATCCTAATCTGATTTGGATGATTGAAATTTAAATAATTAAAGGGTAGAAACCCATTAAACAATTTTAAAATAATTAAACCTTAATTAAATAATTGATTAAATTTGGAAGAATAATAAAATCGAAATTATTAAAATAGGGATATTATTAGTGAAGAGATTTATTCTTTAATTTAAAAATCCCTAAATTAATCATCTCATTAATATTCAATTCTTAATTAAAATGATAACTCAAAATTCAAAATATTAAAAGACTTAATCATTAAACTAAAATTAAATTATTAAACTCTTTCAAAAATTTCAATTAAAATTAAAAATAAAATTAAATTAAAAATTAAATTAAATTAAGTAAATTAAATTGGATTAAATTAAATTAAATTAAATTAAAATTAAAAGTCGAATTAAATTAAAGATTAAATTAAATTAAATTAAATTAACAAATTAAATTAAATTAAATGAATAAATTAAAACAAATTAAATTAAATAAATTAAATTAAATTAAATTAAATTAAATTAAATTAAATTAAAGGAAATTAAATCAAATTAAATTAAAATTAAATCAAATCAATTTAATTTAATTTAACATCAAATCAAACTAAATTGAATTAAATCGAATTAAATAAATTAAAAACTCAATTAAATTAAATTAAATTAAATTAAGTCGAATTAAATATAACATCTCCAAGGACATAAAGTTAATTCAAAATAAATCTAAAATAACTTCAACACTATTCCAAATTAATTGAAATTAAACTAAATCACAAATTATTTCAATACCAATTTACCTCTTTAAAGCTTTAGTTATCATAACTCCTAAACGAGATATTAAACGAAATGTTACTTCACTTATAGTGACATTCAAATATACTAGTTCACTCGAGTAAGATAATAACAAAACTTAACTAAACCTCTGACGATTAATTCATTTGTGTAATTAATTCATTTGACTTTAAAACAATCCTAGAAATATCGAAAAGATGTTTAAGATTCTTCTTAAGCACTTCCTCAATATGATAGGATATTTATAAGAACAATTAAACCCAATCGTTTTTCGATGAAGAAAATCGTCTTCAAACAAAAACACAAGGAATCTAGAAGTCATAGGAAATGACTACAACATAGGATTAGGAATTTGGTAGAAAACCATAACCCTTACCTTAGCTTTTACCTAGGAACTCGCTTAAATATTCTAATCGTGTTTTAAGTGCAGCTTGGATGACTGGAAGACCCTCCAGTGCACGCTTTTATTTTATTGCAATTTACTTTCTGCAATTTACATTATCGCAATTTCATTAATCGCATCGCACTTACTTTTCTTGCATGATAAACAACTCGTTGCATGAAAACCCACACCTTTAGGATAGTCCCTAAAACTGAAACCAAAACTAAGTTAAAAGTCACTGCAAGATAAAATTCACCGCCACAACATTTCAAAATATAAAACAACTCAAAATTTAATCACAAACAGAACACAAAACTACAATTACAACTAAATTAAAACGTCCCGTTGGATGATCGGAATACCTCGGATGATGTAACCTACGTGTTGCTAACGTGATTTCCCACGGTCTAAATGAAAGTGTGGAACTCATTCGAGCTGAGTTTAGCAAATTCATCCGGACTAAGTGAATCCGATAAAAATAATGATGCCGGAAGGATGGAACCGTGGATCTTAACCGTGTCGTTATAATCAACTTTAAGATTTGTTTTAATTAAAATATCGAAAACACTCGCAAATTAAGATTTTCTCTAAACCAAAACACTTTTCTCATCCCCCGATTTATGACTTCTAAAATCGAACCTCTCGCAACAACAAGGAGCTCTGAGCATGGTGGGCAAGAGACGGCCATCGTCATCAAGAAACCCGAGTCTACTTCAAGAAAACTTTCCTAGAATTAAATAACAAAGCCATAGGACTTCGAGGTAGTTTTCCTAGTGCAACATAAATCCTCAACCCTTCGTTAGACATTTGCATAAGCAAATTAAGCCCTAACCGGTCTTAGGATTCCGAGGTAGTCGTCTCGATACGACATAAACCCTCATATCTTCGAGGCTATTCGTATGATTCCGTCATATAAATATAAGCCCTAATTCATTAAAATCGGCGAGATTAAAACATTAAATAAACATTAGAAATTCCCGAAATTCAAAGCCTAACATTAGGATAGTCCGGGAAGTCATCGAAGTTCACTTCGGCTTTGTGACATCCCCTACTCCTCTTCCTTCGGACTCCTAAAATAAACCTGTTCCAAATTCGAGCTATTCCCTATTGAAATTTCCAAAATCCAATTGTTTGAAAACCTTAAACTTTGAAATTCTCGAGAGCAAAACCACCGATCATTATCGAGAGTTTTCTTAGTGCGATTCCCGTCACTTAAGATGTAATTAACTTAGGGGCTCGCCCTTATAGGGAACTTTAAGAACCTGTGTAATATAAACCCCGCTTAATTCATTTATATTAAGCGAGTGGAACTCTGTCGGCTTATAAAATTGGTTCGCGGACCAAACGGATGTCACAAATCTCCTAGTTTATTTAATCGAGCTCTCATCATCAAACAAGTGTGTCTATTCTTCGGGATAGATACACGGCTTGTGGTGCGGTGCTCGTTTGTATAAACTATTTGGGATGTGAGATCGGTTTGATTTCATATCTTAAAATGTTCAAATTTAAAAATTATTTTTAAAATCAAATACTACCTTTTCAAATTATTTATTAAATTAAAAATTCGCCGACAATTTCTGTAGGCAACCCCTCTTCAAAACACACAACCTCAAAAATATGCCGACAAGCCCTCATCTTCCATGGCCTCCCTTCACATCCAAGGCCTCCAAGATGCTCTCCTCACCCTTAACAAGCTAGCCCACACTTCTTGAGTTCTTTTTCACTCTTACAAAACCCACACTAAAGCCTCCCCTCCTCTCATCTATTTATAGTAGATTAGATTACATTATGATATTCTATAAATAGATGAGGTGTAACCTTCAAGGATCGCATGGCTTCCACATGTCCACCCTTTAGAGTCCTCCATCGCATGGTCTCCACATGTCCTTTCACATGTCCTTTCACATGTCTTCCTTCCACCGCATGGCCTCCACATGTCCTTCCACATGTCCTCTTCTAGGGTCTTCCATAATGAGGTGTCACCTTTCTAAAGTCAACAATGGAGGCTTAAAGTAAGTAGAAATTTACAAGAGTGCCACTTACCTTACTGACTAATTGGGGGTCAAAACAACAGGAAGTTTGGAAGTCTTAATGTTGGATTGATTTGGGAAGCAGCTGTCAATTTTGCTTTGCTCTATAATTTGGAATTGAAAAACTATTACCGACCTCTCTTTAATTCTTTCGAGGCATGATGTTACTCGGTTCTATTCGTTCTTATAATTTAAATTCGAAAGTTGTGGCTAGTCGGTCTTTTCTTTAAACTTTGAATTTAGGGAATGTTTGCAGTCTAACTTTATTCTTTGTTTTGTAATTGCATCTTTTGGAAGCTGTAATAAGTTTACCTTTGATTTATTTTGAAAATTCTGTGTAATTATATTATTGTTTACCCCCTTATTTAAATATATAAACATATGGTTTAAGGGAAATAAAGTGAGTAATATGTGTGATGGTTTCCTAAAGCTGAATCATAGCAGCTTTGTGTTTATTACTCTAATTTGCTAAAGCTGAATTTTGTGGAATTGAATACCTGAGCAAGCTTTAACTCATTTGAATTAGTTTCTATGTATTAGATATTGGAAATGTGAATACATGAGAAATGAATAGTATATGTGTGCAAAAATTTCCTAATCCTTTATATAATGCAAGTTGTAGCAATGTTTTAATTTGGATAGAGATTTCTCAAATTGTTGGACATGGATATGAAAGTTCAAAGTGGGTGTATAAGTTGGAAATGCGGGGTACAGGCAATGATGCATAAACTTCAATAATCATGCTTTTATAGCTGAAACAAAATAAAATCAATACTCAATGTTAGATGCCCATTTTACCTTATGAGTTAGGTAGTTCTAATCCCTACCTTTAATAAGTCCGGGAACTAACAACTGTATACTACAACACCGTATATTACACCGATACAAGTAACGTATACTATGATAACGTATACCACACCACACTTGCACGATAAATAAACACCACACTCGAATAACAGATACTACACCATACTTGCACGACAATAAACACTGCACCTGCACGGCAACGGATACTATATTAACACATAACACATCAAACACATGACACATCAAACACATGACACATCAAACACATAACACATCAAACACATACAACACATCAAACACATACAACAGATCAAACACATCATATCAAACACAACACATATAATTATCAAACCTATCATACACACATCACATGTTAATTATCACCCACCATATATTAAATATCACACATATATACACAACACATTTAGCACATATTAAATATCACACATACACACACACCAAATATTAAACAACACATAACACACTACACACTACACATTACACACTACACATTACACACTACACACTACACACTATACACTACACATTACACATCACAAATCACACACCAGATACTACATATCAGATTTTACACTCATAAGAATTTAGATACTACAATCACAGATGTTACACTTTCAAAGTTCAGATACTACAAACTGGTTCACTCATTAATTAAGTGGTAGGGATTAGGTTTGCCTACTCTAGGGTGATTTGCTGGTGACCTTATTTGAGATTGATACAGACTTCAATACTTCGAGTTGCCTGTGGGATCGTGATATAAAAGAAATCTATAGACTGAGCCTATCCTCAAATAGAATTCTTATTCCCCCACTTTGATCTTTTATATGTTTTTAACCAAACTTGATTATACAGATACTTGTAGTTATTAGCTTGCTTTTGAGGCATCAACGTAATCGTCGTATACACATTTTTTTACTGCACAGCTCTTTTATTTTATTCACTATATATTGTCGTGCATTCCTTTACTTTTCATTATTGTACATATTTACTCAAATTCATGCTTTTAACTATTTCTCTTGCACACCTGTACATGCCCCTAGGATAGGCCATTTAGGGCATGGTTGTTTCTTTTTTATTATACATGGTTACTTTAATTATTCCCTTCATATACCCTTAGGATAGGCCATTCGAGGCATGTTCTACTATTTTCTCTCCTATCTTTATCCTTTCTCGAGACGAGACGACAGAGGACAAATGAAGGATCTTCGGTTAAACTTTCATAGATATAAATAACATCTATAGGGCGTTGAGGTTATCGTTTGATACGACATAAATCCTCACATTATCCTTTAGGACTTAGTACGATTGTATATCGTACGATGTAAGTCCTAAACTGTTTAGGATTCCGAGGTTGTCGTTTGACACAACATAAATCCTCTCATTTTTGGGTCATTTACATATGACATGTAAATATAAATCCCAAATCATCTAAATAATTTGCAAGATTGAAACATAAATACAACTTCGCTTTCAAAAATATAAAGCCTAATCATAGGTTAGTTTGAGGTGTCACTGAAGCTCTTTCAGTATCTTCGACGTCTCCTACTCTTTACTTCTTTGGACTCTGAAAATAATTGTTCCATATTGAACCATTCCCTTTGATTTTCCTACAACCAATCGTGTAAACTTGAACGTTGATATTCTTGAAGATGAAGCCCGTGATCTTTATATAGAGTTTTCTTAGGTGACTTCAGTTGCTTAAGATGTAATTAACTATAGGGGCTTGCCCCTATAGGGAATTAAAAACCTAGATTAATCTAAACCCTGTCTAATCTGTGTGTTAGACAGGGGAATTTGTCGGCTATAAAATACGCAGACCAAAATAGAGTCATAAACTTTCAAGTTTAGATAGTTAAGCCTACTAACAAGTGGTACGCTCATCTTTCAGGATGATGTGTCACTTGTAGTATCGTGCTCAACTATTTAAACTATTAGATATATGAGATCTATTTGGTCTCGTTATTTTCAAAATAAAAAAATATCATTATTTTCAAAATCAAAATTATATTATACATTAAATTTAAATTTAAAAATTTCATATTATTTCATAAAAAAATGGCCGACAATTTCTGGCGACTCCTCTGGGGACTAATTCTTCTCTTTATTTTGGATCATAAGGATTTGTCTTCATACAATGATAGTGTGCCCATATCCCTAATGGGCCAGACTATCATTCTTCCGTTGATGTGCTTCGCTCATTTCTTCCTTGAGCAAGTATTGTCACTCCTTTTTTTATTCTGGAGCCACTGTTTAATCATCCTTAAATAGAGAGGTTCCAGAATCTTGAAATCCTGAAAGTGGGGTGGACCCTCAATAGGTGTGGTAGGTTAGGAGCGGTTTATCGAAGTGAGTTCGATGCGAATTTAATCCTTTGTATGAGTCCTTCAATCTCAGATTGGATCCTATACTTTTTGTACTTGCTTTACATTAATTTTAAATAAGTTTAACTAACTAAAACTTTCTATAATTTGTTCGGATAAGACCTGAAAAGGGCACCCAGTTAATCTTGATGTTTATTTCCAATGACAGAAATGTCTTCCCCGAAATTGATCTTCTCCTTCGCTACTGGAAAAGATATCTTTGTTAATAAGAATCAATTACCTGACAAGACGATGATCAAGTTTGGTCAAGGGTTTGATGACGCTGAGATAAAATTTGCAAATATTCCAGTCACAGTAGTGAAATCTGAGGCAAATAAGTCGATGGAGCCCGTCGTAGAATTCAACTCGAGATCCGTCGATGAATTTCCTCCTCCGAGCGAGTATCGGTTGAAAATAATCCTCGCTGTTGCTCGTGAAATGCATTACTAAAACCATCGAGGACAGTCCCAAGAATGTTTCGCTCGCTCCCGTTGATTTGGTTGTTGCTACGTCCGATGTTACTTCGACATTAGCAAAAGGGAAAAGTGTACTGGTGGCCGATGAACCGACAATTGGAGAAAATTTGGCTTTCACTTCGCTACCTTCTCGTTTTTTAAATTGGGTCCAGCTTCTAAGTCCGTGTCTTCGACTAGAACACAAAGGAGAAACAGAAAAAGGAAAATAGCTAAAATCAAGAGATTGGAGGCCGCTAAAGTTACAGTTCCTGTGGAAGTTTTGGAGGAAGAAACTGGACTCCTTGAAACCTCACCTCTTCTTAGAGGTAGCAAGTTTCATCCTTTGTCTGTTGCCCCCGCTGAAGAAGACGTTTCAAAAATTGCTGCTGTATTACTGATATCACCTCGTTTTCAGAATGAAAGAAAGGAGAAGCCTGCTCCTTTCTCTGAAATTCGTCGTGTGTTTGAAAGATTGGCTCAGATAGAGCGTTGTTCGACCTGTCGAAATATCGAAGAAAATTGGGTGTGCTCGTTCTGCCGCATATACAAGCCGAAATCTTAAAGGGAGATAAACCAAGTCATCGACATCATAAGTTCGATCGAAGGAAAGAGACATTACGACCCCGTGTTTCGCTAAGTTACGTATTGGGAAACGTATAGTTACTTCTACGTGATCATATCTTCACCACCCATCGTAAAGCCATAGAACGCCAACCTGTAAAGTCACGTCTTGGACCAAGGATAGTTTCTCCGATTAGATTACAACAAGTTCTATTCCGAAAGGAGACTCCGATAAACGATAAAGGATTGTCTACTACAGTATCTGGTTCTCAGACTAGGGAGAACACCACTTCTAGATGTGTTAGTGCTTTTAGTAAGCCATTTGATTTTAAAGCACCAACGCTAAAGAAAATGGTGTGGCAACCTAAGGTTATTGAACCAATACCTATGGAGAAGCCCAAAGTCAATGATAAGAAGAATAATTCTAGTCCCGAGAAGAGGATTAATACTCTGGAAACTGCTGCAGAGGGGGTCAGTTGTCAAACACCCCATGTGGATTCAACAGATAAGGTGAACTTAAATGAAATTAAATTGGAAAGGTTAAGAGAAGATATTCAGCAGTTGTCTAAGGAAAGGAAAGAAGAATCGAATGATGAAGAAGATTTGACGGATTATATGGATGAAGATTTTGTTGAAATAAATATGGTCGAAACCAGAGCATCCTCAAATATACGAGAAGCTCCGTACTCACTCGAAGGAAATGTTATTGAAACATTACGAGGAATTATTCGAGATAAAGATGAATTAATTGAACGGATGGAAAGAAAAATGAAGAAAAGATGGCTGCAATTATGACTTTACAAAGTCAACCTCGTACTCCAATAGTGGTTCTCGTCGAGGTAAACCAACCAGTAAATAATTCGGATTGCCGATAATAAAAAAGAATCTTCCAATAATAATGAAAAGCAACCTATGAAAGATTCCGTTCCAGCCTACCATGCCGTAAAAGGATATCAAGAGTTTAATAGAACAACATGCGAGAGAAGCCTTGGCACAATCTAAAGGAGGATCGTCAATTCTGAAGGGTAGAATTTATCCTGAAGAATTTGATGTCGTTCAATACCACAAAGGCTTCGTACCACCTTTGTTTAAAACTTTTGACGGAACATGAAATCCACGACAGCATGTCGCGCATTTTCGGGCCAGTTGCTGTAATGCAGGAGGAAGCGATGCACTATTGTTCTGACAATTTGTGAGTAGCCTCTCAGGTGTTGCTTTTGATTCGTATGCAGAATTACCGAATGGATCTGCTAAGACTTTCGCAGAATTAGAAAATCTTTTCGTTAAACGGTTTGCTGGATCTCAACACCATATCACCGTTGGTGATCTTGTGGTTGAGAAACAAAAACCGGACGAAACATTGGTGGAATATATTCTGCGATGGAGGAATCTGAGCATGAAGTGAGAACCTCAGCTCCAAGAACAACATGCAATTGAAATTTTATTGAAGAGTATTCATGGACCGGTAGCATTCCTCCTTAAAGGTTTTACGATCAAGACGTTTGAAAAATTGCTCGATAAAGCCGCAAGTCTACAAGAAGAAGCGAAACAACTCGGTTTTATTGAAAAGATTGAGAAACGAAGAACCAAGTAAAAGCTTTGAGAAGAGATCTCGTGCTCGTTGCAATTATTGATAAAGGCAAACAACCAATACAGATAAAGACAGAACAACCTCGACAGACTCATCAACTGCTTCAGCAGTATAATCCGCAGTCTTCACAATAGAGACCTTCCTCGATGAACGAGAAACCAACTTTGTCTTTAGCGGAACGATTAAGTAGGGTATACTCTTTCAAAGATGAAGCAGTTGGCAAGATGTTTCGGAATCCAGTTAAGAAAGTCGAATTCAAATTACTCGAACCTAAGAAACCTGAAGAGGTTGATAAGAAAGATCATCCGCTATACTGCCCATATCACAGAATGATCGGACATACTATAGAAAATTGCTTTGTTTTCAAGAATTAGTTGGAAAATAATCTCATGACAGGGAACATAACAATCCCAAAAGAGTATATGAGAGAACCTGAAAAAGGTTCAATCAATACAATTTCAGTCGATCCTATTGTTCCAATTGATCCATACACAACCAATGATGGATGGAGTACGAGATGGACTAAATCTTCAAAGAAGATATCGAGTCGGTCCTGCATCGTTTCAACACAAGCTGTAATTCAAGATCCAGGGCCTGCTGAGCCAGCGTTATTGATTGGGGCAGAAAATAAATCTCAAGAGAAGAATGAACGAGTTATGGAAGAAAAGATTGAAAAGTCAACTCAAAAGATGAGAGTTGTTGGTCCGAGATTAGTTGGTACGGATTTGGGAGAGAAATTTCTCAAACTGTTGACTTTGTATGATTTCTTCTTCGCTCCACCAGGAGCACGTAATACTATGGAATTTGATTTCGGCTACGTTTTGGTTGTTTCTGTTGATGATGTGATTGACAATAACCAACCTAACTCTGATACTAATTTCAATCATAATAACAATTCTCAAATCGTACAGAACACTGATATGTGCAATGACGATTCAGAAAGGGATACAGATAATGACAGCTGTCATATGGAGGATGAAACACTTATTCTAGAGTTTCAAGGATCGCCAATTGCAATAGAGCTGGAATTTTCTGATTCAGAAGAAGTCTTGAAAGAATCAGCTACTTCAATTCCTGAGGTTACAATTTCTGAATTAATTCCAGACTCAGAAGAGATAACGGAAATAAATTTGAGAAGCGGAAAGATATTACCTCCGAGAGTGGGTCCGAAAGATAAAGGAAAACAAGTGGATAATCCAGCTCCACCAATTAATGAAGTGCTTGTTCAAAAAGAATATGAAAAGCCAAACAATAAAGTGGATTATAATGTGCTAGCCCATCTTAGGAAGTTACCGAACTAAGTCGAGTATATACGACGCTCCGATCTTATCAAAGGAGATGAGAGAAGCTTCCGGTGAAAGCTTTGCTTGATCCGGACATTTGTTTGGCTCGACTCGCCGGTAATCCCTCGGATGAGGTTTGTTCATCGAGGGAACGAGACGAAGATAACCTTCTACAGATTATGATTTATTGCTTGGCACCGCCGATCATAATCGTCCGCTGTATATTTCTGTTAACATTGGTAATTCTATGCTATCTAGAGTATTAGTGGATCCGGGAGCATCCATTAATATAATGAACCTGAGAATGCTAGCATACTTGGATATTGATGCAAGATAGTTGACCACTGACAGAATGATGTTAAGGGGTTTTAACCAGAAAGGAGAAAGAGCTTTGGGATCGATAACTCTACTGTTGAGAATCGGTGAATTGGCAACAACTGCAAAATTCCATATCATTGACTCTGAAACATCATTTAGTGCTCTTCTGGGCCGACCTTAGATTCACGAAAACAGATTGGTTCCCTCATCACTACATCAATGTATAAAGTACTGCCAGGAAGGACAAGAATATTGTATAAAAGGGGATTTACAACCATTTTATATTCATGAAATAGGTATTCATGAAGATGTTGCCTACTACACTCCTCCAAAAAGGATTGTTTTATCTCGAGATGTTGTTGCAAATAGAACAGAAAATCCAGAAAGTATGCGAAGACAAGATTTTTCAGTGCCAATTCAACAATCTCGCATCACCCCTCTACAACGAGAGGGTGAGAGTTCCTCCAGAACTCGCATCCGATGTCGAGGCCGGGGACTAGGTCAAGGAAGGAATGATAGGATTGTTGAATCAAAGAATTCGGTTATCAACATTGGTCTGGAAGACAGTTCTGAAGATGAAAAAATTAAGAAAGATTCAATGACAATTAACCAAAGGAGACCCCGGTTCCAAATCAGCTTAGAAGATGAAGAAAAGTGTGAACATAGTTCAATGTACGATCGAATCAATCGCTATGTAGAAACTATGGCCCTTACCCCAATTTATACTCATAAAGTTGAGGGTTTGACGGTCAAATAAGTACATAGTGCTGGTGGAAAACCAATAAAGTTTCATCGTGGCTCTACATCTTCTAGTTCTGAAACTAATGTAAAACTAGAAAATGATCTTTCTTCAGAATTAATGGAATTGCCCGTTGGATGGTATTCTCATTCTATTCAAAATCTTGCACAGCGTGGTATGGTACCTAAGCAATGGTCAAAAGATCAATCGCATTATTTTGAAAAACTTTGGAATATCGTACATTCAATTCTAAACAAGGTCTTGGATTCGACACGATAGGACCGGTTGATGATGTGGAATTTTGCCTAGTTGTTACTGATGAACAAAATGAAGAATGTTTGTAAACTTTGGATAATTATGAAGATTCTCTAATTGATGATGCCCCACTGGAGTTTGAAGAAGAGATTAAATCAACAGTAGATGAGCTGAAAGAGGTTAACTTAGGGACTGAAGAGGAACCAAGGCCAACCTTCATTAGCTCCCTACTTAATGAAGAAGAAGCTACGGACATGATTAAGTTGTTGATCGAATTTAAAGATTGTTTTGCTTGGAGTTATAATGAAATGCCGGGATTAGCACTCGCATGTGGCAAGTACATAAATTGGGTTTAGATCCTGCTGCAGTTCCAGTTAAGCAAGCTCCAAGAAGGATGTGCTTGGACATTGAACAAAAAGTCATAACTGAAGTTAAAAGGCTGATAGATGCCAAATTCGTACGAGAAGAGCAATATCCTACATGTCTTGCCAACATAGTACTGGTTAAGAAAAAGAATGGTCAAATCCGAATTTGTGTAGACTTCAGGGATCTAAATAAGGCATGTGATATCGCATCATCTCATGCCATTTTCTCTTTTATGGATGGGTCGTCTGGATATAATCAAATCAAGATGGCTCCAGAAGATGAAAAATTTATAGCTTTCAGAACGGCAATGGGAGTTTACTGCTATACGGTAATGCCTTTTGGGTTAAAGAATGCAGGGGCAACATATCAGCGAGCGATGACCAGAATTTTTGATGACCTCATTCACAATCAAGTGGAATGTTATGTGGATGATTTGGTTATCAAAAGTAAACAGAAAGAAGATCATCTGTACGATTTGAGAATTGTTTTTGAACGGTTACGACAATTTAACCTTAAAATGAACCCTTTGAAGTGCGCATTCGTGTGACTTCTGGGAAATTTTTAGGGTTTGTTGTTCGTCACCGTGGGATTGAAATTGATCCGGAGAAAATAAAAGAGATTTTGGAAATGCCACCCCCTAAGAACTTAAAGCAATTACAATATTTTCAAGGGAAGTTGGCATATTTAAGACGCTTTATTTCTAATTTGTCAGGAAGGAGTCAACCTTTCTCTGCATTGACCAAAAAAGATGTCAAGTTTACTTAGGACGATAAATGTCAATATGCATTTGAAAGCATTAAACAATATCTAATGACACCTCCTGTACTAGCAGCCCCGATCCCAGGTAAGCCTTTAATACTTTATACCGCGGCTTTCGACGACTCCTCGAGCTCGCTAGCTCGTGTCAATGATGAGGGTAAAGAAAATGCTCTATATTACTTAAGTCGTCGTCTAATACCAGTGGAGGTAAAGTATCTGCCAATTGAGAAGCATTGTTTGGCTTTAATTTTCGCAATTCAGAAACTCCAACATTACATGCTCTCTCACAAGATCAATTTGATTTCAAAATTTAATCCGTTGCAATATTTGATAGCTCGACCGACGCTTTCCGGGAGGTTAGCAAGATGGGCCATGATATTATTGCAATTTGACATTACCTTTGTTCCGCTTCGAGCTATAAAGGGACAGATTCTAGCAGATTTTCTTGCGGCACATCCGTTACCAGCTGATTCTCTTCTGAATGATGATCTACCGGATGAACAGATAATGAATTTGGAAAATTCCAATACTCGACATTGGGAATTGTATTTTGATGGAGCCTCTTCAGCACAAAAGAATAAAGAACTACAAACGATAATATCCGGCAAAGCAGGGATTGGATTGATATACATTACACCGTAACGAGGAATGTTGAAATATGCTTATCATTTAACGTAGCTATGTACAAATAATGAGGCGTAATACGAAGCTCGATAACAGGATTACAATTGGCGATACTCTTAGATATAACTGATATCAACATCTATGGAGATTCGCAATTAATAATTCAACAGGTTGCTGGCCAGTATAAAATTTTGAAGCCCGCGTTGGAACAGTATCACCGTTATACAATGAAGTTGTTGGAACAAATTCCTAATGTGACACTGTACAGAATTTCGAGAGGAGAAAACGCTCTTGCAGACGCTCTAGCTAAACTTGCTAAGGAATTTGCATGTCTACAGGAAGATTCTATTGAGATAACAGTGCAAGGACTTCAAGTTTTGTCTCAAATTGATACGAATACATTAAACAAATTAAATGAAGAAGAAATAGTAGCAGCAATTACTGAAATTACAAAAGATTGGCGTCAACCCTTCATAGAATATTTACAGGCTAAAAAACTACCAGATGATAAGTCAGCAGCTCATCAGGTAAAGAAAAGAGCACTGTCATATGCTTTAATTGATAACGTTCTTTATCGAAGATCCTTCGATCAAATGTGGCTGAGATGCTTAAACAGCGCAGAAGCTCAAGAAATCGTAAAGGAGGTACATTCAGGACTTTGTGGCGCTCATCAGTCAGGTCCTAAAATGAAAATGAAAATCAAAAGGCTAGGATACTACTGGCATGCGATGATAACCGATTGTATGAAAATCGCCAAATGTTGCCATCAATGTCAGATACATGGAGTGGTCTTACATCAACACCCTAATGTGCTCCACCCGACGGTCGCGTCGTGGCCGTTTGAGTGTTGGGGCACAGATGTGGTGTGTCCTATAGATCCTCCATCTTCAAAAGGACACCGATTTATCTTAGCGTCTACTGATTACTTTTCAAAATGGCGTAGGCCGTACCGCTCAGAGAAGTGAAAGCGTATCACGTGTTACAATTATTCAAAAATCAAGTTGTCTATCATTTTGGCATACCACGCAGAATAATTTCAGATAATGGGTCTGCAATCAAAAGTACAAAAATTAATAATTTTGTCAGAAGACATGGAATAGATTGGCGGTACTCTACAATATATTATCCTCGAGCAAACGGCCTGGCCGAGGCTTTTAATAAGACTCTCGTCCAAATTCTAAAGAAAACTCTAAATGAAAATAAAAGAAATTGGCACGAGCAGTTATTAAAAGCCTTATGGGCCTACCGAACAACGTTCAGAACTCCAACACAGTCTACTCCTTAAGCCCTCGTGTACAGGTCCGAAGCCGTTCTTCCTTTAGAAGTGCAACTTCCGTCTCTCAGAGTTGCTGTTGCCAACAAAATTACTACTGAAAAAAATGCTAAACTCCGTCTGGAAGAGATGAAAAATTTGGAAGGAAGACGACTATTAACACAACAAAATTTGGAATTATATCAAGCTAAAATGATTCAAGCACATGATAAACTGATCCGCCCCAGGACTTTCAAAATTGGTGACCTTGTACTTGTTCTCAAGAGACCTATCCTCGCACATCACAAGATAGGTGGAAAATTCGAACCAATTTGGGAAGGTCCATTTGTGGTGGAGAAAGTTTACTCTGGAGGAGCATACCAGTTAGTGGACTGTCAAGGGGAAAGACCTATGCTCCCTATTAATGGGCGTTACTTAAAGAAATATTATGCGTCGTGATGTTTCAAAAGAGCAAACTTTAGAAATAAAGTCTTGTTCTTAGAAGCACTGACAACTCAATTGTAACTGGGTCCGAACTTAAATTTGAAATAAAATTGTTGAATAAAAATTTTCCTTTTCAATCTATAATAGAATTCATATATTCTAAAACGTAATCTAATCATCATTCCCGTTCCTTTCATATGAATTTCAATCTTCATAATAACCCTTTTATTTATTTATAAATAAATAAAATATGTATATATACACATATATGTATATAAATTAAAACAAATACATTCCATATTAATACATATTGTTCTTGCTTAGCCCGGCCTGACATACTGACTGTTTTCCTGTGTTTGTGCAGGAAAATGTCAGAAGGAATGCTGATTTTTGTCTTTAAGAATGGACTTGGTTTCGCCCTGAACAAAGAGAAGGTTGAAGAGGGACCAATTATAGAATTTGATCTGAATTTTGAAAAAGTGAATTTGGAGTATGAAAGCTCAGCTCTGACGATTGTGGATCAAGAAGCATTCCGTGGTCAGAAACCCATATTAACATTCAAAAACAAAGATCAACATTCTTTCGGAAAGAAGAGGAAAATAAAGGAGGTTGAAGCAGACTACACTACAACTAACAAGATTAATTCAATGGTGATGACTTCTGAAGGCGAGCTTGTTGGTGTTATCCCTACCAATGATCAGTTGGAAGGTAAGGCAACACTCACCCGCACTCAAAAGAGGAACCGGAACCGGCGGATTCACAAGATGTTGGAACATATGAAAGAACAAGGAGAGGATGAAGCTGTTGTTGAAAGGATGGCAGTCGCGTTGAAAGAGAAAATTCCAAATCAACCCGTTGTGATAATCATACCAAAGTCAGAAAAGACTATACCGAAACCTACTCTTCAGAAGAAGGGGATCGAGAAAAAGAATATGGAAGTTGTTCCATAAGTGCCGCAGTTTGTGGACAGGCCGTGTGGATTGCAAATTATTCCAGAACATGAACTAGAAAAGTATCAAAGAGTAAGAAAGCAGAACTTTGAACATTTTCAAAGACTCCAGGGAAAGTACATCAATATACGGGAAGACTTAGAATTATACACTGACGTATTTTTTGAGCGAGAACAAAGAGAAATTGTGGATTGTGTCATCCTCGAGCAACAAATGGGAAAAGCTGGACGCCAGAGAAGAAGAACTTACTCTGAACCCAGAAAATGGAAACGTGGAAAGGGACGAATTACCATACAGTATGGGTGCTATTACAACTTCGCTAAAGACAGAGAAGGTAATCCTCCTGGCATAATTTGCCATGATGAATTTTATCCCTTACCATCATTCATAAAACGGATGATCAGACGGATGGTAGCCTGGCGAGTGCTCCCCGCCGATTACATTCCAAACAGTTGTATTATAAATATATATAAGGAGGGTGAATGTATTCCTCCACATGTTGACCACCATGACTTCAAGAGACCTTTCTGTACTGTCTCGTTCGTTAATGAATGCAATATTATGTTTGGCACAGAAATTCAGATTGTTGGAGACGGAAAATTTCAGGGACCTGTTGAAATTCCTTTACCAGTGGGCTCGGTATTAATCCTAAAAGGAAATGGTGTCGATGTGGCAAAACATTGTATTCCTGGTGTGTCGTACGAGAGGATTTCGATCACTCTCAGAAGGATGAATGAGGACAAGATACCGTTTCGTTATAAATCTGACCCGGAAATAGAGGATCTCCGACCGTATGAACTATAAGTTGTTTAAAGTCAGCATACATCTTTATATATGGGAAGGATCTTTCCAGATTCTCCGATGTATGTTGAAGGTGAGGCTAGTCTCTATACAGCTTACTATTCAAGTACATGATAGACAGTGTTGGATGTTTAGAATGATACACAAATTTGATTTTGATATCCAAAGACATTGTAGAAGAAATATATAGATATGTACAGATTATTGCTGTATGATGACAGTGATGTTCTTCATGTTTGGTATTCGATGTGATAGCATTTCATCCATGGTTATATGATATTCAGTTTCAAACAAATATGATCGGACTTCTTTTGATGATTTAAAAGCAAATTTGGCTGATTGTTTGTCAAAAACCAATAAATTTGGTTTATCGCAATTTTGAAAAGGCTAAGAAGCAAGAACGATGTGTAAAACAAGAAATATAATAATTCTTCAAAAAATAAAAAATATATTGTTGACCTCATTTTTGATGAGGTCTTCTCTTCTTCTTTTTAGTGCTTAGGATCTAGCCTTAGGCTTTTCCTTTGACTATCTTAGAGGACTAGAATTGGGACCCACCTTTTAGAAATTCAAACCACTTCTTAACTCCCCGCAAACTCTACAAACTTGATCGTAGACCTCTAATCACCTAGAGGGTTGAAATCGAATGTGGAAGTTTAAAGGATGAGTTCCTATAGGACTCTTTGGCCTTAGGATCGCCCTACTGGTGCCTGTTCGGTGAAGGGCCGACTTACACATGCACTTACACATACACTACACTTTCACACACTTCCTAAAACCACACCCATACCTAACTTGACCTCCCGACTCATGTAGGTGATTCACATGGATGGTCCGTAACCCCTAAGCCCTTGGCAAGAGGGTTATGAACAACATAGTGAATGCCTCAAATGAGTCCCTTCATGGCTCATGTGGGCTTGAAATGGCTTCATGGCTCAACCAAAATGATTTCATTCCACTTAAATTCACCCAATCTTCAATTTCCCAAATTTTCAATTTTTGACCCCGGGACCCTACACCCGCTTACATTTACCTAAAACCCTCGAAATTACCCAAATTTCTCAAAGATTTTCAAATTACCCAAAATTTTCCAAAATCAATACCAAACATCTCCACATCACTTAAATTGATCATCCATACCCAAAAATACCAAAAATTCCAAAAATACCTCCCAATACCCTCCAAATACCCAAAATACCCTTCTTGGCCCAAAAATCAAAAAATTCAGAAAATTCCCGGAAAATTCCAGAAAATCCCAAATATTCCTAATTTCATTTTGTCCAACTACACCATGGGCCAATTTTGTCAATTTACCCTACTTTTGTCAAAACCCCCATTCGACCCATTTTAACCTAAAGTAAACCCAATGTCAAACCAAACCTACCCAATTGACCCCAATTTTGGTCCAATTCAATTCTAAACTTCAAATCAATATCCCAAATACCAATCTAGACCAAATCCAAGCACAATTTGATTAACATTTGGATCCAATCTCACTTTTGGCCTTAAAGCCCGATTTGGACCCATGACTTCAAACCTAACCTAAACTCACCCAACTCAATTCCAATTAACCCCAAATCTTTTCTAAATCTTCCTTAACATTCCCACAAACAAAACACTAACATGATTTGCCCAAAATTTAGACCCAAACCCCTCTCAAACTCAACCCAAGGCTAAAAGGCCCATTTTCGACCTAAACCCAAACCTAACCCAAATGAGCCCAAACCCCAAAATCAAAGCCCAACCAAAGTCAAAACCTCTTTGAAACACTCCCATAAATATTTCTCAACATTGATTTTATATCAATTTCAACTCTAGCCCAACATTGGCCCAACTTGGCCCACTTGGACCTATATTGACCCATTCACCAAAAGAGCTCAAATTCAACCCAATTCAAATCCAAATCACCCCCAATTTGCTTCAAGTCACTCATGACACATCCATGAGCTAAACCCAACAATTATTTGTCCCAACCTCTTTACAAAATTCCCATCCATAAATTCATTTTCAAAACTTAAAAGGCTCATTCCTTAAACCATTTTAAAAGCCCACTTCCACCAAATCCAAAACCCCGAAAAATTCTTCCAAAGCCCATATGACATTTCCCCTCATCATATTTTCAATTAAAATCATCCCTAAGTCCTAAACCAATCATCAAATAATTCTAAATGAAGCTTCATCCAAATTTCCACCAAATTATCCAAAATCCTTTTTTATGAAATTGACCAAACCTTTTCCCAAGCCAAATGGAGCCATGGAGCCATGCACAAGCCATATGCAAGCCATGAGAGCCTCTTTACATGTCACCATGCCATTTTGGGCAAAAGGAGGAGGCTCTTTCCTTAATTCCTAAAGGTGATTAACCACTTCCATGATTCCACTAAACCATGCTTAAGCCTAATCGTGCTTGGATGGTGACTTGACCTCTACTGATTATGCTCGAGCCAAATCACTTTTCCCTCAGCCAAAACCAGGTCTTGGGTGGTGCACCTAGCCCAAATGGGTGGGTTGACCCATTTAGGTTCAAATTTAGTCATGCCCCCATTCCATCTAAATCAAACCCTTTACACATGGCATTTGCCAATTGCCTACACTAAACCCCAGCCCTGACCCATCTGACCAAGATGGTGACCATTGCCTGGCCGGCAGCCACCGAGCCACCGGAAAACACCATGGCCGAGAGCTCACATGTGAGCCAACATCGAAATTCTCACTCGCCGAGCCGCCCCATGCCTAGTGGTCACCATGGTCGATCTTCTCCTCACCGGAGCGCGGTCGATCCCAAGCCCTAACTCCCCGGGAGGCCTTCCACCCTCTCCTATTTAAACTCCACCCCTCTCGGCCATGCGAGGAGCTAAGCACAAACCTTGCCAAAACTGCCAAAATTGTTCCGCACCCTTCTCCACCCTTAGAGCACTCGATCCCGATGAAATCCCCCGCCATTTCTCCTCCGTAAGCTCAATTTCGTAGTTGAAATTCCACTCAAAACCAGGACACTTCTCCACAGTGAGCCAATTCTCGAATTGATTGGCTCTACACCTTCACTCGGACCAAGGGAAGGTGTCCACCGACAAAAGCCCCATCTCCGGGCCACCCGGTTGCTCCAGCTCTCCAAGCTTTGTGATCGGGCTTGGTCGAAATCATATCCGGACAATTCACTGCGACCGGGAGACTTCATCCGGAGCTTGTCGGGATCCAATCGAAGGTGCAACAACTCTCGGATTGAAGCCACACTTCTCGAGCCAAGGTATGAGCTAATTCTTCATCCCGAGCTTCGGAGAATCTCATTTCAAATGCCTTAGTTTCAATGCATGTTAACCGTATAGATGTGTTCGTCTCTTCAAGATGAATCCATGGAGTATAAGAACATAAAAATCCATTGAGAATCGAGTGAGATCTTAGGGATTTAGTGTGGACGGCTCTCGGGCGAGAACACTTGGGGACGATGAACGGATGCCGTCCATTCAATACACGCGCGGACGAACGACTCGGATGGCGTCGGACCGAGAAACGGTGCGAGAACCGCGGGCCCGGCCGCCGACTCGAGTGGGCGGCGTCGAATGGGAGCGCGCCGCGCGGCCTTTCGGAGCCGCCGAGGATGCGCCGGCGCCGCGTGGATAAATAGAAAATTAGGGTATTTTCTTATTTATTTAATTCCCTAAACTTCAAAATTCATATCTCCGTGTAGGAAAATCATAAAAATAAAATAAAAATACCTCTCGCTTCTGTGAACGTAGGAGAATAATGTGGAAAAGAAATCATTTAATTTCATCAAGTATTTTATTTTTTATAATTTATTTACTCTCTGCATTATTTTAATTCTCCATGCATGCATACAATTCACCATGGCATGAGACCATAGGGCTTTAAGCCTCGATTCGGGAACATTCCCGAATTTTCCAAAGTCGGAGGCCATCCCTATAAAAAGTTATTGATTTTTCAAGTTCGAGTCATCTGTTTTGAATATTTTAATTCCAATAAATAGCATGTTGTGAAATAAATTCTATAAAAATTTGGTGATGTTGCTTATGACCGTAGAACCTAGGAAAAATAGGTTTTGACTTAGTTCATTTAAAGCAACCCTAATCGGCTTAAACACCCAAAATAGAGTCTTTAATTAATTAGAGTTAACCATGCATCAAATCGACTTGAAATCAATTCTCCACTCGACCTTTAGGATCGGAGGAATCCACCATAAAAAATTGAGGTCAATTGGACTTGGTTAGCCTCACTAATTGGGTTGATTAAGCCACTTAGCCATTTTCAACTTTAAAATTCATAACTTTTAAAATACCTTTCAAAATTCACCAAATTGGTTTTGAAGCCTCTCTGATATCGGGGAACCTAAGAAAATTAAAATTTCAATTTTCTAAAAAAGTTGATTTTTAATAATATTTTAATATTTTTAATAATTAAAAAAATAATAAAAATCACAAAAATAATAAAATTCACCAAAATGTCACATTTTGAACTTTAATCACATAGGAACAAACCCTATATTTTTCCTAGGTCTATTTGGTGAGATATTAAATTTTAAAGCTTTAGAATATTTTTAAAATTAAAAAATGTATTTTCTAGCATTTTCACTAAAATAATTATAATAAATCATAGAAAAATCAAAAAATTACAAAATTTGCTTCTCTGGTTTCCTTGATATCAGAGAGAATTTTGAAAAATATAAAACTCATTTTTCAACATTTATTTTATTTTTAAATTAATTAACACTCCGAAACTTAAAATAATTATAATAAAAATAATATAATTCAAAAAATCACCAAAATTGGTCCAAGTGCTTCTCTGGTCATTAGGAATGTCCCCTAATTTTCTTAAGGACAGAAACTTTCCCTTGGTCATGTTATCAAATTTTCCTTGAAAATCTCTATTTTCTACCAAAAATAATTATATAAATAAATTAAATACGGAAAAATCACATTTTCTCCTCTCATGTCTTTATTGACATATGAGTGAAGTTACATAAAAATTTTAAGTTCATTTGAGTTCAATTTAGCGAGTTATGAAATTATTAAAGCTTAAAGGTAAAATGGTAATTAAAATCTTTAATCCTTAATTAAAACTTTTAGGTTTAATAAAAAAATTAACAAGTAAAATATTTGATCCTAATCTGATTTGGATGATTGAAATTTAAATAATTAAAGGGTAGAAACCCATTAAACAATTTTAAAATGATTAAACTTTAATTAAATAATGGATTAAATTTGGAAGAATAACAAAATTGGAATTATTAAAATAGGGATATTATTAGGAAGAAATTTATTCTTTAATTTAAAAATCCCTAAATTAATTATCTCATTAATATTCAATTCTTAATTAAAATAATAACTCAAATTTAAAATATTAAAAGACTTAATTATTAAACTCTTTTAAAAAATTTCAATTAAAATTAAAAATTAAATTAAATTAAACAAACAAATTAAAATTAAATTAAATTAAATTAAATTAAATTGAATAATTAAATTAAATTAAATCAAATTAAATTAAAATTAAATCAAATCAAATTGATTAAACATCAAATCAAATTAAATTAAATTAAATTAAATTAAATTAAATTAAATTAAAACTCAATTAAATTAAATTAAATTAAATTAAGTTGAATTAAATATAACATCACCAAAGACATAAAGAATTCAAAATAAATCTAAAATAACTAACATTATTCCAAATTTAAACCCATTAATGGAAATTAAACTAAATCACAAACCATTTGAATACTTAATTTACCCTGAAAGCTTTCGGTTATTATAACTCCTAAATGAACATTAAATGAAATGTTACTTCATCATAGGATATTCAAATGTTCTAAGTTCATCGAGCGAATAACAACAAAACTTGAATCCTGGACGATTAATTCATTTATATAATTAAATTCATTTGGACTTAAAACAATCCTAGAAATATTGAAAAGATGTTTAAGATTCTTCTTAAGCACTTACTCAATATGATAAGACATTTATAAGAACAATTGAATTTAATTATTCTTTGATGAAGAAAATCGTCTTCAAACAAAAACACAAGAACCTAGACGTCATAGGAAATGATTAAGTTATAGGATTAGGAATTTAGTAGAAAACCGAAACCACTACCTTAGCTTTACCTAGGAACTTGCTTAAATATTCTAATTATGTTTTAAGTGCGGCATGGAATGATCGGGAAGACCTCCAGGGTACGCTTTTATTTTATTGCGATCTACTTTCTTGCAATTTACCTTCTTGCAATTTATTTAATCTGCATTGCACTTACTTTTATTGCATGATAAACAATCGTTGCATGAAAACTCACACCTTTAGGATAACTCCTAAAGTCGAAACCAAAACTAAGTTAAAAGTCATTACGAAGATAAAATTCACCGCCACAACATTTCAAAATATAAAACAACTCAAAATTTAATCACAAACGAACACAAAACTACGATTGCAACTAAATTAAAACGTCACTGTTGGATGATCGGGAATACTTCGGATGATGTAACTACGTGTTGCTAACGGGATTTCCAGCGGTCTAAATGAAAGTGTGGAACTCATTCGGTTGAGTTTAAGAAATTCATCCGGACTAAGTGAATCCGATAAAAATAATGATGCGGAAGGATGGGCAAGTGGGATCTTACTCAGGTGTCGTTATAATCAACTTTAAGATTTGTTTTAATTAAAACATAAGAAACACTTGGAAATTAAGACTTCTCTAAACCAAAACACATTTCTCATCTCGATTTATGATTTCTAAAACTAAAACCTCTGCAATAACAAGGAGCTCGGAGCGTGGTGGGCGACGCGGCCATCGTCATCAGTGAAAACTCGAATCTACATCGCGAGCTTTCTTAGAATTAAATAACCAGCTATAGGACTTCGAGGTAGGTTTGCGCAGTGCAACATAAATCCTCAACTCTTCGTTAGGCATTTGCATTGCAAATTAAGTCCTAATCGGTGCTTAGAGATTCGAGGTAGTCGTCACGTACGACGATAAATCCTCGCATCTTCGAAATCTATTTGTTTGATTTTATCATACAAATATAAGCTCTAATTAATTAAAATTGGCGAGATCAAAACATTAAACAAACAATAGGACTTTCTAAATCAAGCCAAACAATAGGATAGTCGGGAAATTACGGAGTTCACTTCGAATCCGCGATTTATCCTACTTTTCTTCCTTTGGATTCCCAAAACAAAATGTTCCAAACTCGATCCATTCCTATTGAAATTCCGAAATTCAATCCTTCGAAAACTTAAACTTTGAAATCCTTGAGAGCAGAATTATTGATTATTATCGAGAGTTTTCTAGGTGATTCCCATCACTTAAGATGTAATTAACTATGAGGGCTTGCCCCTATAGGGAATTCTTAAGAACCTGAGTAATATAAACCTGTTTAATGTTTTCATATTAAGCGGAAACTTGTCGGCTTATAAAATTGGTTCGCAGACCAAACGGATGTCACAAATCTCTAGTTTATTTAATCGAGCCACATCATGACGGTGTCTATCTTAGGGATAGATACACGGTTATGTGATGCGGTGCTCGTTTACATAAATTATTTGGGATGTGAGATCGGTTTAATCTCATATCTTAAAACCTTAAATTTAAAATTATTTTCGAAATCGAATACTACTTTTCAAATTATTTATTTTAATTAAATTAAAAATTCGCCGACAGCTTCTGTTAGGCGACCCCCTTTTCAAAATAAAACACACGACCTAAAAAAAATGCCGACATATATATATAAATAAATAACTAATAAAGTATTTTTGGGATAACAAAATCTTAAAAAAAGATAATAATAATATGAGTTTTGTTTCATCCTATTGCCAATTTATATATATACATTGTCGGCATATTTTTTAGGTTGTGTTGTATTTTGAAAAGAGGTCGCCTAACAGAAGTTGTCGACGAATTTTTAATTTAATTTAAATAAATAATTTGAAAAGTAGTATTTGATTTTTGAAAATAATTTTAAATTTGAAAATTTTAAGATATGAAATCAAACTGATCTCACATCCCGAATAGTTTATATAAACGAGCACCACATCACAAACCGTGTATCTATCCCGAAGAATAGACACACTGCTTGATGATGGGGCTCGATTAAATAAACTAGAAGATTTGTGACATCCGTTTGGTCTGCGAACCAATTTTATAAGCCGACAAATTCACCTGCTTAATATGAAAGCATTAAACATGGTTTATATTACTCGGGTTCTTTAAAATTCACTATAAGGGCGAGCCACATAGTTAATTACATCTTAAGTGACGGGAATCACCTAGAAAACTCTCGATAATAATCGATAATTCGCTCTCAAGAATTTTAAAGTTTAAGTTTTCAAAGGATTGAATTTTGGAATTTCAATAGGGACTGGATCAAGTTTAGAACATTTTTGTTTTGAGAATTCAAAGGAAGAAAGGTAGGAGAAATCACAGATTCGAAGTGAACTTCGATAATCTCTCGACTATCCTATTGTTTGGTTTGGATTTAGGAAAGTCCTAATGTTTATTTAAATGTTTTGATCTTGCCAATTTTAATTAATTAGGACTTATATTTGCATGACGCAGTCATGCAGATAGCCTCAAAGATATGAGGGTTTATGTCGTATCAGACGACTACCTCGGAATCCTAAGTCCGGTTAGGGCTTAATTTCAGAATGCAAATGCCTAACAAAAGGTCGAGGATTTATGTTGCACTGTGCAAATTACCTCGAAGTCCTATGGCTTTGTTATTTAATTCAGGAAAGTTTTGCGAGAGGTAGATTCGAGTTTCATTGACGACGATGGCCGTGCTCGCCCACCATGCTCCGAGCTCCTTGTTGTTGCAGAGGTTTTAGTTTTAGAAATCATAAATCGGGGATGAGAAAAGTGTTTTGGTTGTAGAAAATCTTAATTTCCAAGTGTTTTTTGTGTCTTAATTAAAACAAATCTTAAAGTCGATTATAACGACACTAGTTAAGATCCCACGGTTCCATCCTTCCGCATCATTATTTTTATCGGATTCACTTAGTCCGGATGAATTTGCTAAACTCAATTGAATGAGTTCCACACTTTCATTTAGACCAGTGGAAATCCCGTTAACGACACGTAGGTTACATCATCCGAGGATTCCCGATCATCCAACGAGACGTTTTAATTTAGTTGGAATTGTAGTTTTGTGTTCGTTTCGTGATTAAATTTTGAGTTGTTTTATATTTTGAAATGTTGTGACGGTGAGTTTTATCTCAGAATGACTTTTAACTTAGTTTTGGTTTCAGTTTAGGATTATCCTAAAGGTGTGGGTTTTCATGCAATCGTTGTTTATCATGCAAGAAAAGTAAGTGCGATGCGATTAATGAAATTATAATAATGTAAATTGCAAGAAAGTAAATTGCAATAAAATAAAAGTCGTACTCTGAGGGTCTTCCCGTCATCCCAAGCTGCACTTAAAACACAATTAGAATATCTAAGCAAGTTCCTGTGTAAAGCTAGGGAAGGGTTATGGTTTTCTACCAAATTCCTAATCCTATAACTAGTCATTTCTATGACGTCTAGGTTTTTTTTGTGTTTTTGGTTTGAAGACGATTTTCTTCATCAAAGAACAATTAAGTCCAATTGTTCTTATAAATGTCCTATCATATTGAGGAAGTGCTTAAGAATAATCTTAAACATCTTTTCAATATTTCTAGGATTGTTTTAAGTCCAAATGGGTTTAATTATACAAATGAATTAATCGTCCGAGAATTCAAGTTTTGTTATCTTGCTCAGTGAATTAGGACATTTGAATATCCTATAAGTGAAGTAACATTTCATTTAATGTTACGTTTAGTGAGTTATAATAACCAAAGCTTTCAGTGGTAAATTGGTATTCAAATGATTTGATTTAAGTTAATGGGTTTAAATTTGAAATGGTGTTCAAGTTATTTTAGATTTATTTTGAATTCTTATGTCGTTTGGTGATGTTATATTTAATTCAACTTAATTTAATTTAATTTAATTTAATCGAGTTTTAATTTAATTTAATTCAATTTAATTCAATTTAGTTTGATTTGATGTTACATTAAATTAAATTAATTTGATTTAATTTAAGTTATTTAATTTAATTTAATTTGATTTAATTTAATTTAATTTTATTTTATTTAATTTTATTTAATTTAATTTAATTTAATTTAATTTGTTTATTTAATTTAATTTAATCTTTAATTTAATTTAATTTAATTCAACTTTTAATTTTAATTTAATTTAATTTAATTTAATTTAATTTAATTTAATTTAATTTACTTAATTTAATTTAATTTTTAATTTAATTTTATTTTTTAATTTTAATTGAAATTTTTAAAAGAGTTTAATAATTTAATTTTAGTTTAATGATTAATTCTTTTAATGTTTTCAATTTGAATTATCATTTTAATTAAGAATTAAATATTAATAAAATGATTAATTTAGGGATTTTTAAATTAAAGAATAAATTTCTTCCTAATAATATCCCTATTTTAATAATTCCAATTTTTTTATTCTTCCCAAATTTAATCAATTATTTAATTAAGGTTTATTTCAATTATTTTAAATTGTTTAATGGGTTTCTAGCCTTTAATTATTTAAATTTCAATCATCCAAATCAGATTAGGATCAAATATTTTACTTGTTAATTTTTTATTAAACCTAAAGTTTTAATTAAGGATTAAAATTTTTAATTACCATTTTACGCTTTAAACTTAATAATTTCATAACTCACTAAATTGAACTCAAATGAACTTGAAATTTTTATGTGACTTCACTCATATGTCAATAAAGACATGAGAGGAGAAAATGTGATTTTTCTGTATTTAATTTATTTATATAATTATTTTTGGTAGAAAATAGTAGATTTTCAGAGAAAATTTAATAACAATACTAAGGAAAAGTTTACTGTCCTAGAAAATTAGGGGACATTCCTAATGACTGAGAGGACCACTGGACTAATTTTGGTGATTTTTTGAATTATATTATTTTTATTATAATTATTTTAAGTTTTGGAGTATTAATTAATTTAAAAATAAAATAAATGTTGAAAAATGAATTTTATATTTTTCAAAAATCTCTCTGATATCAAGGAAATCACAGAATTAAATTTTATAATTTTCTGATTTTTCTATGATTTATTATAATTATTTTAGTGAAAAAGCTAGAAAACATATTTTTTTTTAATTTTAAAATTATCCTAGAGCTTTAAAATTTAATATCTCACTAAATAAACCTAAGAAAATATGGGTTTGTTCTTAAGTGATTAAAATTCAAAATGTGACATTTTGGTGAATTTTATTATTTTTGTGATTTTCATTATTTTTTAATTATTAAAAATATTAAAATAATATTAAAAATCAATTTTTTTAGAAAATTGAAATTTTAATTTTCTTAGATTCCCCTAATATTAGAGAGGCTCCAAAACCAATTTGGTGAATTTTTGAAAGATATTTTGAAAGTTATGAATTTTTAAAGTTTAAAATGACTAAGTGTGCTTAATCAACCCAATTAATAGAGCTAACCAAGTCCAATTGACCTCAAATTTTATGATGGTTCCTCCGATCCTAAAGGTCATGGAGAATCGATTTCAAGTCAATTTGATGTATGGTTAGCTCTAATTAATTAGAGACATATTTTGGGTGTTTAAGTCAATTAGGGTTGTTTTAAATGAACTAACTCAAAACCTATTTTTCCTAGTGGTTCTCCAGTCATAAGGAACATCACCAAATTTTCCTGAATTTATTTCACAACATGCTATTTATTGAATTAAAATACTCAAAACAACAACATGAATTTGAAAAATCAATAACTTTTCATAGGGATGGCTCGACTTTGAAAATTCGGGGAATTTTCCCAAATTCGGAGGCTTCAAAGCCCTATGGTCTCATGCCATGGTGAATTGTATACATGCATGGAGAATTAAAAGTATGCGAGAGAGTAAATAAATTATAAAAAATAAAATACTGATGAAATTAAATGATTTCTTTTCCACATTATTCTCCTCTCGTTCACTCGAGCAAGAGGGTATTTTTATTTTATTTTTCCGATTTTTCTACACAAAGATATGAATTTTTAAAGTTTAGGGAATTAAATAAATAGAAAATACCCCTAATTTTCTATTTATCCACGCTGCGCCAACTCATCCTCGGCATCTCCGAACGCACACGCGTCGCGCTCCCATTCGACGCCGCCATCCGACTCGCCGCTTCCGGGCCCGCCGTATCGCTCCGTCTTCCGGTCCGACGCGATCCGAGCCGTCCGTCCGCGCGTGTATTAAATGGACGCGCATCCGTTCATCGTCCCCAAGTGTCCTCACCCGAGAGCCGTCCACACTAAATCCCTAATATCTCACTCGATACTCAATGGATTTTCATGTTCTTATGCTTCTATGGATTCGTCTCGAATAGACGAACACATCTATACGGTTATCATGCATCGAAATTAAAGCATTTGAAATGGAGAATCTCCGGAAGCTCGGGATGAAGAATTAACTCATACCTTTGCTCGCAGAAGTGTGGCTTCGATCCGAGAGTTGTTGCACCTTCGATTGGATCCTAGCAGAGCTCCGGATGAAGTCTCCTGGTCCGGTGAATTGCTCAGGTTGGATTTCGACCACGCCCGATCACAAAGCTTCGGAGGCCGGAGCAACCGGGTGGCCCCGGAGATGGGGCTTTTGCTGGTGGACACCTTCCCTCGGTCCGGTGAAGGTGTAGAACCAATCAATTGGGGATTGGCTCACTGTGGAGAAGTGTCCCGGTTTTGGGTGGAATTTCAACTCGAAATCGAGCTCACGCAGAAAAAATGGCGGGGGGATCTCACTCGGGATCAAGTGCTCGTGTATGGGGAGGAGTCCGGAACAATTTTGGCGAGTTTCCTTAAGGTTTGTTTTCAGGCACCTCTCGTGGCCGAGAGGGGTGGTGTGTAAATAGGAGAGGGTGGAGGGCCTCCTGCGGAGAGTTAGGGCTTGGGATCACTGCTGCTGCAAGAGAAGAACGACTCACATGGCCACTGGGGATGGGGCAACTCAGCAGGTGAGAATTTCAAGTTGGGCTCACATGCGAGCTCTCGGCCATGGTGTTTTCCGGCGGCCTGGTGGCTGGCCGACTGGGCATGGGTCACCCTCGAGGTCAAGTGGTCGTGGTCGGGACTTGGTGCAAGCAATCGGCGACTGCCATGTGTAAAAAGCTTGGATCGAAATGGAATGGGGAAGACCATTTTGGGTTCAAATGAGTCAACCCATGGTTTTGGGCTAGGTTCACCACCCAAGGCCTCGGTCTTGGCCGAAAAAGATCACTTGGGTCGCCCAAGAGAGAATGGTGTGGTCTCCATCCATGATGAGGTGGCTAAGCATGGTTTAGTGTGTGACATGCTTAAGGTAAAAAGGGGTTAAGGAGGATTAGGAAAGGAGCCCCTCCTTTTGCCATTAATGGCTTGATCACATGTCAAGCCTTCCATGGCTTCATGTGGCTTGTCCATGGCTTGCATGGCTCACTTTGGCTTCGGGAAAAGGTTTGGTCAATTTCATGAAAATGGATTTTAGGAATTTTTGATAATTTGATGGAAATTTGTATGAAACTTGATTTGGAATAATTTGATGATGAATTTAGGACTTAGGTAATGGATTTAATTAAGTGGATGACAAATGGAGATGTCATGTGGGCTTTAGGGTAGATTTTGGGCTTTTGAATTTGAAGGAAGTGGGCTCTTAGGAAAGTTTAAGGGAAATGGGCTTTTTGATTTTAGGATGGGCATTTGGGTAAAGATTTTGTGAAGAAATTTGTCAAATAAATGTCATAATTGGTTTGGGGATGTTCTATGAAGGGCTTGGAGTCAATTTGGTGTGATTTGGAGTTGAATTGGTTTGAATTTGGGTTTATTTGGTAAGTGGGCCTATATGGGTCCAAGTGGGCCAAGTTGGGCTAATGTTGGGCTAGGGTTGAAATTGATGTAAAATAAATGTCGAGAAATGCTTATGGGAGTGTTTCAAAGAGGGTTTGGCTTTGGTTGGGCTTTGATTTTGGGGTTTGGGCTCATTTGGGTTAGGTTTGGGTTTAGGTCGAAAATGGGCCTTTTAGCTTTGGGTTGAATTTGAGTGGGATTTGGGTCCAAATTTTGGGCAAATCATGTTAGTGTTTTGTTTGTGGGAATGTTAAGGAAGATTTAGAAAAGGTTTGGGGTTAATTGGAGTTGAATTGGGTGAGTTTGGGTTAGGTTTGGGTTATAGGTTCAAATCGGGCTTTAAGCGCAAAAGTGAGATCGGATCCAAATGTCAATGAAATCGAACTCGGATTTGGCCTAGATTGGTGTTGGGAATGTTGAATTGAAGTTTAGAACTGAATTGGACCAGAATTTGGGTCAATCGGGTAGGTTTGGTTTGACATCGGGTTCACTTTGGGTTAAAATGGGTCGAATTGGGGGTTTTGACAAAAGTAGGGTAAATTGACAAAATCGGCCCATGGTGTAGTTGGACAAAATGAAATTGGGAATATTTGGGATTTTCCGAAATTTTTCGGGAATTTTCTGAATTTTTGGATTTTTGGGTCAAGAGGGGTATTTTGGGTATTTGGAGGGTATTGGGAGGATTTCTTGGAATTTTTGGTATTTTTGGGTATGGATGATCAATTTAAGTGATGTGGAAATGTTTGGGAATGATTTTGGAGAATTTTGGGTAATTTGGAAATTTTTGAGAAATTTTGGGTAGTTTCAAGGGTTTTGGGTAGATTAAGCGGGTGTAGGGTCCCGAGGGTCAAAAATCGAAAATTTGGGAAATCGAAGATCGGGTGGATGTAAGTGGAAAGAAGTCATTTTGGTTGAGCCATGAAGCCACATCAAGCTCACATGAGCCATGAAGGGACTCATTTGAGACATTCGTTATGTTGTTCCTAACCCTCTAGCAAGGGCTTAGGGGTTAAGCGACCATCCATGTGAATCACCTACATGAGTCGGGAGGTCAAGTTGGGTATGGGTGTAGTTTTAGGAGATGTGTGGAAGTGTAGTGTGTAGGTGTAGTGTATAAGTGTAGTGTGTGTGTAAGTCGCCCCTCACTGCACCGTGCCACTCGTGAGCGGTCCTGAGGCCAAAGAGTCCTATAGGAACTCATCCTTTAAACTTCCACATTTCGATTTCAACCCTCTAGGTGATTAGGGGTCTATAGTCGAGTTTGTGGAGTTTGCGAGGAGTAAGAAGTGGTTTGAATTTCTAAAAGGTGGGTCCCAATTCTAGTCCTCTAAGATAGTCAAAGGAAAAGCCTAAGGCTAGATCCTAAGTACTAAAGATAAGAAGAGAAGACCTCATCAAAAATGAGGTCAACATACATCTGTATATTCCACGGACTTCACAATTCACACAATATTCAACACTACATATCTACACAATTCCTCATAATTACACAAAAGTCATCACATCTCCATATTTCACATAAATCATCACATTCCTACATAATTTACACAATACATCATACTCCTTCTGAGGTCAGTACCTAAATTCTGACTCTCATTTTTCTAAGATCGATACCTAAATTTTGATTCTAATTTCGAGGCTGGTACCCATATTCCAGTTCTCATCTCGAGGTCAGTACCTATATTCTGATTCTCATCTCCTGAGATCAGTACCCATATTCTGATTCTCATTCCGAGACTGATACCGATATTTCAGTTCTCTCCTTCTGAGGTCAGTACCTAAATTCTGACTCTCATCCTTCTGAGATTGATACCTAAATTTTGATTCTCATCTCAGGGTCACTACCTATATTCTGATTCTCATCTCCTGAGATCGGTACCCATATTCTGATTCTCATTCCGAGACTGATACTGATATTTCAGTTCTCTCCTTCTGAGGTCAGTACCTATATTCTGACTCTCACCTTTCCGAGGCTGGTACCCATTATTCCAGTTCTCTTCTCGTGGTCGCACTCATATTCGATTCCCATCTCCTGAGATCGGTACCCATATTCTGATTCTCATTCCGAGGCTGGTACCCATATTCCAGTTCTCTCCTTCTGAGGTCAGTACCTAAATTTTGACTCTGACCTTTCCGAGGCTGGTACCCATATTCCAGTTCTCTTCTCGGGGTCAGTACATATATTCTGATTCTCATCTCCTGAGATCGGTACCCATATTCTGATTCTCATTCTGAGGCTGGTACCTATATTTCAGTTCTCTCCTTCTGAGGTCAGTACCTAAATTCTCACTCTCACCTTTCCGAGGCTGGTACCCATATTCTAGTTTTCATCTCGGGGTCAGTACCTATATTCTGATTCTCATCTCCTGAGATCGGTACCCATATTCCAATTCTCATTTCGAGGCTGGTACCCATATTCCAGTTCTCATCCCTGGGTCAGTACCTATATTCTGATTCTCATCTTTCGAGATCGGTACTCTTATTCCGATTCTCATTCCGAGGCTGGTACCCATATTCCAGTTCTCATTTCGGGGTCAATACCTATATTTTGATCCCATTCAGCACACATATTGTTTATACATTTTATTTATACATATTGTTTATACATATCCTTTGGATAGGCTTAGCCCTATTCTTTCTCACCATACATTCATATTGTTTTGGGATAGGTTTTATCCTATTCCTTTCTCCTTTCTCAGCACGTATTTGGATAGGCATAGTCCTATTCCTTCCTCGTCACATTCTCTACGATCAGAAACATCTAAGGCGACTCTCTCTAATTTTGTCCGTCATTTGAGCTACACCAACCCTATCACGGATATATTCATTTTGCATTATATCTCTAAGTGTAAAGCCACTCGTCCACCTAATCATTCTCATCTCGATAAAACTAAATTAGTATTACGCTTCTCTTTTAAAGGCCAACATACAGTACCATAGAGCATTGTAGGTCTCACCACCATCTTATAAAATTTTCTTTTCAGTCTAAGAAGTACTTTTCTATCACACTGTTGGCCAGAAGCATTCCTCCACTTCAACAAACCAACCAACTTGAATTCTACTATTAGCATCTCTATCTATATCTCCATCGCTTTGAACAATAGACGCGAGATATTTAAATCATTCGCACCTTTTAATAATTTGATCACCCAAAGTTACACTTCTGTCGCTAGATCTACTATTACTAAAATTACATTCCATGTATTCAGTTTTAGTTCTACTCAAATGAAGGCCTTTAGACTCCAATGTAGACCTTCATAATTCAAGTTTTTCCTGGACTTTTTCTCTCGTCTTATCCACGAGAAGGATATCACGAGCAAAAAGCATACACCAAGGTACATCCTCTTGTAAATGTCCAGTAAAAGATATGGACTTAAAGCCGGTCCCTGATGTAAATCAACAGAAATAGAAAAATATTTGGTCAATCCTCCTTAAGTTTGAACACAATTAACAGCTCTAGTATATATATCTTTAATGACTTGAATATAAGTCATATCAACATCTTTCCTCTCAAGGACTCTCTAAAGGACATCTCTTGGAACCTTATCGTAAGATTTTTCTAGATCAATAAAAATCAAATGTAGGTCCTTATTATCTTTGCACTTCTCCATCAAACCTCTCAATAAATGTATAGCTTCCATAGTAGACCTGCCCGACATAAAACCAAACTAATTATGAGAAATCTCGGTAATACGTCTTAACATATGTTCAATTAGCCTCTCACATAATTTTAATGTATGACACATCCGTTTAATTTCTCTATAATTTGCACACTCCTGTGCATCCCCTTTATTCTTAAAAATGGGGAACAAAATACTCTTCCTCCACGCCTCAGACATTTTTTTTTAGTTTTTAAAATAATATTAAAAAATTTAGTAAGCCAAGAAACTCCCAAATCACCTAAATATTTCTACACTTTAATTGGGATATCATCAGGTCCAACAGACTTTCCAGCCTTGGATTTCTTCAAACCCTCATCAATTTATTTTTTACTAATGCGACGATAATAATGAAACATTTTATTATTATTAACGATTAAGATCACTAAGGTCAACCGTGTTTTCAGAAACTTCATTAAAAAATTTATCAAAATAACTCACTGCCTTTATTGAATATCATTTTCTAACAAAAATATTTTTTTAATTTTCATCTTTAATACACTTTGCTTGAGTTAAATCTTTACTTTTATTTTTCTTCTTTGTTTGGCTGGTTTATACATATATTTTTCACCCTCCTTTGTATCTAATGTGTTATAAAGATCACTAAAAGCAATCAAAGATTGTTCTTTTACACAACGGTCGTTTTATAATTTTCTCAGTTCTCTAATCTTTTACATTTGAACCAATTTTTATAACATAACTTCTTATATTTTATCTTTTCTTGCACATTATTATTCCACCACCAATAATTTTTATTTATAAAAACTTTTTCTTTTGATTCTCCAAGCACATCTTTTGCCACTTGTCTAATAGTACTTGTTACTCTTTCCCAGACAATATTTGTTTCTTCATGAACATCCCAAATTATTAAATCTTGAATTTTACTCATAAAAATAATTTTATGTCTTTTAAGTACCCCCATCTAATTCTACGATGTTGATTCCTAGTATTTTTTTTAACTCTTTATCTTAAAATCTAGAACCAATAATAGATGTTGGGTACTTAAATCTTCAATGGAGATGACCTTACAATTCTTGCAATCACGACGATTTCTTCTTCTCATAAGAAAATAATCAATTTGTGTTTTATTAAATCAATTATTATAAGTAATAAGATGCTAATAACTTTTTTGAATAAAGTATTAGTAATAGCCAAATCATACGCTAAACCAAAATCCAATATGACTCTACATTCTTCATTAATCTCTCCATAACAGTAACCACCATGAATATTTTTTGAAATCTTCCACCGCTCTACCGACTTTTCCATTTAGTCTCCTCCAATAAAAACTCTTTCCTCAAGAGGTATCAAGTGTATTAAGTCTTCTAAGTCGTTTCAAAATTTATCTTTAGAGCCTATATCTAATCCTACTTAAGAGCATAAACACTTATAACATTAAAAATCTTAGTATCAATAGTAATCTTGAATGCTATAATTCTATCTCCAACTCTATTAATTTTCATAACATTATCTTTCAAACTCTTATCTATAATTACACCTAAACCATTTCTAGTATGACTCTTACCATAATACTAAAGTTTAAAACCTAAGTTATCAATCTCCCTAGCTTTTTTCTCCAAACTATTTAATTTCTTGAATACATAATATATTTATCTTTCTATGAATCATAATATCAACTAATTCCATTAATTTATCATTGAGGGTACTTATATTCCAAGATTTTATCCTAAGATTAGTATCATTGACGAAGTTCTTTACCCGTAACCGTTCGTAAAGAGGGAACCCTTGCTTATTTATCACTACACCTGTGCGCGAGTGTAGCGGCCCTTGCACACTTTCCACTGTATTCAGGCTATATAACCCGTCGCTTCCAGGGATGTGCTAGCACTTACACAATGATAAAAAGGATTGATGTCATGATTTTTTTCGACAAGTTTTACGCTAGCTGTCAACTACCTAACGCAACTCTCCACTTTTCACATTTGAGCTTGGGATCAGCAGTGGCAGTGTTAACAAACTAACCCATCAGTCAGACCAAAATCATATTGAATTAAAACACAGAACTCCACCAAAATAATACCAGATAATACATAAATAAGACCAGAAAAATATCTTAAGTTGTGAAATAACTCCATACTAACACCAAACTAATACCAAAGTCACACTGAAATCATACTGAAGTAATGCACAGAAGACCACATAAAGAATAACGTAATATGCCATAATAATACCATAATAATATATGAACATAACCTGAATTTCTTAAATAATAACAAACTAACACCAGCGAAATAATAGCTAAATAATACTAGAATAATACCTGAATAATATCATAATAATGCTTAAATATCACTCAATAACGTCAAAATAAAACCGGTAAATTAAAACCAACAATAGAACTATAACACTATGATAAAACATAAATAACACCACATCCCCCCTCCAACATAACGGTCATTACAAGCAAATAATACAGTAATAACATCACAATAACAACATTGGGACGACAAAAATACCACTCCAATAAAATCGAATGATTTAATCCATTAACAATACAAATCATAAAATAGCACCAGTAAAAACCATCACAACACTGCAATAACAAATAAAAACAACAAAAAGGTTCACACAAGTAACAATACCACAGTAAAACCAATCAAACCTAGTTGCAGAATAATTTAGGACGCTGCTACTCACATGTCAAATACTTCCGACAGCAACTAAGTTCACCTCATTGACATAGTTCTCGCAAATATTTTGAGATTCCATCAACATTTCCTGGTCGAGAGAGAATTCCATCGGATCGCTAATCGTAGCTGTCGATTATGAACGCAAATGAAAAAACCACGCAAATGAAAAAAGTGCCAAAACCCTAAACCTGAAAGAGATAAAAGATGCTTTTTTCCAATTTTGCGGGATCCGAAATGACAAAAATAAGACATAATATGTGAATTGGCGGGATCCGAAAATGACAAAAATACGTTTTTTCAGAGGTTTGGGCGGGACTCGGATCTGGCCGCACAGTAAACTTATAACAATTTTTATTTTTTTATTGTTGGGCTCTGCATTTCCACGCATCAGTTTTTAATTGGATACCGCACACAATTTTGATTTCAGTGTCTGGACCGAATAATTTTTCCTTTAGTGTAACTTGTTTAGAGAAGTTGTTCAAAAAATTATATTGGGTATTACAATTTTTTTTTCTTAAATAGTCTCGACCATAGCTTTCTAGCAGTTACCACACTTAGTCAGATCAGGTTACAAACACAACTTTAAGATACAGACAAAATATAGACTTGACGAACACAAAAAGTTTGGTACAACATCGCACAGTCAACACACTGCTACCTTAAGTGCACCGTGTAGAATTTTGCAGAAGCCTGTGAAATTTCATAATCAATATAATGTCTTACAACATCAACCTGAATAATGTCTGAAAATTAACATTGTGAAATGGAGAAGCAAAATAAAGTGGAAGAAAGGTGATGACGCAGAATGCCATTCATGGCTTCTTGAGTAAAGGTGGTGTTTGGATGTGGAATATGAGGCCATGAACTGTGAAGAAGATGATGCTAAGCCTGCGTCATTTAATTAAAGTCGGCTAGCTAGCTTTGAGGTTTGGTGGTAAGGATTTTTTTTTTTTTTTTTTTTTTTTTTGAAAGATTAACGTACATAGCATTAAATCCTATGTATTTACTTATTTAACATATAAAATTCAAAAAAAATATTACATGTGCAAATCCACAGTGATGATGTGACGTTTTGTCTCTCCTAAACTTCAATTGTCACGTCAGAGCAGAAAGCTATAAATTAGTAAACCAATTTTAACTGTACACCTCACCTGTATCATGCATATGGAATTGCTATCGAGGTATTATAGTATTGTCGGCTACTGTCATAAAAAGTGGTACAGTGATCATCTTTTGTATCTGGGTGTCTGGTGGCGTCTTTAAATGAGAAAAGGTTGGGTTTCTGTGGAGGCTATGATGGCCTCTTCGAATTGTTGTCTGAGATGGGATAGATTTGGAGTTGCCTTCTTGTAGAAGACGTGGAATGAGCTTAATCGTTCACTTCGGTAGATGGGATTGATTTAGTCACTTTGATAAGTGGGCTTAAATCGGTCTTTTCGGCATGTGGGCTCAACTCGGCTAATTTGACATGTGGGCTCGATTCAACCACCAGCAATTGAGTTGGATTTAGCCACTTCAGCAGGTGGGCTTCACTCAACCACCTTGACAGATAGGTTCGAACCGACGAGATGGAGTTTAATTATGAAATTATCGTATGTTGGTATTTATGTATACAATATGTATTCCCTCCTCTTTAGGTTTAAATTTATCTTTGATAGGAGTTACGCTCAACATAATTTAAGCATAATGAAGTTGTCCACCCACATTACTCACCTAATAAAATTTTCCTTGTACTAATTTAAAAATATTGAATTGAGGCAAAAAATGGGAAACAGTTAATCAAACTCCGTATTGCCAGCCGTAACTTGTGTTTGAATATCCTCACTTGTAGGGTTGTAAATTTAGCTCGTATATTGTTAACCGTTTGAGGGTCTGTTTGAGGCAGCTGCAGCTTATCCAGATAAACTGTTTATTCTGATAAACTGCTGATAAGCAGCTGATCTGGATAAGTTATCTGACTGTTTGGTTTGTACGTTTGAAAAACAGCTAATTCTTGAGAAATTACTATTCTGCCTCTGTTTTAGATAAGCTGTTTAGCTGTTTGGTTTGTGTGTTTCTAAAACAGTTGATTTGCATGTTTTTTCAAGTAAATGAATAATTTGGCACGCATAAGTTGTAATATTAGCAACAAAACTGCAATGTCAATATAGAGAGGTCATAGATGAAGCAGATTGATTTTGTTTCTTTTACAAAGTTTCTTTTTTTCTTTCTAATTTCAGCTATTTGTTTTGGATTTAACGTTCCATGATTTAAGTATGCCTGAAATATTTATTTGGAATTTTGGCATTTTTTTGAAATACAAAATTAAAAAATACGATACTGGGAGATATGTTAGCGTTTTAAAAGAATTAAACTTAGGATGTTAGAGAAATGTCAAGAGAGCTCAGTGGTTGCTTGAAAATATAGAAAAATGGAGTTGGAGAATCAAAAGCTCCTATTGGACCGTTTATTGTTGTTGCTTGTTCTTACGGGAGAGAGAGTCGTCGTTTGAGTTACGGTTTCTGCTCCTTGTGCGTACGAGAGAGACGAAGCCAAAGCAATGATCGAGATCCTTACTGTTCGAACAGAGGATCATTTCTGTTCGCGAGGCATTGGAAAGTGCTTCTGTTTAGCTAAAGGCAGGATATCTATTGGCATTTTTTTCCAATAGTACTTTGAATTCATCCATTTTCTTCACCTTCTCCAGAATGGTAGTTCAGTCGGAGAATACAGGAAGCGTCGAGCACCGGATATGTGAGATGTCGAAGAGGATGAGGTAAATGCCGAAGACGAAGAGGGTCACGCGGCTAGAAATGTCGAAGACGATACAGGGTGCGATCGGGAAGAAAAGAAATACGTGAACGGGAAGAGGAGATATTCGTGAATGGGAAGAGGAGCGCTAGGGTTTGGGAGGTGAGCGAGATGCGAACGATAAGCGGGGTCGGTCACGGGGTCACGGCGGTAATTAGAGGAGGAATACGCGAACGAAAAAGCGGCCGCGTGCAATACAAATTTGAAAACCGAGTTTCTAAATAAGCGGCAATGAATGCAAACCAAACAGTGCGGCGGCATTTTCAAAAACGCCACCACACTTATAAGCTACCCCAAACGGGCCCTGAAAGTAGATTTAAATTTTGGCTCGGATCGAGATCGGACTGAACTAAATGGGCCGTACTATGAGACAAAACTTTGGATCAAACTTCTTTTTGCCAGTCGATTTCGAACAATACATGAGTCGGCTTGAACTTACTCGAGATCAGCTTGTAATATTTTTTTATATATAAAATTACATATATAATGCTAAGTAAAATTGATATAACGAGTCACGAGTCAATTTTGAGTTAGAACGGATCCAAATAACTCAATTTGAGCCAATTTGATTCAATTTTGAGCCGGATCAATCCAATTCCGAGCTAAAATAGATCCAAATAACTCAATTTGAGCCAATTGTTTTGATTTCGAGCCGGATCGAGCTTGATTCAATTTCGAGCTCGAAATCAAATATAACGACCTATGAGCCAATTTCAAGCCGCACTAAATCTTTTTGAGCTGATTTCGAGCCTACCCTGCCTTGGCTCGAATTGGATGGTTAACAGCCACATGGTTTGAGCACTATGTATCTCAATTGTGTATCACCCATCATAGCTCTCAACTATAAATAAGAGATTGAACAATTAGGTATGGTCATGTGATATTATATATAAAATAGGCTTGGTGATTTAGGCAAGTCGCCATGAAGAAAGTTTTTTGTAAAAATTTTAGTGGAGATATAAGAGAATATTTAATAGGTAAGGACAACTAATCTTCTCAAGCTTCATAAAAAAGATATGGAAATTTACATACACAACACCCAATTCTTATGCATGTTGAGATTTGTATCTTATTTGAAGGGGTCTAATTGTAAATAGGAAATATAGAAGAAGTATCAGGTTATTTATAAAAGGAATTGAAGGCATTATAGAAGTTCAACTCATAGATGAAAGAAATAGACTTTTTATCAAAGTAATATTTTCTTAATGGTATCATAACCCTAAGATTGTCGTAGCTACTCAATCGGAAGTCTCCGGTCTCAACCATCACACTTCATTTCTTAGTGATGCCTTGCAAGGAGGGGGCACATATCTTTGTTGGAGGTTTGTCAAGGGAACCCACGAAACGGGGCCTCAATGATGCATTTAATCGATTTGGCAAGGTTCTGAACTTGTAGATTATGGTTAAAAGAGATATGTGAAGGCCTCTTGGATTTGGATTTGTGACTTTTGTTGACAGACGTACAATGGAGGGTGCTATCAGGGAGATGCATGATAAAGAGTAGAGCAGTCGACAAATATCAATCAACAAGGCCAAGCCAAAGATGGCTTCCGATGATTCAGGCTAAAGTTATAGTGGTGGTGGCTACATCTAGTATAACAGTGGGAGGAAATCTCGCTCATTATTCTAGAACTGGCATAAATGAAAAAAGAGGCTACTGGGCAAATCTGATGGCAGCAAAGAAGGAGGTAAAGACATGGGTACTCTTTACCAATGAGAATCACGAGTTATTGGAGATGTTGAAGAGGAAGAAGAGAGCGGCAAGTAATGTGACTGAGGATGCATCCACTTTATCGTCATCTAAAGGGACGATTGCTAGTTATGCTCACTTAGCCAAAGATACTCATGATACACATGCTATTGCCTCTATATCCAACACAATATCATTAGAATGGATAGTAAATTATGGTGCATCTTGACATGTGATAGGTGCTTCTAGTAAGTTCTCTTCCTATATAATCATCAAGTATTTTCAGAGAGCGTTCAAAAAACTGATAGTACAACAGAGCTTACGGTTGGTAAGGGTAAGTGAAGTGGACCAATTATATGTAATGTTTTGCATGCTCCTTGCTTTCCATTGAACATTTTATCCATTAGTTCTATTATACTCCAATTAAAAATGTTTCATTTGATATTCCAAAGGTGATCTTCCAAGAGAAGGGATTGGCCGAAAATTTGGGACTGACACATGGCATAGTGGACTCTAGTGCTTGGATTGAGAGGGGATAAACTCAGTCTTGACATTCATGATTGAGAATGCTAGAACAGGAGGATCTGAGAGAAATGTAGATGATGTTTTGCTACTACATCACATACGTATGGGACACTCTTCATTAGTACATTGAGTTATTTTTATTTATCCTTGTATGAAAAGGCCAATCAACAGAAACTTGTGTGTGATGCTTGTGAGTATGGTACGCATACGAGGAGCTTTTATGCTAGTTCTAGTAAAAGGTGTTCTTGCGTTTTTGAGTTGGTGCACTCAGATGTATAGGGACTTTGTTCGAGCTTAAGCAATAAAAGTTGTTAGAGTTTGAAGGCTTTTCATGCGAAGATATTGACTCTTGAAGAGGAGAATAAGAATTTACAAAATCAGGGTGTAGAAGAAGGATTCATATGAGGCTTCTACTGTCACAAGCTAACTCGGTGCAACTCGTCATATTGAGGTGGGTCATCTTGTATAATGATCATAACAGATAAATTATTACCCAAGATCTATTTTAATGAAACCTTATTTATCTATTTTTCTTCAAGTTTCATACAGAGAGCCCTCAATATGATCATGTTTTGTAAAATAAATATTCTCATAATTCATTATGATCATAATACTATATACCAAAAAAGCAATATATACAACAATCATGATTTAATCTTTCTATCGTAAAAAGAACTAAACACCACCATGATTGTTGAAATAAATATTTAAGATACCAACAAACCTTAAATCAGACTCCCACAAATAATCCAAAAATTTTCTACTCAACTTGAGCCTTACCCTTCCCCGAAACAATACATGCGAGTAAAAAAAAGGTGAGCAACCACAGCTCAGTAAACTACTCAAAATCTACTGCAATTTTCAATATTAAAAAATTAAACATGTATTCGATGTAAATAAAATCAAGATGCCAAAATATCATGTTTAGTATTTCTCACTGTGCCAGTGCAAGAAATTATAACTGCAGTAAACATAAGCTAAATAACAGTATAAGCAACATGAAATCATAAGTGCAGGAAAACAATATGAAAATCAAATTTAATTCTTTATTTGAATTATTTTAATATTTTCACTCGCCTCTTCATATCTCTACTTCCACTTATACCTCTCCTGGTTTCTGTTTTCCCAATACTCCTTATAATTTCACTTCCACTTATACCTCCACTTTGTTCACATCTGTTCAGGCGTATTAAACACACAGATGAATAATTACATAAATACAAAACCCTTATAACTCCACTTGATTGCACATAATATACAACCACCCAGTCCAAACCACCTGCAAATCCACTATTTTATCATTTTTTGCTCATATTTATGATACAAAAGCATATAAATGCTAACAATCTTGATATATCAATTTCACAATATACTGTAGAAGGGGGTACGTACCAGTAGATACAAGTAATAATGTAATTTGCGAGGGAAATAAGTCTACACATGTGGACAAACACAACTTGCAAAATCACCTTTATGAAATGTCAAGAATAATATTTAAAACATTTCTTTCAGGTTTAACGCACATGTCAAAATGTAAAAAAAATTTTACAACACAAAATACCTGTAAAAATATAATATTTTCGTATTGATATGTCCAGTACAGTCTAACCTACAACATATAAAAAGTCGTGCGGTGAAAAGTTTGAAAATCTATGTAGATCTGATTTTTTTTTCACATAAAATATTAAATTTTACAAAAAATCAATAAAATTGAAATCCAAAGCAGGTTAACACTAGCCTACCTAGAGCAAGACAATCTCCACAACTGGCCCATTAGACAAAATCGAGTCATTGCCCTTGAAACTGGCCTTCTCACTCTAAAGTCTCTCCCTTTCTCTCTCTACAACTCACGGTTTGGAGAAGAAAAATGGAAAAATGCATGGGATTATTTTTGGAAAGTGGCTTGGAAAATGAAATACTTTAATGCTTTAAGATATTTATAATAAAGAATTTCTTTATATAAAAAAAAGAATATAATGATAATTAATTGAATTGCTATTTTTTATTACATGTAAACTTTATATAAATTTATTTACATCTTGAAACATTACTCTAATTTATGAAAAATAGTCAATAAATGGAAAAATATGTAAAAAACACACCGGTGAAAACGATTTGTAAAATGAATACGAGATGATTCTAGAAAATCCACTTGTATAAGGTTGTACTAAATCCTTAAGAAAGAAAATTCCAACAAGAAATATTATATTTTATCATTTGTGATGCCCATAAAATTAGGTAAAAATATGTTTTAAGGTATAATCAAGTTTGTTGTACAATATGACATTTATTTATAAATCGAGCATGAAACAAAACTATTAAAAATTGATGAATAAATTAAACATAAAAAATTTCAATAATATAAAATAAACATGCAAGGCTTACCAGATCCCAAAATCAAGTCTCAATAAGTACAATGATATATTACATTAGCAGTCGTTACATCTAAAAAGAAGTTTGTTTATGCACTGCAAGACTAGGGTCGGCATTAATGGTGTATCTCCTAGTCAGACATCTGAAGACTTTCATTTCTTGTAAGAAGATGGTGTTGAAAACCAGCGGAAGATAGTGCATTCTAATGAGGATGGGGATGAGGAGCATATTGAGATCAATTAGTGCTTGATCTACAAATAATACATTTTTTTCTTTTATTTTTCTCTTATTTTTTCTTTTATAGTAGCACACTTATTCAAGTACTATATTATATGTTTTTATATATGAGCGTTGGTAATTGATCTTGAACATTATTTATTGTGCATCTGTTTTTTGAAATGAAGCTTGAGCTTTGACACAATATTAGTGAGGTCAATAACATCAATTTTGTTTGTTTATTGTGTTGATTTCTTATAGCTTACTACTAAGAGAATACAGATTCATTATAAGTATTGTTAGGAATCCAATATTACCTCCCAATGGAAGCATAGTGATTAGGCCGATGCCTTCTAAGATCTATTAAGTGTACTTATATCTTTCGTGGCTAGTAACCTTTTAAAATTTTTTGAATGTACTTGTATCTCCTCAGATTTATAGTCTTTTAAGATTTTTTAAGTTCATTTTTCAGCCACTTGTTCTGATTAAGACTTTCTAGTGATAAGAACCTTGTCCATTACTAGCTTCTCATTTTGTATACCTCATGGGCATGCCTTCTAGGGATATAATAGGAGACATTGTCTATCACTTGATCTCAAATAATCTTTCTAGTAAGGATTGTGTCCACTACTAGATTTTCATCGAGACTACCTCATGGATGTGTCTCTTAAGGTATGAGTGGAGACTAACTCTGCCACTAACAATGTTAGAGCCATTTGAAGTTATTTGTTTGATGATTACTTTATGATATTAATATGTATAAAATAGGTCAAAAGAAATTCAAAAATATGTTTGACAAAGCTAATGCAATACACGCACACGCACGCACACACATGATAACATGAGAAATCCATCAAGGCGGTTTGACTTATTTGAGGTCATTTGTTTATAATAAGTAATAAAAAATACATCTAAAATGTTTGACCGATTTGAGATCATTTTTATATAAGAAACTATGAGAAATTTACCATGGATGTTTGACCGGATTTTGGCAATTTCTATATAAGAAACCATGAGAAATATACTATGGATGTTTGACTAATTGATGGTCATTTGTATATAAGCAGCTATGAAAAATTCACTAAGGATGTTGAGAGTCATCTTAGGTTGTCTGTTAGAGATGGTTGATGTCATTAACCTAAGTGGAGATAGTTAAATAAAATATACCAAGAATATTAGACCCGTCCAACATTGTCTATCAAAGATGTTGATGATATTAACATATATGGATAAAGTTAAATGAAATATATATATTAAGAAAGTTAGAACTATTCTAGGTTGTCTACGAAAGGTGTTTGAGGACATTAACTTGTGTAGATAAAGTCGAATGAAATTCACCAAGGATATTAGAGTTGTCCTAGGTTGTTTACCGGAGATGTTTGATGATGTTAACATAGGCAGACAAAGTTGAATGGAATATATTAAGGATGTTAGATCTGTCTTAAGATCTTTTCCAAAGATGTTCGATGGTATTAACCAATGCAGACAAAGTTGAATAATCAACTAAGAATTTTATATGTATCCTAGGTTGTTTGTTGGAGATTTTTAACAACATTAACCTATACAGAAAAAGTCTAATTAAATCCATCAAGGATATTAGACACATATTAGGTTACCTATCAGAGAAGCTTGACGACATTATCCTATGTTGCTTAACTCGAATGAAATCCACTAAGGATGTTAAACCCATCCTAAGATCCACTAAGGATATTAGACCCATCCTATGTTGTTTGTAGAAGATAATTGGCAACATTAATCTATACATACAAAATCAAACTAAATTCACCAAAGATGTTAGACTCGTTTTAGTTTATTTTCTAGAGATATTTGACGACATTAACTTATGTAGATAAAGTTGAATCAAATCTACTATGGATGTTCGAATCGTTCTAGGTTGTCTGTTAGAGATGTTCGACCACATTAACAATGTGGACAAAGTTCAATGAAATTCATTACTGATGTTAGACCCGTCATAAGTTATCTTATTGAATATGATTGTTGATGTTAAAATGTACAAACAAGGTCAAAATAAGTTTGTTTGTCTCAGTTCTTTTTAAAGACTCAGAGTCTCTAGCTTGTCTATTTATAATCGTTCTATAATTCCCTTATTCGAACAAATCTCCCTCCCGAATTATATCAACAATTTGAAGAGGAGAAGAGTCGAATAGAAGAATATAAAAGAACAAATAAACAAACAAATAGAAACAATCAGAAGACTTATATATGGATAATCCTCGTATTATAGGTAGAGAATATAAATTCAAACAAGATTGAATCGAAGTACCTCGAAACACCCGCAACCAAAGAACCAATGGTCAAGAGTTTCTTAGAGGAATGTATCCCTATTGAGATGATTATCCCTAATACACCCATCATGAGTCCACTTAGAGAATATATCAATACTTCAGTCGAAAGAATTCACATGATACTTAACTATCCATCTGTCAAAGCCAACACTTTTGAATTCATACATGTCATATTCTAATTGATTCAAAACAACCAGTTTGGGAGGCTTTCGTCTGGAAACCCGTACCTACTCTACAAAAATTTCCTTAAACTTTGTGCCACCTTTCGGTACACGTTGTCACCAGTGATATCGTTAGACTAAGTCTTTTTTCCCTTTTCCTTAAGGGACAAGGCTAAGAAATGGCTTAATTAACTTGCCCCAAGATCAATCACAAACAGGAATGACTTAGCACAGAAGTTTCTAGCCAAATATTTTACTCTATCAAAAATTGTAAAGCTTAGGAACGATATCATTTCATTCACACAAATAGATGGATAGTCCATTTTCGAAGCTTGGGAAAGATTCAAGGAATTGCTTAGAAGTGACTATATCAGACCATACCTGATCGGCTGATAATTCAAACATTTTACAATGGGTTGGTAGGTTCCTTGAGATTGATCATAGATGTCGCGAAAGGTGGATCTTTAATGTCTAAAGCTTTTGATTAAGTTTACAAATTAATAAAGAATAACCACCAATGATTTCCAATGGCTTGCTGAAAGAGTTACACCCCATATATTAGCTAGTGTCCATGAAACTGATGTCTTAGCTATTATGACCACTCAAGTAGTTGCGCTTTTTAGGAAATTAAATAATCTAGGGATGAATCTGATGCAAGGACTTCCACAAAACGATGGGTTGATTCATGGATTGTTGATAGATCCTAGCATCTCAAATTTAGAGACTGTTAATGCCATAGAAAATAATGGTCATAACCCCTTTTCCAATACCTACAACCCCAATTGGAATATTTACCCAAATTTTAATTGGAACATTATTGACATTGGTGTAGAAAACCAAGTATGAAGGAGAACTCAAGCCAACCCTATAGAAATTTGGAACAACTGAGGCAGGGTCCACAAATGTCAAACTCAACCTCGCGAAGACACCTCAAAACCCCAATTTATGGATAATTACCTATCATTAGAAAAATTGCTAGTAAATTTGAGGAGTGAATCAAATACCTACACCCAAAGCTATCGAACTACCCAAACTTAATTTGGAATAATAATAACCCTAGAGTAGACAACCAATTATAGGAGAGCCCCCAAGTTCATATTGTAGGAGGTTGGAGTAATCAAGATAGCGACTAGCCTGAGAAAATAAGTATTTTGAGGAATTAATGATAAACCTGGGAAGGGAGTTACAAAGCCAAGTTGATGCCCTTAGAAACATAAAAAATTAATGTCGGTCATCTTTCTAACGCGGTTTCGAGTTTCGTTTAGTGTACATATATAATTTTGATTTTTTGAAAATAATATTTTAATTTTGAAAAATACGAGATCAAACCAATCTCATACATTTAATAGTTTAGACAATCGAGCGCAACACAACGAGTAATATATCATCCCGAGAGATAGGCATACTACTTGACAGTGGGCTCGATCATATAAACCACATAATTTATGAAATCTGTTTAGTCTGCGAACCTTTTATGTATGACCTAAAAATTCTTCTATCTAATATAAGAATTAGATAGAGTTTATTTTACTTGGGTTCCAAGTTCTTTATAAGGGTAAACCCCTATAGCTAATTATATCTCAAATGATCAAAATCACTTTAGAAAACTTTCGATGGTGATCAGAGGTATTTGTCTTCAAGAACTCAACGTTTAGGGTTTCAAGGTCGGACATTGAAAGTCAAGCAGAAAAGAATCAAATATGAACAATTATTTTAGGAATCCAAAGCAAAGAAAAGTAGGAAATATCATGGATCCTGAGGAGAACCTCAGTGACTTCCCAAACTATCATGTTGTTTAGTTTCAATTTTGAAGATGATAATAATTAATGTCTTAATCTTGCCAATTTTATTATTTAGGACTGACACTTGCATGATCTCCAAATCATGCAAATAGCATGGAAGATAGGAGGATTTACGTCATACTGAATGAAGATCTCGAAATCCTAAAAGAGTTATGACTTACATTGCACAACATGATTAAGCAAGAAGCCTAAAAGATGATGTGAGAATTTATGTTGCACTAGGCGGACAACCTCGAAATCCTATAGATTGTGTTATTTAATAATAAGGAAAGTTTAGTTGGAGAAGACCTTGTTAGCTCTCTTGAAGATGTTCTTCTGTACATTCTGTGTTATGCTGAAGTCGATCTTGATTCATCGGCTGGAGTCCTTTGTCTTTTGCTTGCATCCTTGCCATGCTGCCTACGAAGTTCGCTCCGAACTCCTTGTAGATGACAGTTCTAGGTTTAAAGCTTTATATCTTATGTTTTAATTTTGATTATTATTGAGCCAATTAATCTTATTATTATTATTAAATGGTGTGTTTGTTCATGTGTTATAGTGATCTATCCTAAACAACCAGACTACTGTTTCTATCCTAAGGTCTGGCAAGTAAGTAAATACATGCATAATTGAAAGAGCTTTAAAATCACAGTAAAAGAGGTACAATAAAAAGACGTTAAAACATAAAATTGCATACAGGGTCTCTGCTAACGCTGCAAAAGGGTTAGTACAATAAACATAATATGATAACATGCAGGAAATTTAAGTAAATCCTAAGAAAATTCTGCATGAGAAAAACTTAAAATACATCGTAAGAAAAACTTCTGCAATGCTGGCGAGACAATCTAGTTAGAAAAGACACATTCTTTCAATCTCAAATACTAGACCCTTATTGTTAGGATCCTTCCATAGAACTATGTCATGGTTTATGAGCTGAAAGGGAGTAGGCAAGTGGGGATCATGATCCTCGATGAGGGAGAGAGGGTATCAGTGATCTTGCCACGAGAAGGTCTTCGAAGAAGAGGAGGATGTTGCATCGAGTTTTGGAAATTCGAGTTTATCCACAAACATATCCTAGTGTAGCTCAAGTCTGTCCTGGATGTTGGCATCCCCTAGAGAAATGAGACTGCCAATGTGTGCCCAAATGGAATCCTCACTCGGCTCGTCAAATGGAAGATCAGGTGATATTTTTCAGCTAAACATTTTTTACAACGACAAATAGATAATCAACATGTTAAAATGATAAAAGCTAGGGGGACAACAAATATAAGGCATAGAAGAAAGCACAAGAGAAAAGAAATTAGGATTTCATTAATTAATTATTTATTTACCTTTTCCTCCCCTATTGAAGCTCACTCGAATATGTGGTTATGTTACAAGCAAACCAACCAAGGGTTACTGCCTCATTCGCACCGATCTATCGTTCCTCGCTCATTTCCATTATGACTTTTCCTCTTTTCGATCCTCCATCCGCTTCGTTCGTCTTCTTCCTCTCTTCACAAAGCCGCAAGCAATCGTCGTTTTCTCCAGTTCGAAGCCCGTTTAGTGTAAGTCACCGTTCCTTCTTCACTTCGTTTGTTTTTTTTTTCTTCTCCGTTTCAAGCAATACTTCCGTTTACTTTAGAAGAATCACAAGTCCCTTTTCTGAATTACAAATGCAAAATTACCTTGCATGGTAGATCTCTCTAAGCCGCTTCCCACTTCACCTTAGTCGCACACTGGTTTCCTCTCATTTGTTCTGTTTTCTTCCTTATTCACGCGAAACCCGAGCCAAACCAACATGCAGCGATCTTCCCTGCACCAAGAAGCCGCACATAGTCCTTGCCGACACCTCTCCTCCCTGTGTCGCAACTTTCTTGCACCGAAGCCTTCGCGAACTCAACCCCGAGCCCTCCTCTTCTTCGTACGAATGATCCCTGTTGCGCATCCTTGCCCTCTGTCGCGACCTCCCTGCTCTGCCCTAGCTTGTGCGAGGAAGCCAACAACTCTCCTCAATCATGCGTTTCCTTTGCCCTTCCCTTGCAAATATCCGAGAGCCTCGTCCGCAATCCAATCTTCCCTACCTAAGCTGCCCGTGATCAAACGATTCTGCCCGAGCCAAACCATAGTCCCCACACCGATTCTACCCGTTGCGTCTCCCTGTCGCTGTTGCCTCACCGAAGTAGAGCACGGTTCTCTCTTAGCTTTACATAGAGCTGCCTGTCACGCTCTCAAAAGAGCTCTTCAGGAGGTGGGCAACCCAGGATCTTTATGTACTGCTTTTCGGCCCTACACCTAGCCGATGTGGGACTAAATGTTCGTGACATTCTTCTCCACCCAATCACGTGACGCCTCGTCACCGGACGGCCCATCGAGGTCCTACACCGCTGGAGAGTCCCCACAACCGCAGCAGCGATCCCTCTCCGATACCACTCGTCACGCTCCCAAAAGAGCTCTTCGTGAGGTGGGCACCAGGATCTTTATGCATCGCTTTTCGGCCCTACACCTAGCCGACGCGGACTAATCGTCCCCGACATTCTCCTCCACCCAATCACACGACGCCTCGTCACGGACGGCCCACCGAGGCCCTACACTCGTGGAGAGTCCCCACACCCGACGGACAAGACTCCCGCTCCGATACCACTCGTCACGCTCCCAGAAGAGCTCTTCGGAGGCGGGCACTCAGCGATCTTTATGTAATGCTTTTCGGCCCTACACCTAGCCGATGTGGGACTAAATGTCCGTGACATGCCGCTCCTTCTTCCTGCACCGCCCAAGCCGCTCCTCACAGGAAATAAGGGAGCTTGCGTTTTTTGTTGGATTCGGTTTGTTTGAAATTTAATTTATTTTAAATAAATTCTTGTTTAAAATTATACGTGAAATTATTATTTGTGTTCATTTCTTAACGAACGGGTCAAACACAAGCTGTTCGCGAACTACAAACCAGATTGACATCCCTAATATTAATATACATAAATAATATATTATATTAATTATATAGCTTATATTATATAAATATATAATATCTATATAAGTATATTACTAATATAACGAAATCATTATTGTTCGTGTTTTGTTCGTTTAACAAATCAAACGAAAAAAATTGTTCGTGTTCATCTCGTTTACTTATCGAACCGAACACGAACTCATTGACGAACCGAACACGAACTGTTCGCGAACAATGAGTTTTTTGGACAGCCCTAGCCCTAACCTTTTTCACTATGTAATTTACTTTCACATTTTATTTTATTTTAATGTTGTGTTGTAAAAAATAGAAAGAGAATGAAAGAAACATATGTTTTGTATTTTATTTTTATTGTTGTCATCGTCGTGGCCGACAACATGGAGGCTCGGGCATGTATAATGAGGGGACAATGGGGCAAGAAAATTTCCATTCGAGAGCAAACAACCCGTTAGGCGGGAAATTTAGAGATTAGGGTTTAGGTGGGGAAAATTGCTAACTCGTTTGGAGAACTCTTTTAAATGAGATTTTTTATGCTTCCTTATTGATAAAATTTGGGATAATTGGGAAATTTTTGAGAAAAAAACTCTATTCGTTAGCCAGGGAAAAGTGTGAACTCATTTGGAGAACGTTTTTTTTTTTTTTTTTTTTTTTTTTTTTAAATGGGGGTTTGGACACTTTCGTGCAGGTACAACTTAAGGCAATTGATATTTTTTTTGAACAAACTTCATTCGAGACCCATTATGTGGGGAATAACTCGTACTCATTTGGAGAGTTATTTTTTTCTTTAAAAAAAATGCGGGGTTGTTTGATTACAATTTAACCTTTCTTGCGGGTACACAAAAGATTCGTCGCATCTTTTGAGATCGCTGGTTAAATGTTACTTTTTTTGCTCCCCGTTGTGTCTTTTAAGACTGCGGGATGAAAATTATAATTTTACTCATGATCGCAGTGTCATATGATATTGATCAGCTATTCTTCTGATATAGCTGAGAAAGTTGGCTCCCGTGCCCCCTAACGGGGGTTGATGTCGGGAGGCCGCCGGATTTTCAGGTGATCTGGACTTGTAATTTAAAATTTTAAAATATATGAGTTGGTAAAATAACATAAAATTAAACCCATTTGAGAATTTTAAAATGATCAGGAGATTCGAGCTTTTAAAATTTAGGTTCTTAGGAAATATCGTGGAGTCGGGCTTTTATATTTAGGCTCCTTAGATTTTAAAAATTTAAAGTTATGGTTCCCATTTGAAACTTTAACTTTCAAAGCTCAAAAATATTAAAAATCAGTCTTTAAAATTTAAGCCCATAAGACACACACACACACACACACATATTGAATTTGAGCTACTCAGACTTATGCTTCTAGGGGCCAAAACATAATCCAAATAACTTTTCAACTATATTTGCATTAAGATGTATTTATAAGCTAGTTAATTATGCACATTGTCGTCGCCGTCACAGACAACATCAAGGCTCGGGCATGTATAATGGGGGACAATGGGGCAAGAAAACCTCCATTCGAGAGCCAAGTATATGTTAGGCCGGGAAAATTGCTAATTCGTTTGGAGAACTCTTTTAAATGAAATTTTTTATGCTTACTTGCTAGTACAATTTGGACAATTGGGGAATTTTTGAGAAAAAAACTCTATTCGTTAAGCCGGGAAAAGTGTGAACTCGTTTGGAGAACATTTTTTTTAAATTGAGGAATTTTTTTAAATGTGATCGACGACGAAGTGAAAAATAAAACGAGAAAATTCACACAAAAAAAGACACAAATTTATGTAGTTCGACAATTTTTGCCTACGCCCACGAAATTGCTGATGATTTTATTACTTGAAGAAATTATACAATCGTCGATCACCTCGATGATTACAAGAAGAACTTCACACTTCTTCTCTCTCTCCTTCTTTCTCTCTACCCGTAAGTACCAACACCGAAGACGAAGAAAACAGGAAAAACAAAACCTTTGATTTCTTTGGAATTTGCCCGCCTGTAACTTAATGCTGAAGAATAAACAAGAGGGAGAAACTTTCTGCTGAAGTAGCCAACCCACGAAGAACCACACCGAAGAAGAAGACCAAAATGGAGATGCCTTGCGATTAGCCCTTTGCTTCTTCTCCCATGTGCAAGAGACCAAAAGGAGGCAGTTCAGACGCTTGCTTCTTCACCCGTGTGCAAGAGACCAAAAGGAGGTAGTTCGGACGCTTCTCTCCTCCTTCTTCAAGGGTTCGGTTGCAAGACCTTTCCTCTTCTGTAGCAATCAATAGTAGAAGATGAAGTGGAGGAGGCTCCGTTCGCGAATAAAACTACAACAAAATCAACACTCGTAAACTCTCTTAAAAAAATAAAGATAAAATGAAGAGTCCCTTTGGGAGCAGTCGTTGAATTTTCGGAGCCCACAACAAGCCTTGTAAAAGTCCTCATTCAAACTTGAGCCCATTAAAAAATTTATTTTATTATTGGTTTAAAGAGACCTCCCACGATGACATATCATCACGGTCAATTACATCTTGAAAGAAACTTAGAAGGATTCTCAATACGAGGAGATGTGTTTACTCTTACAAAAACTCCTTAAAATCATGTACCCTGGAGGGTTTCATCACTGCTTTAGGGGAAACCTTTTGTTGTTAAGGCAAATTTAGGTTACCAGGTATATTGTGAATCGTCATAACCTGACAAGTACCCACCTCTCAACAAAAAAGGGCTTATGAGATGACTATAAAAGACTGGACAAAGGAGTATGAAGGGCCTAAAAGGTGTGTCGATATTGGGTGAAGAAAATCCTAGATAGGAAAAGATAACATTGTCTTGATTCTATGGTTCTGTCATCCCAGGCTATTACGACTCTAAGTCTACTAAGTTGTTAGGGTAATTGACCTAACACGAGAATAAACTTCTCATCAGTAGGCCAAGTGTTGCATCGTCTGAAGTAATTCCTTATATCTAAAATTATGAGAAAGAAATGTCTAAGCTCATATGACTCTACTTAGAAAATGTAGAAATATGTCTTAAATCTATCAAGAGTGTGACGAGGATGCCTATGGAATAAAAAGGAACAGTTGAATCGGCTACAAACCTAAATCATCCCATAAAGATCTTATAATTTTGTTTGGGAAAAGAATGTTTCCAACTTCTTAGTCGTGCTAGACATCCACCTAAGCGAGAAAAGCTTATGCTGGGCTAGTCAGATTAGAAGAACAAATATTCTCCTTCTTGAGACATACAATATGAATGCAGTTATCTAAGACTCTTAAATCTGGAGACCATATTAGCATGATTAGGGATATAACCATGGAAAAATATAAACATTTTAAACTTGAGCCGAAGGGTCATGCAGAAAATTAAATGTGCGGGTTTTAAAATTAATTAATGTTAAAACCTAATCTTAATTAAGATAAATTTTTAAAATTATACTTAAAAATTTTTATCCTAAAGAGCTTATGTGTAGTTGTGAGCCCGGATAAACCACAAGAAAAATAACGACAAAATAATAACACATGATAAAAAAGTAAATTTACTATATAAATAAATAACAGATTGAGTGATGTTGAATAAACAACATATCCTAAAAAGGAAAATAGTGTTCAAACTCTGCTTAATACATGTTTGCTTCTGAACACATCGGGTATGAGACACGAGTAAATCTCTCATGGTTCTCACCTCACAGTCATATACATCAAGCGTCATATAAACTCGTGCTCGTATGTTATTTCTTATACAAAATCTAAATTCGGGACCTAAAATATACATATAAAGTCTAAAAAAACTCAACCTTAAAATATATATTAGCACAGGTACAAGACATGCAGCGTAGATGAACTATGCTCAACGGGAAGAGAGTTTAACGCAAAAAAAAAGTGTTAATTTAAAGCTCAATTATTTATGCTCCACTTTTAGACATGACTTCCTATTAAAAACTCACACCTAACATACTAGTGCACATATATCACACCTAATAAACACACAAAATCAATATTCAAAATGCAACTGCTAGTAAACATGCCAACACTATAGTCATGCATATAAAGACCCAACTGTACCCTAATCCTTATTAAAACAATCATTTACAGTGTTTCCTAATCAACAACTAAGTGACAATCTCGCGGTGCAGGATTGAGAATATTCTCGTAGGATCTTGCTGGGGTCACCAAGACTGGCCCCATCCTGAGCATTTGAATGAGCCAACACTCATCATTGACTCATCAAATCAATGATGAATGTTAATCCAAATATATTCTTGGAACGGTCCTTCGAGTTTTGATAGGAATATAATAATTCACATATCTATTTGGTCAAGCCAAGTGGTGATGCTCATTTTTCTACCATGTCATAACTAGGGTCAATTGAAGTATCCTACTTTATTGTTAATTTATGATCTTAGTCCAAAATGGGAAGGAAAGCGAGTTTGTTCAGATAAAGCAAGCCGCACAATGCATCTGAAATGCATGATATGCATCCACTGAGTCCCTTAGGGAGTAAACCGCAAAAGACAAACACAATGGTATGTACAAGAAGATACAACATGCATACAAAAGAAGGGTTCAAACATGCATAATGCCAACAATCAGTGGCGATCCAACACACAAATCTCAACCTTAAATTGAGAAGAGCAAATCCATAAGATCATATAAACACACTTTTTAATCTCTACCATGTGTGAAAGAGACTTGGCTGGTTCTAACCTATAGTATTGCATCTCTTTTATATCGTTCTGCTCATTGGTAGCCAAACTATAATCACCACAAATTTCCACAAAATTTCCATAAATCCAAAAATATCTCACAAACTTACAAATTATTCCTTAAAGTTTTCCTAAACCTATAAATTATTACCCTCGGGGTTATTCATAAATCCATAAATTTGTCATCTAGATTTTCTCTAAATCCATAAATTATCCTCCACTTTATCCAGAAATTCATAAATTTTCCACTAATTTGTCCCCCGGGTTTATCCAAAAATCCATAAAATTTCCACAAATTTGTCCCCTAGACATATCCATAAATCCATAAAATTTTCACAAATCCCCACCCCCCGGGTCTATCCACAAATCCATAAATTTTTTACAAATTTGTCCCCTTGCTCTATCCATAAATCAATAAATTCTCCACAAATTTATTCCCGGGATTACACACAAATCCATAATTTTTTCACAAATTTGTCCTCGAGGTTTATGCACGAATCCATAAAAGTTTCCAGAAATTTGTTCCCCGAGTTTATACACAAATCCATAAAGTTTTCATAAATTTATCCCCCCGAGTTATACACAAATCCACAAAGTTTCCATAAATTTGTCCCCCGGGTTATACACAAATCCACAAAGTTTTCATAAATTTGTCCCTCGGGTTATACACAAATTGATAAAGTTTTCATAAATTTGTCCCCCAGTTTATACACAAATCCATAAAGTTTCCATAAATTTATCCTCCAGTTTTTCTCTACAAATCCATAAGTCTCCCCGAAAATTATCCATAAATCCATAAAATTTCCCCTAAATTGCCCACAAAAAAAAAAAAAGAAAAAAATCATAAGTTCTCCCATAAATTGCCTACTACATTCAAAACAATTCGCTAAACTACCGGATCCTTGGCAAGAAATATCCGATAAATGTTCCTCTCAAAATCAAAATTATATATATATATAATAAATACACCTGCTAATCCCCAGTAAAAATTCAACTTCATTTTCAATTTCAACCTTTGATTTGATCCGAATATTGATACTTAGTCATTTTTCCAGGTCTTTTGATTATTTCGGTGAATATCAATAGGCCCGACGTGTTTGTACAACACATCACATTTATTGGGAGTACATTTGTTGACTTTATTTTTTAAGGTTTTTTTTTTCTCTTTAGAACTTAGGATTTAGCCTTAGGACATTTCTACTGACTATTTTAGAGGACTAGAAAATAGGACCCACCCCTATAGAAATTCTAACCACCTTTTAACTCTTTTGTGAGACCTCATATGAATGATCTCAAGTCATCCTCATTGAGTGGCTGAGGATACAAGCTATCACCGTTTGTTGCGTGGCTAGGAGCACAAGCCATCACTGTGAAGGCCTAAAGAGAGTTCCCTATAAGATCTAAGGGCCTTAGGAGATCCCTTATGACTCTCATACACTTTTTCGTCATTTAAAATTGAGTTTAGTTTTTCAAAATGATTAATCACGAACCAAAATTCAAAATAAATAAATAAATTTGACGTATTTTTGGCATGAGCATCGACGAACTTGTCAACGAACCCAAATAATAGAATGAACCACGCGAGCGTGTCCGGAACGTCGATTTTAGCCGGGAAGGACACTCATATTGCTTGGGTTTTTCGCACATCAAAAATGCACGAATTATTACTTAAATTTGACATAATCTTTGACGAGCTTGTCCAAACGATCCCGAATGACTAAACAGACTGCGCAAGTGCATCAAGAACGTCAATTTTAATTAGGGAAGATATCCATTTTAATATAATTTCGTGTGCGATCAAATAACACACAAATTGAGGATTTAAATTACAAATGTCAAAAATATATAAACTTAGAAAAAAAAAACCTTTTAAAAATCCTAAATCCCTAACTAACGCTCCTCCCTCTTCTTCCCGCTCGAGCAAAAGCCCGATCCTCCCTTCGCACGCCCGAGGCCCTCATTCGCGAAATCTCCCGATTCTGCTCCTCTTCCTCCCGCTCCCTCCCTATAGCGAACTCTCCCGAAGCCTCCCCTCTCGCGAAGCTTCTCCCGCCTTTTTCTCCTCCTCTCGTGACCGAGAACACCTTTCTCCTCCAAGCTGTGAAGCACCCCTTTCCCTCTGAAAATCGCGAACAACTTTCAGGTTCGATCGCCTCTTCCTCTTCGAGTCTTTCTCCTTCTCCTCTCAAAATCGCGAAAGGCTTGCAGCTGCGAGAGCTCAAGGTTTGCCGTTGGTATTCGTCTTCTAATATATTCTATTTTCTCCTCGGATAATCGATTGCTTGGTCATCTTGCTTGGTTGCTCGATATTCTTGCTTGGTTGTTTGTTTGGCTGCCGAGGCCTGTTGCATGGCTTTCCTTAGTCTTGTATCCTGTTGAAAGAGTTGTTACTTTTCTATCCATGGGAATGCTGAAGATTCTAGGACCGATAGGTAGAAGGCAGGTAGCGTACATAACACTCCAACTTTACAATTGCTTGTGTTTTATTCTCTATACATATATGATTTTTTATATACCAATTGTGTTTTATTCGCATTGCATATCTTTGATTCAGTAATCCCGTATGTGAAATGCTTAACTGCATTGTTAAGGTGACATCAATTCACATTTCAGTTTTAATAGTTTGCTTAAGCTGGGGATATCTCAATGATATCATGGCTCATGCTTTTGCTATTTTAATTTCTTTTAAAATAGTTATATCTATAAGTTATTTGTATGGATAACAAAGTCGCTGTAACTAAAAGAAATAAAAAAAAAAAGAACTTAGACGTTCAGGCTTTCTAAGTGAAAAGCAATTCCAATGACAACTTTACTTCCAATTTGTTCTTTTTGAACTTTTAATTGATTCTAAATATAGATAGGTTCATGTCGGTTGAGGAAAGTACCATCATTAGCAAAATGAGCCAGCTTTGAAACTAAAATCATATTGGTTCTGATGCTAGTTTACTTGGCAAGTGTTGTCTTTACAGATGTCCTGCTTACTTCCGAGATATATTTCTATCAAAGCAAGCTGCCATCCTATTTTGTGACCAATTTTGGTAATGCGTGAGATGCTAGGTAGATATACCAAACTAGTTTAACGCCCTACACATGTCCAGACGCAAGTGCAAATATATATATATATTTGGAGGACAAGCTATATCTTATGCATCCTTTATTTAAAGCAATCGACGTATGTGTCATTTGTTTCTGAGAAAAAAATAAGAAATAGAAACTTCGATTATTTGTTTGCAGGATTTCATTCTTTTTATTTATTCCCCAAAATTTGTAGTCCTTCAACTTAAAGCTGTAATTTGGCTTAATTTGTTGCTGAATAAGAGTACAAGCGAATCAAGCATGATCCAACCTTAACCTTTTGATACTGACCACATATTACTAAATTTCTATACATTTACACAACTAACGCCTAAGGCTCGATTTTTTCTTTATATAGGGACAATTACATACAGATCACCTGAAACATGCTATTTACAAATCTAGCACTTACGTACATCCATCTTTAAGGCTATGCATACATGCCACCCAATTCCCAGAGTTTACATATCTAAAAATATATTTCTTTACATCTATGCCACCTGAATCTTTCATACCAAATAAAAATTGCTACAATCTTGACCTTTAAATGCGGAATATGCCCCCCCTGCATGGTTGAGGTGATATGCATACAAACATTGAAATTTGGGTGTTAAATACATAAATATATAAGAATTGAGTGGGTAAATGCCCCAAAAATCATTCTTCACTATGGTCTTTTGAGTATGGCTTGAATTCAATAATAATAAAAAAAAGAATTTAATTTGAAGAAAGTTGGCAGAAATCAGTTGGCTACATTAATTAAGAATAAAAATATTAAGGAGGTTGTTTAGTTTGCAGAATTCTTCATTGGATGTCAAACGTAGAAAGTGAAAATTCCCTTTGGCATATTCCCTTCGGCAGGAAAGAGGAGTGACTGAATCTTTGAAATTGCGAGCATCAGAAATAGAACAGGAGATATAGAAATATGTTTGAGATGAGGATTTGTTAGAAGTAAAGTTTGAGGAGGCTTTAAGAGAGTTTGATAGGAATATATACCATTGCGGAGTTCAAAATAAAATATATAAATAAACTTATATCTTCCCTTTTTCTTTTTACTGCAATCATTTGCACTTGAAAATAGGGAACCAAAAGACGAGGAGTATGATATTGTGTGACCTTACATAGAAGTTCTACACAACATTGGTTTGTTCAGGATCTTATGAGATTATGTATTAGAGCTTGTAAAGATCTTCTCTCGAACTTAATTTGTTCATCAATCATATCATTGATGCAACCCCATTTCATACCTCACAATTCTATTCTCACATAACATTCCACTTTCAAATCATTGCCAAACCTCCCTCCTTCCTTATTTTTTTAATAGAAATCAGAACTTGGCATCCAGAGTTGAAGGATCATTATAAAAAGCCACGGATCTTTCAATTCTTATATATTTACACTTATAACACCTAAACAATCGTGTTTACATATCCACCACCCAGTTCTTATATATTTGCATCTACAACACTTTGGTGTCTTGATCCGATGCATAAAAAGTGGTACTTCATTTTTGAAAAGTTAAAAAGTATTTTTGATGTGATATTAAAAATTGGAGTGTTATATATATGTGAATATAAAAATTTAGGCATTAAATATGAGGTACATGGGGGCTGAGTAGCAGATATCTGAACCCCTCTCATATACTTACCTCGACATTAGTTATAAAGGCGTCTAAATTTGATCGAAAGCATTTGTAATGTGGCAAATCAATGTTTGGCTAACTCTTTATTTGCACCTTATAGTTCTTCATATTTGGATTTGTGACGTGCTTATATAAGTTTGACGAGTACAAATAATGGAAGAATTACATGCTCACCACCCAACTCTTATTTGTTTGCATGTATAACACTTAAACTCAATGCTTTACATATGAAATGGTGCTTCTCCTTTGATCCTGCATGCTTCAACACTTCACGATAAACCTCTAAACCGCTAAGTAGGTAAATAGTAGAGGAAGGAGGGAATATGTGAAAACTATATTTTCAATGCGATGATTAGAATACATAAGTGATATGTTTGTGCAAAATGAAAGTTTAAGTGTCGGATATATAAACACATAAGAATAGTGTGGCGTGCATAGGAATTCTCCTCAAAATTTCGGCCAAGTGCTATGAAAGTAGTTAAAATGCCTTGCTTAAGCTTCTTTTGACAATTAGAAATGCTCAAAACTTGTGACAATATATGGAGCATCGAGCGGGGCTATAAGAAGAAGGTGCATGTTGGTACGAGCCATGATGAGAACGCCATTTAGGTATGTGGTGAAGTGGTGTATGTCCTAAACCCGAGTATATGAGGGCTCGGGATTAGCACCACTGCTCTCCAATACCTAATAAAGGGTTACCCTTTTGTCCTCAAGGGCTGCTGGCAGTTCCAACCCGACAATATGGTTCACATGTGAATTGCCCAATGACATAAAAGTAATGACGGTATAATAATTTTACTTTTATGAAAAGATACTACGCTTGTGGAAAAATTTAAACACTTCAGATCTGTAGATCTAAAGGCTTTTGAATGTCACTTTTGGCCAGCTCACATGTCAGCCACACTGGCCGGGTTGAGAATTACTCTCTATTGGAGTCTTTGCGGGTAATCATTTACCCTGCTATTGCGGCGGAGGGGCAACGGTGTGTGGGTGTATTGTGGTGGTATTGACAGGGTATTGTCGTTGGACCGTGGTGTTATTGCGGCGGCGGGGCAGCGGTGTTATTGTGGGTATATTGCGATAATATTGTGGGAAAAATGCGGCGGAGTTAGGTGCTAATAGGAGGCGGTGTTATTGAAGCAAAACATGGTGGTGTTTATGATGTTATTAGGGTTGTATTAAGTGTTATTAGCATAGTATTGAAGGGAAATTCGGGGACAGTGGTATTATTTGGCGGTGGCAATAATTATAACACCAACATAACACCTCATAGGTTACTTGAAATCCTGAAATCAGAACTTAGGTGAGTTTTTTCTTTTTTAAGAATTGTCGTGATACAATTTGAGGGATTGATTTGGTGAAAAGGAATTTGGAATATAGGTCAAAATTTGATTGGTTTTGATTGAGATGCATTTGAATTTGAACTTGGGCAATTTTAGGCTTGGGCTTGATATTGGGTGACTTGAACTTACATTTGAATAGTTTTTTATTAGGGTTGAAGTTTGGTGGGATTGACTTTGATTTTGGACTTGAATTTAATGGCATCAAAATCAATCATGGTGAACTTCATGAGGCCTCAAGTCTATCATGAGGCTTGGTGAATTTTGGTTTGTAGATGAGAATTTGAGGGAAATTGAGGATTTTAGTTGAAATTGGGGATTTTGATAATTTTGAGAATTTGGAGTTAGGAAATTGGGTGGCTTGAAGCAATTGGGCTAATTTTGTGCAAATTTGGTGATTTTGGATTTTAGTAAATTGTAAAATGAATGTAACTATATTCTGGTGTGATGCAATGTATGTGAATTGTGCATGGGGTATTGTACGTGTGTGGGGATATGTGTATAAGTGAGATGAGTGTGTATGTGATGTAATGTATGTGAATTGTGCATGGCCAAGCCATAAAGGGTTTCCCTAAGGCCTTGAGATCTTATGAGATCTCTCTTTGAGCCTCAACATGTTGGTCCCTAATCACTCGACCAAATGGTGATGATTTGAGACCATTCATATGAGACTTCACAAAAGAGTGAGGAGGTGGTTTGAACTTCTAAGTGGGGTTAATTTCATCACTAGTCCTCTGGGATAATCAATAGGAAAGTCTTATGACTAGATCCTAAGCTCTAAGAAGAGAGAAAGGGAAACCTCAAACATGAGTTCAACATGACCAGACACTTGTTTAAATTTTTTTTAAAGTTTGAAATATCAAAGGAGTCTTGATTTTCATATGGAGATTAATAACTAGGGTTGGGGGAGTAGACATACATCAACTAAACCTTCGAAATCACGTAGGAAAATGGGCATATAAATTTTAGAAGTTCTTAATGAATAGACTTATAACATTTTGAAATTTAAAATTAAGTTTTTTATTTATCGGCGGAGATTAAAAACCATCAGTGCTCCCAATTGACAATACATTAATTTTAAGATCATAATTTAATTTTGCAAATCCAAATTTTTATTTTGAATTTAATATTTTCTGCAACAACTGTCATTTAAATATAAAAAATTTTGGTGATCTTAATAGATTTTAGAGTTTTGAGAACTAGTGTTTGGCTTCTAAATAATGATTACATCATTCCTCATAGGAATGATATTGGATTCAATTCACTTAATTATTTGAATGTTACGCTAGCGTGATCCATGCCTAAGCTGGATCATGTGACTCCAAACTAATTTTTTTACCCTAAACGACCAATCACCGAAGCTACCTTCACCTAATGAAAGATCATTTTGGTCTCCATTTGCAACGGGCAATGATGTGGACAAAGTTGTTGGAAATCACCATAAATCATAGTAATGTGGAAAGACTAGAAATACTGTAGCAAGGCCATCCACATCAAGTCACCAAAGGGATGCCACAACAAGAAGAGACTTTTTATAAGTCATGAATGATGATAGGAATTGTCCCCAAATTTATAAAGTAGAGAAATGGACACAGTTTCAAAACCAATCATATTGAAAGGAGAGGACTCATCCACGTTGTGATTGCTCTCAACTTTAATATGTCCTGCTTTGTATTATATTGGAACCTCAAATTATAAAGGAAAGGTTTGCATCTTATATTTTCCTTAAATACAAGTAGAAGTTCTTTACCTAGGCAAGTCCTTATAGTTTTTTTATTTTGGGGTTTTTCTAAGCAAAATTTTGAAAATTTTCATAATTTATTTAACTGCTCATATTTATAAGAACCAAAAAAAACATATGACAGTCAAGATTGACACGTTCACTATGGCTTGATTCCCATACTAAAAAATGTTTGAAGTTGAATTTTCTTCTATTTAGATATTCTTGATGTTAATCTAAAGGGTTATCTGATCTCTTCAAACTATAAATAAATTTTAGAAACTAATGATTTTCTTTCTATTAAAATAAGATCACACTTTTAGGATTTGAAGATGTCTACATCTTGCCAAATGATGGCATTTAGTAATTTCTTCATTTTCTTAAAATATATTTTCAAACTTCAAGTAACAAAATGAATTTAGAAATAATTTTAATGTAGAAATTTTTTAGTGTTTTTAAAAGGAACTTTTATCCAGCTACCAAACCATAGCTTACATTTCATTCATTCTTGATAAATAATAAGCCCATTTCCTTGAAAACACAACAAAGTTTTATACTATTCCTTATTATTGATGCGTTAAATGTTTTCCATATCATAAAATAATAATATTTCCTCACTATAAAGCAATATGCAAATAATAATAGCATAAAATGGATATAAGAAAATGTTCAAAATGTAATAAAGGCATCTTATACATGCATCTTCTAGCACACATTTTCAACAAAATAATTTATCATCTTAAACTCTTATGCTTGTCTTAATTGCCATAGAATATTAACATACTTCCCTTCTTACCTCTTACTAACCAGCATATAATTAGTAACAATATTATTTATATCATATATCACTTATTCTTAGAATCCATACATTGCTCAGGAAGCAGTGGAAGGAAACCATGTCGAAGTGCTGCCGTCCAAATTTCCTCCACTTGAAGCACAGTCTCACCACATTCATGTGCACTGTATCCCTCTAATCCATGAATTATTCCAGCGATACGCCATGCACTAATTACTCTCCTTGGCAGCCAATTCTGCATAATTATTTAAACTTGGTAGTCAAATATGTAATTTTAATGAAACTAAATTGAATACTGTTACAATGTTTTTGTTTGGACTAAAGTAAAGGAAGGAAAAAAATGAAAATCATGTGATTTATAGGTTGACTAGGAAAATTTTGCCATTAATATTACCTCACAAGAGTGCATGTTTTGTAATTCATTTGGAATTTTCATGGCTGGAGTGTTGTAATAAAGGCAATCATTTCTAACTTTTTTTGGTGGAAAATGTGAAAATGGAATGAAAATTGTTCCATTTTGTGCCTTCCTTTGTTCTGCATCATCCATACCATCTCCAACCAACCAAACCTAAAAACATTAAGAAATTCTTTGAAGTTATTTCAATTTTTTATTCCAGCGCAAACACAAAAAGCCATGCAACTATGATAATCTTTGATGAAAATTAAATTCATTAAATTGATATGGTTAAAGAGCAAGTGGATTAGCTTTTAGTGTTATATTATCAAATAAAGAAAGAAAACAAAATCTTTCTCATGAAAAAGATTTAGATTATAAACATGTTTAAATATCGGTAGATCTGTAATTAATTTGTCAATTTTATCAGCACTTATATAATTCATTGTATTATTCTTTATCTAGTTGTATCAGTAAATTGCAATTATAAGAGTACAGAGGAATCTAATTAAATGATTTCCATGAGAATAATTCCATAAAAATACTTGTTTTGAATGTTTATTATGATTGTTATAAATTTTATGATAATTATAGATTTTTCTTCATTACATATACAATTATTTTAGATAAACTGTTCTCTCTTTATAGAGTAAAAGAACTCATTACCTGAGGCATATAATTGTTTGAAAGGATAAGATTGGCTTTTGTATTTCCTAGCAAGAATGGCTCAAGCATATAATAGTCATGTTTGTTTGTCATCACAACCTGTATATAATAGCATAGTTAGCAGTGATTTGTTTAAGTGTAGTAAGCAAAAATAGATACCATGAAAATATTTAGGCTTTTCTATAAATTAATTTTTTTTATAATTGAATTTACCTTTACACCTTTGTTGCAGAGGCATTGGACCACTGTGCGAGCAACCTTTGATATGTTACCTATCAATAAAGTTTGTGTGGTCCCTTTGGGAATGCTATTAAGAATCACAGCAGCTGCCAAGCTACTCCCATCCACAATTCTTAGTTTCAACTTTGGATACTTTTGAAGGTAAAGCTCACCACTTCCATTTAGCTCTTTTGACTAGAAATTTAAAAGAATAGTCATATAAGTAATCTAAGTGCTCTAACTTAACTTTAATGATATGCTGCATAGTTATCTTTCTGTATTTTAGACTAGGTCGAGCTACTGAGTTTCTCTCCATATGAATTACCAAATCTTTGAGCTAGTAATGTGGTGCTAAGATTTTTTATTTTTTAAAATTTTTATTTATCTAACTTAATATCGAGTTATACATTCATCAAATTTGTAGACGAGCTCATTGTGCATAATGAGGAATGCACCTATAGTTCATGTAGAAAATAGCTAAGACATTTTCATTTTTATGTGAATCGATTAAAAGCTATCCGAAGAAGTTGGGATAAGGATGCGGTGATGTTAATTAACTATAAAAACATAAATGCAAATGCTTTAATTTGTATTAGCTAATGTATAACTAAAAAAATTTATGAGCATTTACATTCAATTCAATACCACTGAAACAAAGTTGATGATGCAAACTCAATTATTATGATAATGATCTTGTAAAGCAATAAGTTATTTTGGTTATTTCTTAAAGTACGCTACAAAATTTTTTTGTTCATTTTTTCATGAATTTTGTATTATTATTATTATTGTTGTTATTTAATTACCAATGTGAAATAGTAATACACATGCCTGGTTGAGCAGTCCTAAACTCAAAACCTTAACTCCCTTGGCATCAGCCTCTAAAATGGTCTTTTCAATCAAGTCATTGATAGCTTCTTTCTCCCATGATAAGCCATACTACACATAGAAAATGCATGTTGTTTAGAAATATCATAAACCTATATTATCATTTAAAGTATAGGTAATTTTCTTACTTGGAATGTGTATCTAGGTATGACCCATGTTTGCATTTTGATATCCTTCAACTTATTTCTTTCAACAACGAAGGATGAATTGTAAAACCATGTGAGTACCATAGATACCCACGCAATCGGCCACATCATCAAGTCATGCCACTTGGTCTTGTATGGTTTAGAAGCCAAAGATGCAATCCCTAGTCGTAGATGATATATTGATTGCAAGGTGGTTGGATGTGTAAGGTGAACAACATCTATTATCTCTTTCTTTCCTTTCAATGAAATTTCGTAAAGTTCATCTGATGATTTATCTAATGTGTTGTTCAAATAGTCATAAAATGGCATGAATAAGGAGTAATTAGTCCGAAATTGTGTATGATGGAGTGAATGAAACCTGCATCAAAAGAATTATTTCCTCGTAAGTAATGAATCAAACAAAACAGTTATCATAATATGGTATTTCATCATAGTAAACTGAACATAGCTCATGTCTTAAGACTCCTACTCAGTTTAATCCTTACATGAAGATTTACTATGTGATAAGGACAAGCACTTACGAGGGAGTGTACATGAGGTATTTCAATGGTGGAAAGGCTGAGAATAACCACTTTGGAACCAATTCAAAGTTGCAATGTCCCATATTGTTCATAAAGTCAATGTAGAAAATATATCCTACTAATTGCGCCATCGAAGCCGTTCTAGTAAAGACTGTGGCCAGAATTGGGATAGCAAATAACATAAAGTAGACAATGTGCTCTGCAAATGGATGAATAACAGCTGCAATTAACATTAAAAGCAACTATTAGATATATACTTGCATGAACTAGACCTTATGATTCTTACTTTATAATTTCAAAATTTATCAAACTTGCATGTTAGAGTGGTAGGTATGTTCTCTATATAGCTCTTAAATACTTATATGGATCAGCTAAACAGGCCAAGTTTTTGGTTTTTTTTTTTTTTTTTTTTTTTTTTTTTTTTTGATAGTTTAAGTGGTATTGGATTGCTAGCTTGATGCTGCTTTGCCTTTTAACATCGAAGTTGTTTCAAATTTTCTTGTTAATGCATAACAAATTTATAAATCATGAATGAATAGGCTTAAAAATCACATAGATCTTTTGGTTGGCTATAGGTAAGAGGAGTATTTGTTTACATACATTGTAAAGTTTTAATATCTTAACCAAAATATGCAAATTATCCTTCATATAAACATTACTATTTGTTTGCCATTTTCTCTAAAAGAAAAGTAGGCATAATATTGACACTCAAAACTTCTAAACCTCACTAAACCTAAGCTATGCATGAAAGAACAAGAAATTGTGCTTTTATGATGTAGGAGTTGAGCTCGAATAAAATATTCTAATACGGCAAGCTAACCGGTTTGTTGTGTCTATACAAAAAGGTAGCATAAATTCGAGTAGAATGAAGGCTCAAGCCCGACACCTTAGGATTTTTCATTTTATTTCTAGCTAATATGTTGCTCTTTCAAGCAAGACATAACATAAATGTTGAAAAAGTAAGACTAATAAAATTTTTTAATTTACAAACATAAATTGAAATTGTTAAAAATACATATGAAATAAATTAAAATTACCACATTACAATTTTCTATTAAAGTTGATTATTTTATAGCATTTATAAATTATAATAAAATGGTCGATTATAAAAATAAACCTTAAAATAGTGAATTGTTAGAAATGGTATATTTGCCTAAATTTGCAATAGAGCAATAACTTGGTCCCTATTTAGAACCTGATTCAATATTGAAATATTTCTTTTTTTACCATGACTCAAAATTCTTAATGCCTAATTTAAAACAAAAAAAAAAAAGAAAAGAAAAGAAAAAGTCAGCGATTTATATCAAAGCTTTGCCCTATCTCGTGGAAAAATAAAAAAGCATGCATGATCTAAAAAGGGTTATTTCCAACCACCACAATTAATAAACAAACCTCAAAATAAGATGAGAGCTTCAACTGAAATTTATTCCCCTCATTCATATGTTTAGAATAGAAATTCTCTCTCTCTCTCTCTGATCTGTCAATTTGTCTGTCTATCTATGTCTGTATATATGTATCTATATGCATGTATCCATGTGTGTATATGTATGTATATATGTGTGTATATAGATTTATTAGTTTTATAAAAGAAATGTGGAGAAAATTTAGCCAAAAGAACTAGGGTCTAATGTTTACAAATGGCTTTTAAAATATCTAGTTATTAAAGCTCAACTTAATGGGTCTAGTACAACATTTATTGCCTCAAAACTCGTGTTAATACATATGGGGTCTGTTTTTGCTCTTAAAATATCTGGTAATTGAAGCTAATGAATGGTTCCGCCCCTTTCCGCTCAGTTCTTATCTATTCATATATTTAACAACTAAACTTCAATTTTTACATATATGCTTATGCTTAAAAACGTGTGTTGCCCTTTAAAGTTAAACTATTGTTGTTTTGATGTGACATGAAAGATTTTATTGGTATAAATGTAAAATGCCTAAGTGTATGTGCAAAATATGTTTGTAAATACATATGAATTGGGTGATATCTATGTAAATGCCCCAAATAATGCATGCATGAGGCTCTCTCTATTTAGAATTCAAGCTATTTTGAAGTAACACAAAATTAAAATTACAAAAAAAAAAAAAAAAAAAAAAAAACAAAACACCAAAATTTACAGAACTTACAAGTGATTGGTTCGGTGACAATAGAGGCATGGTGGTGAGAATGGTAGCGGGAGTATAGAAAATGATGATGCAGAGCTCGATGAAACCAATAGTATAAGAACTCAACAGGTCCAGCATGCAATAAAATGGTTATAATGAAGCCGTTGAAGTTCCATAAAGAAACATGTTTAGCAGCAGGGATCAGTTGATATATCACATAAAAGATAATCCCATTAAAAAGTATCTGATCATCCCTGAAATCAGCATTAATGATATGAAATATTTACATACATATCACTAATTAATTCTTATGTATTTACATATACATTTAATACATAATGTTTAGTTTTTACATATATGTCACCTTACCATGCGTGAAACAATCTACTAATTTCACTTTTTCAAGTAGTATTTCCGGTGTGATATATATAAAAGATTTGGGCGGTATAAATGTAAAAAGTAAATATAAGGTGTTAGATATACAAATGCAAAGGAATTGGATGGCATGTTTGTAAATGTCTGTAATGATATCTAAAACCTAAACTTTAATCTTTACATAAATGCCACCTTAACTATGCATGAAAAATTGTATTTCACTTTTTTTTTTAAAATTTAAAGTAGTTGTATTTTTTATGTGATATGAAAGATTTGTGCGGTATAAATGTAAAGTACATTTTATGTGTTAGCTTGATATGCAAATACAAAGGAATTGGATGGTATGTTTGTAAATGTCTGTAATGATATTCTAATATGTTGCACACCTTTTGAAAGGTAAGTGTGGTTGTGTTTGTTCTTGAACTAGGAAGTCTTTAAAATTTCAAATTTTTTAAAGTCAAGTTATGGTGAGGAAATTCAATTTTCTTGTATTGTATGCAAATTAAAACCATCTGATTATATATATATATATACATATACATATATATACACATATATATACATAGATGTGTATATATATACATAGATGTATATATATACATATATGTGTATATACCCATGGATGTATATATATATATACATATATATACATATATATACATAGATATGTATATATATTTGTATATATATACATATATATACATAGATGTATATATATGTGTATATATATACATAGGTGTATATATATATACATAGATGTCTATATATATACGTAGATGTATATATATATATACGTAGATGTATATATGTGTTTGTGTTTGTGCGCATGCACGCGTGCATATATATACATGGATGTATATCAAGTATGTGTGTGTGTTTGTGCGCATGCACGCGTGCATATATATACATGCATGTATATCTTTGTGTGTATATATGTGTATATATATCTAGATGTATATGTGTGTGTGTGTGTAATTTAAATATAATAAAAAAAATGCTAATCTACTTTTTTTCCTTCATACACTTTAATTAGAAAATAATATTTTAGAGAATATTAATGTGCCATCCGGATGTCGGAAAACGGCGTGAATCGCACCATGCCCTTTGCACAACTACGTGATATTTTCCCATTCTTCACCCAAAATATTAGAACTTTCTCTTTTTTTTTTAGTAGGAGCTACCCAAAAAAAAAAAAAAAAAAAAAATCTGAAGAAAAAATGAAGATTTAGGTACTTACCCGATCAATTATTATGTATTTACATATATATCATACAATTGAACTCTAATTTTTACATGCATGTCATCTTACTTAAGCATAAAAAGGCGCACTTCACTCTTTAAAATTTAAAATGGTGGTATTTTTGATTTGATATGAAGGATTTGAGTGGTGTAAATGTGAAAAGTAAGGTTTAGATGTCAGATATGTAAGTACATAAGAATTAGGTGGTATGTATATGTAAATACTCCTAAAATTTATTTATTTATTTATTGCCTTCTGGGATTACTTTGCTAATTCCGATTTTGCATTGCTAAACTTTTTATATGAAATAAAGCCCAAATTATAATTTATTATAAGAAAAGTATAGCTTAATATAATTAACAAAACCTGCATATTATGGCTCACCAGTTCCTCTCACGATCAACTTGCTCAAAATCTATACTTTTGTCAACAATCCGATGAGGACTTGTTGCAGTTTTGAAGCGAGAGATGCTGATCCATATCTGACTGTGTAGCATTCTTAGCAGAAGTGAAGGGATGACCATACTATAAAATATGGGGATATTCTTCAGATCCTTCGTTGCAAGCAGGTAGAGAGTATGCGCCGCCCATGGAGCTATAACCAGGTACTGCATCGTAACAAGAAATTTTACATATTACATTTTAGTTCCAAGTATAATTTTTAAGGTTTTTTACAAGCAGACCACAAAATATTTACGTATTTACATCTATGAAATTCAAAGTTTGATATTTAAACTTATAACGTTTTGGTGTCATAAGTTTATGATGATGATGATAATGATATTTTTGATGTGATGTTAAAGATTTGAGTGATATGCATGCAAACATGAATGTTTAGATGTTAGATATCAAACGGTATGTTTGAGCATGAGGCTCTGCTCCGTTGCGTTGCAAAGAACAACAACAAAATCCTTCGCCTTTATTTGGTTCTTTCTGTCTTCATGAGTTGCATCGACTACACAGGTATTTATCTTCCTTTTCAGAATGTGAGATCTTCAAGGCTTCAGCCCTTGCTTTGGAACTTTCCTCAAACGTAAAATGTCGCAGTATTTATGTAAATGTCCCAAAGATAAAAGAGATAAATTAGTTGTTATACATGTATTTGAATATTCGAAAAACATTAAACTTTATGTTAAGAAAATAATTTGATCCAGGTATTATCTATCTTTTGCTTCTGGCTACAGTATTTTTTATTTTTTAAAATCCTTCTTTTGAATTTATCTTATCATTTTAACTCAAACTGCGTGCAAGTATTCTGTCATAATTTTTCTTCTCCTCACATCAATGTTGTAAATAAAAACAAAAAAATTATTACAAAAAGGAAAAGAAATGTTACACGTGATCCATCTTGTAAATAAAAAAAAAAAAAAATCAAGCGGGTTCATCATTCTCTATAATAGCGAGATTTTGATCTGACATCCGAATTTTGTTTTTATTTTGGGTACTTTTTCTTTCTTTTTAAACAAAACTTGCTCGGTTTAAATTCATGGAGTCAGAATTTATAACATCATGTATCTTCATTACTTGCAAAAATACCAACCCAGAAAATCCAAAGCTTAGTAGAAAAAATGGTAGTTGGGCTATATATTACCTTGAAGTTTCCAAGCTTCTGCCATGGCCACTCTGTGAGCAATCCTGGTCTTGAAGCCATGAACCTCTCCCAAGCTCTCTATTCTTTCAGCTACTGCAACTATGAGCACTTTCTTCCATGTGGTCTATTTAAAGATGGAGGAAAAACTGAAAAAAAGATTTTTTTTTGGAGCATTTACATGCATACCCTACAATTCTTATGTATTTACACATCAAAAACTTAAACCTTCATATTTACATATATATCCTACTCATTCCCTTCATGCAAAATCCAAATGATCACTATCATTATCTTTTGAACAATGAGCAACACATTTTTACACATAAGTTTATGACACCGAAGTGTTGTAAGTGTAATAATCTAATTATGGGGGTTAGATATGTCAAGTCATAAGAATTATAATGCATGTACCTGGCGCGTAGGCGCAACTCTCTCTGTCGGGCGGGCGAGCACCCGACACCAATGCGCCAATATGTGGCGCCAAGGCGCCACATTCTTTGTTCCTCCAATGGGGTTTGGCGCCTAAGCGCCAAGATCAGGCGCCATGGAGCCATAGAGTGGCGCCTTGGCGCCAGTTCAACTCCAAGCTCCAATGCTCCATTCTCTCTGTTTCGCTCTATTTTTCGTTCCAATTTGCTCCATTTGCTTTACCTATTATACATGCAATGAAAAACATGAAAATACCTTCCATTAAAGTGCAATATTATCAAAAATAAGTAATAAATGTAAAAGGAAAATTAATACGTTTGAATGACATGTCAAAAATCCTCCAAACTTAAATATTACTTGTCCTCAAGTATTACTATAATTTTTAAAACTTATTGATTTGAGGTAATGTGTTTCTTCAAGCTTTTTATAATTTTACTTTTAAAAATGTTATAGTGCAATCTAGGGGAACTTTTAACAAATAGGACTAGAACTAAAGTATCAGAGTATTTACTATTCAACTTAGGAAACCTAATTTTCTATTTACTTAAAATCAAATTGTAATTTGTCAAACATAGGATTCCTAAAAAGTATTAAAGACATAATTTAAACCTCTCTATGCTAAGCTTTGACTAATATAAAAAATAATCAAAATTAAGATTGTAATTAAGTTTTCTTATTAAGAAAATTCAAGTGAAACTAATTTTTTATCATGCATACCCTCAAGCTTATACTAACTTTTCATTTTTTCTATTTATCTTTTTCTTTGATTTTGTTTTTTTTTTCAGGATCATTTTCAATTCTTTTTTTTTTTTTTTGATTTTTTCTATGTGTATATCTAGATCGATCTTTAATGATTTTAAATTTCACTATCCTTTTCTTGAAGTTAAAAACTTATCACTTTCTCTTAAAAATAGTTAATATTTGTTTAAAAATAAGTTTAATAGAAGCTAAATTCATATGAAGTATAAATCCAGGAATTTTAGCTTTTCAAAGATACAAATTATTTTTAGCATTAGAAAATCATTTTCCTTTAATTTCCTACTAAATGTCTTAGCTTTAGGGCAATCCTATTTTTATAAAATCTCAACTAAATTCTCTATTACACTCTCAAAATTAAAACTATAGTTCCCTAAAGGTAACAATACTATCCTTAAATCATTTTTAAAATAATATTAATTTAAAAGGTTAATTTGTTGAGCCCAAATAAAGTTTAATTTTAAAGTTTTTCTTCCCTCCCCCCCCCCCCCAACTTATGTTTTTAAAACAAGTATAAAATTAATTTGCAAGAATATATAGAGCGAAAAAAATCTACTTACATTTATCAGAAAAAGTGCAGGTAAATGTAGAAAAGCTAACATGCATTAGTACATGTACATAAATAAATTCCAGCTCAATAAATTTAACATGAAATTGCTAAATAAAATTAAACTATAAGTAATCACATCATTCCAACAAATGCAGAAAATAAACAGGCCAGTACAAATGTCCAACACGCACAGAATACATGTAGACATCCAGAGGTAACTAATAAAGCATAAGTAAATACAACCACTACAACCTATATGAAAATAATTCCTACTCTTACTCCTCTCCATCATCATCATCATCATCGTCCTCCTCCATAGGTTTTTGCCGCTCAAATGTCTGATATTGAGGATATGTAGGAAACTCTACTAGATTATGACCACCCGACGTATTATGCCTTCTAAGAACTTCTATCAAAGACCTATGGAACCCAGATTCATATTCTCTGTTATGGATTTCCAAATTTCCCAAAAGTTCCACAACATTAGATATTTGTTCCTGCATATAAACAAAATCATCTCCTAATTTCTCCAAACGACTACTAATATAATCCAAGGTGGCAGGAGGGAGAGTAGAAGCATGTGAAGTAGAGGGCTCAGAAGTAGGTGGAGCACATAAGATCAACCCCCAGATTAAAATGCAGCATGCTTCAAATAGAGATCCACATTAGCCTTACTAATAGGCTTCAGTAGATGTAGTAATTCTTTCCAGCTCTCAAAACCTACACCAGGCTGCTGTCACAAAGTAAAGATGAGTTAAAGGAAGCCTAACCTTGTTTTAGTACCTCCCTTAGAAGCACTGATGATAGTCTTATAAATTAGGGAGTCATGTTGACCTCATTTTTGATGATGTCTAATTCTTTCTCCTAGAGCCTAGGATCTAGCCTTTGGACTCACCTATTTGACCATCGTAGAAGACTAGTGATGAGACCTATCATTTTAGGAAACTCAAACTACCTCTTAACTCTTTTTGTGAAGCCTCATATGTGTGGCCCCAAGAACTCAATTCTTAGTTGCAAGGGCTAAGAACCAACATGTGGAGGCACGAAGAGTGTTCCCGTAGGGTTTAAAAGCTTTAGGACACCCTTTATGACTTTCGTACATTTGCACCGCAAATCGATGAACTTGTCCAAACGATCTCGGATGATAGAACAGACTGCGCCGGTGCGTCCGGAACGTCGATTTTAGACAGGAAAGACACCCATATTGTTCGGGTTCGTTGCACGGAAAAAATGCTCAGATTATTATTTGACACGATTATCAAAATATAGTCAAACGAGCCTAGATGACGAAACAGATTGCGCCGGTGCGTCCGGAATGTCGATTTTACTTAGGAAAGACATTCACATTGCTATGATTCCGAGCATGAATAAATCGCGTGCAAATTAATATATTTAAATAATAGAATGCAATAAAATAAACAAATTAATAAAAATAACCAAAATCTCTAATTTAAACCCACGCTCATGCCTCTCCCTTACGTGTAGCTCGGCCCCCTACTTCCCAGGCGTGCCCTAGCTCGCACGCAAGCCCGCAGCTCGCCCGCCCTCCTCTTCCCAATTATGGCTCGAGCCGAGCCCTAATTCGCACATTTTCTGGTTCGATCGTGAACCCCAACGCAGCTGACCGAGCCCCGATTCTCCCTCTGCTCACTCACTCCAGCCGCACACGACATTCCTCGCACGCTCGCCTCCTCGAGCCCCGCTAGACCGAACGACTCCCACTCGCGAACCTGCCTCGTGTCTCACCCTTCTCCTTCTCGTGGCCACATTTCCTCCTCATAAGTGCTGCATTTTCTTCTCACGTCACTTGGTTCGGCTACCTCACCGTGGTAGGTAAGACCCCCCTTTCTCGCTTGCCTATATAAGGCCCAGTTGGGATGAGGTTTTGGTTGTTGAAATTTTGACAAAAGAGGGGAGGTGCTACCAAAGTTGTTTCTGGATTGCTGTAGTTGTTGACTTGGATTTTTGCCATCCTTCTTCCCTCATTTCTCTAAGCTAGACAAGGTGATTCCTTCTATCTAGAAAGCATTTAGAAGTAACAGTTCTTCTCCTTTGCTCTTAGTTAAAAAAAAAGAGCAGACTTCTTCCTTCTTTGGTTGCAAGCTTGATAGGTTTGTCTGTCCACTGTTTCTTTTGCTTTTGATTAGCTTTGAAATTTCTAAGTTTTTGCAACGTCTTTTGATAGAGATGAGAAAATAGCGGTAGTTTTTTTCTTTTGCGTGCTGAAGCAAAAATTACATGGCTCGGATTTTTTTTAAAGTTGATTGGCCTTATAGAAATCATAATTTATTCAAGTTAATTTTGTGCATACTAAAAGATGTTATGCGGATTAACTTAAAGATATAAGTTATCTTAACTTGTTTTTGAACAAAGGAACACAAGCTTTGTCCAAAGAAAATGATGTGAAACGCTACCATTGTATTCCATCTCATGACTATCATTTCATATACATCAAGTTTATTACCTATGTAGTTGTTGTCATATTTTTTTTACAACTAGTCTCGCAACTAGTCTCACATTAATCTATGTGGAGGTGACACCTTTGCAAAATTTGAAATTTTGGGATGACAGATTTGTAAAAATCTAAAACTTTATGGTGGTATATTTGCAAAATCTGAAACTTTATGATGGTATATTTGTAAAATCTGAAATTTTATGGAGGCATACGTGCAAAATCTGAAACTTTATGGAGGCATATTTGTAAAATCTGAAATGATGGGTAACATTTTTTCAAAATCTGAAGGTTTGAGGGTTTTATTTGAAAAATCTGAAAACTCTCATATTCAATTTGTAAAGTTTACAAATGCCCCTTATTTGGAAAGATTAAATGTCTTATTTTCTAGCTTATCTTGATGGTTTTATCTACTGCTTGTTAGCTGATTTGGAGGGCTTTTCTTAATGTTTTTGTGGCACATTTTGGACTTATATGGATGTTATTCGGAAATGTTTAAAATACCTCTCTTTTAGGGATTGGTTTGCCTATCATTTCGAAGCTTTAAATGCCATATTTTCTAGCTTATTTTGATGATTTTACCTACTGTTTGTTAGCTGATTTGGAGGGTTTTTCTTAATGTTCTTGTGACACATTTTGGACTTATATAGATGCTATTCGGAAAGGGTTAAAATGTCTCTCTTTTGGGGATTGGTTTGCCTATAATTTGAAAGTATTACATGTCATATTTTCTAGCATATTTTGATGGTTTTACCTACTGTTTGTTAGCTGATTTAGAGGTCTTTCCTTAATATTTTATGGCATATTTTGGACTAATATGGATGTTATTCAGAAATGTTTAAAATGCTTCTCTCTTGGGTTTCATTTGTCTATCATTTGGAAGAATTAAATGCTATATTTTCTAGCTTATCTTGAGGGCTTTGCCTACTGATTTGGAGTTGGTTTGTTAACTGATTTTGAAGGGTTCATATAATCGTTTCGAGATGGTTTTCCAATGATTTTGGACATTTAAAATCGATGTTTTAGCATTTATACGAGAGCTATTCGTGAAATTTAAAATTGTTATTCGTGCAGCTTGATATTGTTTGAAGTGTTTTAAAGTGTTGTTTGTGGGCCAATTTTGGAGCGGTTTTGGCACCATTTTGGCACTGTTTTTGGGTGCTTTTGTTGATCGATTTGGGGCAATTTATGCACAATTTTGTGGTGCTTTTGTGGGTTGATTTCGGAGCAGTTTGAGTACTGTTTTAGGTATTTTTAACATTACTTTAGGTTTTGCCCACTTTTACTTTGAGTTTTGAAAGCGGGCTAGTCTCTTTTCCTCTCTCGTCGTTTTGTTGATTTCTCTTTCTTGCTAAACGGTTAAGTCAAATACTGAGAATTTTTTATTTAATTTTTCTGGAAGGCACATATAGATATCTGAGGATTAGTTGAAAAAAATACTTAATTAAGAGTAGAACACCTTAAATCACTTCAAGCACAAGTTAAAGCGTAGAAGCCATAGATTTTTAGGAGCACACCCTAAATGAGAGTCCATCTACCTAATCCTCAGTAGTCCATCTACCTAATTTTCAGTTGAGACTTCTTAAATTTAGGAGCACACACTAGGTGAGAGTTCATCCACCTAATTTTCAAATAATGAAGCTAGACACTCGATCCTAATTCATAAACTGATTAAGACATTAGACATGAGGATGCACTGAGATGAAGTTCACGCTTCCTTAACTAAATCAATTGTGAAATTCTTATCATGACTTAACCTACAACTAAACCCAACGCTCCGGATTCGAGTCAATCTTACACTCAAATTCTCCTGGCAATTGGGGACATTCCAATGTCACATATAAATCATCTCCCTTGGTCATTTATACGTGATATTATGTTTTGTTTTATTTGTTTGTCTTTCCTACGATTTGCTCCGAGTTTTCGTGGGTCACTTGGGGTTCCCCTCGAGTCTTTCATATATATGAATGCGTGCTTACTTTCACTTGTTAAACTCTTTACTTTCTCACTTGTATTTGCCAATGCTAACCCCATTTACAGGAACATTAATAATAATAATAATAACAGGTACCCAAAGTTTACAGTACATTTATAGTGTTTTAATGCATTTCTTTTTAGTGCTTTCTACTGTACATTCTTATATTATATCCTGTTTATATTTCACTGCTCTTACTTACTGTACACTTTACTGCATTTCCCTTTATGCTGCCTTTTTTTAATTTTCTGTACTTTACACTGTTTTCATTTACTACACTTTCTTACAACATGTTTAGTTTATGTATGCTTTAAATTAACTATAAAATCTTTAGGATATAGTCTGATTTAGGAGATACACAGTAGCAAATCACATACTTAACAATATTCCACACTCACATATAACACATTAAATCTAAAACTACTATTACATGAAGCATAAAACAAATTCTCGTGGGCATCACAACGACGATGCAGCGAACGTGGAATGATGATCTACAATAGTACGGTAAATTCCACGGCAGATAAACATTTTCCTTAGTTTAAATAACAAGTTATAGGATTTCGAGATAGTTTACTTAGCGCAATGTAAATTCTCGTCTTGTCTTTTAGACTTTTGCACAATCATGTTGTGCAATATAAGTCCCAACACTTTTATGATACCGAGGTTGCCGTACGGTACGATATTAATCCTCCTATCTTTCTAGGCTATTTGCTTGATCAGATATCGTGCGAATGTAAGTCATAAATTCTAAAATAAATTACATGATTAAACAATAAATAACATCATTTCAAAGACATAAAGCCAAATAATAGGATAGTTGAGAGGTCACTGGGGTTTTCCTCGGATCTGTGGTTTCTGCTATTCTTTTCTTCTTTGGATTCTTTAAAATATTTTTCCTACTCGAGCCATTCCCTTTTGATTTTTCCATGTCCAATCATGAAAACCTAAACTTTAAAAATCTTGAAGATAAAACCACTGATCTTAATCGAGAGTTTTCTTATGTGACTTCGGTTTTTTAAGATGTAATTAACTATGCGTGCTCGTCGCTATAGCAGAACTACTAACCTGTGTAAAATAAACCCTATCTAATCCTTATATTAGGTAGAGGAATTTATCTGCCTCACAAAAGCGTTTCGCAGATCAAACGAATGTCACAAAACTCTTTAGCTAGGTGTTGCTCTACTATTAAGCTGATATGCATATTCTTCTGGATAGCTAGACACTTGCAGTATTACGCTCAACCATCCAAACTATCATATATCATTTAAAATTTAAATATTATTTTTAAAATCAAAATCACTTACATATATATTAAAAATATTTTTAAAATTAAATCCATTTTTTCAAAAATTCTCTGGCTGACAAATTCTGGCGACTCCGCTATGGATTAGTTCCTCTCTCCATCTTTGATCAGGTGATTTTTTTTCATATATCGGTAGTGTGTCCATATCCCTCGTGGGCCAGACTACCTTTTTTCCGTTGACATGCCTTACTCATTTCTTCCATGGGCAGGTATAGTCAACTCTTTTTTGGGTCTTGGAACCTACTGTTTACTCATCCTTAAATGGGGAGCTTTCAAACTCTTCAAAATCTAAAGTGGGATGGATCCCCAATATGTGTGGTAGGTTAGGAGCGGTCCGTCAAAGCGATTTCGTCGCGACTCGACCCACTCCAACTTTGGACCGGGTCCTACGCTTCATCCCTTTTTGGATTTGACTTGCTAAACTAAAATCCTACTCACAAAATTTTCATTTAAAACTTCTAAAACAAAAATTTCCAAATTTGTTTTAAAAAAAGAGCAAAACAAAACACTTTTAAATAACATTACAAATGTGTGATCATGAAATGAATCACAAAATTAGAACAAAAGTATATAATAAAATAAGCAACATAAATAATCTGCAAAGAACGCCCACTTCATAAGACAATTATGTTAATTTCAATATTCGTATTGAAATTATAAGGCATTGAATGCTCCTGACGCTCGAAAATCTACAATTGCCAGGAACAATGTCATCACCGAGCCTGACTTTCTTGTTCAACATGCCTATCGATCGAAACGCTCGCCACACAACTTCAACGATCCACTTTGGGTCCGGGTTCGAAGAGTTTGAAGTGCCACTTGGAAAGGCGCCTGACGTGATAACAAAAATGGTTGTCTCAGAGGTTCAAGAGTCGTCCTCTAAGTTTGACTTGCACAACAGCCAGGATTTCCCTTCGCTTAAGATGGTGAAGATCAGTACCACCCCTGCTGCCGCCAGCAAGGTTTCTATTGCTGCCAGGATCGTCACAACTTCGCCTGATGGGTTCATCGTCACTGCACCAGCCATTCCACCAGCAAAGGGAAAACAAATTCTATATGAAGACGATTCAGTGGATGTGTTTGCCCCTCCGTACTCTGCTGTTGACCTCATTTTTGATGAGGTCTTCTCTTCTTCCCTTTAAGATTTCAGTGATCTAGCTCTTGAGCTTTTCCTTCGACTATCTTGATGATTAGAATCGGACCCACCACTTAGAAATTCAAACCACTTCTTAACTCCCCGCAAACTCCACAAACTCGATCGTAGACCCCTAATCACCTGTAGGGTCGAAATCAAATGCGGAAGTTTAAAGCGACGAGTTCCTATAGGACTCTTCGTCTCAGGATCGCTCCGGCGGCTCTGGTCCTGCGAAGCGGCCGACTTACACATACACTACACTACACTTTCACACACCTCCTAAAACCACACCCATACCCAACTCGACCTCCCGACTCATGTAGAGTGATTCACATGGATGGTCCTTAACCCCTAAGCCCTTGGCTAAGAGGGTTAGGAACAACATGAGGGATGCCTCAAATGAGTCCCTTCATGGCTCATGTGGGATTGATATGGCTTCATGGTTCAACCAAAATGATTTTATTCCACTTACAATTACCCAATCTTCAATTTTCCAAATTTTCAATTTTCGACTTCTCGGACCCTACACCCGCCTAGCCTACCCAAAACCCTTGAAATCACCCAAATTTTTCAAAAATTCCCAAATCACCCAAAATTCCTCAAAACCAATCCCAAGCATTCCCACATTACTCAAATTGATCACTCATAGCAAAAAATATCAAAAATTCCAAAAATACCTCCCAATACCCTCCAAATACCCAAAATACCCCTCTTAACCCAAAAATCCAATAAATTCAGAAAATTCCCAAAAAATTCCAGAAAATCCCAAATATTCCCAATTTCATTTTTGTTCAACTACACCATGGCCAATTTTCGTCAATTTACCCTACTTTTGTCAAAACCCCCAACTCGACCCATTTTAACCCTAAATGAACCCAATGTCAAACCAAACCTACCCAATCGACCCAAATTCTGGTCCAATTCAATTATAAGCTTCAATTCAACATTCCTAAGCACTAATCTAGACTCAAACCTAAGTCCATTCGATTAACATTTGGATCCAATTTCACTTTTGGCCTTAAAGCCCAATTTGGACCCATGACCCAAACCTAACCCAAACTCACCCAATTCAACTCCAATTAACCCCAAATCTTTTCTAAATCTTCCTTAACATTCCCACAAGCAAAACCTTAACATGATTTGCCCAAAATCTAGACCCAAACCCCACTCAAATTCAACCCAAAGCTAAAAGGCCCAATTTTGACCTAAACCCAAACCTAACCCAAATGAGCCCAAACCCCAAAATCAAAACCCAACCAAAGCCAAAACCTCTTTCAAACACTCCCATAAACATTTCCCAACATTTATTTTACATCAATTTCAACCCTAGCCCAACATTGGCCCAAGTTAGCCCAATTTGACCTATATTGGCTCATTCACCAAAGAAGCCCAAATTCAACTCAATTCAAACCCAAATCATTCCCAATTTGCTCCAAGTCACTCATGACACATCTATGAGTTAAACCCAACAATTATTTGGCCCAAAATTCTACAAAATCCCCATCCATAAATCTATTTTTAAACCAAAAGCCCACTTACATGGAAACCTTCTTAAAAGCCCAAATTTCATGCTAAAGCCCATATGACAATTGCTCTACATCACACCCTTGATTAAAATCAATCCCTAAGTTTGAAAATTCATCATGAAGCCATTCCAAATAAAGCCCCATACAAATTCCCATCAAAATACCAAAATTTTCTTAAAATCCATTTCCATGAAATCGACTCGACTTTTCCCAAGCCAAAGGTGAGCCATGAAGCCATGCATGAGCCACATGGAAGCCATGAGAGCCTCTTTACATGTCACCATGCCATTTTGGGCAAAAGGAGGAGACTCTTTCCTTAATTCCTAAAGGTGATTAATCACTTCCATGACTCCACTAAACCATGCTTAAGCTTAATTGTACTTGGATTATGACTTGACCCCACTAATCAAGCTGATCCAAATCACTTTCTCCTCAGTCTAAACCAAGCCTTGGTTGGTGCACCTAGCCCAAATGGAAGGGTTGACCCATTTAGACCCAAAAATAGCCCTTTCCCATTCCACTTTGATTCAAACCCTTTACACATGTCCATGGCCAATTGACTGCACAAACCTCCACCCCCGACCCACTCCGGACTCCGAGGGTGACCCATGCCTCGCGGCCACCCGCCCTGTCGCCGGAAAACACCATGGCCGAGACCTCGGGAGGAGCCAAACTTCGGAATTCCACCCGCCGAGCCGCCCCATGCCCAATGGCCACCACGGTCGTTCTTCCCATGCCCGGAGCAGACCGATCCCAACCCTCGGCCATCCCCGCGAGGCTCTCCAACCACCTCTATTTAAACCCGACCCCCTCACGGCCACGAGAGGAGAGTCGCACAAACCTCGCCGAAACTCGCCAAAATTGTTCCAAATCCTTCTCCATCCTGTAGAGCAGCTTGATCCCCAAGTGTCAATTCGCCCTAATCCCCACTCAACGAATCCAATTTCTCAACCGAAATTTCACCCAAAACCGTGACACTTCGTCACAGCGAGCCAATCCTCAAATCGATCTGGTCCTACACCTTCACCTGACCAAGAGGAGAAGTTTCCCACCGAAAGCCCCATCTCCAAGCCACCCAAGCTGCTCCAGCCCTCCAAGCTTTGTGATCGGCCGTGGTCGAAATCCTACTCTAGGCAATTCACTGCACCTGTGAGACTTCATCCTGAGCTTGCACGGGATCCAATCGAAGGTGACACAACCCTCGCATCGAAGCCACACTTCTCTCGAGCAAAGGTATGGCCTCACTCTTCTTCCCGAGCTTACGAACATTCTCCATTTTCATCGAGTCAATTTCATGCCACATAAACCGTATAGATGTGTTCGTCTTCTCGAGACGAATCCATAGTAGCATAAGAACACGAAAATCCATCGAGTATCGAGCGAGATCTGGGCCTGAACACGGACCGCTTCTCGGCGAGGACGCTTGGGGACGATGAACGGATGCCGTTCATTTACTACATGCGCGGACGGACGGCCGTGATCGCGCCGATCGAGGAGATGGAACGACACAAGCGGGCCCCCGGAGCGCCGAGTCGATGGCGCGCGTCGAACCGAGAGCGCCACGCGGCGTTTCGGAGCCGCCGAGGCCGACGCGGCGCCGCGTGGATAAATAGAAAATTAGCAGTATTTTCTCGATTTATTTAATTCCCTAAACTTCAAAAATCCATAACTTCGTGTAGTGAAAATCGAAAAATAAAATAAAAATACCTTCGCTTCGCACGAATAGTATGAGAATAACGTGAAAAGAAATCATTTAATTTCATCAAGTATTTTATTTTTAATGATTTATTTCCTTCGCATTGTTTTAATTCTCCATGCATATATGAAATTCACTACGGTATGAGACCATAGTGCATTTAGCCTTCGACTCTGGAACATTCCCCGAATTTTCCAAAGTCGTAGGCCATCCCTACGGAAGTTATCGATTTTTCAAATTCATAGTTATCGTTTTCGAGTATTTTAAATCTAATAATTAAGATGTTGTGAAATAAATTCTAGTGAAAATTTCACGATGCTTCTTACGACTGCAGTGAACTTGTAAAAATAGTTTCGAGTTAATTTATTTAAAATAACCTTAATTCGCTTAAATACCCAAAATAGATCCCTAATTAATTAGAATTAACCATACATCAAATCGACTCAAATCAATTCTCCACCGACTCGATGGACGTAGAACCCACAATAAAAATTCAAGTCAATTTGATTTCACAATTTCTACTAAACGGCTGATTAAGTTCATTTACCAATTCAACTTTAAATATTCATAACTTTCAAAATACCTTTTAAAAATTCACCAAATTGGCTTTGAGTCTCTCCGATATCAGTGAATCTAAGAAATTAAAATTTCAATTTTCTAAAAAATTTAATTTTTCGTATTATTTTAATATTTTAATAATTAAAAAATAATAAAAATCATAAAAATAATAAAATTCACCAAAATGTCACATTTCGAATTTTAATCACTTAGAACAAACCCCATATTTTTCTGTAGCTCTATTTAATGAGATATTAAATTTTAAAGCTCTCAGGTAATTTTAAAATTAAAAAAATGTATTTTCTAAGATTTTCACTAAATAATTATAATAAATCAAAGTAAAAATCGAAAATCGTAAAAATTGATTCTCTCGATTTCCTCGATGTCGAGAGATTTTCGAAAAATATAAATTTCATTTTTTAACTTTTATTTTATTTTTAAATTAATTAATACTCCAAAACTTAAAATAATTATAATAAAAATAATATAATTCAAAAATCACCAAAATTCGTCCAAGTGGTCCCTCTCGTCATTAGTGAATGCCCCATAATTTTCTTAAGCATATAAACTTTCCTCGGTCATGTTATTAAATTTTCCTCGAAATCTCTATTTTCTACACAAAAATAATTATATAAATAAATTAAATACGTAAAAATCACATTTTCTCCTCTCATATCTTTATCGACATACGAGTGAAGTTCACATAAAAATTTCAAGTTCATTTAAGCTCAATTTAGTGAGCTATGAAATTATTAAGCTTCGAAAGGCAAAATGGTAATTAAAAAATTTAACCCTTAATTAAAACTTTAGTGCTTAATAAAATTAACAAATAAAATATTTGATCCTAATCTGATTTTGATGATCGAAATTTAAATAATTAAAGCGTAGAAACCCACTAAATAATTTAAAATAATTGAAATAAACCTTAATTAAATAATCGATTAAATTGTAATAATAATAAAATCTAATTATTAAATAGTGATATTATTAAGAAGAGATTTATTCTTTAATTTAAAGATCCCTAAATTAATCTTCTCAATAATATTTAATTCTTAATTAAAATGATAATTCAAATTTAAGTTTTAAAATATTAAAAAGACTTAATCTTTAAATTAAATTAAAATTAAATTATTAAACTCTTTTTAAATTTTCAATTAAATTAAAATTAAAATTAAAATTAAATTAAAGATTAAATTAAATTAGATCAAACAAATTAAATTAATTTAAATTAAATTAATTTAAATTAAATTAAATCAAATAAATTAAATTAAATCAAATAAATTAAATTGAACAAATTAAATTAAATTGAATTAAATTGAATTAAATTTAATTAAAATTAAATTAAATTAATTAAATAAAATTAAATTAAGACATATTAGATTAAATTAAATCAAATTAAATTAAGACAAATTTAAATTAAACCAAATTAAATTAAATCAAGTTAAATTAAATCAAATTAATTCACATCAAATCAAATTAAATCAATTAAATCAAATTAAATAATAAATCAAGTTAAAATTAAAATCAACTTAAATTGAATTAAAATTAAAACTAAACTACATTAAATTAAATTAAAGTTAAATTAAATCAATTAAAAGAAATAACATCACCTAAGACATAAAGAAATTCAAAATAAAGCAACTTCAACATTATTCCAAATTTAAACCCGTTAATCGAAATTAAATTAAATCACAAACCATTTCAACACCAATCTGCTCTCGAAAACTTTGCTATCATAACTCCTAAAACGTAACATTAAATGAAATGTTACTTCACTTATATGATATTCAAATGTCCTAGCTCACTGAAAGAAGATAACAAAACTCGAACTCCCTGGACGATTAATTCATTCGTATAATTAAATTCATCTCGACTTAAAATAATCCTGAAACATCGAAAAGATGTTTAAGATTCATCTTAAGCACTTCCTCAATATGATAGTGATACTTATAAGAACAATCGAACTTAATTATGCTTCGATGAAGAAAATCGTCCTCAAACCAAAATACAAAGAACCTGGACGTACATAGAAACGATCAACTATAGCGATTAGAATCTCAGTAAAACCATAACCCTTCCCTTAGCTTTACCTAGAACTCGCTTAAATATTCTAATCAGTGTTTTAAGCGCAATTGGACGACTGTGAAGACTCTCCAGTACGCTTTTATTTTATCGCAATTTACCTTATCGCAATTTATTTAATCACATCGCACTTACTTTTCGTACGATAAACAACTCGTCGTATGAAAACCCACACCTTTGTGGATAAATTCCTAAAACCGAAACCAAAACTAAATTAAAAGTCATCATAAGATAAAATCCATCGCCACAACATTTCAAAATATAAAACAACTCAAAATTTAATCACAAATGTAACACAAAACTACAATTACAACTAAATTAAAACGTCCCGTTGGATGATCGGAATAACTTCTGATGACGTAACCTACGCGTCAGCTAACTGGATTTCCCACTCGTCTAAACGAAAGTGTTGAACTCATTCAAGCTGAGTTTAGCATATTCATCTCGAATAAGTGAATCCGATAAAAATAACGATGCCGAAGGATTGAACCGCGGGATCTTAACCTATGTCGTTATAATTAACTTTAAGATTTGTTTTAATTAAAAAATTAAAAACACTCGGAAATTAAGATTTTTTTCTCTAAACCAAAACACTTTCCTCATCTCTCGATTTATGACTTCTATAACTAAACCTCCGCAACAACAAGGAATTTCGGAGCACGATGGCAAAGACGGCCATCATCATCAAGAAACCCAAGTCTACTTCAAAGAAACTTTCCTAATTAAATAACCAAGCCATAGTGATTTCGAGGTAGTTCGTCTAATAGCAACATAAATCCTCAACCTTTTGTTGAGCATCTCGCATTGCAAATTAGCTCTCTAACCGGTTTAGTGATTCCGAGAAGTTCGATACGACATAAAGCCTCACATCTTCGATGCCTATTTCGTATGATTTTATCATACTAATATAAGTTCTAATTAATTAAAATCGGCAACATCAAAACATTAAATAAACATTGTGACTCTCCTAAATTCAAGCCAAACAATAGGATAATGGAAATTACCGAAGTTCGCTTCGAATCCGTGATTTCTCCTATCTTTCTTCCTTCGAATTCCCAAAACAAAATGTTCCAAACTCGATCCATTCCCTATCGAAATTCTAAAATTCAATCCTTTCAAAACTTAAACTTTGAAATTCTTGAGAGCGAATTATCGATTATTATCGAGAGTTTTCTTAGCTGATTCCCGTCATTTAAGATGTAATTAACTATATGTCATCTTTATAGAGAATTTTAAGAACCCAGGTAATATAAACCCCGTTTAATGTTTTTCATATTAAGCATGAACTCATTTCAGCACATAAAATCGGTTCGCAGTACCAAACGGATGTCACAAATCTTCTAGTTATTTAATCGAGCCCCATTACTAAGCAAGTGTGTCTATTCTTCAGATGTATACATAGCTATGGTATGGTGCTCGTTTATGTAAACTATTCTGGATGCGAGATCGCTCGATTTCATATCTTAAGATTTTCAAATTTAAAATTATTTTCAAAAAATCAAATACTACTTCTTAAATTATTTATTTAAATTAAATTAAAAATTCGCCGCACAATTTCTGTTAGGCGACCCCCTTTTCAAAATAAAACACACACAACCTAAAAAAATATGCCGACATCTGCATTCAAAATTGACTCTTCTTCCAAGTCTGCATTGATAACGCGATCCCAGAGGAGGAACCGTAGGAGGAGGGAATTGAAGGCTCAAAGAGCAGAAGTCGCCAAGTTGGCCTCACCGTAGACAACCCCTCTGTCGGAGGCGATTGAATTGATGGAAACCTCACCTCACCTCACCTCACCTCGAGGGGAGTAGGTTTCATCTCTTGTCTGCTTCGGAAAGAGAGGAGAATGTCTACCGAGTTGTCGCCTCACAACCTTGCCGTCAAAGTGAAAAGAGAAAAAAGCCTGAGTATCTTACCCAAATTCGTTTCGTCTTCGAAAGTTTGGCCCATAAAGAGAACTGCTCCGTTGCTGAGATCTTAATAAGGATGAGTTGTGTTGTGTCCCCTCAGATGAAGAGGCAGGTATTGGAAGAATGTAAGTCTACTCAGCAACCTCATAGGCCCTCCAATAGGGTTGAAGAGGTGCCACCACCGTGCATTTTTGCCATGCTCGGCTAGGAGATTGAGTGTTCACCAATGCCACAACTGCCGGAACCATCAACGTCAACACTGCGCTGCGAAATCAGCTAAACTACGATTAGGATCAATATTATCGCCCATAAGGGGTGGTAAGGGATTGTTCGCTGTTGTATCTGACCCGCACACTAGGGGACATCATTCCCTCCACCATGTTGATTCCATCAACGAGGCACCATGTCTCCAGGCATCAGTACTAAAAGGGAAGCGGTGGAGACCTAAGGCCGCCAGTCAGATATTACTGGCAAGTGCGAGAAGCCCTCGTCCCAAGAGGATCCTAAAGTCCAAAATACCAGTTGTCACATCAGGATCCAATGCAAGTCAAGATGTCTGTCAAAGACCACCAGTCGATCTTAAAGTGATCAAGGGAGCTTTGATTAAAGGTAAATTGGAGAAACTTAGGCTTGACATTTCAGAATTGTTGAGGGAACAACGAAAGAATGATAAGGATAAAGATTTAAACCTGGTGGATCATATGAAAGAAGAATATGCAGATATTCTTGTCATTGAGACCCGAGCTTCTTCATCGTTGCGCGATGCTCCATAACCTGCAGGGGAGAACGCCTCCGAGGAGTTGCGAAGGGGAATGCAACTGCGAGATGAACATATCGCTCTGATGGAGAAGAAGCTAGAGGAGATGATTGTTGTCGTCGCTACACTTCAAAGCCAACCACACTCTCTAATAGCTCCCTCCCCAGAAGTAAATCAACCAGAAGTTGTTCACATTTCAGAAGAGAAGAATGACCCCGCCCCTACTAGAAAAAATGAACCATCAATAAAGGATCCTGTCCAGATCATGGTGCCAGAAGAAGACATCAAACAAATGGTGGAAAAACAAGTGAATGAAGCTTTAGCTCGGTCCAAAGAAGGAGCATTGGTTCTAAAGGGTAGACCATACCCAGAGGAATTCAATGTTGTTCAATATTCAAAGCGTTTCGTGCCACCAACATTCAAAGTGTTTGATGGAATTGGAAATCCTCGTTAGCACGTTGCGCACTTCCGAGCAAGCCGCTGCAACGCGGAGGGTAGTAAAAGATTGCTTTTCTATCAGTTCGTGAATAGCCTTTCGGGGGGTCGCTTTTGATTGGTATACCGAGTTGCCTAATGACTTAATCAAAACCTTTGCAGAATTGGAAGACTTATTCATCAAGATGTTTGCTGAAGCACAACACCATATCAGCATCGTTGATCTTGTGGTCGAGTGACAAAAACCAAATGAGACGTTAGTCAAGTACATTCTGCTTTGGAGAAACCTGAGCATGAAATGCGAGCCACAGTTGCAAGAGCAGCATGCAATTGAGATTTTGCTTAAGAGCATACATTGTCCGATAGCTTTCTTGCTTAAAGGATGCACCATTAAAACCTTCGAGAAGCTATCAAGGAAAGCTGCGAGTTTGCAAGAGGAAGCTAAGCAGCTCAGATTTTTAGAGAAAACTGAGAAATTGAAGCCAATGAAGACATTCGAGAAGAAGACTAGAACAATAGCAGCATTAGATAAAGGTAAGCAGTCGATACAGATTCAATCCGAACAGTCTTGACAAAGTTACCAACGTCCGCAGCAGAACAACCAATAGCATGCCCAAAGATATCCAACAAAACAATCAACAAGATAGTCAGCGACAGTTTCAACTAAGACCTTATCAGGCGGACATGGGACAAGGTTCGACCATGATAGATTGATTAAACATAAACTATTCATTCAAAGATGAGGCTGTGCCAAGATGGTTCGAAATTTAGTAAAGAAGACCGAGTTTAGATTACCAGTACCTAAGAAGTTGGGTGAAGTCGACAAAAAGGATCATCCCATGTATTACCCGTATCACAGATTGGTTGGGCACGCCATAGAAGAATGTTTCAGTTTCAAAGATTGGCTTGAGAAGAATTTCAAGAATGGAAACATATCGATCTCGAAGGAATATTTGAAGGAACCTGAAAGAGGTTCCATCAATATGATCTCGGTTGATCCAATTGATCCCTACACAACAGATGATGGATGGAGTACAGCATGGAACAGATCTTCTACGAAAATATTGGATCAAATTCAAGCTGCTTCAGTACAAGCCTCCATCCAAATTCAGGAGCCTGCAAAGCCAGTATTTTTAGCTACACCAGAAAAATCGAAGAAGGAAATCGTCAAGGAGGAAAGGATAGACGGCGCGAAGATTAGACTAGGGGCTGCATATTTTCGATTGGTTGTCTCAGATTTTGGGGAGCAATTCCTCGAACCGTTGACTTTGTATGATTATCTTTATATTCCTCCGAAAATTTTTAAAGAAAAGATAGTTGATTTCGGCTACGTTTTTACTGTTTCTAGTAATTACGTGACTAACAACCAATCTAATTCGAACTTTGATTCCTATGATAATCCTCAAATCATACAAAACCCTAACGAACTCGTCAATATGGCTAATGAGGATGCTAACGACACGGGCTATGATAACTCGGGAAGTGAAGGCCCATTTTTGAATTCTGAGGGGCTCAGATCGCAATTGAATTGGAACTTTCAGATTCAGAGACATTTTTAGAAGAATGGGTGACCACATTGACAGAGAAGCCTCCGGGTCCAGTTCAGAAGATGCAAGAAATTACATAGGTATATTTGAGAAGAGGAAAAGTGTTACCCGTAGTAATGGGTCCAGGAGTAAAGGGAAAACAAATATCTACTCATGAAGAGCCAGCTCCACCAATGGAAGAAGCACCTACCCAGGAAGAGACTGGAGGGTTGAATAACATAGTGGAATATAACGTTCTAGCCCACCTTCGGAATTTGTCAGCCAAACTAAGCATTTACGATGCTCTGATCCTGTCCAAGGAGATGAGAGAAGCTTTGATCAAGGCTCCACTTGATCTGAAAATTTGCTTAGCTCAATTGGCCAGCAACGCCTTAGGTGAGGCTTGTTCGTTAAAGGAACAGCTCGGTGTGATCTTCACAGATGAAGATTTGTTGCTTAGAACTGTTGACCATAATCGACTTTTGTACATTTCAGTTAATATCAGAAGACTCACACTCTCGAGGGTGTTGTGGATTCAAGGGCATCAATTAACATAATGAATCTACGAACTTTAGCCTATTTAGACATTGACATCCATAGGCTTACAACAGACAAAATGATAGAGGGTTCAACCATAAAGGAGAAAGAGCTCTCGGATCCATAATATTGTCTATGAAAATTGGCGATCTAGTAACACTACAAAATTTCATATCATTGATTCAGAAACTTCTTTCAATGCCCTACTGGGTCGACCTTGGATTGACGAGTATAAGATGATTCCTTCATCTTTGCACCAATGGCATATAATATTTTGAAGAAGGAAAAGAACGGTGCATAAAAAGAGATTTGCAACCATTTTCAGTACACAAAATCTGCATCCATGAAGACACTACCTACTATGCTCCCATGACTCCAGAGAAGTGCCGAATAAAGAGGAAGATTCAAAAGTATTACAAGAGTCGGATCGTCAGATTCCAATTCAACGATCTTCTACCATTTCTCCAAGACAAGAAGGTGGAAACTCTTTTTGTCATCACATCCGAGATTAAGGACGGAGACGAGAACGAGGAAGAGTTTGGAAGATTGTTGAACAAAGGAGTTCGACAATCAACATCGAGTTCGAAGAAAGCTCGTAAGAAGAAAAGATTGAAAAGAATGCAATGACAATACACCGTAAGACACCGCGGTTCGAGATTTCTTTGGAAGAAGAGGAAGAAAATAATGAGTACAAGTCAATGTATGATAGGATTAACCACTACGTACAAGCCATGACCTTTACGTCGATTCGTTCTCATGAAGTCGAGGGTTTGGAGTTCAAGGAAGTACGTGGTGCAGGCATAAAACCAATAAAGTTCTATCGTGGTTCTTCTTCTTCCAATTTTGAAATCAATGTAAATTTAGACATGACGTTTTAAATGAATTAATGGAATTACCTTCTGGCTATTATTCTCCATTTGTTCAAAAGCTTGCTCAACGTGGTTTAGTGCCTAGTCAGTTATCAAAAGACAGGTTGCGCCTCTTCGGGAAATTGTGGAACATTAAAAATCGAAACTCTAAATCGAAAGAAGGCTTTTGTTTCGACACGGTAGGGCCTTTGCTTGATTATTACTGGTGAATCGAATGAATGTTGCTTTGAAGAAAAAGTGATCCCGAAGTGTCCAAAATAGAAGATGCATTCGAAGAAGAGATCAAGTCGACGGTGGATGAATTAAAAGAAATAAATCTAAGGATCGAAGAGTACCATCATAAGTTCTTTGCTCAGGCTTTAATTTGAGATAATTTATCCGATGTTTCATCATGCCAATTTTATTATTTAGTGCTTACGTTCACTTGATATCGATCATGCGAATAACTTCGAAAGATAAGATTTATGTCATATTCGATGACAATATCGAACGAAAGGCGAGATATGGCTTATGTCGCACGGAGTGCAAATGCCTAAAGCGGATAAAGTGAGGGTTTATGCCGCACTAGTGCAAGATACCTCGAAGTTCTATGGCATCATTGCTTATTCTAAAGAGCTTTGTTATCGAAGATAACCGCGTCGCTCCACAATACATGCTCCAAGCCTCCTTGTTGTAGTAGCATTTAGTTATAGAAGTGTCAAATCGATGAGGTGAGAAAAGTTTCGTGTTTTAGAAATATTTAAATCGAGATATCTTAATATCTTATTAGGAGAATATTTAAGTCGATTATGACGATACCAGCTAGGATCTCACTGGTTCCCTAATTTCGACCCCATCATTTTCTTCGTATTCACTTAATCCGTAATTCAATTAAATGAATTCGAGAATTTCATTCGTACCGTGGGAAACTCATTAACAACCGTAGCTTGCCTCATCCGAGGGATTTCCGATCATCCAAAGAGACGTTTTAATTTAATTTCACTTGTGATTTTGTTTTGTTTGTGATTAAAATTTTAGTTGTTTTATATTTTGATTGTTGTGGCGGTGAATTTTATCTTATTTTATTTTAATTTTGATTTTTGGTTTTAGTTTTGCGACTATCCTAAAAGGTTTGGTTTTCATGTTGGGTGATATTGTTATTTAACATGCAAGCTTGTAAGCAAGAAGTACAATGAAGAAAGTACAAGAAAAGAATGTACTACAAACTATAAAAGCGTACATCGTCGAGTCTTCTTTTCCTCCACTGTAAACATTAGCTTGCAATATTCATTTATAAATCTGCGTAACGAAGAAAGACTATAGATAGGTTTTTCATGGGTCTACTAAGTCTTATGTCATAACTTGGTGGGTCTTATTTCTTCATTTGATGATGCTTTCCTTTAATAAGTATAATAGGTTCAGTTGTCCTACAAGATGTCCAGAAGAGTTGTGAAATGATCCAAAGAATACCTAGATATTTCACAACCCTTTTGAACTTTCTTGAGTTCATTTAAACTTATCATTACTCATTAAATGATTCATTCATTTCATACCCTTATGCTCAATGAATATTGATGTTTTGATCATCCCAAAAAGTGGGGTAATTACCACTCGATATTTTCTTTATGAATTATGCGAGTAAAGGCCTCTTAGGGGTAAGTTAATTTATTAAGAATTTTTTCCAATATAATTTTAAAATTGGACTTGTAGTGTTTCAAAAAGTGTTTGATATTAGTAAAGACCCTTAAGACTTTAATGAGTATATTTATATTTTAGAAAAAAAGTTAAGTCGACTTTTATGATTATGATTCTTATCAAAAGATTGAATTATCATCGAACCACTGATTAGGGGTTTTCAATCATTAGTTATCATTTTTATGGGATGAAACTCCTAATTTAGGATCATTTAGTTTTGATCATCTTCTAAATTAATATAATTAAAGAAATTACAAGCTTATCCTTTAATATGACAAAACAGAGATGAGTTTCTACCACTTATCCCTTCATGTGTCAAACATTTTAACATGTTTATTAAGACCATTCATTACCCATTTACCCTTTAATTAAACCTAAATATTAATTAAGGCTAAATTCTTCAAATTTACAACTTTGCCCCTTAAGGACTTAATACTTCATAATTAATCAAATTTAACTCAAATGACTTTGAAATTTTTATGTTATCCCACTTATGGGTCAATTAAAACATCACATGAGAAAATGTGATTTTTTTTAAATTTAATTTAATTTTTATAATTATTTTCATGCAAAATGGCGATTTTCAAAGATAATTCAACAACTTGATCAAAACAAATTTTTTTCTTAGAAAAATTATTGGAGGGTCACTTGACAAGATGACCATCGTGACTAAATTTCATGATTTTTTGAATTTTAATTTAATTAATATAATTAATTTAATTTTTAGAGTATTAATTAAATATAAAATATTTTTTAATTGGAAAATTAGGTTTTATATTTTTCATTAATCTCTCTCGAGATCAAGAAATCCAAAGTTAAACAAATTTCATATTTTTGTGATTTATATTTCAATTATTATAATTATTTTAATGGGAACATAAGAAAAATCCATTTTTAAGCTTAAAGAATTATTTTTAACCCTTTAAAATTTAATAACTTTACTTAAAAAATTAAGAAAATTATTTCAATTACTCCTAAGTGAATATGAGACAATTTAGAACATTTTCATAAATTTTATCACTTTCATGATTTTTATGAATTTTTAATTATTAAAATATTTAAAGTAGCCTTAAAAATAAAAATTTTATTTTAATTACAATTTTACTTTTCTTATATCGCTTTCGATCATAAAGAACTCCCAAAACTAATTTCATAATTTTCTAGCTTGTATTTTATTTATTATAATTATTTAAATATCAAAAATATCATTTAACTTTAAAAATCCATTTGAGTGGTCAAATTAACTCCAAACGACTTCAAATTTTTTATGGGAGTTCCTCCGACCTTTAAGCACAACTGGAGAATTATTTTTAAACCATTTACATTTATATTTAATCTAATTTAATTTCCTTTTAGTTTTAGGGTTTGATGGCAATTAGAGTTATACTTAATGAGTTAAGCAAAGTTGTATTTTTTCTATGGTTCTCTGGTCATAATGAATCTACAAAAATTTACTTTGCATTTTTCTCGATCAGCATTTAATTATTACAATTTTAATTCCAAAACAGATGGTGATTACCTTAAAAATTAGGGATCTTCATATAGAGAACCTCCCGACTCTGGAAAATCAACAAGATCCTCATGACGTAGGGAGCAAAAGCCCTAAATTTTAAGCCATAGTGAAATGTACATGCAAATGGAGAATTGAAATACTAAATATTGTATTTAATTAATTAATAATCAAACATATATCAAATAACTCGAAATTATTTCCACATTGTTCTCCTTTGTTCACCGAGCAAGCATGATATTTTTCATTTATTTTTACGATTTTTCTATACCAAGTTATGGATTTTTAAAGGTCCATCGATTTAATTAATTCATTTTAATCCTATTTTTCTACTTATCCGACGCGACGCCGCCTCATCCTTAGTAGCTCCGAAGCACTACACGTCGTCTCCCCATTCGACACCACCATCCGACTTAGCTCGCGCTATATGCATAACAAGTCCGTCCCACGCGATCCCGACCTCTAGTTCGGTTAACCATTCTCGTCGCCGCAGCGCTCCTTCACATCGATCAGTCGCCATTAGATAAATATATATATATACACACACACACACACACACACACACACACACACACACACACACATATATATATATATATATACATACATATATTTGATTTTTAAAATAATTTTAAAATACTTTAAACACACTAGAAGCACCTAACACACAAGACGAACAACACGAGTTTTCCAAACTAAGTCAAATTTGTTAAACAAAGATTTCCCTGAATGAAATTAACCGCCGTATTTCCCCGACGACGTAAAAAATTTGACGATTGACAACTCTACGCGTTGCGGGATAAACACTTTCTTTCCTCAATCTCAGAAGAGGACAAACCGCAAATCACAACAAAGTTAAGACGCAAAACACAAGAAGACAAGAAACAAGTATGATTTACGTGGCTCGCCTCTTTTCGACCTACGTCCACGGGAGAATCGAAATAATTCACTAAGACAAGAAACAGAGAGATACTTAGCTTTTACATGATGAGCCCTCATCTTCCATCGACCTCCCTTCACATCCAAGCGCTCCAAGATGCTCTCCTCACCCTTAACAAGCCTACCCCACACTCCTCGAGTTCTTTTTCACTCTTACAAAACCCACACTAAAGCCTCCTTCATCTCATCTATTTATAGACAGATTACATTATAATATTCTATAAATACGATGACGTGTAACCTTCAAGCGATCGCATTGGCCTCACACGTCCACCCTTGTAGTCCTCCATCGTACTGCCTCCACATGTCCTTTCACATGTCCCGCTTCCAACGCATCGCCTCCACACGTCCTTCCACACGTCCTCTTCTGCGGTCTTCCATAATGGTGCTAAGACATTTCTAAAGTCAACAACTGATGCTTAAACTAAGTTATAAATTTACAAGAGCGGCCACTTACCTTAAGAACTAATCGAAATCAAAACAATAAATCTCCACCTCGACCCTCAATTATGCCGGAGCAGTGATTCCTCCACGTGCCTCTCACAGGCCCTCGCCCAGTGGAAGGATCACTAAGTCCGCACAAGTATTCAACTTAACATGCGCAGCTTGCAGAGATATCACAGTGGTTCTCTCACGAGATCTTCTACCACTATCGAGCCTTTAACGACGACGTCCCTTACGAAACGACGCTTCACATCTATGTGCTCGGATCTTTCATGAAATACCCGATTCCCTGCTGTGCTGATGTGCTATTGTCGCAAAACACGCTTATCACCTTGACGTATCCCAAGCTCTTCACGCATGCCTTTAATACATACTTTCCTTGATTGCTTCGACACAAATACGTATTCACTCGTTGTCGAGAGTGTCACAACCGATCGGAGGTTGGGACTTCCAACTGATCGCAGATCGAAGACAAATGAAGATAAATCCACAACGACTTCCTGTCAACGCTTCCCGCGTAATCGTAATCTACGTAACCGACTACTTTTTCTTCTTTCGCCTTCCCCGCTTCAAGAGAAGCCCCAAATCGGCAAGTGCTCTTAAGTATCTCGTGATCCATTTTAGTGCTTCCTAGCGGAGCCCGTCCCGGGCTTCGCCATGAACCCGCGTATAACACCGACGCGCGTAGAGCAAATCCTGTCCGCTACAAACCATACCATACATGATGCTACCAACCCCACCGGCGCAGGGGACACCCTCCATGTACCTTTCTCCTCTTCAGCCTCTCGGTGCTCGAGAGTTCGATAGTCCAAGTTGTCGGCCAATCAGACGCTTGCAACCCGCTAAGCTCTCGTGCATGTTGAACCTCGTTAGAACCTTCCGAATATATGATTTTCGAGACAAGAATAAGCTACCCTTTTCTTGTCTCCTGTAATCTCCATACCTAGATCTTCAGAATCGGTCCTGTGTCCTTCATGTCAAATCCGCACCGAGCATACCTTTCGATCTTCCGGACTTCCTCTCGCTTCCCGCCGGCTACTAACATATCATCCACATAAAGGAGCAAGTACGTACCGATTTCACCGTCTTGCCACTTCATGTACACACAACTGTCGTAGCACGCTTCGACAAAACCGATATTTAGCATGTAAATCATCAAATCGTTCGTACCATCATTGTCTCGGCTTGCTTTCACCTCGTACAACGCCTTCTTCAAAGAAGCAACTTTGTCCTTTATCTCGTGTGTGTTGTACCCATCCTACTCGATCCACGTAGACGTTTCTTCAAGTCTCTCCATCTGCAGAATGCAGTTTTAACATCTACCGTTCTAATTCCAAGTCGAATCGAACCGCTAGTGCTAAGACTATCCTAATCGAGCAAAGGCTTCACCACGGCGAGAAGATTTCGTCAGTCAATTCCTTCAACCCGTGCGAATCCCTTCGCAACGAGTCCGGCTTTGTACCCGATCCTCTCAGCACTCCGGCATGCATTCCTTCTTTAGAGGTCCACTCGCAACCGACTACGCGTTTGTTCGTTGGTCGATCCACAAGTTCCTGTGCTTTGTTCTTCATCGTAGAAGCCATTTCCTCATCCATCGCCTCTTCCCACTTGTGTCTTTCATCGCTCTTCGTGCTTTCGTAGCTCGCTTGGTCTCGCTTCTTCTATCACTTCAAAGAACACTCGCAGCATGTGAGATCATATCTCGCATGGCCGTATCTCTCTCACGGCTCGGATAGCTTCTCCTTCATCCGTCCCTTCACTAAGTCAGTAGCCGCGATCTTCTTTCTGTCACTCACTGCCGGTTCTCTCGCCACTTCATCTCGATCATTCACAGCTGTCCTTCGATCACCAAAGCTTATCATGCCTCCACCTCAATCGACGAATCCTCCTCAGTGACACTATCCCCGGTAACATACCTTCGCATATTTCCCATTTTCGACTCATCGAACGTCACATCCCTACCGACGACGCATTTTGCTCGATCTGTGCACTCGCAGTTTAGTAACCCCTGGTTCCATGTATCCGACGAAGATGCACTTCAAAGCTCCTCGCCTAGGCCTTATCCCGTCTAACGCGAGCGTATGCAATACATCCAAAGACTTTAAGCATTATCATAGGCTACCTCTGTTTTCCGTACCACATCTCCAAAGTGAGTCTTCATATCAACTACTGCCGACGCGACATCCGTCGATAAGCGTAGCTGAGCGGCCGACACAAGCCTTCGCCTGCAAACTTCGTAGACTCGCATTTAACAAAGCATGCACCGCACTCTCTGGTGAGAGTCCCGTTCATCCTCTCGCCTAGAGCCATCTCGTCAGGAGCGTTCCGGACCGGGCTCGCGGCTCTCAGTGATGCCATTCCTCCCCGCACGCCTCCTCAAACCGCTCTCCGAACAAGATCCGGCTCATCGCTCTGCTCGAGTGCTTCAAGCCTTCGCTCCCATCTTATTTTCAGCCGAGAGTTAACTGCACCCCGAATCGTCGAAAACCTTCATCTTTTGTTTTTGTAGATAAAGACCCATACCTTCCCTGCAGAATCATCGACGATGGACATGAAGCACCTTCCTCCTCCATGAGTCCGAGCCTCAGCTGCGCCCCATAGATCACCGTGCGCATAATCGGGCGGTCTTTCGATGTATGTATTCCAGTCGAGAACTTCACCCCGGTGGCCTTCCCGCAAGACGCATTGTTCAGCGTACCCAGCCATCGACCCGATCTCCGCATAACACGTTCTCCGCTGACACCTCCGTAAGCCCCTTTCACTTACATGCCCCACCCTCATGTGCCATGGGCCCGGATCCGTCAGTCTCGATCGAACCGCATTCGGTAGTTCCCGATCGCGCTTTTTCCAACTAAGTGAGCATGACCCCATTCTTTCCGACTCCTTTCACGACTATGAGAGAGCCCTTGCTACTCTGATACAAGCCTATTCTCTCGCCTCGAATAAAGCATCCATTCGACCTGCCGTCCCTAAAGAAATCAAATTTCTTTTAAGTTCTCGGGACGTCACCCGACATGCCGCAAAGATCCGTTCGACCTCCATCGAACATCTTTATTCCGATCGTCCCGCCGCCGATCACCTTACAAGCTTTATCGTCTCCAAGCAACCGGATCCACCATTTGCTGCCGGTAGTGTCTCGAACCGGCCTGCGAGGACACATGCGAAGGAGCACCCCGAGTCAAGCGATCCACTCTGCTAGATTCGCATTCTCGTGATCACCAGCAGCTTCACCCGAATCACGCCGTTCGAGACTACGTCGTTTCTCCGTAATCTTTGAAGCTTCTCCCGAAAGCCTTCTTTCTATCCCGGATGTCCCCTTCTTAAAATGACCTTCCGCGGCAATGCAAGACTTATGATCTCTGTAGGCATCGACTCTAACGTTTCTTCCCGACCTCGATCCGCTTCCGGTCACTTTTATATCCTTTATCGTCTCGATCTTCCTCTAACCATCGACCGTCTCCACCTGCGCTTCCTCCTTCATGTCGGTGCTTCTTCTCAGTGCTTCGGCTCGATTAATGATCGAACCTCTTCCGCAGTAATCGTTCGCGCCCCTCCACAGTAGCATCGCATCCTCGAACCGGCCGTAGCCTCTAGCGAATGTAGCCAGCGACAGCCAGCCGCCTTGTCCTCGTCATCCCATCTCGACGTCGATGTTCTCAAGATCATCTATGATCTTGTCGAACTCGTCTATCTCGGCTCCGAGACTAATTTATCTTCGTGCATTTTGAAAGAGATAGGCGCTCGGCTTCGTAAATAATCTATTGAAGGTGACTGTCGCGCAGAAGACTTCGAGCTCGGCTCAAAGCCGCGAGCCGTCGTCTCCCTCGACACCTCCTCGAACTCGTCGCCCAAGCTCAAGATTATCAAATCCATGAGCTTTCTCCACGATGCCAATCTTCTTCCTCTCGTCATGGCTCTACGGTTAAAGGCTACTTGACCGTGCTTCTTCGCGACACCCACTGAACCCACAGAGGCTTTCATCTTTACTCTCCACAGGGCCAAGTCGTTTTTCCCCGCGACTTTCGGACGGACCTGTGGAACCTATTGTCCCCGCTAAACACCTCTTCGCCGCGATTTGTCCACGATTCCTCCTACCAAGACGTGTCGAGATTTTCCCACGTACGGCGCCAATCGTTGTGGGATAAACATTTTCTTTCCTCGAATCTCGGTAAGAGAACAAACCGCAAATCACAACAAAGCAAGATGCAAACACAAGAGCACAAGCAAACAAGAGGATTTACGTGGTTCGGTCTTTTCGACCTACGTCCACCAGGGAGGGAATCTGAAATAATTCACTAAGACAAGAACAGCAAGTATTTGCATTTACATAGATGAGCCCTCATCTTCCATTGCGCCTCTTCACATCCAAGCGCCCCAAGATGCTCTCCTCACCCTTAACAAGCTAGCCGACACTTTCGAGCTTCTTTTCACTAACTTACAAAACCCACACTAAAGCCTTCCCTCATCTCATCTATTTATAAATAGATCAGATCACATTATAATATTCTATAAATGGATGAGATGCAGACCTTCAGCATATCGCATGGCTTCCACATGTCCACCTCTTGCAGCTCCTCCATCGTATTGGCCTCCATGTCCTTTCACGTACCCTGTTCCATCAGCATCGCCTCCACATGTCCTTCCACATGTCCTCTTCTAGTGGTCTTCCATAATGAGGTGACACCTTTCTAAAGTCAACAATGGAGGCTTAAAGTAAGTAGAAATTTACAAGAGTGCCACTTACCTTAGTAACTAATTGGGGGTCAAAACAACACTACGGTATACCTAGCGATTTATGGTTTAGATATTTTAATTTCAAAAATTATATTTTATAAATTTAATCACTTCATTTTTCACTCACAATCTTTATACATCGCGTTTAAACAGTTAAGTGCTGTATCGCCTACAGCAATATGTCTTTTCTTTATGCCCCGAGTATCGAACCCACTCGGGAAGTTCATAAATTTGATGAATTTAAAATAGGCACTTGCTGAATCTAGGAAATTTGAGCTAGAAATAGATTTGATTTTAAGTGAGCTAGTAATTTTACTAAACTACTACTAATCTTCTAAGTTAACTATTCAGCTAAGTACACTAAACTAAATTAAACAGAAGGTTTAAGCTAATTAGAATAAGCTAAATTATGTAGGAAGTTCAAGCTAGTTAGAGGCTCCCTTCTTTTGTAATGTAACTAGTAGCTGGTGTATGTGCAATTAAACTAGAATCCCTAATTAAAATCTGTGACAAATAGGAGCATCCCTTTCTTTACCATTTTCCAAATGCATAAAAAGACTAGGTTAACATAGAACTTGTTTCCTCGTCACCACTAGAAACCTCTTAGTTATCCCCGTTAAAATCATCTCTCTATTTATTTCGCACTAATAACAGGACTAATTTTTTCTTCACCCTAAAGATTAGTGTGGTAATCATTTGTTGTTTGAAGCCATAACCCTCCCGGATCTTATGGGTTCGCAACAAATTTTAACACTTCAATTGGCCAAATTGCAATGTAGATGAAGCTTAGATGAAATGCCATCACATTCATAGAAGTAACATGATTCTAATTAAAGTACTCCCTACACATGCTGCTAATTCATCACAAAAGGAAGGAAGCAAGTAAACTACTCAGATTTCATAGAGAAAACCACAAAGCAAATCATCTTGTATAAAATAAAGTCAAATGCTATAAATTACTTCAATACAAGACAATGAAAATATAAGAAAATTATCATATTCCCTGAGAAAAGAAGAAAATTCCAATCCAAATGTGTTCTCCTTGCAATCTCACATTAGATCCTTACAACTCTCACGGTATTCAAAGTAAAATACAGAAAAACAAAGGAAAACTCTTACTTCTTCCTTCAACTCTCTGCACTCTATCTTCTTCCTTGAACTCTCCAAAGCCTTTTTCTTTAATCTGCAGTTAATCACCTAAGGAAAATGTTCTAAATCATGTGAAAAACTACTGGAAAACCATCCAGCCGCTTTAGCGCCTAGGCGCCATTCCCTCTATCGGCTTGGTAGAACACCTGGCGCATATGCGCCGATATGTAGCGCCTAAGCGCCAAGATCAGGCGCCATGGCGCCAAAAGCTGGCGCCTAGGCGCCAATTCAGTTCCAAGCTCCGATGCTCCATTCGCTCTCGTTTCACTCTATTTTCGCTCCAGATTTCTCCATTTGCTTTACTTATTATACCTGCAATTAAAAACATAAAAATATCTTCCATTAAAGTATAATATCGTAAAAAGTAACATGCTGATACGTGTTAAGCATCGAAGAAATAATACCATGTAGGTAATCTGCTCGCTGCTTGATTTGGTGCCACATAATTTATATCTATATTTATTTCTCATCATCCAAAAAAAAAAAAAAAAATTTTGTTCACCGGTCAACATCTCGGAAATATTTAAAAAGAAAGAAACTTTTTGTCTTCTTCAACAATTAAAGCAGCATTTACCAATAAATATGGGGTTGGTTGGCCGACTGAGAAGTACATGGTGGCTTCATTTTATTTGGTTCATGACAACGTTGTTTTTCTTCACAATTTGGATTGCTTCCATTAATGGTAAAATCAGGTTACAGTATACATTATGTTTGGCCATCTTAATTAGCGAATGAGAATTTAAATGATAAATTGGAGATTTTTATCTGTTTCTTCTAAGAATTCATATATTGTTGTGATGATAGCCCAGATGGGGTTTGTTGAGTGGAGCTTTCACCTCTCTTTCATAGTCTTTTGTTAGGGTTCTTCACGACTGGGAAATTCAAACTAGTCCCTTTAGTGTAACTTGTTTGGAGAAGCTGTTATTCAAAACATTATATTGTGTATTACAAATTTTTTTCTTAAGAAGTCTCGATCATATCTTTCTCAGCAGTACCATCGACTTGACGATCGGATTGCCAAACACAACTTTAAGAAACAGACAAAAAATAGTTTTGATAAACACAAAAAGTGCGGGGGCGACATCGCACCATCAATACACCGTTGCTTTAAATGCACCGTGTAGGATTTTGCAGAAGTCCGATAAATTTCATAGTCGATATTAATCTGTTACAACAACAACTAGAATAATGTAATTAATGAAAATCATTCTTTTTCAGAATAATCAACATTGTGAAATACAGCAGCAAAGTGGGGAAAGAAAAGTGATGACGGAGAATGCTATTCATTGCTTCTTGAGTAAAGGTGGTGGTTGGATATGAGGCCATGAGATTGTGAGGGACATGATGCTAAGCCTGCATCATTTAATTAAAGCTGGCTAGCTAGCTTTGAGGTTTGGTGCTTGGTTTTTTTCTTTGGAAGATTTACATACATACCACTTAATTTCTATGTATTTACATATTTAACATCTAAAATTCGATAAAAAAAACCCTAAAGCACTGATGTCGGTGCAAATCCACATGTATGATGATGTTGAATGGATGTATAAACATGCGACTTGTCGAGACATAATATTTTCTCCTAAACTTCAATTGATGCATACATGTTATTTTAACTATGCGGTACATTTTTATTCAACTGAACAATGAAGAGTGTTACACACGGTTATTTGCTAGAAGACTAGTTTGGATTGATAACAAAACAGTGAAAATTTTGAAATAGATTGTAGATTTTGACCCATAGACTGGACCACCAACCATATCGATTTGGATTCACCTCTCTGGCCTGAAATTTCATTATTTATTCAAAAAGTGTTGTACTCTATAACATTAGTCTTTGGTAAGCTAGTCAAAACAGACATTCCTATTTTTAATCTTTCACGCCCTTCAAAAGCCAAGGTGCTTGTTGAAAGGGACATCACTTCAATCACTCCTGAGGAAATTTAGTGAGGCTTACAACATCAAGGATATTGGAGAAAAAAATAGGTATTGAGCCTTTCCCCATGTAATGCTCTCACTGTCGTATGTTCGGCCTCTCCAATTCTCAATATCATCACCTACACCCTCATCTAAAACAAAAAAAAGCAAAGTGCTCGGTCAGATTTAGAGATCCCTCTCCTCCTAATCTTCTCTAAGTTAATGACACTCTTGATCATCACAAATATATCTCTGACCCCAATAATGGTGACCGTACCATCTAGTCCACTAGTCGACGTTGTTGTAGGTTCCTTTACCCCCGCGGGCAATCTTTCAACTACTCAGCCTCTACATAATGATCAAAATCAAGGTCCTCTTATTCCTTCTGTAGAAGATTTGTGGGTGGTGGCAGAAGATATATTTCGTACTTCACATACTTTAGAACTTATCATTGATGATGTAATGGTTGGCAATCTCGTGGTGGAATGTTTAGCCCTACGTGTGCCCTAGCTTCAATTTCAACACTCTACCCTAAGTGAGCTATCTATTGCAGCCCTACCATCTCATCAAATCGAGCATGATGTTACTGTCATTCTAGCACAAGGAGCTCATGATGTGCAACAATCTACACATGCTCGATAATCTTTAGACCATTACACTCATCAGATGAGCCAGTCTTCGAATAAGGAATGACGAGTTTACACATCCATGAAGAAGAAGAAGAAGAATAGAGGTCTACTAGAACCCAAGAACTTAATGAATGATACCTTAGTTGTTTCTGGTAATGACATGAAACTTAACCATTTGTTAGCTGGCTCCTACACTAGAACTGTAAGTAAGAGATAAGGATACATTGGGTCGTTCTCATGCTTCCATTTTATGTTGAATCTGCAAGTGGTCAGAGACTATTGGAGTAGAGGTAACATGCCTAGGTTTAATTTTGTTTTTTCGGTATACATATACTTTTTTTGGGACCTTGGTGTGTGTTGTATACCAGAGTGCTTATGATTCCATTTTAGTCCATTTCATCCAACCTATCTATACCTTTTCTTTCTAATATATTAGCCATTGAGCTTAAAAAAAAGAAAAACTATGCACGAAAAAGATGTATTCACTAACTGGTTAAAAGTTAAAAATGATGGTGCTTTTGATGCGATACGAAAGATTTGGTTGGTATAAACATAAAAATAAATTTAGGTTGTAGATATGTGAATACATTAGAATTTGATGGTATGTATGTAGATATCTCATTCAGGATGATAGCGACTAAATTCAAAACATGGAGAAAAATAAAGGACGGCCTAGTCACATCAAAGATAATATGGAGAAAATTAATGCTAGTATAGTCGCAAACAATCTGCACTTCACTTGGATGGATTATGAACGCACCACTTTGTCACATTGAAATCAATGCAAATTAGACATGGAATAGTTAAATAAATTGCTTGGGACACTGAAGACTTTAATATGTGAATTTATATGTTGAACCTTCTTAGGACGTAGGGTTGCGTAATATGTGTGTGTGCATACAATTCAAAAAAAGATCGTGTGTCATGAGAAGAGTACTAGGAAAAGAGAGAGAGAGAGAGAGAGAGAGAGAGAGAGAGAGAGAGAGAGAGGGAGAGAATCATCCCGCAACTGAAGATCAAGATGAGAGCTCGAATGAGGAAGGAGATTCAAATCCTCGTATGGGGAAAAACAAGGGAAAAAATGCCCTCATCTCCCTGTCATTTTATGCATGTCTAGGGAGAAAACTATAAACTAATTTTAAACTAATTTTAATAAAACACCTCACACTCGTATCATTAACATTTTCCCGATATCTCGATAGGAAATTGATGACAAGGTCTTGACATATTGCTAGCTAATGTCGGAAAAAATGGTATGGCGACTATCTTCTATATCCGGGTGCGTCGGCGAGACGTCTTTAAATGAGAGAAGGATGAGTGTCTGTGGAGGCCATGGTGGCCTCCTCGAATTGTTGTCTGGAATGGGATAGATTTGAGGTTGTCTTCTTGAGGAAGATATGGAATGAGCAGGATCCCTCACTTCGGTGGATGTGATTGATTTAGCCACTTTGAAAGGAGGGCTTAAATCGGCCATTTAACAGGTGGGCTCGACTCAATCACTCTCGACAGATAAGTTCGAACCGATGAGATGGAGTTTAATTTCGAAATTCATGTATGTCGGTATTTGTGTATACAATATACCTTCCCTCCGCTTGAGGTTTAAATTTTTCTTTGATAGGAGTTACGCTCAACATAATTTAAGCCTAAAAAGTTATTCACCCACGCTACTCCCCTAATAAAATTTTCGTTTACTCATTTTAAAAATATTGAATTGAGGCAAAAAAGAGAAACTTTTACTTAAACTCCATATGGCCAGTCATAACTTGTGTTTGAATATCCTTTGTAAGTTTAACTTGAATATTGTTAACTATTTAAAAATAGATTTTAATTTTAGCTTGGATCGAGATCGGGCCGAACTAAACGAGTCGAGCTATGAGCCAAAACATTTGATTAAAATTTTTTTTCCGAGCCGATTTCGAGCCATACATGAATCCGCTTGAACTTATTCGAGATCGGCTTGTAGTATTGTTATATATATAAAACTATATATATGATGCTAAGTAACATTGAATATAACGAGTCACGAGCCAATTTTGAGTAGATTTCGAGTTGGTACATATCTCAATTGCCCCTGTAGTGTTGGTTGCATGCTAGCTGAGAAAACAAGGATGGTAATGTGGCATGAAAGACCAGACAACGGGATCCAACAATGGGATCACGAGGTACATAGATCGTAACTTACATTTTGCGGTGTATAGAGCCCCAAAACTCATATTTTCCTCTTCCTTCTACTTCACTGTCACGATACAGTCGTAATTAGAGCTAACTGGGAAGGTAACGATGGGATTGTGTCGTGACCCGTGTGATATAGTTGCGACGTAACCCTTGTGCTACGGTCACACTTGTCAGGGAAGGAGAATGCGAAGGTGAGCGAAGAGTTGGGTTTCACTTCTAGGCTCATTGAACTACCTCTCCTCGGGAAGTCTCCGGTCTCAACCATCACATTTCGTTTCTCGGTGATGCCCCGCAAGGAGGGGGCACGTATCTTTTTTGGAGGTTTGTCATGGGAAACCACGAAACGAGAGCTTGCTGTTGTTTTTATTCAATTCGACAAGGTTCTGAACTTGTATATTATTGTTGAAAGAGATATGTGAAGGTCTCTTGGATTTAGATTTGTGACTTTTGCTAACAAACAAGCAATGGAGGATGCTATCAGGGAGATGCACAATAAAGAGCTGACCAATCGACAAATATCAGTCAACAAGGCTAAGTCAAAGGTGGGTTCAGATGATTCAGAGCAAAGTTATACCGGTGGTGGCTACTCATTTAGTATAGCAGTTGAAGGAAATCTCTCTCCTTGTTCTAGGACTCGGCTTAGATGAAAAAGAGGCTACCGAGCAAATATGATGGTAGCAAAAAGCGATGGAATGATATGGGTAGTTTTTACCAATGAGAATCGCGAGTTATTGGAGATGTTGAAGAGGAAGAAGAGAGCGGCATATAATGTGACTGAGGATGCATCCATTTTATTGTCATCTAAGGGGAACACTGCTTGTTATGCTCACTCAGCCTAAAGTTACTCATGGTACACATGCTTTTGCTTCTATATCCACCATAAGATCATCGAATTGATAGTAGCATCTTGACATGTGATAGGTGCCTCTAGTAAGTTCTCTTCCTATACTTATCTAGTAGTTCCAGAGAGCATTCAGACCTCTAATGGTACAATATAGCTTGAGGTTAGTAAGGTTAAGTGAGGTGTTCCAACTCTATGTAATGTTTTGCATGCTCCTTGCTTTCCATTGAACCTTTATTCCATTAGTGCTATTATACTTCAATTAAAATGTGTTGTTTCATTTGATATTCCAAAGGTAATCTTCCAAGAAAAGGAATTGGCCATAGACTTAGAACTGATACATGGCATAGTTGACTATAGTGCTTGAATTGAGAGATGACAGACTCAGCCTTGACAACCATGGTTGAGAATGCCGAGCAGGAGGATCTGAGAGAAGTGTAGAGTATGTTTTACTACAACATAACAGTCACATGGGACACTCTTCATTTATTCTATTAAGTTGTTTGTATTCATCCTTGTATGAGCTCTTATGCTAGTTCTGGAAAAAGGTGTCTTTATGTTTTTTATTTTGGTGCACTCAAATGTATAGAGTCATTGTTCTAGCTTAAAGAATAAAAGTACTTAGAGTTTGAAGGCTCTTCAAGTGAAGATATTGACTCTTGAAGATGAGAAAAAAAAATTGCAAAATCAGTTCGTAGAAAAGAGATTCATATGAGACTTCTACCATCACAAGCCAACTTGATACAACCCATCATATTGAAGTGGGCCATCTTGTATCGAGATCATAATAGATAAATTATTACGTAAGATTTATTTGGAAGAAATCTTCCTTATCTATTTTTCTTCAAGTTTCATACACAACCCCTAATATCATCAAGTTTTGTAAAATAAATATACTCAAAATTTATTCTAATCATGGTATTATATATCAATATATATATATATATACATATATATATATATATATATACATATATATATATATACATATACATATACACACACACACACAACAATCATGGTTTAATCTCTCTATCATAAAAAATCTAAACATCATCATTACTGTTGAAAATAAAGATTGAAGATAGTGACATACCTTAAATTAGACTCCTTCAAATAATCCAAAATTCTCTACTCAACTTGAGTCTTACCCTTCCCTGAAACAACACGGGATTAAAGCAGAGGAGAGCAATCAAAGCTCAGTGGACTACTCAAAATCTATTGCAATTTTTAATATTAAAAATAATAAACATATATTCGATGTAAATAAATTCAAGATGACAAAATATCATGTTTAATATCTATAACAGTGTCGATGAAAGAAATTATAACTATAGTAGGCACATGCTAAATAATAGTATAAGCAACATGATGTCATAAATGTAGGAAAATAATATGAAAATCAAATTTAATTCTTTTTTAAATTATTTTAACATTTGCACTCGACTCCTTATATCTCTACTTTCACTTATATCTTCACTTGTTCATGTTTTCCCTATGTTCCTTATAATTTCACTTCCACTAATACCTCCACTTGTTCACATTTGTTCAGGCGTATTAAATGCACAGATGGTTAATTACATATGTGCAAAACTCTTATAACTCCACTTGATTGCACATAATATACAATCACCCAGTCACAAACACCTGTAAATCCACCATTTTACCATTTTTGGCCCATATTTATGAAACGAAAGCATATCAATGCTAATAATTTTGACATATCAAATTTCACAATATAATGCGGAAAATGATACATACCAAGTAAATACAAGTAATAATATAATTTGTGGGGGAAATAAATATAAAACATTTCTTTGAGGTTTAACGCACATGTCAAATTTTACAAAATATTTTATAGCACAAAATACCTGTAAAAAATAAATATTTTTGTATCGATATGTCTAGTATAATTTAACCTACAACATCTAAAACGTTGTACAGTGAAAAGTTTGTAAATCTCCGTAGATCTCAATTTGTATAAAATTTTGGAAAATAGAATATTAAAATTTTACGAAAAACCAATAAAATTGAAATCCAAAGTAGGTTAACACTAGCCTACCTAAAGCAAGACAATCTCCCCAACAGGCCCAATAGACGAAATAAACTCATTAGCCCCCGAAACTAGCTTTCGATCTCTAAACCCTCTCCTTTTTTCTCTACAACTCACGATTTGGAGAAGAAAATGAAAAAAATGCATGGGATGATTTTGGTAAGTAGCTTGAGAAATGAAATAATTTAATGCTTTAAGATATTTATAGTAAAAGGATTTTTTTATAAAATAAAAAAGGATATAATGGTAATAACTGAAGTTTTATTTTCTTATTAAATGTAAACTTTATATAAATTTTTTTACATGTTTAAATAAATTACTCCAAAAATTATGAAAAATAGCCAATAAATAGAAAAAGATTTCTAAAACGCACGAATACGAAATCCTTAAGAGAAAAAAATCCAACAAGAAATATTTTATTTTATCATTGTGATGCCCATAAAATTAGGTAAAAATATGCTTAATGTATAATCAAGTTTGTTGTACAATTTGACAAATTTATTTATAAATAGAGCATGAAACAAAACTATTAAAAATTAACGAATAAATTAAACATAAAAAGTTTCAATAATATAAAATAAAGATGCAAGGCTTACCAGATCTCAAAATCAAGTCTCAATAAGTACACTCGGTATATTACATTAACAATCGTTACATCCGTAAAGAGATTCGTGTATGCACCGCAGGATTGGGGTCAACATTAATGGTGTATCTCTTAGTGAAGCATCCGAAAACTTTCATTTTTTGTAAGAATGGTGTTGAAAACCAGCGGAAGATAGTGCATTCCAATGATGATGGGGATGAGGAGCATATTGAGATCAATTAGTGTTTGATCTACAAAGAATACATTTTTTTTCTTTTATTTTTTTCTTACTTTTTTCTTTTATAGTAGCACACCGATTTAGTTAATATTTTATATGTTGTTATATATGAGCGTTGGCAATATGTTGATCTTGAACATTATTTATTGTGCATCTATTATTTGAATTGAAGCCTGAGCTTTGACATGATGTTGGTGAGGTCAATAACGTCAATTTTGCTCGTTCATTGTATTGATTTCTTATAACTTACTACTAAGAGAAGACAAATACTAAGAGACGACAAATTCATTATAAGTATTGTTATGAATCCAATAGTACCTCCCAATAGAAGCATAGTGATTTTAGGCTTATGCCTTGTAAGATCTATTGAGTGTACTTATATCTTTTGTGGCCACTATTCTTTTAAGATTTTTTGAATGTACTTATATCTCCTGTGACTTATAGCCTTTTAAAATTTTTAAGTTTATTTGTCAACCAGTTACTCGATTGAGACTTTCTAGTGATAAGAACCTTGTCCATTCTCATGGAGTCTTCTCTTCCTCCTCATTCGCGAGGCAAAATATTACATTCGGACAACGAACGTAGAGTTACGTGCGGAGCCCAATCCATGAAGCCACGTGTAAACCAACAATAACGCGGAATAACATGAGCATAACATGAAAGAATATTCCTCGTGTTATTCCCGGTCAGCAGTATTTTGGGCGGAAAAATGCAGGGAATATTCCTCCGTATTATTCCGCGTTATTCATGTGTTATTGTGGTAGTATTGTAATAGAATATTCCCTCGGGTTATTCCGCATTATTCAAATGTTATTATGGTAATATTGATGTATTATTGTGATAGTATTATAATATCACCATAATAATACTTAATAACCCAAAATAACACGAAAAATTCGTTAGTGTTATCGGCGTTATTGCAGTATTTCAGGTGGCTGCGCACGATAACTCTTAGCTCTACTTGTCCGGCCGGATGTAATATTTTGACCCATTCGCGAAATCTGCCGATTCTGCTCCTCTCCCTCCCGCTCCCTCCCTATAGCGAACTCTCCCGGAGCCTCCCCTCTCGCGAAGCTTCTCCCGCTTTTTCTTCTCCTCTCGTGACCGAGAACACCTTTTTTATCCAAGCTGTGAAGCACCCCTTTCCCTCTGAAGATATTCTTGCTTGGTTGTTTGTTTGGCTGCGGAGGCCTGTTGCATGGCTTTCCTTAGTCTTGTATCCTGTTGAAAGAGTTGTTACTTTTCTATCCATGGGAATGCTGAAGATTCTAGGACCGATAGGTAGAAGGCAGGTAGCGTACATAACACTCCAACTTTACAATTGCTTGTTTTTTATTCTCTATGCATATATGATTTTTTATATACCAATTGTGTTTCTTTATGGAAATTCGCATTGCATATCTTTGATTCTGTAATCCCGTATGTGAAATGCTTAACTGCATTGTTAAGGTGACATCAATTCACATTTCAGTTTTAATAGTTTGCTTAAGCTGGGGATATCTTAATGATATCATGGCTCATGCTTTTGCTATTTTAATTTCTTTTAAAATAGTTATATCTATAAGTTATTTGGATGGATAACGAAGTCGCTGTAACTAATATAAGAAAAAAGGAACTTAGACGTTCGGGCTTTCTAAGTGAGAAGCAATTCCAATGACAACTTTACTTCCAATTTGTTCTTTTTGAACTATTAATTATTCTACATATGGATAGGTTCACGTCGGTTCAGGAAAATACCATCATTAGCAAAATGAGCCTGCTTTGAAACTAAAATCATATTGGTTCTGATGCTAGTTTACTTGGCAAGTGTTGTCTTTGCAGATGTCCTGCTTACTTCCGAGATATATTTCTATCAAAGCAAGCTGCCATCCTATTTTGTGACCAATTTTGGTAATGCGTGCACCCTGTTTGTTTGTTTGCAAGATTTCATTCTTTTTATTTATTCCCCAAAATTTTTTGTCCTTCAACTTAAAGCTGTAATTTGGCTTAATTTGTTGCTGAATAAGAGTACAAGCGAATCAAGCATGATCCAACCTTAACCTTTTGATACTGACCACATATTACTAAATTTCTATACATTTACACAACTAACGCCTAAGGCTCGATTTTTTTCTTTATATAGGGACAATTACATACAGATCACCTGAAACATGCTATTTACAAATCTAGCACTTACGTACATCCATCTTTAAGGCTATGCATACATGCCACCCAATTCCCAGAGTTTACATATCTAAAAATATATTTCTTTACATCTATGCCACCTGAATCTTTCATACCAAATAAAAATTGCTACAATCTTGACCTTTAAATGCGGAATATGCCTCCCCCTGCATGGTTGAGGTGATATGCATACAAACATTGAAATTTGGGTGTTAAATACATAAATATATAAGAATTGAGTGGGTAAATGCCCCAAAAATCAGTCTTCACTATGGTCTTTTGAGTATGGCTTGAATTCAATAATAATAAAAAAAAAGAATTTAATTTGAAGAAAGTTGGCAGAAATCAGTTGGCTACATTAATTAAGAATAAAAATATTAAGGAGGTTATTTAGTTTGCAGAATTCTTCATTGGATGTCAAACGTAGAAAGTGAAAATTCCCTTTGGCATATTCCCTTCGGCAGGAAAGAGGAGTGACTGAATCTTTGAAATTGCGAGCATCAGAAATAGAACAGGAGATATAGAAATATGTTTGAGATGAGGATTTGTTAGAAGTAAGGTTTGAGGAGGCTTTAAGAGAGTTTGATAGGAATATATACCATTGCGGAGTTCAAAATAAAATATATAAATAAACTTATATCTTCCCTTTTTCTTTTTACTGCAATCATTTGCACTTGAAAATAGGGAACCAAAAGACGAGGAGTATGATATTGTGTGACCTTACATAGAAGTTCTACACAACATTGGTTTGTTCAGGATCTTATGAGATTATGTATTAGAGCTTGTAAAGATCTTCTCTCGAACTTAATTTGTTCATCAATCATATCATTGATGCAACCCCATTTCATACCTCACAATTCTATTCTCACATAACATTCCACTTTCAAATCATTGCCAAACCTCCCTCCTTCCTTATTTTTTTAATAGAAATCAGAACTTGGCATCCAGAGTTGAAGGATCATTATAAAAAGCCACGGATCTTTCAATTCTTATATATTTACACTTATAACACCTAAACAATCGTGTTTACATATCCACCACCCAATTCTTATATATTTGCATCTACAACACTTTGGTGTCTTGATCCGATGCATAAAAAGTGGTACTTCATTTTTGAAAAGTTAAAAAATATTTTTGATGTGATATTAAAAATTGGAGTGTTATATATATGTGAATATAAAAGTTTAGGCATTAAATATGAGGTACATGGGGGCTGAGTAGCAGATATCTGAACCCCTCTCATATACTTACCTCGACATTAGTTATAAAGGCGTCTAAATTTGATCGAAAGCATTTGTAATGTGGCAAATCAATGTTTGGCTAACTCTTTATTTGCACCTTATATTTCTTCATATTTGGATTTGTGACGTGCTTATATAAGTTTGACGAGTACAAATAATGGAAGAATTACATGCTCACCACCCAACTCTTATTTGTTTGCATGTATAACACTTAAACTCAATGCTTTACATATGAAATGGTGCTTCTCCTTTGATCCTGCATGCTTCAACACTTCACGATAAACCTCTAAACCGCTAAGTAGGTAAATAGTAGAGGAAGGAGGGAATATGTGAAAACTATATTTTCAATGCGATGATTAGAATAAATAAGTGATATGTTTGTGCAAAATGAAAGTTTAAGTGTCGGATATATAAACACATAAGAATAGTGTGGCGTGCATAGGAATTCTCCTCAAAATTTCGGCCAAGTGCTATGAAAGTAGTTAAAATGCCTTGCTTAAGCTTCTTTTGACAATTAGAAATGCTCAAAACTTGTGACAATATATGGAGCATCGAGCGGGGCTATAAGAAGAATGTGCATATTGGTACGAGCCATGATGAGAACGCCATTTAGGTATGTGGTGAAGTGGTGTATATCCTGAACCCGAGTATGTGAGGGCTCGGGATTAGCACCACTGCTCTCCAATACCTAATAAAGGGTTACCCTTTTGTCCTCGAAGTGCTGTCAGCAGTCCAACCCGACAATATGGTTCACATGTGAATTGCCCAATGACATAAAAGTAATGACGGTATAATAATTTTACTTTTCTGAAAAGATACTACGCTTGTGGAAAAATTTAAACACTTCAGATCTGTAGATCTAAAGGCTTTTGAACGTCATTTTTGGCCCGCTCACATGTCAGCCACACTGGCCGGGTTGAGAATTACTCTCTCTTGGAGTCTTTGTGGGTAATCATTTACCCTGCTATTGCGGCGCAGGGGCAACGGTGTGTGGGTGTATTGTGGTGGTATTGACAGGGTATTGTCGTTGGACCGTGGTGTTATTGCGGCGGCGGGGCAGCGGTGTTATTGTGGGTATATTGCGATAATATTGTGGGAAAAATGCGGCGGAGTTAGGTGCTAATAGGAGGCGGTGTTATTGAAGCAAAACAGGGTGGTGTTTATGATGTTATTAGGGTTGTATTAAGGTGTTATTAGCATAGTATTGAAGGGAAATTCGGGGACAGTGGTATTATTTGGCGGTGGCAATAATTATAACACCAACATAACACCTCATAGGTTACTTGAAATCCTGAAATCAGAACTTAGGTGAGTTTTTTCTTTTTTAAGAATTGTCGTGATACAATTTGAGGGATTGATTTGGTGAAAAGGAATTTAGAATATAGGTCAAAATTTGATTGGTTTTGATTGAGATGCATTTGAATTTGAACTTGGGCAATTTTAGGCTTGGGCTTGATATTGGGTGACTTGAACTTACATTTGAATAGTTTTTTATTAGGGTTGAAATTTGGTTGGATTGACTTTGATTTTGGACTTGAATTTAATGGCATCAAAATCAATCATGGTGAACTTCATGAGGCCTCAAGTCTATCATGAGGCTTGGTGAATTTTGGTTTGTAGATGAGAATTCGAGGGAAATCGAGGATTTTAGTTGAAATTGGTGATTTTGATAATTTTGAGAATTTGGAGTTAGGAAATTGGGTGGCTTGAAGCAATTGGGCTAATTTTGTGCAAATTTGGTGATTTTGGATTTTAGTAAATTGTAAAATGAATGTAACCATATTCTGGTGTGATGCAATGTATGTGAATTGTGCATGGGGTATTGTACGTGTGTGGGGATATGTGTATAAGTGAGATGAGTGTGTATGTGATGTAATGTATGTGAATTGTGCATGGCCAAGCCATAAAGGGTTTCCCTAAGGCCTTGAGATCTTATGAGATCTCTTTTGAGCCTCAACATGTTGGTCCCTAATCACTCGACCAAATGGTGATGATTTGAGACCATTCATATGAGACTTCACAAAAGAGTGAGGAGGTGGTTTGAACTTCTAAGTGGGGTTAATTCCATCACTAGTCCTCGAGGATAATCAATAGTGAAAGTCTTACGACTAGCATCCTAAGCTTCTAAGAAGAGAAAGGGAAACATCAAACATGAGTTCAACATGACCAGACACTTGTTTAAATTTTTTTTAAAGTTTGAAATATCAAAGGAGTCTTGATTTTCATATGGAGATTAATAACTAGGGTTGGGGGAGTAGACATACATCAACTAAACCTTCGAAATCACGTAGGAAAATGGGCATATAAATTTTAGAAGTTCTTAATGCATAGACATAGAACATTTTGAAATTTAAATTTAAGTTTTTTATTTATCGGCGGAGATTAAAAACCATCAGTGCTCCCAATTGACAATACATTAATTTTAAGATCATAATTTAATTTTGCAAATCCAAATTTTTATTTTGAATTTAATATTTTCTGCAACCACTGTCATTTAAATATAAAAAATTTTGGTGATCTTAATAGATTTTAGAGTTTTGAAAACTAGTGTTTGGCTTCTAAATAATGATTACATCATTCCTCATAGGAATGATATTGGATTCAATTCACTTAATTATTTGAATGTTACGCTAGCGTGATCCATGCCTAAGCTGGATCATGTGACTCCAAACTAATTTTTTTTACCCTAAACGACCAATCACCGAAGCTACCTTCACCTAATGAAAGATCATTTTGGTCTCCATTTGCAACGGGCAATGATGTGGACAAAGTTGTTGGAAATCACCATAAATCATAGTAATGTGGAAAGACTAGAAATACTGTAGCAAGGCCATCCACATCAAGTCACCAAAGGGATGCCACAACAAGAAGAGACTTTTTATAAGTCATGAATGATGATAGGAATTGTCCCCAAATTTATAAAGTAGAGAAATGGACACAGTTTCAAAACCAATCATATTGAAAGGAGAGGACTCATCCACGTTGTGATTGCTCTCAACTTTAATATGTCCTACTTTGTATTATATTGGAACCTCAAATTATAGAGGAAAGGTTTGCATCTTATATTTTTCTTAAATACAAGTAGAAGTTCTTTACCTAGGCAAGTCCTTATAGTTTTTTTATTTTGGGGTTTTTCTAAGCAAAATTTTGAAAATTTCCATAATTTATTTAACTGCTCATATTTATAAGAACTAAAAAAAACATATGACAGTCAAGATTGACACGTTCACTATGGCTTGATTCCCATACTAAAAAATGTTTGAAGTTGAATTTTCTTCTATTTAGATATTCTTGATGTTAATCTAAAGGGTTATCTGATCTCTTCAAACTATAAATAAATTTTAGAAACTAATGATTTTCTTTCTATTAAAATAAGATCACACTTTTAGGATTTGAAGATGTCTACATCTTGCCAAATGATGGCATTTAGTAATTTCTTCATTTTCTTAAAATATATTTTCAAACTTCAAGTAACAAAATGAATTTAGAAATAATTTTAATGTAGAAATTTTTTAGTGTTTTTAAAAGGAACTTTTATCCAGCTACCAAACCATAGCTTACATTTCATTCATTCTTGATAAATAATAAGCCCATTTCCTTGAAAACACAACAAAGTTTTATACTATTCCTCATTATTGATGCGTTAAATGTTTTCCATATCATAAAATAATAATATTCCTCACTATAAAGCAATATGCAAATAATAATAGCATAAAATGGATATAAGAAAATGTTCAAAATGTAATAAAGGCATCTTATACATGCATCTTCTAGCACACATTTTCAACAAAATAATTTATCATCTTAAACTTTTATGCTTGTCTTAATTGCCATAGAATATTAACATACTTCCCTTCTTACCTCTTACTAACCAGCATATAATTAGTAACAATATTATTTATATCATATATCACTTATTCTTAGAATCCATACATTGCTCAGGAAGCAGTGGAAGGAAACCATGTCGAAGTGCTGCCGTCCAAATTTCCTCCACTTGAAGCACAGTCTCACCACATTCATGTGCACCGTATCCCTCTAATCCATGAATTATTCCAGCGATACGCCATGCACTAATTACTCTCCTTGGCAGCCAATTCTGCATAATTATTTAAACTTGGTAGTCAAATATGTAATTTTAATGAAACTAAATTGAATACTGTTACAATGTTTTTGTTTGGACTAAAGTAAAGGAAGGAAAAAAATGAAAATCATGTGATTTATAGGTGGACTAGGAAAATTTTGCCATTAATATTACCTCACAAGAGTGCATGTTTTGTAATTCATTTGGAATTTTCATGGCTGGAGTGTTGTAATAAAGGCAATCATTTCTAACTTTTTTTGGTGGAAAATGTGAAAATGGAATGAAAATTGTTCCATTTTGTGCCTTCCTTTGTTCTGTATCATCCATACCATCTCCAACCAACCAAACCTAAAAACATTAAGAAATTCTTTGAAGTTATTTCAATTTTTTATTCTGGCGCAAACACAAAAAGCCATGCAACTATGATAATCTTTGATGAAAATTAAATTCATTAAATTGATATGGTTAAAGAGCAAGTGGATTAGCTTTTAGTGTTATATTATCAAATAAAGAAAGAAAACAAAATCTGAATGTATGCATAACTTCTCATGAAAAAGATTTAGATTATAAACATGTTTAAATATCGGTAGATCTGTAATTAATTTGTTAATTTTATCAGCACTTATAGAATTCATTGTATTATTCTTTATTTAGTTGTATCAGTAAATTGCAATTATAAGAGTACAGAGGAATCTAATTAAATGATTTCCATGAGAATAATTCCATAAAAATACTTGTTTTGAATGTTTATTATGATTGTTATAAATTTTATGATAATTATAGATTTTTCTTCATTACATATACAATTATTTTAGATAAACTGTTCTCTCTTTATAGAGTAAAAGAACTCATTACCTGAGGCATATAATTGTTTGAAAGCATAAGATTGGCTTTTGTATTTCCTAGCAATAATGGCTCAAGCATATAATAGTCATGTTTGTTTGTCATCACAACCTGTACATAATAGCATAGTTAGCAGTGATTTGTTTAAGTGTAGTAAGCAAAAATAGATACCATGAAAATATTTGGGCTTTTCTATAAATTAATTTTTTTTATAATTGAATTTACCTTTACACCTTTGTTGCAGAGGCATTGGACCACCGTGCGAGCAACCTTTGATATGTTACCTATCAATAAAGTTTGTGTGGTACCTTTGGGAATGCTATTAAGAATCACAGCAGCTGCCAAGCTACTCCCATCCACAATTCTTAGTTTCAACTTTGGATACTTTTGAAGGTAAAGCTCACCACTTCCATTTAGCTCTTTTGACTAGAAATTTAAAGAATAGTCATATAAGTAATCTAAGTGCTCTAACTTAACTTTAATGATATGCTGCATAGTTATCTTTCTGTATTTTAGACTAGGTCGAGCTACTGAGTTTCTCTCCATATGAATTACCAAATCTTTGAGCTAGTAATGTGGTGCTAAGTTTTTTTATTTTTTAAAATTTTTATTTATCTAACTTAATATCGAGTTATACATTCATCAAATTTGTAGACAAGCTCATTGTGCATAATGAGGAATGCACCTATAGTTCATGTAGAAAATAGCTAAGACATTTTCATTTTTATGTGAATCGATTAAAAGCTATCCGAAGAAGTTGGGATAAGGATGCGGTGATGTTAATTAACTATAAAAACATAAATGCAAATGCTTTAATTTGTATTAGCTAATGTATAACTAAAAAAAATTATGAGCATTTACATTCAATTCAATACCACTGAAACAAAGTTGATGATGCAAACTCAATTATTATGATAATGATCTTGTAAAGCAATAAGTTATTTTGGTTATTTCTTAAAGTACGCTACAAAATTTTTTTGTTCATTTTTTTCATGAATTTTGTATTATTATTATTATTATTATTGTTATTTAATTACCAAGGTGAAATAGTAATACACATGCCTGGTTGATCAGTCCTAAACTCAAAACCTTAACTCCCTTGGCATCAGCCTCTAAAATGGTCTTTTCAATCAAGTCATTGATAGCTTCTTTCTCCCATGATAAGCCATACTACACATAGAAAATGCATGTTGTTTAGAAATATCATAAACCTATATTATCATTTAAAGTATAGGTAATTTTCTTACTTGGAATGTGTATCTAGGTATGACCCATGTTTGCATTTTGATATCCTTCAACTTATTTCTTTCAACAACGAAGGACGAATTGTAAAACCATGTGAGTACCATAGATACCCACGCAATCGGCCACATCATCAAGTCATGCCACTTGGTCTTGTATGGTTTAGAAGCCAAAGATGCAATCCCTAGTCGTAGATGATATATTGATTGCAAGGTGGTTGGATGTGTAAGGTGAACAACATCTATTATCTCTTTCTTTCCTTTCAATGAAATTTCATAAAGTTCATCTGATGATTTATCTAATGTGTTGTACAAATAGTCATAAAATGGCATGAATAAGGAGTAATTAGTCCGAAATTGTGTATGATGGAGTGAATGAAACCTGCATCAAAAGAATTATTTCCTCGTAAGTAATGAATCAATGGTATTTCATCATAGTAAACTGAACATAGCTCATGTCTTGAGACTCCTACTCAGTTTAATCCTTACATGAAGATTTACTATGTGATAAGGACAAGCACTTACGAGGGAGTGTACATGAGGTATTTCAATGGTGGAAAGGCTGAGAATAACCACTTTGGAACCAATTCAAAGTTGCAATGTCCCATATTGTTCATAAAGTCAATGTAGAAAATATATCCTACTAATTGCGCCATCGAAGCCGTTCTAGTAAAGACTGTGGCCAGAATTGGGATAGCAAATAACATAAAGTAGACAATGTGCTCTGCAAATGGATGAATAACAGCTGCAATTAACATTAAAAGCAACTATTAGATATATACTTGCATGAACTAGACCTTATGATTCTTACTTTATAATTTCAAAATTTATCAAACTTGCATGTTAGAGTGGTAGGTATGTTCTCTATATAGCTCTTAAATACTTATATGGATCAGCTAAACAGGCCAAGTTTTTGGTTTTTTTTTTTTTTTTTTTTTTTTGATAGTTTAAATGGTATTGGATTGCTAGCTTGATGCTGCTTTGCCTTTTAACATCGAAGTTGTTTCAAATTTTCTTGTTAATGCATAACAAATTTATAAATCATGAATGAATAGGCTTAAAAATCACATAGATCTTTTGGTTGGCTATAGGTAAGAGGAGTATTTGTTTACATACATTGTAAAGTTTTAATATCTTAACCAAAATATGCAAATTATCCTTCATATAAACATTACTATTTGTTTGCCATTTTCTCTAAAAGAAAAGTAGGCATAATATTGACACTCAAAACTTCTAAACCTCACTAAACCTAAGCTATGCATGAAAGAACAAGAAATTGTGCTTTTATGATGTAGGAGTTGAGCTCGAATAAAATATTCTAATACGGCAAGCTAACCGGTTTGTTGTGTCTATACAAAAAGGTAGCATAAATTCGAGTAGAATGAAGGCTCAAGCCCGACACCTTAGGATTTTTCATTTTATTTCTAGCTAATATGTTGCTCTTTCAAGCAAGACATAACATAAATGTTGAAAAAGTAAGACTAATAAAATTTTTTAATTTACAAACATAAATTGAAATTGTTAAAAATACATATGAAATAAATTAAAATTACCACATTACAATTTTCTATTAAAGTTGATTATTTTATAGCATTTATAAATGATAATAAAATGGTCGATTATAAAAATAAACCTTAAAATAGTGAATTGTTTGAAATGGTATATTTGCCTAAATTTGCAATAGAGCAATAACTTGGTCCCTATTTAGAACCTGATTCAATATTGAAATATTTCTTTTTTTTACCATGACTCAAAATTCTTAATGCCTAATTTAAAACAAAAAAAAAAAAGAAAAGAAAAGAAAAAGTCAGCGATTTATATCAAAGCTTTGCCCTATCTCGTGGAAAAATAAAAAAGCATGCATGATCTAAAAAGGGTTATTTCCAACCACCACAATTAATAAACAAACCTCAAAATAAGATGAGAGCTTCAACTGAAATTTATTCCCCTCATTCATATGTTTAGAATAGAAATTTTCTCTCTCTCTCTCTCTGATGTGTCAATTTGTCTGTCTATCTGTGTCTGTATATATGTATCTATATGCATGTATCCATGTGTGTATATGTATGTATATATGTGTGTATATAGATTTATTAGTTTTATAAAAGAAATGTGGAGAAAATTTAGCCAAAAGAACTAGGGTCTAATGTTTACAAATGGCTTTTAAAATATCTAGTTATTAAAGCTCAACTTAATGGGTCTAGTACAACATTTATTGCCTCAAAACTCGTGTTAATACATATGGGGTCTGTTTTTGCTCTTAAAATATCTGGTAATTGAAGCTAATGAATGGTTCCGCCCCTTTCCGCTCAGTTCTTATCTATTCATATATTTAACAACTAAACTTCAATTTTTACATATATGCTTATGCTTAAAAACGTGTGTTGCCCTTTAAAGTTAAACTATTGTTATTTTGATGTGACATGAAAGATTTTATTGGTATAAATGTAAAATGCCTAAGTGTATGTGCAAAATATGTTTGTAAATACATATGAATTGGGTGATATCTATGTAAATGCCCCAAATAATGCATGCATGAGGCTCTCTCTATTTAGAATTCAAGCTATTTTGAAGTATCACAAAATGAAAATTAGAAAAAAAAAATAATAATAAATAAATAAATAATAAATAATAAAAAAGAAAAAGCACAAAAATTTACAGGGCTTACAAGTGATTGGTTCGGTGACAATAGAGGCATGGTGGTGAGAATGGTAGCGGGAGTATAGAAAATGATGATGCAGAGCTCGATGAAACCAATAGTATAAGAACTCAACAGGTCCAGCATGCAATAAAATGGTTATAATGAAGCCCTTGAAGTTCCATAAAGATACATGTTTAGCAGCAGGGATCAGTTGATAGCCCACATAAAAGAGAATCCCATTAAAAAGTATCTGATCATCCCTGAAATCAGCATTAATGATATTAAATATTTACATACACATCACTAATTAATTCTTATGTATATACATATACATTTAACACGTAAAGTTTAGTTTTTACATACATGTCACCTTACTCATGCGTGAAACAATCTACTAATTTCACTTTTTCAAGTAGTATTCCCGATGTGATATATATGAAAGATTTAGACAGTATAAATGTGAAAAGTAAATATTTGGTGTTAGATATGCAAATGCAAAGGAATTGGATGTTAGGTTTGTAAATGTATAAATGACACCTTTAACTATGCATGAAAAGTTGTAATTTTACTTTTTTTTTTAAGTTAAAATAGTTGTATTTTTTATGCGATATGAAAGATTTGTGTGGTATAAATGTAAAGTAAATTGTATGTGTTAGCTAGATATGCAAATACGAAGGAACTGAATGGTATGTTTGTAAATGTCTGTAATCATATTTATGATTCTAATACGTTGCACTCCTTTTGAAAGGTAAGTGCGGTTGTGTTTTTTGTTGAAATAGGCAGTCTTTAAAATTTCAAATATTTTAAAGGCAATTTATGGAGATGAAATTAAATTTTCTTGTATTGTATGCAAATTAAAACTATCTGATTCTATATATATATATATATATATATATAATTTAAATATAATAAAAAAATTGCAACTTCACAAAAAGTAAGTCAGAATATGCTAATCTAATTTTTTATTTCCTTCATACACTTTAATTAAAGCATCATATTTTAGAGAAAATATTACGTGTATCATCCAGATGTTGAATGACAGTGTAAATCACTCTATTCCTTTTGTGCAGTGTGATGCGATCCACGCCATCGTCCAGACGTACGATGTGCGGACATAATATTTTCTTATTATTCCTCCAAAATCTTAGATCTTTCTCATTTCTTTAATATGAGCTACCAAAAACAAAAAAAGAACTTAAAAAAAAAAGAAGAGTTACGTACATACAGATCAATTATTATGTATTTATATAATATCATACACTTGAACTCTAATTTCGACATACATGTCACTTTACTTGTGCATAAAAAGGTGCACTTGACTTTTTAAAATTTAATATGATGGTATTTTTGATTTGATATGAAGGATTTGGATGGTATAAATATGAAAAGGAAAGTTTAGGTGTCATGTATATGTAAATACCCCTAAATGTTTTTTATTTATTTATTTCCTTCTGGGATTACTTTGCTAATTCCGAGTTTGCATTGCTAACCCTTTTATATGAAATTAAGCTCAAATTATAATTTATTATAAGAAAAGTATAGCTAAATATAATTAACAAAACCTGCATATTATGGCTCACCAGTTCCTCTCACGATCAACTTGCTCAAAATCTATACTTTTGTCAACAATCCGATGAGGACTTGTTGCAGTTTTGAAGCGAGAGATGCTGATCCATATCTGATTGTGTAGCATTCTTAGCAGAAGTGAAGGGAAGACCAAACTATAAACTAAGGGGATATCCTTCAGATCCTTCGTTGCAAGCAAGTAGAAACTATGCGCCACCCATGGAGCTATAACCAGGTACTGCATCATTACAAGAAATATTGCATATTACATTTTAGTTCCAAGTATAATTTTTTAACGGTTTTTACATACATACTACAATATATTTATGTATTTACATGTATAAAATTCAAAGTTTGATATTTAACTTATAACATTTTGGTGTCAAAAGTTTATGACGATGATGATGATATTTTTGATGTGATGTTAAAGATTTGAGTGATATGCATGCAAATATGAATGTTTAGATGTTAGAAATCGAAGGTTTTGTTTGAGAATGAGGCTTTGCTCCGCCGCGTTGCAGAGAACTGCGACAGAATCCTTCGCCTTTCTCTGGTTCATTCCGTCTTTGTGAGGACTGCACAGGTATTTCTCTTCTTGCTTTTAAATTTTTCTCAAAGGTAATATGTTGGCTAAGGAACCCAAAGTACATAAAAAATGTGCGGTATTTATGTAAACGTCCCAAAGATAAAAGAGATAAATTAGTTGTAATACATGTATTTGAATATTTGAAAAAAAAAAAATTATTTAAGAAAATAATCTGATCCAGGTATTATATATCTTTTTATTTCTGGCAATAGTATCCTTATTTTAGATTTATATTATCATTTTAACTCAAACTGCGTGCAAATATTCTGTCATAGTTTTTTTTCCTCACTTGAATGTTGTAAATGAAAACAAAAAATTTATTACAAAAATGAAAAAAAAATGTTGCACATGATCCAACTTGTAAATAAAAAATAAATCAAGCGGGTCCATCATTCCCTATGATAGCGAGATTTTCATCTGACAGCCGAATTTTTTTTTATTTTGGGTAATTTTTCTTTCTTTTGAAACAAAACTTGCTCGGTTTAAACTCATGGAGTAAGAATTTATAACATCCTGTATCTTCATTATTTGCAAAAATACCAACCCAGCAAATGCAAAGCTTAGCAGAAAAAAATGGCAGTTGGGCCATATATTACCTTGAAGTTTCCAAGCTTCTGCCATGGCCACTCTGTGAGCAATCCTGGCCTTGAAGCCATGAACCTCTCCCAAGCTCTCTACTCTTGCAGCCACTTCAACTGTGAGCACTTTCTTCCATGTGGTCTATTTAAAGATGGAGGGAAAACTGAAACAAAGATTTTTTTTGGGTATTTACATGCATACCCTACAATTCTTACGTATTTACACATCAAACACTTAAACCTTCATATTTACATATATATCCTACTCAAGTCCTTCACACAACATCAAAATTATCACCATCATTATCTCTTGAACAGTGAACAGCACATTTTTTATATGTAAACTTATGACACCGAATAATCAAACTTTGGGGGTTGGATATGTCAAGACATAAGAAGTATATTATATGTAAAGAAGAAATATTAGCATGTAGGTAATCTGCCCGCTGCTTGATTTGGTGCCACATAGTTTATATCTATATTTATTTCTCATCATCCAAAAAAAGAAAATATTTTGTTCACTAGTCAACATCTAAAAAATATTTTAAAGAAAAAGAATTTTTACCTTCTTCAACAATTAAAGCAGCAGTTACCAATAAATATGGGTTGGGTGGCCAACTGATAAGCACATGGTGGCATCATTTTAATTGGTTCATGACAACACTGTTTTTCTTCACAGCTTGGCTTGCTTCCATTAATGGTAAAATCTTGGTTGTTACAGTATACATTATGTTTGGCCACCTTAATTAGTACATGAAAATTTAAATGATAATTTTGAGATTTTTATCTGTTTTCCTGAAAATTCAAATATAGCTGTGATGATAGCCCAGATGGGGTTTGTTGGGTGGAGCTTTCATCTCTCTTTCATAGTCTTTTGTTAGGGTTCTTTATGACATTGAAATTCAAACTAGTCTCTTTAGTGTAACTTGTGTAGAGAAGTTGTTGTTCAAAAAGTTAGATTGAGTACTACATTTTCTTTTTCTTTCTAAGAAGTCCGACCGTAACTTTCTAGCAGCCACTGCACTTAGTTAGATCGAGTTGAAATCGCAACTTTAAGATACAGATAAAATATAGTTTTGCCAAACACAAAAAGTGTGATGTGGCATCGTACCGTCTACAGACCACTGCCTTAAATGCACCATGTAAAATTTTGCAGAAGTTGTGAAATTTCATGATCGATATTAATATCTTACAACAACAACCAGAATAATGTAATTAATGAAATTCATTCTTTTTCAGAATAATTAACATTGTAAAATGCAGAAGCAAAAAAGGTGAAGGAAAGTGATGACGCAGAATGCCATTCATTGCTTCTTGAGTAAAGGTGGTGGTTGGAAATGAGGCCATGGGACTGTGAAGAAGATGATGCTAAGCCTGCGTCATTTAATTAAAGCTGGCTAGCTAGCTTTGAGGTTTGGTGGTGGGGATTTTTGTTTTTGTTTTTGTGAAAGATTTACATACATACAATTTATTTCCTTTGTATTTACATATTTAACATCTAAAATTCAAAGAAAATATTTCGTCTGAGCATTTATGTTGGTGTAAATTCATGTGTACGGTGATGTGGCATTGTGAATGGACGTACAGACGTGCGATTGTCCAGACGTAATATTTTCTCCTAAAATTCAATTGTTGCAAACATGCTATTTTAACTATACGGGAATAAGATGTATTCACTCACTTGTTAAAAGTTAAAAATGAAGGTCCTTTTGATGTGATACAATAGATTTGGTTGGTATAAATGTAAAAATAAATTTTGGTTTTAGATATGTGAATACATTAAAATCTGGTGGTATGCATATAAATGTCTCATTCTTGATGATGGTGATAAAATCAAACATGGGGAAAATAAAGGATGGCCTAGTCACATCAAATATAGTGTGGAGAGAATTGATGCTAGTATAGTCACAAACAATCTGCACTTAGATGGATTATGAACGCACCACTTTGTCACATTGAAATTAATACAGATTGGACGTGGAGTGGTTGAACAATTAGCTTAGGCCAATCAAACCTGTAAGATGTGAATTTATATGTTGACTCTTTTTAGGACGTAGGTTCTGTATTATTCGTGTGTGCGTACAGTTCATGAAAAAACCTTGTGTCATGAGAAGAGTACTTAGAAGAGTGGGAGGGAGAGAAGAGAATGATCTTGTAAGTGAAGATCAGGATGAAAACTTGAATGAGGAAGGAGATTTTGATCCTCCTTGTATGGGGAAAAATTAAAGTAATCTTTTCTTAATGGTGACAGAACCCTAACATCGTCGTTGCTGCTCAATCGAACCTATACGAGTTGGGATCGACAATCTGGAGACCCGAGCGGCTTATGCAGGATGGATATTAGTTGCCCCCCGTAGGATCGATCGCATGCTAGCTGAGAATATAAGGATGGAATTGTGGCATTGAAGACTGGCAATGGGATCCAACGAGGTACAGAGATTACAACTTACATTTCGCGGCGTCTACAAACCCAAAACTCATATTTTTCTCTTCCTTCTACTTCACCGTCACGATGCAGTCTCGATTAGAGCTGAGTAGGAAGGCAGCAGCAGAATTGTATCGTGACCCTTGTGATACAGTTATGACGTGACCCCTGTGATGCGGTCACACTAGCTGGTGAAGGAAAACATGAAGGTGAGTAGAGAGCTTGGTTTTACTTCCAGACTCATCGAACTACCTCTCCTCTATTAGTTTCTGGTCTCAACCGTCGTACTTCATTTCTCAGTGATGCCTTGCAACGAGGGGGTGTGTATCTTTTTTGGAGGTCTGTCATGGGAAACCACAAAACGGAAGCTCAATGCTACGTTTAGTCGATTCGACAAGGTTCTGGACTTATAGATTATGGTTGAAAGAGATACGGGAAGGTCTCTTGGAATTGGATTTGTGACTTTTGCTCACAGTCGTGCAATGGAGGATGCTATCTGGGAGGTGCACAATAAACAGTTGAACGGTCGACAAATATTAATCAACAAGGCCAAGCCAAAGGTGGGTTCAGATGATTCAGGCTAAAATTATAGTGGTAGTGGCTACTCATGTAATATAGCATGTGGAGGAAAGCTCTCTCTTCTAGAACTGCCATAGGTGGAAAAAAAGGGTTGCTGGGCAATCTGATGGTAGTTAAGAATGAGGGAAAGACATGGGTAGTCTTTACCAATAAGAATCACGAGTTACTGGAGATGTTGAAGAGGAAGTAAAGAGCGGCATGTAAAGTAACTGAGGATGTATCACTTTGTCGTCATCCAAGGGGAACACTACTAGTTATGCTCACTCAGCCAAAGGTACTCATGATACACATGCTCTTGTCTCTATATCCACCACAAGATCGAAATGGATAGTAGATTATGTGGCAGCTTGACATATGACAGGTGTCTCTAGTAAATTCATTTCATATACTCATCTAGCAGTTCCAGAGAGCATTCAGATTGCTGATGGTTTAACACAACTTGTGGTTGGTAAGGGTTTGTTAGGTGTACCAATTCTATGTAATGCTTTACATGCTCCTTGCTTTCCATTGAACATTTTATCCATTAGTGTTATTATACTCCAATTAAAATGTGTTGTTTCATTTGATATTACAAATGTGATCTTCCAAGAGAAGGGGATTGGCTGGAGACTTGGGACTGACACATGACATAGTGGACTTTGTTGCTTAGATTGAGAGGGGATAGACTCAGTCTTGAAATCCATGGTTGAGAATGCTGGAACGGAAGGATCTGAAAGAAGTGTGGAGGATGCTTTGCTACTACATCTTAGCGCACGAGACACTTCATTTAGTCTATTGAGTTTTTGTATCCATCATTGTATGAAAAGGAGAATAAACAGAAACTTGTGAGTGATGCTTGTGAGTTTGGTAAGCATACTAAGAGCTCTTATGCTAGTTTTGGTAAAAGGTGTTCTTATGTTTTTGATTTGATACACTCAAATGTATGGGGACCTTGTTCCAGTTTTGGTAAAAGGCTTTTCAGGCGAAGATATTGACCCTTGAAGAGAAGAATAAGAATTTACAAAATCAGAGTGTAGAAGAAGGATTCGTATGAGGCTTCTACTGTCATAACCCAACTCAATGCAACCCGTCATATTGAGGTGGGTTATATCGTGTCAATATCATAACAGATAAATTATTACCCAAGATCTATTTGAAAGAAATCTTATTTATCTATTTTACTTCAAGTTTCATACACATAGCCCCTAATATCATCAAGTTTTGTAAAATAAATATACTCAAAATTCATCTAATCATAATACCATACACCAAAAGGAAATATATACAACAATCATGGTTTAATCTCTCAATCATAAAAAAAATACTAAACATCACCATGACTATCAAAAATAAAGATCTAAGATACCTTAAATTAGGCTCCCACAAATAATGCAAAATTCTCGACACAACCTAAGCCTTACCCTTCCCCGAAACAATATAAGTGAGTAAATCATATGTGAGCAACCATAGCTCAGTAGACTACTAAAAATCTACAGCAATTTCAATATTAAAAAAATTTAAATATATATTTGATGTAAATAAATTCAATATGCCAAAATATCATGTTTAGTATCTATCACATTCTCAACGCAAGAAATTAGAACTGTAGTAGGCCTATGCTAAATAACAGTACAAGCAACATGATATTATAAGTGTAAGAAAATAATATGAAATTCAAATTTAATTTTTTATTTGATTTATTTTAATATTTTTACTTGTCTTCTTATACCTCCACTTCCACTTATACCTCTATTTATTCATGTTTTCTCTATGCTCCTTATAATTCCACTTCCACTTATACTTGTTCACATTTGTTCAGACGTATTAAACGCGGAGATAAATATTTACATAGGTACAATATCCCTTATAACTCCACTTGATTGCACATAACATACAACCACTCAATCACAATCACCCGCAAATCCACCATTTTATCTTTTTTGGCACATCTTTATGATACAAAAGCATATAAATGCTAGCAATTTTGACATATCAAATTTCACAATATGTTGTAGAAAATGGTACATACCAGCGTGGGAAAAAAATCTACATCATGGACAAACACAACTTGCAAAATCACTTTTATGAAATGTCCAGAATAATATTTAAAACATTTCTTTAAGGTTTAACTCATGTCAAAATATACAACATATTTAACAACACAAAATATTTGTAAGTAATAAATACTTTCATATTGATATGTCTAGTACAGTCTAATCTATAACATATAAAAAGTTGTGCGGTGAAAATTTTGTAATTCTTCGTATATTTGCGTTTGAATAAAATTTCAGCAAATAAAATCTCAAAAGTTCACAAAAAAACCAACGAAATTGAAATCTAATGTAGGTTAACACTAGCCTAATTAGAGCAGGACAACGTACCCAACTGGCCCGATAGACGAAATCAGTTCAATGGCCCCTAAAACTAGTTTTCTCTCTCTAAGCTCTCTCTCTTTCTCTCTCTACAACTCACGATTTGGAGAAGAAAAATGGAAAATGAATGGGATGATTTTAGGTAAGTGTCTTGGGAAATGAAATACTTAGTGCTTTAAGATATCTATAATAAGATTTTTTTATATAAAATAAAAAACGATATAATGGTAATAATTGAATTGTTATTTTTTTATTAAATGCAAAATTTATATAAATTTATTTACATTTTGAAATACATTATTCTATAAATTATGAAAAATATGTTTAAAACACACTGATGGAAACGATTTGTGAAAGAATACCAGATGCTTTAGAAAATCCACTTGTATAAGGTTGTACCAAATTCTTAAGAAAGAAAAATCCAACATGAAATATTTTATTTTGTCATAGTGATGCCCATAAAATTAGGTAAAAATATGTTTAATGTATAATCAAGTTTGTTGTACAATCTCACAATTTTATTTTATAAATCACACATTAAAGAAAACTATTAAAAATTGATGAATAAATTAAACAAAAAATTTCAAAAGCAAAATAAAATATGCATACAAGATCACAAAATCATGTCTCAACAAATACAATTGAATATTACAGTAGCAGTCGTTACATCTAAAAAGAGTTTCATTTATGCACTGCATGACTGGGGTTGATATTAATGGTGTATCTCTTAGCTAGACATCTGAAGACTGTCATTTATTGTAAGAAAATGGTGTTCAAAACCAGCAGAAGATAGTCCATTGCAATGATGATGGTGATGAGGAGCATATTGAGATCAATTAGTGACTGATCTATGAAGAATACATTTTTTTTCTTTTATTTTTCTCTTAGTTTTTTTTTCTTTTATAGTAGCATACTTATTTAGGTACTATTTTATATATTTTTATATATGAGCAGTGATCATATGTTGATCTTGAATATTATTTATTGTGCATCTTTTATTTGAATTGAAACTTGAGCTTTGAAACAATGTTGGTGAGGTCAATAACCTCAATTTTGTTCGTTCATTGTGTTGATTTCTTATAACTTAGCACTAAGAGAAGACCAATCCATTATAAGTATTGTTAGGAATCCAATATTACCTCCCAATGGAAGCATAGTGATATTAGGCTTATGCCTTCGAAGATCTATTAAGTGTACTTATATCTTTTGAGACTAGTAAGCTTCTAAGATTCTTTGAATGTTGTCGGCACTATTTTAGGTTTGTGTGTTTATTTTGAAAAGGGGTCGCCTAACAGAAGTTGTCGGCGAATTTAAATTTTAAATTTAATTTAAATATATATATAATTTAGAAAGTAGTATTTGATTTTGAAAATAATTTTAAATTTGAAGGTTTTAAGATATGAGATTAAACCGATCTCACATCCCAAATAGTTTATATAAACGAGCACCGCACCACAAACCTTGTATCTATCCCTAAGGATAGACACACTCGCTGATGGTGGGGCTCGATCAAATAAACTAGAAGTTTTGTGACATCCGTTTGGTCTCGCGAACCAATTTTATAAGCTCGATAAATTCCACTGCTTAATATGAAAGCATTAAACAGGGTTTATATTACTCGGGTTCTTTAAAATTCCCTATAAGGGCAAGCCCTATAGTTAATTACATCTTAAGTGATAGGAATCACCTAAGAAAACTCTCGATAATAATCAATAATCTCGCTCTCAAGAATTTCAAAGTTTAAATTTTCGAGGATTGAATCTTGGAATTTCATTAGGGAATGGATCAAATTAGGAACATTTCGTTTTGGGAGTCCAAGGGAAGAAAGGTAGGAGAAATCACAGATTCGAAGTGAACTTCGGTAATTTCCCGACTATCCTATTGTTTGGCTTGGATTTAGGAAAGTCCTAATGTTTATTTAATGTTTTGATCTTGCCAATTTTAATTAATTATGGCTTATATTTGTATGATAAAATCATACAAATAGCTTAGAAGATGTGAGGATTTATGTCGTATCAGATGACTACCTCGGAATCCTAAGACCGGTTAGGGCTTAATTTGCAATGCAAATGCCTAACGAAGAGTTGAGGATTAATGTTGCACTAGGCAAACTACCTCGAAATCCTATGGCTTTGTTATTTAATTCTAGGAAAGTTTTGTTGAAGTAGACTCGGAGTTTCTTCGATGACGATGGCCGTCGTTGCCCGCCATGCTCCAAGCTCCTTGTTGTTGCGAGAGGTTTAGTTTTAGAAGTCATAAATCGGGGATGAGAAAAGTGTTTTGGTTTAGAGAAGTCTTAATTTCCAAGTGTTTTTTGTGTTTTAATTAAAACAAATCTTAAAGTTGATTATAACGACACCGGTTAAGATCCCACGGTTCCATCCTTCCGGCATCATTATTTTCATCGGATTCACTTAGTCCAGATGAATTTGCTAAACTCAACTGAATGAGTTCCACACTTTCATTTAGATCGCGGAAATCCCGTTAAGAACACGTAGGTTACATCATCCGAGGTATTCCCGATCATCCAACGTGACGTTTTAATTTAGTTGCAATTGTAGTTTTGTGTTCCGTTTGTGATTAAATTTTGAGTTGTTTTATATTTTGAAATGTTGTGGCGGTGAATTTTATCTTATCGAGTAACTTTTAACTTAGTTTTGGTTTCAGCTTTAGGGACTATCCTAAAGGTGTGGGTTTTCATGCAACAGTTGTTTTATCATGCAAGAAAAATAAATGCATTTGCAGTTAAATAAATTGCGATAATGTAAATTGCAAGAAAGTAAATTGCAATAAAATAAAAGTGTACCTGGAGGGTCTTTCCGTCATCCCAAGCTGCACTTAAAACACAATTAGAATATTTAAGCAAGTTCTCAAGTAGAAGCTAAGGTAAGGGTTATGGTTTTCTACCAAATGCCTAATCCTATAGCTAGTCATTTCCTATGACGTCTAGGTTCTTTGTGTTTTGGTTTGAAGACGATTTTCTTCATCAAAGAACAATTAAATTCAATTGTTCTTATAAACATCCTGTCATATTGAGAAAGTGTTTAAGAAGAATCTTAAACATCTTTTCAATATTGCTAGAATTGTTTTAAGTCTAAATGAATTTAATTATATAAATGAATTAATCGTCCGGGGATTCAAATTTTGTTAACTTGCTCAGTGAACTAGGACATTTGAATATCCTATGAGTGAAGTAACATTTCATTTAATGTTCTGTTTAGGAGTTATGATAATTAAAGTTTTCGAGGGCAAATTGGTGTTCAAATGGTTTGTGATTTAGTTTAATTTCCATTAATGGGTTTAAATTTGGAATAGTGTTCAAGTTATTTTAGATTTATTTTGAATTCTTTATGTCTTTGGTGATGTTATATTCAATTCAACTTAATTTAATTTAATTCAATTTAATTCAATTTAATTTACTTAATTTGATTTGATGTTACATTAAATTAATTTGATTTGATTTAATTTTAATTTAATTTAATTTAATTTAATTTAATTTAATTTAATTTAATTTAATTTAATTTAATTTAATTTATTTAATTTAATTTTAATTTGGTTTAACTTAATTTAATTTGATTTTATTTGTTTAATTTAATTTAATTTAATTAATTTAATTTAATTTAATTTGTTTATTTAATTTAATTTAATTTAATCTTTAATTTAATTCAACTTTTAATTTTAATTTAATTTAATTTAATTTAATCCAATTTAATTTACTTAATTTAATTTAATTTTTAATGTAATTTTATTGAAATTTTTTGAAGGAGTTTAATAATTTAATTTTAGTTTAATGATTAAGTCTTTTAATATTTTGAATTTAGGTTATCATTTTAATTAAGAGTTGAATATTAATGAGATGATTAATTTAGGGATTTTTAAATTAAAGAATAAATCTCTTCCTAATAATATCCCTATTTTAATAATTCCAATTTTATTATTCTTCCAAATTTAATCAATTATTTAATTAAGATTTATTTCAATTATTTTAAATTGCTTAATGGATTTCTACCCTTTAATTATTTAAATTTCAATCATCCAAATCAGATTAAGATCAAATATTTTACTTGTTAATTTTTTATTAAACCTAAAGTTTTAATTAAGGATTAAAAATTTTAATTACCACTTTACCCTTTAAGCTTAATAATTTCATAACTCACTAAATTGAACTCAAATGAACTTGAAATTTTTATGTGACTTCACTCATATGTCAATAAAGACATGAGAGGAGAAAATATGATTTTTCTGTATTTAATTTATTTATATAATTATCTTTAGTAGAAAATAGAGATTTTCAAGAAAAATTTAATAACATGACCAAGGGAAAGTTTCTGTCGTTAAGAAAATTAGGGGACATTCTTAATGACCAGAGGACCACTTGGACTAATTTTGGTGATTTTTTGAATTATATTATTTTTATTATTATTATTTTAAGTTTTGGAGTGTTAATTAATTTAAAAATAAAATAAATGTTGAAAAATGAATTTTATATTTTTCAAAAATCTCTCTAATATCAAGGAAATCAGAGAATCAAATTTTACAATTTTCTGATTTTTCTATGATTTATTATAATTATTTTAGTGAAAATACTAGAAAATACATTTTTTTTAATTTTAAAATTACCCTAGAGCTTTAAAATTTAATATCTCACTAAATAGACCTAAGAAAAATATGGGGTTTGTTCCTAAGTGATTAAAATTCAAAATGTGACATTTTGGTGAATTTTATTATTTTTGTGATTTTTATTATTTTTTAATTATTAAAAATATTAAAATAATATTAAAAATCAACTTTTTTAGAAAATTAAAATTTTAATTTTATTAAATTCCCCTAATATCAGAGAGGCTCCAAAACCAATTTGGTGAATTTTTGAAAGATATTTTGAAAGTTATAAATGTTTAAAGTTTAAAATGACTAAGTGGCTTAATCAACCCAATTAGTAGGGCTAACCAAGTCCAATTGACCTCAAATTTTTATGATAGGTTCCTCTGATCCTAAAGGTCAATGGAGAATTGATTTGAAATCAATTTAATGTATGGTTAGCTCTAATTAATTAGAGACCTATTTTGAGTGTTTAAGCCAATTAGGGTTGTTTTAAATGAACTAACTCAAAACCTATTTTTCCTAGGGTTCTCTGGTCATAAGGAACATCACCAAATTTTCCTAGAATTTATTTCACAACATGCTATTTATTGGAATTAAAATACTCAAAACAAAAACATAAATTTGAAAAATCAATAACTTTTCATAGAGATGGCCTCGACTTTGGAAAATTCGGGAATATTCCCAAATTCAAGAGGCTTCAAAGCCCTATGGTCTCATGCCATGGTGAATTGTATACATGCATGGAGAATTAAAAGTATGCAGAGAGTAAATAAATTATTAAAAATAAAATACTTGATGAAATTAAATGATTTCTTTTCCACATTATTCTCCTCTGTTCACTGAGCAAGAGGGTATTTTTATTTTATTTTTATGATTTTTCTACACAAAGTTATGAATTTTCCAAGTTTAGGGAATTAAATAAATAGAAAAAAACCCTATTTTTCTATTTATCCACGCGGCGCCGCGTCATCCTCGGCATCTCCGAACGCACACGCGTCGCGCTCCCATTCGACGCCGCCATCTGAGTCAGCAGCCCGGGCCCCGCGGTTCTCGTACCGTCTCCCCGGTCCGACGCCATCCGAGCCGTCCGTCCGCGCGTGTATTAAATGGACGGCATCCGTTCATCGTCCCCGAGCGTCCTCACCCGAGAGCCGTCCACACTAAATCTCTAAGATCTCACTCGATACTCAACGGATTTTTATGTTCTTATACTCTATGGATTCGTCTTGAAGAGACGAACACATCTATACGGTTATCATGCATTGAAATTAAAGCATTTGAAATGGAGAATCTCTAGAAGTTCGGGATGAAGAATTAGCTCATACCTTTGCTCGCAGAAGTGTGGCTTCGATCCGAGGGTTGTTGCACATTCGATTGGATCCCAACAAGCTCCGGATGAAGTCTCTCGGTCGCAGTGAATTGTCCAGGTGTGATTTCGACCAAGCCCGATCACAAAGCTTGGAGGCCGGAGCAACCGGGTGGCCTCGGAGATGGGGCTTTTGCTGGTGGACACCTTCCCTCGGTCCGGTGAAGGTGTAGAACCAATCAATTTGGGGATTGGCTCACCGTGGAGATGTGTCCTGGTTTTGGGTGGAATTTCGGTTGGGAAATTGGATTTTATCGGTGGGATTAGGGCAAATCGACACTCTGAGGATCAACTGCTCTAAGGGTGGAGAAGGGTTTGGAACAATTTTGGCAGAGTTTCGGCAAGGTTTGTGCAACTCTCCCCATGGCCTGATTTTGGGCTGAGAGGATCAGTTGGGTCAGCCAAGAGAGAGTGGTGTGGTCTCTATCCATGATGAGGTGGCTAAACATGGTTTAGAGTGTGTCATGGATAAGGTTAAAAAAGCTTAATGAAAGATTAGGAAAGGAGCCCCTCCTTTTACCATTAATGGCATAGTCACATGCCAAACTTTCATGGCTCCATATGGCTTGTGAATGGCTCATCCTTGGCTCCATTTGGCTTGGGAAAAGCTTGGGTCAATTTCATAAAAAGGGATTTAAAAAAATTTTGATATTTTGATGGGAATTTGTATGGGGCTTAATTTAGAATGGCTTCATGATGAATTTTCAAACTTAGGGATTGATTTTAATTAAGGGCATGATGAGAAGAATTGTCATATGGGCTTTGGATGAATTTGGGCTTTTGTATTTGGAGGAAGTGGGCTTTTAGAAAAGTTTAAGGGAAATGGGCTTTTTGATTTTAGGATGGGCATTTGGGTAAAGATTTTGTGAAGGACCTTGTCAAATAAATGTCATAATTGGTTTAGGGATGTTCTATGAAGGGTTTGGAGTCAATTTGGTGTGATTTGGAGTTGAACTGGCTTGAATTTGGGTTTATTCGGTAAGTGGGCCTATGTAGGTCAAATTGGGCTAACTTGGGCCAATGTTGGGCTAGGGTTGAAATTGATGTAAAATTAATGTTGAGAAATATTTATGGGAGTGTTTCAAAGAGGTTTTGACTTTGGTTGGGCTTTGATTTTGGGGTTTGGGCTCATTTGGGTTAGGTTTGGGTTTAGGTCAAAAATGGGCCTTTTAGCTTTGGGTTGAGTTTGAGTGGGGTTTGGGTCCAAATTTTGGGCAAATCATGTTAGGGTTTTGTTTGTGGGGATGTTAAGGAAGATTTAGAAAAGATTTGGGGTTAATTGGAGTTGAATTGGGTGAGTTTGGGTTAGGTTTGGATCATGGGTCCAAATTGGGCTTTAAGGCCAAAAGTGAAATTGGATCCCAATGTCAATCAAATTGAACTTGGATTTGGTCTAGATTGGTATTGGGAATGTTGAATTGAAGTCTAGAACTGAATTGGACCAGAATTTGGGTCAATTGGGTAGGTTTGGTTTGACATTGGGTTCACTTAGGGTTAAAATGGGTCAAATTGGGGGTTTTGACAAAAGTAGGGTAAATTGACAAAATTGGCGCATGGTGTAGTTGGACAAAATGAAATTGGGAATATTTGGGATTTTCTGGAATTTTCTGGGAATTTTCTGAATTTTTGGATTTTTGGGTCAAGAGGGGTATTTTGGGTATTTGGAGGGTATTGGGAGGTATTTTTGGTATTTTTGGCTATGAATGATCAATTTGAGTGATGTGGAAATGTTTGGGAATAATTTTGAAGAATTTTGGGTAATTTGGAAATTTTGAGAAATTTGGGCTATTCAGGGCTTTGGGTAGGTTGGCGGGTGTAGGGTCCCGGGGGTCAAAAATTGAAAATTTGGAGAATTGAAGGTTAGGTGAGTGTAAGTGGAATAAAATCATTTTGGTTGAGCCATGAAGCCATATCAAGCCCACATGAGCCATGAAGGGACTCATTTGAGGCATTCACTATGTTGCTCCTAACCTCTGTGCCAGGGCTTAGGGGTTAAGGACCATCCATGTGAATCACCTACATGAGTCAGGAGGTCAAGTTGGGTATGCGTGTGTTTTAGGAGGTGTGTGGAAGTGTAGTGTGTAGGTGTAGTGTATGTGTAAGTCAGCCCTTTCACTGCACCAGCGACCTGCGAGGCGATCCCAAGTGCCAAAGAGTCCTATAGGAACTCATCCTTTAAACTTCCACATTTGATTTCAACCCTCTAGGTGATTAGGGGTCTACGATCAAGTTTGTGGAGTTTGTAGGGAGTTAAGAAGTGGTTTGAAATTTCTAAGTGGTGGGTCCCATCTCTAGTCCTCTAAGATGGTCAAAGGAAAAGCCTAAGGCTAGATCCTAAGTACTAAAGAGAGAAGAGAAGACCTCATCAAAAATGAGGTCAACAAATGTACTTGTATTTTCCTGAGACTTGTAGTTTTTTTAAGATTTTTAAAGTTTATTTTTCAATCACTTGCTTTGATTGAACTTTCTAGTGATAAGAACTTTGTTCATTACTAGTTTCTCATTGAGTTTACCTCATGGGCATGCATTCCAGGGATATGATAGAAGACATTGTCTATCACTTGTCCTTGAATGATCTTTCTAGTAAGGATTGTGCCATCTAATATATTTTCATTGATACTACCTAATGGATGTCTCCTAAGGTATGAGTGGAGACTAATGACCCAAATTCGCAGTTACATAGTTTTTAGTTTTCTAGCAAAAAACTTGACCCAGTTTCTTTAGGCAGCTAGTATACAAAATGAATATGTTATAGAGTTTAGAATTTAATTTATAGTTTACACACTAGAGATTCTACACAAGTATACATATCATTCAAGTAATATAAGGCTCTAATGGAGTCCCGATTATCGATCCAACGGGGAAGCGAGGTAAGAAATATCTTAGGCTAAGTTCTAGTCTACCACTATTAGATCTTAGTTTGGAATGTTGATTAAGGAGGGTTTTGTAACAACTATTCCTAAATACAAACCTAAATCTATAGATAAACCTAACTAGGTAAGTTGGTTTGGTGAATTTTTAGGTGTGAAAACTACATTTCTCTTGTGATGACCTAGATAATGTGTAGGAATATGATGCTTAGAATCTAATGTAGACAGTAAAAGTAGAAGCAAAAATCTAATTTACCCTCTTCCCAGTGTATAACGTAGTTTAGTTAACCTAAAATCGATTCCTTAAAATAACTTGATTGTAATAACAAAACATCTAGTCTATCACCCTAGTCTCATTCTCTTAATGTCCCTCTAATTGGCTTAATTTTAGATTTAAGGTATGAAGCTCTAGACCAAATCGGTAGGAATCTAGTCTGTCACCCTAGAAATACCAATTTACACTCGATCAACGAATATCTCCCTAACATTACATTGAATCTTAGGACTACTTTTCCTTCACCCATAAGTTCAATGTGGTTCCTCCTAGTTGTTAAAGCCATAACCCTCTCAGATCTTATGGGTTTACAAAAAAATTTAACATACCAATTGACCAGATTAAATATGTAAATGAAACATGAAGTAAGAACCATTACTTTGATATGAAAAACTTATTCTAACATGCGTCCTAACATCCCAAACATTTATCCAATTTATTGCAAAAGAACAACATAAGAATTGAACTGCACAAAGCAGGCGTCACACACAACAGAAAGCTTCACTAAATCAAAGCAAATTCACTATATAAGTGTACACAACAAGTACAAGATAATGAAGAACACAGTACAAAGATGAATAATCCCTCCTACAAAGTCTCATGCTTATTCATGTAATGCTAATACAATCATTTACAAATATCTCTCAAAATTCCCTCTCCAATCTCTCCAGAAAAGATAAAAATATACATTTTATACTCCTATCTATGACCTCTCGACCTTTCTAGAGAATTCCAGGATTTTAAAATGTTGAAAATCCTCTTCTCATTAAATTCTCCCCTGAGAAAATAGCCCAAATCGTGTAAAAAATCGCTGAAAAACTGTTAAAAGTAGTTATGGCGCCTAGGCGCCACTTCCCTGATTACGAAAATTTCAAACTGGCACCTGGGCGCTAGCATGCTGCACCTAAGCGCCGGAGTCTGTAATTTGCGCCTAGGCGCTAGTTGAGAAATCAGCTCCTTGCTCCATTTCGCTCAGTTTCGCTCTATTTTTGTTTTAATTTTTTTTTGTTTCTTCGCCTATTATACCTGCAACCAAAAAGATGAAAATACATTTCTTTAAAGAACATTATCATTAAAAAAATATATTAAAGGAAAATGCACCTACTAAAGAAAATTTCAACTAAGTTAGCCACTAAGAATGTTAGTGTCATCTAAAGTTATTTGTTTGATTATTACTTAATGATATTAATCCGTAAAAAATTGGTCATAAGAAATTCAAAAGGACATTTGACTTAGCTAATGCAATACACACACTCATATGATTGACCTGACTCGCAATTATGCAGTAATTTAGCTTCCACGAGATTGCCAAAAACTTGATCCAATTTATATTTAGCGGCTGTTGTACAAAATCGAAAAGTTATAAAATTTAGAAATAGTTTACACACTAGGAGTAATGTGCAAGTATATGTATCATTTCAAATAATATAGGACTTTCTTTAAAAACCCCAGTATCTATCACATAGAGAAGCGATGTCAGAAATCCCTTAGGCTAATTCTAGTCTACTACTATGTGGCCTTAGTTTGGAATGTCAATTAAAGTGGATTTTCTAATAAATATTCCTAAATGAAAATCTTAATTCTATTGACAATCTATCTGAATAAATTTGTTTAGAAAATTTTGAGATGTTAAAGACTACCCTTCTCGTGCAGCGTCCTAGATAATGTGTAGGAATGAAATGCTTAGAATATAATGTGACCAGTGACAAATAGAAGCATACTTATACTTTACCCTCTCTGAGCACCTAAAGAACATTAGCTAACTTTTAGTCATTTCCTTAACAGCTTGATTACCCTATGAGAACTGTCAAGCATCTCACCTCTAGAGTCCCACAGCCTAAGCCACTATATTGGTGTAATTCTCATAGTTAAAGACTAAACTTTAAGTCAAAGTGTTAAGGATCTAGCCTATCACCCTAGAGACACCAACTCTACGCCCATCAAAACATATTTTCCTATTTATTTGCCCCCCGTAGATTTTAGCATTCTCGTTCTCCAAAGTGAATTGTGGTACTCACTAGTTGGCTGAAATCATAGCCTTTTCCGGGTCATTATGTTTTACAACGGATTTTAACAATACAAATGACCAGTTTACAAAGTAAAATTAAGAGCCTATGAAAATTCCATCACATTAATAAAATAGAAGAATTTCTAAGAAAATCTAAATTCTTAAACATATATCCATTCCATTGCAAAAGAAAAGTAAAATGAAGATTATGGCATAAGCAGTAAATGATTTATAGAATTATGTAATAAATTATGTGTCAACAAGGAACATTTGTTTGTCTACCCTCTTTCTAGTGTTTAGATACGTTTAGTATTTTATTAGTTTTATGCAACAATCTGTCACTTATAAGCATCTAATAGAAACATATCATTAAATTTTATTTCCTTAAAAGTTGCATTGCCGCATAAACTAATTTACTGGCCAATCAGCCAATGTGAGTGCACTCAAGTTGCAATATCACTGCTCTCTTGAGTCTTAGTTTCACTTACAACAAATTTTAACATAAGATAATTCCACTTAAGGTATGTCAATGAAGTAAATGAGATATTACTTATCACATGAAAATAAAAATAATTCTACCATAAAACAAATTTTCCTACCCATGTCACTACTTCATATTAAAAGAAAAAAATAAAGAAATCTACTCCCGAAACATAGATAAAACACAACAGAAAACATAGATAAACCTTAAAACTTCATTAAATTAATGAAAATTCATTAGAAAGTGTTTACAACAATTACAAGATAATGAATAACATAATACTTATTTTTTTCCTCTGAAAAAAAGATGAAAATCTCCCCAACAAAGTCTCATGCAGATCCATGCGACGCTCATACTTTCTTACTCGTATCTCTCAAAATCCCTCGCTAATATCTTCAGAAAATGGAGAAATCTACATCTCTATAAACACACGTCAAACTCTCTCTAAAATTCTTCTAAGAACTCCTCCTAATTACCCCCTCTCATGAGAGGCGCTAAGTCCCTCTTTTTAAAGAGACACAAAACACATCTTCATTCTAAGAGACACACCTCTTCACTCCAAGAGACACATCTCTTCATTCCAAGAGTCACATCTATTCATCCAAAATACTTTCCAAGTCTCTAGATTCATTGAATATCACTTTGGGTGTGCAAGTTGCTTGGAATCTTCCAGAACATCCAAGATATCTCGAAACCGCCCAAAACTCATCCGAAAAATGTCTCGGGCGACTAGGCACAGTGCCTAAACGTTTTTTTCTTGTCGTAACGGGCGCCTAGGCACCAGTTTTGGAGCTTAGGCACAATCTTGTGGACAACACACCCGTTTTGCTCCGTTTTGGCTTTGTTTCACCCCATGTCAGCTCAGATTCGCTTCAAACGTTATACCTGCAAAATAAACATGAAAATAACTTTACTTTAATGTGCAATTCATTCAAAATTATGTGGTAATTATAAAGGAGATTAAGCATATAAAGACGAATCAATAAGTGTCATCAGAATTTTCTTCCCTGCTCGATTTGGCTCCAAATAACACTATTTTTGCTTCATTTTCTCCAAAAGTTCATTTCTTATACCTGAAGCCAAAAACATGCAAAATACCTTCCTTTAAAGTGTAATATCATTAAAAAATATTAAAAATAAGCATGAATGTTTATAAAAAAATCAGGTAATTTTTAAACTTATAAACTCCCCCAAACTTAAACGTTACTTGTCCTCAAGTACCACTACAACTTTAAAAATATATTGACTTATGTTTGTGGGATTCTTTAAGATGGCTTAAAATTTGTTCGAGAAATGTAATAGTCCATTTTAGAAAAATTTCTCATAAATTAAATGATATATAAGATATCAGATATTTAATATTAAACCTAGTAATCCTGGTTTTCTATTTAATTCAAAAATAATTGAAATTTCTTCAAAATTTGGATTTTTAGAAAAATATTAATTTCAGAATTTATGACTTCTAAAAAGTTAATTTTACTAATACTTATTGAAATTAAGCTTAGAATTGATCTTAAGTTTTTTTCCTTGGCATTGATGCTAGTGTTCTAGCCTTGGAAAAAACCTAAAGAATCTCATTTTTAAATTCCTCCATCATATATACATGGTCTTCCAAGGGTAAATAAGAGGATCCATTGTCGGTAGACTAATGTATATCTAGTGAAACATATGTAAAGAGCTAACATATTGACATCAAGATAATTAACTATAATGGTGGTTGTTAAAAGTGGGTGGTTTCGTTGCTTTGAATAATACACTTAGGAGCCATAAGAAATGTGGGATATTGTTTCTCATAAAAGTTGTCGAACTGTTACATGCCAAAATATTTATGCTAGTGGAGTGATAATTTCATGTCTTAGTATTGCATGAAGATCCATCACACATATAGATAAAAGATAAGTAGCAGGAGGAGACATCGTAATTTTTACGTGGATAACCCTAAATGTGGAAATAACACTTAGGTTAGCCGAGTCAAAGTAATTTATTATATGTTTATAAGTACAAGAATATGCTCTTCTCTCAAGATAAGGAAAGTGAGGTAATAATTTTTCTCTGACCCTTGACTTTATATATATATATATATATATATATATATATATAAGGGTGAGGAAATTCAATAATAGTCTTAGTATGGCCACACCAGTAGCAAGCAAAGGTTGCTGATGATCGGTGGTTGGCAACGATAAGTGGTAAGGAAAGGCGGTGGTCGACGATAATGGAGGTTGGTGGTTGATGGTGGCTAACGCCTACGAAGGATGGTGGTTACTCGTCAGATCTTCTCTCCATAGCAGACTCTGGAATTTTGCTTCTCCTTTTCTTTTTCTCCTCCCCCTCACAGCCCCAAAGTGATGAGAGCGGATCTATTTATAGCTTTTTGGACAGGGACATTTGAATCTTTCAGCTCATTACTTTCTTATCACCTGCCTGATTGGACGGTCCATGTTGATTCCCTTTTATCATAAGTGATTTTTTAATATTTTTACCTCGAAATTGAGTGATTTTAAACTCGTTGGATACCTCTCATCGAGAAGCTCGATTTGACTATAATTATGTCAAATTTGAATTTTATTTGACCATTGAATTGATGATCCAAAGCCTCTAGTTGTGCTCCAACGGCTTGATCTAGTCTTAATCGGATCTGGATTGAACTAATTTAAGAGCCACTGGGTTTGTTTTCCTGAGATGCTCAGTTAGATTATAAGTTTGATGAAACTGGAGCTTGGGTGATAATAAATTTGTATTTGAAAGGTCTCATATAAAAATCCATTGAGATTCATATTTGATCATAACATCTTTTTATGATAAAATATTTTTAAAGAATTAATAAAAAAATTGGCTATAATTAAAAAAAATAGAAAAACATCAAAGCAGCTTATTGACTTTTTATAAGCATCATTTTAATATGAAAGTCCATAACATTGTTAATTTAATTTTAATACATAAAAGTTAAAATAATTCTCACAGAAAATTAGTTTAGATTTTAGCACCAATTAACAAAAAAATGATGACTAATTTGACATTTTTTATGAACTTTTGCTTAAAATGTCCCCTGAAACACTGAAATATTGATATTTATAAATTACATGGAGAATTACAAATCACCTGAAACACTGAAATATTGATATTTATAAATTAATCATCCAGATGATTTTATGGAGCCACCGAATCATTGGTAAAAATAATAAATATAGGTTAGAGTTTTGATACATCTCTAGCAAATATTCATCATCAGACACAATTTGGAGACATGACAGATCTCGAGACGGCTCTTTGAGCAAAAAATATTACAACCTTGATAAAAACTCGTATAGGACTCCGATTTCAGCAAAATTATAGTCAAATTGACTATCTCGCCAAGAAGAACTCTGTTACAAAGTAAGTCCAATTCGAGTCAAATCAAGCTCAGATCAAATAATTAAATCACTTATAAAAGTTTTCGAACATATTCAGAAGTTTAAACGAATGTTGAATCTAGCAAGGCTATAGCCGAATCGAGCGGCTCGACAAGACAAATCCAACGAGCTTAAGATTGCTCAAATTTAATATCATTAAGGCACTTCAATGTCCATCAAATAATGTCCGATGGAAGTAAGCTCTCCAGATTGTCTGATCAAAGTGGTTCATATTTTTGCATTAATTGCACCTAAAACACTATAAATAAAGTCTCTCCCCTCTCATTGGAGGGGAACTAGAGAATTGAGAGAGAACTTGAAGCTTTGAGAATGAGCTGAAATATAGCATCACCCCTGTCATTATCGATTGTTATTGGTCGTTGTCGACCACCATCATTCGCCGTCGACAACCTGCAATCACCGTCGACCACCGCCAACCACCATCCACCACCGAAGACTATTTTTGACCTTTGTTGACCATTTTCGACCTCTGCCGACCATCGTCGACCTCAGTTAGTTGTCGTCAACACCCGCTGATCATTGTCGACTGCTGGAGATCACCATCAATCACTACCAATCACCGTCAACCACCACGACCAGACGTCATCAATCGACATTATAACTTGAAAAACTTAGTAACCATTTCGCATATGTGGGATTATGGGTCACTATCATCATCAACATATATTAGATTTTTTGAACTGGGCCAAGTCCCTGTTGATACGACACCAACAAATTTTCATTATATTGACGAATCTCGAGGCATGACATAGATCTCGAGGCGATGTTTTGAGTAATAAACGTTCAAATTTTGATAAAAAATCATTCAAAGCTCTGATTTCAGCAAACTTATTATCAAACTTACCGACTCGATGAGAGGAACCTAATGACATCAAAGTTAGAAAAATATGAGTCAAACCAAGCCTTGATCAAGTCATTTAACCGCTTTTGTAAGATTTCTGGACACATTTGGAAGGTCAAATAGAAGTTGAATTCGGCAAGTTCATAGTTGAATCGAGCATCTTGACAAGAAGAATCTAACGAGCCTAAGATTGCTCAATTATAACATTGCTAAGGCACTCAAAAATTTCTATTAAACGACGTTTGTTCAAAGGAAGCTCTCCAAATCATTCGATCAAAATGTTTCTTATTTTTGTATGAATTGCCCCCAGAACACTATAAATAGAGCCCCACCCCTCACATGAGGGGAGAGACTTGAAGCTTCAGAGAGAACTAGAAGCTCTGAGAAGAAGCCGAAGTCCAGAACCCTGTCACCATCCATCTCAGATTGCTGACTTCCGTCGACCTCCGTTGACCATAGCCAATCATCATCGACTCCCGCCGATCGTCGTTAGCCACTATCAACCGTCACCGTCGATCACCGCCAACCAGAAGCCGTCAATCGACTCTGTAACTTGGAAAATATTGTTACCCTTTCTCGTCTATGGGATAAGGGATTTTTGTAATCATCTATTAATAGTGAACTTTTATAATTGGGTCAGGCCCCGTGATTTTTCCCTTTACGGTTTTTCCACGTAAAAATCTCTAGTGTCACTACTGATTATTTTTCTTCCATCTGAGTGTGTGCTAAATTATCGTGCAACGCTAAGACAATAATTTATTATATACCGCCACGCATTTTCTAGCACACATCAGTTTGGTGCCGTATTTGGGAAACAAAGCACCATTCGACGTTTTCTTCAACTCTGAGATGTCGATCCCTTACTTCATTTCTCAATGATGTATATCGTCCAACTGGTGAAGAAATCTTCTTTGCATCTTAAAGGTCATCCCTAGAGCATTCTTTGAAGTGGGGGCATGACTGAGGGATGATTAAAAATGTTACGGGGTCATCTCTGGAGCATTCTTTATTCACGTTAACGATCATCATCTACAAATGCCACATAAGATGATTAAAAATGTTACAAAGGCCAACATATACTTGTAAATGGGCTACAACAAAATTGCTCATCTTCGAGTAGAGTCGACATTGCCTCCCCAAAACTCCAGTATAATAATGATCGTTAGGGAATCTTCAGATATCGCCACCACATAAGCATGAAAATCTTCCCCTCAAAGCGTGGCAGGAAAGCTACAACATTTTTTCATCACCTCCAAAATGTGCAAGAGCGACACTGGAATCTCCTGCAAAATGCACGACACCAACGAAAAAGAAGATCTCGTTGCTTGTCTGCTTTGCAAGACGGGGACAAATTTCTTCTTCACTACAACAAGAAAGATCATGTTGTTTGCCTAATACACGAGACGGGGACGACTTTCCTCTTCGTCACAACGTGAATAAAGATCTTGTTGCTTGCCTGCTAAGCAGAACGGTGACTACTTTCCTTTTCGCCACAACGTGAATGAAGATTCCATTGCTTGCCTGCTACGTAGGAAGTTGATGACTTTTCTCTCTGCCGCAACGTGAAAGAACATCTTGTTGCTTGTCTGATCCTGATACACAAGAGTGTGACGACTTTCCTCTTCGCCTCAATGTGAAAGAAGATCTCGTTGCTTGTCTTCTACGCAGGACGGGGATGACTTTCCTCTTCGCCACAACGAGAAATAAGATCATGTTGTTTGTCTGCTACACATGATGATGAAGACCTTTCTCTTCACCTTAAGTATGCACCTTAACTCGGCACCACAACTCTTTGTCGTAACACTTCGCCTCAAATTGGTGCCGCAACTCTGTACCATAACTCGGCGCTACAACTTTACACTGTAACTCGACACTGCACCTCTTTGCCTTTGTCGCAACTCGGCACCGCAACGCAATGCATCGCGTAGCCGCGACGCCCCGCCACAATGTGTCACCATAACACCCCATCGCAACGCTCGGTCGCAATGTGTTGTCGTGACGCCCCTTCCTAACGTGTCACGTTGCCGCGACACCCCACCACAACACCCCACTGTGACGCTCCACCCTAGCGTGTCGCTGCAACGCGCCATGCAACGCATCCCCGCGATGCATCGTTGTAATGTGTCACGTCGTCGTGATGCCCTGCCTCAACGCTTCGCCATGATGCATCACCGTGACGCTCCGCCACAACGCTCCGTCGCAATGCCTCGTCGTGACGCACCGCTGCAAAACGTCACGTTGTCGTGATGCTCCGCCGCAACGCGTGATGTTGCTTTGACCTCCACCGCAACACGACACTGCAACGCCTCGCTGCGACTCTCCGCCGCAACACAACACCGCAACGCCTCGCTGCAACGCTCCGCAACAACATCTCGCCGCGACTCATCGTCTCGACGCTCCGTTGTGATCGTTGCCGCTACGTCACACAGCAACGTGTCGCCGTGTTGCATCACCACGACGCGTTGTCACGACTCTGCCCCCTCTCATTTAGGCGTATTTATAGACTCAAAAAGAACATTGATCATTAAATGTATATTAATATATAAATCCAAAAAAAAGTACAAGTATTAAATGCTCGGTAAAAAACAAACTTTCATATTAAAATAAAAACCTTTCATACTCCAAAAAAGAAAAAAAGAGAAATGACTATTCATATTCCACAAATATATATATATATATATATATATATATATATATATATATATATAATATTAAATAAATAAATAAATAAATGAAAAGCTTTAGCTATTAATATTTTCTGACGAATAAATTGGACTCGCCTGAAAACAGGGGCAACTAATACGACACCAACAATTTTCATTATCTAGTACAAATTTCGAGGCATGATACGGATCTCGATGCGATATTTTGAGCAATAAACATTCAAATTTTGATAAAAAATCATCTAGAGCTCTTATTTCAACAAACTTTTACTCAAACTGATCGACTCGATGAGAGGAACTCAATGACATCAAAGTTACACAAATTTGAGTCAAATCAAGCCATGATCAAGTTATTTAATTCCTTTTGAAAGATTTCCGGACACATTTGAAAGGCTAAAAGGATGTCGAATCCGACAAGTTTATAATCAAATCAAGCATCTCGACAGGACGAATCTAAAGAGCCCAAGATTGCTCAAATGTCCATTAAACGACGTCTGATCAGAGGAAGCTCTCTAGATCGCATCACCCGTGATTTTTCTCCCTTATGGATTTTTCACATAAAAACTTCCAGTATCATTACTAATCATTTACTTTCATCTGAGTGTATGTTGAACTCTCATGCAACACTAAAACGATAATCTATTATTTTACCGCCATAAATTTTCTAAGAGCATCAAATATTATCATAAATTTGATATTTATAAATAGAAAGCTTCAGATGACCTTTCATATAATTGCCCCTCACAAGGGATCAATAAATCGCCCAGGAAAAAAGGACAAGAATTAATTGGAGGTTAATGGCATTTATATTTTGTGCTGACTATTGCCACGAATGATTTAACGCGCCCTGACATTATATTCAGACCATCATTACTCGTCCGCATTTAATTCTCAAATGTTTTCAATTATAATATATTATAATAATATTATATTCAGTGGAAAATTTTAAATACTGACAGAACTCTTTTTTTGGATTTCACGAATGTAATTAATTCATTGTCTCGTATAAAATAAATAAGCTCAAAGTGTATTTAAAATATTATTATTAATAAATCAAACACCCTTATAATTTATTTCTCAAATTATCACTCAAATATCAAAGGTCGGGATAAAACCCCAATCCATATTTTCGTTCTTATCAAATTTACGATAATTTGATCTTGGCACGAGTAAATGCATCAGTTTCACAGTTCAACAAATCACGTAGGTTGCTGACATTATGGGACGGGTTATGTTAGGGGTTATTATCCCCATAAAATTTATATTTTTTATATAAATAGTAAAATTTTAATAGTTTTTCTTATATTTTTTTAGTAAAATTGCCCCTTCATATATATATATATATATATATATATATATATATATATATATATATATATATATATATATATATATATATTTGTTTAATACTTAGAAAAAAATTAGAGATTTGGTAATTTTGTTCACACTAAAAATAAAGTATGTCTCACGCCCTGCTAGTTGTGGGCTGTCATGGTCCCCTACCGCCACCTACCACACTCCTAGAAAAATATTACATCAGGACTCTGCACGTAAAGCTACATGCGGAGTCAAATGAAATCACGTCACGTGACGCGCGACAAAAAAAAAAAAAATTAGTCCGGTAACATAGGGAATATTCTCTCCGTATTATTCAGCGTTGTTTAAGTGTTATTGTGTGTTATTCATATTGAATAACACACAATAACACCTGAATAACGTGGAATAACACGGGAGGAATATTCCTCGTGTTAGCGGGCAATTTTTTTTTTATGTCACAGGCCACGTGGCGTGATTTCATTGGACTCCGCACGTAACTCTACATGTGGAGTCCTGATGTAATATTTTCTCCCACACTCCTGGTTAGTATCACCGCCATTAATCAAATAACTTTGATACAAATTTTCTATGTGAGAAAATGCATTGCAAAAAAAACTGTGATATTGTGAATTTATGTATAATAATAATGCGTCGACAACTATTATTTTCTATCAAATTCGAATTCACGATCAATGAGGCCCCAATTTCAATAACGTTATAGTTAAACTGAGCTCCTCAGCCAGACGAACCTAATGACGTCAATGGTGATCCAATTCAAATCCAGAGAAGCTTAGATCAGACACCCGAAGTATTGTTGAACGTTTGACACATTAATTGGAATGTCAAACGATCTCAAAGTTACACCTGTTTATATTCAAATCGAGCATCTCGATGGGAGGAATCAATTAATCTCAATCTCAATCAATTCTAATTACACTATATGTGAACAATGGAATCAAAGTAGATTGTGCGATAAAGTGTTTTGGAAGATTGTCCAAGTTTACGAGGGGACCTACAACCTTCAAAGAGACTGCTCTACTAACAGGTCATGACTAACGACACACACATACACATATATGTGTGCGCGTGTGTCAAAATTTAGTTTAGATGTGCAAATACATAAGAATTATGTGATATGCATGTAAATTTTTCTTAAAGAAACTATTGTTTCGTTAAAATCATGATTTTAATGATATATTTTATAATTCATCACACATTACTAAAATAATTATGCCACATGAAAGCTGTTAGCTTTAGATGGAGAAAACGGTGACATAATATGTCATTCGACTTGTATTTTATATTTATTTATTTATTATTTATTTATTTTATTTTTTATTTTATTTTGATTTTTTATTTTTTTGAATATTTAAAGTAACGTGCGAGATAATACAAAAATGAGAAGGGCTCGATGAGATTAGGCGACCAAACCTAAGAAAATAATTTTGACTCCATACTAGCTGAAGTGAGGGGGAATAATAATGATTACAAGTGTTTGTCTTGAATAAAGTGAAGTGTAAGTTGATGAAATATATGCCCCACTTTATTTGGTCCCTTGAAGTGGTTTGACTAACATCATTCTATGGCATATAAATACTATTATTTTAATTATCACATGTCATTAATAAATTTTTATCATCTGATACGGATCTTGAAGCTTGACATGAATCGAGAGATAACTTTTTGAAGAAGAAATATTTAAACTTCAATTAAAAATCATGAAGAACTTTGATTTCAAAGAACTTATAGTCAAACTAAACGGCTTAAGGAGACGAATGCAATCACACTAAAATTGGTCAAATCTGAGTCAAATTAAGACCAAATCGAGCTGTTCAACTATTTTTGGTAGCATCTAGTGCCCAATTAGAAAGTCAATGAATTCTAAATATGTCAAGCATATGGACAAATTGAGCATCTCAACAAGACCAATCCAACGAGCCTTACTGTTTTCATGAAAATGGGAGGAAGTCCTAACCTTGAACCAAAGGAAGCCTGAAGCTTGGAGGAGAACGAGCGAAGGCCCAGCGAACGTCACTTGCTCCTGCTGTTGCAGACCATCGTCAACCACCACTCGTTGGTTGCGATTGAACATCATTTGTCGCCCCCTTGCTCGTTGCAACGATACCCTTGGTGAAATCATGAAGTTTGTTGTGGAATCCCGATGTACGTTGCAGATTAACAAAGCACCAATTGAGCAGTGCATCTTCTTGAATTTCATGCAACAAAACACCCCGAAGGCTATATAAGAACACATCTCGAACATGGTATAACAACACACCCTGGAGATTGTGCAATAACACACTTTGCATATGGTGTAACGACATACTCCTAATATGAGATCTCGACTAACATCGTATCAAGGATCTTATGACAACTGCTTATAATAACTATTTACAATTGTTGTACTCAGAATATAGCGAAATTCTTAGGACTTTTGAAGTTCACTCCTTATAGTTCTCCACTACAGCCTATGTGACCAACTATTGCCTCCGCGACCTATGTATGTTACTATTGTTCACTACTATGACCCACGTGACCAACTACGATCTATGTGGTCCACAACTCATGTAGCTTCCAACTCTAGAATCTATAGTCTATGAATATTATCACAGCTCATGCAACTCTCAACTCTCGCCTCTATGGCCTACAGATGTCACATCTCATGTGGCTCCTAACTAAAGTCTTTGTGACGTACAAACATTATTGTCACTCAGGACTATAGCCTATTGTCGGCATATTTTTAGGTCGTGTGTTTTATTTTTGAAAGAGGGTCGCCTAACAGAAGTTGTCGGCGAATTTTTAATTTAATTTAAATAAATAATTTGAAAAGTAGTATTTGATTTTGAAAATAATTTTAAATTTGAAAATTTTAAGATATGAAATCAAACTGATTTCACATCCCAAATAGTTTATATAAACGAGCACCGCATCACAAATCGTGTATCTACCCGAAGAATAGACACACTGCTTGATGATAGGGCTCGATTAAATAAACTAAAAGATTTGTGACATCCGTTTGGTCTGCGAACCAATTTTATGTGCTCGACAAATTCCCTCGCTTAATATGAAAACATTAAACGAGGTTTATATTACTCAGGTTCTTTAAAATTCCCTATAAGGGCAAGCCCCTATAGTTAATTACATCCTAAGTGACGGGAATCACCTAAGAAAACTCTCGATAATAATCAGTAGTTCTGCTCTCAAGAATCTTAAAGTTTAAGTTTTCAAGGGATTGAATTTTGGAATTTCAACAGGGAGTGGATCAAATTTAGAACATTTTTGTTTTGGGAATTCAAAGGAAGAATGGTAGGAGAAATCACAGATTCGAAGTGAACTTCGGTAATTTCCCGACTATCCTATTGTTTGGCTTGAATTTAGGAAAGTCCTAATGTTTATTTAATGTTTTAATCTTGCCAATTTTTATTAATTAGGACTTATATTTGTGTGATAAAATCACACAAATAGCCTGGAAGATATGAGGGTTTATGTCGTACCAAACGACTACCTCGGAGTCCTAAGACCAGTTAGGGCTTAGTTTACATGACATGATTATGCAAATGCCTAACGAAGAGTTGAGGATTTATGTTGCACTAGGCAAACTACCTCGAAATCCTATGGCTTGGTTATTTAATTCTAGGAAAGTTTCTGTCGAAGTAGACTCGGGTTTGCTCGATGACGATGGCCGTGCTGCCCACCATGCTCCGAGCTCCTTGTTGTTGCAGAGGTTTAGTTATAGAAGTCATAAATCAGGAGATGAGAAAAGTGTTTTGGTTTAGAGAAAATCTTAATTTCCAAGTGTTTTTTTTTATGTTTTAATTAAAACAAATCTTAAAGTTGATTATAACAACACCTGGTTAAGATCCCACGGTTCCATCCTTCCGGCATCGTTATTTTTATCGGATTCACTTAGTCCAGATGAATTTGCTAAACCCAACTGAATGAGTTCCACACTTTCATTTAGACCGTGGGAAATCCCGTTAGCAACACGTAGGTTACATCATCCGAGGTATTCCCGATCATCAAACAGGACGTTTTAATTTAGTTGTAATTGTAGTTTTGTGTTCTGTTTGTGATTAAATTTTGAGTTGTTTTATATTTTGAAATGTTGTGGCGGTGAATTTTATCTTGCAATGACTTTTAATTTAGTTTTGGTTTCAGTTTTAGGGACTATCCTAATAGTGTGGGTTTTTATGCAACAGTTATTTATTATGCAAGAAAAGTAAGTGCGATGCGATTAAATAAATTGCAATAAAATAAAAGCGTACCTGTAGGGTTCTCCCGTCATCCCAAGCTGTACTTAAAACACAATTAGAATATTTAAGCAAGTTCCTAGGTAAATCTAAGGGAAGGGTTATGGTTTTCTACCAAATTCCTAATTCTATAGCTAGTCATTTCCTATGACGTCTAGGTTCTTGTGTTTTGGTTTGAGGACGATTTTCTTCATCAAAGAATAATTGAGTTCAATTATTCTTATAAGTATCCTATCATATTGAGGAAGTGCTTAAGAAGAATCTTAAACATCTTTTCAATATTGCTGAATCGTTTTAAGTCGAATGAATTTAATTATACAAATGAATTAATCGTCCCGAATTCAAGTTTTGTTGTTATCTTACTCAGTTGAACTAGGACATTCGAATATCCTATAAGTGAAGTAACATTTCATTTAATGTTCGCTTAGGAGTTATGATAACCAAAGTTTTCGAGCGGCAATTGGTGTTCAAATGGTTTGTGATTTAATTTCGATTGTCGGATTTAAATTTGGAATAGTTGTTCAAATTACTTTATTTTGAATTTCTTTATGTCTTAAGTGATGTTATTTAATTCAATTTAATTTAACTTTAATTTAATTTAATTTGGTTTAATTTTAATTTTAATTTTGTTTGATCTCATTTTAATTTTAACTTGATTTTATTATTTTAATTTAATTTAATTTAATTTAATTTAATTTAATTTAATTTGATTTAATTTAATTTAATTTAATTTAATTTTCATTTAATTTTTAATTTAATTTTATTTTTGATTTAATTTAATTTAATTTGATTTAATTTAATTTAATTTGATTTAATTTGATTTAATTTAATTTTAATTTAATTTTTAATTTAATTTTATTTTTGATTTAATTTAATTTAATTTGATTTAATTTAATTTAATTTGATTTAATTTAATTTAATTTGATTTAATTTAATTTTAATTTAATTTTTAATTTAATTTTATTTTTAATTTTAATTTAATTTTATTTTTAATTTTAATTTAATTGAAAATTTAAAAAGAGTTTAATAATTTAACTTTAATTTAATTTAATGATTAAGTCCTTTAACATTTTAAAACTTAAATTTGAATTATCATTTTAGTTAGGAATTAAATATTATTGAGATGATTAATTTAGGGATCTTTAAATTAAAGAATAAATCTCTTCCTAATAATATCCCTATTTAATAATTCCAATTTTATTATTCTTCCAAATTTAATCAATTATTTAATTAAGGTTTATTTCAATTATTTTAAATTGTTTAGTAGGTTTCTACCCTTTAATTATTTGAATTTCAATCATCCAAATCAAATTAAGATCAAATATTTTATTTGTTAATTTTATTAAACCTAAAGTTTTAATTAAGGGTTAAAAATTTTTTAATTACCATTTTGCCCTTCAAGCTTAATAATTTTATAACTCACTAAATTGAGCTTAAATAAATTTGAAATTTTTATGTGACTTCACTCATATGTCAATAAAGACATGAGAGGAGAAAATGTGATTTTTCTGTATTTAATTTATTTATATAATTATTTTTGGTAGAAAATAGGGATTTCCAAGGAAAATTTAATAACATGACCAAGGGAGAGTTTCTGTCCTTAATAAAATTATGAGACATTTCTAATGACCAAAGGACCACTTGGACCAATTTTGGTGATTTTTTTAATTATATTTTTTTTATTATAATTATTTTAAGTTTTGGAGTATTAATTAATTAAAAAATAAAGTAAAGGTTGAAAAATGAAATTTATATTTCTTTAAAAATCTCTCTGATATCAAGGAAATCAGAGAATCATTTTTTGCAATTTTCTGATTTTTCTTTCATTTATTATAATTATTTTAGTGAAAATGCTAGAAAATACATTTTTTTTTATTTTAAAATTACCCTAGGGCTTTAAAATTTAATATCTCATTAAATAGACCTAAGAAAAATATGCGATTTATTCCTAAGTGATTAAAATTTAAAATGTGACATTCTGGTGAATTTTATTATTTTTATGATTTTTATTATTTTTTAATTAATAAAATATTAAAATAATGCAAAAAATTAAATTTTTTAGAAAATTGAAATTTTAATTTCCTTAAATTCCCCTGATATCGAAAGGCTCTAAAACCAATTTGGTGAATTTTTGAAAGGTATTTTGAAAGTTATGAATTTTTAAAGTTTAGAATGGCTAAATGGCTTAATCAACCCATTTAAGTAGGCTAACCAAGTCCAATCGACTTCAAATTTTTATGGCGGGTTCCTCTGATCTTAAAGGTCAGTGGAGAATTGATTTCAAGTCAATTTGATGTATGGTTAGCTCTAATTAATTTAGGAGTTATTTTGGGTGTTTAAGCCAATTAGGGTTATTTTAAATGAACTAATTCAAAACCTATTTTTCCTGTGGTCCTCTGGTCATAAGAGACATCACCAAATTTTTCTAGAATTTATTTCACAACATGCTAATTATTAGATTTAAAATACTCAAAACAAGCAACTCGAATTTGAAAAATCAATAACTTCTCATAGTGATGGCCTCTGACTTTGGAAAATTCAGGGAATGTTCCCAAATTTAGAAGCTTCAAAAGCCCTATGGTCTCATGCCATGGTGAATTTCCTATATGCATGGAGAATTAAAACAATTCAGAAGGGAAATAAATCATTAAAAATAAAATACTTGATGAAATTAAATGATTTCTTTTCCACATTATTCTCCTCCGTTCCCCGAGCGAGGGGTATTTTTATTTTATTTTTCTGATTTTTCTACACAAAGTTATGGATTTTTGAAGTTTAGGGAATTAAATAAATAGAAAAATACCCTAATTTCCTACTTATCCACGCGGCGCCCTGTCATCCTCGGCATCTCCGAACGGCCATGCGGCGCGCCCCCATTTGACTCCGCCTTCTGACTCAGCGCCACGCGGCCCGCGGTTCACGTATCATCTCCTGGTCCGACGCCATCTGAGCCGTCCGTCCGCGCGTGTTTTGAATGAACGGCATCCGTTCATCGTCCCCAAGCCTCCTACCCCGAGAACCGTCCATCTTCTGAGCCTAAGATCTCACTCGATGCTCGACCAAATTTAACGTTCTTATACTCTATGGATTCGTCTCGAGAAGACGAACACATCCATACGGCTTATGTGGCATGAAATCGACTCAATCAAAATGGAGAATGTTCGAAGCTCGGGAAGAAGAGTGAGGCCATACCTTGCTCGCAGAAGTGTGGCTTCGATCCGAGGGTCGTGTCACCTTCGATTGGATCCCGGCAAGCTCCGGATGAAGTCTCCCGGTCCGTGAATCGCCTAGCTATGAAAGTGACCACGCCCGATCACAAAGCTTCGGAGGCCGGAGCAACCGGGGTGGCTTGGAGATGGGGCTTTCAGTGGGAAACTTCTCCTCTTGGTCCGGTGAAGGTGTAGGACCGTCAATTCGAGGATTGGCTCACCGTGGCAAAGTGTCCCGGTTTTGGGTGAAATTTCAGCCGAGAAATCGGCTTCGTCGTGGGGATTAGGGCAACTGGCACTTGGGATCAACTCGCTCTAAGTATGGAGTAGGGTTTGGAACAATTTTGGCGAGTTTCGGCAAGGTTCAGTGCAACTCTCCTCTCATGGCCGCGAGGGGGTCGGGCTTAAATCAGAGGTGGCTGGAGAGCCTCACAGGGATGGCCAAGGGCTAGGATCAACTGCTCTGGTCATGGGAAGAACAGCCATGGTGGCCATTGGGCATGGGGCAGCTCAGCAAGGTGGAATTCCAAAGTTGGCTCACATGTGAGCTCTCGGGTGTGGTGTTTTCCGCGACCTGTGCGGCCGGCCGGCAGGCATGGGTCACCCTCAAGGTCGGTGAGGTCGAGCTCGATTCCCGCGAGTTCAATCGATGGTTTCCATGTGTAAAGGTGGTGAATTGAAATGGAATGGGAAAGGGGTGATTTTGGCTCGGTTTAGGTTAACCCAAGTATTTGTTCTTGGTTCACCATCCAAGGCTTGACCTCGGGCCGAGGGGGAATCATTTGGGTCACCGAATTGTGGTAGTGAAGTCCCCATCCATGGTGAGGTGGCTAAACATGGTTTAGAGTGTATCATGCTTAAGGTAAAAAGGGCTTAAAAAGGGTTTAAGAAAGAGACCCTCTCTCTCTTACCATTAATAGTTTGGTGAGGTGGAAAGTGGATTCCATGGCTCTCATGGCTCCTATGGGGCTCATGCATGGCTTCATGGCTTGTCTTTGGCTTGGGGAAAAGCTTGGTCAATTTCATGAAAATGGATCTTAGAAATTTTGGTAATTTGATGGGAATTTGTATGGGGCTCAATTTGGAATAATTTGATGATTGATTTGAACTTAGGGATGATTTTAATTAAGGGTATGATGAGAAGAATTTGTCATATGGGCTTTGGGCCTTTTGAAGTCATTTTGATGGGCTTTTAGGAAGGCTAAGGGGATGGGCCTTTAGGTTTAAGAATGAATTCATGGATGGTAATTATGTAGAAGTTTGGGCCAAATAATTGTTGGGTTTGGTTTAGGGATATGTCATGAGTGATTTGAAATGAGTTTGGAGTGATTTGGGTTTGAATTGGGTTGATTCTGGGCTTCTTCTGGTGAATGGGCCAATATAGGTCAAATTGGGCTAACTTGGGCCAATGTTGGTCTAGGGTTGAAATTGATGTAAAATGAATGTTGGGAAATGTTTATGGGAGTGTTTCAAAGAGGTTTTGGCTTTGGTTGGGCTTTGATTTTGGGGTTTGGGCTTATTTGGGTTAGGTTTGGGTTTAGGTTAAAATTGGGCTTATTGGTTTTGGGTTGAATTTAAGTGGGTTTTGGGTCCAAATTTTGGGCAAATCATGTTAGGTTTTTGTTTTTAGGGATGTTAAGGGAGGTTTGGAAAAGATTTGGGGTTAATTGGAGTTGAATTGGGTGAGTTTGGGCTAGGTTTGGGTCATGGGTCCAAATTGGGCTTTAAGGCCAAAAGTGAAATTGGATCCAAATGTCAATCAAATTGAACTTGGATTTGGTCTAGATTGGTGTTGGGAATGTTGAATTGAAGTTTAAAATTGCATTGGACCAGAATTTGGGTCAGTTGGGTAGGTTTGGTTTGACATTGGGTCCACTTAGGGTTAAAATGGGTCAAATTGGGGGTTTTGATAAAAGTGGGGTAAATTGACAAAATTGGCCCATGGTGTAGTTGAAAAAAATGAAATTGGGAATATTTGGGATTTTCTGAAATTTTCTGGGAATTTTCTGAATTTTTGGATTTTTGGGTCAAGAGGGGTATTTTGGGTATTTGGAGGGTATTGGGAGGTATTTTTGGAATTTTTGATATTTTTGGCTATGAATGATCAATTTGAGTAATGTGGGAATGTTTGGGAATGATTTTGAGGAATTTTGGGTGATTTGGAAATTTTTGAGAAATTTGGGTAGTTTCAAGGGTTTTGGGTAGGCTAAGCGGGTGTAGGGTCCCGGGGGTCAAAAATTGAAAATTTGGGAAATTGAAGATTGGGTGAACGTAAGTGGAATGAAATCATTTTGGTTGAGCCATGAAGCCATATCAAGTCCACATGAGCCATGAGGGGACTCATTTGAGGCATCCACTATGTTGTTCCTAACCCTCTTAGCCAAGGGCTTAGGGGTTAAGGACCATCCATGTGGATCACTTTCATGAGTCGGAGATCAATTTGGGTATAGGTGTGGTTTTAGGAGGTGTGTGAAAGTGTAGTGTATAGGTGTAGTGTGTGTGTAAGTCAGCCCTTCACTGCGACCGAGCCACCTGTAGGTAGCCCAAGTGCCAAAGAGTCCTATAGGAACTCATCCTTTAAACTTCCACATTTGATTTCAACCCTCTAGGTGATTAGGGGTCTACAATCAAGTTTGTGGAGTTTGCAGGGAGTTAAGAAGTGGTTTGAAAATCTAGGTGGTGGGTCCCAATTCTAATCCTCTAAGATAGTCAAAGGAAAAGCCTAAGGCTAGCATCCCAAGTACTAAAGAGAAGAAGAGAAGACCTCATCAAAAATGAGGTTAACAAATGGACCCCATAAGTGTGGTGTGCCAACCAAGCACACCGCGCGTATCAGGCTGACCGATGCGACCAACAAAACCAACACAAACGTCCAAGTGACAAACTTAGGACAAAGTAGAAGAATTTCAGCTGGGGAGTGTCAAGTATATCTCTGAGACTGGAGATTCCTGAACTCTCGCTGGGGAAAGGAAAAGAAGGTGAATCCCAAAGCACATGATCTGGGGGAATTTCAATTTAGATTTTGTTTCAGTTTAAGTTTTGATGTGTGAGCTTAGATTTTAGTTTGAAGTTTTAATTTAGATTGAAGTTTTGTTAAGATTAATTTGAAGAGATTTGATTTGAAATGAGAATTGGAATTTTGTGGTTTTAGATGTAACGTCTTCAACCTCAAAAGAAAATTGAATTGATTGGATTGAACCATTACAATGAGGAGAGATCTCAGAGCAATGTGGTCTCGGATGTAAAATCCTTAACCTCAAGAGTTTGATTTTGATGTATTTCATCGCGATAGGGAAAGAATCCTAAAGCAATGCAGTCTCGGATGTAAAATCCTCAACCCCAAGAATTTGATTTTGATGTATTTCATTGCGATAGGGAAAGAATCCTAAAGCAATGCAGTCTTGGATGTAAAATCCTCAACCCCAAGAATTTGAATTTGATGTATTTCATCGCGATAGGGGAAGAACCTAAAGCAATGCAGTATCGGATGTAAAATCCTCAACTCCAAGAATTTGAATTTTTTTTTGATGTATTTCATTGCGATAGGGAAGGAATCCTAAAGCAATGCAGTCTCGGATGTAAAATCCTCAACCCAAAAGTTTGAATTTTTTTATGTATTTCATTGCAATAGGGAAAGGATCCTAAAGCAATGCAGTCTCGGATGTAAAATCCTCAACCCCAAGAATTTGATTTTGATGTATTTCATTGCGATAGGGAAAGAATCCTAAATCAATGCAGTCTTGGATGTAAAATCCTCAACCCCAAGAATTTGAATTTGATGTATTTCATCGCGATAGGGGAAGAACCTAAAGCAATGCAGTATCGGATGTAAAATCCTCAACTCGAAGAATTTGAATTTTTTTTTTATGTATTTCATTGCGATAGGGAAGGAATCCTAAAGCAATGCAGTCTCGGATGTAAAATCCTCAACCCAAAAGTTTGAATTTTTGATGTATTTCATTGCAATAGGGAAATGATCCTAAAGCAATGCAGTCTCGGATGTAAAATCCTCAACCCCAAAAGTTTGAATTTGATGTATTTCATTGCGATAGAGAAAGGATCCTAAAGCAATGCAGTCTCGGATGTAAAATCCTCAACTCCAAAAGTTTAAATTTGATGTATTTCATTGCGATAGGGAAAGGATCCTAAAGCAATGCAGTCTCGGATGTAAAATCCTCAACTCCAAAAGTTCGAATTTGATGTATTTCATTGCGATAGGGAAAGGATCCTAAAGCAATGCAGTCTCGGATGTAAAATCCTCAACTCCAAAAGTTTGAATTTGATGTATTCATTGACTTTGCAAAGATTTGTAGTGTTGATTTGAAAAGTGTGGAATTTTGGTGTTTCGAGAATTTCATGAAAGTTGTAAAAGACTTTCATGGAAGGAAATAAATTAGGAGGGAATATGTAGATGCTACATATCCCATTCAAAGGAGTTGATCGGAAGTCACTGATTTGGATTGGATATAATTCCTTGCCATCAGATTCGATCCGTGTCAATGGAATCAACCGCTTCCATCCCAGACAAGGGAAAGAGTAGAACAGATTGGATTTCAGATTTGGGAGATTGAATTTGAATTTGATTGAGATTTGACTTGAGATCTGGAAGATCGAATTTGAGATTTGATTGAGATTTGGAATCTGGAAAGATTGAATTTGAATTTGGTTGAGATTTGAAATCTGGAAAGATTGAATTTGAATTTGATTGAGATTTGATTTGAAATTTATGTTTATTTTGTTTGTCTTTAACGGTTCGAATTTATTTTATCGTTTATTTAATGTTCATGTGAATTTGGAGTTCGTCATTTTCAGATTTTTAAGGAAAGTTTTCTTTTATTTTTTTATTTTTTGTTTCTTTTCTGTTCTTTGTTCGAAGTTCATTTAACTTTAATGGCGTTTCCCAGTTAGTTTTCACAAAAGAGGTGAATGCCAAAAATGTGACATGGTCATTTTCATTCCAATCATGTTGAAGATACATCATACAACTCGATCTGGAATACATCTCATACAATCCATGTAGACTCAAAACAGACTATGTATGATCTTTGTCGATCCATCCAAAAAAGGTAACTGTCGTAAATCCATGTATCGAATAGTGAGGTACATGGTCAATAACATCACCTTCCAAGCCATCCTCGGCAAGGATGTCGTATGGATGTACGTCGGAGGTGTGATATTTTCCATGTAACTCACAAGCTCGTAAGGCCGGAGGCTCTCTAGCTCCGGTCCGTGCCGGAAGTGGTAAGGTGTCTTCCTGTCGTCCATCCTTCTGAAAGTAACTGAGATCCGCTTCACTGGTACTCCTGGTATGCAATGTTTAGCGACATCTGCTCTGTTGCCCTTCAATATCATAATGGAACCTACCGGTAATGGTATCTTTACTGGCCTTCGGAACTCACCTGGGCCCGCTATCCGGAGGTCAGATCCGAACATGATATTACACTCGTTCAGAAAAGAAACCGTGCAGAAAGGTCTGACAAAGTCGTGGTGATCTATGTGCGGGGGTATGCAATCACCCCGCTCGGAGATATTAATGATGCAACCGTCGGGTATGCAATCGCGGCAGCACTCTCCATGTTATCAATCTTTTTATCATTCTTTTCGATGACCAATGGCATCGGATCCACCTGGCCATGACGGAGTATTCCCGGTGGGTTTCCCTTCCTGTCTTCCGCGAAGTTGTAGCAGCATCCGCATTGTATTGTAATTCTCCCTTTCCCTGGCATCCATCTCCGGGGTTCCGAGTAAATGTTTTCCCTTAGGCGGCCTGCTCGGCCCATTCTTTTTAAATCCCGGATGCAGTCCACGATTTGTTGTTGTTAATATTCGGAGAACACGTCTGTATGTAGCTCGAGGCCTTTTAGTATATTGATCCTCCTGCCTCTGATTCTCTCGAAGTATTCAAAAGTTTTCTTTTCGACATTCTGCATTCTTTCCAACTCGTACTCTGGAATAATCTGCAAATGGCGGGGCCTGGTGACGTATTGTGGGATATACGGCTCAATCCCTTCACGTTCTCCCCGCATACCTCGGCTCTCGGGGATGATGTCCGTCGGGACATCCTTCGGGGTCGCTTCGCAACAAGGCTATGCATTACCGGTGGTTCTATCTCGGTGGCGTGGTAGCCTTCTTTCTTTTCGATCTTCTCGAGATTTCCCCGGTTTCTTCGTTATCCTATGAGCCGGTCTCCTTCTTCGTGTACTCGGTGAACTCGGCGTCCTCGAAGTATATGTACCGGCAAGAAGAATCGCCTCGTCGCGCCGGTCCGCCGTTAGTTTGGTTAACATCTTGCGGATACGGCGATTTTTATTTCTCCGCCGGGTCGTCGTGAGAGTAGCTCTTCGTACTTCCTCGACTCTCGTGGCGCGGCGCCGACAAGCCTTCCCTCTCGCCGCGGCAACTACGTACTCGATTTTCTTGTCTTCTTCAAGTGCTTGTTTTCCTTTTCTTGTCGTTGGATCGGTGGCTCGGGCCACCCACTTTCATTATCGTCCGATCGGGCGGTTCCTCTGGTCAACTCGGGACCCGGCCACTTTCCTCGTATTGCAGCCTATCGGTGCGAAGTCCGAGTCAATCTCGATTATCGCTCCATCTTTCACCCTCTTTTCGTCGAGTGCAAGGCTTACGCCATTTCTAAAGTTCGAGACCAACCGCCCGTTCGACATTTCCCTGCGAAAAGACAAGGAAAAGGATCAGGGGCTGTACTAAGAACAAGAACATTAAGAAAATGTTTATTAAAGAAAGTTTTTTTTATTATATTTTAAATTTAACAGGAATGAAGTGGGATAAGATCAGGAAAGAGATTTTGATTTGGAAAAGAAAACAAGGAAAACTTTATTATCATGATTTTATTTATTTTAGCACATTTTTTATTATTTTCGGTTCGGACCAAGTCATAAGTAATTACTTCGCCCGTGCTTCTAGTGGATGAAGAATTCATTCCTTCGAAACATCGGTAGCCGTAATACTTCTTCAAGTATCGTCCGTCGATCGGAAGCATATGTCGTTCTCCTCGGCAATTCACTAGTTGGTAGGAGCCTCCCGAGTATACCGCTTCAACCACAAACGGCCCTTCCCAAGTGGGTTCAAATTTTCCTCCTATCTTGCGGTGTGCAAGGATAGTCTCTTGAGAACAAGAACTAAGTCACCAACTTTCAAGGTTCTTGGGCGGACCGATCCGTCATGGGCTCGAACCATCTTAGCTTGGTATTGTTCTAAATTCGCCGCGCCGTAAGTCTTTTCCCTTCCATGCTTTCCAATTCTTCTAGTCGTAATTTGGCATTCTCTTCTCGTCGTGATTTTGTTTGCAATCGCAATTCGAGTGAAGGAAGTCCGGACCTCTAAGGGTAACACTCGCCTCGGACCCATACACCGCAGCGTAAGGTGTAGCTTGAGTAGGAGTTCTGAAGGTTATCCGGTAGGCCCATAAGGCTTCTAATAACTTCTCGTGTCAATTTCTCTTATTATCGTCCAAAGTTTTCTTTAAAATTTGAACGAGAGTTTTATTAAAAGCCTCAGCCAGGCCGTTTGCTCTTGGGTAGTAAATTGTTGAATATCGCCAATCGATTCCGTGTCTCCTGACAAAATTGTTGATTTGTGTGCTCCTGAATGCTGATCCATTATCTGAGATAATCCTGCGCGGCACTTCGAAACGGTAGACAACTTGGTTCTTAAAAACCGTAAGCACGTGGTGTGCTTTCACTTCTCCGAGTGGAACCGCCTCTCGCCCACTGGAAAAGTAATCCGTAGCCGCAAGAATGAAGCGATGTCCTTTTGAAGATGGTGGTTCTACGAGACCCACTATATCCGTGCCCCAACATTCAAATGGCCACGACGCAATTGTCGGATGTAACACATTTGGAGGTTGGTGTAGAACCACCCGCGCACTTGGCATTGATGACAGCTCTCTGGTGATTTTCATGCGGTCGATCATCATCGAGGGCCGGTAGTACCCTAGTCTTTTAATTTTCATTTTCATCTTCGGACTCGACCGGTGAGCACCACGCAGTCCCGAATGCACCTCTTTAACAATTTCACGGGCCTCGGACCCGCTTAGGCACCTTAGCCACATTTCGATCGAAAGACCTTCCGTATAACGTGTTGTTTATTAATGCGTAGGACAGCAGTTCTTTTCTTGATCCGATGGGTTAACGACCTATCGTCCGGTAGTTTTCCCGTTTCGCAGTTAGTTCATTAATGGCCGTCGCCAATCTTCCGTGTTTTCCGTCACCGTTGCAACCGATTCTCTTTCTTTTTCGATTTGTGTATTGTGTCTATGTCGAGATGTGATAGGACCCGACGTCCGTGAACCGACACTTCTATCGACTCATCTTGCAAACGGCAAATTCTTTTGCGAGGCGAGCTAATGCATCCGCTAAGGCATTTTCTTTCTGGAAATTTTGTAGATTGTCACATTCGGAATTTGTTCCAACAACCGTATGGCATACTCGGAAGTATTGCTCGAGTCTCGGCTTTAAAATTCAGTACCGTCCGACGATCCGTTGAATGATTAACCGTGAATCCCCGTAGATGTTGATATCTCGTTATCCCCATTCGAATAGCTAATTCCGAGTCCCGTTATGAGGGCTTCGTATTCTCGCTTCGTTGTTCGTACACGGCTCCGTCAAGTGGTAGGAGTACCTTAACATCCCCCGCTCCGGTGTTATAAAGATTAGTCCGATTCCCGCCTTACCGGCACTATCACTTGCGATTCTTCGTCTTTGTGTGCCGAAGATGCTCCGTCGAAGTATAATTCCCAACGTCGATCATCGTGGTCTTCTAAATTCATTATTTGTTCATCCGACGGATCGTCATCGAGAGGAGATTCGCCGCAAAGGGTGTGCCGCGAGGAAGTCCGCTAAGACTTGTCCCTTTACGGCACGAAGAGGCACGAAAGTTATATCGAATTGCAATAATATCATCGACCATCCGACAAGTCCGCCGAAAGCGGTGGACGGGTCATCAAGTATCAGCAATGGATTAAATTTCGAGATCAGGTTGACCTTATGAGAAAGCATGTAGTGCCTGAGCTTTTGAGCGGCGAAGATCAGGGACAAACAATGCTTTTCAATTGCGGGATACCTTATTTCCGTCGGAAGTAAACGACGGCTTAGGTAGTAAAGAGCATTCTCTTTACCCTCATCATTGACCTGGGCTAACAGGGCTCCGAGAGAGTCGTCTAAAGCCGCGGTATAAAGTATCGACGGTCTACCCGAGACCGGGGTCTGCTAAGACAGGAGGTGTCATTAAATATTGCTTAAAGTCCTCGAAGGCCCTCTCGGCATTTCTCTTCCCAAATAAATTTGGCATCCTTTTTAACTAATGCCGAGAAAGGCCGACACCTACCCGACAAGTTCGAGATAAAGCGTCGAAGATATGTCGGCTTCCCTGAAAAGATCGTAGTTGCTTTAAGGTTTTGGGAGGCGGCATTTCTAAGATAGCTTTGATCTTTTCCGGGTCGATTTCAATTCCACGATGTCGGACAACGAATCCTAAGAATTTCCCGGAGGTGACGCCTAAGGCGCATTTTAAGGGATTCATCTTAAGGTTAAATTGTCTTAATCGTTCGAAAACAATTCTCAAATCATACAAGTGGCTGTCTTTTACTTTGCTTTTGATGACCACATTGTCCACGTAGCATTCGACTTGAGTGTGGATGAGATCATGAAAAATTCTTGTCATCGCTCTCTGGTGGTTGCTCCTGCGTTCTTCAGTCCGAATGGCATCACTATGTAGCAATATACTCCGATCGGCGTTCCGAATGTCGTAAGCTTTTCATCTTCTCGGAGCCATTTTTATCCGGTTGTATCCTCGAAGATCCATCCATGAATGAGAATATTTCATGTGTCGAAGCAATGTCGATCATTAATTCCGGGATCTGGTAGAGGGAATTCATCTTTTGGACATGCTTTGTTTAAATCTCCGAAGTCCACACGATTCCGATCCGACCATTCTTCTTCCCGACCGGTACCACATTGGCTAACCAAGTCGAGTATTGTTCTTCACGGACAAATTTAGCGTCTATTAGCTTTTTAACTTCGACTATGACTTGTTGTTCGATTTCTAGACGCATTCTTCTCGGACATCGTCCGACCGGGACGTAGCAGGATCCACTCCTAGCTTATGGATCGCGACCTCCGGAGCTAGTCCCGGCATCTCATCGTAGCTCCAAGCAAAATGCATCTTTAAATTCCATTAATAACTTAATTATTTCTTCGGAATCTTCTTTATCGAGTAAGGAGCTAACAAAGATAGGTCTATGATCTTCGCTAGTACCTAAGTTAACTTCCGTTAACTCATCTATCAGAGATTTAATCTCTTCTTCGAACTCGGTGGAGCGTCCCCAATTTGTAAATCTTCAAATTCTTCTCGTAGTTTCCATGCAGCTTTCATTAGATTCGCAAGTGACAACCAAGCAAAATTCAGCATCGTCAACCGATCCTATCGTGCCGAATCCGAGACCATGCTTTGAATCGGGTGGACGACTCGAGTTATTCCATAATTTTTCAAAATGTTGTGATTGGCCTTTTGTCCATCGTCGAGGTAAGAAACCACGCCGAATTAAATTTTGAACACGAGGAGAGTACCACTCAAAAGGTAATTCCATTAATTCTGATGAAGTGACATCTTCAAATTGTACATTATTTTCAGTTTTGGAGGAAGAAGCACCACGGTAGAATTTGATTGGCTTTGCACCGCCACTATGTACCTCTTTGAACACCATACCCTCGATCTTATTAACATGGATCGGGGTTAGGGTCGTAGTATGTACATAGTGGTTAATCTTCTCGTACATCGATTTGTATCCTTCGTTCTTCTCATCTTCGAGAGAGATCTTGAATTGCGGCTTCTTCCGACTTATTGTCGCTGCTTATTGTTCGATTTCTTTTTCTTCTTCGTAACTCGTCTTCCCAATCAACATTGATGGTTGGCTTCCTCTCGTCCAATCGTCCTAACGTCTCCGCCACAACCTCGTCCCCGCCTCGACCTCGGATGCGAGTTGTGGAGAAACCTTCACCATCTCGCCGTAAGGGAGTGGTGAGTGACTCGTTGGACTAGAACTTCGGGTTCTTCGTTGTCCCGAACTTTCTTTGCTTCATTTGTTATGGTATCTCTGAAGAAGATTGTTTTCTTCGGAGGTGCATAATAAGCTGCATCTTCATGGATTCCAATTTCGTGTATGGAGAATGGTTGTAAGTCACCTTTGATGCACTGTTCTCCTCCATCATAGTATTTGATGCATTGATGTAGAGATGATGGTACCATCCTCGTTTTCATGTATTCATGGTCGGCCCGACAGAGCATCGAACGACGTTTCGAATCAATTATGTGAAATTTTGCGGTTGTCTTTGCTAAGTCACCGGTCTTCATTAGTAGTGTTATTGATCCGAGGGCTCTTTCTCCTTTCCGGTCGAATCCTCTTAATAACATTTTGTCCGCTTCGAGCTCGCGAGCATCAATTTCCAAATATGCTAGTGTTCGAAGACTCATTATATCGATTGATGCTCCCGGATCCACCAATACTCCGGAGAGTGTAAACTTCCCAATCAGTAATCGAAATGTACAACCGGTAGGTTGTGATCTGCATCGTCTCAGTAAGTAGTCATCGTCCGTGAAGGTAACACCTCGTTGTTCCTTTAACGAGCAAACCTCATCTAAGGAATCTCCGCCATTCGAGCTAAGCAAATTTCCGGATCAAGTAAGGCCTCGATCGAGCTTCTCTCATCTCCTTTCGATAAGATGAGTGCGTCGTAGATGCTCGGTTGGCCGTCGTAGTTTCCTAAGATGGGCTAGCACGTTGTAATCCACTTTATTTTCATGTGTCTCGGCTTCTTCCCGAATAGGTATTTCTTCTCGCCGGGTTGGTTCTTCATGAACAACCACTCGCTTTCCTTTGTCCTTCGGACCCATTCTCGGAGGTAGAACTCTTCCACTTCTTAAGTTAACTTCGTAATTTCTTCCGACTCTAGTGTTGAGCTTCGCTGGTGTTTCCTCCCGAATCGGAATGACGAGTTCTTCCTGGATTAGCTTCGAACTCGAAGGCTCTAACTCTATCGTGATCGGAGCTCCTCGAAACTCGCAAATAGTACTCTTTGCTTCGTCGAACTCTCGTAGCCTCCTTGATGGATGTCTTCTTCGTCATTGTGATCGTCGAGATTGTGTATGATTCGAGAATTGTCATTGGTATCGAATTCGATGTCCGGATTGTCGCTAGTTACGTAATCGTTAAAACAGTCAAAACGTAGCCAACGCCATCACCCTTATCATTATAAGATCCCACCGAAGTGAGCAGATAATCATACAGAGTCAGAGGTTCGAGGGATTTCTCCCCCGAATCCGAAACAACTATCCTAGGATAAGCAGCCCCTAGTCTAGCCTTAGGAGCCTCGGTCTTTTCTTCTTCATCAATTTTCTTCTTTTCTTCAATCGTTTCCTGTTGAGGTGGTTCTTCTATCGCAAGTGACGAGTGTCGGCTTAACAGTGTTTCGAACTCGAATCGAAGCTCGCACCGAAGCGGCTTGGATGCCGTCTAAAATCTTTTTGAAGACCTTGTCCAAGCGGTAGTCCATCCCTCATCAGTCGCATAAGGATCTATCGGAATAATGAGATCGGTCGAGACAACATTGACGGAACCTCCTTTCTGGGGTTCCTTCATGTACTCCTTCGGGATTGTTATATTCCCTTTCCGAAGGTTGTCATTGAGCCAACTTTTGAAGGTAATGCAATCTTCTATCTTGTGCCCAAGCATCCGGTGGTAGGGGCAAAAGTCGGGATCACCTTCTTGTCGACTTCTTCCGGTCTCTGTAGTTCCGGAAGCCGGAAATCCGGAGTCTTCATCGACTACGGAACATTTTCGGCACCGCTCATTCTTGAACGGATACTCCCTACTCGAAGCTCCCTTAACGTACGTTGCGGACGAGGCGGTTGTTCATACCGTCGAGATGACCGATAGCTCGGGTCGAGGTCGTCGGTAATTCGTCGAGGTCGTCGCGGCCGTTCGACGATATTTGTATCGGTTGCTCGCCTTCGTCGACCGTTGCAATGATCCCGGATTTCTTTTCAAAAGTCTTCACGTGCTTTTGCTTGTCTATCTTGTCGGCGAAACTTAATTGCTTCGCCTCCTTCTGCAAGCTCCCGCCTCGCTTAACAACTTCTCAAAAGTCTTAATAAGAAATCCTCGAGGAGAAGTGCTATCGGCCGCGAATGCTTTTAAGTAAGATGTCGATTGCATGTTGTTCTTGTAGTTGTGGTTCACACTTCATACTTAGGTTCCTCCATCGAAGTATGTAATCCACCAAAGTTTCGTTCGGCTTCGCTTCTCTACCACTAAATCACCCATAGTGATGTGGTGCCGAGCTCCGCAAATCACTTGATGAAGAGGTTTTCTAGTTCCGAGAATGTCTTCACCGAACCATTCGGTACTCCGCATACCAATCGAAGGCGATCCCCGACGATGCCGCCGACGAATTGTCGGAAGAGTAATGCATCGCTTCCGCCAGCATTGCAACAACTGGCACGAAAGTGTGCAACATGTTGTCGGGGGTTTCCAGTTCCATCAAAGGTCTTGAAAAGAGGTGGTATGAAGCCTTTGGGTATCGGGACGTCGTCGAATTCTTCGTGTAAGGTCTACCCATCCGAATGGATGCCCCGCTCTTCGATTGTGCTAAGGCTTCTCGCACTCGCTATTCTACCAAGCTCTCGATATCCTTTTCGTGAATCATGCTTTGTGTCGCATCTTTCTTTAGCCGATCATCCCCGTTGACGGACGTAATCTCCTTTCCTCCGTCTACAATGTGAATGACCTCTCGGGGTGTCTCTCTTCGGGGTCGCACTCGACTTTGGAGAGCGGCTAGGGCTAGCGCCCATCTCTTCCATCCTCTTCGCCATTTCGGCGATCGTATCGTCTTCTCTGAAGCCGCCTCCTCATTTCTTCCGGCTCCTCTCTTTCCGCGGCCGCAGGAGCAGCATCGTGAAGCCGACGAAGCTCGTGTTTCGACCATGTTGATTTCTCGCATACTCATCATCCATGAATTCCGATGAATCAATCTCATCTCCGAATTTCTCTTCTTTCTTTTGCTAATCGTCGAATATCAGCTCCTCAACTTTTCCATAAGCATCCTCTGAGGTCCTTTCTATGCATCCTCGCAGCTTGTCGTGTGATAGCCGCCGGTTCCCTTCTCACGAGTCCCCTTTACCGCAAGAAGCACTTTCTTCGGATTCAAGTCTCCCGACGAGACTTTCCTTCTCGGCCGTTGTTTCAATCTTAGTTGTCCAAGCAGTGGACGCCATACCATCCTTCTAGCAACAGAAGGTCTCAGGACCGGATGGTCCGTCGCCAAAATGCCGGAAGGCGGTATCATCCCTAATCTGTAATCCCGAAACAACGATAGTGCACTAGTCTACATCCTTTTATTCGGCTTTTCTATAACGATGGCGAGTTCTACTCGCGTGCCCAAGACGGATTCGACCGGCACCCGCCCTATCCTTCTTAGAATCTCCGATACGGGCATTTCTCTTTCTTCGCTAGCTTCTCGATCACAGTCCGTAATCGGCAAATGGTGCGATCCTAGCCCTTTTCTTTCTACTGTCGTTGTAGTATGTCGGTCGAGGTAATGTAGAAACAATCCTGCGGACATTTTCCTCGTCAGCTGCGGCGGAAAGGGGGTGGAATCTACTTCCTTCCAAAAAGGGTGTATCTTCAGGCAATGGTATGTATTCGGTAGTGGTGTGTACTCGTGGATTTCGGGATTTCCTCCAGAAAGCAACTCGTGCAGCCTCGGCCTTCCCGGCAATCTTCCTACTTATGTTCCTTCTTTGGGTCCGTGTTAGTGATGGAATTCTTGAGCTGGACCCGATTTCAAAAACGTAGGTCTCACAGAAGGTCCGTACCCTCCACGTAACGTGTTCACCATAGTTTTCGGATTTCCTTCCCCTTTAATTCGCGTAAGCCGGGTAGGTGCAGAGACAACCGGACCAGCTGGGGTAGCAACAATGGACTCTTCCTGCGGACAAGAAGATTCTCTCAGCTGGAATCTTTGCAGGGAGGAAACTCGAGTCGACCCGAAGTCGAACTCGATCAACGGCTTCTCGCCTTCGGATACTTTGTTTGTCGGCGCGAAAATGGACACGTCGGTGATCTTTACATTCGTGTTTTCGAATCCTCGTCCAAACCGGATGATCCCATCGTCTGGCAAATCTCATCCTTGTAAACAACGAAGTCGAGTCCATCGGTGAAGGAGAAAATCGCCTTTGGGACTTCCATTTCGGCAGGTAGATTCCGATTGTCGGTCCCAAGTTATGCTTCTTCTCATCAGGACGAAAAGAAAGGAATCGAAAAAGAGTCCGAACACATTCTTGTTCATATATTTATAAGGAGAAGTTATTTGTTAAAAGAGTCATTCATTAGAGGGTTTGTTTATTTAGAATGGAATGTTCAAAGGTGTAGAGAAGGTAATGAATCCGATTCGGAGTTGGAAAGGAAAAGAAAGTCTTATGCAAGACTTCTCGACTCGCAGGATCACTCCTAAACTAACACCTATCGGGGTCCACCCCACCTCGTAAATGAGGTAAAGGATCTCTGAACCTCTCTCGTTTAGGGTGTCTAAACAAGTGGCTCCTAAATCCGAGAGAATGTCGGCTATACTTGTTCAAGGTAGAAATGAACATAGTATTCCAACGGAAAGAAGGGTAGCTTCGATCCATTAGGGACATGGATACACTACCGATTTTTGAAAGCGTAATCGTATGATTAAAATGGAGAGAGGAATTTTTCCTCAGACGGAGTCGCCGTAAGTTGTCGTGCATATTTTTAGGTCGTGTGTTTTATTTTGAAAGAGGGTCGCCAAACGATGTTGTCGGCGAATTTTTAATTTAATTTAAATAAATAATTTGAAAAGTAGTATTTGATTTTGAAAATAATTTTAAATTTGAAAATTTTAAGATATGAAATCAAACCGATTTCACATCCCAAATAAGTTTATATAAACGAGCACCGCATCACAAATCGTATATATACCCCGAAGAATGTATTACACATCGCTCGATGATATGGCTCGATTAAATAAACTAAAAGATTTGTGACATCCATTTGGTCTGCGAACCAATTTTATGTGTCGACAAATTCCCCTGCTTAATATGAAAACATTAAACATGGTTTATATTACCTGGGTTCTTTAAAATTCCCTATAAGGGCAAGCCCCTATAGTTAATTACATCCTAAGTGACGGGAATCACCTAAGAAAACTCTCGATAATAATCAGTAGTTCTGCTCTCAAGAATCTTAAAGTTTAAGTTTTCAAGGGATTGAATTTTGGAATTTCAACAAGTGAGTGGATCAAATTTAGAACATTTTTGTTTTGGGAATTCAAAGGAAGAATGGTAGGAGAAATCACAGATTTGAAGTGAACTTCGGTAATTTCCCGATTATCCTATTGTTTGGCTTGAATTTAGGAAAGTCCTAATGTTTATTTAATGTTTTAATCTTGCCAATTTTTATTAATTAGGACTTATATTTGTGTGATAAAATCACACAAATAAACTCGGAAGATATGAGGGTTTATGTCGTACCAAACGACTACCTCGAGTCCTAAGACCAGCTAGTGGCTTAGTTTACATGACATGATTATGCAAATGCCTAACGAAGAGTTGAGGATTTATGTTGCACTAGGCAAACTACCTCGAAATCCTATGGCTTGGTTATTTAATTCTAGGAAAGTTTTGTCGAAGTAGACTCAGTGTTTTATTGATGACGATGGCCGTGCCGCCCACCATGCTCCGAGCTCCTCGTTGTTGCAGAGGTTTAGTTATAGAAGTCATAAATCGGAGATGAGAAAAGTGTTTTGGTTTAGAGAAAATCTTAATTTCCAAGTGTTTTTTTTTATGTTTTAATTAAAACAAATCTTAAAGTCGATTATAACAACACCTGCTAAGATCCCACTGTTCCATCCTTCCGCATCGTTATTTTTATCGGATTCACTTAGTCCGCATGAATTTGCTAAACCCAATCGAATGAGTTCCACACTTTCATTTAGACCGTGGAAATCCCGTTAAGCAACACGTAGGTTACATCATCCGAGGTATTCCCGATCATCCAACGAACGTTTTAATTTAGTTGTAATTGTAGTTTTGTGTTCTCGTTTGTGATTAAATTTTGAGTTGTTTTATATTTTGAAATGTTGTGGCGGTGAATTTTATCTTACAATGACTTTTAATTTAGTTTTGGTTTCAGCTTTAGGGACTATCCTAAAAGTGTGGGTTTTCATGCAACAGCTTGTTTATCATGCAAGAAAAGTAAGTGCGATGCGATTAAATAAATTGCAATAATGTAAATTGCAATAAAATAAAAGCGTACCCTGAGGGTCTTCCCGTTATCCCAAGCTCGCACTTAAAACACAATTAGAATATTTAAGCAAGTTCCTAGGTAAAGCTAAGGGAAGGGTTATGGTTTTCTACCAAATTCCTAATCCTATAACTTAGCCATTTCCTATGACGTCTAGTGTTCTGTGTTTAGTTTCGAGGACGATTTTCTTCATCAAAGAATAATCGAGTTCAATTGTTCTTATAAGTATCCTATCATATCGAGAAAGTGCTTAAGAAGAATCTTAAACATCTTTTCAATATTGCTAGAATTGTTTTAAGTCCAAATGAATTTAATTATACAAATGAATTAATCGTCCGGAATTCAAGTTTTGTTGTTATCTTACTCAGATGAACTAGTGACATTCGAATATCCTATAAGTGAAGTAACATTTCATTTAATGTTCTGCTTAGGAGTTATGATAACCAAAATTTTCGAGGGCAAATTGGTGTTCAAATGGTTTGTGATTTAATTTCAGTTGTCGGATTTAAATTTGGAATAATGTTCAAATTACTTTATTTTGAATTTCTTTATGTCTTAAGTGATGTTATTTAATTCAATTTAATTTAACTTTAATTTAATTTAATTTGGTTTAATTTTAATTTTAATTTTGTTTGATCTCATTTTAATTTTAACTTGATTTTATTATTTTAATTTAATTTAATTTAATTTAATTTAATTTAATTTGATTTAATTTAATTTAATTTAATTTAATTTGATTTAATTTAATTTTAATTTAATTTTTAATTTAATTTTATTTTTGATTTAATTTAATTTAATTTGATTTAATTTAATTTAATTTAATTTAATTTAATTTGATTTAATTTAATTTTAATTTAATTTTATTTTTGATTTAATTTAATTTAATTTGATTTAATTTAATTTTAATTTAATTTTATTTGATTTAATTTAATTTAATTTGATTTAATTTAATTTTAATTTAATTTTTAATTTAATTTTAATTTAATTTTTAATTTAATTTTATTTTTAATTTTAATTTAATTTTATTTTTAATTTTAATTTAATTGAAAATTTAAAAAGAGTTTAATAATTTAACTTTAATTTAATTTAATGATTAAGTCCTTTAACATTTTAAAACTTAAATTTGAATTATCATTTTAGTTAGGAATTAAATATTATTGAGATGATTAATTTAGGGATCTTTAAATTAAAGAATAAATCTCTTCCTAATAATATCCCTATTTAATAATTCCAATTTTATTATTCTTCCAAATTTAATCAATTATTTAATTAAGGTTTATTTCAATTATTTTAAATTGTTTAAGTAGGTTTCTACCCTTTAATTATTTGAATTTCAATCATCCAAATCGGATTAAGATCAAATATTTTATTTGTTAATTTTATTAAACCTAAAGTTTTAATTAAGGGTTAAAAATTTTTTAACTACCATTTTGCCCTTCAAGCTTAATAATTTCATAACTCACTAAATTGAGCTTAAATGAATTTAAAATTTTATGTGACTTCACTCATATGTCAATAAATACATGAGAGGAGAAAATGTGATTTTTCTGTATTTAATTTATTTATATAATTATTTTTGGTAGAAAATAGAGATTTCCAAGAAAAATTTAATAACATGGCCAAGGGAGAGTTTCTGTCCTTAAGAAAATTATGGGACATTCCTAATGACCAGAGGACCACTAGGACCAATTTTAGTGATTTTTTGAATTATATTATTTTTATTATAATTATTTTAAGTTTTGGAGTATTAATTAATTTAAAAATAAAGTAAAGGTTGAAAAATGAAATTTATATTTTTTTAAAAATCTCTCTGATATCAAGGAAATCAGAGAATCAATTTTTGCAATTTTCTGATTTTTCTTTGATTTATTATAATTATTTTAGTGAAAATGCTAGAAAATACATTTTTTTTTATTTTAAAATTACCCTAGGGCTTTAAAATTTAATATCTCATTAAATAGACCTAAGAAAAATATGGGATTTGTTCCTAAGTGATTAAAATTCAAAATGTGACATTCTGGTGAATATTATTATTTTTATGATTTTTATTATTTTTTAATTAATAAAATATTAAAATAATGCAAAAAATTAAATTTTTTAGAAAATTAAAATTTTAATTTCCTTAAATTCTCCTGATATCAGAGAGGCTCCAAAAACCAATTTGGTGAATTTTTGAAAGGTATTTTGAAAGTTATGAATTTTTAAAGTTTAAAATGGCTAAATGGCTTAATCAACCCATTTAGTAGGGCTAACCAAGTCCAATTGACTTCAAATTTTTATGGTGGGTTCCTCTGATCCTAAAGGTCAGTGGAGAATTGATTTCAAGTCAATTTGATGTATGGTTAGCTCTAATTAATTTAGGAGTTATTTTGGGTGTTTAAGCCAATTAGGGTTATTTTAAATGAACTAATTCAAAACCTATTTTTCCTAGGGTCCTTTGGTCATAAGAGACATCACCAAATTTTCCTAGAATTGATTTCATAACATGCTAATTATTAGATTTAAAATACTCAAAACAGCAACATGAATTTGAAAAATCAATAACTTCTCATAGCGATGGCCTCGACTTTGGAAAATTCGGGGAATGTTCCCAAATTCGAGGCTTCAAAAGCCCTATGGTCTCATGCCATGGTGAATTTCCTATATGCATGGAGAATTAAAACGGTGCAGAAGGGAAATAAATCATTAAAAATAAAATACTTGATGAAATTAAATGATTTCTTTTCCACATTATTCTCCTCTGTCCACTGAGCAAGAGGGTATTTTTATTTTATTTTTCTGATTTTTCTACACAAAGTTATGGATTTTTGAAGTTTAGGGAATTAAATAAATAGAAAAATACCCTAATTTCCTACTTATCCACGCGGCGCCCTGTCATCCTTGGCATCTCCGAACGGCCACGCGGCGTGCCCCCATTCGATGCCGCCTTCCGACTCAACTCCACGCGGCCCGCGGTTCACGTATCATCTCCTGGTCCGACGCCATCTGAGCCGTCCGTCCGCGCGTGTATTGAATGAACGGCATCCGTTCATCGTCCCCAAGCCTCCTAGCCCGAGAACCGTCCATCTTCTAGGCCTAAGATCTCACTCGATGCTTGACCAAATTTAACATTCTTATACTCTATGGATTCGTCTCGAGAAGACGAACACATCCATACGGTTTATGTGGCATGAAATTGACTCAATCAAAATGGAGAATGTTCAGAAGCTCGGGAAGAAGAGTGAGGCCATACCTTCGCTCGCAGAAGTGTGGCTTCGATCCGAGGGTTGTGTCACCTTCGATTGGATCCCAGCGAAGCTCCGCATGAAGTCTCCCGGTCCGGTGAATCGCTCTAGCTATGAAAGTGACCACGCTCGATCACAAAACTCGGAGGCCGGAGCAACCGGGTGGCTCCGAGATGGGGCTTTCGGTGGGAAACTTCTCCTCTTGGTCCCGTGAAGGTGTAGGACCGTCAATTTGAGGATTGGCTCACTGTGGCAAAGTGTCCCGGTTTTGGGTGAAATTTCAGCCGAGAAATCGGCTTCGTCAGCGGGGATTGGCAACCAATGACTCGGGATCAACCGCTCTAAGTATGGAGTAGGGTTTGGAACAATTTTGGCAGAGTTTCGGCAAGGTTCGTGCAACTCTCCTCTCATGGCCGTGAGGGGGTCGGGTTTAAATCAGAGGTGGCCGGAGAGCCTCACGAGGATGGCCGAGGGCTAGGATCGACCTGCTTCGGTCATGGGAAGAACAGCCATGGTGGCCATTGGGCATGGGGCAGCTCAGCAAGGTGGGTCAATTGGGCAGCTCAGAATGTTGAATTGAAGTTTAGAATTGAATTGGACCAGAATTTGGGTCAATTGGTTAGGTTTGGTTTGACATTGGGTCCACTTAGGGTTAAAATGGGTCAAATTGGGGGTTTTGATAAAAGTGGGGTAAATTGACAAAATTGGCCCATGGTGTAGTTGAACAAAATGAAATTGGGAATATTTGGGATTTTTTGGAATTTTCTGGGAATTTTCTGAATTTTTGGATTTTTGGGTCAAGAGGGGTATTTTGGGTATTTGGAGGGTATTGGGAGGTATTTTTGGAATTTTTGATATTTTTGGCTATGAATGATCAATTTGAGTAATGTGGGAATGTTTGGGAATGATTTTGAGGAATTTTGGGTGATTTGGAAATTTTTGAGAAATTTGGGTAGTTCGAGGTTTTGGGTAGAGTAGCGAGTGTAGAGGCCCTGGGGTCAAAAATCGAAAATTTGGGAAATTGAAGATTGGGTGAATGTAAGTGGAATGAAATCATTTTGGTTGAGCCATGAAGTCATATCAAGTCCACATGAGCCATGAGGGGACTCATTTGAGGCATCCACTATATTGTTCCTAACCCTCTTAGCCAAGGGCTTAGGGGTTAAGGATCATCCATGTGGATCACTTTCATGAGTCAGGAGATCAAGTTGGGTATAGGTGTGGTTTTAGGAGGTGTGTGAAAGTGTAGTGTATAGGTGTAGTGTGTGTGTAAGTCGGCCCTTCACTGCACTGAGCCACCTGCAGTAGTAGCTCCTAAGGCCAAAGAGTCCTATAGGAACTCATCCTTTAAACTTCCACATTTGATTTCAACCCTCTAGGTGATTAGGGGTCTACAGTCAAGTTTGTGGAGTTTACAGGGAGTTAAGAAGTGGTTTGAAATTCTAGGTGGTGGGTCTCAATTCTAATCCTCTAAGATAGTCAAAGGAAAAGCCTAAGGCTAGATCCTAAGTACTAAAGAGAAGAAGAGAAGACCTCATCAAAAATGAGGTCAACACCTACGTGATCAACTATGACCAATGTGGATCGCGACTCATACAACTCCCAACTCTAGCCTTTATGGCATACAAACATCATTACGACACCTGTAGTTCCCAAATTTGTTCTCTCATGACCAAGGGGTTGGAATTTGGATTAGCAGTCATTATGCACTTCTTGATAGAGATATTGAGGGGTATCCTTTTACTCCTTTAAATGGTGACTACTTGTCGACCTTGATGGTGGTATCTTGGTCTCCCACTTTTGAAAGACAACTGAGGACTATGGACCAGTGAGATATACATCAGGTGAATGATCGTTATCAAGTTCTTGTATGGGAGTTCTCACATTTTATGGGGACTCTTTTGGACTGAGCCGAAGGGAAATTCGTGAGGGATACCTTGCAGTCAGAAATTTTGAGGTGCAGAGTTACCCTAGCCAAGGAGAGGCTGAAGCTGTCTCTGGAGCATAGGGATTTAGCTGCTCAAGAAGACTATACTCTTCATAAGGAGCACAAAGAGTTTGATAATAAAGCCTCCTCTATGATTACTCGGGAAGAGTATGTTGAGGGCCTTTCTGGTCAGAATAAGGTTGACACATCTCTTGCTATAGAGAGATTTGTGAAACATGGGCTGGTCGATCCCAAGTTGCGGGACATGGATGAGTTTGACACGTTACTTTCAGATTTGGAAGGTGAAGAACAGAAGTCATCAAATGGAAAGTCAGACAGTGCCAAGGGAGCTGAAGAAGCTGAGGAAGTGGGTGATGGAGAATCTTCTAATGCATAGGGCTTGCGGCCGATCTCACTTTTAGATTTCTTTTCTTTTTTTCCTTTTTTTTAATGTTTACACATGCTCAAATGAAATTTTTTTTAACTCAATTTTTGCATACATGCTCTATAATGCAAGGGTTTTTTTTGTTTTTTCTTTTTTGGAACTGGAGGGTTTAGTGTCTCAAGTTTTCCTTCTTGTGCTCCACAACTATTCTATTTTATGAGTAATTTCCTGCTTGTCAAGATTAGTTGGAATGTGTGTGGATATGCATCCATATAAACTAGGTGTATGGGGTTTGTTTACACACTTCTAACGGAGGTTGTCGTTGTTGGGTGTTAACTTTGTAAACTGGGCGCAGGATGATAGTTCACACACTCCTTGTGAAGCTTTCGTTGTCGTGTACCGATACGTCCTATAGGCCTCTCGCAATCATTAGATGCCCTACGAGGTAAAGATAAATTTTTTCCTTTGAGTTTGGTCTCTAGAGGAGAGGGGGAGAGGCCACAAACTGCTTGAGGTTTCTGAAGGCCTCCTCGCATTTTGGTGTCCATTCAAAGCATTTGATTTTCTTGGGTACTTTGAAGAATGGGGCAGACTTGTCATCTGAGTTTGAGATGAACATGCTCAAACCTTCAATATGCCAGTTAGTTTCTGGATGTCCTTGGTGTTTTTAGGGGAGGACATGTCAAAGAGTGCTTGGATCTTTCAAGATTATCGTTTATGCCTTCAGGAGCTAGCAAATATTCTATGAATTTACCTATTACGGCTCCAAATGTGCACTTCAAAAAATTTAGTTTCATGTTAAACTTTTTAAGTGTTAGAATTTTTTTTAGGTCCTAAATGTGTTATTCGGCAGATCGACTTTTAACCATTATATCATCGACATACACCTCGATATTTCTTCATTTTATGTCAGCAAACATTAAATCCATGAGACGTTGGTAAGTTGCACCAGCATTTTTAAGTTCGAATGGCATTACATTGTACAAAAGAACTCACTCACAAGTAATAAAAGCGATATTTTATGCATTAACTGGGTTAATCTTGATTTGATGGTGCCCATAGAATGCATTGAAGAAACTTAGGACCGAGTGACCGACTGCTGAATCCACTAGAGCATCGATCCTCGGTAGAGAGTAAGTGTCCTTTGAGCAAGCAGAGTTCATGTTGTTGAAGTCCACACACATCCTCCATTTTCCATTGGCCTTCTGCACCATCACCACATTGGAGACCAATGCAGGGTATTGCACTTCCTGAATGTACACCGCCTCCTCCTGCATTCATGAGCATAAATTGCTCCTCGTTTTCTCCCTAACTTACCGGGAGCCCGATCACTCCCATCTCTTCCTTCCTTTTGCCAGATAATTCATATAGTTGGCCGGCTGCGGCGGTCATTCGATTGCCGTCGAGGTTCAGTTTGTTGAATACTTTCTTAAACAGTTCATTCACACAACTCTCTGTATCAATGAGAATACTTCCTACTTGGTAATTTTTGTTTTTCGTCGTTATTACAATGGCCTCGTTATATGGACTTTTTTTGGGAGAAATCATCGTCGGTGAAATAAATAGGTGCAGGGCACTTAGTTTTTGGAGAAAAGGTTGCGGTGAAGAGTTCCCCCATTTGATGTCTCTTCCAGCTTTCTCCTCCTAGGTGGTTCGCTTCCTCCAAAGATTGAGGGCACATACCCCGCAATGTGAATGACGTTGGTGTAGATGGGTCCATCGGTCATTCCTCCCACTGGAGCTTTGCCTTACCATTGGGTCGCAGATCCAGGGCAACAAATTCTTTCAACTTCCCCTCCTTTATCAGCTCCTCGATCATGCTTCACAGCTCTCCACATTCTTCCGTATGTGTTAGTGGTCTGTGGTACTTATGATATTTTTTGTTATCTCATAGAAAAGCTTTGATCCTCATCGGTGTTGCTTTTCTAAAGAACTCCTTATCCTGGATGAAGTCCACTATTTCTGCCATAGACGCCCTGAGTGGGGTTTCGCAGGGGACCCCAGGATTATACAAGGGGTGTTCATGATGGTATTACGATTGTTGATTTCCTTAGTTTGTCGCCTTTGATCCTCATGACACTCGGTGGAGTGATTGTCGGATGACCCTCGTAGTAGGCACCTTTTTTGTTGTCCTCTGTTGTTTTGTAGCAGTTTCTTCTGGTATCACTATTGGGCAGGTTCTGGGGCGTTCTCAGAGGCAATGATATATTTGTTGGCAATTTCCAATAGATCAGCCAAGCTTTGTGACTCTGTGAGTTTGAGGTTGAAACAAAACCTCTCCGACCACACTCCTTGTGTCAGGGTGGCCTGGGCCTTGGGCTTCAATCCTCGAAGTCTAGCATTTCTCTCTGGAAGTGTGCAATAAATGATCGCAAGCTCTCATTGGCTCCTCGATTCAGCTGCCACAGGGATCATATGCTTTTCTTAGGCCTCAACACACTAGCAAACTACGATAGAAAGCGTCTTCTGAACTTCGCAAAATAGGTGATTACTCTCACGGGCAATCTATTGAACCACCTTAATGCGGTTGATCTCAATGTTGTGAACAAGAGCTTACAATTGATGGCATAAAAAATTTTCAACAAGCATATGGACGATTCGAACGACGGGAGGTCGTCGTTATGATCCAACCGTCCTTTATAAGGCTATAAGACCGACATCTTGAACTTCTCCAGAGGTTCAACTACAGAGATCTATAGGGATAAGATGTTTTTCGACTGCCTTTGTACCACAGTACGCACTGGTCGGTTTCTCTCCTCCATGGGAGTGGATTCGACGCTATCTTGGTATAGACCATCTTCGGGCTTTTTCTGCACGTAGATCACCCTTCTACCATTATAGGTTGTTGTTTCCCTTAAGGAAGGTTGAGTGTTTCTCATTGTGTTAGCTCTTGTCCTGGAACTCGCTAAAGCAGCGACCCCCTTAAGTACTTTTGTGAACCATTTTGATATCCGGTTTGTGATCCAAGTTCTCAAATGTTGCAGGTCTTATTGAACGAATTCTTCCAAACTCCCGGGTGCATGTTGCTTCTCCTACGTTTCTCTAATTGAACTCTCCTTGTTATTGTTGTTGGGCTCCTTTTCTTGTTGACGACATGTTTCCATGCTCACCGCAAATTAAAGAATGTTGAATTCAAAAGTGCACAGGAAACACACCCAAGAAATATAATGTTCTGCTAGGAAGTGATGAAGAGAGAGAGAGAGAGAGAGAGAGCGAGAGAGATAGAGAGCACAATAGGAGACAATAAAAGATAGTGACATTTATTCATTGTATGGACCTCTATTTATAGACATAAGTTTCAATATCATATTAGTTCACTCATTATTAACTTCTAGGGGGAACTTTTTTTTAATTACAAGGTAATTTACATATAATAAGACCATAAACTGATTAGATCGATGAGAGTTGCCAGTCGTTTGGTAGGTCTTGACTCAACTGATATCTAATTCGAAGACACCCTCGTGTTAATCGTCATAAGGACTGATCCTCGCCCTGCAGAACATCTCCTAACACTTTCCGTGGATCGTTCGGACAAGATGCCTCCCATGCCAACATCTAGTTTAAGACAATCGTCGATGTCCGATCATTAGTGTCATCCTCCCGAACAGTTTATCTGCATTGAGTTTTGTGCATACATATTGGTATATGTACAATGATGTACTTAAATTTTATTTGAATCTAAACATTTTCAAATATATCAAATTTGAACTAAAATGTGATTTATCAAATTATCAAAATTTTATGATGTTTTCATTATCATCCAATCAAATCATGGCATCCAAACTGCCCCTTTAATTATTATTCCCAAAACCCACATGTTTGATATCCTTTAAATTTTATTTTATTTTTATTTAAATATTATGCAATATTCTAAGTGTTAAATGATGAAAATGACTCTTTAATTATTATTAATGGAAAACGAGTTAATTAATTGATATTAAATAATCATCAATTTGATTGAAAGGCGGAAGCACACGTGTCACGATTATGAACGGCGAGAGGTGATTCATTTTTATTAAATTAAAATATTAAATAAACAAATAATTAATTAAATAAATATTTATTAAATTTACACTAGAATATTTGCTGTTTATTAATTAAAAAAAGGTTTTACGCACATAAAAAATAAGAAGATTGCTTGTAGGCTATTATATAAGTCTCTGATCATCCTCATGTGTCTGACTATTCGAGAATCTCCCTCACTATCGACAAACTGACCAGATGGGGATTCGAACACGCACCTGAGGAGACTTACGACCTTCAAAGAGGTTGCTCTACCAAAAGGTCACGGCTAGCGGCACTATTGTTTATACATAAAAAGAAGTGTTTCGATGTGTGAAAGTTTAAATAGTAATATTTTATGCGTGATATGAAAAATATATGCGGCATAAATGATAAAGTTTAGATGTGAGATGAAAATATGTAGGAATTGTGTGATATGTATGTAAATACATTGGAATTTTTTATGATTTTTAAAAAGTCTCTATAATAACCAAGAAAATAGAGAATTTAATAGTGTTGTTTTTTTAATTAACCAAGCAAGATGTATGTAATACCTAAGGATTTGGTTGAGAAGGCGGTAAAGCTCCCTTCCATTGCAGTGAATGCTGACACGTGGTAAAGCTTTGATGAAGCAGTGTCTCTCATACGTCTCCTAAAGCTGTTTCACAAGAATGATAACTTTATATTGTTTTAAATCGCAGATCATCTTCTCTGTTTCAAGGACATGATTCTTAAAAAAGCTTTGTTGAATGAAGAAGTTTCTTCAAACGAAGCCTAAGTTGAGTGAGGTAGACAACGCGACATGTTTGGAGCCATGGTTGGCATAATCGAGGGTACATGATATTTAAATTGTATAAGTTAACTGAGTTTAGTAATGACGAAGTTGTATAAAAAATTGAGTCAATAATGGGTCTTAAGGATTTCACCAAATAAGAGATGTTTTAGAGATGGAGTGTTAAGATAAGGTGATTTCCAAAAAGAAGTCATAGAGGTCTACTAGAGAAGAGACTCTTTGGAAAAAGAAAGGGAAATTTTAAGAAATAGGCTCTAACAAAGTAAAGACCGATAAAAAGAGATTTCTAAAGAGAAGTTATCAAGAGGAGATGCTTTCCAATAAAAATAAATTAGGCATAAAATGATTGAATTATTAGGACACATAGCCAGGTGAGATGGCTTTCGAGGAAAAGGTGGCAATAAGATGCTTACAAGGATAAACTTCTTAGCAAAAGCTGATGAGGAGATCTACTTTAAGAGAACAAGTTGACTAAAAGGTACTGACAATAATAGTATCCCACAACTAGCCATCGAGGGGGTTGATTTCTTTGGATAGGTGGCGATAAGACATTGATTCGAGTAAACTTACTATGAGAGATAAATATGAGGGAACTTTATTATTATTGTTATTTTTGAGAAGGGCAATAATAAGGCCCTTACGATGATAGGGTTTTAGAGATAAGTTATGAAGAATGGAAGCTTCTCCACAAAGGGAGACCATAAGGTTCCAATAAAGACAGTTTTAGGAAGACCAACCAATTATGCAAATGCTCAAAAAGTTGACCACATAAGCCAACAAGCTCAAAGGCCATATGAATTTGATGAAGGATATCCACAAGAAGGTCTCATTCAACCCATGCTATTATCATATAGAACTAAGAACTAATCGACCTAAATAAGAACTTACACTTGTAAAAACTTATTAAATTGTTAGGGCTTCTTCATTGGGTTCCTATTACTTATAACAAGGTTTAATATTGTGTAAGATAGGATGAGAGTTATGCTTTAGGCATATGTTAATAATGGGGACATCAAGATTATCCATTGGGTAAAATTATCTAAGGTTTGGTTTTGGACTAACAGTGAGTTTTGGGTGGTGGTGTGAATGCAGTGTGGTGTGGCACAACAGTTCTTACTGTTTGGTAAATTTTTTTTTTGCCCGCGTTCTCAAAAAGCTGATGCTAAAAGCTGTATTTTTACACCATATCTGACTATTTACGATGGCTGCTAGAAAGCTACAGTATGAGTTTTCGTAATATCCACCGCAACTTTTTGAATAACAATTTCTTTTTCAACTGTTTTGCAACTGCTTCTTCAAATACTTGCAGTTGCCCCCAAGCATACCAATTATAGAGTTCAGTCATATCCCGAGATTGGCAGCAATTTCTTAGTCCACTAAGGGAGCTCATTCCATCTACTAAGCTACAGTGATAAGGAGGTCATTCAAAGGAACTAAGATTAATGCCATTAAGTATGCTTCTAACTTTATAAACTTAGGCGGTGTTGGATGCAATTTTGATTTATGTTAAATAAGATTTATTAAATTCAATAACCTCATATTTATCAAATGCACAATGCAAAGATTCTACCGCGGAATAAATCTATCTCACGGTCAAATTTGTTAAATCTAAAGTTACATCGTAAGAAGATCGAGGGTCAATTTGGGGCGATAGTGCAACATCACACCACAGTTTTGTCTGTTTTGGTATATTGCATTTGATAACTTTTTCAAAAAACTGCAGCAATATGTGTTCCCATTGGTCTTGATTAAGTGCGGTGATAACATTCTAGTTGCGGTCTAACTTTTTCAAAAAAATATATAATAAACATTAAATTTTTTGAATATTAAATTATTTTTCAACAACTTCGGACTAATTTTTAATTAAGTACAAAATTAAATTTAAGCGAGCCTTGATTTAAATTTTATTTATTTTAGTGTGTTGACTTTCTACTATGCCTCTCCGCCATGGTTCTCCGTCACGGTCGCCTCGCTGATCTCGTAGTATTCAGAGCTTGACGATGATGAATATCACCATTTTGGTAGGTTGTTTTTCATACCTGATAAAGTTTTCTTTAGTAGGTTATCAAACAAATCATTGACAGAAACCCTTTATTTCTGAAGAAAATAATGATAACTTCTGTCATGCTGATGAACAGTTTATCCTGTAACAATACGCAAACGATTTGTTCTGTAATACTATGCAAGAATCTTCTCATTTACTAATCAAACTTATGAGAACGAAGGGAATTTGGGAATTCTGAACCAATGCCGGCGGAATCGTTGGAATCCCTTGATCTTGATCCGTGAGCGGATTCTCTTGATCGGGTTAGCGAAAGCTCTGCAATTTCTTCTTAGAGTCATCGAGTTTGGGAAGCTCATCAAATTATTCAGGCTTCTTACATGCCTGCAAACTGTGCATGTTGGAGTTCAAAGCTGATCAGTAAGAAAAAACTGATTTCATAATTGATGATTTGCTGCTAGATATTCATTTTCGCATGAACATTGTTGCTAAATGCAATGATTTTTGTAAATTGTTGTTGAGTTACTTACTTTGAGTTTTATTATCACCTGCTTCTCTTCTAATCTTTGCGTTTTGTATCACCTGTAAATACAAATGTTGCATTATCAGTTCCTCTCTTAGTAAATTGTAATTTCAAGAATGTATTCTGGATTATAAAGCTTGGAGTGGTGAAAATGATAGACAGGAATCCAAGCTGTGATATTATTATTTTCTTTAATTTGTCTATTGTTTATGCTTTTCAAGACAATTCTTAGAGGTGAGTCAAGTGACTGTTTGAGCAATAATGTTGGCAGACAGAAATATCAATGCATGATGTACAAAAAGTGTAGGAATTTACAGAGTTCTCAAATTCTATTAGAATAACCTCATGCTATTTATTCTCACCTTTTCTGAGCTTCTACAAAGCATAAATTTTAGATTTTGAAATTGTGTAGATCATATTTCAGGGTAGTATTCCACCCCCTTTTCTTCATTTTCTCTTTGGGGAACTTACATACATACCTCTCAATTCTTATGTAATTACATATCTAACACCGAAAATTTACTTCTTACATATATACCACCCAAGTCTTTCATATCACATAAAAAGCATCACTATTTTTACTTTTAAATTGTGAAATACACCTTTCGATGCATTGGTTTGGTGGTATGCTTGTAAAAATTGAAATTTGGGTGTGAAATATATGCGTGTGATATTCCTTTTTTTAGTATAAATTGTGGATCTTTGGTGATTAAAATCATGCCAATAGCCTTGTCAATGAATACCTTAATGATACATAAGGATTTACCTCTGTAAAACTTTCGACACGCTGCCTCATCTTTCTTTGAATGAAACCTTTTGTGCACTGCTGAGTTTAGTTGAGCTTTAGAGTTTTTAAAATAGTTATTTGAATAATTAGGACTGTAATTATTGCTAATTACCTTCACATAGTATTTAATGTATGCATCAATATTCAGAAGAATCCAAATAACCTTATCTGCTCTTTCATCTTTAACATGATGTGGAAGAATGTCTGTACAGAACCAAAAACCAAGAAAGAAAATTAGACTTAAATATTCCAAATTTTTATGACCATGCTGCTCACTTTACTCTGACTTGATTGGCGTAATTACATAAATATCACTCAAAGCATTGCTATTTACAAATCTTGCACACTCGTTCATCCTTTTTTCAAATGCTCCCTCAAATATCAAAATTCATGATAATGTTTTTCAATTTTATCAAATTCTCAATTGTTTTACTGTGGCATGCGTAATGCAACAGTTTGTTAGTTCAAACAATCACCTGGGCGTAATTTTGTAAATAGCAATGTTTCGAGTGTTGTCTATGTAATTATCGCTTGATTTAAATTTGCGTACTGAAAGTTACAAATCCTCCATTAGTTGTTAAGTACTGGAAATTCTCCCCTCTCAATTCTAGAGGAGGTATTGGTGACCATGTACAATGTGGTGCTTTGGCGTAAGCAGATGAGTTTGCAACATCTGTTAGTTCCTGTTTTTGATATTTACATTGCGAAAGCAAAAACGATAATTATTGGAACTTGAAAGTAGATCACTAGAAAGCATTATTCTTTTGGGAAATTTACATGCATGCCACCCAATTCTTATGTTCTTACATATCTAACACTTAAGCTTTGCTTTTTCACATTTATACCACCAAATCTTTCATAGCACATAAAAAATACCACCATTTTAACTTTTAAAAGTGAAATACACCTTTTCATGCATAGATAAGTAGGCATATATGTAAAAATTAAAGATTTTGAGTTAGATATGTAAATACAAGAATTGAATGGTATGTTTGTCAATCTTCTTATTCTTTTTCAGAAAAAAAGCTTGCCTGAAAGAAGGCTGTCGCGAGAATAACGTCAGAGTAATCTTTAAAACGCATGGGAAATATAGCAGTTAACTTTTCAGGCTGTTTCATGAATACACCATGAAGTCAGTATCTTTAGAATAACAGAAGTATTATTAGCAAGCATTGGCTGAAATTCTTCTTAGAATAAAATTTCTGTTAAATATTGAATAAAGGTTGGTTACCAATCTCAAATACAGACTTTCCTTAGGGATCATTTGGGATCATTTTTTATTTTTATTTTGTTTACTATATTATTTGATTTGAAGCAAAATATGTTTGTCTATTTCGTTAAAGTATGGTTGCTTTTAAAAACACTCAAAATACCTAGAAGCTAAAACTTAAACAAAATATGTTTGGCTATTTGGTTAGAGTATGATTTTGGTTGCTTTTAAAAACAAACGAAAAAACTAAAACTAAAATGAAAAGCAAAATTGATCTCAACCAAGCCCTTGGTAAATGTCGTGGAGATGCTTTTGAGTTGTCTCTTTGTTAGACGCAAATGGCTGAAAGTTAAAATCTTTGTAAACGAACAAAAAAAAAATAGCACTAAAACGGAGCTATAGTTTTGAGGACCTAAAAAACTTAAGTTTTGATATTCTAAAACTACATTAATTTGTTGAAACAGCTTATTTGTTGGATGTGGTTTATAAAAAAATTACCGTTCTTATGATGAAAAATGGCTCTCTGGGGTGATAAACAAGTTTAATGGGCTTGTACACCCCATAAGACATCTCTTGAGAACCAATGCTCCACAGAATGTCCTTCAATTGCGAGTTCAATATGCTTGCTTGGAGGGATGAAATTTCTGTGATAGCCTTCATACGATCTTCTGAAATTTTTTTTTTTTGTTTATTTGTTAGTAATGATGTAGGCAAATAGCTATGATAAGAAAATGGAGATCTAGAAACAGTTCAAGAAGTTTATGTATTAAAAGAAAATAATGAGGTTTAAGATAAAGATGAATATATTTAGATAATATGAAAATATCATTTTAAAATTTATGAAATGGGATTTTTAAGGAAAATTTGTTCAAAAACTTAAAGTGAAATAAACCATGAAATATGTTATATATTTATCTAAAAAAGCAAAGTTCAAGTTGTTTTGAAAAAAAATGCATAAAACTAAAGATTTATATGAGAAATCTATTGAGATTTAGAGAGTTATTGGAAGTATTGAAATATTTTATTTCCAAACTTCTTAAGAAAATTCAAAATAGTAATAAAATGAAAAATGATTGGAAATGAAATGTTTGATACTACTCTTTTGAAAAGAAAGAAGATTTGTTGACTTATTTTTTAAAGCAAGTCCACTTATAACCTATCATTGAACTTTTATTGGTTTAGCTCAAGCATAAATGGCCCCTCTTCAAAATTTTGATCTATAGTTGGGACTTGGCATTATGATCCATTCACTAAACGATTTGACATATTTGATCCATTGAGTTCCAATTATTTCTAATTGCTTAAATCTCATCTCAGTTGACCTAAAATCACAGTATCATAATCTAAGGTTGTTAAGTGATCGAATGGTTTAATCAAATATGGACTTAGATAGTTAACCCTATGGCAGTTGATTCATCCAAAAGAGTTTCAACTAAACCCTATAGGCTCAGTAGAATCTAGTGGAATCTTAGGCAAGCTTAACCCAGTCTAATTGTCTTTTACATCTAAATTGACTTAGATTAAAGACCCCATAACACTTTTACAATTGCAAATTCATAAGTGGCACCTTGGACTACCCACTCGAAAAGATTTTGCATCTCTAAACATGAAATTATTTTCTCTACTTATGTTGAGCCTCTACCAGAGATATATATTAAATGATACTATTGGGTGCAAATGAGTTTAATCGATCAAGCTTCACTAGTCCTCTGGATCATTATATGGCGATTTAGTTCACCTTGGTAACAAATATATTAAATAATAATATTGGGTGACTATGAAAAAAATTTTCTCCTATAACTAAGTTGTGTACATTGCGAATGGTTGTCTTAATATAGATGGCCACTTTACCAAATGTACATTATAAATACCCTTTTTCATGGCCATATTCAGGTTGACTATCATTCAATTCTAAAAGCCTTTGTGATACCGATTTAGGGCTCCTATAAGGTATTCGGGAAGGGTCTCTAACGGGGAGGAGGTAGAAGAAACAACAAGAGAATGAAATTTTGGGTGATCAACAATATTTGAAGAGGAATGGTTGCTGTTCGATTGCTGTCCTGACTAAAAAAAAGCAAGGAAAATCATGAGACAGTGAGGCACAAATGTTGAGGAAGTGTGTTGGCTGAAATTACGATGTGAATACGACAAAACAATGAATCAAAGATGATAAAAGCAGTTTTCCTGCTCCGAACATTATTTGGCTGCAAGTTAGATGACAAAGGAGGCCTCCAAGAGTCTGTGATAGATCACCACCTCGATCCTATCAGGTTACAAACGCACTACCTGAATGCAATCTAAGAATTCAACACTCTAATAGAGATTACTGAGAGAAAACATCTCCAAATCACATAAACAAGCCAAAAAGTCTTCTTAATAGGAAAATAACAACATATATATAGTTCCTTCACATAAAGCCTAATTAGGAAATAGGAAATCAGGAAAGAAAGAAAGGAATAATAATAAAAAAAAAGTGTTGAAATAGGGAAATATCGGGCGGCTCAATAGTCAATCTTGCGATTGGAGGAGCTTCGTAACCGCAGGATCGCTTAAGATAGCCCACGAAACTCCCACGTCCGTTACATGGTCGCAACTTGTGTCATTCTCTTCGGGTAGGAGGATATTTGTCTTCTTTTTAAGAAGCTTGTGGAATCAATCTATCACCATTGTAATAAAATCATTGTCTTGCTGTGTTTAAGGTAACTCTACTGCCAAATCTACGCACACACTCATTCCTGACAACACTGAAACACACTAATCATTCCAATAGACTGTTATGTTAGAATAAGTAATATTGTTTTGGCACAACCAGAGCTAAAACTGAACATGGACATGTATCCTCATAAAGCAAGTTCCGGACACTGAATATGTAATCTACTTCTTCCATTTCTTGTATTTGGCTAGGCGCATCCGATAAACAAATTTGTCTTGGGTAACTAACTCTGAAATGACATCCGTGGTATTTTCGATCACCTTAGTGGCAACCACCTAATAGTAAAGGTCATATGTTGGTAATTCCTTCAGTTGTGACAATCCCTCTTCATGTATCTGCTTCTTAAACTCTCTATCATTTAGAACAATCTATGTTAATTTAGCTGGAGTCTCTTTCATGTGCTCACCCTAAATCACTAGTGTCTCTTTCTCGTTGGATTGAAGTTGAGACTCTTTGACATTTTCATCCTCTCTTGTGTCACTATTTATTTCTTGAACTGTTCTGCTTAGTGAAAGTGATCGTCATCATATTTGGGCACTCAAACATCTTTTGGCTAAAACTGTGACTCTTGAAACTTTTTTTGTCGGGGATAGATGTAAGAGTACTGGCAATCTCTGCCTTTTCTCCACTATGTACAATTTCCTCCTCTAGTTGGGTCGGCTTAGATGCCCCATTGGTTTTACTCTTGCTGCTTGATGCGGTGATTGAACTCAGTTTAGGGGGGTAGTGTGAACTTTATATTGTTGTGTTGTCTCTCCACCTTCAATGCTAGAGGAGGAACATCTTATTATGTCCAATAAGGATGCAAATGTGTCACATTGGCAATGAATGACTTAATCCGACCAGGTATCGAATTGTGGTGTTTTCCTTTGGCTCCACCAATATAAGCTGCTGAACTTAGTTGTGTAATCCACCGAAGGACCTCTCTGGCGCAGGTGATGCAGAGTCTAATGAATAGATTATGTCTGTAATGCGGGGTAAGGTATTTGCTCTGCATCTCTTATTTCATCTTGGACCAGGTAGTAATTTAATTCTTCTATTTTTGCTGACAAATAATTTTCAAGTTCCCCACCACGATGAAGCATTTTTCCTGACCTTAATGACTGTTAATTCAACTCTCTTTTCCTGAGGAATATCCTTGTACTAAAAAATTTGCTCCACTGTCTGAAGTCATTTGATAAATTTATCCGGATCCATGCGATTGTCGAAATCCAGTAAGTCCACCTTTACTCTAAAGATCTTGGTTTCTTCTCTGATAGTCCATGCCAAATCGAGTTAGTGGTTCTTCGTCTATGGAAACTGCCTAGTAGAAGGGATTCACTTCCTCCTATTGATCTAACGAGTTACCGTTATAGACAGATGATCTCACCAGATTTTCTCCTCTCAATAGAGGCAAGCCTCTGCTGCAATTGGTGAATTTCTACTTGTATGTCCTCCATCGTAAGCTCTTGAACACCCAATTACGAATTTCTCATAGGCGCCATTGTGTAATTTTCTTCTGAACAGGTTTCTGAAAGATGTATGATTGTGATTCAAAGTTAGCAAGTGGTTTAGGTTTTGGTGGTGGGTATCGGGGTGAAATTTTGTGGAGGGAGGGTTAAGAATTGCAGTAAAATGGTTAGGGTATTGTGGGATTTATTTTCTTCTTCTTTTTTTTTCTTGTGGAAATTTTAGACTGGGATAAAAAAGATAAAACCCTAATAAGTGTAGGGTTTGCCGGGTTCTGATTCCAAATTACACCGATTTATGGCTCCTAACTGTGTTTCGGAAGTGGGATTGACAGGGAGGAGGTAGAGGAATATTGGGGATGAAATTTTTGGATATCGGTGATATTTGGAGAGGGATAGTCGATGTTAGATGGATGTACTGACTGAAAAAAACAAAGAAATCTTGAAACACTGGCACCGGGACGCCAGCTGAAATTACGGCGTGGATAATGGAGAGACGGCGAACCGAAACTGATAAAAAGCAGTTTTCCTTTTGTGAACAGCAGCTGGCAATGAGTTGGACGATGAAGGAGGCCTCCGAGCATCGCGGAGAGATCGCTACCTCGATCTCATCACTTTACAGACGCACTGTCTGAAAGAAATCTATGGATACAACACTCCAATAGAGATAACCAGGAGAAACATCTTCAAAATACACAAATCGAGCCTCTTCTCAACAACAAAATAATAACATATATACATAGTTTCTCACAGAAAATCTAATTAGAAAATAGGAATGAAAGAAAAGAAAAAAAAATGCTGAAATAGAGAAAAATATTGGGCAAATCGGTTGTCAATTTCGTGATTGAGGGAGCTCTGTAACTGCAGGATAGCTGAAGTTGGCTCATGGAGCTCCCGTGTTCGTAATAGGTTTGCGTCCCGCATCACTTCGACAATCACATAATTATATTAGTATTATTTTAAATATATGTTCTTTCGGAATGTAACTATAGATTCCTTGCCAGGCTTGATCTAATTGAGAAAATTACTTAATCAACCTTTGTATATAATGAGGAGAACCCCCAAGTGAGGGCTAACAATATATGCAAGCAAATCTTCTCATAGGCATGCAATACAACCACCGTGAGATAGTTCTACATTCTAATCAGTTTGAGTCATATGCATGAATAACAGCATTATGGACCAAATGTTCTTAAAACTTTAGTCCTTATTTTTCCAAATAGTTAACACCTCAATGAGCATGCAACAGGTGTTAATGGAGTAAAAAGCTAATGATGATCCTAATTATTTGTGTGAGAGGATATTTTATTAACTTTTATTCACAAGCAATATAACATCATAGAAGCTTATTTTTTCTGGCATGTTATGCTTTCTTATGAGATGAGTCTATATTGCAATTAACCAGAATAATTTATGGTCTAAAGCATTATGTAGCAAATACATACACTTGTTTTAATTGTCATAATGACTAAAGTACCATTGATATCAGTAGTATAAGTTGCTAATAATTATGGGAAGATTTACATGCATACCACTCAACTCATTTGTATTTACATGTGTAACATCTAAACATCAATTTGTTATATATATGCCATCTTACCTATTTATGCAAAGGTGTATTTCACTTTTAAATAGTGGAATAAAAGGTAAAAAAGCAAAGTTTAGGTGTTAGATATGTAAATACATAGGAATTGGATGGTATGTATGTAAATGCTCCATAAATACACTATTAAAATCATAATTTTCAATGATAGTTTCAGATCTCTGCAATTATAACTGATTGATATTCATCTTTTAATGTAAAAAATAAGATTAATAAATCCATACCTGTATTTTGTGGAAGTCTGTTAAATCTTAATCTTAGGGTGAGCATATATCCATCTTTAGGAGTTTCAACCACTTCTGCAACATTAAATAAAGTCCTTCCAATTTCTGTTAAGGTGGATTTAGGTAATCCATGTGGAAGCATTACTTCTGGTGTTAGTGATAACATGGATATGGACAAGTATATGATGGAGGGATTTGAAGCTGAAGCCTGCAAAACTCTTAAATTTTCAGAATTTCAGTAAAATAGCTGATTTCCTGTATATATACTTTACATTTATACCACTCAATTATTATGTATTTACACATCTTACAGCTACTTCAATTTCTGCATTCAAGCCATCCTAACTGTGCATGAAAATGTATATTTTACTTCTTAAAACTTAAAATGTTGGTATTTTTGTTGTGATATGAAAGATTTGGGTGGTATGAATGTAAAAAGAAAATTTTAGTAGGTAGATATGCAAATATATAGGAATTTGGTGGTACGTATGTAAATGCCCTTTTTTCTTCTGGATTATGCCTGAATCTGTATGAGCAAAACTGAAATAGTATACCTTGAGTTTTATGTTGAAATGTGAAATAAATGATTAGATTGTATATGATGTAAGCTTTGATGGGACATTTATATACATACCACCCAATTCCTATGTATTTACATATCAAACAATTAAACTTTACTTTTTACATACCACCCAAATCTTTCATGTCACATCAGAAATACCCCCATTTGAATTACACCTTTTCGTGCACAAGTAAGGGCAGTGTATATGCAAAACTTGAAGTTTAGGTGCTAGGTACCTAAATACATAGGACTTGAGTGGTATTATGTAAATCTTCTTTTCTTCAATTTTTTGCACTGATCTGTTTGTATTGCCTTGTGAAATGCTTGATAATAGAAGTAGAAATTGCAGGAGGATACCTGAATGTTGTAGTGAACTGATCCGAATTCATACAGGTGGTGGTCAATGTCCACTGGTTTTTCCATGCTAAAGTAAAGAAAGGTGATTTTAGAAATAGTATAGTTAACATCAAGCATAAATAATTTATAGTTATTGAAATTAATATATATACATACATTCATACATACATATATATATATGTATGTAAATATTCCTAGTTTTAAATTGCTTCATTATTTTATTTTATATATATATATATATATATATATATATATATATATATATATATATATACATATATATACATATATATATATGCCACCTTACCTGAGTATGTAAAGATGCATTTCATTTTTTTTAAGTTAAATTAGTGATATTTTTTAGTTGATATAATAGATTTAGGTGTTATAAATATCGCTCATTCTATCAATAATATTATGGTGCTTTAGTCGAAATCCTGATTTTATTATGACAATTTTGTTCAATTATCATAACATATATTGAACCAAACAAGACGTAGTTGTCTAACACTAAGCTAACTCTACTACATGAGAAAAGTGAACTTACATCAAGGATAATTCATATTTCTATGGATTGTGTCCTATGGTTCACAGTTATGTGATTTGTTTTTGTTCTTGGTGAAGAAATATTATGTCAGGTAAACCAGACATGCAGTCAGTGACATAGATTGCATCACGCTGCCGAACGCACGGTGCGGTGCGATACAGGCAGTCCTCTGCACTTCCTGACAGCAGACGTAATATTTTCTCCCCTCAGAGACGAAGCATATTTATTATTTTTCTATCGACATATCCTTTCCCTCATAAAAATCCAATTTTGGAAACTATTGTTGAAGCGAAGTTCTTACCTTTGTAGTTTTTTCAGAATCTCCTTCAAGGCAGGGGATTCCTTGCTGAAACATGCCATCTTCCTGGAGTCCTCGGAATAACTCATGGAGATTCAGAGAATTCAAATTAATACAGGTTTGAACATCACTGTCAGCTTAGTTTCTGAAATGGAGGCAATAGAGAGTCAGGTCAGGTTCTTGCAGTAAAAGAAAACTTACATACATACCACTCAATTCTTATGTATTTACATATCTATCATCTAAACTTCAATTTTTACATATATGCCCCTTTACCTATACATGAAAATGTGTATTTTACTGTTTAAAGTTAAAATAGTGATATTTTCGATGTGATATGAAAAATTTAGGTGCTATAAATGTAAAAAGGAAAGTATAGCTGCTGGATATGTAAATACATAGGAATGTCCCATCAAAGCTCAAATTATATGCAATCTAATAATTTATTTCACATTTCAATATAAAAAACCAATGTATACCATTTCAATTTTGCTTATAATCCAGAAAGAAAAATAACATTTACATGCATACCACCCCATTCCTATATATTTACATATCTAATTCCTAAACTTCAATTTTTACATATATGCAACCTTACCCATGCATGAAAATTTGTATTTCACTGATTAAAAGTTAAATTGTGCTATGAAAGATTTGGACGGTATAAATGTAAAAAAAGTAAAGTTTAGGTGTTAGATATGTAAATACATAAGAATTAGGTGGTATGCATGTAAATGACTCCTAAGGAAACTATCTCAATCAGTCATTTTTGCTTTGTTTTAAAATTACTCCACCATGATTATAACTGGTTGGTGGAACCACCTACTGCCAGTGAGAAAATATGATAATGAGAGCTGCTTCTGTGACATTTTTGTGAGAAGGTATAACTTAAAAGCTTAATGTGATTGTTAAAACGGGCCTATGAGAAATAAGGATTAATTTATTTCGTTTTGTAGTAGGGGTTATAATTAGAAGATTTTATTTTTATTTTTATTTTATTTATTTATTTATTTTTTTAACTTGTAAAAGTAACTTTCTGATGCTTAATTCAACCGCTTCTTCATAATTGGGCCTCAAATTCTTACCAAAGCTCCCACGATAGTTTCCAAATTATCAATTCTATTATCTGAATGCTATATATATATATATATATATATATATATATATATATATATATATATATATATATATATATATATATATTTGAAAGCCCTAGGACCTATTTTATTAAAATAAAATGGTTACAGAAGCTTGAGGAGAGGGCCCAATAAATGTGCTCTACCCCTACGATACAACGCTAACAAAAGGATCCAAAGATAATGTAAGAAAAAAGCAATAACAATGTCTAAGAACGAGATCGTGGGCGCAAAGACTTTCGCTTCTATTTCTAGTGATCCATAAAGTAATCTCTTCAGTGCTACTCTATTTCCATGAGTAATCAAGGTATCATCCAGTAGAAGTGTATCCACAGGCTTCTTCTTCTGTCGAGAAATGTAAACTTGTCAATCTTCTTCATCACCATCTTCTTCTACTTCTTCTTTTTTTGCTTATTCATCTTCTGTTGAGTGATCCTACTGATTCATAACTGCAAGTGCAAAGAATCAGTATAACTTAGGGCTTTCTTCTTTTTCGCTAAATGCTTGAATCGTAACGGTCGTAGTCGACAACATAAGTAGCTCACTCTGCGGTTCTGCACTACGTGATGAAGTTGTCACACTTCCAGAATTGTTCGAGAACAACTCGTGTTGGTCATTTGAGTAGTCACCGAATGTGAATTGTGCATAACTGTCGATGAGTCTCCAATGTATGCATATAAGATTCATATGGATACCTCTTAGGTTCTGTGTGGGTCTGCTGCAGCAGCTGACCAAAGAAACTGTTGTGGGGAAGCTGCTACGGGGAAGGAGTGTATCAATAACCTCAACTTTTACATATATGTCAAATTATCTATACATGAAAAGATGTATATCAATAATATAATAAAAGCAATAATAAGCCTTTATCCTATTAAGTGGAATCGGCTACATGAATCATTTTTCTACATTGTTCCCTATTTGAGTGTCATATCCTCGTCAATTCTAATAGATTAATATTATTCTTTGTATGATACACCAACCATTTCACAGATAGATTCATTTTACATTTTGTCTCTAACAGTCAAGCCACTCATTCACCTATGAAAATGTGTATATAACTTTTTAAATTTTAAATTTGTTATATTTTTTATGTTTTTGATACGCTATGAAAATTTTCGGTGGTATAAATGCAAAAAGCAAAATTAATGCATTGCCGGCCGCGGCAGCAGTGGTGGCGATCTCAGGTGGTGGCACTTTGCATCAATGAATTAATTTGAAAGTTGACTAAGTCGAACAAATTTCTAATACAAAGAAAATAAATTAAGGGCTGAATTTTAAATATATTATTATTTTATATTATTATTTTCCATTAAATCTCAAATTAATTAAAACAGATAACTGAATATCTAAATTCCTTGCATTAGGATTGTAATCCTGAGGACCAAACAACCCCAATTCCCTTTAAATTCTCCAATGAAATTTTTAAAAATGTTCTTTTTCATATATACCCCCCAACTGTTACACTTATGCCCCTAAAAAAAGGGTTTTTCATGAATACGAAAATTGGCATATATGTAAAAATTAAAATTTAGATCATATATATAAATGTAAAAACAAATGAATTAAGTGGTATTAAAATAAATGTACATTTTTATTTTTTTTACTCTACTTTTAATCCATTTTGTCCATATATATATTTTATATATCAATAATTAAGAATACTTGAACTAATTCTAAACTTGAATTTAATAAATCCGAATAAGATGCAATATTAATTTAATTCCAAAAATGATAATAATTAAGCTGGTTGAACTATTCATTTAGAAAATATATAAATTTCTAATTTTTATTTTAATTTCGAAAATAATGAAAAAAAATTATCAATGTAATCTCCTAAAACAACATAAGATGATGAATTTTAAATTATTAAATAATACATAAAATCTGAAATAGTTGTAACAAAAATTGTTTATCATGCACAATATTTTATTGGATACCAATTATATAAATGAAAGATATATATATATATATATATATATATATATATATATATATATATATATATATATATATATATATATATATATATATATATATATATACCCCATTCCTTGGGATTTCACTTACTTATTTAGAAGAATTTGGAATGTTATTGCTATGCATGATGTGCAGGTTCAAGTGGGTTTCATTTATAGGTAGTGAATCAGCTTCACTGACTGCGTCAAAAATCTGCTAATGACGCTTCTTTAGTTGGAACTACTCCCCTTACACAACTTTATAGACTGCTTAACAGTGATATGTTGGATACTCCTTATATCAGGTTCTAACTGTTTTACGTTTACTCTTTCTCTGTTATATATGGGTTACTCCTTGTTTGGTTTTGGCTCTTCTGTCATAGACAATTTTATACTTGGGCGCTGAATTTGCTTGATTGTGAACTCCTCTTGTGATGCTAAATCGGGTTTCAGGATGCTATACATATGCTGAATCTTTTGCCGTTTTTTTTTATTTCACTTTTGTTTTATGGACTCTCTGTTTTGTTTTACTTGTCATTTTAGTTTCTCTTTTTGGATGCGTTGTAATGAGGAAGGTGGAACCCTTAGGGGTGTGGATGAATTGTATTTTTTTTGGTCTTTTTAGATGTGGTATCACCGACCCTCCTATTTTTGTACTACATTTTTTTATTAAAACGTAGGGAGCCACCGTTGCTCTTTCCATATATATATATATATATATATATATATATATATATATATATATATATATATATATATATATATATATATAAAATTTAATTCATAACCATCAAAATTTTAATATTATATAAAAATATCACTGTTATTAATTTTTATAAAGTAAATTTTTATACATAAATTTATCATATCTGTGAAAATAGAAATCAAAATTTAGGCATTGAATATATATAAATATAAAAGTGTTATGTGGTATGTATGTAAATTTGTCATAAACGATTTATTTTCTCTTAGTCTTTTATCATTAAAAGAAAAACTGGGGGCAAACGAGAACTTAGAGCTATCCCTAGACGCTCAACACCGACGGCTCCCATCCCCCAATTCCGCCTCCGCCTCCCCGCCGGCCTCGAGACGCGCTGTTCTCCTTGCTCGCCTTCACTAAACCTCGCTTACCTCTGAGGTAGTATGAAGTCCGACTGAGGGCACTGTTTTGTCTCCTAAATCTGAAGCCTCTGCGGACTCTCACTACTCCAAAACCCCCCAAGGTAATCTCTCGCTACTCCAGAAGTTGTGTGCTATAATGGTGGAGGTGGGAAAATACCTAATAGGTTTAAAGTTTCCCGATGTAGTGCTGTTTGCGTTCACGATTTTGTTAAGCCAAGTTTCTTCTCAGGCTTCGATTGCCATTTTTGTGGGGGGAGTTAATGAAATAGTGTTTAATTTCGTTGTTGTTTTATTAAGGGAGGAATAGGTTTACTGTGCTATTCCTTTTTTTCTGTCTTTTTCTTGTTAGCCTTTTTTCTTTAAGATGTTATTATTTTCCGTGGATGATGCAGTAGTGTGCTCATTTGGGGAGAAAATGAACAAGTGTATGCTACGTTGCTGTGATTTATATTAGATTCTCTTATGATTTTGTGAGGCGAGACAGGTGCTTTATCTATTTTTTAACAGAAAAAACTTATAAATTTGACTATTATCTAGGTAGGATAGAGAACATATGTTTCACAAAAACAATAGGGATTTTTACATATCAACCACACAAAACTTTAAGTATAAATGATTGATCACCCAAACTTTAAAGGAAGATTTACATGCATACCAAACAATTCCTTTTTATTTACATATCTAATAGCGAAAATTTATTTTTTATATACATGCCACCTTACCTATGCATGGAAAGGTTTATTTCACTTTTAAAAAGTTAAAATGGTGCTATTTTTTTGTGTTATGGAAGAATTTGGTGGCATGCATGTAAAAAAGTTAAGTATAGGTGTTAGATATGTAAATACATAGGAATTGGGTGATGTGTATGTAAATACATAACTAAGTATATTAAATTATGCTTAGCTAGTTTATGTTATGCGACAACAATGCAGAAGCGTAGAAATTCACACAACAACAATAAAATACAAAAAATTTACGTAGTTCAACTTTAGGTTGATTTGCCTACGTCCATGGGGAGGGAAACTTCAGTAGCACCAGATTGGAGGAGGAAAAAAGCTAGGGGTTACAACTCACACTTTTCACCATATATCTCTCATAAGACCTAAGTCACTTTTATAGAGGAGAATTGAACATACTGGTAAATAAAGTTAAAAGACAAAATTATCAGTAATTACAATAAAATCCATAAATACAATACTCATGTCTTACTTCTAGATAAGTGATAGATGTCCAAATAATCTCCAAACTCCAATTCAGCTGCACCAAGATGACTGTCTATGTACCCTCCTCCCGAGGGGATTAAACCTTTCATAGTTCTTCAAAATATTCGACTGGAAAATTAGTCCTAAGCTCATATGTTCATCAAACTCCTGCAGTAGGTAAATTTTTGGACTGGTAGTACATTTGTGACCATATCAGTTGAATTCTCCTTTATATCTATTTTCTTTAACAAAGTATTGTCATAATTAATTAAGTCCCGAACAAAGTGGTATGCTTAGTACGAGCATGATGAACTAGATTTGTGGCAAAAAATACACTGATTGTTACGAAATACCGTCAAAGACTCCCGTTCAACTCTCTAGTCATCCAATTGGTTTTGCATCCATATTGCTTACTTCATCGCCTCTGAGACTATCATGTACTCATTCTTCGTAGTAGACAAAGCACAATAGATTGAAGAACTTCTAATTGAATCTCTGCCAATGTGAATAATTAGCTAGTCATAGATCTTCGTCTATCCATATACCCTGCATAGTCTGAGTCGGTGTAGCCTACACACAAATCTGTAATAGATGACCAACTCTGAAATACCAAACCAACATTAATTGTACCCTTCAGATACTTCGAATTACTCTTCGAAGTCAGCCATTGTTTCCTTTATGGATCATGCATGAACCTGTTCACAACGCCCACTACTGTGTACTTCTATCCACTCGTGATTTAATCCAATTTTTTATACCATTGTTGTAATTATTAATTCAATCTATATAAAGACTTGTTCAGCTTGCAAACTGTCTTTTGATGCTCTATATTCAGGTGGTTGTAAGAGGTAGATCTCTTGCCGTTCTCCGTATAGAAATACATTCTTCATATTGAGTTGTTCCAAGGTCAGACTGTACTGTGCTACAAGTGCTAAGAGAACACGAATTAGAGATTCTTGATCACTGGGGAGAACACCTCTTCATAATCCATTCTTTCTCGTTGCGCAAAGCTTTTTGCCTCTAATCTTGTCTTGTACTGCACATCAGCTCCATGAGATTCTTCCTTCTTTGCAATACACTCATTTGCACCCAATGATTTTACTTTCCCGATGAAGCTTCTCCAACCTCCAAGTATTGTTTTTCCGAAGAGACTCCATCTCGTCATGCATTTTCGCTCTCCAAAAATCACATTATGAGCTCTCCACTGCTTCGTTGTAGTGATAAGTAATTTTTGTCTCTGTGACTGAAAGTGCAAATGCAATGTGATCTCTCAACGAAGTTGGTTTTTGGACATTTTGGCCCATGGTCCTGCTCCTAGCAATAAATTTCTAAGTAGAAATCTCATTATCAACATCTTCTTCCACCTCTTGCACAGAAATCTCATCCTCAAGCATTTTTTTTTCATCTCTTCCTAAGCACTATTAACATACATCTTTTAAGCTGTAACTGGATTAAATATTTGAGTTAAGAGTGGACGAGCTACGTGGAACAAATGGAGTTGCATCAAACTCTAACTTCTCCTACATATTTGTGGTCCCAGTAGAACTCTCCGCCTACTTTGTGTTCCGATTTTTTAACAAGAATGCCTCGTCGAATGTAACATTATGTTATAGCTTGAAACCTTTAATTCCACGTCTGAAGCCAATGAAGATTGTTTTATTTGCTTGTGGTTTCAGTTTATCATTCTGTAAGTGGTAGTAAACTGAACACCCAAACACTCTCATGTGCTCATAATCCACAACATCATCGCTTTATGGTGTACACCCAAACATATACGGAGTAACCATTAACAAAAGAGATAGTAACTTCACCCAATGATTGATGCTATCTTCGTCGGGCTCCAAAGATCTATGTGAAAATACTCTAAGATATATTTTGTACTATGGATGACAATACCAAAAGATATCCGTGTCTTCTTACCAAACATACAATGTTCACATAAATCTATCTTGCAGGTGCTTGTTTCTTTGATCAGTCATTTCGTCACCAAAGCCTGACATAAAGCTTCTCTAGCATGAGCTAGCCGCATATGCCATAACATAGCGGCGTTAGAAGAATTATCAGTAACAACAGTCGTTTCAATCACTGTACTATCTTGAAGATAGTAAATATTGTGATGATGAACTATCTTCATAAAAATTTTGCTTCATGACATATCCTGTGAACTTTTGCCTCAATAATTACCTTGTAGCCCTTGGACTCTAAAACCCCAACTGATACTAAATTCTTTCTGATATATGAAACATGTTTAACATCGGTTAGTTGTCTCACAGTACCATCATGCATCTAGTTAAAAATACTCTCCACACTAATAGTACGACAAGCTTAATCGTTGCTCATAGTCACTGCACCACTAACCAGCTCCGTGTACGTACAAAATCATTTTCGATGAGGACAAATGTGATAAGTAGCACTTGTATCCAGAATTCAACACGAATCAGCTATAAATAAACTGTGCGAAACTGCAGATAACGATACATCTGATTCTATCTCTTCACATCTTTTCGCATTGATATTGGCTTTCACCCCATATGCAAATTCTTTTCTCTTCTCATTCAGTTTCAGATAACTTTTCTTCTGATGACCAGTCTCTAAATAGAAAGCACGCTGATTTTTTAAAGACTACGCCCATGAGACTTGCCTAACTTTTGAGTAATGTCTTCGTTGCTTTCTTTCTTTGCCCAATTTTTTTTCTCTTCTCAGATCTGCTACTTTGAAGTGTAAGTGTTTCAGCTAATTCAATCTTTGCGAACTTTTTGTCCTTCCACGTAACTTATGATTCAATAGCGTCGTAGTCACTACACCATAATTCAAGACCTCCTTCCCATGAATGAGCGTCATAGTGAAGTTTTCATACTTATATGGGAGCAAATTCAATAGAAAGAGCGCATTGTATTGATCTTCAATCTCATTTAAATTTAACAGATATGCTAACAGTTTTGTGAAGTCATCCAAGTGCTCATCAACAACAATCATATCTGAAATCTGTAGAGTCAACGCTTTATATGAAGACAGTTCTCTATGTTCTTCGTGAGATATTTGTTCTCCAACTTCCTACACAATTTTGCTGTAGAAGTCTCCATGATCACTCTGTATTTGATCTCATAGGTCAAGCAATTTCGGATCATGCCACAAGCACTCTGTTTCATCTTCAACCAATCTCTCTCTGAAATCTTTTAGGATATTCATCGCTATCCAAGATTTCTTCTAGATTCAAAGAATACAACGCATTCATCACTTCATATCTCGACATGTCAAAGTTATCTTTGTCGTTTAATTCAATCAAATCAATTTTATCAAGATGCGAAACTATCTGATGATTCGACTTTTCTATTTTCATAGTAGACGTTGAAGAACCTGACATCATGCTATGACTCATTTCTGTCATTGTTGGAATCTAATTCCTAAAAAAAATTTCTCTAGCAGAATATCTTTTACTCCTCAATCTGCGCGAATCCATCGGTGCTTACTTTTTTTCACACGAACTTTTATCGGACCCCATCAAAAAGTGATGTCGGACTGTCAAAACCACTGTTGGAATCTTGTTGCCGCTATCCCTCCTCGAGCAACGTGTCGGAGCTTCCTGTATAAGCCACCGATTTGCCACTGAACCTTCAAATGTACTGGCAAAGTACGTCAGACCACCTGCTGCAAAAACTTCAACAACACATGCCTTATTTACTGCTATCGACGCCGAACTACGCTTCAATCACGAATCCAAAGCTCTGATACCAATTGTTATGCGAAAACAATGTGGAAGCGTATAAATTCACACAACGATAATCAAACACAAAAGATTTACTTGGTTTGGTGTTAAGTTGATTTGCCTACATTCAAGGGGAGAAAGATTTTTACCAGCATCGATAGAGCTGTCAAAAAAACTCATTTGTGAACGACTCGTGTTCAGCTCGTTAAGTAGCTCGTGTTCGACTCGTTTGTTAAGTAAACGAGTCGAACACAAACAATTTTTTTAAGCTCGAATTATACACAAACATCTCTTTGTTCGCTCGTGCTCGACTCGTTTGAGCTCGAAATAAAAAAATATTATAATTATTTATATAATAATATATTATATATATTATTTATAAAATAATATATTATATATATGTTTATCTAAATTTAAATCATAACAGCTCGTGTGGTAATGTAGTTCAGTCTTCTTTTCAATATATTTAGTCCAAGTTCGAATCCAACACTCCACATTTATTTATTCCAATTAATTTTAACGAGTCAATTTCAAACCGAACACAAACAAGAATATTTAAATCGAGCCGAACACGAATATACTGTTCACTAGCCAATTTCGAACAAGAGCCGATTTCGAACACGAGCAATTTTGAACGAGCCGAACACGAGCAAGTTTGAGCTCGCTCAAGCTCGGCTCGACTACAGCCCAAAGCACCGGATGGGAGAAAGAAAAACTGTTAGTGGTTACAGCTCACACTTCTCACCATATATCCCTCATAAGTCTTAAGTCCCTTTTATAGAGGAGGACTAGGGCATACAAGTAAATAAAGCTAAAAGACAAAATTACCCATAATTACAATAAAAGCAATAAATGCAACACTCTACACCACCTACAATATTTGATGCTACTTGGTAAAATAAGTAAAATGTTTTAACTGAATGCTTTTTTGTTTGCCTTTATTGGTGTCGCTAGCCTCTTTTTTTTCTCCTGCAAGTTTGGAATTTGTTGTCGATGGATGCTCCCTTAGCTGGCTTATTTACAGCAACTCATTTGGTAAGAATTCTATGTAAGCATTGTTCTTAATCAGCACACGTTTAAGTTGCGCGCTGCTATTCACAGAGAACTTCACGTTAAGGGTATTTGTTTTTTGCTCTATTTTACCTCTAGTATACGGTCCGGCTTTGATAATCTCTGTTATTTATATATGGTAAGATTTAGGAATTTTTGCCTTTCGTAACTGTGTAATTTACATATTTTTGACCTCTAATTGCTTCTCTAAAATGCTTATCTGAGTTCTTATAGTGACTTAAATTTTCTACCTTTCAGGTTTTCAAGAGAATTTCTACATCCAGTGAAAAAATATTTTGTATGGATTCTAAAGTTTGTATGGTTATAAACCTGTTTTAGCTGTTTGCAAAGTTATCCATGCTTTGTATTCATTTCCTTGTTGATGGCTTCATCTTGAAACAGTAGTGTATGGGTTTTTCATACCAGTAAAATGGGAAGGAAAGATACAAGTAAAGAGAGATCTCGGAGAAATCTGGACGAAGGCACCTCAGCACGGACTAGGGCTTTCAGCTTTGATGAGATTATGTCGAGGAGAAACAAGAAAAAAAACTCAAATACTTATGAAAAAACCAGCAAAATGCAGGGCTCTTTCGAAATTGTTATTGATACCTTTGATCAGACAAGCGATGATGGCCGTCACCCAATTAGGAGTGTTTCGAAGGACTTTGTGAAAGAGGGATTCCAAAGGGAAGAATCAAATTCGAAAAGAGAGAGAGATGTCTTAGAAAGAAAACATGAGAAGGTGAAATACATGCATGATAAAATCATTAGAAACAAAGACAGCACGGATGTAAAGCACAGCCGCCATTCATCTAAAAGTGTGAAGTTACTCGCCACTGATTCTGAGAAGGCTTCAGGAAAGAAAAGAGTCAAAGATTTTGAGGAGAATGACAAGTATTATGAGCATTATAGTAAATCTAAGAGGGATAGAAAAAAAGAATATTATGATGACTATCATAGTGATAATAAAGGTAGGTATGAAAATGATGCCAAGAAATATAAGAAGCAAGATTCTAGCAAATTGCAGGATCTAAAGCTTTCGGAACAAAAAAGTCATAAAAAATACAGACATGAACCTCTCTACGAAGATCCTAGATCGAGAAGAAGATCAAGGAGCTTGGAGTATGATCGAGACGGAGATATGTATGGTTCTCCGTCACATTTGCCACGAAAACATGCTTACATTCGAAATGATCAAGGAGAGTCCCATAACCACAATTTGAAGAAGAAACATTCAGATGGTGATCGATACAAAACTTCAGGTGATGGTGGCTATTATAGTGGACACCACCGGAAACATAGAAGTGGACTTGGTGGCTACTCACCCAGGAAGCGGAAAACTGAGTCAGCTGTTAAGACTCCGTCCCCAACAATTCGATCTCCAGAGAGGAAAATTGCTACATGGGATCAGCTTCCCTCAGGAACGAACATCACTAGTACTGGATCCATTTTTACGAGTTTCCCTCTGACTGCTAATAAAGTTGTTGATGGTGAATCAGCTGTTGTCATTACGCCAGCAACAACGAAAAAGCACCCTGCAACTTCAATTGACTCGGTATCTGTGGTGACAAATTTGTCAATTGAATCAGTTCAACTCACCCAAGCAACCCGTCCTTTGAGGAGGCTTTATATTGAAAACCTACCTTCTTCTGCCTCAGAAAAATCAGTTATTGATTGCCTCAATGAGTATTTGGTGTCACCTGGTACTAATTCTATGAGAACAACTAGACCATGCATTAGTTGTATTGTATGTATCAAATTTCCTAAATTTTGAGTTGATATATCTCTAAGTGTAGTTTGATTCTAAGGGTGCTTATTTACTGATTTTTTTGCAGATAAATAAAGATAAAGCTCAGGGTTTTGTTGAATTTCTGACACCAGAGGATGCTACTGCAGCTCTTTCTTTTGATGGCAACTCATTTGCCGGATCGGTTCTCAAATTGAGACGTCCTAAAGATTTTGTTGAAGCAGCAGTAAGATTCCATGCGTGCATAACCTTGATTTTGTTATTTTTCGTTTTTTTTCTGCAGATTGGGCCAAAACCAATTTTATTTGTGCGATGCTTTCTATTTTTTGTGATATGATTAAGTGAGAATATTTTTTTGGAAATTACTTAAATGAAGTGACTCACGACATCACTTTTCCGCATCCTCCACTTTATTATATAAATCTGCATGTGCCTATTAATTAAAATTGAAGACTCTAAGTTTGTTTTCATTTTGCATTCTCCCCTTGACTTTTTATTCTGATGAAATTTAAATTGTTTTTTCTTTTTTCTAGTACTTGAACATTTTTATTATTCTACAGTTCTCATTATCTTTAGTTAGCACAGGAACATATAGGATATAAACTTTTGTTTACTTTAGTAAGCTCACATGTTTTTTTTAATCCATTGCAAGCATTGAATTGGAAATTAATGGTTGTTATCATTGAGAAGAATCCTGAAGGAAGCAAAAAACATAATTGTAAAGTTTAAAATTTGGGTTGTTCTTAAAGGCAAAGAATTTGTGAATGAACTTCATAGTAAGGCTGTAGTAGATTTAAATGGGGCATTTACATACATAGCACACAATTCTTATGTATTTACATATCTCACACCTAGAACTCAAATTTTAGTCACATAAAAAATATTACACTATTACCATTTTAAAAGTGAAATACACCTTTTCATGCATTGGTTTAAAGCACCAAAGTGCTATGTATGTAAATATGAAAGTTTAGCTGTGAGATATGTAAATACATAAGAATTGTGTGCTAAGTTGGTAAATTTTCCTATTTAAAAACAAATAAGTTAAATAACATTCTTATAGGGTTGATTGTTTTGGAACGTCATAAGCTTTAATTCATTTGGAATTTAAAATTTTCACTAGCTCGGTTGACAAATGTATTAGTAGGTTTATGTGTTCTATCCTTTGCAATGGAGCTTATTTTGTTATAAGTACATCATTTTATAAATTATATGTTGTATATGTTCATTTGATCTTATGGACTTAACATAGGAACCTGATTTTATTTTATTGATACATGGAATTTCTTTGTTTTCTTTTCGTTTCCACAATCAAGACATCATATTAAAACTTCTTTGTAGCATACAGATAAAGAGCTGAGACTAATATTAAGCATGATTCAGCAATGCCAGCAAGCTATATTTCAATATTCTAATTGTCCTAAAAAAATTTCATTAGCCTTTAGAAGCACTTATGATGAATTATATTTTGCATCAACTATCGAGTGTCAAAATAATCCCTTGACTATTTACATGAGGTTACTTTAGTCACATAATAAATAAACATGCGAAATTATTTTTCAGACTCTTTTAATATGGTCTGAAGTCGTCCCAAAAAATTACTATTTTAGCTTCCAGTAAAAGAGTTTAGGGCCAAATTGACACTTTTATAGGGCCAAATTGACACTTTTATAGAGTGTCAGATTAAATTAGACTCTATTTCCTCTAAAAAGAGTCAGGAGACCATTTTGACATTTTTCTCATTTAGTATCGTATTGGTTTAAGTTGCTCACATCTTTATAGCATCCATTGCAAAATTTATCTCATCCCATCTGCATTTATCCTATTGAATACAGCGTTTCGTATACATTTTATAGATCTTATTTGATTGGATGCCATGGAAAGACTTCAATGGTTCTTTGGTCTAATGTTGTAGTTCTGAAAACAATATTAGTTCCATTCAGATTGTTGTTTATCTGCAGAATAATCTCACTTATTATTTCTAACCATGTGGTTTATTTCATTCCTTTTGTATTCTATTGTAGACTTCATGCATGTTAATACGCATGCATTTTTTATTTTAATAACATTATTTTCTGAAAAATCAAACACCTGTTACATGAAATTTAATGATCTGCATTATTTATTGAGCTTGGTAACATCTAATATATACAATAAGACCTATTAGGTGAATTAATAGGTTAGTTGGTGGCTTATAAGTTGGAAAAAATATTGAAACATCTGTTGAATCTTTTTGTGTTACTTAGAATCCTCAAAATTTTAGACCTCTTAGTTGTTTCATAGGGTGATCTTTATTATTTTATGTCACGCTATTTCTTTCATTTATTTATATGTAAATTATATGACCTATTTTTTTGCCAATCACTGAATTTGTTTTTTCATGCATACTGTGAAAGAGTGATTTTTGTTGAAATTGAAATCAGCTCAGGCGAAACTTTGCTATTTCATTGAGATTTTCTCCGCGTCTTATATATTTTCTCAGTCGGTATGCTATTTTGGTATCCTTAGATGAAAGCTTATCTGACAATCATGTTGGAATCTCTTTCAAATAGGGTATTTTTATTGGGTGTGTCATAATTCACATTCAGGATCGCGACAAAGCGGAGACTTTTTATAGCAGAATTCAAGGTGTAGTGCAAGATTGATGAAATTGCTGCTTACTTTAACTCTATAACCAAATTTACAAAATGATATCAGATCATTCCTTCTTAGTGGTCTTGGGTACAAGATTGAGGTTAGTCTCTGAGGTTATCTTTTGAGATGCTCATTTAGTACCATCTGCCGAAAGTGTGCTCCCCTTTGCAGATTTTTTCTCTCTTATGGAAGATATTTTTTCAGAAGATTTACATACATACCGCTCAATTCCTATGAATTTACATATGTAACACTGAAGCTTCACTTTTTATATGCATGCCACCCTTCCTATGCATGAAAGGTGTATTTCACTTTATAGTAGTTAAAATGGTGGTATTTTTTATGTGATATGAAAGACTTGGGTGTTATAAATTTAAGAGGTAATGTTTAGGTGTTAGATATGTAAATATATCGGAATTGGGTGGTATATATGTAAATGCCCCTATCTTTTCAGTCTTGACAGTGTGCATTGAGATATCACATTAATTGCAGATTTTTCTCCCTGTACTCAAATTGCTTGATGCGGCATGCATGTATTGTTTACTTTTGTTGCTATTAAGATGTTTGTATAGCAAAATAGGTTGATTTCAGCTAATTGAATAAACATAAGTTTTTATTGATTTTTAGGGGCATTTACATGCATACTGCCTCATTCCTATGTGTTTACATATCTGACTCATAAGCTGTACTATTTACGTTTATACCACACAAATCTTCATATCACATAAAAAATGCCACTTTTTAACTTCTAAAAAGTGAAATACACCTTGTCGTGCGTAGGTAAGGTGACATATATGTAAAAGTTAAACATTTTGTGCTAGATATGTAAAAGCATAGGAATTGAGTGGTATGTATGTAAATCTTCCTTGGTTTTATTAGTCTATTTTTAGCTTCTATACGTTTTTGATATTTCTGTTATAGACTTAAACCCATTTTAGTAACGCAAGAGGAACTGCCAGACATCTATATAGTTGGCAACTAATTATCAAGAGCTTAAGCTTTTTTTCATTCCTAATTGTTTCTGAACTAGATTAGTTTCCTTGAATTATTGAAAATTTTTTGTTGTTTCAATTGGCTTATCTTGGCAGTTTCTATGGTGACAACAAACCTTCATCCTACTAAGTGGGGTCGGCTACATAAATCCTTTTCTCCAATGTGTCTTATTGAGTGTCATATTTTCTTTAATTCTAATAAATTAAGATAATTTTCATACAATATGTCCAACACTTTTTAGGTCTACCTCTACTTTTATTAACACAAGTCAAATCTAAAAACATCCACTCTCCTAGAAAAATCATCAGATGGTCGACATTTAATGTGACCAAACCATCTAAGACGACTCTCTAATCTTGTCTATGATTTGAGCTACACCAACACTTTCACGGATACATTCGTTTCTTTTTTTGTCTCTAAGTTTTAAGCCACTCATCTACCTAAGCATTCTCATCCAAGCTGCACTTAACTTAGTTTTATGCTTCTCTTTTAAAGACCAACATTCTGCGTCATAAAGCATTGCAGGTCTCGCCACCATCTTATAAAAGCTTCCTTTAAGTCTAAGCGGTACTTTTTTATCACACAATAGGCTCAATACATTCCTCCACTTCAACCGACCAACTTGAATTCTACTAATAACATCCCCATCTATATTACCCTCACTTTGAACAATAGACCCAAGATATCTAAAACGTTCAAATCTTTTAATGATTTGATCACTCATAGTTACAACTCCACCACTAAATCTACTCTACTAAAATTACATTTGATGTATTCAGTTTTAGATCTTCTCAAATGAATGACTTAGACTCTAATGTAGACCTCTATAATTCAAGTTTTTTCTGAACTCTTTCTCTAGTCTTATCCACAAGAAAAAATAACATCAGCAAAAAGCATACACCAAGGTACATCCTGTTGTAAATGTCTAGTAAGAGCATCCATAACTAAAGCAAAAGAGATATGGGCTTAAAGCATATCCCTGATGCAATCCAATTAAAATAGGAAAATGCTTGGCCAATTTTCCTTCTCTTCTAACACAAGTAACATCTCTGGTATACACATGCTTAATGATTTGAATATAAGCCATATCAACACCTTTCTTTCCTAGAACTCTCCAAAAGAACTTCTCTTGGAACCATATTGTAAGCTTTTTCTAAATCAGTAAAAGTCATGTGTAGATCCTCCTTACTCGATATGTACTTCTCCATCAAACCTTTCAATAAATGTATAACTTCTATAGTAGACTTGTTCGACATAAATCCAATTTGAATATGAAAAATCTTTTTATCACATCTTCACCTATATCCAAGTACTCTCCCATAATTTTAATTTGTAATACATTAATTTAGTTTCTCTATGATTCGCTCACTCTTATACATCCCATTTATTCTTAAAAATGGGGACAAAATTACTCTTCTTCCACTCATACATCTTTTTAGCATTAAAAATAATATTAAAGAGTTTAGTAAACTAAGAAACTATCATATCTTTTAAATTTTGCACACTTTAGTTGGGATGTCATGGTTATACTAATTTTTCACTCTTGGTTTTCTTTAAAGCCTCGTCGACTTTCTTTTTACTAATTCGACAATAAAAATAAAATATTTTATTATAATTAATGATTTTAGGATCATGAAGGTCGGTCATATTTTCAAAAACTGCATTGAAAAGTTTGTCCAAATATCTCACCCACCTATATTGAATATTTTTCTCTAAGAAAAAAATATATTTTTTTATTTTCATCTTTAATGCACTTTACTTTAATTAAATTTTTACTTTTCTTTTGTCTTTGTTTGGCTAGTTTATTCATATATATTTCACATTTTTTTAGAATCAAATTTATTTTAAAGATCTCTAAAAGTAGAATTCTTAGCGTTACAAATTGTTTTCTTAGATTCTCTGCTGGCCACATTATGTTTTTTCTGATTTTCTATGTTTTTACATTTAAACTATTTTTTATAAAGAAATTTCATATATTTTATTTTTCCTTACATATTATTATTTCACCACAAATTGTTTTTATTTACATAAATTTTTATTTTTGATTCCGAAATTGCTTTTTCTGCCACTTATTTAACAATGCTTGTTATTTTCTCCTACAAAGAAGTAACTTCTTCAAGAACATCAAAAATCTTAAAATTTTGAAGTTTATTGTCTTTTAGATGCCCTCATCTAATTTTATGACAATATTTCATTGTACTTTTTATTTCCAACTTCTAATCTTAAAATTCATAACTAATAATCGATGTTGAGTACTCATTTGGAATGACCTCACAATCATCACATTCCCGATGATCTCATTTTTTTATATGAAAATAGTAAATTTTATTTTATAAGATTCATTCTTATAAGTAATAATATGCTATCTTTTTTCTTAAATAAAGTATTAGCGATAACAAAGTCATAAATTAAAGTAAAATCTAATATGATTTTACCTTTTTCACTAATTACTACAAAAGTTGAAACTTAAAACTAGGAGGTGATTGGAGTGGTTGCAAACTAATCCCCTCCGTGTGCTTGCCCCCCTCTCTCCTTTTTCTTAAATTTTTTTTTTAATTTAAATTTTATGGAATGATTTTATCTATAAATATTGCATTGGAATGAATAAAATCAGTTTTGGATGATTGAAAAAAAAAAAACTATTAAAATTGTTTTCCTTTTTGTTGGAGCTTAGTGGTTAGCCTTTGGTTCTTTTTATTGGGAGTAGTTTGTTATTTTAGTTCTTTTTTTGCTCTTCATTCCAACATCACCATTTAAGCAATATTCATCATGAAGACCACGTCAAGCTTAACTACTATCTTCCCAAGGCCTCAAAACATTCTAAACACGACAAAAATTGAGCTATACCTATTTCACAAAATTAAAATTTTTAATATGACCGGTGCTAAAAAATAATTCATAATTTCTTATGCTCATATTTAATTGGCTTTAAATCAACTCTATTTGTTAGCCAACTTCCCAATTTTTAGGTTTAGTGGTTTTTTATCATTGTTGCCAAAGGATACTAATATGATTTGACATAGAAATCGACACTGTTTTTCACATAAATTAGGGTAAAGCAAAATCTTTTTCTTTATTAATCCAAAATATCACAAATACAAGAATAAGTACCTACGATTTGAGGGTTAGGCAATATCTATCAATTCCTACAATTCGAGACTTGAGAAATCTTTCCCAAACCCTCAATCTAAGTCTCACAACAAACAACAATCGTCCTGATAATAGCTCAAATTCCTTCTTATATTCCATAACAGTCCACTCCTGTGTCAAGACATATAATTGTTCTAGGTCTCCTTATCGAATGAATCGAAACATTCCAACAAATAGTCCTTACATTACTCCTACGAGGGGATCAGGTATCTCGCCTCCCTCCATTAAAACCAAGCTAGGGCTTTCCCCTTCAAACATAACAATTCTGTCATGAGTTTCTCCTTCACATCTAGCCCATTCACTACGAAGTATCACTCCACTTGATGCACCCACCCCATGTGCATCTTCTCCCTCGAAGATCGGTATCTTCAACACTCTAACCCTATCCTCTCTACCCCAAACTTTTTTTTCCTCCCCTGTTTCCCCCATGTATTAAGGCTAAAATTATACCCTCTCCATGCTTTTCTCCTTTCTTCTTCGTGCTCCTACATACCTCTTGCATAAGCTCTTCTTATTTCGGCCTAATTGTCTCCATCTGAAATCTCTAACCTACCCCCAGTAAGTGTCTTGTGTCGGGGTTCTTGCTGTGTGATGCTTTCCTCCTGTTGTTCCTCTCATTTGATCTCCTCACTTTCGATCTGGCCACGAAATCTTTGGTCAACCCTTGGTTAGGATTTGCAAATTGAGACTCCAATGGGGTCTTGGATTGTATCTCAACAAGCTTTCTTATCATCTCCACCAAACTCTTGAATCAGTTTTCCATGGAAGAAAATCTATCATCTAAGAAGAAAACCCTTCTTTCTTTCGTGGAGAACCTTTGCTCTATCTTGAGTTTAAGTTGACTAATCTCTTCTTTAAATTTCTTCCTCAATTCATCTACTTTTTTGCCATCATCTCTCCAAGTATAATTTTTTTTATCAAAATTGTGAAATCTTATACTTTGAAATCCAATAGTCGCTTAATAGTTAGCTCAAATCACGATTGTTTTGCGAGGTCACGAAGGCTATTGTATGGTCTCAATCCTATCTTCCCATTTAACCCGATCGAATCCAGATCGTGACTATACCATGATATTCTCGTCATAGTATGCAACGATCTCGTGGTTTGCTCCTAGCCATCTTGATCATGACTGTATCACGATTACAAAAATCAGACGCTTTGTATGCTGCAGTTCCATCTCTTTCTTCTCTGCGAAGACAAAAGAATAGTTTCAGGTCTATAAGTTGTGATCCCATCTTGCCTTCCCAACAATCTCTGATCCCGATTGTATCGCATCCACGAAGTGGGAGGAGGAAAAATATCGGCATTTTGGGTCTGTGTAAGCTAAGATCCTTTTGTTGTCTTCTCCAACAGCTCTCTCTCTGTTGCAAGCCCTTTGTTTCTTTTTAGGTTTGATCATGAGTCTATCGCACAGACGAATGCGGAAAGAGAAGAAAGATGGGAGATTCAGGTCTCTGTCACGAGCTCTGTTGGTAGGTTGGATGAGGATTTTTTTTTTGCCGCAATTCTTTTTTTCATATTTAAATGTTTTAATAGCAATTTGATATGATTTGACGTACAAATCAATACAATTTTTCACAAAAAATTAGGGCAAAGAAAAGATTTTTGTTTAAAAATTGAAGACAACACGAATACAAGGATAACGACCTATAATTTGAGAGGTAGGTGGTCTCCCAATTCGTACAATTCGAGAGGTTGGAAGTTTCTCCCAAACCCCGAAGACTCGCAACAAACAATTTCATGTTTAACGCTAAACTTATGCTATTAAGTCTTATTTATACCCAACAATAATAATAATAATAAATCAATTTGCCTTAAGGCTAATAAAAGATAAAATTGCTCTTAGGTTGGTGCATAACATCCAAAAATTTTGAACTGGTCAATCTCCTTTTCTATAGCCTTTTACTTGAACTTCATTCTCTTCCCACCTCATTAACATCAACTGTACCATCATCTATATTACTAAAAAACTAAGGATTTCAATTACACCCGCACCATACCACCCTAAAAACCCATTTTGTGATCTCCACTAAGTGTTGATTTTATCTTTGAAATTTGTTTTGTTAATTGTTTCTCATATACATCCACCATTAATTGTTTATGATATATAGTGCCATTTATAGATTAGCTTCTTATGGGTTGGCTGTTTATGCCAGGTTCTTTCTTGCCTAATACATAGTTCTTCGAACAATATCCTACTAATTTTATTTGTGTTTTACATGCATTTTCTCTTCAATAATTGTTATCCTTCCTCCTCTTAATAGTCTGTCAAATAGTAGGGCAAGGAAAAGAGAACGTTATGCCTAGGAAGGGTTGGATTTCTGGGAATCGCTTTAGTTAAGGTTCCCTTGAAGCTACATCTTGGAGTGTTTGGATTAATCCAAGGAAAAGAAAGCCTTGAAGGCTATCATATTCATGATGAAAAATAACTTATTCGTAGCTTAAGAAAGCTATCAAACATTAATGTGTCTATTTAGAGGGTATCTTCTTATTTTAGAAAGTTTACTATATAAAATTTTCTAGAATATCTCTTTCCATAAATCTCTCTACCTATTAAAAAAAGAATCTAATCCTAGAGTTCTCATGTAAAACTTCCATGAGAATGAAATGAAAATGCCCATAAATATTCGTCATCAATAACCCATGGTAGAATGTAGGTGCTGTGAGAGTAAGATGAGAATTATAAATGTGTATCTCCACCTGTTAAAATTTCTATAAGGCAAAAAAAAATTTAATGGTTAATAAAATCTTTGCTTAAAATGGAGCTTCAATTATTCAATAAAAAATTATGTATAAATGTTTCAAGTCCAAAACAAGATGTGGTCAGGCGAGTGGGAGTGGGAGTGAAAAATAATGTTTCATGCTATGTTATATCTGTTAAATTATGAAACTTGGATAGAGGAATATAGATTGACTTTAATAGACAACATATGATCAATGGAGCTTTTTAAAACCCATTGTATTGGTTATAGTTTGAAGCTCTATGATAGGCTGACCGTTCTAGTTATGAATTTTTGTAATAATTTGGATGTCTAGAATTTCAAATATATTTATTTTGTTTGAATTTCTGATATATATATATATATATATATATATATATATATATATATATATATATATATATATATATATATTATCTCAAGTATATTTTCTTTCAAAAGATACATTCTCCAACTATCTTAAATCAAAGTTTGTCTGAAGAATTATATTTGTGGCTATCATTGGCATGATATCTTATTAAAATTGAGCCAATTGATATTTTTGTCTTGGTAGGTTCTGAACATCTTTCAGTGATGGTTAAGAAGCTTCATTTTGGTTGAAAGATACAACGATCTGATGTAGCGATATCCTCAAACAAATTGGGTGCTCTCAAGGCGTTATTTTATCTTAAACCTCTGAGAGCACTTTTCTATTAAGCTACCTAAATTATGGTTCTAAGAAAGATGTTTTTCTACTTTCTTGAAATTGTATACTTCTTATTGTCATTGTTTTCTGAAAACACAAAATGTTTTTGTTTATGAAAATTATAAAATACGACACTTCGAAAGATGTTTGTGTTTTTGCTGGACACGAGCATACCTTTGACATTCCCAATACTGTCTAATACGTTCAAATTTGTAAACTGTGCTTTTTTTATGAGAATAATGTGATGATTGCAAAAAACAATGTGTTTGGTCTAATTATTGATACATCAATTTGCTTATTTTTTGCGCAGCTATTTTGAAGATTGTATAATTTTTTTACACTTTTGGTATTTTGTGTAGACAATAAAATGCTAATATTGGCAAAATCATGTCTAATTATTGTTGTAATGTTGATTTATTGCTGATAATCAAGTATACTTGGTAAAATATTAGAAAAAAAGTCATAATTATTTCAATGTTCGTTTCTCTTTCAAGTGTTTAAGTTTTTCATATGATTTATATACATACGTTATTGTGTCATACCTTTCAACTTGAAAATATTGACATTAAGTATTTTGATTAGGTTATGTTTTTCTTGCAATCACTTCCACTAGGATTTTCTTGGAACCACATCATCATGGTTTAGACATAATTATGAAACATAAGAAATTTAATAAGAATTTGAAAGGAATTTTTTGGAATGCTGTCATGGATCCATAACTGAATGGTTATTGTTTTATTGATGTGTTGGACCGTATTAACCCTTCGATTAAGCACAGAAAGCAAAACTGTGTAGTGAGATGCTTTCTTTGAGAAAGCTAGGTTATTCATTTATTTATAATTTTAAATTAAGTTGAAATTAGAGGCTATGCAAGAAGCATTTTACCATTACCTTTCAAGAATATTTTCTGTTTTAATTACATATTTTTTTGCCATGATTATGACTATCAGTTTTTTGTCATTTCTTAATATATACACTACACATCCCTTGGACGACTACTTGCATGACATAAATCTTACAAAGTAAACTAGATTTCCTTATAGCTGCTGCTATCTTTACTTGTTTTGATGAACTTGTGCTGCAAATCTCCTCTCTCTATTGACGAATAGGCTGTTTACATTATTTTCTGTCCTTTTGGCCGCTGTGTTGATTTACACATTTTATTGATTATTAATTCTTAAAGCATTGCCATTAAAACTATGGAAAATTTCTGATTTTTTGTTTGAATTTTCAACAATAATGGTTTTCATTTTTCCATCTATTTCATTTTGATGAATTTATGAGGATCTAACTGCATTTCTATTGTTTTACTTTTTGAGTAAAATATCAAAAAAGTCCCTTGATTATTTACATGATGTCATATTAGTTCCAGAGTTTATAAAATTTTCAAATTAGTCTCCAAAATATTTTGATATGGGTGTAGGGGAATTTGTCAACCTCTTTTAAAAGAGAATGAGAACTGAATTGACACTTATATAAAGATATAGATTCTGAGACTAAAATCACCCCTGATAAAGAGTCAGGGACCGTTTGGCATTTTTTTAATTTTTTACTTCTAAGACCGTTATGGCAATCACTGTTTTTTGCTTGCACTAATTTTGTGAATCCTAACATTTTAATCTTGGTTTTGTGGTCAATATCCTCTTTTCTGGTTATCAAAATTGAAGTTTTTTTCATGCAGAGTGGAGTCTCAGAGAAAACCGGGGATGTAGTCAGAACAGTGTCCGATGTTGTGATCGATTCCCCATACAAGGTTCATCAAGAAAATGAATTTTTGTTGTGACGTGGCTATGGATTTACATTATAAATTTGGAAGCTTTACATACATACTACTAAATTTTTATGTATTTAACTTCAATTTTTACATACGTGCCACCGTACCTATGTGCTATAATATGTGTATTTTCAAATTTTTTTTTTAAGTTAAAGGGTGGTATTTTTGATGTGATATGAAAGATTTAGGTGATATAAATATAAAATGTAAACTTTAAACGTTAGATATGTAAATACATAGGAATTAAGTGATATGCATGTAAATGCCCCTATAAGTTTACCTATTGCTTTTCTTCTTTTGCAGATTTTTGTTGGCGGAATTTCAGACATTCTTTCATCAAAAATGGTAAGTTCTATGTTTTGGAAGATACATGGGATCTTTTGCCGACTCTGCTGTAGCAAATATACGTTTTTGTTGGACATCTTTGATATTTGGAAATCTCTAATGTCTCCCTTACGAATTTGTAGTTCATGGAAATCGTCAGTTCTTTCGGGCCGTTGAAGGCTTTTCGCTTTAACTTCAATAAGGAGCTTGGTTCTTCATGCGCCTTTCTAGAGGTATTATTAGATGTTGAATATGAAAGATTGCATGTGTGATTTTTAATCATGTTTTTGTGCTGGAATATTTGCATAGATACCGTTCAATTCTTATGTATTTACATATCTGACAACTAAACTTTAACTTTTACATATATGTCACCTCCTCCCTATGCATGAGGTGTTTTTCACTTTTTAAAAGTTAAAATGGTATTATGTTTTATTTAACATGAAACATTTGTGTGATCTAAGTGTAAAAATTAAAATTTAGGTGTTAGATATGTAAATACATAAGAATTGGGTAGTATTTGTGTAAATGCTCCTTTCGTGTTTCCCTATTGCAGTATGAAGATCATTCCATTACTTCGAAGGCATGTTCCGGGCTTAATGGATTGATGTTGGGTGGCTGCATTCTTACGGCGGTTAGAGCTTTCCCTGATCTCAATGGAAAGGTGTTGTGATTCTCCCTTTTAAGTTTTTCTATCCCTTTAAGGCTGACTGAGTTTATTTACTGATTTTCTTCTTGGAAGATTTGCATATATACCACTTAATTCTTATGTATTAACATATCTAACATCTAAAGTTCAATTTTTACATATACGTCACCTTAGTCGCGTGGGAAAAAATGTATTTAACTTTTAAAAGTTAAAATATTAATATTTTTTTCTGATATGAAAGATTTGGGTGGTATAAAAAGTAGAGTTTAGGTGTTAGATTTATAAATATGTTGGAGTTGGGTGCTATGCATGTAAATGACCCTTTCTTCTTTTATAGGTGGATGATGCAAGCCCTCCATCATATTCTGTTCCTCCCCATGCAAAACCACTTCTTTCTAACGTTACACAAGTGCTTGGGCTTCATAATGTGGTAAATAAATTATTTTTCCAACATGTTTTTTATTTTTTATTTATTGCTTTACTTATTACTGGAATGCCATTTTTTGTTGTTTTTATTTGCAATTAATTCATATGATGTGATATTCTTTAACTTCTTCAATCTGAGTTAGATCAATCAGGAGGACCTCCACACTTTGCCCGAAAATGAGTTGGAGGAAACTTTGGAAGATGTCCGGTTAGAGTGTGCAAGGTGCATCATGGAAAACCAATTCTTATGTATTTACATGTCTCACACCTGACTTTTCATACTTACACACATAACTCCCAAATCTTTAATATCACATCAAAAAAAGTATTATCATCACTTTTTAAAGAGTGAAATACATATTTTCATACATTGGTTTAAAGCACCATAGTTTTATATGTAAGTATGAAAGTAGGTGTGAGATATTTAAATACATAAGAAGTGAGTGCTATGCATGTAAATATCCCAGAAACAAGAGGCATTTACATACATAGCACATAATTCTTATGTATTTACATATCTCACACTGAAATTTTTATATTTATACTCGAAAAAGTCAAAATTCTTAATATCACATAAAATTAGCGCTATCACTACTTTTTAAAAGTGAAATAAATCGTTTCATGTATAGGTTTAGAATAGAACTAGGATTGCAATAAAGCATCATAATATTATTGATAAGAGGAGATGTATTTATATTCAATTGCAGTAGACACAACAAAGAAAATAAATAAAACAGAATAAAGTAAATAGGAAAAAAATAAAACATAATAAAATAAATAGGAAATACTAATAAATGAATAAACGCCATTGATAAATAATAACTGCTAGGGATTGCCATTATAAAATCTTATACTTTCTCTCAAATTGAAGCATAGATGTCAGTCATGTTCAACTTGGATTTGAAATCTTCGAAACAAAGGACGATAAAGATTCATGGTGAAGATATCCGCTAGTTGATCTCTGGATGTACAAAAGGAACACGATTTCCGCGGACTCAATCTTTTCTGTAGTGTAGTGTCAGTCAATCTCCACACGTTTGATACAATCATGCTAAAGTGGATTGTGAGCAATGTTGATGACGGTCTTATTATCACAGAATAGCTGTAACGCGACGGAGATTAACATACGAAGTTCACGGAGCATGATGCGTAACTAGAGAGCTTAATAGATCCCCAAGAACATTGACCATAATTCAATTTCAGTATTGGTTCGACCAACCAGACAATTTTTTTCTTTTCCCATACAAATAAGCAATACTCTGAGGTGGAATGTTGATTATAGACCGACTCAGCTCAATCATCATCTTTATAAACAACAATAAACCGAGAGGTACAAACTTGAGCCTGGTGTACTTTTTAAATAGTGGAGAATTCGGTGGACAACTTGGAGATGTAACTCATAGGGGTCATGCATGAATTGACACCATACCAACTTCGTGGCATGTGTCAGGGGGAGTATGGGCGAGGTAGACGAGTTACCTCTAAGCGCTGATAACGAGTCTTGTTGACAGGCACAACATTGGGAATGTCATAATTTTTCATTTGGATCCATAAGGACAACCATTGGTTTACTTGTAAAAAGAATGTTTTCGGTCAAGATATCAATTATATATTTGCGCTGAGACAGACAAATGCTCTGAGATGAACGAGCCATTTTCATGCTTAAGAAGTACCGGAAAGATCCCAAGTCTTTCATTTCAAAGGACTTAGCAAGAATGTCTTTCAATGACTTCAATGTAGAGAGATCGTTACCTGTAAGAACAATACCTTCAATATTGACAATAAGGATAGTTACCTAGTCATTACAGGAATGTCGGAAGAAGAAAGTGTGGTCCGATTGAGCCCGAGTAAAACTATGGCCCACAACCACTTTTGTGAACTTGCCCAACCAAGCTCTTGAAGACTCTTTGAACCCATTGAGAGACTTTCACAGCCTGCACGCTTGTCCTTTGGAGGCAATAGAGTCAAAGCCAGAAGAGAGAGAGAGACATGTACAACTCTTTTATAAGCTCTCCATTCAATAATACATTCTTGACATCTAACTGGAATAAAGGCTAAACTAACTTCACCGCAAGGAACAATAGTACCCGAATAGTGTTTAACTTAGTCACTGGAACAAATGTCTCGTCATAGTAAACTTTGTAGCTCTAGGAGTACCATATGACGACAACTGTGTCTTGTTGCGTTAAAATGATCCATTAGAGTTGAATTTGGTATTGAAAATCCATCGGCACTCCATAGCTATCTTACCCCGAGGAAGATCAATGACATCCTATATTATGGTTCCGCCAAAGGAAATTTATTTTCTCAATTAATGTCATTTTATAAGCTAGATCAGTAAGAGCAACCTTAATAGTAGTTGGGATCTAATGGTCCGTCAGGGCAGTAGCAATGCTCTGTAGGTCAATGAGAAACTGTGAAAATAGACACATTTTGTTATAGAATAGAGGGAGCATGTCTAGTTGCGTATTTAACTTAAACAACTCACCTCCTCATTCGGAGAAGGAGTTGTGCTGAGGATGTTGCCCGGAGTGGAGTCGAGGAGACGGCCGGCTCTAGTATAGGAGCATTGGGGCGGTTGCACCGAGTATAGACATAAAAAGTGGGAGGAGGGGATGGTGCACTCAACGGAACATATGACTCCTTGGTGGCAGGAACAATGGGGGGAACATCCATAGGAAAGATAAGGGACATTGTCTAAGAACTCAAGCTCCCCCTCACTTGAGGTCGAGCTAGCAAGATAGGGAATACTTTAAAAAAGGGGACATCAACACTCACATAGATTTTGTTTGTGGTAGGATCAATACACTGATACCTCTTTTGAGTAACGGAATACCCAAGTAAGATATATTTTATGGATGTGAGATCTTTAATCCGAGTGGGTGCAGTGAGGCAACACACACAAAAATATTGGGATATAATGTAGAGAAAACCAGATTGGCAGGGAAACATGGTATCAGGACGGTTTAAGAGTTTTAGAACTTGTGAATTTTAGATGGGTCTCTGTTTATGAGATAGGTGCTAGTCAGCATGACCTCGATTCAAAACCGTTTTGAGACATTGAATTGAAACATAATGGAGCGAGCAACGCCGAGGAGATGATTGTTTTTTCTCTCGACTACCCCATTATGTTGAGTGTCCGTACACAAGCTATGGTGGAGGATGCCTTTACTCACTAAGAATTCACCCAAAATAAAGTTAAAAAATTTACGATCATTGTCGATCCGAAGGGACATGAATTAGAGTTTTGAATTGAGTTAAAACGAAAATGTAAAAGTTTTGAAAGATGACAACAACCTTTAATTTTTCTTTTAAAAGGTAGATCCACGTCATCAAAGTGCGGTCATCAGTTAAAATGAAGAACCGCCGTTTATTAGTGTAATTGGAAGTACAAGAAGAGTCTCATATGTCATTTTGGATGCTCACGAATTATACCTGTGAGGTGAAATAATTTCTCGCATTCTTTGATGAACAAGACACCGCTTGGGACCATTGAAGAAAGTTATTGTCGTTCAGTTTACGGGCTGTTATTAAGAAGTTCATTTTGGTTTCTGGTCCTTCGGTCTGCAGATTTGGGAATTGATTCTCCTGTAGAATCAAGAACACCTTCTGAAGGTGGCTCGACAATGGAGGAGTTTGGCATGATTCCGATTGAGCCAAAGAAGATGATGGGTTGTGCAATCGGAAGGCTCCTGCTGCAGGAAGGAAAGAAGAGTATAGCGGTTGCATAAAAAAACTGGCTGGTTGGACAGAAATTTTGGTCAGCAGGATACAACACCTGGAGGAGATCCGACGGCTGGGAGCAAGTCTGGACTGGACCAACGGCCTGGACAGAAGACTTGCCGGCTGGACAGAAAACTAGCCAGCTGGACAGAAATTCTAGATGGCAGGATGTAGTGTCCGGAGGAGTTGCGGTTGGCTGCGAGCAGCCCTATCGGCCTAGTTAGGAGTTCTGACGGATCATTTGGCTGGCATGAGAGATCTGGCGCCTGGAAGAAGAGACCTGGTCGACTGAAGTGAGAGGCAGCGCCTGGAAGGGCCAGCCAGCGGCAAGGGAAGGTTTGGCGGAGGTTAGACCCATGCCTCTTATACCATGTTAGAATAGAACTTGGATTTGAAATAAAACAACATAATATTTTTGATAGGAGGGGTATTTAAATTAGACACAACAAAGGAAAGAAATAAAACATAGGAAGATAAATAGGAAAGAAATAAAACAGAATAAAATAAATAGAAAATACGTAATGAGGGAATAAAAGCTAATGAGAAGTAATAACGACTAGGGATTGCAGTTATAAATTTAATAATATACATAAATATGAAAGTTTAGGTGTTTGACATGTAAATACATAAGAATTGAGTGCTATACATGTTTAAATTTCCCAAAACTAAGGGGCATTTACATACATAGCACCCAATTCTTATGTATCTACATATCTCACACCTAAATTTTCATATTTACAGATAACACTATAATTTTTAATATCACATCACAAATAGCATTATTATCACTTTTTAAAAGGGAAATATATCTTTTTATTCATTGGTTTAAAGTACCAAAAAACTGTGTGTATGTGTATGTATATATATATATATTTATATATATGAAAATTTAGCTGTGAGATATTTAAATACATAAGAATTGATATATGCTTTATGATTTGTCTCATCTTGTTGTGTATCCAACATATAGCTTGAATTCCTTCTCGTAATTCCAGGTTTGGAACTATTAAAGCTGTGCACTTGGTGAGGCACAGCAGCAGTAGCCATGAGTCGAAGTCCGAAGCTTCTAAACCTTCAGAGTCTGTCATCAGTTCGGCAGCATCAGAATCTAACCTCGGACATACAGAGAAGGCCGACGACATACATTTCGACGAGATTAAAGAAAACTCGATTCCAATTTCTACTGCCGAAGCGCCCGAAAATGCCGAAGAAGACGTTGGGTTTGAAGACAAAAACAAGGGCTTCAAATGCTCAAATGGAAGAAGGCCACAACGAAGAAGATTATTTAATATCCAACCTTCCCACATTGGCTGAAGAAAAACATGAAGGAAATGAAGAGCAGAAGTTAGTTGAAGAAAGAGAGCTAGAGGGTTCAGGAGAAGTGCAGGCTGAGGTTTCTGAAGCCTTTGTACCTGGCTGTATTATTGTGGAGTTTCAGAGGAAAGAAGCAGCTTGCATTGCAGCTCACTGTTTGCACCGTCGATCGTACGGTGATCGGACGGTTGATATTGAATATATCCCTCTTGATTTTTACCTTAGTATATTCCCAAAATGAGTTTTTGATGAGATAAAAGAATCATTACATGAACTGTAAAATTTTAATGATGAGATGATGTTGCTTAGTGAGACAGTGTAATAGATTTTATTTTGAAAGATTATATAACTTTGTTCAATTCATTATATATTTATTGCCTTTGTTAATTCTATTGATTAATTACAATTTACTATTTATAGTTAATATCCAGTTTCAGATAGGTCTGTGAATTCAGGTCTAAGGTCATTAATTGCTCGAAAATCGATTCAAATTTTGGCTCGGTTGGAGATTAGGTCGTAATAAACGAGCCGAGCTATGAGCCAAAAATTTTGGATCAAAATTTTTTGGAACTGATCAGAGCCATACATGAATTGGCTCATAAATCTATGCATAAAAAATATGTATTTCATTTTTAAAAAATAGTGATGATGGTATTTTAATATAATGTTAAAGATGTAAATATGAATGTTTGGATGTAGATATGTAAATGCTCCTATGTTTGGTCAAATCATACGACTAAACATTGATATTTACATCTACACCGATCAAATTCTTAACATCACATTAAAAATATCATTATTATAAATTTTTATAGTGGAAATATATATTTTCATGAATATGTTTAAAACACTAAAGTGTTATAAACATAAATTTCTCCTTTTTTTTGTTGAATACTTCATCATTTATCAAATAGGCAACAACTTGGTTATTGAAAATTTTCTTATGAAAATGTTATTGGCAACAGATTAATATTATTTTCTAGTAAAAATGTTTAAAATTAAATTGATGTTACATTTGTAATTTAGGTAATTTTTTGTTTGTTCACAGTTGAACTCTAACTAACAACTAAATTTTGATTTATTTATAATTGAACCGTTTAAATCGAATTAAACTCCGATTCGGTTGGTTTGATTTTATGGAAATTTTGATTAGTTTAATTTTTTATATTTTAGATTTTGGTTGTAATAAGTTTAGACAATTTGAAAATGATCCATCCAAATCGACTCAATGCTCACCCCTAGTCTCATTACCTAAATTGAAGAATAAAATGAAAAAAATATGATGAGGAAGAGACAATAGTACAAGACTGGAGGTCGTCGTGAAGATGAACAAACAATGCTAACATGCACATTATCTGGACATCGTCGTGAAAATGGAAAACAAACAAAGTGCTAGCCTGCATCATTTGGAGGTCATCTCACTTGGCGATATTATAGACGTGAACACATTCGTATGTTTCTAATACAATTTCATTAATATACTTAATAAATAACATTGTAAACATTTATCTGAAATTACATGTGTATAATCTACTCTTTTTTTTATAAGATTCATTTGATTCTCTTTTCTTTGTAAGAACATGTTTATTTTTATGTAGATGTTTGGATTAATTTCATTTGTAAGAATCATTTGATTATTTAGTATATGTTTGTACTCCATTTTTACTTGAGTGGAGTACAAACATGTTGTACACCATCATTTGATATATGATATGATATATGGATATTTCTTTCTTCAATAAAAGATGATTGCACTCTATATTTTCTTTTCAGTACAACCATATTGTACTCAATACTTCCATGTATGATACGGTGATTTGGATATTCTTTTAAGTACAACATGATTTTACTCTATTTTTATTCAGTACAATCATATTGTATTATATGCTTTAACATAAGATATTACATTTTAGATTTTTTTGCTTCAATGCAAAAAAAAATTATTTTTTCTGGAGCAACTATATTGTATTCCTTCTTTTGACATATGATAGATATTTTGTATATTTTTTTAGTATAACATAATTGTAATTCACTTGCTACTCGAGTACGACTATATTGTAAACTATCTTTTGACATAGGATATGATATTTGTGTACTCTTTTATTCAGTATACTATAATTATACTCCAATTTATCTTTAGTACAACTATGTTATATTTCATGTTTTAGTGCTTATTCTGAAGAGTAAAATCATGTTGACACCTGTATATTTGAGTACAACATGATTGTACACCAAGTTTTACTCACTACATGAAGGTGCAAGTTTTGACGTTAAAACTTACATGTTATGATACAATTCTCATGAATTCTTAACCAATTATAAAAAAACTTATTTCCACAATTGTTCATGATAAAAATGAAACATAATTTGTAGTACAATTATGCACATTATATAAATTTTCATATTCAAAAGGATCATGTCAGTTATTAGACAAACAGAACAAAACGTAAAATTAAAAGATTTTTTTGCTCAAAAGATGATTTTAAGAAATGACTCAATCTACACAGCAATGAAGTTCAAGAAATCATGACACTATGATTGGTAATCTTGCAATGATTAAATTTTTCATTGATCTTGTAAGTAATGAAACTATTAAAAAAGTTATAGAAAGACACAATAATTTATTAGTAAAACTATCTATCAAAATCTCTTGAGATCACATCGGGGCAACATTGAAGATAAAACACGTGCTGCAATCAATGTCATAAGCATAAATTAGAGGTACCGATGCATTCAGGTATCTTGTTGAATAAGTAGATACGAGATTTTCAAAAAGAATGCATTAATTATTTCTAGGAGAAAAGAGCAAGAAATGAAAAGAAAGTTATTAATGCTCTAAGCAAAAATTTAGGAAAAGACAAGCTGGAAGTAATGGTTGCTTAGAATGTCCAATTTGATGAGTCGGATAGTTTGAATAAATTTTTTGAAGTGATAACAAAACAGTTGATTATGATTGGTTCAGAGATGTCATAACTTGTATACAAGTTATCAATTTAATAAATATAATTTAGTTTATGTACCTTTTATTGGAGTTAATCATTATTAATAAAATGTTTTGTTTGAACTAGTCTTTTCAACAAAAGAGACAATTAAGTCATTCACTTGACAATTCAAAACATTCATTCGCAGTGTAAATGTAATCTATCTAGGGCTATCCAATCATGAGTTTAGGGTTCACTTAAGATGGTCAATTTGAATGTTAAGATAGTGTGGATCAATATAAAGGATAAGAGTGAGCAAAAGATTGGCCATCCAATAAGGCCAATCATGAGCAACAGATATTGGTTTGGCCAATGTCATATCAATGTTTACTAAACTTCAAGAATTCTCATTGTCAATTACATTACACTAAAAATTAATGAAATAGATAATAAGAAAATTTGATGCTTTTAACACAATTTGTATCCACTGGTATTATCTTAGTATAAGCATGGATAAGACTAACTTTAAGATGAACTAAATCAAGCTTGTTGTAATGATTAGGTGTTTACATAGTTGAGGGTATTTTTGACACCATAAGTTTGTGGTGTATATGAGGTTATTTTGATGGTAATAAACATAATATTAAAGGTACTTATGTGATTAAGATTGAAGGTTTGCACTAATTTTGATGCAATGTCATATCATTGGGAGAATGAACAGATATATCAATGGGCGCAAGAATATCAATTGAAGACATGAAATGGTTTAATTCTATAGCTTTTAATTTATTTGATCTCTTAGCTTAATCTCATTAGAAAAATCTTTTAAAATGATTTAATAAAATATTTTAGGGATGACCACTAAAGTTAAAGGGCATATGAGGCATAAGATTTCCCAGTGTGATCATTTAATCATATTAATATTACATAGAATTGCTTATATATATATATATATATATATATATATATATATATATATATATATATATATATATATATATATATATATATATATATAATGCCGCTAACTATGACATGTTGGTAGAGCAGCCTCTTTGAAGGTCGTAAGTCCACTCAGATCACGGGTTTGAATCCCCCTCAAGCCACTTGTCGGTAGTTAGGGTTGTCTTGGAATTGTTAGGCACATGAAGGTGGCTGGGAGCTTGTATAATAGTCGCTGGTCATTCTTATATATATATATATATATATATATATATATATATATATATATATATAAAAACACACACACACACACACACACACACACACACACACACACACACACACACACATCCGCCCAACATTTTTATATCACACACACATCCGCCCAACATTTTTATATCATATAAGAAAAAAGTTATTATTTCACATTTTCAAAAAATGAAAAGCATCTCATCATGTACAAGTAAAGATGGCGTATATGTAAAAAAATAAATTTAAATATTAGATATGTAAATAAATAAGAGTTGAGTGGCATACATGCATATCTTCATATTACTTTATAATATTAGAGAACAAAGTTTTCTACTAAATGTTAATATTGGAGCAATAATATTATTTCACAATTCTAATATTTTGTAGATCTAATACAAAAATAATATTTCATACGTCTAATATTATTGTATGTAATAATAAAAAAATTATTTTAATTTATTAAATATTTCATAAAAAAGAACTTTACAAAAGATTTTGTTAAAATACTAATTAAAAATGGCTTTCTTAAAATAACTATCTTGATGAGAAAATGATAGGACTCATACATAAGATGTGATGCCAACAGGGAGTCGACCCAATCTTTTTCTAGACCGGTCGGTTCATTTTACTTATTTCACACCTGTCTCCACCTTTCTGCAATCAGTTCGCAACGCATCGATAGCACTAGTTCTGGTCCTCGAAGATAACGACAAGGATAACGAGATACCCAAACAACTTGAACCACTCTACATGATTTCCAAGACGTCATGACCGACAAACTCCCAAACGGATTACCTCCACTACGAGACATTCAACATGCCATCGACCTCATACCAGGGTCGGTCCTACCAAATAGATCCGCCTGCCTGCGACCCACAGAGTATGAAGAACTCCAACGTCAGGTGCAGGATCCTTTTAAGAGGGATTAGTACGCAAAATCACTAATCATGTGTTGTCCCCACCCTCATAGTACCCATGAAAGATGGCTCCTGCTGGATGTGCATTGTTAATCGTGTCATATTAGCAAAATCACAATAAATTATCCCTTTTCCCACACCACTACTCGATGATCTTTTAGATCAATTATACGACAACAACATCTTCTAAAAAATTGACCAGCGGAGTGGATATCATCAGATCAGAATGCGACCAGGAGACGAGCGGAAGACCTTCTTCAAGACACGAGATGGACTTTATGAATGGACAGTCATACATTTCGGCTTGCCCAACACGCTAAGCAATTTCATGCACATAATGAATCAAGTCTTTCGAGCCCATACTAGGAGATTCGTGGTGGTCTACTTTAATGATATTTTGATTTATAGTAAATCCAAAGAACACCACCTGCAGCACTTGCAGGAGGTATTTGAGGTCTTACGATCCAAACAACTGTAACCCCAAAAAGTGTCACTTCCTCACAAACCAAGTATGTTATTTTACATTGTCTTGCACGGGGATACAAGTGGACCCAACAAAGGTCGAAACAATTGATCTTTCACCGAGCTTCAATAATTTTTGGGGCTACCCTCCTTCTCGAAGATTTGTTCGCAACTTCAACACCATCATCACTCCCTCACAGAGCTATTGAAATGAAAAGAGTTCACATGGACGGTCACAACCCATACCAACTTCAGCATATCGAAGGAAAATGTCACTCAGGCACTAGTTCTTGCCCTACCCGATTTCAACCAACCATTCAATGTTGAAAAACTAAATGAGACTCGACGAAAATACTCCACCTACTACAAAAAAATTTATGATATTGTTAGAGCTCTCGAACACGAGAGACATTGCCTACTCACAACTGAGTTCGCCATCTTCATAGAGCATGAAACTCTAAAATTTTTAAATAGTCAAAAGAAACTCAAAAGGCATCGAGTTACTTTGGTAGAATTCTTAACTTCCTTCTACTTTGTACTAAAACAAAAAGCTGGGAATCAGAACAACATCGCGGACACTCTAAGCTGTCGCCACCTATTGATCACATCCTTGCAAGCTAACATGGTGGGCTTTGAAGTTATAAAAGACTTATATAAGATAGATAAAGACTTCAAGGAAAACTGGGAAATGTGTCGAGAGAAATCTCACGGGCAATTCAACAAAACGGACGACTACTTGTTCATCCACAATAAATTATGCATTCCCCGATGCTCATTATGCGAAGTTATCATCTAGGAGAACCACAGTAGCAGCTTAGCCGATCATTTTGGCAGAGATAAAACCCTTGCACTCGTGAGAGAACTTTTTTTTTCCCGGACTAACACGGCATTTGGAGCGACACGTCTGACAATGTAAGATTTATCATATCACCAAAACACACGACCAAAATACGAGATTGTACACATCTTTACAGGCCCCTAAAGCATCTTGGGTCAATGTTAGCATGGACTTTATCATAGAGCTACCATGCACACAAAGGAATAAGGACTCTTATCATATTCATACTTGACCGTTTCTCAAAGACGGCGCATTCTACGTCTACAACCGAACATAAGATGCTTCTCATATTGCCAATCTATACTTTCGTGAGATCGTTTAGTTTCACGATATTCCTAAGACCATTACTTCCGACCGGGACGTAAAATTCTTGAGTCATTTTGACGGACCCTCTGGAGCAAATCAGGCACTACAATCCAATTTAATTTTGCAACATAACCATATACGTATGGGCAAACTGAAGTCGTTAATAGGAGCCTTAAAAATCATCTTCAATGCTTCTTTGGAAAAAAACATCAAACAATGGGACTTCATTTTCACTCAAGCCAAATTTTCCTACAATAGAACCACAAGCCAGGCCACAATACACGCCATTCGAAATTGTGTACGGCAGTAACCCAATCACTCCCTAAGTTGGATCTGCTTCTACCCCTAACAGATATTAGCGAGGATGCTACAGAAAGTGCCTACCAAATTCAACAACACGACAAGGAAGTTGGAAAAATAAATTCTAAACAAAACCATAGATATCTAGTACACTCTAACAAATACAGAAACCTTTAAAGAAATAGACCTCACGTGGATCCTCCTTAAGGAGAGATTTCCCATGGGAGCACACAGGAAACTCAAATCCCAAGCCGACGAACCTTTCCACATACTTAAGAAGCTCAATGAGAATACTTACAAAATTGACTACCAGGCAACTCCAAAATTTCAATTACATTCAATGTCGCAGATCTCACCCCATACTACAAGGAACCTGAAGCTTCAATAACTCACGTTGAAGCTCCAACAACCCTGGGAGAGATGTGGGCTGTACTGTCGACAACACATTGGACTGGACAACAGTGAGCCGGTCCAACCTTTTCCTGAATCGGTCGGTCCATTTAACTATTTTCACACCCATTTCCTCATCATGATCTCACAACGTTCGCTCCCCGTTCCCCCCCATGTTTATCGATAAAACACATTTAATTTTAGAAAAAATTAATCTTTATGATGTGTTTAAAATAAGATGTATATCATATAAGTATGTTTGAAATAATTTAACATAGAAGTTTGGTATTAAAAAATAATAATTTTACATACATGCCACAAAATTCTTATAAATTGACATATCAAATACTGAAATAACATCTATAACACTTGGTATTTATAAAACTATGGATGAAAATGTGCATTTCACTTACAAAAGTTAGAAATAGTGAAATTTTTGATGTGCTATTACATACAAACGGGTATGCATGTAAATATGGATTTGGGTATGAGTGTAAATATGGATGTTTTGGTGTTAGATATGTAAATATATAAGAATTGTGTGGTATGCATGCAACTGCCCCAGAAAAGCATACAAGGCAATATTTACCTCTGTTGAGATTTTCCATGTGCACTACATCCTTGGTGCCTGAAAACAAAAGAAAAAATCAACAGACTGAGCCAGTGATGAAAGCTGTAAGTCTGTTACCACATGTAAGAAGCCATTGGTAATCCTCATTCTGCTACAAACTTTGCTTTTCTGAAATCGAATGAATCCGTTCTCATCATTTTGTTATATCTTGGCATCTGCAACAATTGTATTTTATGCACTTGATGAGCAGCTTACAAGCTGTTCTAACATTTTTTTTCGAGGTCAAGTGCCGAAACCCAACATTTTATGATTTTTCACTTTATTTTCAATCAATGTACCGAGTGTTCGAGCGCCAGAGCCAAAAGATTCATGTTATTTGTGTTTTATTGAATGTTCCATTTTGAAGCATGGAGTCCTATAACTGAAAGATTGCACTTAATTACAACAAAATATGAAAAATAATGCAGTACCGTGTCAAAATAATCCCTGAATATTTACATGAGATTGTATTAATCCCGGAGTCTACGAAAGAGTTAAATTAGATTCTAGATATGGGCTAAAATAAACCACAAACAGAACTATTTTAGCCTCCATTAACTACAAAGAGTCGAGCGAACATTTCGACACTTTTCACAAAAACTATGTTTCTACATTAGCAAATGAGAAAATGAAACCTGATTAATATTTTATAAGATATTCGCAACGCATGAAGATGGTGCAGCGCATCAGCCAAGTGCGACATTCTTGGAACAAATGTAAACAAACAAATATATATATATATATATATATATATATATATATATATATATATATATATATATATGATTTTTCACTTTATTTCCAGTCAATGTAGTGAAGCTTCGTACTACTTGTGTTTTATTGAATGTTCCATTTTGAAGCATTGAGTCCTATAACTGAGAGATTGAACTTGATTACAATAAAATATGAAAAAAATGGAGTCACGTGTCAAAATATTCCCATGACTATTTACATGCGACTGTTTTAATCCCGGAGTCTATAAAAGTGTTAAATCAGACTCCCGACCCTTTTAATATGGGCTAAATAAACGACAGAAAGAACTATTTTAGCCTCCATTGAAGAGTAGGAAGACTAAATTGGCACTTTTAAAGACTATGAGATTAAAATTGCTAACTACAAAGAGTAGGGCGAACATTCAACACTTTTCACAAAAGCTATGTTTCTATATTAGCAAATGAGAAATGAAACCTACCTAAAATTTGTATAAGATATTCGCAACACATGAAGATGGTGCAGCCCATCAGCCATTAGATTGGTGCAACATTCCTGCAACAAATGAAAACAAAAACAAAAGATGATAGTAGAAAACTGCAAATCCAAATCATAAAATGATTGGCAACTATTCAAGTCTATGCCTCAAAAAGAAAAAACTTCTGTAAATGAAGTAAAATTATATTGGGGTAAAAGAACATTGTAACTCAAGCCAAATGGCAGCGAGAAAAATCTAACGAGAATTGGTAAGATTGCAAATTGAATATTTATACAAGTAAATAGAGCTAGATTAAATCTCGCGATAGATTTCTCAAGGATGAGTATCAGATGTTATTTAGCAAACATAAAATAATTTTTACAGTAAAACCATTAAAATGTGAGAATAAGGTAAATTCATAAACATTACCAAACACTAACATTATTTAATCTAAGTTATATATGAAAAAGGTACCAATAAGACTTAGTAAATATAAAAAAGAGACATAAGTTGAAATACTAGCTAATTACAGCCTAGAGATCTCTACATCAACACAACCAAATGAAATTCAATGAAGGAAAGTTTCTCACCAAATAATGTTTTATATGAAAGAATATACAGCATTTATGACATATTGTAAAGTAATTTCTCAAACTTAGTAAAATAAATAAACTTTTTGCATGAATTTAGAATTATGCTCCAGCAGACTGTAATAGTGATATGAATTAAAAGGTTCAGCGAACTGAGTTCATACATATAGTAATACACCTCATACATACCTACAAATTGAGAAGTTCCGCCAACTCCAATTTCTGTAGTTCTACTATTTTTGACCTTGTTCCAGTCTACTCATCATTAGAGTCGCCTTGAAGTAAACAACAGTAGTATTGTATAACAGCTTTCAGAAGAAAATGCAATAAGAATAAAAATAAAAAAGAAAAAAAGGAGGAAAGACTATTAAAAAAAAAAAAAAAAAGATTTACATACATAGCGCTCAATTCTTATGTATTTTTTAAATGTGATATGATAGATTTAAGTGTTAAGAATATCAAAGATTTGAGTGTTATGAATATGAATATGAAAGTTATAAATATCTTTAATATCATAAGATTTGAGTGTTATGAATATCAATTCCAAAAGTAAATATCAATCACATAATATTCACAGCACTATCACTATCTTTTTAGAAGTTAACTGCACATTTTCATGGATAGATTTAAGACACCGGCTTTATAACAGTAAATATCAAAGATTTGAGTGTCATCAATATAAATATGAAAGTTATGAGTATCTTTAATATCATAAGATTTCAGTGTTATCAATATCAATTCCATAAGTAAATATCAATCACATAATATTCACGACACTATCACTAGGGCTGTGCAATATTTGGTTAAATCCAAAAACAGAACCGAACCGAATCGTTGTATTGATTTGGTTCGGTATTTAAATTAAAAATACGGATTACAGTTTTAATTTAGTATCATTTGGTTTACAGGTTATGGTTTGGGTTTTAAAAAATATGACCGAAACAACCGAAATTGATTATAAATAGGCGGAACCGCGGAAGTAGTGAACTCACTGATTAGAGATTTTTTACTTAGGTTTACATTCCCTGCCTTGTGCAGACTGCGCCTCTCTCCATCCCTCTATTGGTCATCACTCTTTTAGCGCCTGAAGCTTTCATTCGTCTATCGCTAGCTCTCCTCGTCCCTGAACCCCCTCCTACCTCGATTAGCAGGCATTTCCTCTTTGGTGTAAGGGTGAAAGTTCAACAAGGTAAGGCCTCAGCAGAGATGTCATCAAAGGTGGAAATGGGGAAGTGGGAGAGGCCTGAAGAGTCTTGGTCCTCTTGTACATATTGGTTCCCATGAATCTCACCTATACGTGTTTTCAAACTTCTTTCTTCTTTCAGAACACTGTCCCTAAAATGTAAGTTTGGTGCCTTAATGGGTATATAGAAGATGGAGACCGGTGGAGGTCTTTAAGGCATGGAGATTTGATTAAGATATTATTGGAAAAGCTTTAGCAGTCATGCTAATCATAGATGAATTGCCCTTCAAACATGTTGAAGGATATGAATTCAAATACTTTACGTTAAAAAGTTGTCCAATGTTTCAAATTCCATCTCGATGGACACAAACTCATGACTGTTTCAGCTCTAATTAGATGAGAGGGAAACTTTGAAACAATTTTTTAAGAAATCATGTAAAAGAGTTTGTTTAACAACTGGCATTTAGACTTCCATTCAAAGCATCAACTATATGTGTCTTAATAGGCATTATTTTGATGAAGGTTGGAAATTAAGCAAAAGAATACTTAACTTTTGCCCAATATATAGTCATATAGGAGAACTTGTTGGGTAAGAAGTTGAAAAATGCTTAGTTGTTTGGGGAATTGATGCAGTTTTTACAGTTACAGTTGATAATTCAAGCTCCAAACAATGGCATCATCACTCATTTGCAAAAAAAAAAAAAAAATGTAAAAGAGGTGGGAGTATCCTTGACAGTAAGTTGTTACACATGAGATGCATTGCTCATATCATAAATTTAATTGTTCATGATGGGATTAAGGGGGCGGGTTATTATGTACATCGTATAAGAGTCGTTAGGTTTATAAGGCAATCTCCTATCCTTCTTCAAAAGTATGAAGAAGGTATTGAAATAGAAAAAATTAAAAGTAAAAGCTTATTATGCTTGGATGTGCCTACAAGATAGAATTCAACATATTTGATGTTTAATTCAACACTGAAATTCGAGAGCATTTGAGTGCTATGAAGTGATTGACTCTCAATTTAAAGTTGAACTTGAGAAGAATGAGAAAGGGAATCATGGACTAAACGTGGTTTCACTTGATATTGATCGGGAGAACACAATAAGTCTAATATTTTTCTTAGAGAATTTCTATGAGCTAACTTTAAATATATCCAGCTCATTGTATGTCACATCAAACATATTTTTTCATGAAATTGTCGAAGTTTTGTGCATGCTTCAGAAATAGAAAGTGGATAAAGGCCTTGAAATTAAAAGCATGGCTAAGAAAATGAAACAAAAAATTGATAGATGTTGGGGATCTATTGTATATATATATATATATATATATATATATATATATATATATATATATATATATATATATTGCAGTTCTTCTAGATCCTCAGTTTAAGTTAAGATACATTGAATTTGTCATGGGAATGTATGAAGGTCCTGTGAGGGTTGCTTTAGCACAATTAATAAAATCATGTTGTTATGATAGGTTTATGACTATAAAATGAAGGCAGTTCGTCAAAGTAGAGATGAGAAAAACAATGGGATAAAGCAAAGTCTAGCAGTTGAACATAGTGATTTAAAACATGGGGAAAGAAAATATAAGATAATTGAAAGTTTTAGATGATATAATTGTGGGAAGGATAGCAAAACAGATTTAGAAAAAATATTTAACTACAGATTCTAAGACTATGAAAGAAGATTTTGATATTTTGGCATGGTGGAAGGTTAATGCACCACAATTTCCAATTCACTCTCAGATGGTAGAGATATCCTAACACTTCAAATATCTACAGTAGCATCTGAGTCTAAATTTAGCATAAGGATCGTGTTCTTGATGCTTTTAGGAGTTCATTGTCTCCAAAAATTGTGCAAGCTCTAGTTTGAACTCAAGATTGGATGAGAGCAAAATGGACAAGTGAGTCTGTCAATGTTGAGGAGAATATTCATGATTTGGATAAATTTGATATATTTAACATGTTAGTTAAGGTTTTTTATTTAGAAATTAATACTAAATCCACTTCTTTATTATCTATTATAGATTTATCAAAGGTTATAACAGATTCAACACTTTGGTAAAGTATTGATTGTTTTAGGGTCTCTGTTTGGGAGGCTGGAAGCTTTGATTTGTGCTTTTATTTTAATCAGAAATAGTATATTTTGTGGCTGGAATGTTTTGTTGGAATGTTTTATTCTTTGTTCTTTGGTGTTTTCTTTACCTTGTATTTCAGAGACTAATCCATTTGATTCATTGCTGTTTTTATTGTAAGGGTTCATTTTATTTGTAAGGCTGATGCATACAGTTTTGCAAGTCTGATGCATACTAACTTATATTTATTCGGTTCATTGTATTTTTAACTTGTATGACTGATGCAGACAATTTTGATTGCATTGGTTGTTTATGAATGAATGGGTAAATGCTGAAAGTTTTGTCAGCAATGAATAATATGTCCTTGGGTAAATGCTCTTGGAACAATCTCCATTGAACTAAGCATGCGTATAGGCCTTCCATCAATGCTTAAGATTACGATATACATGTGCATATGCCTTGCATACACAAACATGCTGCTGTGATGAAAGGGACCTAACCTATAATAATGGTGTATGTCATTGTTTTTTTATGACAAAAATTATAAAGCTTTATGGTTAGTGTTTGCGTCAACAAAGAGCATTAGTCTTGGCAACAAGAACCTTATTAACAATCATATGATATACATGTAAATATGGAATCGGTCATGATATGATATACATGCAAATATGGAATTGATTGATGCTTGATTTGGTAAATTTTTAGTTGAGATATCAAGCTTATAGATATGCAAGCATAGAAGTGGTTATGATATGATACACATGCAAATATGGAATTTATGTAAATGCATAAGCAATATGTGGTATGTATGTAAATGTCCCTAAAAATAAGGCCAAATCATAATGCTCTTGCCTCCTGGCAGTTTCAATGCTAGCTAAACCAAAAGCAAAAGGACTACATTTAACAGGCAAACATTGAAATATGGTAGATCCAATGCAGCTCATAGTATGAGACACTTGATTTTTACTTGTTTAACAGGCAAACATTGATATATGATAGATCCAAAAAGACTACATTTTTGGAGCAGGTTTTTTGGGCTAGCTATGATGATGACCATCATCCCATGTAACTCAACAATTCATCTAGTTTCTTTTCTGCTTCCTAGCCTTGTTTGCTTCATCTGGTTTCCTTGATATGCTCTTTAACTTCCACAACTCTTATCTCATTATGTTATTTGATAAGTTCAGATATTTGGATCATTGGATGAAGAACATATACTCTCTGTCTTATGGTCTTTTGAGCAATCTTTACTAGCATTGGTTTCTACTTTCTACTCAGCTCTTTGTGCCTTTCAAGTTTTAGTTGGTCTCTTGTCAGATACAATGAAACTCTTGATGTTTTGTTCTCGGAATTTGGTTGGTCATGCTTATTTCTTAGAAACAAGGATGTTGCAACTTGATTCTGGGAAAAGTTCTTCTGATGCTTTGATGTCTATGGATGGAGGTTCAATTTATAGTTTGATGGGCCGAGCTTTTATATGATTATATCATTAAATTTTAATACCCTGCTTTACTAACATAAGTGTCTACTAATGATAATAAAAGCACTTAAGCATGTAAACATTCTAGGTTTTAACTATACCATTTACTTTAGTTTTTTTGGTATATTTTCCTCCATCAATCTTTTGATATGACTATCTGCTTTTGAGTATCCAATTATTTTTTTATAATTTTCGTTTGCTCTATTGAAAATACAGGAGAGGCGAGGAACATTATTTTATCCTGCATTGGGATCAACTTGAAAGGCAAGTTACATGAAGAAGATTTTACCAAGCACAGATCAATGTGCATTTTAAAGCCCCATCCAATCCCGTTTGCTTTGTTCACATAATCAAAATTATTCTTCAAGCAGAGAACAAGTTGGAGTCCTCACATTGCCAAGGATCTCATTATCTCAGTAGTTTCAAAATTTTCAATTACTCGACTTTTTCTTTAGATTGTAAGTTATAACTTATTTTAACCGAATGAATATGATTCTAAGAATTTTAAACCATTAGTTTTGTTTTGGCAACTTAATATTTTTGTAATCATATTATTTTAATCAATTAAATATGTTTGTTGTAATTATTTGCATTTGTATGTGGTCTTTTATTTTTAATATATTAAGTATGTATGTTTCGATTCATGCAGAACCGAAATGATCAAACTGAATTAAAATTCGGTTTGACTGGTTCGGTTCTTTTGAAGATTTATTTGGTTCCGTTGATTGGTTTATGAATTTCAATTCAAATCGATCCATCTGAACTGATTGAATGCACACTACTAACTATCACTAACTTTTTAAAAGTGAAAAACACATTTTCATGGATAGATTTAAGACACCACTGTTATACAAGTAAATACAAAAGATCATAATATTATGAATATAAATATGTAAGTTATGAATATCTTCAAAATATCATAAGAATTGAGTGTTATGAATATCAAGTTCACAAGTAAATGTCGGCCGCTTTATGAGCTGCGATGCGCTTTGAGATTTTAACTTAATATATATATATGTATGTATTGATTTTTGAAAATAAAATTTTAAGTTTTAGAATATGAGAATGAGAAAGGACGGATCTCATTCGTTTAGCAGTTTGGATGAACGAGCGTAATATCGCGAGTAACACATTTATTCCGAAGAATAGACACCCTACTTGACAATACCGCTCGATCAAATAAACCACAAAATTCATGACATCCGTTCTGATCTGCGAACCTTTATGTGGACCGACAAATTCCCCTATTTAATACAGAAGAATTAAATAGGGTTTATATTATCTGCAGTCTTTAAAACTCCCTATAGAGCAAACCCCTATAGTTAATTACTCCTCAAACGACCGAAGTCACTTGAGAGAACTCTCGATTTAGATCGCGGGTTTCTATCTTCACGAATTCAAAAGGTAGGGTTTTAACGAAATTTGGTAGTAGGAAATCCAATAGGTGAAAGCGCGCAATGTGAAATGCTTATTTTCGGAGTCAAAGGAAGAAGGGTAGGGGATGTCACGAGATCTCGAGGAGAACCTCGAGGACGTCCGGCACTATCATATGGTTAGGCTTTAAACTTTGGAAAGAGATTCATTTTAATTTCAATCCCGCAAATTAATTATAGGGATTACGTTTGCGATAATGTCCCGATTATGCAAACTACCCGAAAGACATGAGGCTTACATCGTATCGGACGACAATCCTCGAAAGCACAAGCGAGTTAGGGCTTATATTACACAGACGAGGCGGTGCAAGCCTAAAAGAGAAGGTGAGGGTTTATGCCGCGCTAGGCGAGCTACTACTCGAAGTCCCAGGACTTATTATTTAAGCTCAAAGAAGGGGTTTACTTGACGAAGATGGCCGTGTTCGCCGACCGTGCTCCAAGCTCCACGTCGTAGCAGGAATCGCAGTTTAGGTTTAAAGTCTTAAGTTAAAATGAGCATGCAAGTCGTTTATTATTTTTATCTGCAAGTGAGTGTGTACAATGAAGGATGACAGAAGAATAAAAGCGATAGAACGAGGAGCATGCTATAAAGAACTAAACAAGAAACATGCTAAACGAGTATAAACATGCCGAGCAAGGAGAAAGTACGAAATGTAAGACATGCTAAGCAAGTATATGACCGAAAGTCGAACAACCTGCACTAATATGAAAGTATATCGCCGAAAAGTAAAATACGCCAAGCGATGTATAACAAGAAGGAAAGTAAAGATCATCACAGTGAGTATCAGTATCTTTCATTATCCTCATATACTGATATCCGTTTATTACTATATTTTTTTTTCTTATTTCCTGCAGCAGATTTATCGAGCATCAAAAGAAGAGAGTAGAGGTAGTAAGTGAAAGAGAACCTACTAAACGGAGTATTACGGTGTGTACAAAGAAAGTAAAGTCCGACTCAACGAGTGAAAACGAAGGAAAACGCCGAGAAAGCGAGGAAAATCGCAGAAGAAAACTAAGAAAGTCGGGAAGAAAGAAAAGAAACGTCCGTGAAATTTCGAGAAAAGCCACAAACGAAAACAAAACAAAACCGTAAAACCGCAAAAAGACCGCGAGAAACCCACGAGACGACTCCGCTAAACTCATGGCGAACCATAAGAAGCCATAGGCCTCCTGGAAAGAAAGACCCATAAGCACAGCTGGTGTTTCGGACTCGGAGCCGTGCTAATATCCGGACTCGAGTGTTGACTACTGGACCGACTTTCTCGGAGCGCACTCTAATCCGACTCGAATAACTAACCGTGGACCTTTATAAATTTTCACACATTTCATTTTTGGTTTTCATGCAAGCAAGATCAGAGGTAAGTAAGCCAGTGTAGTAGTTTGATGTAATTTTGCATTTTTCAAATATATGTATTTTTTTGTTTTAAAACATTTCAACTCACATGCGTCGATTACCCTATTAGAGCTAGGCTTACGAACATTAGACTGTCTGGTAGTAGAACCCCAGTGACGGCCGAATGGTTCCGTGATTCCCGCTCTACTCTCTACGGAGTCTCCGAGTCGAGCGGCCCCATTCTACGATTCTCGTAATTTTTCTCGTTTTGCGAGCCTCATCCATGTCCCCACCGCACTTACAAGCGCTTGTTGATGGCCCCATATATAACCCAAGGAGGTTATATATGCACACCTACACGTCCCCAGTAGGTGTGTGCTTGAGCCAAGAAACAAGGCGAAACTAGGGACGAGAGGTCGAGAAAGGAGGACGGAAGCGGCTCACTTAACACAATTTCAAAAAGAGTGAGTCGATTTCCAATAATCGAAAACACGTAAGTCACCCTGACTCCCGACCGACCTCACATGTCCTGAGAAAAGGACTAAAGGCACCTCGACGCTCTCGGAGAAGGTGAAGACTAGACCCCTAAGAACACACACCCTTTTCCCAAATAACTTGTAAAATCATAACCAAAAGATACTGACCAAGTCCTGGACTCTGGACCACTGCTCGGGATTCCTCCAAGTACCCACGTTGATTTTCAATTCCTGAAACACAAACTTCCCGCACGTTCTCTTACGGCTCTGGATTCAAGCTATAGCGAGAGGAGAATCAATAATCTTTTAATACATAAGAAAGAGAATGGACAATGCCACGAGCCACCAAACTAAGCATCAATTTCACCAAATAAATCCTCCAAGAAGTATTCCAGATATCATGCTCAATTTATTTCCCACAAGTAAGCTAGGAAAGCTCTTCCAAATTCATTAAATCAATTCCATAGACAAGTGAAGCAAAGAGCAAAGCCACCATCACAACAATCACCTCAATAAGGCTCTCGGCCAGGGCTAAGAACAGGAACAAAGGCTCACGGCCTAAGCTACAATAAAGGGGCAGCAAGAAGTAAAGCCCTGACAATCCAAATCATCACAATGAGGCTCACGGCCAAGCTCCAACAAACAACCCATACTAATTCAAATTTACCACAAATGCATAGGAATGAATCCATAGGGCAACCAAGCAATTCAGCCCACCTACAGCCTAAAAGAAGCACAAACCCGAGCCCAGGGGAGATCCAAACCCGAGCCATTCAAAGGCTACACCGGGGGAGGTTGCAAGAACAGCAGGGACCAAAACCGAGCCAGATTAGGCCCCAACCCGAACCATGGTAGGTGTGGGAATCCATATAAAATCAAGTCACAGCACTCCCTACTTAAAGCCAAAAAACAAAAGGGAGCTAAAAGAGTCAAACCCGAGCCCGTATAGGGTCGAACCCGAGCCATGGCTGAGCTGGAATGTGGCCAGCCTCAAATTAAAACAAGGGAAACAGCAAAGCCAACAAGAAATCAACCCATGTAAGACTAAAACTGGGTCCTAAATTGGGCTCAAAACAAAGAACATAACGAGGCTCAGCCGAATCCCAAATTGAGCTTAAAGTAGAGAGTACATCAGAGCTCAACAAAGCCCAGCCACAACAGAGCTCAGAATAAGTCCAACTCCAAATTATGACAATCCCAACATAAAAAACAAATCAAAGGCCTGCTACAGGAATAAAACCGGGCCTGCATAGGGCTCAAACCTGAACTAACTGTAAAGCCGAAACATGATTTTCAAAACATTAAAACAGGGGCAGCAATTATATATCCAAAGAATAAGCTCATGAGTAAGGGTTAAAGCAAGCCAACCAAGCCCCTAAATGAGTTCGAAACGAGCCATGAAAAGGGCTGAAAAACCAACCACAGCAAGACTGAAATAAGCCCAAATTAGTCATAACAATCCCCCGCATAGAGCCAAGGCTAGGGGAATCAGAAGAAATCAACCCAAACCACCAAAAAGAAACTGGAAAAAGAAACAGCCCAACTTCAATTCAAAGCAGCCCCCAACGCAAGGCCGGCCCAAGAGAGCCCCAGGGAGCAGAAACCGAGCAATAGCCAGACTCAAAACAGCCCAAAACCGAGAGCAGCAGGGGGAGGTTCAAAACCGAGAAAACAAAACCAGAAAGACAGCCCTCAGCCCCTTCTTAAAATGAAATAAGGTTTGCTTTCAACCAAGATCCTAATGAGCCAAGGTAAGACTTGAAATTTCAGCTAATCATGAAGCCTAAATAAACATTTCCATATATCCAACATAGAGCTTCAATGCATTTCAAACGAAAATGAGCATAAGGCCCCCTCCCTAAAGCAATTTAAACTCTTCCATGGCATGCCTTTGTAATAAAGAAGAAGTAGAAGGAGCCAAAAGAGCAAGCTCCACAAGCATATAACTACATACACCATTCCATATTCTTCATCAAGCCATCATGAATAAGGAAATAGAGGAGCCATAGCATGCAACCAGGGAGGGGAAATAAGATGTTGTCATTTAAGCAAATAAATATCAAGTTCCATGGCACATAAGTGCTTAGCCGAACCACCAAGCAGGGAAGAAAACAAGCCAAAAGCCATAAACCGCAGTCCATCTTAGGCCAAACCGAGAAGGAGAGAAAGGGGGGAAGGCATACCAGGTAACGTAGAGCACGTAAGAAAGAGGAAAGAAGACTAGGCTCCAATCCAACACCAATTCCTCAAAAGGAAGCAGGCAATCAACCAACCAACCCTAAATCCATCCAAAAACGGGGCCTTTATAGGCAGAGGAGAGAGAAGAGGGCCGCTCCTTAGGAAGAAGGCGACAAAGCGTCGCAGCCAAGAGCCGAAGCTCGGCAGCAGGAGCAGGGATCGAGTAGCAGATCACGCGAGATGACCCTTGCGCAGGATAACACTCGAGAAGGTATGGGGAGAACCACGCGAGGCTCGAGAGAACAACGACTACAAGGAAGAGGCGCGCTCGAGCGCGGGAGAAGCAGGGAACGGGAGCCCCATCGAACGAGCGAGAGAGAGCCAGCCGATCGAATGGGTAAGGATTAGGGCTTAGGATAGAATAAATAAGTTTAAAATATATATATATTATTAATTTTATTAAAATAAGCCTAAAATTGCAATTTCCGCTCTGGCATGCGATCCTCGCGAATTAAATATCAATTTTAGGTGGAAACGACGTTCCGGACGCAACGGCGCAGCCCGTTTCGTCATCCGAGGTCGTTCGGGCAACCTCGTCGACGATCGCGTCGAAAGCGCGTCAAACCTGGCATTTTCTGAAATTCTGACTCGACGTCGCTCGTCCTGGCATTCCGGCTTCTGATTCTGGTTCGTCGCGGAGACACTCAAAGCGTCGAGGCCGTGGCTCGAGAAATTTGTGCTCGGTGGTGCAGAAAATGTGCACGAGGCCATCTTAAGGTCCAGTGGTCCTATAGGAACTCGATTCGAGTCCTAACGCTAATTCCAACCTACCCGCTCGTGAACTAGATGTTAGGAATTCCGTCCGGACTCCAAAAGAGTGTCGAAGTGGTTTCAAGCATTCTAAAGCGAGGTGGGTCCAATGCTAGGAATCTAAGATCGTCGGGGAAGCTCCTAAAGCTAGAACCCTAAATCCTAGGAGGAAAACTAAACCTCGACAAAAACGAGGTCAACAATAAACATAATATTCACAACACTATCACTAAATTTTTTAAAGTGGAATACACATTTTCATGAATAGACTTAAGAGTCCAGTGTTGTAAAAGTAAATATTAAAGGTTTGATTCTTACAAACACCTAAACTATGCATTTTACATTTATGCTACCCAAAGCTTTCATATCACATCAAAAATAGTAAAATGCCACCATTTTAACTTCCAAAATGTGAAATACAACTTTTCATGCATAGGTAAGGTGACATGTATGTAGAAATTAAATACATGGAATTGAGTAGTATGTATGTGAATCTTCCTAAAATTAAAGATTTCAAAACAAGACAAACAATGAAGGTAAAAAAGCAACACAAAAATTTAAATAGAAAACTCCAAAGCAGGCTTTAAATAAAACGGCAAAATTTTCATAATAATAGTAAAATTTAAGCTGGCACCAATATTTAATGTAGAATTTGTACAAATCATCATAAGAATCACGAGTGAAAGCATTTGGAGATTAAAGATTTTTACACACAACTATCAAAGAACAATTGCGTGCATCAATTAACATTTCAGCGACTTTTTAATGTAAAATTGCAGATCACTTCGTGTAGCACTTGGAGAGTTCCATTCATATGCATGTCTTTAGTTAAAGGTCGACAAAGAAAAAAAAAGAGGCATTTACATACATACTGCACAATTCTTATGTATTTACATACTTAACATCTAAACATCCATATTTACAAGAATATCACTCAGATCTTTTACATCATATAAAAAGACCGCCATCAATGCCATTCTAAAGGGAAATAAACCACTTCATGCAAAAGGTTTATCACAACAAAGCGTTACAAGTCAAAACATCAAAATATAGGTATTAGATATGTAAACAGATAAGAATTGCATGGTATGTATGTAAATTTTCCAAATAAAAGTTTCCTTAGGAGTACCATATTGAAGGGTATATTTTGAGAAAATACAATTTAACGAACCAACTATTGTGTGATAAGAGAATTATTAACAATAAAACTGAGTTATGCATGTCCGGAATGTTATAGATGAATGCATCATTAAAACAACAAAGAAAAAGAGTAAGAATTTATTATATTACAGCAACAGAGAAGATGATGAAGATAGAACTAAGTGGTTTAGTTGTGCAATGCAAGACCAAAGATGGAAGAAAGGGGCATTTACATGCATAACACTCAATTCCTATGTATTTGCATATAGATCACCTAAACTTTACTTTTACTTAAACCACCCAAATCATTCATATCACATCAAAATTACCAATCTTTTTAACTTCTAAAATGTGAATCCAACTTTCATTTACGGCAAAGTCGTATATATAAAACTTTATGTTTAGGTGTTAGATATGTAAATACATAGGAATTGAATGGCATGAATGTAAAGCTTCCGAAAAAAAAGGACACAACAAACATGCAGACGGATAAAAGTAATATGAAAAGATAAAGTTAAAAAAAAAAAGATACAAGGCAATGGTATGATAGCTGGTTGTGACAAAAGGCCAACTGAACTATAAATAGGATGATTGTTTCATGGTAGATTTGTCGTGGTTTCAGCACAATGAATTTATATTTAGGACTAAAAGCACCAAACTCACCCTTCTAAGCGAAGATCACTAGTAGATATCTCTTCACGGTGAAAAGTCCTTTCCCCCATTTTTCAAACTCGATCTGAAAATGTTCAGAAGATTCTATCAAAATTAAGGTAGAAACTTTCAACTCCGAAGGATCCCAAGAAGAAGCCCAAAAGGTCATGGAACAATTATTAGAAGCCACTACAACTTCTACAAAGGACGTATTCTAAATTAACCTTCAGAGTGGTAACATACTCCCACCTCGTAAGACAACTTTGGAGAAGACTCCACAGGCCAGTAGACCTAATCAACTTGCAGCACCCCACAGCATGCTCCTACCCAGCATACGCTTGTAGAGGCCACGCCTAAAGTTGATTATAACATGTTCTATTTAAGGAAGTTGCCAACTCACACTGTTTCTCGTAAAAGAAAAATACACTAACGGTTAAGAGAAAAACATTCAGAAAATATAATTTACCCAAAATACCAAAAAAACTATGAATTTTACACCATGAAAGATAAATGCAGAACAACATGCAAACAAACATACATACTTCTAGCGACGACTAAAACATAGTAGAAAAGCATAAATATTATTAGAATTGGGGCGTACCTGCATGAGTATGCCGCAAATGTGAAGTCTAGAAAAGTCACAAAGCAAAACTATTATAATATGCTCATAATATTTAGGAAACAAATCAAAGTTATGTTCAAACTCACAATTAGACGATACTCTAACCAGCATGTTCTTCTAAGACAGGTTGCGGCAACCATGTCACTAATTTAGCTACCTTTTTATGCAATTTCATGTCAAATAAGAGTTTGTTTGGGATCACTTTTAATTTGTTTAAGATTTAATTTTAAAAATATGTTTGTTTAATGTATTCTATATATGTTTTTATTTTTTAGTTTCAAAAAAATATTCAGAACATCTAAAAATTATTTCCAGTGGTTTTAAAAACAACCAAGTAATAACATACCAAACATGTCTATTTCAAGGATGAAGAAAAATAAAATAAAATAATTTAAAAAAATTAAAAAAAAATCAAAAGTGACCCTAAACGACCCCTAAATTATTGAAGATGGAAAAATCCAAGTCAAATATCAAATTTTATATGGCATTTGATGCTCCACACAGGCATCGAATGCAGTTATTAATTCTATAGCTAATGAAAGAATAGCAGATGGTGACATTCCACAAGAATAAAATGCAGTCATTAGTTCTAAATCTTAGGTAAGAACATTTGACGAAACATTCTACATATCAAAAATCATAAAATGTAAGGGAAAATCAGATTGGACAATGATATCTAAGCGAACAACTAAAATGATAGGTTCCATCAATCATAGGATCACGTGTGTTGTTTAATTTTAGGGGCACTTACATACGACCAGCAAATTCCTCCGTATTTACATATCTAACACCAAAACTTTACTTTTAACATTTATAACACTAAAACCATTCATATCACATTAAAAATACTACTATTTTGGCTTAGAAAAAAATGAAATACACCCTTACATGCATGGGTTAGGTCGCATATATGCAAAAATTGAAGTTTAGGTGTTGAATATGTAAATACATGTGGTATGCATGAAAATCTTCCTTTAATGCAAATAACTTCCACCTAAGTAGACTTTTCAGAAACGGCCAAGATATGATGGGAGGAATTGACAAGAACATTATTTGCATATTTATGAGATCACATTTCTTTTATAAATCGAAGGATTCCAGCTTGATAATCTTCGAATTTCAAGAAAATACCCTGGGTTTTATTCATAGAAATTTTCTAAATTTCACATGAATTAATAGCTCATTAAATGAACAAAAAGAAAGCATAGAAGAATGATGAACAAAAGTAACCTTTGTTGATAAACTATAATTCACAGTGTGTGATACCATTCTGAGGATTCCACGAAATTACAAGTCACGACGTAACTTTTCTCAAAAAGAATAGGAGGGTATTATTGTAATTTGCACAAGTGCTTGAAAACAAAAACCTTTGGCTGGATCCAGAGATCATAAAAAAGGTTCAACTGGCGCTGACTCTTCGAGAATGGCAGCTGCCTGGAAACTCTCGGCAGCCTCAACAGCCGAAGCACCCTCAGCTTCATAAAGTAAACCGAGATTCAACCAAGCAACATGGTTAGTTCGATCGAGACGCAATGCCTCTGTTAGGAAGCTTCTTATGGCGGCATATGGCCTGCTGCCACAATGTCTGAGTACAATGGCCGTGGAAACCAAACTTGGAACATGCGTTGGCTCCAAATCAAGAGCTTTAGAATATGATGTTAAAGATTCCTTATGAAGTCCCTTCGCTTCTTGAAGTTGTCCTGGAATTAAAAACAAAAAAATCAAAAAGTGAGCATGTACGAAAGAGAAGGTAAGAATGTAAACTAAATCTAAAGGCATAAAAATGATAAATTAGCTGCTTGTCACACAAAAAATAGACAATCTTACAATAATTCAAACATTTTCATAACTAAAGATGGAGTGAGTTTTTTTTTTTAACTATAAGAAATATATATAAGAAAAAAACGGGGCTCTTATTAGTAGGTATGATCACATCATTTTCTGAATTCAAGATCATGTTCAACCATCGTCCCATGAAGAACTCATAGGTTTTATTGAGAATGAGTGAAGAGCTTGGCAAGACGCTCAATAAATTCTTTACGAGATTCTATACAGGGAAATGCTCAAAGTTAAGAACCTAGAGTGGGCTATGGCTCAAGTCACGCTAACCCAAGTCCTTAGTGAAGCATCGTTCCACTACACACTCAGTCTGTAACAGCCGAGAACAATGGTCAGCTGTTGGAGCTCACCAATACTCATGTGAACATAGAAGACATAATAATGGAGTAGAAGCGGGGTCCTCTAACTGCCCTCAAAGACATGAGCAGATAGAAGGACTAGATTATTTCAATGAAAACACAATTGTTCCCACACACCGATGACTAGATCACACCTATCCTTGGCTTATGCAGTCATCTTATTGACCATTAAAAACACATCACCAATGACTCTAGAAGGATGGAAGCTCACCGCAACCACCACCTACTCACCATGTCCCTGCAGTTATTGCATTGTGGGTACCATGCATGAGATAATTAAGATCATTCAGAACAAGTACTTTAGGCACCCACAACTGATGATGAAATATTACGCCTTCTATCAAGATCAAAACTATATAGCAGATGGCATTTGTCGTCACATAAAAAACGAATTTATCAGAATCGAGAAATTAAAAGAGTTTATTTGGCTAACCAGAGTTGAAGACCTAATAAAGAGCTTGTTGTAGGAGTGAACCAGCTTGATGCGTGTAATTCACATTATCATAATTGAACTCTTAGGGTGCGTTTGGGGTAACTAGTGCATATTTAGATAAGTCGCTTATCTGAAAACACGGACCGCGGGGTTCGACCCGCGTTCTGCATTTAGTGTAAAAAACTAACTGCATTTTCGGATAAGTTGCCCCACACATAACCTTAATCTTGGGTGGATCTAAAAAAAAAGCAACGCACTGAGCTAGCCTCAAACCACTAAGGTTAAAGAGATGAACTCAACTACCATAGTGTGGGCACTCAATGCTAAAGTTGTCACCACTGCATTCTCTAAAGCTAACTGGTCATTGATGGCAATCCTTGCAATGATGTGAAATCATGAGGTTGATCGCAAACTACTAAATTAGCAACATGTTGATTAACACGAGGAGCTCAGTCAGTATCATCTTCAAAAGTGTCTTTGGGAAGATGAAGACTAAGGAACTCGCCTATCTCAGAACCTAAACACCTTGTATGAATTTTCAAGCGAAAGAAGTGAAATTGAAGGAATAATAATTTTTCCGATCACATGGGAAGGAGACCAACAATTCAATGATATGACCCAATTTATCATAGTTGTGCCCTACGACTTATAATGTGACATTTGAGTGGCCGCTTCTCAACATCTTTCGTGTAGCTATATAAACATATCAAGACAATATTAAGTTCTTAGTAAGAGATCGAGTAATCAATGTGAAGGGAGACTGCTTCAATCCAAAATTTGCTACCTGCGATGAGATGCTAAACATAGATATTCAAGTAGGTTCGTGACTTGAGACCACAGAGAAATTCAAAGAAGTCTCCACAATATAAAGAAGTCTCAACAAGGGAAGTTGTGAACCTATGTTTTGACAAGGTTTAAGATATTCCTATGTTTTGAGGATTTTTTGCCTATATGCTTGATGATAAAGGATGTGATGGTTGAAAGATGCTACTTGAATATCTTAAAACTTGTCAAAAATGTTTTTTATTTTCATTATTATTACTTGCTATATTTTGAAATAAAAAAGTAAGAGAAAATGAGAATTAAAATTCTAGTTATAAAGAGAAGCTCAACTTGTGTATAACGACATGTTATCAAAGTAGACTCAGGGAACTCGTCTCAAGTAAATCATGGCACCCTTAAAATGAATTTAATTAATGGAAATGAATAAGAGAACTTTTTGGCTAAAAATTGACGTAATCACTACAAAATAGGTCAACTCTAGAGAAATCATTTCCCTAATTATAAATCAGTCAACGAAAGCTGACATCGATAAACTTTGGGTCAAAAAATCCCAAGATCTCGCCCCAGGTAAAGTTGAAAATTACAAAAGCTCTTTGCAAGAGAGCTACTCATATGCAAAAAAAAAATCCTAACATAAAAAGATCGCTAAAGTTATTTATGGTCGTAGACGTTGAGTCACAATGTAGGGAAAAGGCCATCCAATGAACTCAAAAAAAGAAAAGATAAAAATAAAAAACACATATTTTTCTCAGCCAAGCTCAATCAAAATAAGTCATAGTGTCATGATAATGGCAAGTTCATAAAAATATAAATACAAGGATTATATTTCCCCAGGGTAGCTAATCAAATTAATATTGGAAAAACTTGTTCCTCGAGTAAGACACAGCTAGCCAAGGTCATGGTCATGGATAACCTTTTTGGTGAGATTAAGTAGTAAGGAAGACTTGGATCTTTACTTTAACGTTAAAGGAAGTGTTCTAAAGGGTATAGTGAAATGATGATGAATTTGGAGGGAGTATAGAGGTAGAAATGCCATGATTAAAGCAAATTGGACTAGTTGCCAGTTATTTAACTAGTGTTAATTATATTTTGCCTTATATTCAATGCTAGGGAAATGGATGTAAGTTGTGTTTTATATTAATAGAGGCAACATGGATGGTACAAATGATTTTTCTTCTTGTTTTTCTTTCAACATGTTTAACGGTAAGAAAAAAATATTTTTGACATTGTTCTTGAATTATGCGGGTTAGTGGTGTGGGAGACTTGATCTGAGTTTAAGCGAATCGGATTTTGTTCAATAAGAGAATTGCAAAATTATTATCAACCTTTTAGGTAGCCTTTTTAACAATGCCATTGCGGGTCTCAAACCCTGGCTGTAAAAAGTAGAGGGTTGTGTTAGGTAGTTGACAACCAACATAAAATTTATAGAAAAATCACAACATGAATCCTTAAATCCTTGTCAATATTGGGCGTCCTCTAGAAGCGACACTCTATATGGCTTCTTGTTGTTGTTGTATTTTGGAAGCCTTCCTCCTAAGTTGACCACTCAACATAGTACACTTGTGAAAACTTAAAGTATATGATAATCCTTTGTCAACCTGAGAGAATATTCATGATATTAGTTACATAACTAAAATTGAAAATATGGCATTGAAAACAGATATAAAAAAGACCTATGAAAGTGTTCAATGAGACTTTCATTATAAAATGATAAAATATCTCAGATTTAATGATTTTTGGACTTCGAGGAGTTACGTTGCCATTTCTAACTATTGTGTTTCTGTAATAGTGAATGGTCAGCTTTCTAGTTTTTCTAAAGCTAGCAGAGGTCTTAAACATGATGAGCCCCCTCTATACTAATTAATTCATTTTAGCAATTGAATTTCTAATGAATTCCTTCTAATTTAATCAAAGAATATCATTCTGTTATTTATAAGTACGGTGATAATGTTGTGATCATATTGATAGTCACATTTACTAACGGTTGTTCTTCCTCTTTACCTGAGCGTATGGATTTTCAAAATATCTATTATAATTGGTGAATTGTGCAAAGAGTGGCTTTGTGATTATTATTCCCCCTATCAAAAATAAATTATTATTTAATAACACATTTAAGTGCTCCATTTTATAAAGAACATGAAGAGGCAATTCATTTTTATGATTTTGCAAGCAAAAGGCAAGGTAGAATTTTAGTTGAGACTATGTGCTATTATCTAATAGCATGTACAATGCTTTATTGAAAAGTGTTTAATGTTAAAGCCTCCAACGTTGTGATTCAAAAACTAGAAAATTATTCAATTACCCCCTTTTTGTTAGCAATGAGTATCAAAGAAATATTTACAAGAAAACAATGCAGGATTTTCATTACCTTTTTAATTCACAAACATTATTAAGGTAATTATCCTATGCATGCAATATTTAAATTGCACAACTCTCCAACTTGGAAGATATTATGCATGTTTAGGTTTATCAGTAAAAGAGATTGGTAATAGGCTTAGGGTCTGTTTGGGAGAGCTGCAGCTTATCCAGAATCTGTCGATAAGCTGAACTATCTGGATAATCTGACGATACTGCGATGATTTGGATAAGTTTGTTTATGCATTTGGTTTGAGCGTATCTGAAGCAGTGATTCAGATCGTTTGTGGATAAATGACTCATTACGCACGAAATGAATAAGTTGTTTAATTGTTTGGTTTGTGCGGTTTGAAAACGGTTTATATTCAATTGTTTGTATAAAAATTACATATTTAGAGTGCTTCTTTATTAATAATATGCTTATTAAGATATAAAATTTTAATTAAAATATAAATAAAATTAATTTAAAATATTAAAATTTTCTTTTAAATATAAAATCTTATTTAAAAAAATTATATCTTATTTTCAAACATATTATAAATTTATTTATTTTATTTCTTTAAAAATTATTCACATATACACCACCCAATCATTTCCTAATTTAAAACCGGACCAAAAATATATATTAAAAAATATTTCAAAATATAACGAGTACATTTAAAATACAAGTACAATACGAAACAAAATAACTAGACTTCATGAAACCTAAATACGAAAAACATACAAATCACACCTAATAGTAGGTTTCATGAAACCTAAATAAAAAGAAGAAATAACATGATAAAATTATAAGGAGAACAATGACAACATTCATTTTATAATGTAAGAGCACGTCACGACTATCGTTGTCTGTTTCTGACGGGACAATAGTGGGAGCAAACTTGTTCGAATGGGAAGCAGCCGAACTAGAAGCAATGTCCTGATCTTGTGATCCCATGGATCCCCCAGCAACGGTGTTGGGCTGAGATAATGTAGTGACGGACGTACTTTCAACCCACCTGAAGAACTTGCAGTCCTCTGGTCCTTGTCCCCACCGAGAGCATCCGTAGAGCCGTCGCCCGTAGCTATGTTCCTTACGTGACGTTAGTATTAAGGAAGGCAATCCGCACCGCATAATACTTGCTCGGACTTCATTGCAGACCTGTAGCTCATCTTCCTGCAAATATTTAATATGTTTTACAATCATTTGGATAATAGAGTAATGGAAAATTTGCATAACATATCAAGAGTTTTGGCCCATATAAAATTTATCCTGATGAATTTATGCTACGATTGTCAACATTACAAAGTTAAGAACGATTATCCTCGATTTGCACTCATATGCACGGGGTGTCCAATCCGCTTCAACGCCATTGCACGAGAAAGTAGAAATGTAAAATGTTTCACCAATCAATAAATAAAAACAAATAACTAGAAAAGGGACACAACAAATTACGTGGTTCGGTCGAAGTGACCTACATCCACGGGAAAGAGCGATGAAAATTTTTTATTACTCCAATACAAAATGATTTACATGAACCTCCGGAACCTACTATTTACATGAATTTCTAGCACATTGCCGTTACAAATCACAGCACCTAAACACCCTTAAGTTACAATTATTTCCAGCTTCCCAATAAAACCGTTTACGACGAGCAGCATACGGTAAAATTTTCCCAGCAGGCAACGACCATCGAAAGCATCCCCGATCGGCGGCAGGCACCAAACAAGTGAAACCATGTAGCAAACCATGTATACTTGCACTTCTCAAGTTATCCAAGTAAGCGAACAAATATACATATATATATATATATATATATATATATATATATATATATATAAACACCTGCACCGAGAGCAAAGGTTCATTCGGGAATGTAAATACTTATGAATTGTAAATTGAAAACACAAAAGTTAGATCTCGAAATGTAAATAATTATGAATTGTAATTCATTCTTCCCGGTGGAAACAAAGAGCAATGGCCATATCCCATTAACTATTCATGCTATGCGTGAATAAGAAGAAGATGGCCAACAACTTCTCCATGTATTCATTAATGGTGGACGGGAACGAGCAACGAGAGATTGTTGCTCACTTCTTGTTTTTCATGAAGGATGATCCGATCCTTGTTATTAAAATCATGAATCGAAGTTAATAAGGCTTGCACGTAGCTTCAGTCTGTGGTTAGATTTGCAGCAAGTAAAAGAGCATTTAATTAAGCAATGAGTCATTCTCCTACATAATAAAAGCTGCTCAAAATAATCGCTCAAGTATATCCTTAAACATAATAAAATATCCCTCAAGTATAGAATTCAAATAACCGCTCCTAACTTCCATAGCTAACTTTCAATTAAACACATTAAACAAGAAATGCCTACAAGCAATGCTAAAATTCCGGATACCAACCATACAAATTCTCCAAGCAAGCAAAGCTAAAATTCTGGATACCAGAAAAAAGATAAAAAAAAACATAAAAACCTACAGCAGTGGGGGATGCTTTTAGTGGCTGTTGCTTGATGCCCAGTCGATTGGGGAAGCGTACCACCACTGGTCACCAGTGCTCTCCCAACGAAGAGGGAAGTATGATTGAGCCATTGGAAAGAGTGATAAGAGGGAGAGGGAGGCAAGGAGGGAAGAAAGGAGCCAACTTGAAGAGAAACTGCTGGTTTTTTAATTCACAATGGAAGGTGGAGGTAAAGAGATTTCAGGCTGAGCAGTGAGGTGCTGCAAGATGAGAACTTTCCATCTTAGCTCAAATATGAAAACACATTTCAATTTGATCTTTCTAGCAAAAAAACACAGTGCAAGTACTTATCACAACCAGCGGTTGCCCTACAGGAGTAGGGTCATCCAAGCTGTAATCCAGTATTAATAGTAAAAAAGGTCAGCTAAAAAGGGAAGAAATTGATTGGCATTATCACTATTGTCTAAATACATAAAAAATCAAGTTTCCATCAGCATTACACAAATATAGAAAGAACTTTCATACTCAAGAGTAAAGAATCTAATGGATATTTCAATTATTATAAAGACAATAATATGAAAGCTCTCTCATTTCAAAAACACCAATGCGGTACTTATCACAACCAGCGGTTGCCCTACAAGAGTAGGGCCATCCAAGTCGTTATCATATCACATTAACTATTCATGCTATTGCGTGAATAAGAAGAAGAGATGGCCAACAACTTCTCCATGTATTCATTAATGGTGGAGGGGACCAGCAAGAGAGATTGCTGCTCACTTCTTCTTTTTCATGAAGGATGATCTGATCCTTGTTGTTAGAATCATGAAGCAGACTGAATTCAGAACCAAGTTATTTAACAGAGCACAGTTTTTCCCTATCAGAGATCATGACGCAGAATAAATAGAAATGAGTCATAGCTCCAGCTGTGGTGAGATTTTCAGCAAGTAAAAGAGCATTTAATTAAGCAATGAGTCATTCTCCTACAATGGCTTGTCGGCATAGAGATCGAAATTAATAAGGCTTGCACATAGCTCCAGTCGTGGTGAGATTTCGAGAAGTAAAAAGCAATTGTTAAAAGTATTCAGTTATCATCATCATCACCACTATTAAGGGGAGCTACAATGCAACAAATAGAACACGTAACCGAGCCCCCATAGAGGCAAAGAGGGGTATGCAATGCAGTAAACAGAACACAAAATCGAGCCCCCATAGTTGCAAAGAGGATAGCTGCAAGACAACAAAGAGATCGACCGAGATCGAGCGAGATCGACCGAGATCGGAGAGGAGAGAAGCGAGATCTGAGAGGAGGGAAGCGAGATCGAGCGAGATCGGAGAGGGGCGGAGCTAGGTTTACCGAGCGAGATCGAGGGGCTTCACGCGGGGTCACGGGGGCGAAGGGTAAATTTTCACCAGATCCGCGAAGAAATAACGCGAACGCGCCCACGGAGGCGCGTATCGCTGGTACCGTAAAAGTAAAAACCGGGTTTTCGGTTAAGCACAAATAAGTGCTAACCAAACAGTGAGGCGGCGTTTTTAAAAACGCCGCCGCACTTAAAAGCTTTCCCAAACGGACCCTTAGTAAAGGGAATAGTTTCTTCGGATGTGGTTTTGGTTTGGTGAATCTACTTTGGCTCGTTTATGCCCTTCCATTTCTCATTATTCAGCAAAGGACAATAATTTGTTTGATTAAACTGGTTGAATAAATCCAAATTTACATAACCAACATTACAAACACTTAGGAATTGTTTGGAGCAGCTGCAGTTATCTGAAGAAGCAGCTTCAAGTGAAGCTGCTGAAGAAGTTGTTCAAAAAGTTGCGGAGCTGCTATTCAAAAAGCTTTAGTGGCTGCTATATTTTTTTTTTTTTTGAAAAAGTCCGACCGTAGCTTTCTAGAAGTCACTGCAAGTAATCGGGTCTAGTGAGAAAATACAACTTTCAACTGCAGCTTTTTGAGAAAGCAGACAAAATGCAGTTTTGCTAAACAGAAAAAACTACGGCACGGCACTGCACTGCCACCACACTATCGTCACAAACGCACCCTTAGTAGATATTATTAATGATCTTCCTTTAAAGCCGACGGAGATTAACATTCCTATCGAAAGACCTCTTAAAATTCTCTTTAATGGGAAATCCATGGATATAAAGTTGTGATTAGCAATTCTCTCTTTCTTTGTGGCACAAATGTATGCCTTTATTGACATCTTTCTTTGCCTGCAGATAACTTCTTGATTTGGGTCTTCTGGATGATTCTAAATGCTTTTGTTGCCATGTTAAACTTTATTCAAAACCCAATTATCAGCAAAGTACGATGTTACACATCAACCCTTTAAGTACCCACTGCTTCCAAATATTCATTATGGATTGATAAACCTTTGGTTACCTCATTTGCGAGGTGCAAAATGTTTTAATTCCTATTTTACCTTGTGTTTCACATGGTTAACAATAGAATATTGCTAAACAATACTAGTCAATAGTGAATAGTGCACCATATAGCACATGACATGGTGTGTGTTATTTTAAATATGACAAAATATTAAATATATATATATATATATATATATATATATATATATATATATAAATATAAATGCAACTAAATATAAAAACAATAAATTGAAAAATAATCATCATGCAATTAAAAATTACCAAATTAATGCTTAGCTCAAATGCTCAAAATCTCAACAATTTAAACTCAAAATATTATAATTTTTTTTTGCAAGTTCTGTCTTTTTCTAGAGAAATTAAATTAGTCAAGATGAGAATCATCATTATTACCATTATAAGTAAAATAAATCTCATTTTCTTAAAATCACCATTATCTCCTAAATCATAATCTTCATCATTACCATTATCTTCATATTCAATTACAACAATGTTAAACCTAGACGAAGAAACTCTCTCTTTAGATCACTCTCGAATATTATAATTTCTTTCATAAATACCAATGGCTTTTGCAATAGTACTCAATGTCAAATCATTCTAACTAATAATTAATTTATTATCTTTATCTGACTCATAGTCTATTTTTTTTTTCTATTTAACACTCATTAGCATTATTTATGTCAAAAATGTAATCATGATTGTATCTTCAAATCAAAGCCATATTATATTTGACAAATACTAAAACTTTAAGGCGATCATCATCTAATCTTCTTTTGTTACAAAGAAGCAATTGAAAACAACTAAAAATACTAAATTATAAAGTTTATTAATAATGATCAATGCATAAGACAGGAAGCTAAACAACATAGGAGAGGAAGCCAGCCAGGACACAAGATTTGCTGCATGCGATAGGTCTTAATAGAAACTAATAACTAAATAGTAAATAATATAAATATTAATTTATAAACAAAAATCATATAAATTAAAAAAAATACTCTTTGAGAGCTATTTGGAGCTATTTGTCATTTCTTATTGCATGTGCATGTTGACCTCATTTTCAGTGAGGTCCTAGTTTCTTTCCTTAGAGCCTAGGAGCTAGCTGTAGGATTTCATGTTGACCATCCTAGTGGATTAGTAATGAAGCCCACCTCCCACAGAGCTTCGAACCACTTCATGACCCATTTTTGTGAGGACCTCGAATGAGTAGTCCCAAGCACTCGACGCTTAGTTGCAAGGGCTAAGGACAACATGTAGAGAGCCCGAAAATGAGTTCCCATAGGATCAGACGACCTTAGGTGAACCCTTAGTGACTCAAAGCCTCGCGGACACCACAATTTTGTGCACCAACTGAACCACGCACGATGTTGTCTTGAGTCGGGGCGATTGTCGGTAAATTCATCCGGACGACACCAGATGACGAAACAGACTACAAGGATGAGTCCGGGACGTCGACTTTAGCCATGAAAGACATCCATATTGCATGGTTCTGTGCACGCACAAACGGCACAAAATTTGATGCACATTAAATTTAATTAAAGATGAGTTTAGACTCAACCCGGGTTTGATTCGGGCTGAACACAGCTCAATTATGTTGGGTCGGGCTGACAACCCAATTTATAATTTGAAATTTCAAATTTTAAATCACTCAGCCTAAATATTTAATTAAATTTAATCACAGAACATACATGGAAACTAATTAATCTCTTGCCCATCACCCGTAACGGACACTTTTGCTATACAGTTCGACTGCTCCCCCTCCTTCCTGGCATTCGACATCATCTCCCGCTCGGCTCCTCCCTCTCGATCAAAGCTCCAGCTCCTCGCCTCCATTCTCCCAGCAGCTCGCCTCTCCCTTTGCACCGAGACACTCGCCTGCTGCTCGACACCATCTCCCTCGCCTCGTCTCTTCCTCACGACAAACCCCCACTCATCTTGTCTATCTGCACCGAACCCATTTGCATGTCTCCCTCTCGCCTCCTTCTTGGTGACCAAAACCCTCGCCACTCCGCTCGCCTCCTGCTCCTCATTTGACTCCTCTGGACCGAAACATTTGGCCCCCACTTCTCCGCTCGATCTCGCCCGTCACCTCCTTCATTCGGCCTCACCCCTCGCCTCCCTGCATTGAAACCCTCTTCCCCTTTCTCGACCGAGGCCCCCGCTCATCTGCTTCCACTCTCCCAGCCAAAAAAAAAAAGCTGTCCCGCTCGCCTACCTCTCGATTTCGCCTTCAGGCTTCCTCCCTCGCTCGATCGAAGCCACAAAAGACTCCTCTCCTCTGCACCACAACCCCTTCCTCTCGACAGAAGATTTGCACTGCATCTCTCGCCTCTCATCTGCACCGCACCGAAGCTCCTCGCCTGCTTTGCCTCCCGCACACACCGAAAACTCCCGCTCGCCTCCCTCGCTCAGATATTTGTGTTGCCTTTTTTCCTCATTCTGTCGTGAGAAGTGAGAATCTTTTCCATCCTCCGATCATCTGAAACCGTAAGGAATTCTTCTGTTTAAGCTGCCCAAACATAAAAATTTCAGAATATGCGTTGCTGATTTGCTTAAATTTTAAGTGCCTATATGCATGAATACTTCGCTTCAACATATATACATGCAGATTTCTTAATACTTGAATATTTGCATATGTTATGTTTGAATCCAAAATGACATATTGCTGATTTTTTTCAAATTCGTATATATTCACATGTGTAACACTTAATTCTGAAATATATCATGTCATTGTTTTTAATTTATGTGGTCTACATTTCGTATGACTGCTTCTTTGAAACGGAGTTAATGGATGTGAATGAAAATTTTTTTCAAGTGTCATTTGTAAAGGTTTGAAAATTTTAGTGCACTATATTTTGAAATCTCAAAGTTTTATATGTTACTTGCAAAGCTTGTTGGCATTCATGGTAACTTTATATGCGATACAAATATGAAATTTGTTTATCTTGACTTTATATGTGAACCTTAAATTCATGTAAAGTTGGTTTTGTGCAAATTGGAGAACTCACACATATTATTCAATCCTTACGTCAAACGTTCAATACATCATCTTTTAAAATACACAAGCTTCAGTATTTGTATACCTACTCGTTGAATTTAAAGTTTCAGAATGACAAAAATGTTGTTTTGAGCCTTACAAACTCGTGGGTTTAGAAGAATAAAATGTTGCTTTATTTGATCTGTATTTCTATTGCTAGGAAGAGCTAAAAGTTGTTATATTTGAGCTATACTACTGCTGTTTGGAGGCACTAAATAACACTATTTTGGCTCTTAGTTTTCACTGTTTTGGAGCTTCTAAAATTGTTTCGGGCTATTAAGAGTTGTTTGGTGTTCAAAAGCTGTTGTTTGATGCTTAGAGATGTTGTGAGAGTGGTAGAAGTGTTGTTTGACTGTTTGGAAGTGTTGCCTGGTTGCTGTTGATTGTTGTTTGAAGCTATTAATTGCTGTTTGGAGCTCAATTGTGTGTTGATTCGGAAGCATTAAAGCACTGATTTGGGGCCGGTTTTGGTGCAGTTTTGCGAGCTTTAAATATGCCTTTTTAGGGAGATTTTGTCACTATTTTGGGAATGGTTGGGCCGGTTTTGATGTAGTTTTTAGAGCTTTAAATGTCTTTTTAGTGTGATTTGTCGCTATTTTGGGATTCTTTTAGGTCGATTCACTTGTTGTTTCCCCCCTTGGCTTTGTTAGTTTTGGAAGTGAGTCGGCTCTCTCCTTTCTTTTATTTTGTTTAGTTTTTCTTGCGTAATGGTTAAGTCAAAAATAGGAATCCCTGATTTAATTATTTGGAAGACACTTAGGGATATTTGAGGATTAGTAGGAAAATACCTAATTGAGGATTAGTCACTTTAAATCACTTCAAGCACAATTTTTAGTGTAGGCTGCTTAGACTTTAGGAGCACACCTTAGGTGAGAGTTCATCCACCCAATTTTTAGTGTAGGCTTCCTAAACTTTATGAGCACACTCTATGTGAGAATTCACCTACCTAACTTTTGAATGAATAATTAAACTAGACACTTGATCCTAGTTCACAAACTGATTAGGACACTAGACATGATGATGTACTGAGGCGTGATTCACGCTTTCTTAATTAAATCAAATAATGGAATTCCCGTCATGACTTAGCTTACACTGAAACCGAATATACCGGGGTTTGAGCTTGAACATTACACTCAAATCCTCCTGGCAATTAGGGATATTTGTTAATGTCACATATGGATCATCGGACTGGTATAAGTTTGAGGTCTAGGTGGCTAGAGTGACGACGATAATGCTAATGTGTTAAACGAGGGATACGATGTGGAAATTTTAGGATATTATCTCCTACCTCAAAGATCTCTAATAAGGGAGAGAAAATGACCAATGATACTATCTGTCAATTCTTGGTGGGACTGTTGCCTCCGACGCTCTTAGGTCGTCGATGAGTCATGAACTGATTAGAATGAATAACCGTAATTACTACTCATCGTGCAAAATATTTACAAAAATAAAACAAAAATAAAACTCTTTTGCTTGATAAAAAGAACTTTGCATAAAAAACTGAGACAATAACTTTTGCATGAAAATCAAAGAATTTTTCCTTATAAAAATTCACAATGGTCCATGGCTAGTCATTTAGATTGAGGTTAGGGACTGCCCTCCGTAGATCATTGGTGGTAACTCTTGTTCAAGGTCGGGAAGCACACAGTCCAGCTCTGAGCCCCCACCTTTACTGATGTCTTACACCCAGTTCTGGTCTTCCATACGTGACTACGAGTTTTGCTTGTGATTTCTACGACTCGTTTTTCTGACTTTCGTGCTAGGTTTTCTCGCTTTGCTTACTTTTCTTGCAAGTTTATTTAAATTTATTGGAAATACTATGATTGCAATACTAATCATGCGGCGGTAGCAAATGCCCAGGTACACTTTTACAGTTTATTTATTACATTTTACTTTACAACATTTTTATTTATATGCAATTTACTTTACTACGCATGCTTTAGTTGTAAAACTAAAATAAATGTACATTTTCAAAAATTAACACACTTTTGAATCGTGAACAACATTAATTCCCGCATGAGGATTTCAACATTTGAACAATAACAAAGCAAAATTTTGTCACCATAATTGTGAAACATAAACCACCAATCTCAAATACTTGAACCCTAAAGTCATCGCTACAGCAGGAGATTTGGAGCTAAATTCGTGGGCAGCACGACAAGGAATTTGGACCGAGCAGTAAGAGGATCTTCTTCAGCAACCTCTCTACTTAGTTTAACAATAACAACCTATAGGACTTATAGGTAGCGCGCCCAACGCGACGTAAATCCTCAATTTCCCCTTAGGTTTATGTGCGACCGTGCTGTGCGGCGTAACTCCTAACTCGTACTATGTTCTGAGGTTGTTATACGGTACAACGTACCCTCTTATCTCTGCAGGCTACTTGCATAATCATGTATTATGCAAGTGTAAGTCCCAAATAATAAAATTGGCATGATTGAAATACTTAATAAACATCTCTCGAAAACGCAGCCACATAATAGGATAATTTGGGAAGTCACTGAGAGTTTTCCTCGGGATCTGTGACATCCCCTACATTTTCCTTCATTTGGACTCCTGAAAATAACTGTTCTCATTTAAGCCACTCTCATTTGATTTTCCACGTCCTATCGTGAAAACCTAAACTTTGAATACTTGAAGATAAAACCACCGATCATTATCGAGAGTTTCTCAAGTGTTTTCGGTCATTCGAGATATAATTAACTATAGGAGCTTAACTCTATATGGAACTTGGAACCCAGATAAAATAAACCCTACTTAATCTTTATATTAGGTAGGGGAACTTGTCGGTCACATATAAAAAGGTTCACAAACCAAACGAATATCATAAACCTCCTAATTTGTATGATTGGGTCCACCGCCACGAAATACACTGATCTTTCGAGAACGTGTATTATTCGTGGTATCGCACACGATTATGCAAACTATTAGGCAAATGAGATCCATTCGGTCTTATTTTTCAAAAATTAAAACACGTTATTTTCAAAACAAGAATTACATACCTTTTATACTAAATTAAACTTAAACTATTTTCAAAACAAATAAGTTGGTCGACAGTGCACAATACAGATAATGCACCATTTTAACCCTCTACCTCATCACATGAAAATGGTAAGTGTGGCACACTGCTTGGACTATCCATAGTGCATGCTATTTTGCATTGTTTCCATTTATGCACTAAATACATAAAAGATAGGTTTAACTGGTACAACATAGTTTGAATAGTTGATAAACATCCATTACAGAATAGAGATGACAAATTAGTAATCTTTCCTGTAAAGGCCACCCACCTTTCGCATCTTATTTTCACACATAGGATTAATTGGTGCAAAAGAAAATTTTACCGAAATTGGTGAGATGGTTAACGTGAGCTAGGGTTTTCTTAAATTTAATGTTGATGGTTAAAGGATAACCCATGTATTGTTGCCGGTGGTGGGATCTTATGCTTGGAAAATCTATAGATATTATTTATAATTCTTTGTGAATTAAATGATAGGCTAAGCGGGATTAAATTTCGTCATATGTAAAATTTTCATATTAAGAATGATTCAATATTTGTTACAAATCTAGTTTCTCAATATTAATTCTCTTAAATAGAAGTTCTACCATATCTTTAAAAATATAAAACAAATTTTAAAGATAAATTATGCTCAGTGCTCATACACCTAGGGAGGATGTCAATTGTGTTACTAATTATCTCAAAAAGAAAATATATTCTTTTCCCCAAAATATATTTCTAAATAAAATAATATTTTTTCACCCCACATCCTCACATGCACTCTCCCGAAGAAATCATTGTAATTGCCATAGAGATTCATAGTATGAAGGGGTTCAATCAATTATGTTGATATGTCTCTCCTCTTGCCATGGGTTTGATCCCACCAATGAACCTTATTAGTTTAGTAAGTCCCACCTAGCTTGGAACGGAAATGCAGCTAGGTTTAGAGGACGGTCCCCTACAGTACAGGAGCACTACACCCAATGTAGAAAGATTCCATATCTCCTCCACCTGCTAACAACTCCAGTCAACAAGACCATGGCATCTCATGGTATTTGATTATCCAATCACTTCCTTCACAAGGTCTAAAAATCAGAATCACATTTCTTGAAAGAAATTTATCTTAAACTATATCATTTTGGTAAATCAAGTTATCTTGCTATTTAACAAGGGTAAAAAATTTTCAAATTTCCATTTGAATGCCAACGAAAAACTTTTCAAATCTAAAATCAAAAGGTATTAAAACCCCTTTCACTAACATAAATCATTGATTACACGAAAATTAAAATTTAAATAAAGGAAGTCATCTGAATTACCTGTGGCATGCCACCCTAAAGCAGAATAAGGACTAATAGCCTTCAATTTTGAGATGCAAACCTCAGCATCCCTCCAATTGGACATGCTTGTATAAGCAGTAGCCAGATCATACCAAGCTCCCATTTCTAATTTTCTATCTACCTCAGCATTCTGCCAAAAAAAAAAGTGACTTTTAAAGTAAAATTCATGAAGGTACGTTTGAATAAATAAAAGAATAATGGGAGAAGGTTAGTCATGTAACCTTTGAAGACTTCGTTTGAAAAGCCAAATTTTTATTCCGAAGTCGGATCACTGCAAGAAGATTAGTATACGTCTCCACCGCTTTCTGTAATTGCCCTCGCGCAATCTGGATTCTCGCTTTGGTTCGAAGAAGTTCGCCCTGGCTCCATTTTCCTGTCTGGTCAATGGCAGCATTAACAATCGTCTCGGCATCAACAAACCTCTTCTGCCCCGATAATATTCGAGCAACAAGAATCCAACTCTTCACATTCGACCCAGCTTCCAATTTCAATAGCTGTTTAGCATAACCGAGTGCAACATCCAACTTCCTCTGCTTCGCATTTTCTAAGCTGAGGTGATATATCACTCTGCAGTCTTTTACTTGCATAAATTTCACAGCTTTTTCGAGCGCCTGGAGAGCTTCTTCCTCTTTAGCAACTCTTTCGGAATCAGAAGCGGAGAAACTCGCCTGAGCTGAAAGAGAGATGCCTAGTAATAAATTGGCAATACTTTGAAGTGATTCGCACCTTCCATCCAAAGTAGCGAGCGTCCTGTGTGAGAAGGATGAACCTTCTTCCGCATAAGCTCTGTTCTCCCCGCAAATTTTGGAAGCTAGTAAGAGTGCTTTAATAGAGTTAGGACCCTCCCTATCACTGAAAATCTTTTTCAGCAGGTTCAAAGCAGTCAAACTTTCGCCGTCTCCAAGATAACATAACCCAAGTTTATAATATCTTTCGTTTCGATCGAGAATGCCTGGAAGCAATTCCTCGAACCGATTCGCGAGAGGTTTTAGCTGGCCTGAGATTGACAACGCAAAAGTAAGATGCTCGATTATTGATGGATCCCATTCAGCTTTCTTCTCATTGAAATCACTCAAGAGAAGCATTAAGAGAATGATGGCCTCCTCCAAATTGTTCTTAGGAGCGAAGTAATCATCCATTTGAGATTGCTGAGTAGGCGGACTTGAATCACAGCCCCCATAAAGAAGAAAAATTGCAAACTCTTTCCGTATCTTTCCAATGCTCAGGGGTTCAAGGTTCCACTTTCCAAGAAGAGCCCGACGATATGATGAAATGGCTCCATGAGAATTATCAGACATTTTCCACAACTCTGGAAGTAATTCAACAGATTTGCAGACTGTGTCGTGCAATCTACATCCTCTTCTAAAAATTGTAGGCAAACCATTCGGTGCTGCAGATTCAACAATATCCAGAATCGAATTGCAGGTTCGTGCTGCTTCTGTAGAGATTCAGCAAAATAAATTCACTACAAAATCTATTCCATTCAGACATTAGTTGTTCAGATTGAAAATATACTTCAGTAGTCAACGAATAAGAAAAGGAAAATTTACATAAATACCACTTAGTTCCTATGTATTTACATATCTAACAGCTAAACTTCAATTTTTACATATTTGTCACCTTACCTATGCCTAAAAAGGCATAGTCACTCTTTAAAAGTTAAAATAGCAGTATTTTTTATGTGATAAAAAATACTTGGGTGATCTAAATGTAAAAAGTAAAATTTAGGTGTTAGACATGTAAATACATAGGAATTGGGTGGAATGTATGTCAATGCCTCCAAAAAAAAATATCAACTATCAGAATACATATTGAGGGTTAGATGGAGTTCAGGAGTGCATCTATGAGAGAAAGTAAACCATTGTAGCCTTTCACTCAGGAGAAAACCATAAACACTTGTTATTGTATTTGCAACAATAAGATTACTGAATATAGGTGTATTAATCTAGATAACTGCCTCTAAACTATTCAAACTGAGATGTAGAGAAATTATGAGTACTTAATTAAGATTATTTCAATATAGTTAACCGACCATTAGTATAAATAAACAAATAAAAAGTCAACCCCAAAATCAATAACTTGCGCAGAATAATAAGTATTGAACACGCATCAAAGTATATAGTATATAAGAACCTTAAATATTTTAGAAAGTACATGTTAACAATTTAACATAATAAAAAGTGACCATTAGTATAAATAAACAAATAAAAAGTCAACCCCAAAATCAATAACTTACGCAGAATAATAAGTATTGAACACGCATCAAAGTATATAGTATATAAGAACCTTAAATATTTTAGAAAGTACATGTTAACAATTTAACATAATAAAAAGTAATAAAATATGCAATGCATCAAAAAATATATTAACAACCTGATATCAAATTATGAAATAAGAAGTGTTATACAAAAATCAAAGTAAAATAAGATATTAGAATAAAAACTAACAAGATAACAATTCGAAAAAGATTTAAACAATAAGTCTCAATCGCAGTCCTACCGTCCAACGTGAAAGGAAGAACATGACAATTAATTAGCTACCAAGATTAGAATTTCTAAAATTAAAAATTCTCGTTACTCTCAACAGCCAATGGATGTTCGTTAAAATCAAAGTTAAAATGAATTACTTTCTTCCCCACCTCATCATTAATTGTTTGATCTCAATCATCTTCATCTTTGATAATCAATAATAATAAAAAAACAGTAATTAAAGTTTAAAATAATAACCATATTGATGGCTAAAATTTAGATACCTAAATCTTAACTTTTCATTTTATTTATTTTTGGTGTGTTACATCAACTTGTGTAGATTATATCCACATTGAAGAAATCAACATTAAAATGTTGTTGTAAATAGGATGGAATAACTTCACTATCATCATCCATAAATATTTCATCATCTAATGACATGTTCTTATAAATTAAAAGTTCGTCGTTATTGTTTAAAACTTTTTTTTAGTTTTCAATCATTTAATCTCTTATTATATATTATGTAAAACAAAGAATTCATTCTTAAATGAAGTTAAGCAATTTCTTCTTGTTTGGTATGAACTCGAGCATATATACTCCAATTCTGCTCACAGTCATATGACAAACAATGTAAGGAAAACAAAAACGTGAGAGCTGAGAGGAGAGGGGATCAATTGTGAAACTGCAAGCAAGTTGCATGACGGGTGGTGGAGCATGAGGGAGAAATAATAAATGCATTTTAATTTTTAATATTCTTTTACTTTTTATATTAAAAAAGCTTAACCCTGAATAATATGAGGTGCATGCCTCACACATCTTGAGGCACACAACTCATAAACTTTAAGGAGGGAAGTGCCTCATAATATATGAGTATGCGTCACACTAAAGTCCATGAGGCATATGAATCATGGCAAAATTGCTCCAGAAAATTGAGGAAATTCCATAAGAAAACCGTCTCACGATGAAGTTGCTCAAAAAGTGTTGACACGTATATGAAATTGTGCAATTTAAAATAATAATCATAGCTTATATGCAGTTCTCCTATAGGGAGTACCAATAGAATAAAAAGATAATTAAAGAGAAATGCTTGGGATTAAATGATGTGTAAAGTAAGCTCAAAAACATACAACTATCAAAAATATAATACAACATAAAAGAAGGGGGAAAAAACATATAAAATGCCAACAAAATTATTTTCAGGGTTTACCTACAAATTTGCCGAGTTCATTGAGTGCCCTTGCTTTAAGAAATAAAGCCTCCATAAGTAAACTAACTGCGTGTATTGACATGAGTGGTGCATTCCCATGTAACTTTGACTTATGATGACGCTCCATTCTTCTAGCAATAGAGATCTTAATTTTAGGTGTTATTGCAGCAATATCAATTCCATCAAATACATGAAGTGCAGCCTCTATGTTTCCTCTTTGATACTCCAACCTTCCAAGCAAGGCTCTTGCCTCCTACCAAAATAAAAAAAATGAAAAAAATTAGAAGGAGCTCAGTACAGACTTACATTTTCATAGTACATTTAGAAATATAGAGAATAATTTGCACTCTGCATGCAGCCATGCAAATCTATATTATTAATTTTTTTCAACTAAATTGCACTTGAATAATACATGATCCAAGATCAATTAAATGAAATTAGTAACCAAATTCTATGAATTCATGATGAATTCAATCCTTCCCTTATTCAATTCAAAAGATATAAACTAACCACTTACCCTCCCCTTTTGCCAAGCAAATTTTGCCACAAAAATTAAGGGATTTGTTTGGGATCATTTTTTTTAATATATATTTTGTATTTGTTTTTGTTTTTGTTTTTATTTTAAAAACATGTCTGTTTAGTACATTTTTGCATGTTTTCTTTTGTTTCTAAAAACAAATTAGTTTGTTTTTAAAAACACTCAAAACATCTTAAAGTTATTTTGATTGTATTTAAAAACAATTAAACATGTTATAACATATCAAACATATTTTATTTTAAGTAAAAAAAAACAAAATAGAAGTAAAAAAATTGAAAAACAAAAACCAAAAGTGATCATAAACGTCCCCTAAGCTTCTTCCCAGTTCTCTTTTGTTTCATGATGTTTTTAGGCGCATTCTTTGAATTATGCAACCACCAAAGTAACATTATTAGCAGCGAAAAATTGGACAGAGCATGTAGAGAAAGAAGGGAACACTATTTCATTTTATTCCAATTAACCCTAGTTGAATGGTTGGGTATAAATAAAGAGATGAAGGCACCTAACCTAGCAAGGATGCAAGCAGAAAATTACAACGCAAAAACATAGAAAACTAACAGCCGAAAATCACAGCCAAGCAGGGAAGCATTTTGTACTAGTAATTATACAATAAATTCTTTGTTGGAAATCCTCAAGTGAAAAGTCATTAAAAGAATTTTTCTTAATACCTTCGAACACTTCCCCTCAAGCTAAATTAAGGTTTCTAAACAAAGCACTACGACGACGCTATGATTCCATCTCAAGCGTCCTTGAGATGTGGAACGCCTGTTGCACACCACCGTCACGGGTGAAAAAGCGAGCAAGAAGCACGAGTGAGAAGTGTCCGCATTCAATTTTGGTTTAGTTCCAATTTGTTTCAGTCAAATCAAATTTTATTAAGGAGCTGTTAGGTTTGTTGAAAAGGAAATGCAATGTAAAAGTAATATATTATATTTGAAATAATTTAAAGTTCTTTGATTCAATGTAAAATAGATTCAATGAATTCAATGTAAAATAAGGCCAACGTCAGAGAAGGCGGCAGATATCCTTACTAATACTCTTCAATAATCACAATTTGACAACATTACTTTGAAACAAAGAAATATTTAACTCCTGTCATCGTTCACCAGCCACACTGAGAATGCCAGTTACTCCCAACATTGTGGCATGCGCTAATGCCTCATGCCAATACCTCTTTCACCTTCCAAATGAGCCCATCAGCTGCCTCTTTGCCTTCCATACAAGATCCTTGGTATAAATTATCCACTACTTTAAAAGAAATGGGTTTATTTACTAAATTCATCCCCAAATTTATTGTAAACAAATATGTTACATTTTCCACTCTTTATTGGGATGGTCATGAGCTGATTTAATTTTTTGATCTCTCTTCCTATTCTAGACTCAAAAGTTAGACTATAAATATTACACCTTTTCTACTTAATGGAACATGGAAGTATGTAGTATTTTCCGGTCATATTTCTTGATAAAAAATCCATAAATCCCCTTCATCACTGATCTTTCCCTAAAAGACATTTAAAGAAAAAAATTGTCTTCCAAAAAAAACTATATCCATTGATCCAAACCTTTTTTACCTCTTAAAAAGTTTAACCCCTAGTTGGCACTATAACAAGAAAAAATACATTTGAAAGCTCTTGGAACAAGTTTGTTCTATTGAGCTCATGGGTGTGAACAAAGGAGGCAAATCAATAATACTTTTATAGGTAGGTCACTAGTGTAAAAAGTTCAGGGAAATATTTAGATAAAACAATTACTAAAATTTAAATATTGGTAGAGTATTGATTTAACTATATTGGGAATGTTCTTAAAACCCTTCTCAGTATAGAAAAATCCAATGCCTACAAAAGTAATTAATCAGCACTTGAGTTGAAGATTATAAGAACGATAAAGACCCCAAATGCCATTTTGTGCAAGAATAAAATATTTGGTATCTTTATAGAGATTTGGTTAAAATACAATAGTTTGATATTTGGCTAATTGACAAACTTTACATTGAAGCATATAATTATTCTTAGATTACAAGATAATTTTAGAGTTAATTTTGATGGCCCCAATTCTAGCTATGGGACATAAGCAACCTTTCACATGATCAAAAGCTCGCATCAATAATCCAAGAATTTTTCTCCCACTGTACAATTTAGAGCTGAAGGATATGATTTTCTCTTTTTTTGGTATGAAGATTATGTACAGACTGACAATGCTCAATACTGAAGTTGTTATTGCTTAAGAATTCGCCAATATTTTGAAAGGATGACCCAATGTTGGTTTGGAAAGCAATGGATATTCTTGAAACCCATTTTGCTTGGATTTGTCACAACTAGTTTGTTTAACATGCAATTCCCAGCAGGTTTCTTACCTATGATTAGTTTTTTTTTCTTCGAACAGTTCGTGTTCGGTTCGTCTAGGAGTTCGTGTTCGATTCGTTTGATAAGTAAACGAGACGAACACGAACAATTTTTTTTCGTTCGGTTAGTTAAACGAACCAAGCACGAACAGTGATACGTTCGTTCGTGTTCGAATCGTTATTGTTCGAAATATAAAACAATTTAAAATAAATTTTATAAATTATAATATATAATAAATTAATGATAATAATATATTAATATAATATATTAGTAATATACTAACATAGATAATATATGTTTATATAATACAAGTTATATAATTAAAATAATAATATACTAACATAGATAATATATGTTTATATAATACAAGTTATATAATTAAAATAATATATTATTTATATATATATATTAATATTAGGGCTGTCAACTGGCTCGTCATTCGCGAACAACTCGTGTTCGACTCGTTCGTTAAGAAACGAACACGAACAATTTCAAACACGAGCTTATTTCAAACAAACTAAATTTCAAACAAACTAAATTTCAAACAAACCAAATACGAATACAAGCTCTATTCGTTCGTGTTCGGTTCGTTTACACCTCTATATATTACCCTCTTTTGGGAGAACATTCTTTGAATCTCTTCTATGCACACCACGGTAAAAACTTCTTCAATCAATGGTAATAGTAAGATCTTTATATCATCCCGAGAATTTCAATAAGGTATGTTGAGAGTTGCAACAAAGACACATATCCAAGTTTTATCCGCACCATAATCATGTATTTTCCAACATATTTGTTGAACCAATCAATTAACTCAAACATGTCCACCCCTTGCCCAATTTTTTTAAGAGCCATGTAATAAGCTATTAGAAGTTATTAGTATTGATTTATTTCCTTTCCGACTATTTCCTATTTATGTTAGAAACTATTAATATTGATTTATTTTCTTTCCAGTTAATTCCTAATTTGTGCATTTCTTATTGTTTTTTTTCTTTGTATCTCCAAGTAATTATTAGGAATTAATTAATTGTAATATTGGAGATATATATGTAAAATGTAAACTGCACTTATACCCTCTTTCATATCAATAACATTATTCCGCTGAACTTCTCAAAACCTACATGGTATAGAGTCTCCAATGGAGGAGATGAAAGGTCTGTTTGGGGCAGCTGCAGTTTATTTAGCTTATCCAGATAAGCAATTTATCCTGATAAGCTGCTGATCAACAGCTGATCCGGATAAGTTAGCTGACAGTTTGATTAGTGCATTTGAAAAACAACTGATTTGCAATTATTTCTAAATAAATGATCATTCTGCCCCTGTGCATTATTTCTATTAATGATGGATAAATGACTATTTTGGATAATCACATAATTTATAAAAGTACGAAAAATAAAAACTTCGTTTATTTTAAAATTAAAGTGTGTGAATCCTCTATGAGACTAAGAATTTGTGTACTATTTTAACACTTTTATAAATTAATGAACAAGAACAACAACATATAAATTAGTTTAAAGAAATAAATTTTTGAAGATATATTATGGAGAAGTTCAGAGATAATAAGGAGGATCTACATTTGATTTTTATTGATTTAGAAAAAGCTTAAGATAAGGTTCTAAGAGATATCCTTTGGAGAGTTCTTGAGAAGAAAGGTGTTGATATGACTTATATTCAAATCATTAAAGATATGTATACTAGAGCTGTTACTTGTGTTCGAATTGAAGGAGGATTGACAAAATATTTTCCTATTTCTGTTGGATTACATCAGGGATTAGCTTTAAGCCCATATATTTTTGCTTTAGTTATGGATGGTCTTACTGGTCATTTACAGGACAATGTACCTTGGTGTATGCTTTTTGCTGATGATATCGTTCTCGTGGAAAAGACGAGAAAAAATCCAGGAAAAACTTAAACTATGGAGGTCTACACTGTTTTCTAAGGGGCTTCATTTGAGTAGAACTAAAATTGAATACATGGAATGTAATTTTAGTAGTAGTAGCTCTAGTGACAGAAGTGTAACTTTGCGCGATCAAATTATTAAAAGGTGTGAACGATTTAAATATCTCGGGTTTGTTATTCAAAGCAATAGTGATATAGATGGGGATGTTAATAGTAGAATTCAAGTGGGTTGGCTAAAGTGGAGGAATGCTTCAGGCCTTTTGTGTGATAGAAAAGTACCACTTAGACTGAAAGGAAAATTTTATAAGACGGTGGTGAGACCTGCAATGCTCTATGGCGCTTAACTTTGGCCTTTAAAAGAGAGACATAATACTAAGTTAAGTGTTGCCGAGATGAGAATGATTAGGTGGATGAGTGGCTTTACACTTAGAGACAAAATGTGAAATGATTATATCCGTGATAGGGTTGGTGTAGCTCCTGTGGCAGACAAAATTACATAGGCGTCTTTGATGGTTTCGTCATATTCAACGTCGACCATCTGACAATCCGATTAGGAGAGTAGATGTTTTAGAGTCGACTAATATTAAGAAAGGCAGAGGTAGACCGAGGAAGACTTGGGCTAATTGTATAAAAAAATGTTCTTAATATATTAGAACTAACTAAGAATATTACTCTAAATATGACACAATGGAGAAAAATGATTCATGTAGCCGAACCCACGTAGTGGGATTAAGGCTTTATTGTTGTTGTTGATTATGATTGTCGTAGTTCAAAATTTTAAATTATATTAAATGCCCAAACTATTTTATTATTTTTGGGTGGGGAGATATCCCGAGGGCATGGCATTTACATACATACCACCCAATTCTAAGTTATTAGTATATTTAAAATCTAAATTTTACATTTTACATTTATAACATCCAAATATTTAATATTATATTAAAAATGTCACTATTTAATTTGTTTAAAAAGTCATAATAAATATTTTTAAGATGACACATATATAAAAGTAGAAGTTTAGGTTAGAAATGTAAATGCATAGGTATTTGGTGGTAGGTATTTAAATCTTCACTTCTTTTTAAAATTTTCCCACTCCATTGTTTCCCTCTCCCTCCTCATTCTGCAGAAAGAAAAGGAAAATGGGGAAGCGGAGAGAGGCGCCTCTGCGTTATGGAGAAGCGGAGAGGACTCGATCTTCTCCAAATCTCCGAGCGAGAGAAGAGACAACGAGAAATCAGATTGGAGATGGGCGGCGCTGAAGGAGCTTCCGACCATGAACAGGGCGAGGATGGAGAGCTAAAGGAGATCAATATCAAGAACCTCAGCTGAGGGTCGAGAGAGACGGGCGAGAGAGAGCGAAGTATCAAAATATTTTCCAAAAACCTGCGGCCCACGTTTAACGTAAAATTCAAACGACATTTTTACAGTCGTTGTCCGAAAGCTGGATCCAAACGGTAAAGCAGCATTTATAAAACGCCACCATAGGCGATAAGCTACCCCAAACGCACACGAAGATATCCTGGCACCGAAAACTCCTTATTCCCTACAATCAACAATTTTTCCCTGCAAGCCCTAGTTGACGGAACTCCTTCCCTTGCAGTCCACTAGCTGCCGAAACTCTCTCCTTCCAGGAACTAGTTGTCTGCAGGAACTAGCTGTCAGAACTATCTCCTTGCAGTCCTCTAGCCGTCGGAGTTCTCACAGCAATCTTTGACTGCACTTTTTGAGCCTTAGATCAAACCTAGCCTCCGGACCTCCTCCGTCTGCTACAGAAATTATGAACTTAGGACTTCCTCCTATTGCGGAATTTCTGAATTTTCCTCGGAGGTGGAAAATTGGATTTTGCAATGGCTTCAAGCACTAGCTCTTCAGGTTATCAGTGGATGTCGTGTGGATGAGAGGCTAAGGCCTCTGCTTAAGCTGAATGCTTCTAGGGGGACTGCAGAAGACCATTTTATTGCCCAACTTCTTCAGCATTTTGAATGCATCACAAAGTTGCAATTCTTGCCTGTTGCTTATGTCTTCCGCTTGTTTTTGTTATTGTGGGGAAAATTAACAAGCACGAAAACATGTTACTCCCAATTGCCTTTAGTGGTTTCTGAGTTTGACCCTTCTTTCATCCGTGAGAAAGTGAGAAGTCGTGTTGGGGATTCATGCATCCATATCGAGCCAATTACTACATCTGCCTCAATGCATGCAATCTACTAGCCAAACTGAAGGAGGACATAGGGATAAAAATGGAAGTACTGGTGTCAAACTTCACCTTTCTGCCATCCAAATCCGTATGCTACCAGCTGGATCCCTCTTCTGCAATTTCTAACGGACTTTCCTGCAATTTCAGCTAGATCCCTCTGCTGCTATTTCTTAGCCAGATCCTTCTATTGGCCTCTTCAATACCTAATGCAGGGTCTCCTTCCTCCTGAAATTCCTAGTAGGATCTCCTTCCTGCTGGAACTTCTTGCAGTCCACCCTGCAAGCCGGATCTCGTTCTGTTTGCCAAATCTTCACTTTCCTGCACATATCTTCACTCTTCATGTGGTTGCAGGCGCTCTCCCGAGTCCTCCCTGCAGCGGGAATCTCTTATTGGAGGTCCGCATCTTCCTGTTGTAGGCCCTCTACTAGAGCTTCTCCCTTCAGCAGATCTGTATGGATTTTGTTTCATCTCCAGCTAGTACCTCTGTAGAACGCGAGAGATAATTCCCAGAACGCGGTTCCTGCAGCCTCCCTTTCGGGGGTGTCCCTGCAGGTCTATCTCTCGTGAGACCTTCCACTTTGCAGATCACCAACATATCAGCAAGAGACTTCTTCCCTGCAGGGTTGTAATGTGGACCCTTCTTGCAGTCTTCCTTAGTAGAGACACATCTTCATGTCGTCTTCCTTCGTAGAGTTTTTTTTTTTTTCCCTACAGGATGTAACTGCAAACCCATCCGCAGTTCCCAAAATACCTGTAGTAAGGACATCTATAGAGTCGTATTTCCCTGCTTGCAGTTGCCAAACTTCAAAAGGATCGCAGCAAGAACATCCCGGCAAGTAGCTTCTAGAATGCCTTCTCATTTCATACTTCCGTCATAAGCCCAATGCATGCTTAGGGTTAGAATTCTACATAGTCGAAATCCTCCTGCTACAGGGCCCCCTCCGTGAGGAATTTTAGCCTATTTGTAGGAAATCCTCCGAAGATTTTTCCTACAGCCCTCCTCCGGAGCATTTTTACTACAGCTGACCCTCCTCCGGAGCTTTTTCCTATAGCAAACCCTCCTCCTAAGCTTTTTTTTGCAACAGACCCTTCTTCGAAGCCCTTTTCCTGCAACATGCCCTCCTCCAAAGCATTTTCCTCCAGCAAATCTACCTCGGGAGCTTTTCTTTTTTTTTTCTACAGGTCATACCCCGCAACTTTTCCTATAGATTATCTACTTCCCTGCAAATTTTCTTGCATTATTACTTATAGTAACCTTCCAACTACCTAAAGAAAAAGCAAAAATTGCAGTCCAAGACAGACGTAGTCAACTAGAAGTGTCCCTAAATGGCCTTGGGGATGATAACTTCAAGTTTTACCTCACAAATTTTTTTTCTCGCCCATTGTTTAATGATTTCAAATCCAAGTTAAACATGATTGACATCTATGTTTCAGCTTGAGAGGGAATGTTATTATTTTCTATTTTATGTTAAAAATTTTTAGTATTGATTTATTTCCTTTCTATTTATTTACTATTTTATATCTAATCTTTTATTTTACGGTATTGATTAATTGTAATCTTCGAAAACAGAGTGTTATATCTTTCCTATTTTAGAATTCATATAACATGTATTTAAATATTTTTTATCATTGTTGAGATTAGCACCTTCGAAAAACCTTTTGCCTCTACCATGCTTTCATTCAAACCATTTTTTTGCAAAAAAGTTTTACTATGATTATAACAAGGGAATTAAGATATGAGACAATTATATTCATGATCATACTCATGATGATACTAAGTGTAGTTAATTCATAAACCAATACAATGCCGACAAGTGTAGAAGCTATTATTTTGTAGAAAGATTATTTAACTGAGAACAAGAAGCAAGTGATTAAAAATCTAACATTACATTCATTTTTAGCTAAAAAACATAATTGATGTTTTTAATTTGGATGAATTTTTCGAGAGACACTGAAAAATATCATGGAGAAGAGGTCATGTAAAAGGATTGGTAAATAATAGATTTAGTACCCCATGCAACCCTCTGTAGTAAATAGTAATAACAAAGGAATAAAAATACGTAGAGTTGAACCCAACTAGTTCGGATTGGTCTTAAGATAATGATAATGAGGAGGTAACACATGAAATAATACGATGGAAATCCTAAGAGAAAACAACAATTTAACTTTATCCTACGCATGCTCAAGTAAACTAGAAGTTAACATAGGTACAAATGCAAATCATATTGCCTAATGAATGTACTTTATACGGAAAGCATAAGGAAGTGGATATGAAATAATTTGTCGTAATATGATGCAAGAATCAAATACATCATAACCAATTCCTCAAAATATTGGCTAACAGATTACCTTTTCCATTTCAAAAAAGAAACCAATAGTCTATAAACCCCTATACTTGTTGCTTTTTTGTATGTTACTTCTAAAGTAGCTCCTTAGGATTCAACAAAATAAAATTTTCTATTTCTTTTTTATTTTTCATCAATTCATTGTCATCTATTGGTGAAATCGTATCTTAAATCATCAAGTAGTGTTTATGTGCTCTAAGTGGCTGGTATTTGATGGATGTTCTTATTTGTTAAATAAGGTGAATGTAACACTATTTAGATTAGCTAACTCTTAGATGACATACATTCAATGAATCAAGAATAAGGAAAAAAGAAGAGAACACACACACACACACACACACACACACACACACACACACACACACACACACACACACACACATATAATAATAAAAGTGCAAATCTTACGTCTTATAAAAATCCCTCATTAGATCCACATTTAACCGCATTCGCATATGCCTTAGGCATGCAGTAGTTTGCAAATAATAAGCCCTATCACATATTTATACATATAATATGGGCACGGCGTAAAGAACAAATTTCTTCAATAATTAGCAAATATTTAAGTAGTTTGGAGCACAAAATATAATGACAACAATTGACCACACAGAAAATACAAGCGTGCAACAACCAAATTAAACAGATTAATTTATCTTAAAACGGAGAAAAAACCTTATAGAGAGACCGACCTCATAGTTAAGGCAACCACCTTCACGAAGGGAAGACTCGGCCTCTTCAATGTTGCTAGTTTCCGATCTAATCTCACCATCATCAATTCGTGAAGAGTTTTCACTCACTGAAAAATCTACGTTAACCATTTCATCTTTAATATCCATCCCAGGATTCAAGCACTTCATTTTTTTATGAGGATCAAATTTAGAAAAAATCCTCAGCCTCCTGATCCATTTTTTATCCGTCATTCTAATTTGAGAAAAAAAAATGCACTTTAGAAACGCTTTAGATTAAAAAGGAATAAAAGATTCAGCAAAATAGAGAAACAGGGAAACCAAGGAACGACTGAGGTGATCCAACCATGCAATTAAAACAGTTCACATCTCATCAAAATGTAACCTAATCTACAACACAAATCACCAAAGAATTAAACCTAGACAAATACAAGTATGATTACAGTAAATATTGTTGAGTTAACTCACATTCCATAGCAAAGAATCCTACTCAGGTTTGTCTAGTTCCAGCTTTAGTAAGTCCTTTAAATCTGGATTTACTAAATCCTGCCAGCCCCAGGATCTAGTAAATCCGGTATTTATGGGAAAGCTGAGAGGAATTGAGAAGAAACCAGATTTACTAACTCCAAGATTCAAAATTTACCCTTTGATTTACGTTAAATTCCACTTAAATTCAATACCAGACAGCCCCTTAACCAAGAGAAATTTCATAAACAAAAACTTACTCAGCATAGTTGTCGCCTACAATTCACCACAAATAGAACACAAAAGTCTTGAAAACAAAATAAAATTGAGGAATATAACAAATAAATTTATAGGTTTAAAGCATTGCAAGCAAATATCATGGCGAAAAAGTACCGCAAAATGCCAGAAACCCATTACTGTTAAATCCAACTGGAACTCTTTTGAAAGAAACAAACAAAGTCATGCAAATGATAACCATTCCAAACTGGATAAGATAAACAAATCATTCAAATCAATAAAAATCAAAACATTATATTTCCATTTCATTTTCAAAAATAAAACACCACATCTTTTTCTACTTCCATAAATCATTTCATCGTGTCTTCCAGATCTACCTAGAAATGGTTTTCATGTTCTTAGAAACCCTAATCCCAGTAGCCTACTACAAGGAAGAAGAAAATTCATTTATTCTGCAAAAACCACCACCCGGATGAAGAATTCTCCTTTAAGCCCCATATACCTCTTACCCCTACAATAATTCATTCGCCCTCACCTGCCCACCATGGACAGAGATCCTCTCAAATCACCATGCTTTATTAAAAAAATAAATAAATAAAAATTCATCTTCAATTCCAGCTGCAGCCCAAACTAAAATGGGCAATTGGAATGGTGGCAATTGAACCGTCCAACTACGATTATAGATGGAGAGGATCTGTATCCGCCATTTAAAAAAAAAATAACAATACAAGACTACAAAGGAGCATATACATTAATGGCTGTACCTTTTCCACGTTAAGACGGCCGTTCAGACCCCATAACCATACATAACAGCAGAAATCTACAAAGTAAAAAAAAAATTTCCTTTTTTTTACTGACTTTGTCTCCTCCAAGAGCTCCAAATTCTAGATTCTGACTATAAATCCTAATTTGTGGAGGAAATTTTAAGAGGCTGCCAATGTTTGACTGAAGTTTGTACTCGGCAGAGAGAGAGAAGGAAAGAAGGCCATAAAAACTAGAATGGAAGTAAAGAACTTTGAATTTCCTCCATTGAAGAAATCATTCATTAAGCATTGTAATGAAGATTGCACTTCATTTATAGCTTCCAATTCATTATAACTATATGATAGCAAATTAAAAGATGATAATCATGATCTTGTTTTATATTTTGTACATAACAACAATTGTAATGAGAATGAAGATGAAACTGCAAGGTTGAAGTCAAATCATCAAAATATAATTCAAAACAAAGTGAGATATTCCACTATCATTGATAAAAGAAGACTCAAAGAAAAAAATCCTACATTACTACAACAAATTGTTTATTTAAAGCAGCCTGCAAAACATAGTGAACACACTCTAATAAAATGAAAAGTAAATCTAAGATAAAATTTTGTAGATTATCTCGAGCAGCCCTGCAAAATAGAGTCAGTATGCTTCATTTTAATGTAAGAGGAATAAATGTGTTCATTTGATTGTTATTATTTTTTTTTAAAGACAACCCAATTAAAATACACATGGCTTTCCATCGTCTGGGGGTTGTCGAGTTCCCTGATCTACTTAGTCCGGAGAGGCGGTTAAGCCTGCTCCGACTGGAAGATTCTTCTCAACAACCATAAGTTGCATCCTCCAAGAGATCTTCGTAGGCCCAGGTAGCAAGGTTAAAGTTACGTTTGGTGATCTTTGTATATTAGGATTTCATTCAAGTTTTAATAACCCTTTTGAATTTTAGGACGTTGAAAATTTTAAATTGCTTAAGACTTTTTAACCGATTAAATTTTGTGATTTTTATTTTATTTTTCATGTTAAATAAACTCGATCAAGATCGCATGGTTCCGTCCTCTCAGAGGTATTGGGTTTGTGGCTTGATTAGTCACGAGTGACTGTAAGATACTTCGTTTACAGCCAAGGGTTGACTCCTCCGAAGTCCCTTCACAAACCACTTGTTTTATGATTAAAGTTTAAGTTTTAACGAATTTTGGAGTGTATTTTATGTTATCTTTTATGTTTATTTTACATTTCAACCCGTGTCATCTCCTGAGTGTGTTAAGAATGATTTTACTCTCTTATGAAAATTAAAACACTACTTAGGTTTCTTGAGTTTAAATTGAGTTAGGTCGGGTTGACCCGGTTTGATTTAAGTTGATTTAGGTTAAACTGAGTTAGGTCAGGTTGACATTGGTTTTGTTTATGTTGATTTGGATTAACCCGAGTTATGTCGGATTGAACCTGGTTTGGTTTAGTTGATTCGGGTAAACACAGATTAGGCCGGGTTGACCAGGTTTGATTTAGGTTGATTTGGGTTAGCCCGAGTTAGGTCGGGTTGACCAAGGTTCGTTTAAGTTGATTTGAGTTAACCCAGGTTAGGTCAGTTGATCCCGGATTAATTTAAGTTGATTTGGGTTAGCTCGAGTTAGGACAGAGGTTAACTTGGGATTATTTTAACTTGATTTAGGTTAACCCGAGTTAGATCGGGTTGATTTAGGTCTATTTCAAGTTAATTTGAGTTAACCCGAGTTAGGTCGGGTTGATTTAGGTTTGGTTTAAGTTGATTTGGGTTAACCCAGGTTAGGCCGGGTTGACCCAAGATTGGCTTAAGTTGATTTGAGTTAACCCGAGTTAGGTCGAATTGACCCTGATTTGTTTTAAGTTAAGTTGGGTTAACCCGGTTTAGGCTGGGTTGAACCAGGATTGGTTTAAGTTGATTTGTTAACCCAAGTTAGGTCAGTTTAACCCGAGTTAAGTCGGCTTGACCCAAGTTTGTTTTAAATTGATTTGGGGTTAACACAAGTTAGCTCAGGGTTGACCCAAGTTTGGTTTTAGTTGATTTGGGTTAACCCATGTTAGGCTGGGTCGACTCAGGATTGGTTTAAGTTCATTTGGGTTACCCGAGTTAGGTCGGATTGACCAAGGTTTGTTTTGAGTTGATTTGGGTTAACACGAGTTAGGTTGGGTTAACTCTAGTTTGGTTTAAGTTAGGTCTAAATTGGGTCAGACCAAAATTAGATTAAAGTTGGTTTGGAGTTAGGTTAGACCTATGTTGAATTTTGGGTCAAGTTTAGGAATTGAAACAAGCCTAAGTTGAGTAAGGCTTGAGGTAGGTTGTAGTTTAAGGTTTAGTTAAATCAAGTCTAAGTTGGGTTAGGTTAGGTCAAAGTTAGGTTAGACAAATGTCGAGTTTAAAGCTATGTTAAATTTAGGTTAAACATATGTTAGGTTTATATTCAAGATTTGGTTAAGTCAAGTCTAAGTTGGGTTAGACTTGAGTTGATTAATTTTGGATTAGGTCCCAGCTAGGTTAGACCTAAATTAATTGAGATAGGTCTAAGTTAAGTTAGACCAAAGTTAAGCTAATTCCATAATTAAATGGATAATGGTGAGATCAATCCTCCTCAAAGCTTTCATTTGGAAGTCATACTAAGGTTTTTAAGTTGGTTTTCATGTTTAATTTAGACTATTTGGGCTAAAATGCAAAATTTATGATTTGACAAATCTACCCCTATTGTTCTAATTTCATTTTTAAATTTTTAAAGATGAAAATTATTATTTTAGTGTTTAAGATTGTTTCCTTAATTTTTGTTTTTTAATTTTCATTTTAATTCATATTTTTCTGAATTTTATTTTACTTTTTATAATTATTTTTCAAAAATAATTATAATTTTGATAGGAAATTAGACATTTTGGTGTTAGGGATCTACAATCAGGAAACATCCCAAATGATAGAATAAATAATCCCTAAAAATTTCAAATTTTTATATTTATATTTTTTTATATAATTAAAATACTCTATGAGGTATTTAATTAATTAAAATTTAAATATAATTTAATTATTTTATTTTTTACTTTTGTTATTTTCTCCTCTATTCACTGAGTTAAAAAGTATTTTTATATTATTTTAGGATTTTTGATTTGTTGAGTAATGAATTTTAAAGTTTATAAGCATTTTATCGATTTAAATAATTCGGAGAACCCGAATTTCTTATTTATCTACGTCAGTGCGCATCATCTTCCAGAATGTCGAAACCCCACGTGGCGCTCCGTGATTTGTCGCGCTTTACACGTGTATCGCCTCGCTGGCATCGCTCGCTTGCACTCCCCCTCTGCGGTTTCGCCGTTCAAATTGATCTTCGTCATTCGTTTCGAATACAAGGAAACGAACGGCATCGGCTTTTCATCTCAAATGGTATGTGAACCGAGAACCATCCACACTCAAGGGTCAAGATCTAACTTGATACTTAGCCAAATCGCATGGGGTTTGTTCATATAACTTCATCTATGTGAGACAAACCTACCCATACGGCTAAGCGGGCATATACTGTAGTTTTGCTTCACAAAAGGTCTAACCGAGAGTAAAAATGGTGAATTCAAGCCATTACCTTAACCCAAGTGGTGAAACCTCGTTGGGCTTGACAGAGACGTGGCTCGGGTTAGTGTTGAGCTAGCTAGGTTAGAAGGTGCGGGAATAGTGAATTTTGACTGGGGGAGAGGTTTTAGGACCTTGTGAAGCTTGTGGAACAGTTAATTTTGAGTTTTGGTAAGGTCGATGTCAAAGCTGTAAAACACCTTGGATTTCAATGGTGAAATTGCGGTTGTGTGGTGGTGGAGATAGCTTGGAAATGGTGGGAAGTGGCCGCTAGGGTCTGCAGGAGTGTTTTTTGGTGTTGAGAGCTAAGGGTGACTAGAGAGCTTGAGGTGCCTCCAAGGCTCTCGGGTTAGCTTCTTTTATAACAATGGGAGGCCATGAGAGAAGCTCCGGCATGCTTGGGAGACTGGTGGCTTCTCAGAGAATGAGCAGGAGATATCCAGAGGCTCTTGGCAGAGATGAAGAGCTTTCTCCATTTTTGATGCCTTGAGCATGGTGGCTTCAATGGAGATGAAGGTGGCATAGAGAGGAGCTTAGAGTGATTGGGGGAACTTTAGGTGGGGTGGTTAGGACCAGAATTGGTCTGGTTTGACTCACCCTTGACCTAAGTTTGGTTCCCCAAGATTTGAACATGGGTGAGTTGGAGTTGGGTGCCAAGTGTTAGTCTCATTGGCTATGTGTGCATAATTTGTCTTTTTGTACTTGTTTTATGTTTAATTTTCTTTTAATTAATTCATATTCAGGTTGTAGTATCATGTTAGGTTATTTGGGTTATGTGAGCATGTGTGTCATGATTGACCCATAGGGAATGGGCCATGAGGGATGGGCCATGGGCTCTCTCATGATGGCTTAGGTTTACGATTAAGGTTGGGCTTTTGTAGTTAAGTTTAGCCTTAGGTGATTAGGGTTGGCCCAAAAGGTTTAGCTTAGTGAGTCTTCGTAATTTAATTTTGATATTTAAGTGTCTTTGACCTCAATATTTTGAATTGATTTTGATATTGTTTTAAGGAGTTTAGTTGTTCGCTAATCGACTTAGTGAATTTTGGTAATTTCAATTTTTTAGGATTAAGTTGGTGTGTTTAGAGTTTCCGTCAATTTTAAAGTTGGTTGGTGTTAGGAAAATCATTAGGTGAGACCAAAGTTTGACTAGTGACTCACCCTTTCACATGTTTTGAATTTAAATGTAATGGGGTTCCCAGGGCGCTACGGCCTAGGGCTAGCCACCTATTCAATGGACTTTTCCTAGGTCAATGAGATTTCCAGAGGTAGTCGATGGGTCATTAGGGGAATTCCTAGGGCTTTAAGTTTCATGGGCAACCTACGGAATCCCCGGCCTATAGGAATCCAACTTGGGCTTACCGCTGGGCTAGACCCTCAACTATCTCAACCAAGGTCACTAGGAAACCCTAATGCTATATCATAGGCTTCTATAGAGAGAAAAGAGGTCCTCACAAAAGTGAGGTCAACATGCTCATATCAATAATACAAGTGGATAATTGATGCTCAAGTGTCACTAATTCAGCAATAGAAAAATTATACGGATATAATTCTGCAAGATGAATCAATTGCCCCTTATCAAATGCAAAGAATGAATTATTTGGGTTTAAGCATGTCACACAAAAAAGTGGTTCAGTACTTAACTTCAGAGAAATGATTGCTCAGTTCTTAAAGTTACATGTCGATCACAATATAAAATAATTTAGCACGATAATCATGTAAATGTCATTTTTTTCACCTCTGCGTATTGACCAACGATTAACCTTGAAAATAAAGTTCATATATAGAATATCAACTTCAAAAACACTACAAGAAAGGCACTTCATCCGATAAAAGATTTCATCAATTCTCTCTCATTATTTGTGATCATTGCTTAGATACTTACACTAATTTCATTCAATTCTCAATACTCTGATCTTTCTTTTTTGTAGAGATTATGATAATTCATTTGTAATGCATAAAATATCAATCATTAAATGCATTGTAAAGCTAACATCAAAAGATTTCATTATACTAATTAAACACCAACTTCAACTGATTGTTGATCATATACCTCATCCTCCTTTACTTCAGATGCATGCATTCTCCTTTATCATCTGTAATCGTTGCTTGGATATTTGCACTAATTTCATTGCATTCTCGATGTCCTGATCTTTTTTTTGCAAGGAATATGATAATTCATTTGTAATACTTAAAATAACAATCATTAAATACATTGTAAAGATAAAGTCAAAAGATTCAATTGTGCTGATTAAAGCACCAACTTCAACTGATTGTTGAACATGTACCCATCCTCCTCTACTACCTCAAGTACTTCAATAACAGATGCATACATTTTTTTGAGAATGGTTAAAAAATGAAATTATGAGCTCCAACGGGATTCACCGGCTTGTTGCAAAGTAATTTCTTGATGAAAACCAAGAAAATTAAGTACCAATTTTAAGATTCAAAAGAATATTCTCATGTTGAATAGTTTTGAGAGCATCACTCGCCTTACATGAAGCTCCTACTGTATTAAAAATTATTAAAGTGAACTCAAAAAGATGTTTGACTTGCCAATGACTTTTTGTTATCGCTACTAAACATAATTGAATTTGAGGGGCAAACAATGAATGTAAAATGCTTGAGGATTATCATGAACAATAAGTGATTTTAATCCATTAAATTGGTCTCGCATATTAGATCCACCATCCTAACCTTAGCAATGTATTCTATGCAAATTTAATGAATATTTTGTTAACATAGATTCAATGGTTGTCTTAAGTGTAACTGCATTTATTAATGAAACATGGGATATCGATAAATCTTTCAATAACTTGTCATTTTTTATCAATATATCTCACTGCAATATTGATAAATCACGAGACTCATCCATTATAATAGAAATGTACGAATCAACTATATCTTTCATGGTAAGGACAAGAGTCTCAGCTGATGTTGCTTGACAAAGTTGTTTCTGAATCTTTGGTAAAGTCACAAGTAATTTTGTAATGACATTTTCAAATCTAACTTTTTTCACTTTTTCATTATAATTTGCAAGGAAGTAATTCCAAATAATTTCCTTGATTAATTGATTCAGACCACGAAAAGATAATCTTTGTCATAAAAGAAACCGAATACCATCAACTGTTGTTGTCAATATAATCAAATATTTTGTTTGTTTATTTCATCCTCACTCAACCATAAAGCGGAAACATTTTGTATTTACAGCTTCATTAAAACCTCACATTTTTGTTTTGTTTTATTGTGAGTACTATTATGTTCACCAACATAAGCTTTTTTTTTTCTTTCAATTTTTAAATCCTTCACTAACCAAAAAAAATCTTCACCGTCTTGATTGTATCAACCTGTTCTTGAGGCTTGAATAAATAACAAATAAAGGCAATATGTTTTATTTTTCTACACACTATAATCTAACCAAGTTGGATGCTCAACAAACCATTTTGAACTAAATCTCCATGTAATGTTACCCATCAATGTTTGAGGATAATTATGACTTATTAGTTGATATGATCCCTTCAACAAATATGATCTTCGCACTACATCTTTGTCATTAACATCATAGCTCTAAATCAAATGATAAAGTTCAAGATCTGCTGAAAGATTGTCAATATCAATTTTTGCTTGTTCTTTTCTCTTTAAATAATGATCCATTTATCAAAGCTTAAGAAAAATATCTTATTATCAAATATAAATAATTAAAAATTACTATTCAAATATTTATAATATGAAATATAAGTTCAACAAATAATTCATGAATGAAATAGTATACATCAAGATGAATGCACACATAAGACATCCGTAGTGTCTTCTATAGGCATTTTCCTCCTTTTATTGTCACAATCCTCAAACACATGATCATCAAAGAAACCAAAAGGCTATTATTAAAGCATTATAAATTAAAGTTTCCACATCAAATAAGCGCAAAAAATAAACTAATCCACGGGTCGTTTGATAAATTTCACTTCAGATTTTTTTATAAAACGTAAAGATAACGCAATAGTCAGATAAATTTTGTAAAGACAATTTGCTGTTAAACATGGAGCAGATAAAATGCAATTTTCTATGCAATCAATCCCATAAAGATACTGTCCCCTAAAAAGATACATACAGAGAAGCACCGAGTCAAAGGGAAAAAAAAATACATAAGAAAAAAAATTAATCAAGGCATATAAAAATCAAAATTCCAAACATATTCACATGCAATTATGAATGGAAAACAATTGAGTGGTTTTTCAGACCCAGCAAAAAAATATTTCTAAAAATTCTAAAGCTTTAAAATCATAAACTATAAGAGATTCCCAAATTCTTATAGTAAATTAAGCCCAAAAAAAAACACAGCATTAATACCAGACATTTGGTGGTTGTTGAATCAATCCAAAGAAGGAATTCAGACATCCATTCTAAGCACAAGCAATAAAAGTAAACAAAGAGACGCAATATCAATGAACTATATCTGAAACTTAAATTAGTTAAATGGTTTGCCATCAAATTCATATAGTTTACATACTGTTTCTCCACTCATAGTTACTTTCATTTGTGTAGATCAACTTTGATAATGAAGACCACATATTGCAACCTACCACTATTTTGAACCGACTGCACGGATAATGATTATATCATCCAAATTAAAGTAATAATAAAAAAGGGAATTTACATATATACCACCCAATTCCTAGGTATTTACGTATCTAACACCTAAATTTATCCTAATTTTTCATATCACAAAAAATACCACCATTTAAAAGATAGAAAAAGAAAAAGAGAATTAAAAGTTTAAAAGATGTAGATCGAACCTGAAATTCCGTAAGCTTCCCGCAGTTTTGCATATAGCCCAAATATAATTTCCCTCCAAAATGATTGGCCAAGGCCAATCGATGGTCACTGCAAATCAGTAATTAAAGGATCTATTCACAAGGCAACTTGTAAATTGTAGAAAAAGTTTCACCGAGCTTGACCAATGCCATAAATCCTACTAATTCTCATAAATCCTTGTAAAATATAAAACACACATTATTTAGCAGCAAAAGTTTCCTAGTAGAACTGGGCCCAAAAGCTAGCTGGCACAAGGTGCAATTTCTAAAATCAAAAGCTGATGATCCGAAACTGGATTTTATAACCAGTGACAATATACTGAACATGTTTAAAATAGTTTCAATACTAAGATCCATTTGGTTCTGTTAAAATGTAAAATTAAAAGTTGACCATAAATTGGGTAAGCACAGTGTTCAATCAATTCACATTTATTCAATCATCTGAATGATTCCCAGAAATAACAGTATTCACAAAGCAATAAATCTTTCCCTCTAGTTAAAAAACATCCTGTTTCTCCTTCACAAAAAATCAGTATATTGTTTTTACTTCCAGCTATTTTACCCCATAATTAACACAAGATAGTTAATCCGCTTAAGAAGCACAGCTAAACACAGCTTAAAAAAAAATCATAAAAACACAAGAAGCATTGAATGAACGAACTCACAATTTGAACATCAGCAGCAGTATACTTCGAAGAGTCCACTGATGATGGCTCTTGCCAAGCACCTAACTGAAGAGAAAAATGGTTAAGCTAAACCTAATTTAGGTGTGTAGGGCAATAACTTACAAAGCAATATCAAGCATATAGACAAGTCTCCATCTGAAAACATATATATATAACTAACAATTCAGTAGCTGAATATTTATTCAGTTCATTATTTTGTAAGGATCTCGCTTCATACATAGAACAGTCCTTAGGCGCCCATAGATGGAATCTATAACCCATTCAAATTTTAGCATGATTTGAAATTGACAAAGTTCTACCAACAAAACAAATACTTAAAAATATAAACAATCAAAACAGTTCTTCAGTGCCCATAGCAAGGAATCAAGAGTCAATCCAATTTTTATGATGACTAGGAATATTGACAGCCAAAAACCTACAAGTATGCAATTGAAAGCAAAAAGTGAAATCTAAATAATTAATTATCTAATATAGATTTGTTCATGTAAAATATTACAGTAAAAAATAATATACTAGAAGAGTAACCAGCAGCAACAGGATCCATATGCCTATTTCAAAAGCTGCGTTAGAAAAAGGACCACTTATTACGTATTCCGACAATGGAATCAAAACTTAACCAATCTTTATTACAATCCAAAATCTTGACATCAGGAATCTAAGTAACTATTCAAAAGATGTAGACAAGAAGCCATCAATTCACACTTCTCCATGTGCCATAAGAGAATCATCCAAAATAGCTCCAACATAGCAATAATCTGTAAATATCACCTTGATTTGCTTTTTTATTGTTTGATCTACCAGAAATCATTCTATTTTCCAAATGAGAAAACTATGACCCATTTTAGTTAATTTTTCTACCAATCAGAAATTCATTTTTTGCTGGCATTTATTACAACATACTAGGCATTCCATGGATCAAATAATTAATCTTATCATTCTTGTTCAAACAATAGATAAAATTTAGTACTCCGAATACAAATAAAGAGAAGCTAAATTAATAAGTCATTGCAACAAACTTAAGCTAATACAAACAGAGAAATCCATCACCAAATAGAACAAGATCACCGTCCTGGAGTGCAGGAATCAGGCGGCCAGGGGGCTGCGCGCATAGCAAAAATCACATAAACACTGGAATAACAGTATCAAATCAACCCCTAATGTTTGGATTAATACTCAAGAATGATGGATTAAAACAATTAACTATTAGCAGAAAAAAAAAAAGGATACATTTCTGTCGGTATGAGGAGGCGTCTTGTGCTCGCAGGGCCGTCAAGGTGGAAAGCATGTGGGAAGAAGCAGGACAGAGAAGAGAGTTAGCAGGTCACCTTATCATCAATCATGAATGTTTTCGACCATGACAGCAACGGCACCCTGGATCTGGATAACAAATTTGGGGATTTCGAAGGCCTTCGTGCGCCGATCCCGTCGTTCCTTCCCAAATAGCCTGCGGTCAGCCACTCACAAGGTGGCCCCCGCCGCAGAAGAGTCAAAATGCCGCCTTGCTGAAAGAGGTCTCACGAGAGGATGCCCTAGAGTCGAAAGCTGAGCGCTTTGGGTGGAAGCCGAGCGGCAAATTAGGTCTTCGGTCTCCGGACGTGTGCTGTCGGCGAAATTCTTCAGGGCGGGCGGCTGATCTCCCTCGGTAACAGGACACAGAGTAGATCAACTGCCACAGAACAGAGTAGAATTAGGAAATATTATTTCGGCCACGTTTGACCTGATAAAAGGTTGGGGGCTGGCATGAGTCAGAACACAAGAGACCGAGGAATTATTTGGTCTAAAACATACGACTTAAATATTAGTTAAATTCATCTAATATTTTATTATTGATACTAATTAGATTTTGAACCTCAAAGCAGAAGGAGATGAAAAGCAGGCCAGGGGAGTAAGGATAGAAAAAGCACTTGTGTGCGAAAGAGTTGGCGCGGTGGATATCGGCGCCGCCGCTCGTCTCCGCTTCCACCGCGCCGCTGCAACCAAACGACGACGTTCGGACGAAGCCCGCTGCGACGCCCCGCAACGCGAAGAAAAACCCTAACAAAATAGGCCCCAAGTGCTGTGAAATACGGGCGGCTGAATGTTGATCCGACGAGGAACAAGATAAACTCGGTCTGGAAAAGTTTTAGACTACAATTGTTAGTCATGAGCTGAAAGATTGAAGTATTGAAGTTTAATAAAAGTTCGTCCCCTAATTTTTGAAAATGAACAAAACTTAAGTTTTAAAACAGTTCAGAGTAATGATGATTAAGATATGTCATATGAGTTCTACTTTGAAGTGGTTAGGTAGGGATTCAACTTAGTAAATGATTCATTTAAAGTATCGGTCAAAAGAGAAAAAAATATCATTAGTTGATTATGCATTCGTTTAATTCCCTAAATCAAATGAAAAGTCTAAAACAACTTTGCTTCCTAACCAATTTGCATAAATTCAAAAGAGATATTCATGTTCCAATAAGTTCATGTGGATAGCTTAATTATTTCTTATAGATTCCTCCTGAAAATTTTTAATCACGATTAGTTTTAACATACTAACTGGCAAAGTTAAAAGTTTATGAAATCCTAAGTTATTCCAACGCCATTTAGAAATTTCACACAAAATTCACACCGATTTGCTTCGCCGTTATCCCTAACTTCCACAACAAACAATAACATAAAATAATAATAATATCTACTCAGTAAGTACGCCAAATTTTATCAACACCAACATTAAATTAAATGTAATACCCACATACAAAGGTCTCAGAATTGTCTTAAAGAAGAAAAAACAAAAACTCAGAATACTTATCTCTCGTAAGTCTAGCAAATGCAGATTTAGAAGCACACTGACAGTCTCTTTATCTCGCAAACTCTCTTTATTCTTGCTTTAAGAATTTTAACTTCCTTGCTAGATGTGTGGTATTCTCTAAAATTTCCTTTCCCTGCAAGGAAAGAAAAGAACAAATCCAAAAGCTTTGAATTCATCTCTTTTTACGTTCTTTTTCATATGATCTCGAAGTCTGAACTGTTTCAACTGCCAACTTTAGTTTTGGTCGCATAGGCGCCTAGCTCTCAGTTTAGAACTGCACATCTGGCGTCTAAGCGTTCACTATCGCAGAGCAAGCTCTCTATTTATTTCTCAAATTTAGAAGTTTCTGACGTCTAAGAGTCAAGTGTCCAGGCGCCTATGGCCCTAGTAGTACATTTCTGCTTCAATTTCCATTATATTTCAAATCGCTTCATGATGTTTTCCATTCCTACTGTATCCAACAAAAACCTTCTTCAAAATACAGTATAATCATATAAAAATCAAAAATAAAAATAATAGCAAATGCAAAATTATTAAAACATCACCAAACATCAACTTTTCGGATTAAAGATAGTTGCAATTTAAAATCATGATAATTATTATAATAGTTAAAACAAAATTAGACTACCTTATGTACTTTTTGAATTAAAATGTAAAGTAAAAATTAGTTAAAATAAAATCTAGCAAAAAGTTATATGGGAAAAAAATTGAGTAAAATTAAAGTAAGTCTAAATATATATATATATATATATATATATATATATATATATATATATATATATATATATATATATATGTAATATTCTTTAAAATCTAGTAAAAAATTTATGCATGGTCAGGGCCCTCACGAGCCAACTATAAAAGGAACTGATTTTATGAGTCTTCTCCCCACCTAAGTCCATTAAAACATTAAACCTAATAAACAAACATATTGAATGAAACTTTATCCAAGCACACAAGCCCGAGCAGATAGCACTAGAGTACGAAAGGTCGAATGGTTGACGTAAATTATCTTGCTATAGAGAAAAAAATTGTGTACGTTACACGGAAGTTACACGGGAGTTACAAATGGGTTATAACTCCCTTGTACCTCCGTGTAACTCCTCTGTAACCTTGTAACATTTGTTACCTACAAATGGATGAAATAGAAGCGCACGGTTTACAAGTGAGTTATACGGGAGTTACAAGGAGGTTATAACACGCTTGTAACCCCCTTGTAACCCTCGTGTAACCCTCCGTGTAAACTATTACGTACGCAGCTCCTGCATACGGTTGACGTACGCAATTTTTTTCCCGCTGCAAGACCAATACCTGCAACGTGAGACTGCCCAGACATCATACATAACTTAACAAAAAATCAACTATGACGCCAACATCAGAGATAATATAATATATACGCATGAGATGGAACATGACAAGTAGTTAGAACTCCCAAATAAATTGAGTATAATCATGATTAATGTATATTTTTTAATAAGAAAATTCTTCTATATAAATGAGGAGAGCTAATGCAAGGGAAAGAACCATCTCTCTCTCATTGAACCCATGATTTAATACCGCACATCCCTTCTTTCTCTTCTCATGAACTCGCACTCTTTTTCTCCTTCGATAACTCGGTGTGATTCCATCGGCAAAACATGATTCAATATTTTGACCTGCATGAGAACGAGAATATGGACGAATATCATCAAACCACATAAAACAAAGTCCGTTTAAGGAGGCGGTGCAATAGCAGTGCGGCACCGTACCACAATTTTATATGTTTGGGTAAACTACATTTTAATAGTTTTTTGAAAAAACTGCTGCTGAAATATGTGTTTTCCCACCGGCTCTGGCCAGATGTGTAGCAGCTTTTTAGCTACGGTTTGACTTTTAAAAAATAAAAATAAAAATTGTAATTATAACCGCAACTTTTTGAACATCGATTATTTTTCAACAACTTCACAACGGCTAAAAAGTGTATTGTACTTTTGAAAAGTTAAAATTCATTTTTATGTGATATAAAAGATTTGAGTGGTCTAAGTGTAAAATTTGAGAACTATTGTGCCAAGAATATTATTTGTCCCTAAATATTATGTAATAAATTTCCAATGTAAATTGAGTATTTCCAATGTAAATATTAAAATTTAAGTGTTTGGTATGTAAAAATTATGGTATATATGTAAATGTCCCTAAATATTATGTAATAAATTTGTTTCCTAAACTGATCATCTCAAGATACTAAGTTTTAAACACCACAAATCCATTATGAATAATTTCATCATTGCCCGACTCGATCATTTAAGGGTTTGTGTGTGGAAGTTGCAGTTCTTTGAAGAAACAACACGAGCTGTTGACAAGAATGCTCATTGTTCAAAAGAAAATCGTACTACAACTTTCTAAAGAACTTACCGTAGAATCAGATATAATGGAAAACACAGTTTTTAACTTTAGTTTTTTGAGAATGCTGACCAAAAACAGCTTTACTAAACAGGAAAAATTGCAATGCGGCGCCATTTCGCCGCCTCAAAATGCATGCTAAATTAGATGAGCATAATTTTGATTTGGACGAAATGTCCACGATCGAATGGAGAACGATTGACTTATCATAAAAGAGCGTGTGCTAAAACCAATTGAGAAATGGTGAGCTTGTTTATGTCAAACCTAATGTGTGCTAGATTTGATCGAGTTGAGACATGTTTGATTAAGTTGTGGTTTGGAACTACAATGATTAGGCTGAAGAGGCTCGAAGCAAATCAAAATATCCATGCAAAAATTAAGCTGGGCATGATGAAGGTAAAGTCAACCAACTCACATACATGTATACGTTAGATCTTAAATTTAAGACTTTATGACTTTGATTCACCTGAGTGCTAGGTCAAATGGGCTGCACTTGTTAAAAATATAAGTAATTATATAATAAGCAAAGAATTTTAGCTTATGACATGATCACATTAAAATTTAAGATTTAGTCATCATTTTTTTTAAATTAAGTATATAGATTCTTATGAATAATATTCAAAGCAAGATATCTAAGTAAATGTATTTGTATGTCCGAAAAATGTCAACAGTAGCAGAGATTGGTTGAGCACCTCACTTGGAACGGACACCTCAGCGACCGACTGGTCACGTTGCCGGATGGAACCGACAACAAAGAGGTGTCAGACATACGAAAATAAGTCAGATATACGAAAAGATGCCCATAAAAACAATAATAACTAGTAACTCTCAGAGATAATAATAATAGGTAACTTCCATGGACATAATAACTTGTATCTCGTAGGTGAATAATAAACTCTAACTCCCAAGAGCATAATAATTTGCAACTCTCAAGGTAATGATGTAATCTTCTAAATACTCTCTATAATCTATAAATAGGAGGATCTTTATTCATGTAACACAGAGAAATGGGAGGAGGACATTTAGCCTTTCCAAACATTTAAGAATTACACTCTCATTTTTTTGTAGCAACTTATTCAGTATATAAAATGAGTCTCAGAGCTTGGGAACCACCCCCACCGGGCCACACTGGGGCAAATAGCTATAAGTCTCTCTCTCTCTCTCTCTCTCTCTCTCTCTCTCTCTCTCTCTCTCTCTCTCGGTCCCTACGCTCTATGTCCTGGGCATAGTTTACAGGACAAATTTAGATTCAACAATGTTACTGGTAACTTTATTGTGACATGTCATAAAATATATTTAAGATTAAAAAAAATTAGAAAACATACGATAAAAAGGAAACTTATAATTAGAAATAGAAAGATAAAATATATGTTATTCAATATTAATTATGTAATACTCATGCTTATTAGTTAATATTATTAACATGCAAAATAATAAATTGATGTTACCTTACTATAGTTTGAATCAACTTTATAGAAAAGAAGAGCATGCTAAATTAAAGCCCCATAAATAAAATGAAAATAAAAATGCTCTAAGGATATTATGTTGTTAATAAATATTTAAGGAAGTTAAAACTATATTTGTAAAGTAAAACTAAGACAAATTATGTTGTTTGAATGTGATATGAGGCTGTATAATATTGAAAGGAAAGAAAATATTATCCCAAACAAACACTACATGAAAGGCGACTTTCTCAATATGGAGAGCTCTGAAATTCTCTCTTATTCAAATTTCCATAGTTGAAACATGTTGATTACTGAGCTATAAGTTCAGATAATTAGAATCTGTTTAGGATGGCAGTACCTTTTTTTAAAAAAAAATGAGAATAAAAGTATGATGAAGAAAAAATTATAATGACAATAAATAACGAAAAATAATTCTCCAAACAAAATTATAATGACAGTCTGAAATGCAAAACAGACAGACACTGTCCCAAATAGGCCGTAAATCACAATGAATAACAGCTTTGGCCTCACGAAATAATAAATCCATCTCATAAGTTTAACTCGTATAAATACATATAATTAAAAATTATGTTTTACATGTACCATTTGAATACTTCATGGTCATAAAACATTAACAACAACAACATCTTTATCCCACTAAGTGGGGTCAGCTACATAAATCCTTCTTTTGTGTCATATTTAGTGTCATATTTTCATTTAACTCTAATAAATTAAGATCATTTTTTATATAATATGCCCAATTCTTCTTAGGACTATCTTTGCCTTTCTTAACATAAATCGAATCTAAAATATCCATCCTTATCAGATCATCAGATCCTATTTAGTGTCATATTTTCATTTAAATCTAATAAATTAAGATCATTTTTTTATATAATATGCCCAAGTCTTCCTAGGACTATCTTAGCCTTTCTTAACATAAATCGAATCTAAAACATCTATCCTTATCTTATCAGATCATCAGATGGTCAATGTTTAAAATGATCAAACCATCTAAGACAACTCTCTCTACTTATCACAGATATATTCATTTCGTATTTTATCTCTAAATGTAAAGCCATTCATCCACCTAAACATAGAAACCGATCGAGTATCCCCACGCTTCATTACAAACCACAAAATTCAACCAAAATTCAACCATAATATAATTCTAACGAATCACTGATGCATTTTGAATAAAAAGACCAAAAAAATCCTCTTTCGATAATTAAGTAAAATTTTCAACCGCAATATTACAATGAAGATATTGTATAAAATGCAACTATAGTGTTCTGCATGCTCCACATTATTCAATCCGAGCAGAATGTCAAAATGATCCTCATCACATGCCTATAAAAATGCTAAACTAATCCCTGAACTATTCTAAATGTTGGCCTCATCTCATATAATAAAATATAAAGACATTATAAAACCCAAAACAAGGACTTCTTTTTTTCCATAGAACAAGAGCGAAAATGACAGTAAAATAAGAAATCATGAAAGAAAAATGTTTATTTCCCAAAGAACTTGGTGCCAACAGCAGTATGCTACAGAAAGAAAATTTGATCAAATGATCCCTATCCAACTCTCCTAAATGATATGTTAACAGCTACAGCTAAGAATAGAATACAACATTAACTCCTTTCTTCTTTTCTACCACCTAAGCTGTCGTCCACCTTCAGGTCTGCCTCATTCCACGCCACTGGACTACGCATTTTCTCCTTGGGAAAGCCATCGTTCTCCTCGAACAGACATCAAAATCATAACTTTGCAGAGAACAATGTAGAGATAGCCATTAATAATGATAAAAATTTGACTTTTAGAAGTCGAGCTTAACCCATTCAAACCGTCCCGGCAGTGGACAATCATTCACAGGATCAAAGTTATACCTGCAGATTCAGCTCAAACTTCAAATCAAGTTCTGAAAATTTTAATAAAAGAGAGAAATTTGCAAGGAAAGAAAATGTACTTTTCAATAAAAGTTCGCTGTTGAAGGCGCTCAGAGCCTGCGAAGAACTCTTCCATCTCATGTGTGCTGGGTATGTTTAGATGCGTTGCGTTATGTATTCTGAAGTTAAGAGCAGCTGTAGCAGTGGGCCTGGTGGTGGAACCAGGAGTACTTAAAGTTTCAGAATTTCTTATCAAGCTGCAAGGTGTTGTTTCCCTAAAATTCAACAAAGGAGAAAGGAGCACATTTGAACTTTATATTCTAACTATTAAATATGCAAACATGTAAAAAAGTTAAAAAATTTCAGAAAATGATATGTATTCAGAATAATAATTCTAGCTGCAAACAAAACTAGAGTTAAAGTGCAACGCTAAAGCAACCAACAAAGCACATCCAAAGGAGCATCACGTGAGCAGTTTAGAATAAAACAGGCCAAAAAAAAGTGCATTAAAAAGCGTGCTCAGAGTACTTGATAGCTTCAGACAACAAAACTCAATATTCGGGGAGAGCAAATAATGGCCCAATCCTTGCAGGCAACATTGGCACATTGCTTCTCATAATAGTCAGGCAGAAATGAGAGGAAGCCCATATAAGCTTCTTTATTACATTTTGGTAGCAAATTTCTTAAATACAAAAATAAAAAAATCATAACAATATAAAAGGTTAAGATTTACATACATGCCAATACATATATTAAATAGACTGTGCATTTCACTTTTTTTAAATGTTAAAACAATGATTGTTTTAATGTGAGGCATCAATGCAAAAAAAAGTAAAATTTAGGTGTTAATATGTAAATACATAGAGGGTGGTATGTATTATAAATGCCCCAAAAAACAAATTTTAATGATGATAAATATAGCAATCATTCAGCACAATGCACACTGAGCAATAATTGAGATTGCAGCTGATGGAGAAGAAAGACAAGCTAACTTTTCCACTTCAACTGATCGCTTGTCATTACCCTTAAAAGAATGGAGCCAAGTGAAGGCTCCTGGTACCCACTCTATTCAGATTTTGCAATATTTGAATAGCCATGAAAGCATACTGAGCAATAATTGAGGTTGCAGCTGATGAAGAAGAAAGACAAGCTAACTTTTCCACTTCTAACTCTAGCCTGTCATCACCCTTAGGAGGAGAATGGAGCCAAGTGAAGGCTCCTGGTACCCACTCCATTCAAACTTTGCAATATTTGAATAACAATGAAAAAGTACATTGTTTCAAACATTGCCAAATAATATGTAGAAAGCCACCACCTTTTGTCAATTTTCAAAGAATGAAACAAAACTACCCTCTTAAGAAAAACCTAAATCTCTAAAATATTCTGCTTGCAAGCAAAAAATAAAGAAAAAAAGGGTTAAAAACAGAGTATTAGTAATTACTGAACTTGCATGTGAGAATCAGGAGAAGATAGTGAGCTCTAGTTGCCATAAGTTGCAGAATATGAAGGGGAAAAAAACTGATTAGAGATATAACAAGAAAGAAGCATGTGCTGGTCAAATAAGGAAAGCTACGAAAAAGATTTAATTTTTTTCTATGTGACAACAAGAAATGCGAGTGCTTTCTTCACTCTAAAAGGCTGAAATGGCTGAAGTAAGAGTAAGTGAATAAATAGCGCACCTATTCACTTAAATCAGCTCCTTCTTCTTCAATTAGAACTAGGATAGATGAAAACTAAGCTTGTTACAGCAAAGAAGTAAATTTTCGACGTCACCTCGGAACTAAAAAAACCCTAACCTAGAAAAGGAACCTGGTTCCAAAACCAAGTTAAACGCTTAAATACGAGATCTCTCTGCTGAAAAAGCCAAATATATCAAAATTCTACAAAAATCTAGCAACAATCAACGGAACTGGAAAGAGCTTAGGTTTCAATTTTTAATTTTTTTTTTTTTCAAAGACAGATTAAGCCCCAGTTACACAAAACTCAAAAAAGTAAACTAAAAAAAATAAAAAAAAAGCGGGGAGGAGAGTTGGGGGGAAAGAGAAGAACCCCACCTATCCCTTGCGTCGAGCTCCAAAACATTCTCCCCGAAAGAAACCTCCAAGCCGGCGTCGGCCTCTGGCGAGGCCGCCGCCGCGGCAAAAATCTTAGACCCCTGCAAATCCTTCGTCTTTGCGGCGTAGGTAGGCTTCTCCAGGCGGCGACTGCGAAGCTGAAGGTAGCAGGAGGAAGAAGACGAATTATCAGCCTCGGGGGAAAAAGATGACTTCTGAAGTCGCTGAAGTGCGAGAGTTCTGGCTCTAGTCCGTACGCCTATGGAAGACTGAGCTGAGATCTCCATCACCGCCACCTCACCGTTGAGCTTAGATTTCCTCATGTACTTACCCATTGCTCCTGCAACCTTAACTCATGCAAGCTTAGAAAGAGCTTCAGCAGAAAGGAGAGAGGAGTTAGTCGGAAAAGGAAGCAACTTTCTTCCGGCGGCTAAGAGAGAAGGGGAAACACACGAGCTGGAAGCAGAGGGAAGATGGGAGAGGAGAATAGGAGTGATGTAGATTGGAAAGAGAGGTATGACAATAACAGGGGAGAGCTCTGTAATGTATACCAGAGTATTCCTTGGGACATATACTCCCAAAATAAATTTATATAAAAATCACTTTTTTACATCAATATTACTGTACGATTTATTATTTATAAAATTAATATTTTTTTCATCATATTACTGTACCTCATAATTTTCATTTTTATTGTAATTGTTTTTTTTTTATTATTATTTTTTATACATCAATGCCTAATTTATAATTTAGTAATACTTAAAAATAGTGTTTTTACATGGGAAAAAAATTGATAAAAATACTTTATATACATAATTAATTTAATTTTCTCATAATAAATTTATATTTAATAGAAAATTTAGGCTATATATGACTCAAAATACATCTAATTGGCTAAATATATTCATTATTTGTTTATTTAGAGAAATGTGCTCAAAGTTCATTATTAATCAATTTACCCTTATGATATTATGATATTATAAGCCATAACCTTCCACAATCACATCCCATACTTTCCATGTTCCAACCAACTTTTTAGTTAAGATTAGTGTATTTTTAATGTTTCATCATTGCCAAATGTAGGTTATGATGAGAGAGAGACCAGAGAAGAATCTTAGGTTTAATAGACTAGAACTTATAATAGAGGATTTGAACATTATTTTAACATTGCTAGTACATTATATCCTAATAATTAATGTACATCATTCAAGATTTTAAATTTAATCCACACATGGTTTAAACATAATTTTAGTCATTCTATTGTCTTCATTACCTCGATAGATATGATTGATTTAGGTGGCTTGTTTTGTGTACATATTTCAATTCTGATTAGGGTTGTCAAAAAGACTTGTTGTTGTGAACAACTTGTGTTCGACTTGTTGAGATGCAAATAATATAATAAGTATTGCATGACTATAAGGTGCTTGCATGTATGCACAAAGATTTCTTAGAGGGAACTAGTAACATTTAAAGTTTTAGTTAGCACTAGTAAGTTGGTTTAGTTGAGTATATGCAACTTATGATTTGGTTTATTTGTCATAAATATTTTTTATTGCATAAAGTTCATATTTCCTTTCAAGTTCAATATGAATAGAGTTTTTAGCTTCCAATTCCTTTTTAATCTATTCTAACTCATGCAAAAATATGTAGTATTGGTTTTAGACTTGTAACTTGAATCAATTTTGCTTGGGGAAACACAAGTGCGTCGTTTAAGAAATAAAGTAGAATTGAGTCTATGATCATTCCCATGAGGATAAATGATGAGTTTCTCAAATTTAGCTTAAGCATTGTTCAAAACCATATTTTTTATTCAGAATGAAACCTTTTAAGAATGATTTATAATTTTTTTTTGAAAGTGATTAAATACCCAAATATAAAAAATCCTATGAATTTACAATCTAACAAGTTAAAATTTGTGATAAAGTTCTCATTTAAAGACTATCCTTTAAATAAAACAAAGGATTAGTATAAAGCATTCGTCAACATAAAAAACCATAGTTTCCAAAACCCTAATGTGATATGTCTATGTAATTAGTGATTTCAAAAATTAAATTTTTTATTTCCCACAAAGATTGCTAGGGTTCAAAAACAATAGTTTTATTCTCTTAAAGCCTACTATGAATCTCCTAGCATAGATAAAGACACTGTCGAAATCTTTAAAATAGACCAAAATTTTAAACAAAAGTGAGGCCATCATTGATGCTAAATGAAAATGGATGAATCACAAATAAGCCTTGGATTTAATTTGCAATAAAAAAATGTTTTTCACAGTGTTTTAATGTGTAAACTATAATTCCATATGAAAATTTCTTTGCCTATCATGATTTTACAAAAAAAAAAAAAAAAAAAAAAAAAAGAACTCCGAAAACATTTCATTTCAACTATAAAGTAAGTCTTTAAAAAAGATTCATACAGAAGAAATCAACAAATGAAGAACTCGGGTTTCTTAAGAGAAAAAACAATGAATTTGCCCTTGTCAATTGCTCATTCTCCTCCTACTTGCTTCTTCTCTTGCACCACTAGACCAAAAAACTTTTCACTCGCTTTATGCACTCAAACACACGCAGGCGCGCACGCACACACACGCGCACACGCGTAGCGTACACATGAACGGGCGCATACGCACCCACACACACACACACACATGAATTTGTCTCTTTACTATCACTGTGATACCTTAGACTGCCCTCTTGCCACCCTTCTTAAGTTTTTACCGCTTCACAACCGACAGTCTCCCCTAATTGAATTTGAACTTGAATAACAATATCAATCATGTTGTAGTGCTATGACGCCTGTTTTATAGCGACAGAGTACTGGCTCAACATGCGACACTGAAATTATAGTACCGCAATTCCAAGCTTTATATTTGTTAGTTTGATGTCAATAGCATTGTTGTGCTCTAGATGATGGTGAACGGACACAATAATATCAGATAGTCAGTTTTAAGGTGTTGACCTCTATCCCTTTTACTTTCTTGAGTTGTTACTAACGACATTGCATAGCTCAAAGTAGTGGCATTGTGATGCTCCAATCCAACTTTATACTACTAGATAATTGGCATTATGATTCCAAGCTCTATAGAAAACTCATCTTCGGAGATTCCAACATGATGCCGATGTGTTGGGCATGTGATTGCAACACTCTAGTGACTTTTACTAAATCCTACTGAATTTATCCTTAAGGGTTTTCCGACACAAATAATATAAATAATTAAGCAATATATGTAGGAAAACAAGTAATAAAAAAAAATATTCAGACATAATTTTAGTTGTTTTTTTCCGCTCAACATAAAACATTTTACATTAGAATATTTTTTAAAAACAATTTGAAAATATTATCCTATTATTTCCTCATTAAAAGTAATTTATCGATGTTACACTTTAAATTTAATTTACTTATATCATTGTTTTTGTCAGCAAACCTCATTTTATTTATAAGAATGAAGTTAATTTTTGTTATGGTCAAAACAACATTCTCATTGCTAGAACTATAAATCTCAGTCTACCACTATCTCTAATTAAGCTTTTAAGGTCATTTATTTCTTCTTTTCTTCCAATATTATCTATAGCTCTATAGTTGAGATTCTATTTGTATACTATAATAGATAAATAGATAATCTTTTAGCTTAGATAAAACTATAATATTTAATTATATCTCAAGGTTTAGTAAAGCATATAAACATTTATTTACCCATTCAACCATATGAGATTCTTTGAAAATGTAAACAAAAAGGTGAAAAGTTTAATAAATTATGATGTGTATCACATAACATAATTTATTCAAAATTTTAATTAATCTAGTTAAGGATATTACTTAAGTGGTTTGGCTATTTAAATTAAATATGATTATATTCTAAAAATTACTATCATACGTTTAATTATAATTTTAAAAATTTTTCTTCATTATAACAAGTTTATTTTTTTAAAAAAATTTGCCTTAAAATGCATTGTACAACATGATATGTTTATACAATACAGTCTATTATAATTAATTCTGATTAATTGTATAATAATTATTTGTATAGACCTTCTTGTGTGTGTAGTAGATCTCTTAGCAAGCACCATACATAAATAAGTCAAAATAAGACTATGAAAATCAATATGCATTTTATATGGTTGTAAGTTTTAAGGCTTTATACATATACATATACATATACATATACATATATATACATACATATACACACATATATATACATATATATGTATTGATTTTTTATGATATATATATATATATATATATATATATATATATATATATATATATATATATATATATATAATCTAGTACTATAATATGTATTTTGAGTTATAACTTTTCCCAAATTATCTAATGCTTTTATTTTTCTAGTGCTTTTTATGTTTTATTTGAGTATGTTTAACATTAGAATTATCATTCTTCCATTATGTATTTATATTATTTATACTAAAATCTGCATAAATATCTCACAATAAAATGGGCTCAACTAATTAATGATAGGTGAACATCAAACTATTTAAAGTACAATAAAAGAACTTAAGGTCAATAATATCCTCACATAAAGAGTAGGGTTTGTTTTGCTCAAAATTTAAATTTTTATACTAAAATATACTTTATTGCAATATTCATGATATATATATATATATATATATATATATATATATATATATATATATATATATATATATATATATATATATATATATATATATATATATATAACCCACATTTGATCAGCCCTTTTATGCGTATGCACATGCAATTTAATGAATTCTATTACACTGTGAAATTCAAATTTAAACTGTTATGTGAGCGAGAAGCTTGAGCAACCATTAGCAGAAAAAGTGCTCATTAAAATCCTAAAGCCATTAGAGCAGATTCAAATCTATGTAATTGATTCAATTTAAAGCAAAACAGATGTGAGTGACTGGCACCTAAGCGCCCAAGCTAGGCGCTTAAGATAAAGTAGACAATGCTATAGTGACCGATTCAAGATCCAAACTCAGCCAACAGATAGTAGATCGACACACAAGCCCCATATCTAAGTGCTCATGCATTATAATTGCACATATAATTGGGGAGCTCAACTTCAAGACATTCAATCTAATTGTCTTGGCCCCAAGATAGAGTGTTTGATGCATAGGGGCTAATAGGCACTAGCCTCAAATTTTAACCTAATTTCAACAACAAATTTTACCATAATTCAAACAATTGATGTAGTATTACTCAAGAAATCATTAAGGATAAATTAGAGAACATTTGAAGGATTGAAATGAAGAGTTTTGGTAGCTATCTTCTTGGACTTTATTGGCCTAAGATTTCCTTGAAGGCAACCATTAAAGCATATTCAAAAGGCTAGATTGTGAAAAACAGATAAAGATTGAATGAGCAAAGCAAGAGCTTCTCTCTGAGCTTGTCATGATATGTGCTCTAGTTATGTGATAATTATGTCAGTGTTCATAGATTATCCTTTTTCTTTTACTTAATCATGCATTATGCCCCTTTCAAATGATTGGATGCAATCAAGATGATTTGTATTAAGGAAATTCGTTTGAAATCAAGAGGCCAAGAACAAACTTGTCTTAGATAAAATGCCATAACAAAGGAACTGTAAGTTAGAGATAATTGTGAAGAACCCATGTAGTTACCAAAAATTGTTGAAAATTATTCTTTCCACTTAATCTTACATTGAGAAATGAATATATTATGTGGAAATAAAATAGAAACATTAGGTTTTGACAAAATGTTAGCAACCACTTTGATCAAACTTCAATAGAATTGTATTATGTCCTTCATTGATTTAAAAACCTCCCATTCAAATTATCATAAGTGAGATAAAATTCTTTGGTCCAAATTTTAATCCTTTGCTCCATTGATCTTATTCTTTATTAGTTCGCTTAGTCTATCATTTAAGTAGATTTAGGTTTTTCTTTAATTTAGCCAAACTTCGTTGTTTCGACTATATACATGACAGACAATCGACCCAATTTTAATACATGATGTTCGATTCTTTATGGGGCAGTACTCTTACTCGTTCTTTATTATTTTTTTGACTGTGGTACCAGACATGAGTGCCATCTGAGTACAATACTTTACAGGACGATCGAATATCGAAGAAAAATCGATTTACTTTTTATTGGACTTAATAATTGCACTATCTTAACATAATTTTTCATATTGTCATGGCAATTGGCAAAGTAAAATAATAATAATAATAATAATAATAATAAAGGAACATTGAAAAAAACTCCTCTAATTCTTTTCTATTTACATATCTAACACTTATATTTTAATTTTTACAGATATGTCATCTTACCTATATATGAAGAAGTGTAATTCGCTTTATTTTTCTAAAATTAAAATAGCCATATTTTTTATTTGATCAGAAATATTTGAGTGGTATAAATATTAAAAATAAAGATTAATGGGTAATAATGTAAAAACATAAAATTAGGTGGTATGTATGTAAATGCAAAAAAAAAAAGAAAATTAAAGTTGTCATTTGTTCCCCCAATCTATATGAATTTGTGGGGAACCTTTCTGTAAGAATTTGGATCCTCTTCAATTAAAAATGTGAAGTTAAATATTCTAATCATATGTCCATTTTCCAAGAACAATTTTACAGAAAACAACATAGTTTTTTTTTTATAAAATTATGTGATTTTTTTTATGGCAATTTTATTCACAGTGAATGATCTGAAATAATTGATAATTCCAATCTAAATTTTTAGAATTATATGAACTAAATGTTTTGAAAATTTTCATTTTTCTTTTTGACCAATATATCAAGCATTCAAAAACTATTTGAACTCAATATACATATATGTGCCGCCAGTCATGACTTGTTGGTAGAGCACCCTCTTTGAAGGTCGTAAGTCCCCTCAAGTCACGGGTTTGAATCTCCCTCTCACCACTTGCCAGCAGTGAGGGCGGTCCTCAAATAGTTAGGCACATGAGAGTGGCTGGAGGCTCCCTCCGACCATTCTTTATAAATATAATAATAACAAACTTTTTAAGGCCAAATTATTTGGCTATGTCATGTGGATTATTCATTTGAGGTTTGAAGTTCAACAACTCAATAAAAGGAGGCTGCTTCTTCTTCATACCCGAATATAAATTGAACCGGTGAGTTCAACAAGATAGATCATTGAAATTTGTTGAATAAGACATGAAACCATTTCCTACTAGAGAAATCTACATAAACACCAAACAATTTTATGAATTTACATATTTAACAACCAAGGTTTGATACTTACACTTTTATCACCTTTGTGTCCTAAACTTGTATTCAACTTTTTAAAAAGAGTGATGTTGGTATATTTGTTGTGATATTAAAAATTTGAGGGGCATGCATGCATATATGAGACTTTGGGTGATAGTTATATAAGTACATAAACTCTTGGGATTTATGAAATGTTCTTATTAGATTGCAAGAAATCTATATTGTTGGGATCTATGAATTGAACGGCACAATGGTTGTTTGAATCTAATTGCACATTAAGTTTACAAAAAAATAAGAATTTTTTAGTCAACTTGTACTTATGTAAACTTTTTTATTTAGCTAATGTAATGTAGATGATTGTTTGATGTGCATACACTATGTCATTTTTAATTACTAATAACTATTTCTATTTTATTAATGTTGAAGATATGATAAGTGATTTGTAATGAATATAACATCATTATGACAATAATAATCACTTATCAGATGATTTTATTAATGATGATGAAGAGCTTTTCAAATTGTCATTCTCATAAATTGAGAATGCATCATTAAACATAATCAAATGTACATGTCTCAAATGTGATGACAGGCTTGGAATATGATGAAGTTTATTCATACATATGAAAATGTCACAAATCGTATATATCATAAAGGGTTTTACGAAAAGTTATTTAATCGGCATTCTTATGATAAATGATTAATAAATGATATTATGAGATGTATTTAATCTTGAATCTTATGTTAGCATGATGAGATATGCACATGGTTTGCAAGTTTGTTCATAAGACTTAGCTTATATTTCTAGATTTTGAACTAATAACATACTTCATGTTGGCAACTATGAAATGAAGGGGTGCTTTTGTGTGATAAATGTTAGAAATAAAATTTTTAGAGGAGAATTGTTATCATGTAGATTATAAGTGTAATATTTTATACTGTATGCTTGAAGTACTTTTGATAGTTACACATATTAATTTTGCATAAATAAAACCAAGTCATTCTCTTTAGAATATGGTAGAAAGGATTGTTTTTTTTATGTATTTCCATTATGATTTCAACTTCTTAGTTACTATTATTATAAGTATAAGGATAATTCATGATGGTTGTTATAGAATTATTGTATTATTCTCTTACTAACTCTCAAATGATAAAGTATTTTTTAGGGTATACATATTATTAGAAGTTATATATAGCACATGGAGTAGTAAGAAGACTATTTCTATGACTAACAAGAAGCACAATGATATAAAAAAGGAGTATTTTTTAAAACTAACCATATTGACATTCTTATCTCTTTTATCACGACCTTGACAGAATGAATATTGAAAGAATTATATTTTATAATGTGTTCAACATAATGATGGATATAAATGATAAGGAAAATTCAAATTTAATTTAAGTCGTGGCTTAATATTAATTTAAAAATATCTATATTTAATTAAATGAAATTATTGAAATAGTTTGACTTTAAGGCGAACATTTATTGATAAGCAATCAAATTAAATATTTATATATATTTTTAGGCTTAAGTAAACTTAGTTGCCATAAAATATATAACTTGGTATTCACCATGGTTAAACTTCCTCAAAGTAGTTGTTGAATGGGCAGAAAGAATAATGATATACATGCATGCTTCTCGCCCATTTAAGAGACTCCATAGATGAAAATAAGAAAAGATGTCCGGTGAGATAAGATCAACAAATATTATTTAAACTTCCGTAAAATATTCAATAAATGTTATATTTTCAAAGGTAAGTCAAATCAAACCAAGTGGAGAATCTTCGTACATCTATCAAAGGAGTAAGTATCTTAAAGATAATTATACTTGAGGATATCTCCAAGAGACATTCTTTCATTCGCGATGATATGCTTGTATTTCAATTTTCTTGGGTTAGCATCAAGGAAAATTTATGATTGAAAGATCATCATCATAGTATGATAATCTAGACTTTGATGCAAATTAATCTATAAAGTAGATGATGAATCATTAAAACTGAGGGAGATATCTATCTCTTCATATAAGATATATATGTAAATTTCAATAGCAACCAATGAATCATTAAAATTTTGAAGAGAAATATAATTAGCTTTAATTGGTGATAATTAAAGGTAAAGAAGTCCAAGAAAGGTAGAAACAACCTTATTTAAGACCATAGTCCAACATCCCATGTATCTAGCTTAAAATCTAGTTATCTTCAGAGGTCATCAATCAAATATAACTTATCTAATATTTTATTAATAATCATGATTTATATCATTCAAAATTAATCTCATGATTGTAAACTAAAAAAAATGGGCGAATTCATCGATAAATGATTTTTATGTGACACATTCAAAAGATGTAGAGCTTATAGTCTTATTAATATGAGAACAACTTGCGGGTTTATTTTTTATTCATCACATAGATTTTAAATATGCTTATTGATTTGAATAATCAAATACAATATCATAAGTGATATACAATCTCGATAGATAGAAATACCGCTTTACTATGAATTTAATTACTAAAATAAAAAATCATTTAATATTTGTTTGGTATATATGCATTTAAACTAACGAATGCTTGATAGGATTTTAATTAATCTTGGTTACAAACTTTCTAAAAGGACAAGTCATTATAGCTGGTTACATTTTAAGAGATAATCTCTTAAGAAAAATTTATATTAAGGTTATGGCTTTATTTTCAATAATTTTAATGTTATAGTTTTCATGATTGATGTTGAAAATTTCAAATGGGAACGATCATTGTGGAATATTTATTATTAGAATCCCAAATGAGTAAAAATAGGAAATGTCCATATATCAAGAAACTTAGTACATATCTACTATCCTATAGTTGGGCTTTGGTGATTTTGAAATAAAAGAGATTTATTTTTTTAAGTATATATTTTATTAGAAAATTAGGATATCCCAATGATATCAAGTTATGGGAAAGTATAAGAGATAAGACTTATGATAGAGTAAAATGAACATCGGAGAATCTTAAGACTAAACGTGAGGTCAACTAATCAAATATAACCTAAAACCTAGTCCGATAAAAGCTAACTAAATAGGGATTTTTAGTTCAATCCCAAAAACAACAGAAATAAGCTCGAGTCTATTAGACTTTATTTTGGTTCTTTCTATCTTTTTATCTTTTTATTTTTAAAGAAGTCGGCAACTTGCCAATCATTGTATGCTTTTCTTTTCTGAATAAATATCTCTTCCGGATCATATGAATGATCAGGAGAAAAGAAGAACTAGAAAAGAAGAGACATACGATAAGGACGATAAACAAGAGAAAGAAAGTGGAGAGTCTATATGCGGTAAACCTCGCAATGATAGGTCAAGTATGTCCGCCCTAATGAGATCGAGCAGAAGCACCTTAGACTAGTATCCGCGAAAGAATACTTACACATACTACCCACAACGAGAGAATCACGTGTAGGTGTTTGTTCTGAGGTCAATAGCACTCCCATGGGGACGTTTCCCACTTGGTTAATTACATCTTGAGTGATACCTGCAAATACTCTCGATAAATGGAGTTTCACTTTATATTATCGTAGATCTAGGGAAATAGGACATCAAAGGAAGGTTATTCCGTGTGGGAATGCACATATGCTTCAAAGCTCTCACCAGACCATTGGGCAGAGAGTGAGTCTCTCATATCCTAAATGAGTAGTGGCTAATCAACACATGGAGCCCACGGAATAACCCTAATCATCTAGTCGAGGATATTCTAATACGTCAAAGCACGACTAGACCATAAGAACAGATGACAAATCGTCATATCTCAAACGGGTGACAACACATCAGCATCGGGCCATCAAGATGATACTAACGAAATCAAGCAGCGACAGGGCTCAAAGGGGCTCAACATAAGGTAGGTATTTTTTAAAAGAGTTTTAAAGTATTATAAACATGGAATTCTAAAGTATTTTTAAATATTCTTAAAAGTGTTTTAAAGTTGAACTTTTTAAAGCATTTTTGACTAGTCTTAATGAATATTTTTAGTTAAGATTTTGAGTTATTCTTAAAGGATTTAAGGAATTTTAACATATTTAGTTATTGTAAACAGTCTAAAGAGTTTTACAAGTTAAAATTTTAAGTTCAAATAGTTTAGTGTTTTAAAAGTTAAAATCTTTGTTCTTAAGTGGTTTTATACTGACAAAAATGGAGTGTCTTAAAATATTTTTAAATTAAGGTAGCATTATTAGAGAGGATTTATAAGAGAAATATCACATTGAAATCATGTTAAGATTCTTTGATTATTTGTTGGTTTATGACATAATATTATACCATATAAGAGTAGAATTATTTAGTGTGGCTTAACTAAATATTTTAACAAAATAAATGAAACTAATTAGTGGCTCTGATGACTTTAAATTTCAGATGAGTTTAGGGTTTTTATCTTATGTTTGAGTTAGTTTATGCTTTTTTATGACTTCAATCAAAGTTGAGACAAGTTCCATAGTTGGGTTGTTACCGATCCGATTTCGAGCTGAGCAAGGGACTGCTCATAATTCGCATTTAGAAAATTTCGATCCAAAATTTTGAATTATCAATTTCTGTTTCGTTTATTTCAATTCGAGCCAAAATTCGAATCAATTTTCTAACAATTAATGATATTCGAGCTGAATTTGCTAAATTCACAACCCTAACTTTACTAGTGATATCAAAAATCTGATTTCGAGCCAAATTGGGGTCGGCTCGAAAAAATTTCGATCCAAAATTTTAGCTGGTCTCGACTCATTTATTTCGATCTCAGCCAAAATTCGAATGAATTTCGAGTGATTAAAGATGCTTGAGCTACATTGACAGCCTTATTTCTCAGTTCGTCAGGTTAATTTTAGCTGTCGTTATCGACTTTTTGGTATGAAACAAGCTCTAATTAAGGCATTGACTACATGACCTAAAATTTTAAAATATTGTTTAACCATTCTAAAATGCTTAATTCTATTTCTAATTAATAAAAGCTAAATTTTATTTTTTATCTTAAAAAAAATAATTTTCCAAAAATCCAACTTAGGAAACCCTCTAACAGCGATTGATGCCCTTTTTTATTCCCGCCAAATTCTCTGCGTCGGACGATTTTCCCGCCAAAATTCTTTTCCCTCCAAAAAAAAAGCGCGGAAAACCAGATCTACCCATCGGGTCCCGGCCCATCCGACCCGACAATGCCCAGCCCGCTCGTCAATTCATATTAAAATAATTAAAAAAAAGAAAATGTTAAATAAATTAATAATGAATAAATGAATTATTCAATTTTAAAATTGCAAAAAAATAAAAATAAAAATAGCGGCTCGAAATTCCTCACCGAAGCCTCGATTAACGCGGGACTTCTGTGCTCCGTACAGGCGCCTCGTCAATAATGGCCGTGTGGGCCATACCATCGCACAAATTTTTTGTAAATTAAAAAAATAAATAAATTAAAATGAATTTCATTAGAGCACATGCATTCCGATGAATTCACAAATATTTTTTACATTTTAATGTCTACTTTGGTGTTAAATAATAATAATAATAATTTTTTTTTTTTTATTTTTAAGAGTTGATTATTAGGAGCATGATAAACTACAATTCTATGACTATTAAAATAAAGGGAAAGGAGAGAATAAAGAGAAACAAAAAAGTTGGGAGAGGTTAACTCTGACACGGTTTGGGGCGGGTTATTCGGTGCGGCGCGGTTTGAAAATGCATCTAGGTCTGTTTGAGTAAGTTACGTTTTGACAGTTTTTTCCATAAAAATTACATCTTCAAACCACTGGAATCAACATTTTCACGCCACTCCTGACTAGATGCAGTGATAACTTTCTATCTGTGGTTTGATTTTTTCCAAAAAAAAAAAAAAAGTGAAATGTAATAGCCACCTTTTTGAACAGCAGATTATTTTTCATAAGCTTTTTAATAATCTACAACTGCTCCAAATAGACCCACAATTTTCAATCCCATACAATGACTTTAAATAGAGTTATATATATATATATATATATATATATATAAGAATGATTTAAGAGTGTGTTTATGGTAACTTTTATATAGTGATTCAGATTCTCATTTTAGTTATATTTGGAGAATTATTTTATTACTGTTTTCTGAAATTTTTTTTGTGATTGAAAGCTGATTTTTACGACCTGATATTTTAATTTGGTGATTTTAAGAAAATTAATGTCTAACTTATAAAAAAATCATTTTTGATACCATAGCTTTATAACCACATTTACGAGAAGTTATAGCGGCTCTGAATTGATCCTGTCAATAATACTAAAAGATGATAATAAAGAATTTGTGTAGCTATACAATTGTACACAAAACTGAGTGCAATTTTGTTCACATGAATATCGATTAAGAGAAAAGATAGTGTGGACAACCAAGTGATGATTAAGAAGGGAGGAGGGGAGCAACCAATTGACATAATGAATGAAGTAGCTAACCTTAGAGTTTAATTAGGGAAATCACAAAATATTGGAATGCATTATATCAAATGAAGCCATGTGGAAATTAACATAAAACTTGGGATTAAAATAAAAAAAAGTTGAGAATGACCATTAACATTAAGGTTCTTTCAATCCATAACTTTTACAATAATGTGCTGAAATAATTTTGAGAGCGGTATATATTTTTTTTAATCTCAGCAATTTTTTTAATTTTTTGCCATTTTTTCCTTTAAAACATTTCAATCACAAACTCAATTAAAATTGAAGTAAGCTAAATAGTCATTCAATACACATAACAATACATTTAAAAAATTATTAAAAAAATTAATTAAGTCATATAAATTGAGAGTTAGATGTTTATTTAACTAAAGAAAAGAAAAACACTAGATCCAATAGTTATGGAACTCATAAGAATGTGCAAAAAAATTTAGGGAAAGTAAACTTGATTTAATGAATTTATCTCACCAAATTCTCTTGTATTTCTTCCTTTGATTGTGTCTTCTTTGGTCTCCTCCATGGCTCCTACATAATTTTTGGCTATAAGTCCACTTTATTACTCCCACTTAATTGCTTAATAACTCCTTCAGTAGTCTTAAAATTGCTGAATTATTAAAACATGTAGTCATTGAAGCAAATATTTTTAAGTTTTGTCACTTTTTGTCTTTAACAAAACTATTGAAGAATAAGTGTTTGAATCTTAATTATTTATGTGGTTGATTTTTATTTTATTACAATCAACACAACAATTAATCCCACACTATAGTCAATCCAATGGAAGAGCTAATCCTATAAAGTATCTTTAGCCATCCAACAAAGATGAAAATAATTCTTACCATATATTGAACACACTCAACATAGCTGAATTAGCCTATCAAACCCTACAAACCGAGCTCAATCGACCGAGCAACCTCAATCGAGCTAAGTCAACTATGCTTAGCTAGCCGAACCGAAAGACGACCAGATGAAAAGTCATCACTTATATAATACCAAAAATACACATGTATTGATGCTCTCTAAATAAGCAATAAAAATATAATATCACTATTGTATCAAATCTTCTATAAATAGGAGAACTATTTAATAAATAAATAACACTATTTATATATATATATATATATAGATACATCTCTCTCCTTTTATCCACGATCTATCGTTTTAGTACTATTTACAGGACAATTTCGGATTCAACAAATTATAAATATCAAACTTCTAAGAATTACATATGTAAATACATAAAAATCGTGTGATATATATGTAACTTTTTCTTTTATATAGAATAAAGTTCGCAGTAATTATTATCTTTCTCCATGATCTTTGACCCAATAGATGAGAACAGTGATGAAAACTTAGTCCCACCACAGTTAAAAGATAAAAATATGGAGTCTTGGATTCAATGATGGAGACATCAGACAATGTCTCACGGACTCCATATTCTTTGATTCTTTTTACCATATGTGATATTGAAGTTCGCGTGTGCCAATAAATCAACATGTGAGTCTATATATATATATATATTATGTCACCAAAAACTTTATATAATCAGACAAATTTTAGTTCATATTAGATTAAAAAAGGTATATTATAAACTTAACATAACATCTCAGCCATTACGAGTTTAATGATGCTAAAAGTGATTCAAAATGAGCTCAAATGAGCTCAAATCAAATGCTTGAATTGAGTGCCTCGACGAGAGAAACTTAAAAAGGCAAAAATCACTTAGATTTGATGTCATTAAAGTACTTAAATGCTAACATAATAATTTACGATTACTGAATTTGATACGAACTATCTAATGAAGTGTTTTAGGATTTTAGCTGAGTTTATAAATAAATCTCTTTAGAAACTCTATAAATAGGGAAAAATTATTCCGTCCGGTCTCCGGACGCAGCTCGTGTCCAGAGGTGAATGGCGGGGCGCAGCGTGTGAAGCGAGTCTCGCCTCCATACACCCTGATTATCAGGTTGTATGGATGCGGGTCCTGCTTCACATCCGGTGCCCCACCATTCGCCTCCGGACACGTCAGGAGACCAAGCGGAATAATTTTTCATAAATAGGAGCCTATTTTCGAAATGAAAGTGAAGAGGAAGCTAAGAGTTAAGTTTACACTCTCAAGTAAGCTTGAGCCGTAGAGCACCGATAATCATCGCCGACTATAACAAATGATAATTGTAACTCAACTATTATTTTAGGATTGTTACAGCTCGGTTATTATTATTTATATATATACTGTTGCCTAACTTTTATAATTTGATCAAGATTTTGTAACCCTATCTTCTCCGATGGATAGAAAAGTAAAATTATGTTAGGTGAAATATATAGTGGATTATTTTGATCAGGTTATGCTTCGTGATTTCTGTGCTTGGTGATCTTAAACATAAAATTCTGTCTCTTTATTTAACAAATTTATTTATATTAAGTGTTTATGTGCTAAATTTTCGTGTAACATTAAGACATTATTCTATCAACGTAAATTTTCTTGCATGTGTATATATATATATATATATATATATATATATATATATATATATATATATATATATATATATATATATATATATATATATAAAAGGGTACACAATTTCAGCTTATTTGTCAAAGTCCAAAAAGTGCTTTTGGAATATTTTAGTTCGGATTTTATCTCTTTGTCGGCTGATTGAGGATTTTGAACTTATCCCAAAAGTTCTTATTTTAAATTTTTTAAAAAGTTTTCATTTTTTATTTTATGGCATAAAGTTAATATACATATATTTTAAATTTTTTAAATTTAAGAGCAATCAAAGTGCCTAATCTCTAGTATAACAAAAGAAGCCACCTACTCATCTTTGAGTAAATCTAGAAAATAAAATAATATATATTTTCATTCATATTATCTATGATTTAAAGACTATAACATAGTACCATTCTCCCATATATATGCTAATTCCGATCCAGCTGAGATTCAAACCCGAGGCTGAGGAGACTTACGTTGAAGTTGTCATCCAACAGACCACGGTTGCACACATCTTGTGTGTGTATCTTAAAATTTGGATTCTCTCCATTTGATTGCATAATTAACTACATAGAAAGTTCATAATTTTAAGGATTAGATTATAGCATTATGTTTTTCTCAAATGACCTCAATTTTAACGAATTCAATTCAAATCTTTCAAATTTAAATAATGAGAATGACAGTAATTATTTTATTTAATTATCATGATATAGGTCATCACTTGCCGCGATCAATCCCCGATAATGTTGTTCCTTCTTCTCTCTTGTTATAGCTACAATGGAGACAAACTTTTTCTCTCTAACGCAGTGGGATCTCAAGACATCTCAGTTCCAGGAGAAAATATTGCGTCCGGTCGTCCGTCGGGCGGCATCTCTGATTGCATGTTGAGCTGTCGCCCAACAGTTGGTCGTCCACATGTGCAGTCCACGAACACAATACTCTCTCTAGTTCCAGCAAAGATGTACTTAACTTTATCTTCTTAGTCCCATCAAGCTAAAGCCCGTCGCCAGCCCGCCTCTCTCCACAACTTGTCAACATTCTCTTGGCCATATATACTCAAATCAACTGATCTATCTGCTACACATACACCAAATTTTGCTCTGATTTAGGTTAAAATTCATACATGTTTGCTTTCAGTAAACTTAACCTTTGCTGATTTAAGGTTAATCATCATATGTTGGTTGAGATGTGGTGGTCCAGTTTTAAGTTGATTTCAAATAGTTTGTTAGCTTATCAAATCTCTTTCAAGGATTACTCTATTGCTGTAATAGTCATCTGTTAGATACAGTTATACTTCCAATAGGTTGATGAAAACGAACCAACAATTCAAGACATGTTGTGTCCATTAGGTTATGGTTTGAAAGTACTTTCAGGCTGTTTTAATTAGTATAAGATTTTGTAAGGATTCGTTGTTTGTTGAATTCTAATAAGTCCGTGAAGCACACCTGAAGGAATAGAGCGGAAGTAGGAGGGGGACAGAGATAAATAGAAAAATAATGATGAATAATAAATTATATTAAATTATATTGACCATTTCTGTATTTTTTGCGTAATTTTAGGATATCCCTTCTTTATAAAATGATCCTCTACTTAAAAGAGAGAGAGAGTGTGAGAGAGAGTACAAGATGGTGATACTACGTTTTTGCCCCTGCTTTATGGGGTTACACAAGATTTATTGGTATTTTACAGGTAATAGCCTATTGCTAAATAGCAATCTGACTCGATCAGTCAAACTTGATTGACCTCATGTCAGCAAGACTAGTTTGTTCAGTTGGTCTAACATGGTTGTCAACCCTTAATAATAGATGGGGGTGCTTATGGACATCCCCAACATGATTGTCCTCCCTTAGGTCAGCTTTGCCGTTGTGGTTGGCTTTGATTCCTCTTCGTCTCATTTTTAACCGAACAGTTTCGGCTTGAACCATCGGTCCTTTCGTGACTCTATCGACTTTGATTTTACAATCTTTGGCTCGGACTACTGCTTTAGGTTACATAAGTGGGTCTTATAGTCTTCTATCACTGGACCCTCATTCATCACACTCTACTCACTTAAACCGTTGCATCTCCTCAGGATGAGCATTGACACATTTTTTTTACGTACATATAATAATTATTTACAACAAATTTAATATACTGATAATCTTAAAAATCATAAATATAATTAAAATTTAGGTATTAATTTCAATATTTAAACAATTTGTTTTTAAAATTGTTAGCTCAATAAATATTAGCATTTAGTGAAACATATGTATATATTTTGACATGAATAACCATTTCAAATTGGCATTCTAACATTCTTTATTTTATTTTTACACAATATGCTACAAATTTAAATATTTATTTTAATGATGCATATTAAATAAACATATATTTTTTTTCAAACCCCAATATTTCTAAACCTTTGATTTGGGCTCTCATAAGCCGGGAAAAAAGGCAGCAGAATCTAAAAGCACAGTGCTTTCCACCAAAGCACTCTCTCTCTCTATCTAAGTAGAGGAAAGATATGAAGGCTAAGTCCCTTTCATGAGGTCAGAGGGGGAATAGTTGGTCATGAAATAAAGCCAAAATCACTGTCCTTTCTCTCCCTTCTTTCTTCGTAAGTCTTCCCAATGAAGTAGTCATTGCTTTTCAGTTTCAAATGCTCTCATTCTTTGGATTCTATATATATATATATATATATATATATATATATATAAGCCCATCACTTTATATTTAGGAACATTAAAAAATATCTTATTGTTTTCTTCTAATGTAGATATTAAAATATTCTTCTGATAGTGTCTTAAACTTATAATTATCAATTTCTTCCAACAATACTTATCTTCTGACAGCACTTCAAGCAAATCAGTCTTAATTAGGCTTTTGTTAGCCATGCTGAGGCTATGGGGAGTGAATAAGTTCTTTAAACGTGATTAGGGAGCATGAGATTGAGTTAGTCATCCCCTCCTAGACTAAATCACATTAATTAAGTGATGTTATTTGGCTTCTAGAGGGAATTGATTATGCTTGCTCTTTGGGTCAGGTTATTTGGTCGATCGGTATGACCGATTTGTTGTATCCGTGACTTGATCAAGTGGCTGAATCTGTGACTTGAATTTATCTCAAGCACTTTTGATCATATATGTATATAATTCTCTAATTACCTTTATCTTTTTGATGATAAAAGTAGAAAAGTAAAAATTTTCATTAATATGTATAGTGATATCATTTAACTAAATTAGTCTTTATTGAACCCCTTCTTGTTCTTGTATAAATAGAGTGAAAATGATGTTTTTTAAATTGCTTTTGAACTTCAGGTTATGTTCGCTGCATCCTCTCTAGATATGATGGAGAACATTTCAAGTTTATTAATTAGACAGAAAAGAGAAGGTATATCTCGAAAGAGAAAGAAGATGATCAAGCGCTCAGAAGAAACTTAGAGAAAGTATTTTGTCCGGAAACGGAATATAAAATTACATTCAGACTCCAATTAAAATTTGATGCATGTTCTTGTCCAAAAACACGGGGTGCAGAGATGATATATGTTTTTCATTTTCTTCCATTACTCAAAGAAGAGAAGAAGGGTAAGAATGAGTGCTGTTGTGATAGCTGTTTTTTTTCCCTTTATTTTTTTAAAAAACACTAATTTAAATTTAAAAAATGTAAAATATATCTTTTTATGCATAAATTTGGTGCATTATACATAAAAAATAAAATTTGGGTGTTAGATATATAGATATATATGAATTAAGTGGTATGTATGTAAATCTTCTATTTTTTATTTAACTTCTTTTTTTTTTTTTTACATTTATTATCATATAGAAGATTTATTTTATTGTTCGGACTTTGCTCGCCTCAAAGTTTTTAAGGAGACACCTCACTTGTTCCCTAATTTTGAAATGAACCGGCTTAGAGTTGTGATTCGACTGGCCAGCATTCATACTTCCTTGGGGCCATAAGGGATAAACATGTTGAGTAGCTCCTACACCTTTTCTAGATCGGAATTCATTCTCTCTATGGTTTGGAGATAGTTGAGAAATTTGTTTGTCGATGTCCTGAAGGTGCATTTATGTGGATTGAGCATCATGTTCAATTTTATAAGTGTATTGAAGGTTTCTTTTATATAATTTATATATTGCTCGTGTGTTTTGCTTTTCACTAGCACATCATCACCATACACTTCAATATATATATATATATATATATATTGCTTGAATATATTACATCCATCGTCTGCTGACATATAGAACATCCACTTTTTTTTTTTTTTTTTGCTCTGGCTCAAATGACCGCTCTCGATTGGCATAGTGGACCTCATGGACTTCTATCGGTGGGGCTCTCATTCATTGTACACTTCTAATCTTGACAGTTAGATCTTCCCAAGATCAGCACTAGCTCGTTATTCAATGTACAATGGTTATGGGCTCTCCTCTTTTTCTAAAGGTTTCCTTTGAGCTGGTTATTCAATGCTCTCACTAAATTCAATTTGATACTTTTATGGTAGGACTTGGAACTTAGGCATTGAATTTGCTATCCAGGCATTGGTTTTAATGCCTTGGCATCAATCTCCCTATCAAATAAATTGGGATTGGCTAATTTTGGAGCCTAGAAAGATAAGGTGGTACCTGACACTAGAGTCGATGCTTCGATGACCGGTCAAGCAACATGATATCCGCCTGGAAATCTTGACACATAAGCCCTCTAACGTGCCTATGTGTGTTGCATGCTGTTTGTTGAGAATTTTAAGGCAAAGAAAAGTAAGAATTGACACAAATTCGGAACTAAACACAAAGATTTAATGAGGTTCTACAAAGATGTCTACGTCATCTAGAGCAGAACGACGACTTTCGTTTTAATTTTAGAAAAAAAAGTATATAATACCCTTAGATTTACAATACACATACATATATAACCCTACAGTATAATATGTAATTACAAAATTACCTCTGTACCATACCGCGGGGCCGTTGCCCTTGAACCCTCAATCCATATAACGAACCTCCCCCCGCCACCATTGGACAAATGCCTCCTATCCACTCCTGTATATGTCCCTTATCTGATATATGAGTCACACCTAATACTACTCAGAAAAGCTTTATCGCTTAATCACATTTTCTACGAGAAATCCACTAAACTAAAAAAATTCCTAAATTGACAAAAGATTTTGATTAATGCCGTTAGGTTGCTAAATGCAAGCTATAATCACCCATAAAATAGAATATCTAATTAAAAAAACACTGCCAAAATGTCATCAATAAAGAACTCTAGGAAAAGAGGATATAATGTTTGTGAATAAATGGTGTAAGTAAGAGACCGTTCATTTAAGAGTTTAGCAGCTTGAAGAAATTATTCTAGCATTTCATAGATAAATTTTAAGCGATTGAGGAGCCAACAAGCTTATATTGATGAGCTCTTTTCCAACTTTACTCTTTCATGAGGCTACCTGAACATTATTACTAGCAATAATGATAAAGGAGTATTAAGATTTTACCTCCTAAAGCGTGTCGAGTTTGATTATCCAATGTATAGGGAATTTAATAATTTATTCATCCTTTAAACTCAGCAATGTAACTTCAATTACTAGTTTGAGTGACATTAAGTTGACCCACAATAAAATTCCATCATCCGACAGATCTCGTGGCATAAAATAAATTTTCAGGCAACTTGTTAAACAAAGAACATTCAAATTTCAATAAAAAAGTCATTTAGAGTTTTGATTTCAACAAAGATACAGCTGAACAGACCAGCTCGACGAGATACCCAACGGTAAAAAATTCATTCGAATCGAGTCAAATCAAGCTTTTAAATAACTTTAGAAGTTTTCAGTACATAAATAGAAAGTTAAACAAATTCCAAATATGATAAGCATATAGTAAGTAAAATCGAATGTTTCAGCAAGATGAATCCAACAGGCCTAAGATCACACAATTTTAACGCCATTAAGACGCTCAAATATGTTCCGAACGCCATCCAATTAAGAGAATATCCCCGGGCCGTCTAATGTAAACTTGTAGTAGTCTTAATTTTTTCTTTATTTACATATTGTTGCCAACAAGTTTATAATAGACCATGATTGTTGTCAACATGTTTACTCATTTAAGAATGTTATAAATATTTCATATATAGTTATTTTAAAGAAATCAGCCTCATGTAAAAGTTTATAATGAATTATGTGATATGAAAAATCTAAGTCAATTAAAATTAACATAATTGTATCCCACATTAAATATTTAAAAAATAATAATCAAAATTAAGAGGGGTTGGCACCATAATAGTTCCAAAAGAAAAGTGCATTACATCATTTATCTCCATTATTCCCTCAATATTTATTAGAAATAAGTTTTTAAGATAAATTATGGGCCATCCAACCTCATTTAGAAATGAAATCAAGGCAATCAAGAACAGAGATAATTTCCAAATTATGAATTTTAGAGGCAATGCCTATTTGGAATGGTGGAAATTCAATAAAGAAGGATACTTCAAATTTTAAAGGAAATTCTCATTTGGATAGATGGAACGATTGGCCAAAGCATGAGGATGATAAAGGATAATCTCAATGCCTTTCATTATTGGCCAAAGGATCCCTCTAAGAAGAAGATGTCATATTCTTTGTGTCTAGAAAGCAGATCCTCTGCCTCTCCTCTGAGTATTTTGTTCAAAGAGAGGAGCTTTTCTGTAAATATATATTGAATTCAACAGCAATGAAAGAACTGAGCTCTTCGTGAAAGTTGTCAAGTTAAATGGCCGAGAAGGAAGAACTCATGGTGGGTTCGATGAAGTGGACTTATAACGGTCGAGTCTGCGTTGGGATTCAGAAGGATTCTTCATCGGGTAGTAGAAGTGGATGGCATTCAGATCCCAATGGATATTTTTTGGAGTTATACAAGAATATATTTGGCAAAAAATATGTTTGAACATGAATCTATTAAACAGTAAATATTAAATATTAAACAACAAGTATATTAAATTAGAAAATATAATTGATATCGAATATATAATTGACTCCCTAATTGTCATAGATCTACCTATTGAGAGAGAAGGGGTTTCCAAAGTATTGGAGGATTGTCAAGGTCAAGGTGCACAGCGTGCTGATTCTGCTCAACAAGTTACAGAGAGACCTACCCTACAGAGTGACGATCTACTAATTGCTGAACTGGAACACACATTGGAAGAGGATTATCAAGTCCAAAAAGCTAAGAAAAAGAAAAAAAGGATAACTAAGACTTTTCCATGATGATTGCTTGATATTTACGGTCGACAGCTCCCTTGATAGTACATTGATGGATCTCCTTCTTAGAACCAGGGGGGAGGGGCAGAGGTAAACCTACCCATGTTTGATGCTCAGGAGGTATCTTGTGTCCGTTACATGCAATCTCTCCGTTCCTTTACAATTATCCCACCTTATTGCCTCAACACATCTATTGTTCTTTTTTCCTTTTTGGGGTATACTTGTAGCTCCCTTTGGAGTGTGTTCTATACCTTGTGCATAGGTCCTCACACCCACTTACTAAAACTTTTGTATCTTCCTTTCGTATTAATGAATTTGCCGCTGGGTCTTGTTTTAAATAAATAAATAAATAAATAGAGCTATTAAAATAACTATATTATGGGCATAGATTTATATTTCCCGTAATTAAGTATTATAATGAAAAATACCATCATAAATTTAATTTATTATGAGATTAGATTCAATTAAAAATGCTAAAAATAGTTCAAATGCATTTATTTTCAACAACAAATTTCATACAATAATTAATGACATATTTCTTACAGAAAAGCTAAAGTCAATTTAGAATAATCAATTGCTACCCTCCTTATGACCAACAATGAACATGGCATATTAAAAACAATAATAATAATAATAAATGGGATGATCCCATAAATTTTTCAAAAATGAAAGTTTATTACAACATATATCTCTCTTATTTGCTCTTGATTTATTAGCAATATTTTTCTTGAACTGGGCGATTGGACAACCTCAACAACAACAACAACAACAACAATAAAGCCTTAATCACACTAAGTGGGATCGGCTGCATGAATCCTTTTTCTCCATTGCGTCCTATTTAGTGTCAAATTTTCGTTTAATTCTAATAAATTAAGATCATTTTTTATGCAATAAGCCCAAGTTTTCCTAGGTCTACCTCTGCCTTTCTTAACATAAGTTGTATCTAAAACATCTACTCTCCTAATCGGATAATCAGGTGGTCGACGTTTAATGTGACCAAACCATCTAAGACGACTCTCTCTACAATGATCAAAAGGATTCATGTCAAGATTTTTTTTGACAAGTTTTACGTTGGCTGTCGACTACCTGACGCAACCATCCGCTTTTCAAATTTGGGCTTGGGACTGGCAACGACAGTGTTTGATTGGACAACCTCAAAAAAAAAAAAAAATTATCAAGAAATAATGAACACTCAATTTTAATATACTTTAATTATGGTGAGTTTTTTGTTGCATTATCCTTTTTTTCTTTATTAATGTAATCTTACAAATATTTGTGCCTTCTCGGTATTGTTGATTGATGATGAAATAAATAAAGTTAATTGGTTTTGCATGGGATGTAGGGTAGGTATGGTTTGGCAGCCTTCTTGGTTGAATAAGTAGTTGATTCTACCTTATGATAATAATTTCAGTCATATATTTTTTGATAATTTGAACACTAATGATGATGGTCTTCCCTCCAATCGACCACGTCCTCCCCTCCTTCACCTTTTTGGCTTGAATTGTTGTACCCTTTTACTGTCATGACACTAATTCGAGATTGATTCTCATGCAATTGAACTGATATTTCTATATTTAACTGGTACGTCACTAATAAATTTTATTGTATGAATTTCGAGATAATATTTTTGAACAAGAAACATTCAAATCTTGATAAAAAGACATCCAGAGCTCCGATTTCAATTAACTTGTAGCATAAACTGATCGGCTCAATGAGACGAACATAATGAAATAAAAATTAGTCCAATCCGAGTCAAATTAAGTTTAGACCAAGTTATTAATCTATTCTTAGAAGATTTCCGGACACATTTGGAAGGTTAAACAAATGCCGACACTTGCAAACTTATACTCGAATCGAACGTCTCGACAATGTGAATCCAATGAGCCCAAGATCAATCAATTCTGACATCGTTAAGACCATCAAATGCCCCCTAAATGCTGTCTGATTAAGGGAAATTCTTTGGATCGCCCAATCAAAATGGCTGTATTAATTACATCCAAAATACTATAAATAGACCCTCAACTCTCACATGGGGGATGAAACCTAGAGAGAAAGCTTGAAGCCTTGAAGAGAAACTGCTGCTCAGCATTACCGCTGATCTTTGTTGACCACCTTCGACCGCCGCTGACCTCCATTGATCAGTGCTTACCGTCGTCGACCACCGTAGACCTCCATTGAGCTCCGTCGATCGGCGTCGACTACCGCTAATCACCATTGTCAATCACCACCAACTAGACGCTGTCAATCGACACTGTAATATGAAAAATATAATTATCCTTTTCCATCTATGGGACAAGGGATTTCTGTAATCATCAATAAATAGTGGATTTTCGCAACTGGGCCAGACCCCGTGGTTTTTCTCTTTACGGGTTTTCCAAGTAAAAACTTTTAGAATCATCAACGCTTATTTTTCATCTGTGTGTGTGCTGAATTTTCGTACAACGCTAAGATGATGGCCAGTTAATCTACCGCCGCGAATTTTTTAGAACACATCAGTAACGATAATATATGGTCATAAGTATAATGATAAAAATCTTTATGATTAGCCGACCCATTATTCAAGTTTGAGATCTAAGACTTGTCACAACATATAAAATTTTGGTTAGACAAATTCATTTAGTGACCTCAAAATAAGTTTTTAATAAGTTTATTAGAGATTTTATAATAGAGAAGGTTAATAAATAACAAATTAGAAAGTTTTAGTGAAATATGGTATCATTTAGGGTTTTTTTGGGACAACTTTATGCCTTCTTTGTTTTTCAGACCGCCACCACCGTTGTGTTTGAAGAATTGCTTTATTGCTGCTTTTATAAATTTTTGTGATAGAAGCTATTTTTTTCAACTTGAACTATTGAAGTATGGTGGCTGCCAGAAATCTGCGGTGTGACTTCTTAATAAATAATAAATTTGTAATAGCCACAATAGCTTTTTGAATAACAATTTCTTCTATAATAGCCTTACAACAGTTTTTCCAAACAGTTGTAACTGCCCCAAACAGAGCCTTACTCGAACAGTTAGTTGTGTTCCTTAATAATTTACAAGAAAAGGCAATGAGGATTTATCAAGAAGCATAATTATAAGGATGTACGATATTATATGGTCATGCTCATTAGATGTGCTATTGAAATAACTTTTCATAGGTCATTAGCAACATAGATGTGTGTGTGTGTGTGGGCGCGCGCGCTTGTGTGTTTGTTTGTGTTTGTGTGTAAGTATATATTCTTGTGTGTATATATATATGAGGACATTATGTGAGAACTTTTGGTTTCAATCTAGGCATGATTATAGACAATCTTATTATTATTATTATTATTATTATTATTATTATTATTATTATTTATGTGATCAGGGCTTCTTCTATGGACATCCATTGATTTTGATCATTACATTTTGTTAGAAGTTCTTGTTGAGAATCATTCAAACTTGTATATTAGAAAGAATTATTATTTTATTAGTTAGGAATCTTGTTCTCTAGTACAATTTTTAGTACATGCAGAATTTTCCCCTTTCTTTCTGATAGCCCATGACTTCAAAGACTTACTCATAGACATTGTGCCACTTTAAAACAAAGGCAACTCGATAAGTTCCTCGTTAAGTAACATCTCAAGCTTAGGAACACATTCATTTTGTTGATTTAAATTTGATTTCACGTACCTAAAAATAAGAGCATAGTAAGTTTGAATTAGAAAATCAAAGTACAACAACTTAATTGTTATTGAATATGTATAACCTTCTATGAATCTTATTATATATGACATGAAATACTTATTTGACGTGAGAGCTAGATGTGAAGCAGAGCAGTATTCTTTTTCAATTATTTATAGGAGATTACCATATCTATCCATTCTTACTTTTTCTACTTTTGACTAGCCTAACTAATGAAAATAAAGACCTAAACTAGTTTAGTCAACTTCGAGCATTTCTAGCTCTCATTGTGTACCGACAACGTGTACAAAAGACCCAAGAATGAATTCACTACCATATGGCGGTTCCAAATTCAATGATACCAAAACATGAGGGTTGTTGTGGGGTTTAACCGAACAACTTACATGCACGAGCTGGCAACAATCATGGATCCAATGAACTTTTGTCCCGAATGGTAAGTATTTGCCCTCTTTTAGTACTTTATTGTAGATTGATACCCAAAAGAAGATACGGAGCACAAAATCCCGCATAGTGCACGGTTTTACGACACCACATTTTGATTTGTGTTCCAAAGAAAGCTATATTTCTTATATTTTATTCATTGGTTCTGTGAATTTTTTATTACAGAAGGAGGAATGTTGATCAATTTAGTTTTCTGTAAGAATAACAAGTTTTGCATACATACCAATCAACTTTTACATGTTTACATATGTAACATAAAAACTACAATCAAAACACACATACACACACCAAATTACAAGAGGCAGGGTAGAAGAACTACTTGTACAGAAATGGGGTGAAACATATCTCAACACTGCCAATCGTATTGAGGGCTGCTTATGCAGAACTCACACTTACTTGAATTAAGGGAGCCAAATATCATATCTTCGGTCATCCAAAAGTTACATTCTTTTTGGTTAGCTTATCTTCATTTAAACATTTATTTATGTTTATTAATTTAAGAAATATTTATATAGGTACCACTCACATGCATAAAATGGCAGATATATGTCTACAAAAACTAAAATTTTGGTGCTAGATATACAAATATATTACAAATTTAGTGGTATGTGTGAAGATGAGCAATGAGAAGAATCTTTAGATATATTATATGGTCACCAAATTAAGTAAATGTTTCAATGAATTAAGACGAGCTAACCAAAAAGAATGCAACTTTTGGATGAGTGCAGGCAGGGGGCATTTGGCTCCCTTAATGCGAGGAAGTATGGGATCTGCATAAGCATCCCTTCATACCAAAGACAGACACTGAGATACGTTTCACCCAATTTCTGTACATGCAGTGCTGCCTCCTGTAATATATCGAACAACTGATTTAATTAAAACTAGTTTTCCATCAAAATTTATAAAAAAAATTATACAAAATGACTAAACTAATGTAGGAGATTAATTTGAGAACGAGGTTTCACCATGTAGGTGCAATTACGACAGGCATTAAGCAAGACCTTGCGCTCCTTATCCTCTCTTGAGTAGAGTAGGTTGTTGCCACTTGCACAACCATATTCATTAAGATAAATTATACTTTCTGTTAAATTTTAATATCTATGTACAATAATGCAGTAGAAGAGGAAACATACTCGTCATTTAGAACAAAATTTCATTGGATTCATGGTTGCCACCACCACAAACTTCAGATCTTAGTGACTGTTGAGTTCTTCCTCTAAGCAAGAGAGAGAGAGAGAGGGAGAGAGGGAGAGAGAGAGAGAGTTAAGTCTAGATATAGTGATAGACAATGAGTATATGAAACATAAATATCTCCGTGAGAACGATAGTTAAGTCTCGATATAGTGATAGACAATGAGTATATGAAACATAACTATCTTCGTGAGAACGAGTTACAACAGGAGCACAATTCTAACCTTCGAAGATTATCACCACCTCAGACGTTATAGCTAGAGCATCTCTCTTAGTAGAATACGGGGGAAGCAATAGAAAAAGGCAAACGATAGAATATGAAGGAATTGAAATGGAGAAAAAAAAAAGATAGAAAAAGGAAAGGGGGATAGAAAAGACGAGCAATAGAATAGGAAAGAATTGAACATGGAAAGAAATAGGAATTTTCAAGGGGATAGAAAAGACAAACATTAGAATAGGGAGGAATTGGAATTGGAATTGGAATTGGAAATAAATATATATTTTGATTTTTTTTTCTTTCTTTTTTTACTGAAATACTGTTCTTTGTTATCATGCTTCCATTAATTAGTGCATTTTTTTTTCTTTTCTTTAAAATATGTTAGCAGATTATAATCCAGCAATGACTATAGATAAATAATTTCAAAAAATCTCTCATTAATTATATATGATTCCTTCAAGAGAAGGTTGAGAGACCTTTATTGAGAGAGCCACTGAGGAGTGGTTTCTGGGTTATTAGATCCTGTATTTAAAAACCATTAAAGTGAAAGTAATGGAACATTGATTATCTTTTACAAATTGAGACACAGAAAGTTTAGAGAGTATTAACTTGAGGCCTGGAGTTGGGAGCAGTCCATTGCCAAAATGAGAAATGGAAGAAGTCCGCCCATTACCTACAGTTACCTGTTCTGGTCTATTTCATGGCGTAGGATGTTGAAATATTGTCCAAATGTGATGTCATGTGTGAAGTGGCCCCAGTATGGAAAACCAATTCTTGATTCTTTATTTCATTTGTAGTGGTATGTGCAGTTGCATTGGTGACTATATTCGGGTTGTATTGAAGGCCAGTTCTGCCAACATAAATCAGCTAAGTATGCCTTTTTATGACAGATTTAGCAAATGGGAAGAGTGTGGAGAAATTTTAGGGCGAAAAAATGCAAATCCAAAATAAAACACAAGATTTAACGAGGTTTGACAAAGATGCCTAAATTCTCAGGAGCAGGGTGGCGACTTTCTTTTCTCTTTCAGAAAAAATAGTATGTGATCATCCTAGGGTTACAAACAACACATATGTATAACCCTAGAGTACAATACGTAATTACAAAATTACCCCCTTATACCGTACAACAGACGCCCCTGCACCTGCAACCCACATAACGAAACTCTCCCGATTGGACAAATGCTTCCTTTCCACTCCACTCGCGAGCTCCATTCCGTTCGCGAGCTTCGCTGCACTCAATCGCTCTGCTCCACTTAGCTGGTTCGCTCCGTTCCGCTCTAGCATCTGTCCCTCATCCGGTATATGAGACATACCTTACAAAGAGATGTTTGGGGGGTTGCTAGCTGGTTTTCGTATGAGGGTTCTTGTTCTTCTAAGTGAGTAAGGCAGTGGTTTGGGTGGTTTGAAGAGCTTCGTTTGCAATGTTGACCTTTTCACTATGGAGGAGTGGGTAAAATTCATCAAGACTTGGAGGGTGTATCCGACATAATGAATTTTGATAAATTATTTGATATAAATAATGAATTGTGATATCCGACATAATAAATTTTAAATTTTTATATAATGAATTTTGAAAAATATTCATCCTTAAAAAATGCTTCCAAAAAATTCCAAATTTGAAAAATTATTTGATTTTTTTATTTTGAGATTCAGGATTTTTTAGGAAGGGAAAGCCTTGAGCTGATTAAGTACTCAGAAAGATGAGTTATCATAATTATGAAATTAATCTATAATAATCTTTAATTTAGATTTAATCAATTATTGGAAGCATAATAACAATTAACACTATTTCAGTAAAAAATAAAGGAAACAAAATGAAAATAAATATTTATTTCCAATTCCAATTCCAATTGCTTCCTCTTCTAATGTTTGCCATTCTATCCCCTTTCCAATTTCTATTTCTTTTGAAGTCAAGCTCTTTCCTATTCTATTACTTGCCCTTTATATATCCCTCTTTCCTTTTCCTATCTTTTTTCCACTTCCAATTCCTTCCTATTCAAAATATTAACAACTATTCTATATTTGCTATTGTTTGAGTGCATTAGAGGGGGTTCGATCATCTCTGAGTTCAGCTTTCGTTGCCTCTAGGGCGCTCCCCCTTCTAAGAGGTGTATCTGATAGCTCTTCCGAGGTGTTGTTATTCTCTAAAGTTTCAAGGGATGCTCTGACTGTAACTCGTTCCAGCAGAGATAAATACCTTACATTTAAACTTTGTCTATCACTATATCAAGATTTAACTCTCTCTCCCTCTCACGAAGAAATTAACAGTCACTAAGACCTAAAGTTTGTGGCGGTAGAAGCCATGAATCCAATGAAATTTTGTCCCAAATGGCAAGTCTCTTGTCTCTTCTACTGCATTATTTTACATAGATAATAAAATTTAATATAAATTATAATCTACCTTAATGATTATATGTGTGCATGCAGCCACAACCTACTCTACCCAAGAGAAGATAAGGAGCGCAAGATCTTGCTTAATGTCTGTCGTAGGTGCACCTACACGGTGAAACCTCATTCTCAAATTAATCCCTTTCATCAATTTTTTATTTTTTATTTTGAAAAATTATATATGTATATATATATATATATTCATATTTGTGTAATATGGTATATGTTTTGCCATATCTTATGTTAAATGAATAATAAGAAAAAACTGGTGGCTTCACATTTTTTAATTATAAATTAATTACATGTAATGCAGGCTAACCCGATGGAAAGCATAGCTAGGACTTACGCTTGCTGCAACCCCCGTTGCGGAAATAACTGGACAGACGAAGCTCAAAAAAGTGGTTGAAGATTACTTGTTTTTATTATTTATTATTTATTACTTTTCTGTTTTAATGTTGTTGTGAGAAAATTCAATTGACAACTACTTGCTTCAATTGCTTTAATTTACTTTGTTCTATTTATTTGGAAAAATGCCTCTAGCGAAAAATTTCTATTTCTATATAACAAAGCTAAAATTGTATGCTCATCATCTAATTTTCTGCTTTCCATGTTCTTCATGATTTATATATTTTTCCTTTATTAGGTACATACAACACAGTTCTTTATAGATATATATATAGGTACGTGTGTATATATATATAGGTATGTATATATATATGTGTGTGTGTGTGTGCGCGCGCGCGCGCGAGCGCGTGTGTGTTTAGGCGCGCGCGCGTGTGTGTTAAAGATTGATCAACAGTCGGAGACCGTCGATCAACTCCTATAGGCTGAACTAACTGAGGAGGGTATTAAAGATTGATCAACAGTCGGAGACCGTCGATCAACTCCTATAGGCTGAACTAACTGAGGAGCGGACTCCCCTTCCAGTCCGATATGCTATTTGAATCCTCCCGTCATGGGTGAGATTCGAACCCCTAACCCGAGGGACTTAAACCAAAGGCCGCGACCAATGAGCCAAGGCTTTTGCGCCCTCGCGCGCGCGCGCGCGCACACACACACACACATATATATAGCGGAATGACGGCTAGGGTTTCGCTCAAGGGTTTTCATGGCGATTCTAGGGCGATTTTCGTCGCTTTGGCATGCTGATCTCCCCAACCGGGTTTTTCCCGGGCGCGGTGATCTCTTTCCCCTGTTTTCCTTTCTGTTTATTTTGTTTTTTGGTCTGTGATGGAGCGAAACTACACCAACGCCGTCACGGGGGGCTCTATGCCGACCTCTAAGACACACTCCTGCTATTTCCCCCAATCTTTTCATGAAGCCTGGGAACTTGGTGGTGGTGACTATAGTTTCATCAAGAAGCTTGGTAGGAAAAACGGTAAACCAGCTCTTTATCTCTCGGAAGAAGAGACTAATATTCTAGCTTCATCGTGCCGCTTTGTGTTGATCGGTAAATTTCTTTATGGCCACCCAAAGTTAGACATTATTCGAAAGGAGTTTGATTCTCTGAAACTAACTGGTGCCTGGAAAGTTGGATCTGTCGATGGTAGGCATATCCTCATAGATCTCACCAATGATGTTGATTATACAAATGTTTTCGCTAGGAAAGTGCTAAAGATAGACAATAGATATATGCGGATACTGAAATGGAGCGTTGATTTTAATCCCAAAGCTGAATCTCCTGTTATTCCTGTCTGGATTAAATTTCCAGAATATAAGTATCATCTCTTTAATCATGAAATATTATATTCACTTGCAAAAGGTTTTGGTACACCACTTAGAGTTGATAATCCTACGATTGACCGTACGAAACCCTTTGATGCCTGTTTTTTGGTAGAAAGAGACATCACCCAACCCTATCCAGACGAAGTTTGGATAGGTTCCTCACACACGGGGTACTGGCAACAGGTTGTTATGGGTTCCCACCCACCTTATTGTTCTCATTGCGCCATGTTTGGCCACTCTCTCTCGATTTGTTACAGACTCCACCCCCACCTTAAACCAAAAGTTATACCCAAATCCTCCAACCATCTTCCCCAAAATCCTGATCCTGATGAACCCCCTATTACTTTACAAAATCCTGAAGCACCTCCCATTATCCCGAACAACCTTGTCACCCCCCATCCATCTGATCTTCCCCTATCAGCCCCTACTATCCCCACTCTTACAACCTTTGATGACCCCCCACCACCTCCCCTATAAACCATGCCCCATCTAACCCTTTACCCTCAGTGGAGGAAGAATGCAATTCTACCTCTAACAATCTAATTTCTGTGGATGATGACCAGAACATTCAAGTACTTTTACCTATAACAATCCCACCTGACCCTCCCTTACCCAGTGGTCAGGAAACCTTTTCAACACATACTGTTTTACCCAATCTAGAGCTACCCCTGGATATGACAACCCAACTATGTCTGCCTACCTCAATCACTGTAACTAATATTCCTAACACAGACTCTGATCTGGTTAGGACAACCCAATTATGTTTGCCTCCTCCTATTATTTCTTCTGACCTGCTCGAAAAGAGTGCTGGTCTTGACTCCTCTGAACCTTCCTCCCCTATCCTGGAAGCCTCTAATACTGTAGTGACCGAATGGCTCATTCAAAAGGCTACCAGGAAAAAAGGAAGGAAATTCCATGATACTACACAAAATCTAGGAGACCCACTTGAGACCACCATATCTGAAGGTGAACAATTACCCCCCTCCTCTAGGACTACTAGAAGAGGAGGTAAACATCATGTTTAACACTATGATTTGGAACATTAGGGGAGTGGCTGACCCTAACTCCCTTAATCGTCTTAAACATCTATGTAGGGTCCATCGTCTTGATATTTTTGCTATTCACGGAGCCTTTGGTTACTACCCATAAAGATAAAATATTATCCTCTTTCACTCATTATGATTATTTCATCAATACTAGCAACAAGATTTGGATTTTTTGGAAAAAGCATATACATCTTCAAATTATTGAAGATGATAGACAATATGTACTTACTTATTTCACTTCTGGTTCTTATAATAGTTGAATTACTTTTGTTTATGCTAGCACCCTTCTCATCGACAAATATTTGTTGTGGAACAAATTAATTATCATGGGTTCCACTATTCATGATAATTGGTGTGTGGGAGGTGATTTTAATATGATTATGTCTCCCGTTGAAAGAAGAGGTGGTGCTTAGAGTGGATACTAATCTTATTCGAGCGCTTCGTGATGACATTGCCAATGCTCGGCCTCTATGATCTTGGTTTTACGGGTAATCGTTTTACTTGGAGAAGAGGTTTCTTATTTCAAAGGCCGGATAGATTCTTTGGTAATGCAAATTTTCTAAATTACTATAACATTAACAAGGTGCAGCACTTCGAGCCACGTTTCCTCCGATCACAATCCTATATTACCGACTTTAGCCTTTCACTCTAAACCTACTATTACCCATTTTAAATTCCTCAACATATGGACCTCTCACACCACCTTTTCTGACCTTATTAAAGATTTGTGGATGCCTGTTAGATGTGGCAATCCTTGGTACATCCTCTGGCAACTTCATAAACGGGTCATCTCGTCGGCTAAAACGTTGGAATGCGAGAGGTGTATGGTAATATTCATGCTAGGGTTGCCAAGTCTCAACAATTAGTTGATTCCCTTGAGGCCAATGAAAGCACTACTCCTGACTTATTTCATGCTCCCTCCCAAGCCCAAATGACTCTTCTTTCTGACATCTCTCTGGAGGAAGAGTTGATGAAACAGAAGGCTCATGTTACTCATTTCATTAATGGTGATAGAAACACTAAATATTTTCATGCTACTGTTAAAAACATGCTTAATCACAACACCATCTTAAAGATCATTACTGAGGATGGAACTGCATTAACTCACAATGAGGAGATTGGTTTAAATGCTTCCCAATATTACTCTAATTTCTTCTCTAATCACCTGTAGGTTTCACCTATAAATGATAACCTCTTTACCTCTGAGAAGCACCTTGTCACTGCACTGCATCTCTCTGGCATCCCAGATGGGGAGGAAATCTTTAATGCCCTAAAAGATATCAACCCTAACAAAGCACCTGGCCCTGATGGCTTCTCTGCTGCTTTCTATGTTAACTGCTGGGACACTATTAAAAATGATGTTGTTTTGGCTATCCAAAGTTTTTTCAAGGGAGATGATCTCTGTAAGTATTTATCTCGTCGCTCTTATTGTGCTTATTCCTAAGGGGCCAAACAAATCCCATTGGTCTGACTTCAGACCCATCTCTCTCACCTCTGTCATTTCTAAAATCATTAGTAAAATTCTGGTGGCTAGAATTCAACCTCATTTACACAGAATTATTAGACAATATCAGTCTGCTTTTGTCAAAGGCAGAGATATCACTGATAATATATTATTAGCCCAGGAAATGATTGAGGATTTAGATAAGAAATGCAGAGGTGGGAACCTTGTGATGAAACTGGATATAAAAAAAGCTTTTGATACAATACACTGGGATTTCATTATGAATATCCTCAAAGCTAGGGGTTTTCATTCCAGTTTCTGTAATCTGATTAAAAGGTGGCTCTCAAATAATCACTATAGCGTGCTAGTTAATGGTTCCTCTTATGGTTTTTTTATGCACAAAGGGGGATAAATCAAGGTGATCCTCTTTCCCCTATCATTTTCATTTTGGTTTTTGACTACTTATCTAGGATGTTGGAAAATTATCAGGCTCACCACTCACATATGAGATATAAAGACAGAGCTCACTGCACGGTTTCACATCTTGCCTATGCTGATGATATAATTGTGTTTTCTAACGCCTCTAGGACTGCTATTAAGAAACTTATGCATGTTTTGGCTCAATTTGAAGCTGTTTCTGGTCTTAATTTCAGCAAAGATAAGTGCCATATTTATTTCAGCAAACATCTATCCCACACACACACTATTTGGGCCACTAATTACACCAATTTCAAAACTGCTCAGTTACCTCTCAAATACCTTGGAGTTAATCTTTTAAGAGGTAAATGTAAACAAATCCAAATGGATGACGTTATTGAAAAGGTTCAGAGTAAAATCACTGACTGGAAGAACCATTTCCTTTCCAATGGTGGTAGGTTAACACTCCTTCGTCGCTACTTTACAGAGTATCCCTTTATATGCTTTACAGGGTTTCAATGCCAAAAAAAGTGCTATTAAAAGGCTTGAGGGAATTTTTAATCGTTTTCTTTGGGAAGGTGGGGGTGCTAAGAGGCACTGGCTCTCTTGGAAGAAGCTTTGTAAACCCAAATATGCTTCGAGGGTTTAGGATTTAAATCTCTACCTCATATCGTGGAAATCAATATGTGTAAGCTCCGGTTTAAATTCGGGCGGGGTGAATCCCTTTGGGCTACCTTTATGCATTCTAAATACTGTCATCATACGCACCCCTCTACTGTTGTCTAGAGGGTTGGTGACTCAAAGATATGGAAAGCAATTCTCAGGGCTAGAACTTTAACTTCTAATCTGTTACTTTGAGATTTAGGGGATGGTAAAATCTCTTTTTGGAATGATAACTGGGGTATGCCCCTGCTGGATAATATCCCACACCCTCCTATCATGGATAACACTTTGGTGTCTGACTGTTGGTCGGGGGGGGGGGGGGTTTGGGATTTTTCCAAACTCTGTCTTCTGGTTGGTAATGATGCTGCTCGTAAAATAAACCAGATCCCCATTCAGCAGGCCCAAAGGGACATTCCTGTCTGGAAAAAGCCTACCTCTATGTCTGTGAGTAAACACATCTATACCTCTGTCACTACTTTTGCCACTTGGCACTGGAAACAAATTTTCTAGCAACCTCTATTCACGCCTTCAATCTCTTTTTTTCTTTGGCGTCTTTATTCATCTTTACTGCCTCTGGATGACATCTTAAAGCTTAAGGGGCTGAGGTTAGCTTCTGTTTGCCCTTTGTGTAAACAAAATGAAGAAACATATTGTCACACTTTTTTTACATGCACCTACTCTAAGGTCATTTTGGGACATAGTTGCCACTATTTTTAATATTAAGCGGCTCTAACTCGCTCTTCTATTAAGCATTATCATAAAGGCACGGAAGAATGGCACCAATGCAAATAAACCACTATCTCATTTCCCTATGGTGGTTCTGTGGTTTGTATGGATGGCTAGGAATGCTTTTAAGCACTCCTTTAATTGTCCCACACCTACTATTACTTTCTCTAGCATCTGGTCATACTATCAAAAAGCATTAATTTTATGTCCTAATAACTCTGATTTGCCTACCTTGCGTGTGCCTGTTCTTGTTAGATGGTTCCCCCATACACCTGGTTGGGTCAAAGCCAATATTGATGGCTGTTGGACCCCTCATTGCTCCGGTGCTGGTGGTCTGTTTAGGGATCATTTTGGTAAGTTAATTGCCTACTTCTCATCACCTGTTGAAGCTGATTCACCATTATCTGCTGAAGCCTGGGCTCTACTCCTCGCTCTTAAAACTGCAGTATGTCTTAAATTTACCCTTTTGCATGTGGAAACAGACTCTGAGATGTTGTTAAAAATTTTTTACAAGCATACACCCCTCCCCTAGACACTCATTTACTTATTTAGACGTATTTGGAATGTTATTACCACCTCCTCCTTGCAGGTTAAATTAACCTTTGTCTACAGGGAAGGCAACTCCACTGCTGACTGGCTCGCCAAACATTCCTTTGATACACCTACTGTGGGCACTAATCCCTTCAGGCAACTAGCAAGATTGATCCACAGTGACCTGCTAAACTTACCATATATTAGATACTGATATTTTTCTGCCCACGTTGATGCTGTCTACACTATCACGATATCTCTCTGGTTTCCTGCTTGGTTTCTTTGCTGATGGAAATCCCCTCATTTTACTGGTTCCCTGTTTGAACTCTTGGATCTTCTGCTGCGTTTCTACTATAATACTGCTATACTTTTCAGCTTTTGCCTTAACATTTTTGTAGTGTTGATTTCTTTTTGGTTACTTTCTCACTGCCGCTATCCTTTTTTGTGTTTTTTGATTGTGTGAGTTGTAACGTGGGAGGCTGAACCCCTAGGAGTGAGTGGTGATTGTATTTTTTTGGGTTTTTTTAGAGGGGATCGGCCTCCCCCCCCCCCCCCCCCCGCCCCCCTTCTTGTACTAAACTTTTATATTAACGCGTAAGGAGCCACGAGTGGTCTTTCCCCAAATATATATATATATATATATATATATATATATATATATATATATATATATATATATATATATATATATATATATATATATATATATATAACATCTAATTAAAATTGAATAAAACTTTTTATGTATAAATTTTTAACATTCTTTCTAATCCACTATTTTTATGCATAGAATCCTTACCTCATCCTAAAACATCTTTGAATTTTCTATTCTTAAATTCCTTATGATCAATCCAAGTAGTTATAATGAATAAACACAAAATATTTGAAGAAATGATGGATTTCAATTTTAATCTATTAAGCTAGTGAACATAGCATATCTAAAGTAAGGTTTAGTATGATCTTAACACAAAAGATAATCACATGTTCCTAGAGATGTTCTAAGGGGCCAAACCAAATTTTCGAAATATATAATCCCTTGATCTAAAAACTAATCTTTTTATGATTAGTGAATACATAGAATGTACGTAAGTTATATTTATCTAAAGAATAAATTTTATATGACGTGCAAGCTTAAATTCCTAAATTTTCTTAAGGTTAGAAAGTTACATATTTATTGGAAAAAAAAATCCTAGGTTTTCGTTTGTGTGTATTGCATTTTGTGTGTAGTGGGGATTCTCTTTTCCAACTTTATACTCTTTATTTTGGATTAATAAAATGCCATTTGGAGTTTTTTTTTTTTAAAAAATACTCAATTCTACATCAACATAGATTGTTATTATTTTAGATTAATACTCATTATCCATGTAAAGGGATGTCATAGAGGGAATAAACATTATGAAATTTGTACAATCCTTTTGAATTAAATCCTTAAGGAAATCATATGCACCCTTTTAGTAAAATCAAATATAAGATAATAAAGAAATAGAGACAAAGGTGTTAGAAGAAGCACTACCTTCCTCCTTGCATTTTGTGCAATACTCTTATTGATGAAACTTAAGTATTCTTGCTCCAAAAATAAGAATCCAAATGAATATCCTAATTGCATAGATTTTTTTTCTCAAAATGTTCATAGCTCTCTTTTTGGGGTCTCGTTAAGGCTAATGAAGTGTATTTACAATATCAAAGTATGAGATTTAAATAAGAACCCTAGATGTCATGATGTTGATGAAATATATACAATAGAATTAAAAATTTATGTAGAAAGAAGGTGTATTTTAATTTTAAAAAGTTAATGACAGTGATATTTTTTATGCAATGTCAAAGATTTGAGAGTTCTGTATGAAAATTTAAAAGTTTAGGTGTAATATATACATACATACAGACATACATAAGCATTGTGCGTTATGTAACAAAAAGCCCAAATAGAAGAAAATTATGTAAACCATGAAAACATGGAAAGCACAAAATTAGATGATGAGCATACATTTATAGCTTCCTTTGAGACATTCTTTTCCCAAATGCGCACCACTATTTTTCGCTGATAAAACACATTTAAAGCGAGAAAAAAAAAAAAAACATCAAGCAAGTAGTTGGCAATAATCTCTTTAAATTAAAATAACACATAATTAATGGGATTATTGAAAAGCAACCAATTAATATTCAACCACTACTTTGAGCTTCGTCTATCCAGTTATGGCCGCAACTTCTAGGGTTGCAGCAAGCATATGTTCGAGTCACGCTTTCCTTTGGGTTTGCCTACATTACATATAATTTATTTAAAAATGTGCAGAAGAAATAAATACAGTAAAAAGAGGCAATTTCTATGATTATAATACACACAAAATCTCAAATTCTATATATTTTTCCATCAGCACTTATAGATAAACACCATTACGCTAATAAATGAAATGTTCAAATGAAGATAAACTAACCAAAAAGAATACAACTTTTGGATGAGTGCAGAGAGGGCATTTGAGTCCCCTAACGCGAGGAAGTGTGGGATCTGCATAAGCATCCCTCAATATCATAGGCGGCGCTGAGATACATTGCACCTCACTTCTGTGCACACAGTTATTATCTACTGGCTCCTGTAATTAATACCAACTTTCCATCAAAAATTTATAAAAGTATATATACAAAATGACTAAATGCAGGAGAACCGTGTAGCTGCAGAGGCGGCAGCCACTAAGCAAGATCTTGCGCTGCTTATCTTCTTTTGGGATCAGCAGATTGTTGCTGCATGCAGACAACACTTATTCAGATAAATTATAATTCATGTTAATGAGAGAAGAAGAGTATATACCATTCAGGACAAAATTTCATTGGTGATATCACCATGTCCTCCAAAAGAGTATGCCCTTCGATCCATAGCAGAAGAGTAACTCATGATTTAAGAAAAATCAAATATTTATAGCATTAGGCCATGTAATGGAATGAAAGAGAAATCAACACCCAATAATGGAATTACATAAATATTTTATTTATTCAACACCAAATGGCTATATAGTCTTCTTTTTTCAAAATTGTCATCTTTAAATGAGGGACATGACAATATAAAAGCATAGAAGGTACAGAGAAAAGGAATAGGAGTTTGCTTTTTTTATCGACTTAATTTCACTCAAATTAGGACTGTCAAAAAAGTTTGTTGTTCACGAACAATTCGTGTTCGACTCATTAAGTAGCTCATGTTCGACTCGTTCGTTAAGTAAACGAGCCGAAAATGAACAAATGTTTCAGTTGGAAAAATTTTAGTGAGTTGTGGGCTGAATTTGCCCTCTTTTAGTTCTCCTTTTTATCTCCACTGCTTATTCTATTCTCCTCTAAGTCAAGTGGCACTCTCACTCCCTTACAAATGCATGCACATACTTGAACTGATCATATGAAATTTAAGAACAGAAAAATCAAAGATGTCTTATGATGAGGTAAGGATTGTATGCATGCTTTTGGCATGTAGAGCATCCCAACAAAATAGCGAACTAGAAAGAAAAGGACTTAAAACAAGTTGTTGTCAAATTATATCTTCTCACTATAAACATTAAAATGAAAATAAATAAATAAATAAATAAACAAATAATTCTCAACCGTTATCTTGAGCTTCGTCTGTCCAGTTATGGCCACAGTTGGGGTTGCAGCAAGCGTAGGTCCTAGCTGTGCTTTCCATCGGGTTAGCCTACATTAAATGTTATTAGTTTATAATTAAAATTTGGGTGTTTTATATATAAATACATTGAATTAAGAAACATATATAAATGTTCCAATGAATGAAGATTGAGCTAACCAAAAAGAATGCAACTTTTGGATGAGCGCAGATAGGGCATTTGGTTCCCTTAACGCGAGGAAGTGTGGGATCTGCGTAAGCATCGCTCAATATCGAAGGAGGTGCCGTGCTAGACTGCATCTCATTTCTGTATACACAGTTATTCTCTGCCGTCTCCTACAACATATTTAATAGTTGATTTAATTAATTCCAACTTTCCATCATAATATATATATATATATATATACATATATATATACAAAATGACTAAATTAATGAAAAATATTAATTTGAGAATGAGGTTTCACCATGTAGGCGCACGTGCGACATACGTTAAGCAGGGTCTTGTGCTCCTTATCTTCTCTTGGGTATAGTAGGTTGTTGCTGCATGCACACACATATTTATTAAGACAAATTATAATCTCTGTTAAATTTTATTATCCATGTACAATAATGCAATAGAAGAGATAAGAGACTTGCCATTCGGGACAAAATTTCATTAGATTCATGGCTTCCACCGTCACAAACTTCAACCCTCAATGTGTTAATTTTTTCCTGTGAGAGAGAGAGATAAAAAGTTAAATTTCGATAAAATGATAGACAAAGACTAATCGTAAGATATTTATCTCCGCTGGATCGAGTTACAGCCAGAGCATCCCTTGAAACTTTAGAGAAGATCAACACCTTAGATGAGCTACTGCTGGAACACCTCTCATTGTCGAATACAACCCTTAGAAGAGAGACCGCCCGAAACTTGAGCTCAGAGATGATCCAATCCCCTTTGTAAAGCACTCAAACATCAGCAATATATAATAGTTGTTATTAGTTTAAATAGGAAGGAAATAGAATTGGAAAAAAAATAGAAAAAGGAAAGTGGATAGAATAGGAAAGAGTTGAACTCGGAAAGAAATAGAAATTGGAAAGGGGTTAGAAATGGGAAACATTAGAAAAGGAAGGAAATGGAAGTGGAAATAAACATTCATTTCCATTTTGTTTCCTTTTTTTTTTTCCTTTACTGAAATACTATTCTTAGTTATTATGCTTCCAATAATTAATTAAATCTCAATTCAAGATCATTATAGATTAAATTCATAATTGGTACACCACTAACAAATTTTCATCTAACACGAATAACGGTGCAATCTTTCTAGCAAGAAACGTTCAAATTTTGATAAAAAGTCATCAAGAGCTCCGATTTCAGCAAAGTTATAGTCAAACTGATCAGCTCGATGAGATGAACGTAATGACATAAAAACTAGTTCAATCCGGTCAAATCAAGATCAGATCAAGTCATTAATCCATTCTTAAAAGATTTATGTACATCTTTGGAAGGTCAAACAAATGTCGACACTAGTAAGCCTATACTGGAATCGGGCATCTCGACAAGACAAATCCAACGAGCCGAATATCATTCAATTCCGACATGGTTAAGGTTATCATATACTTCTTAAATGTCGTCTGATCAAAAGAAGTCCACTGGACATGATAACACATCTTTCTGAGTGTTTAATTAGTTCAAGGCTTTCTCTTTCCAAAAAATCCTGATTCCCAAAATAAAAAAAAAATCAAATAATTTATCAAATTTGGACATTTTATTTAGTAATTTTTAAAGTTTGAATATTTCTGAAAATTCATGATATCCAAAATTTAACCCTCACTTGAATTAACTTTATTTTAGTGTGGATATAATCCAACTTATTAGGAAATAAAAGTAATCCCAATTGAAATACAGACCAACCGTAAGTTTTAATCCCAATAAGAAAAATGGTTTTAAACAACTTAATCTTTATTTATTTACATATCTACCTTCTAATTAGGAATTTTTGGAAGAAAAGAGAAATTTTTGGTATTGGTTCAATAAAATAGGTCATTTCCAACAGCTTCCTCAGATGTGTTACAATAAGGAATGAATTTTTAAGAAGTTGACTTTGAGTATCCACCATGAAAATTTGGTTGATGTGGGTCAATTTTGTAACCATCTTTTTTTTTTCTCTTATATTAATGAATTAAATTAGTCTTTATGGGATGAAAGGTCCGTTTGGGGCAGCTTATTTGGTGCGGTAGCGTTTTGAAAACGAACCTGGCCTTTTTGGGTAAATCGAGTTTTGGCGGCTTATGCATTTTCAAAACGCTGAAAACAACGTTTTCACACCGCACCTAACTAGCTTATCAACAGATTATTTTTAATCGGCTTATCCGCAGATTATTCAATAAGCTGCAGCTGCCCCAAACAAAGCCGAATTCCCCTCATAATTACACGGGATGAATTTCTCGAATTTATTCAAGAAATCATTTTTTAAGGTTGATCATATCGTTATCGAGCTCATCATACAAACAAATGTTTATGGATGTGCTTCTCTGTTTTGCAAATAAATATGATGTAACAAACATAGAAGTATACGAAAGTTTTCGGGGCCACTTTGGGGACTTCTTTCCAAGTGTGCATTTGAAGTTAGTAGCCTTTAAAGCTCTATTGATATGGAGTAGTGAAAATATTGGTTCAACTATTGTAGTAGTCTCTGGATGGGAAGCTTTTTATAGCCATGCTTTGATGGCCTCTTTGAAAAGGATATTTCTCAGTCCATTGAGGACTCCTTTATGCTTCCCTTTCTAGTCCATGAGGTTTTAAAGATAAAACCTTTCATGTTAACAACAAGTTTTTGAGGTGGTGTTCTCTAGTATTTGGAGATCTATTCGTCTCTTCAACAGATCTTTGAGTCTCCCTTCTAAATAATGTTTAAGTGGTGATATTATTACAACATTTATGTTCGCAAAATATTTTTCTTAACGGGACTAAAACATATGGTTTATTAAAATAATAGTATTTATAATCTGCTTATTCATCAGTAGTAATTAAGGAAAAGAAAACTAATAATAATAATAATTAATTATTGGAACCATAATAACAAAGAACAGTATTCAAGTGAAAAATGGAAACAAAATGAAAATTTTTTCTATTTCTTTCCAATTTCAATTCCTTCCCATTCTAATACTTGTCTTTTCTATCCCTCTTTCCTATTTCTATTTCTTTCCAAGTCAAACTCTTTCTTATTCTATTACTTGCCTTTGCTATCCCCCTTTTCCTTTTTCTATTTTTTTCCAACTCCGTTTACAACTCCATCGCATTCAAACTAATAACAACAATTATATATTTACTGTAAAGTGCTTTAGAGAGATGCTCCGACTGTAACTCGATATTTCCAAACTCTCATATAAGTTTATTGGATTATTGAAAAGCAAGCTAAGCTATCTTCAACCACTATTTTGAGCTTCGTTTGTCCAGTTATGGCCGCAGGCGGGGTTGCAGCAGGCATAAGTTCGAGCCAAGCTTTCCATTGGATTAGCCTACATTACATATAATTTATTAAAAAATGTGCAGAGGAAATAAATACATTGCAGAAAGCACATAGATATAACAAGCTCAAATGTTGTCCGGATGCAGCTCAACGTTTAAAAGCATGAAGAAAAGTTTAAATAAAGATAAACTAACCAAAAAGAATGCAACTTTTGGATGAGTGCAGACAGGGCATTTGAGTCCCCTAACACGAGGAAGTGTGGGATTTGCATAAGCATCCCTCAATATCATACGCGGCGCTGAGATATGTTGCACCTCATTTCTGTGCACACAGTTATTCTCTACCGGCTCCTGTAATTAATACCAACTTTCCATCAAAAATTTATAAAAGTATATATACAAAGTGACTAAATGGAGGAGAACCGTGTAGCTGCAGAGGCGGCAGCCACTGAGCAAGATCTTGCGCTCCTTATCTTCTTTTGGGACGAGCAGATTGTTGCTGCATGCAGACAGTACTTATTCAGATGAATTATAATTCATGTTGATGAGAGAAGAAGAGTATATACCATTCGGGACAAAACTTCATTGGTGATATCACCAAATCCTCTAAATTGCAACCCCTTCGATCCATAGCAGAAGAGTAACTGATGATTTAAGAAAAATCAAATTTTTATAGCATTAGGCCATGCAATGAAATGAGGGAGAAATCAACACCCAATAATGGAATTACATAAATATTTTATTTGAACATTGAATGCTATAATTCCCTAATAATAGATTGCTGCCTTCTCTGGTTCTAATTTCATTTGGAAATTATCTCTTTTTCTTAATTGTCTTGATTTAATTTTATTACTTGAATAGTAGATATATGAATATAAGGCAATAACATGTTAATTTCAATAATTTAATACAATATTACCATATATTTTTATATAATTAATTATGGAAAAAGCACTTTACAAGCCATAATACAATTTACTTTTATGCAAATATTTTATTTAATCAACACCACATGGCTATGCAATCTTCTTTTTTTTTTTTTCAAAATTGTCATCTTTAAAGGAAGGACATGACAAAATAAAAGAACAGCTCGTGTTAGACATGTTAAGTAGTTCGTGTTTGGCTCGTTCGTTAAGTAAACGGGCCGAATACAAATAAGTTTTTTGACAATAAATTCAATGACTAAGTTGAAGTGGACCTTTAGAAAAAGAGGAGAGTCCATAGCAATGAAGGAATGGAGCAACGTCCAATGGATTTCAATTTTATATCTCATTTCTTTAGATATTTCTATTTCACATCATATATTTTTCTATGTTTTTATTTTTTATTATTATTTTGTCTTGAAATAAATCCTTATTATGGGAACTTGAAGTGGCTAAACACTATATAGTACGCCTAGGTGGTAAATTGGTGGGTAGCTACGTTGTCAGTTGTAAGACTCATCTGAACCGCTTCAATCCATGCGGGGATGACTAGCACATATGAGAAGCGATATTTCCAAATACCACTTTTGTATATACATATATATATATATATATATATATATATATATATATATATATATATATATATATATTGGGGAAAGAGCACAAAGCGGCTCCTTACGTGTTAATATTCAAAAAATTGGAGGGGTTAAGGAGTCAGGACCCCACTACAAAACCCAAAAAAGATACAATAACGCACACCTAGAGGTCCCGACTCCTACCGTCCCCCTCCCACCGTACAACGCACGCAAGATAAGACTCCAAAATAAAGTGAAAAGTGCATGTACATCAAAAATCCAAAAACTGAAGGAGCAGCAACGAAGTCCAACAGCAACTGAGCAAGAAAAAGAGACGCATCAAAACCAGCCGGGTATAATTGACAACAGAGAGCCTTAAGCAAAGAGATATCGATCAGCATAAAGCTCCACATCAAGTACCGCGCAAGCACCCATAAGCAAGACAACCCAGTAGAAGCAATAAGAAACCTGCAAAGCATACTAATAGCAGAAAGGGTTTTCAAAACATCAAAACCTCCAACATAATGAAAAAATCAGCCCACCCAGTAAAGTGAAAAAAGGGGTCTACAAACAACAATGTAGAGCAGAAGAGACGTCAGCCGAACAGAAACACCAAACAGGAAAGGAGTGAGAAAACCCCATAACAGAAAAAGAACAGAGACAACAAAACAGAGCCCAAAACAGTCAAAACCGCAGAAACTAGTTATATCTAATGTAAGGCAAATTCATCCTATCACCATGCAGTAAATAGGCTAACTGATGAGGAGGGGAGATGCCCACCAAAGGAGAACACTCCACATTCTTAGCTAACCAATCAGCAACTCTATTGCCTTCCCTGAAAATGAAATACACACACACACACACACACACACACACACACACACACACACACACACACACACACACACACACATGCTTGAATACATGAGTTTCATTAATAAGAGTTTCGTTGAACACCTTTGTCTAGGTTGCAAAGTCCAATTGTATATTTATTTATTTTTTAATATTTGTCTAGGTTGTAAAGAGGTGTTACATTCAGTGTTAGAATAATTAATAAGTTTTAAGATATATAGAATTACTCATTTATTATTTTCTTTTTAGAGAACTCTGTGCTACCGTTTCTCTTTATGGTATGCCTTTCTCCTAGTCTTGCGATTCTCAAATGTTATCTAGAGATCCTTCCATCAATTTCTCCTTATATTGTGTTCCCTAGGCAAACACCTTTGTCTAGGTTGAAAAGTTCAATTATTGGAGCAAGTACGATCACATATATTTATCCTGGCAGGAGATCCCGATGGCAATTTGGGATATGTGGTTTGGGGAGTTTCTGATAAACCACAAACATAGTAGTTTTAGTTATGTATTTATTTTTTATGAATATAACATTTTCTAATTCAATTTATAGAAATAGTGGTCCCGGCCCCCTGAAGAGGAGGCACACATACGAAGGAACATCGAGCACAAGATGAGTGATTGTCTTCACGACCAATTCAGTTATATATGTCAGACATCTGCGTGCCCTTGCGGCTCGACAAGGATGTGTTCACAGCCCTGTTTAGGGTCCAGAACCCTCCTAAGTATCAGGAGAAGAGAGAACAAGCCAAACGAAATTGCTACTCTGACTACGGCGGCGTAGGGGCCTCGAATCACACTATTGGAGCACTCCCACATACGCAGTACAAGAGTGGGTTGATCAGACATTTTTTCTACATTAAATATTATTTACAGTAAATTTATGCTAACCATTTCATTGTACTGACAAGCTATAGAGAAGGGACGAGAGCTAACCACTGCAATTACATGAGCGCACTCACAGGCGACAGTTAGATCAGTTTTGGGTAGACAAAAGATCCTGGGCAAACCAAGTAAATCAAAAGATCATTTAGTATAAAATTCAAATAATTAGCAAAGTTTATTTAGTCTATAACTATTAATCATATTTTTTTATAGGAGGCCTTCTAAAGGCTCAAGGAGATCTCATCAGTCGGCCAGTGGTTTGGGCATATCACATGGCCATTCTGAGTACGACGTGTCAATGAGAAGAAGAACAGGATATACGGGTTGGATCCTAGATGTCAGTCTATGATTCCTCCCCAATCTCTAATGCATTTGACACATCTACTTTCACTGCACAGGAGGAGGAGATTTGTCGTTAGGTTGTTGCTAAGGTTGCTTGCCCAACTCTCCATGCACCTAGCCACCCTGAGATCGAAGATGAAGCGGAATATGAAACCAAAGATCAAAGCGATGTTGCGTTCTGAACTGCAGAAAGGGAAGCAAACAGTTTAGGATGAGGATGAGGAGAATGGTGCCGAGTAGAGATCTAAGGAGGATAAGTAGGAGGGTTATTTTTTTATATCTGTTTCTGTTAAACATTTTATTGGTAGAGAAAAATATTTTTATTTTAGAGTTATTCATTTCGTTTGGTTTAATGCAACTCTTTTTCTTTTATTTCTTTATATGACTTATGCATTAATTAGTATAATTACTGGGTTGTGTTGTATGTAGATTGTATCGTTACAATTGCAGTTTTATAAATTGTAGTGTTGAAGGAAAGCTTTACTTTTTTTGATGCTATAGGTTTTTTACGGCTTACCGATGGTTTTGCTACTCATTGATTATATGCCAACTATTTTCCAATGGGTTATCGAACAAGAGATGTTTAAACAAAGTGACACACTTTTGCTATTGATACAATAGTCGGTAATTTTCTAAGGTTAACCAACGAGTGTGCTTTTTTTTAATGAGGAAAGCGCGACACTTTCCAACGGTAGTGTAACATTTTTTCTATGGATGTTGTTGTTTTGACCCCCAATTAGTCACTAAGGTAAGTGGCACTCTTGTAAATTTCTACTTACTTTAAGCCTCCATTGTTGACTTTTCATGGAAGACCCTAGAAGAGGACATGTGGAAGGACATGTGGAGGCCATGCGGTGGAAGGAGGACATGTGAAAAGACACGTGGAGACCATGCGATGGAGGACTCTAAAGGGTGGACATGTGGAAGCCATGCGATCCTTGAAGGTTACACCTCATCTATTTATAGAATATTATAATGTAATCTAATCTACTATAAATAGATGAGAGGAGGGAGGCTTTAGTGTGGGTTTTGTAAGAGTGAAAAAGAACTCAAGGAGTGTGGGCTAGCTTGTTAAGGGTGAGGAGAGCATCTTGGAGGCCTTGGAAGTGAAGGGAGGCCATGGAAGATGAGGGCTCATCTATGTAAAGCTAAGTACTCTTGTTTCTTGTCTTAGTGGATTATTTCGATTCCCTCCCGTGGACGTAGGTCAAAAAGACCGAACCACGTAAATCCTCTTGTTTGCTTGTGCTCTTGTGTTTGCATCTTCTTTGTTGTGACTTGTGGTTTGTTCTCTTACCAAGATTAAGGAAAGAAAGTGTTTTTTCCCACAACAATTGGCGCCGTCTGTGGGAAAATCTCGACACATCTTGGTCGGAGGAATCGCACCCAAGAAATCGCGAGCAAGAAGAGCCGTTTGGCGGGGACAATGGGCTCCACCAAATTCGACATCGAGAAATTCACGGGAAAGAACGACTTCGGCTCGTGGAGAGTAAAGATGAGAGCCTCGTCGGCATATTTTTAGGTCGTGTTTTATTTTGAAGAGGGGTCGCCTAACGTAAATCGTCGGCGAATTTTTAATTTAATTAAAATAAATAATTTGAAAAGTAGTATTTGATTTTGAAAATAATTTTTAAATTTGAAAGTTT